>OX401931.1:3950833-5319166 GCA_947859195.1 Drymonia ruficornis
ATGTTTGAATATAATGGTTGGTCAGATTCATAGTAATATTGTTAACGATTTCAAAGTCGTCCTGTAGTAGACAGAAATGCTTACCCAAAACTTGCTGATTATAATTCAAAGCCACCCAGTCACCAGGGTTTTAAAGTCACCCAGTAGTGGACAGACATGTTTATCTAAAATGTCCTGTTTACTGGTCTTATTTCAAAGTCATGTAGTAGACGGAAATGATTACCCTAAATGTTCTGACTCAATAGTTAATAGTAATAATAACCAATTTTTCAAAGTCACTCTGCAGTAGACAAAAATGCTTACTCAAAACGTCCTTATTTCAGGTGATATTTCAAAATCATCATATAGTAGACAAAAATGCTTACCCAAAATGTCCTGGTTAGTGGTTTTGGGTGAGGTGACGGTGAATCTGATGACGTAGGTGCCTTTGAAGCAGGCTGGCACTGCGTGCATGTTGCCGCGAGCATTCAGTTTCTTGAGTAGACGCTCCGTTAAAGTATTGTCTCCTTTGAGGCGGAAAACGACTAGACCTGCAAGAATTATGACAGAATTATTTCACTGGTATCTTCTAGACCCGTGTTAATAAATGCATCTAATAATAATATCCTGGGACATTTTTTACACACGGCTATCTGATCCCAAACTAAGCAGAGCTTGTACTATGGAAACCAGATAACTGATATTACTACATATACTACTTTTTTATTTGTAAATACATACTTAATATACATATACACCCAGACTCGGGACATACAGACATGTTCATGCACACAAATGCATGTCCCAGGTAGGAATCGAACCTACGACCTGCAGCGTGAAAGGCCGAATCTTAGCCAACCACGCTAACGGGCCCGTCGGGCATCTCTAAGTTGCGATCGATCTTAAGATGCAGTTTTGACGTTTAATGTATGGAACATCTGTCAAAAACAGCATCTGTAGTTCGATCTCAATCTTGAGATTGATTTATTAATACGGGCCCTAGTCTTGTTTCTGAGGCTATATTGTAACAATGGTGGTAGAGCCGAGCTGTAGCCAATTGACTGTAGCTCATAAATGGGCTGGCTCGACCGGGGTAGTGCCACCCTCTCACTGAAGATCGGCGTAAAGTAGCTATTACAGCTGCGTTTCGTACAATGACCCAACCCTCCCCTCTTCCTCTTCTTCTATCTCACTCCCCTTCAGGTTGGCAACGTGTGATTCATATACGGGCTATCTCGACTTGTGTAATACCCTCTCACACGCTCACAGAAGATCGGTCTAAAGTAGCTATTTTAGTTGGGATTCGCACGATGAATGAGATAGCCAAAAGTCCAACATTAAAATGAAGCAATTGGTTTAAGAGTAGCTAAAGCTTGCTAGCTAGCTAGCAGCTGCTAGCTGGCTAGCATTGGTAGCCGATTGGTTAAGCACGCGTCTTGCGGGCTTAAGGTCCTGGGTTCAAACCCTGGTTCACACCTCTGGATTTTTCGAAATCTATGTGTGAATCATAACTTTAATATGATTATCACTTGCTTACGGTGAAGGAAAACATCGTGAGGAAACCTGCATGTCTTTAGACATGTGAAATCCACCAACCCGCACTGGGCCAGCGTGGTGGATTATGGCCTGAATTCCCCTCGCATTGAGGGGAGGCCCGTGCCCAGCAGTGGGACGTTAAAAGGACTAAATTATTATTATTATTAAAGCTAGCTAGCTACTCCATTACTAGCATTTTTACTATAGCTAGCTAGTACTGACCTAGGTTCCTTGGTTGTGGCACCTCAAATCTAGGATCAGCGATCACCAGAGCCTCAAACTTTTGAGCCAGACGTACACCCTGAAACAATAAATATTTTCAGTTGTCTTTGAAAGGCAATGGAGAACATTTCGATGTCGACAAATCAACTCAAAACTAACACTATAGTTAACACTGAGCTTTCTCATCAAATAATTTTGAAATCATCGAAATCGGTCCATCCGTTTGGATTTTATAACACATTTTATTTTATGTGCGCCCGACAAGTGTGACGTCACACGGCCGGATCGGCTTGAAGGCGCGCTGTGCACGCGCCGCCCGCGCCGCTATTCACTACAAAGCGCAAGTGGGCCTCGTGACGTCACAGCAACTTCGTAAATTTTTGTCGTAGAGCAAAATGTTTTCGCTGTATGTTATGGATTGCTTAGCTCTATAAATCTACATTCTTTAATTCGTTACGAATCACCATTAAGAAGTTTAAACATCTACTGGGTACCAAGAGTACCTACGTAGGTACCAACGACTCCAAATGAGTGGGTGAAAATAAAACTCCTTACCTCACGAATATGTTTCTGTAGGCCAATGACCCCGTAGTTACGGAGCACGAACCATAACTTCAGGGCCCTGAAGCGACGGCTTAAAGGTATCTGCCAGTGCTGGAAATGGGGAAACAGTCTCTTTGATAAGTGATCTTTTACTCTTAGTTTATTTCCAACACCATAAGCTATCCGTTATAGTTAGTTATGTCAATTATGTCGACGTTCATTACCGCTAAACGAATTTTGACACATTTAAACATCATATGTTCCAACCGATTGCACGGGTTTGTGGGGCTATATTTGTATGTTTTGTATACCATATGCTTATGAAATAAATAAATAATCAATTAAAACTAAGTAAACCAATTTTGACACATTTAAACATATTAGTTTAATGGTAATTGATGTCAATAGAATTTACATAAATAACTGACTTACTAATAGTATCAATCATATCCAAATAAACATACTAATAATTAATAATTAGGTACTTTTATATTATTATTATTCTATCATCCTTTTGTTAGATTCTCAAAAAAATATGTTATTTAATATACCCTCACCGATCAATCAATTTTAGCGTTGAATGTGAATATTGTAACTTAATTAATATATCAATCTAAACTACAATCCCCAAAGTAAGATTCAAGCCACCATCACCAATTTATCAATCGCATCATGCTCAGTCCTCAACCGTGCGATTATTTATTTATTGAACACAAAACTGATTACAATCATACAATGATCCAAATAATGGATTAATTATTAATAGTCTGAATATTGGATTATTTCCAAGCTGTATCCAATTTTCCCATCACCAATTGATTTATCAATCGTATCATGCGAGGGCCTCACTATCGTACCTACGACTTATCAATCGTATCATACGAAGGCCTCATCGCATAAATTGTATCAAGCGAAGATTAGATGCGAAGGCCCCATCACGTATTAATCGTATCATATCAAGGCCCCATCTCGTATCAATCGTATCATGCGAAGGCCTCATCACATATGAATCGTATCATGCGAAGGCCTCATTATCAATCATATCAAGTCCCCATGACATATCAATAGTATCATGCGAAGTCCCCATCACCACACGATTCATCAATCGAATCTTACTAGCAGCTCCCTCTTGTGAGGGTCCTCCAGTTGGATCTGGGTGCCGCAACCAGGTGCAGTGTTGTTGTAACCATGCAGGTTGTTCTTCCCGCACAGGTTGTCCATTTTCAAATTACCATTGACATCTGTATCTTCTATCTTTGGTATATCGTCGCCATTAATTTCATCAATTGTTTTGATGACTTTCATTTGTTTCTTCACGGTGTCTTGGGATCCAACCTATTTTGGTAATAATGAATGAATAGCTGATTGGTTAAGCACGCGTTATGTGTGCACAAGGTCCAGGGTTCGAACCCCGGCTTGCACCTATGAGTTTTTTTATCTATGTGCAATTTATAGTTTAATTATGATTATCACTTGATTATGACGGAAAACATCGTAAAAATCTGCATTTCTATGAAAATCTAATTAATTTTCGAGAGGAAATTCACCCCGCTTTCGGGCAGAATCCCCCTCTACCTATTTTTTATTTCATCCGAGTTTTACTTACCATGTAATCAATAGCTTTTCCTGAAAAAAAAAAACAAATATTTTTATTTTTTTATCAGAATACGGCCCTTTTAAAGAATATTATAATATAAGGGTTCCTCGCACTACGGAACGCCTAAAAAAGTAATTTTATTTGTTTGTTTATTTTTAGTATGTTTGTCTGAAACTACTGATCCAATTATGAAAATTTGGTAATTTACGATAGAAACTCCACATTACCCCTTAGTAACATAGAGATTTTAATATTTACACGCCTAGGTAAAATAAAACATAAAATAATATAGGAATAAGTTTAAAAACTAAAACCCGACTACTGAAAAATCGCGCTCTAAAAAGTATGAAACAAGTAAATATTCTCATCTAGAGGATAGCCGTGGTCCGTGTAGGTCCTTTAGGGCCAAATGGCATATGAACACGGACCACGGCTATCCTCTAGATGAGAATATTTACTTGTTTCATACTTTTTAGAGCGCGATTTTTCAGTAGTCGGGTTTTAGTTTTTAAACTTACTTTTTATTTAATTATTTTGGAGTTATAGGTAACAATATATATATTTTTGAAATGTGCTCATCAAGCTCTTTCATTTGATACCCCAAACGGTTTTATTAAAAAATGTTTTTTTTTTAGTTCATTACATTATGTCCTCTAGAGGGCGCCATATACAATTTTATGTGACGTCACATAGCCTATAACCAGCGCGCCATTAAGCCTCTTCTAACGATACCTCATTTGTCAAATTACGACAAGTAGTTTGGAAGTTAGGTGGGAACAGACGCACATACATACATACATACATACATACATACATACATACATACATACATACATACCGGTCAAAATCATAACCCTCCGCCGTAGTCGGGTAAAAACAACTTGAAAGTAAAATGAAAATAGGTTTATTTACCCGAATTCTCATGTCTCAAGTAAATTGGGTTCACATTGAAGGTTCTATGAAGAGCTGTGCTGTCCGTCACCCTGCAATTAAACACACATACAGTTGGAACATCGTGAGGAAACCTACCTATCCCTCGGGATTAGGTAATAGTAAGTTCCTGTATACACGGCGACAAGGTTCACCACCTGTCACGTTGGGTTCTGACTATCTGGTGAAACGTGGGCTTTGAGTTGGCTTAATACCTCCACAATGTGGTGGTGTATGGCCACTCAAGCCTCTGACTACCCCCGAATGGGGATAAAAGTCGTGACATTATATATATTTTTTTTTTATATACAGTTGGAATTGGCCCTTAAAGGATGGCACTCATCTATCAACCCGGCACCCGACCAGCACCGCCTCGCCGCTCGGCGTCCACTCGTTGTCGACGGGTGGTCCGCGTGTGGACGCTGCTTTTACACCATAAACGTCACATGATCAACCAGTGGACCGCGCGTGGTCAACGAGTGAACGTTGCGTGGTCAGCGCGTGGTCCACTTATTTCCGGTTCAGTTAGTGGATGCCGATCGACGAGGCGGTGCTGCTCGGGTGCCGAGTTGATAGTTGAGTGCCAACCTTAATGGGACTAGGGCAGCACACTGGCGAAAAACAAACAAGTGGCGATTTAAAAAAAAGAAAAAAATATATACGTCACGACTTCTATCCCCATTCGGGGGTAGTCAGAGGCTTACGTGGCCATACACCACCACATTGTGGACGTATTAGCCAACTCAAAGCCCACGTTTCACCAGATAGTCAGAACCCAACGTGACAGGTACACATATAGGACAGTACAGGACAGTATAGAACAGAAACAACAGGACGGTGAGGGAGCCAAATTCATAGAGATTTTATCCAGTTTACAATGGTTTTAAAAAGCATTTCTAGGAACAACAGTGATTTGTTATGCGAGCCCCCCTAGCTTCGTCTACAAGCGTTTCTACAAAACGCTACGCTTTAATGTATGGAAATGACATTGGAAGTCGATAAGTAGATCACGTGACTTATGTCATTTCCATACATGAAGCGTAGCGATTTATAGAAAGGCTTGTAGACGACGCCTAGGGCTAGGGGGGCAGTACAATTGGAAACTTTCTATAAATTTGGGGGGTTTTATTACTTTACTTTATACATTGATTAGGGCCAACGCAGACTTGCTACTTTTAGGATCGGCGATCGGCGATTTTGATGCTGCGTCTCGCTCGTTCGCGCTCGAAGAAACGCGACGCAGCATCGATACGTCACAAAATCGCCGGTCGCCGATGCTAAAAGTAGCAAGTCTGCGGAGGCCCTTAAAGCTTTAGTGAAAATATACTTACCACATAGCTGTACAATCAAAGTTGACCATCAACCATTTGGATGGATTAAAGGCGAAAGAGTCAGCCATTTCAACTCCATCCAACCAGTGCCTAGAAATAAATGGGTGGAGTTATAAGGTAGAAATACCCCTGATTGACTGCAGCTCATATTATGCGGGTGTACGGCCGGGGTAGTACCACCCTATCACAGAAAATCGGCGTCAAGTAGCTATTACAGTTACGTTTCATACGACGAGTGAGAGAGCCGGAAGCCCTACATCCCCTTTCCTCTGCCCACTCTCCTTCAGGTCGGCAACGTGCAAGCGATGCCTTTGGTATTACAAGCATCTATAGGCTACGGTAACTGCTTAACATCAGGCAGAACGTACGCTTGTTTGCCACCTCAGTCATATAACAGTCACATAACAGTCACATAACAGTCACATAACAGTCACATAACAGTCATATAACAGTCACATAACAATCACATAACAGTCATATAACAGTCACATAACAATCACATAACAGTCACATAACAGTCACATAACAGTCAAATAACAGTCACATAACATTCACATAACAGTCACTTACCAGTCACATAATAGTCACATAACAGTCACATAACAGTCACAAAAAAAAACTTACCTGTACTCAGGGCATATGAACGCGGTGCCGGCGTACGCTGCGTCTACATGTAGCCAGGCGCCGTGCTTGCTGCACACCGTGCCCACCTCCCGGAGGTTGTCGAACGCAGCGGACCCAGTGGTGCCGAGGGTTGCACAAACCTGCATACAAATAATGTTATGCAAGGTGCACAAGATAAGGCCGTCCAGGCCGATCTGGATTGAAGCCTGAATTATTTTCTTAGAACATTATTAAATATTACTCGTATTAATTAATTTAATTATCTTATACCCAATTATTGCTATAAATTTTATAAATGGATAGAAACAGAGAAAATCTCTTCTTTATACCTGTGGACATCTTTTATACCCTTCGCGGTCTGGGCCAGGGTACTATTACGAACGAACCCAGACCATCTGTGGGGCAACTACGAAATACGAAACCAAACGTTTCACCTGACGGATGGTACGTTTTCCTATACTCCGAAAGTGTTTTGGATCCGAAATTCGGATTCGATAGTCGTGATTTGACATTTCTTCTTTCGTAGTAAGATTCTCCGACAGAATCGGGAATACTTCCAGAGTAGAAAAATGTATTATCGGTCAGCCGATACAAGTTTTGGTCTTTCGTGATTTTGACGAAAACTATCAAAATTCTAAATTCGAAGCCTTAATAAAAATCCGGGTCTGGTCTGTGTAGCTATTATAAATATAGTTAATCGATCGATTCTAAAAATAATACTCTAGCCAGAGTAAGCGTTCTGAACACGTACTTATTAAGAACATAATAGTGAAGACGCTATCATGTTATAATTGTCAATACTTGTGGATGTAGCATTGCTAGAAGAGCCCACTTCTAGTACAAGCATTTAGCGTGGTTGGAAAGCAGATGGCATGGCACTAGCACTATAGTCCGATTTTTAATTAAACTAAGTAAACTGACAGCTGAAAATGTCATTGTTCTATGAATTTGAATCTTATTTGTTCTATTTATATCGAAACGTGACATTTGCACCTGTCAGTTTACTTCGTCTAATTAAAAATCAGACTATAGTGAAGTTGGAGGTCATGACAGCTGTCAATATTATACATTTTATAAACTATTTTTTTTCGAGATTCCATGTAGTATGTTTCAAATCTATACGAATATTATTATTGCGATGCGAATGAATTTTGGTAGAGAGATAGACAGGACCTCGAAGAAGAACATAGACTACTTTTTATCTCGGATTTTTTTTAGGTTTCTGTGGGATTATTAAAAAACAAACTAAACTAAACTAACGGACGTTCTACAGTCAACGCCGACGAGCTACGAAGTCGCGGGCGGAAGGTAGTAAACTATAAATCCACACAAATACCTCGCAACTCTAATAGCGCCGCCATGCGGTAAGCAAAAGCGGACATACATGCCATTTAAACCATCTAGTAACTCTACATCATTGTACAATAATGCATAGCCCTTGCCGTTGCTATGACACGTGCTAAGGCAATCATCCCGTCTTGAGCTTCATCATGTTAAGAAGACGATAAGGTATTATCACGACATTATTTCATAATGGGGTAGGCATGAGAGTGAGTTACTTCGCCTAATATAGTATTTTTTTTAATAGGACTGAGGTGGCAAACAAGTGTACAACCCTCCTGATGTTAAGCAGTTATCGTAGCCTATAGATGCTTGCAATACCAAAGGCATTGCTCGCACGTGGCCGACCTGAAGGGGGGTGGGACGGAGGGAGGGGAAGAGGGGGTTGGGCTTCCGACTCTCTGACTCATCGTACGAAACGCAACTGTAATAGCTGCTGTACGCTGATCTTCTATGAGAGGGTGGTATAACCCGAGCCAGCCCGTATATGAGCTGCAGTCAATTGGCTACAGCTTGGCCCTACCTATCAATAGCTCCTATGGTTCTGTCCATATGACATAAGGTCCAAGGTAGAGAAAATAAAGGCGTTTTAAATCGCTACCGCTCATCCTCTATTCCGCTACCGCCTATCCTCGAATCCTCTACCGCCTATGCTCAATTCCGCTACCGCCTATGGTCTATCCCGTAAACTTTAAACTCTCTAAGTAGCTTCCGTTCAGTAGACAACACAAATTGGTCCCCGCGGGACCAGGCAAGCTTTAAAAATGAAACCATCTAATCTTAAAATAATGACTATTAATTTGTTATATTCAAGTCATATTTTCTGTTCTGAAAACGATACTAGAGTAGATACTGAAGATTTCCTTCAGGAATAATTTATTAATAGGAATTGGAGTGGAATTTGATGTTTTTGTGGTACTGCGGTGATTTGTTTGATTGTACCATTTAGAGATTTTCAGTGGATATTGTCTTATAAATTAAACCGCAAATTTTTGGAAAGTTATTATTTATTTATTCATTATTATACAGGGTGAATTTGAAATCATGGACATCCGGTTAAACTATAACTCTATACATGATTCAGAATATTTCGGGAAAATAAATAAAATAAAACGATTGTTAAAAAAATATTGCGCAAGTAAGCAAATCAGTTAAGTGTTATACACCTGGGCAATACTTTTTTATCAATTGATTTGTTGATTAATATTACCTAAATATTCTGAATCATGTGTAGAATCACTGTTTAAGAGGATGCCCATGATTTCAAATTCACCCTGTATAATTAGAACGGTCCCTGACCAATTGAAATAAATTATAGAAAACACAATGAGTTGAGTGAGTGGTGAGGGAAAACATCGTGAGGAAACCTACCTATCCCTCGGGATTAGGTAATAGTCAGTTCCTGTATACACGGCGACAAGGTTCACCACCTGTCACGTTGGGTTCTGACTATCTGGTGAAACGTGGGCTTTGAGTTGGTTAATATCTCCACAATGTGGTGGTGTATGGCCACTCAAGCTTCTGACTACCCCCGAATGGGGATAAAAGTCGTGACGTTACATTTCATTTCATTTTACAATGAGTTAAAAATAAACAAGAAGAGAGTAATTATAATAAATATAAAAAACATATCTTCATTCATACGTCCTTCTCGTTTTATAAAACCATTGCAAAGGATACCGATAAGCAAGGATAAGGGCCATATCACACCGGGTAGCCATGGCGACGTCGCCAGCCACCGTAGCCAACTAATCGTATTGAAATGTATGGCAGGTAACACCTTGCGACGGACTGGTGACGTCGCCAGTCCCTCGCCAGACTTTTATTGGCTACGGTGGCTGGCGATGTCGCCATGGCTACCTGGTGTGTTATGGCCCTAATAAACTTACCCAGAAGGGCACCAGTCCTTTCTCCTTGTCCATGGCGATGGCTTCGTCGAGTTTATCTCCCCTCATACTCTGATTCTCATCAGATTCTATGTACCGCATACGAACCAAACCTGATACAAATAAAACTCATTAATTAAATCCATAGTAATGTCCCTTTAATGTCCTACTACAGCCCCCCCCCCCCCCCTTAGACAAGTGGCTGACGTCTACAAGCGTTCTTTCAAATCGTTACGCTTCATGTATGGAAATGACATAAGTCACGTGATCTACATAGCGACTTGTAATGTCATTTCCATACATTGTGAAGTCTATTCTATTCGATTAGCGTTCATGACACTTGTCTAGGGGGCAGGGCTGATATTACGAACTTGGTTCGATTGCAATAATTCATTTCGTTTGGACTTAGAATTTTGAAAGTTTTGATTTCGAAAAGCCAGAGGTGATCTAAAGAAAAGGTTATTGTAAACTACGCAGCATCTTAGTTATTTCTTCCGGAATGTTCTAATGAAATCCATAAATAGCAGAGAAATAAACAGAAATTCACATTCTGTGAAAATTTCAACTCTACCTATTATGGTTCGTGATATACAGCTCGCCACACACTCCCACCACTGTTACTCCTGTAAGCCAGGATCGACAGTGTCCAACGATGACGCCAAGGTTTGACCCTCGACGAGTCCCGGGGACAAGCTAAGTTGTCTTGGAACCCGCACGAATTTCATCAAAAGAAAGGATAGGAGGAGTTGGAAGAACATTATCCACTTCCCTCCGTTGCAAAGCGGGAGATAAAAATAACAGTTTAGGTTGATTGCCACAGAAACAAACCGATACAAATGATGGAAAACAACATACAACACTCAACAATCACTCGAAATCACTTAACAATTTGTAACTTTATATTCTTTTATTTTATTTTTAATTATACTTACCTAAATATATGTATTATTAAGTGTAAGTACTTATTTTGTTGTAATAGCTAAGTGCGTCGTGCACTGTATGTTTTATTTACATTTGGGTTGCCAAGGTTGTATCAAAGATAGGGTATGAGGAGGCTTTGGCTGAAAATCAGCGCTGGAGGAGACCTCGTTCCCCTCCAGCACATGCTGAGTCAAATGCCTTACAGCACAGCTCATACTGTAGGGAATATAGCTTTCCCAAACTTAAGTCCATCTATTTTACTTCTTTCATACCTACGTGCTGTTCTTTTCCTATAATGTGTGTACTGCTGTGCTGAATAAATATTTTTCAATTTCATTTTTTTTCTTTTTTTCAAAACCAAATTAGTTAGTTTAGTTTGGATATTTTTTTTATTGACTACGTAGTTGGCCAAAGTCGCCTTTTTAACTTCACCGGGCAGAGGGCGAACGCAAACTGCGCTTCAGCCAGAGGGGCAGCGGGACAGCTGGCTCAAGGGCGCCACGTTGGGCACGGCCTCGGCTTGGGCTGCTGTCTCTTTGAGAGAACAGGGGGCTTACAGAGGGGCTAGCCAAGTGGCATGAACGCTAATCGAATAGAAAAGGACAAACTACACAATGTATGGAAATGTCAAACGTCGCTATGTAAATCAACAACAAGTTGCTATGAAGATCACGCTTGAGATCACGTCACTTATGTCATTTCCATAGATGAAGCGTAGCGAATTTGTAGACGTCAGCCCATAGATTTACTAGATACCGCCCTACTAAGAAAAATCATTTCCAGAAATGAGGCAACTTATTTTCGACGCGGCCTGTCAGTTTCATAGAATGGTTGCTGTCAGATGTACTGAAGTACTCAAAAATTTGAGCATTATCAGTTGCCGCATTTTATTAGTGCGCATGCTCCATCTAGTTGGAGCGCCGCGGAAACTAAAATTAATCTATGCGTCAGCCATTTGTCTAGCCCTTCTGGAACGTTTTAACGTTTCAGCGACTTTTTGTGCAACGACGTACCTTATTGTCATGACAATAAGGAACGTCACTGCACAAAAAGTAGCTGAAACGTTAAAACAATACTGCTATATGAGGTGGTGGTAAGCCCCCAGGGGTAAAATTACCACCGGAGCACTACTACGCGAGTCTGGGGGTCTGACAGGGTTGGTGATATGCTTAGTTAAGAATAGTTTGTCCAACAGAATTGGCATCGGTAAGCCAAGAAGTACTTACCAACTAGTCCAGCTTTTTCCACGGAAGAGTGGGCTTGATCTGAGCAGTAGCAGATCAGGTAGCCCAGCAGCTCAGCGGCTTCAACGTCAGGGTTGAGCTTCGACAGCTCCACAAGAGCTCGGGTGCGAGCAGCTAATAGACTCACCAGGGTTGCCTCACTTGCTGTTGTCTAGATAAAAAATATAAAATTGATGTTTGAAAAAAACACTTGGAGAATTGCGAGTAGGTCTCGACTGGTGTGTGGTCAGCAATAGATTTGAAATCTATTACATCATCATCTGGGGTCGATGGCTGTCATAGACACATACATACATCCACTCCATTCCATATTTTCTTGGTTCTTTCTCTCTCACTCTCGCGTTAACTCGTGCTTTTCTTCTCTTTTTATCACATACCCAAACCAATGCCCCATAAAAGGGGTCTTACATTGACATACTTGATGCGCTCATAGCCAGCTGCAATCACTGATCGGTAAACGATCAGAGGTTAAGCAACGCTTGGCAAGGTTATTCAGAGATGGGTGGCCATTAAGTGGCATTTGAACTGAGCGGCTTCGTACTCCGGGCACGTAAAACGTCGGTCCCGGTTGTTCTCATTGCGGCAGTCGTTAAGCGTTATCAGCCTTCGGGCCGCTTGAACGACTCTGACAACAGGTACCAGGGAACCATACGATAAGAAGAAGTAGATTAGGACTAAGCGACCAAGGTGAAAGGTGCATGCAGTGTGGTTCTACCCCCCTACCCCCTTATCTACCACCCTTCTCTTCCCCCCATTGAAAAGTACCTGTATGACTCCACCGCCACGGCTGTCGTTCTTCTCGTTGAGGAAGCAGTCAGGTAGACCCAGGAGCTTGCCCAACCAGTTCATTGAGATCGTCTCCAGTTCGGTTCCGGCTGGAGACGACGCCTGTACAAAAAACAACGTTACGTGTAACGGTAAACTAAAGAAAAGGGCAAATTTTGAAGACATTACGAAAATGCTGACGTTTGGCGAAGTGGTTAGATCGTAGGCCGCTCGGCTCACTGCATCGGGTGGTTGCGGGTTCGATTCCAGCCAGTGGCAAATTTCGGAAACGGCCTTTTCGTAGTTTGCCCTGGTCTGGGTCTGGGTGTCACTGGGATCGCCCCCAGTCCATTGCAAGGTACCCATTGTATATTTCTTGGACTATACGTTGCTGGCCGAAGTGGCCATTATAACTTCACCAGGCAGAGGGCGAACGCGAAGTGCGCTCCAGCCAAAGGGACAGGGGGACAGCTGGCTCAAGGGCGCCACGTTGGGCACAGCTATGGCTTGGGCTGCTCTTTGAGATAACGGGGGCAAAATTACCACCGGATCACCACGCGACCTCACTATATTCCTTTATTAGGGCCATAACACACCTAGTAGCCATGGCGACGTCGCCAACCCCGTAGCCAAGTGGTAATATGTCAAAATATGACAGGCAACATACCTGGCGACCGACTGGCGACGGTCGCCAGTCCGTCGCCTACTAGGTGTGTTATGGCCCTTAAACTCACCCAGGTGAAACAATGCACGTTCATAGCACAGGACAGCATGTCACCCATAATGGACGGGTATGACGTCAGAGCAGGAAAGTAAGCGTGCATATGCGGACTCTGCCAGTGAACCAGCTGGGAACAAAGAATTTGATTAAAAGCTGAAAAATATGAAGAATTTTGTTCATCTTGAACAAATAGACAAAATCGTTTAGACGACCGCTTCGTGCAGCGGTTGAAACGTTGGCCGCTCGCCTCACTGCATCGGGCGGTTGCGGGTTCAATTCCCGCCAAAGGAAAATGTTGTGTGTTGGAGAGTTGTGGGCTGGTTGCTCCAGCCAACCCAGCTCCAAAAGGAAGTTCCACAGTGTATACTCACCCCAGAAAAAAGTAAAAAAGAAAGAAATAGTAGAAAAAAAGTTTTAAGTCTGTCCCGGTTGTTGTCATCTGGATAGTCGTTTAGCCCTGTCAGAGGCCTTCGGGCTTGAACAACTCTGACACCAAGTACCAGGGAAACATTAGAAGTAGAAGACTCACTCCAGGCATGATATGCTCCTCCACATCCTTGAAGATATCGTCCCACTTCTCGGGCGAGTGGGGGGCTTCCCGGGGCAGCACCTCGTGGAGGTACCCCGGCTGGACATCAGGGTACACGCGGCGGTCTCGGATGTTCTCGAGGTAGTCCGCCATATAGTCTACCATCTCTTTCGCTGAGGACAAAATATCAAATGTAATTCTAATGTAACTATTCATACTACCCCACCAAGCCAACTAGGAACTCGGATCGGATGGAATGCGGCTTCCCCGCCCGCATACCGCCCGCATACCCGCCACCGCCTACAGCTTCCCGCCCGCCACACCTCCCGCGCACCGTCACCGCCTTTATGTGCGCGTGACGTCACATTAGTTGGCTTGGTGGAATAGTTAGTTCTGTATTTGGCCTAAATAAATAGCCAATTCCAAATGTCACACATGCCGCGCGAGGCAGCTTTGCTTCGCTTAGTTTGGCAGGCGGAGCTTTATGCTCGCCCTGCTTTACCCGAGCGCTGTTATTTGCCTCGCCTAGTTTGGCCTAGTCAGTCTCATTCAGCTGAAGATAAAGTGACTTTGTAACTGATTGCTCGAACTTTCTCTGTCTAGAGTGTAGGTTGGCTTGCCCTTAGGCTCACCTGAGCATGTGACTGAGGCTGCTGCGAATGCCGCGGGTGGCATGTGAGCGCGGAGCCTCGCGCGGTATGCGCCTGATATAGACGCAGCCTGGCCACATCTACATCAAGCGCACGCCGCACCCGAGCACTCAGTTTTGACGTCGGAACACAGACATAATGTCATAACATGAGTGCTTGGGCGAGGCATGCGAGGCATCTAGACCATAGACGAACCATATAAAGGACTGGGTCTAAGCTACCAGGCCGCGTTGCTATTACATCGCACAGCTCGGCCGGTGACGTCATCACAGTAGGCATGGCTTAAGTCAGTGTGCTGTTGGCGTTCGTCCTGTGCAGACGTCTTGCCAACGTTCGCATCCCAAATATAATTCTATTCGACACTAGATGGCGACCCTCGGTACGTTTTTTATATGAAACTACACTTAGTGACATCTAGTGTGAAAAAGTTAAACTACGTACTAACATCGAAATAAAACGAACCCAGTAGTTATGCTATTTACCGGTAGATCGGGGAGGCGGAGCTTGTAAATTGCCCTCCCAGTTTTTAACCCCCACCACCCGCGCCACCCCGCGCAAAATTTCCACGCGTTGTTTCATAGAGAAATCTAATAAGGGCACCTCTATCTTTAGTCTTTACTCTATGATCTAGACGTACTAATTGAATAAAAATATGTTGACTTTGTTAAAGAAATCCAGGACGGCATGTCTCATAAAAATATGTTAAAACCGCGTTTTTTTTATTACTAACACGATTTGTAACAAAGTGCATCTGCTTACCCTTACAAAGAGAACATTGTACACTTCTTATAAAAATAGTTTTAAAGTTACAATCGAAAGAATCCTATCAACGGCTGCCACAAAGAACGCTTTGATCGACAACGGACAAACAGACCGACTTGGACTTACTCACTACACACAATTAAATTGAATTGAATTGACAAATGGCCGGCGCACAGTGAGGATAGGCCATGGCATTTTAATTTTTATCTATCGAATTTAATACTTATCCAATCGACATAAGGTGCTCCAGCGGGTGCACCGAGAAAATGCTCCGCGATCCTCCGAGGTCGATCACCGAGCATTGAAATATATACCTTATGTCGATTGGATAAGTATTAAATTCGATTAATAAAAATTAAAATGCCATGCCATGCCGTCCTCTCTGTGCGCCGGTCATAATGCGCCTATAGGCTAGCACCACAGAGGTTCTTTACCAGGAAGAGGTGCAGGTTCGAATTTTACTACTAGCCGTAAAGTGAACGTCCGTCCGTCCGTCAAGAGCCATCCAAAAATTACCCCCTCCTTGGTAACATTTGTGGACTCCCCCCTCCCTAGTGTGGATGACACATAATATTTGCAATTTCACATCTAGAAATTAATAAGTTTTTCGCTAAAATCAGTTCAAATTTCGCATTTAATACTTTTTTTTTGTTTGTTCATAAACATTTATTTAATACTTAGATATATTCGATTTTGAAATGTGACGTCACAAAACAACGCCTCCCACCCCTTGTCACACTTCGTCAACCCCCCCTTAACGTGTGACGTAATTTATGGATAGCTAATATACCCACTACCGGTCAAAGAGGTTCTATACCAGTATTTAGTTATCAGTGGTAGAGCCAAGCTGTAGCCAATTGACTGCAGCTCATAAACGGGCTGGCTCGACTGGGTAGTACCACCCTCTCACAGAAGATCGGCGTCAAGTAGCGCCGCAGTGGTTCGAGCGTTGGCCGCTCGGCTCACTGCATCAGGTGGTTGCGGGTTCGAGTCCCGCCAGAGGCAAATTTCAGAAACGGCCTTTTCGTAATTTGCCCTGGTCTGGGTGTCACTGGGATCGTCCCCAGTCCATTGTACGGTACCCATAGTACAAGCGTTGCTTAGTTTGGGACCATACAGTTGGTGCGTGTAGGTACCTGGCGATGTATTTTAAAAAAAATGAAAATACCTATTTCTGTTACCTATATTATCATGGTACAATGCAACAAAATACAATTTAGAAGGATATCAATAAAGCGTCAATCGCCATAAAACAGCTTTGCGCCGGTCTAAACCGGTTCGAACCGGTATAAACCGACTGTAACCGGATCGAACGACACAATATACAATGCTATGCAAATCCTTATTAGGGGTTGATCTTATTTTATTGGTGGCAATGTGTTAGGGAGTGAGTTAGATGGTCGAAGACAAAGTTATTAAATAATAAAAATATAGATAGGTTATACGCGCTGTGTAAGTGGCACATAAACACTTTACTATTTAGCAAACCTGAGTTCAATCTCACTTTACTGATGGACACGGTGACAGTACCTATTTGTTTTAGCACGTTATTACGTAAATTATCGCATGTGGTTAATATACTATTATATGATAGTAAGCAACGTATCGATGCAAGTGACACCGGACCGGTCGATGTGGAAAACCTTGGGGGAGGCCTATGCCCAACAGTGGACGTCTTTTGGCCGAAATGATGATGATGATGATGAAGCAACGTCAGTCCGTCGCTGCAGTATTCGTGCTATTAGTCAACACTTTTTGGCGTCTATGTAACCTATCTACCTCTTTTCTTATTGGTGTAAGAAATAAAATTCCTTGATTTTCTAGGTTAAAAATAAATAACTATAACAAATTATAATCTGAGTACATTAATTCTGCAATAATTCTAGATCAAAACTAATTGTGATCTAATTAATATTCACAACACGTATGAAATAAATCCATTGCCATAGACTCAGTGATAATTGTAACATAATTGTATTGTAATTGTATTGTAATTGTGTTGTAATTTGGTGCTTTACTTAGTATTAAATACGAAGGTAAACATTAGGTACAAATTGTTACCGTGGAAATCTAGTCACTTTATGATAGCATGGTGTACCTTTTTTACCCGACTAAGACAAAGCCAAAAGCAAGGGTTATGTTTTTAGCAGACTTACTACTCCACCAAGCCAACTAGACACTCGGGTATAAATATCAAATGATAATAAGTCAATGATTCCGCAGTTCTTCCACCACGTAGTGGGAGCTACTGCCACAGGAGTGCCCAGGCATTGGCCCAGGCTCACTACGTTGTGGACGGACCGCGGAATCATTGACTTATTTATCATTGATATTTATACCCGAGTGTCTAGTTGGCTTGGTGGAATAGTAGTATGTTGTATTTACGGTATGTTCCACCGTAGAGTCTAAACTATAGTATTAAATTCTGAGCGGACGTAATCGCGGGCTATCTTTTTCTGAAACGTACGCGTGCGAAGTCGTGGGCACAGCTGACAAATAAATAACTATATTATTTATTACCTTTGACGCGGAACTCGGTGTGATCCATTGTCCTCGGACAGTTGTATATATCTGAAACCAAACAGAGTAATAGGAATTGAGACAAATAAACCAGGAGATATATTATTTACGCTAGGGTACTCGGTCACCCTGTTCTAGGCTTATTGATTTGAAAAAAAACTTTTAATTCATAGAAAATGTAAAGAACGTACGAATGTAAGAAACGTACTCGCATTATAAATCATTTTTGTTCCTAGAAATACTTTGTAAAACAATTTTAAACTGGCTTAAAATCTCGCGGCTAGTGTTGAAAGAATTGCAACGCTTTTAAGGGCATTGTAACCATCTTTTATTATTTTAATTGGGTTTAACATTTCATTATAATTAAAACTAACTATAAAAAAATACAAAAAAGAACATACAATTGAATTGAGAACCAGGGGCCTTACCACGACCTCTTATCGCGATTCAATTACAGGACCGTTTTAACGTTTCAGCGACTTTTTGTGCAATGACGTACCTTATTGTCATGACAATAAGAAACGTCATTGCACAAAAAGTATCTGAAACGTTAAAACAAAACTGCTATAAGAGGTGGTGGTAAGCCCCCTGCTCCTTCTTGAAGTCAGTTAAATAAAGTCTCCAATGCGTTTTTTGCAAGAACGGTGTTTTTTTTTTATACGACTGCGGTGGCAAAAGCGTACGGCCCGCCTGATATTAAACAGCTACCGTAGCATATAGATGCGTGCAACATCAAAGGCATTGCTCGTATATTGCCGACCTGAAGGGGAGTGGGATGGAGGGAGAGAAAGGGGAGCCTTTTGTACTAACTCTTGTCCTACAGACATAAAAATAATTACAATTTGTGTATTATCATCACAAATAAATTAAATATTCGGTAGTATCTACTGCTACCTTCACTGCCTACCCCCGTGCAAAGGGCAGCACATTGAGCATTATCGACGTTTCGTTACTAGGGCTTCATAAACACAGGTACCTACGTCTGGTCGCCGCGGATTACCGCGTTACCGCGAGATTACCAATGCCTCAACCGAAGTTAGTTCTAGTTTTAACTACGAAATATTTAAAAAATTAGTCATCAATATAGCAGTGATACCCGACTAGGTAAGCACGCGTCTTGCGGGCTTAAGGTCCAGGGTTCAAACCCCGGCTCACACCTGTGGATTTTTCGAGATCTATGTGCGAAACATAACTTTAATACAATTATCACTTGCTTACGGTGAAGGAAAACATCGTGAGCAAAACCGGCATGCCTTAGAAAATCTTACTTTCGAAACACATGTGTAATCCACCAACCCGCACTAGGCTAGTGTGGTGGATTATGACCTAAATCCCCCTCGCATTGTGGGGAGGCCCGTGCCCAGAGTGGGACGTTAAAGTACTCAAAATAAAGGTGCTGGTCACAACTTCAGGAATTTACAGGCTAGCACTGAATTTGAAAATTTCAGGTGAACATTATGCAACTGAAATCGATTAAATTTAAACAAACAGGCAACACTTTTCGAGGCCCTGTGTGGTCCCAAAACTGCTTGCGTAATGGATACCATACAATGGACTGGGCCGATTCCAGTGACACCCAGATGGGATATTACAAATGGACCATTTTCGAATTTTAATCGACGGGAATCCAGCTTGCAACCATCCGAACCACCGGGCGGCGTTCGGTCTAACCAATTAACCAAGGTCTTTTTACTTCTTATCGTATGGATAGTGGCCAACCTGGTGACAGAGTTGTTCAAGCCTCCCGAAGGCCTTTGACGAGGCTTAACAACTGCTGCCTAGGTGACAACAACCGGGACCGACTTTTTACGTGCCCTCTAAAACACGGAGACGCTCAGTTGAAATGTCAATAAATAGTCACCCATCTCTGACTGACCTTGTCAAACGTTGCTTAACCTCCGATCGTTTACCGATCAGTGATTGCAGCTGGATATGAGCGCCTCGCGCTAAAGTCCTTAATGACTAACCCCCTTATTCATAGAAAGTTATAATCGACTTGCAGTGGACTTACAGAACACATTTGTTCCTAAAAAATGCTTTTAAAACCCATTGTAAACTAGCTAAAATCTCTATGAATAAGGGGGTAAAGATTTTGATTCTGTCTTAAGGTTAATTTTAAACCCATGTTAAATATTAATGTGTCGCCTATTGTGGTGGTATAATTACGCTAAAACTATTACATTTTAAACACGAAAGGCGTATTTACGGAATTTTACTAGTGATGTGACTTAGCCGATATTAATGAATAGTTCTCAACTCTGGGACGCGATATTCAGGATATAGATATATGATATAACATTAGATGCATAACCGAACCATTTGTTTCGTTATCTTGACTATAATTTACTACGTAATACGTGTCAAATTTTAAAATCTAAGTCTAAACTAACCCAATTATTGCTTTCGTACCGGGTTTGTAATAGCAGTCTCAAAGTCAAAGTCAAAGTCAAAAGGTTTTTTATTCATGTAAGCTCATTAGAGCATTTATAAATAGTCAATATAAACAATATTTTAGCGTTACCATGGATGGACCGTCTAACGTTAGCATGGATTCACTTGCGCTTATTTGAATCTTTAGTTTCAATAAAATGCAGGATTATAGAATTAAGAACCTACATGTTTAAAAAAAATCATGGTGGACTTACAGCGGCATTACAAATATTTTTTCCTAGAAATGCTTTGTAAAACAATTGTAAACTCGCTAAAAAAAACTCCAATAATTTGGTAAGTCTTTTAACGCCAACAAAACTATATTGATCAATATTATTCGACTCAGGGAAGCTTTTCTGTAATGAAAAATTCATTCATTCATACATCATTTCACGCGTGAATCTATTGGAATGTCAAACTTTGTATTGAAATTTGACATTTCATCAGAAAATCCATGAGTGTGATATAAATTTGTCGTTACAGAATATACCCAGTATCGATATTATTGGTATCAGTATCATAAGTATTAGTATCTGTTACTGTGGTACAACACTATTCCTTAAATAAAGAGCAACCCTTAAAAACGGGTCACTAAACACAAATAAAGACCATTTATCTCAGGACTAAGATCTTTGTGTGGATCATTAGCTTGTTTACAAAAATGGCAATGTAAAATTTAAATGTAAACAAATGTAAATTATTTGGGGAGTTATAATTGTGTGCTTGTAAAGTTTTAACTTAACTATTTTTAGTTTTTTTTAAATATTATTTAGGTTAGCGTCTGTAAACATGTAAATTAAAATTGAAAATATTAAAATACAATTAAAAAATAAATAACTTTACAATAGTTAAACTAAAATAATGTTTATAATAAAATTTAAAGTTTTAGAAGTTTATAAAATGTTTCATTATTAATTAGTCTATTTCATAATATGCTGTAATATATAGAAATTGGAAAATTATTGTGAATTTATTTATGTTTAGAAAAAAAAATGGCTTGCACTTAAAATTAAATTCCAATTGATACTCGCAGATACAAAATTATTAAAAAAAAACCTATTTCTATTTTATTTTTTAAATATAAACCTCATTTTTTTAAACTATGCACATTATAAAAAGTATATAAAATACTTACATTTCCGAACTGTGTTTGTATTGCACTAGTTGTAAATGAAGCAACAATTGTTATACAGGGTGAGGCGACACTGGCGTAGTGCCGCCAACTGTAACGTTTATATACAGGGTGGATGCGGCGCGGACCGACGCAGACTCCGGACATAATGATAAGCGGAGCGGGAAATTAATATTTTTATTACTTTTCATTTCTATTCTATTTCAAGAACTGTATGTTTTTTAAATGTTCATAATTCTTAAACTTCTTCGAAAAATATGGTTGGGATGGGGGTGTGTGGGGTGACCCTGTATTGTATCCCTTAGGGGATGAATCTGATAGCTGATTTTTTTATTTATAAAGAGAACAAATCACAAATTTTCTGATTTCAAACTTTTAAAATGATGATTCATAATTTTGATAAGTCGACCTGAACTTAGACAAGTAACATCTCAGAATATTCTAATACTACTCAAATATTTAAGTTCTATTTATATTGTACACACTTCAGAATGATTCTGGGTATTATTATATTTAAATAATCCACCACAACCACTGAAACTAATTCTGTCTGACTCCAGTGAAATAACCTCATTAGAACAAAAAAACCGATATGCTGAGTAGGATATAAGATACTCTATGCGTCCCATTTACTCTAACGCAAAGGTATATGCGTGTATCTCGCTTCCGCAAATGTCACAATGTCCACAGGATTATTATCTTGACTATTTATTTGTCTATGGACTGGCCTGTTGTTATCTGTTATTTTACTACTGTCAGTGTCACTACAACACCCGCGCGAACGTGGCGCCGCCCTGCGACATTAGATACTACTATATACCGCTTCAGCGTATGGCTTAAATCGCTATCGCTTATGCACTATGGTCTCTCGGACAACTAGAGGACACTTACTTCGAAACTAGAAAAAATATATATCATTTGCGTATAGTTTTAATAGATTTTCCGGGTGAACTTAAACTAGCACAGATTTTATCTGTATTATCTAAATATGATCTATAATGATCTATAGATCTTAGATCTATAGCGGATCTGCTGGCATTTGGTTAATGCACCATTAAACGTGTCTGATGGACACGTTGTGACTTGTTGTGTAATTTTTGTGGTGAATTCAGAGGTTTTTTTATATGACTAAGGTGGCAAACAAGCGTACGGCCCGTCTGATGTTAAGCAGTTACACGTAACGTAACGTAACGTCACGACTTTTATCCCCATTCGGGGGTAGTCAGAGGCTTGAGTGGCCATACACCACCACATTGTGGAGGTATTAACCAACTCAAAGCCCACGTTTCACCAGATAGTCAGAACCCAACGTGACAGGTGGTGAACCTTGTCGCCGTGTATACAGGAACTGACTATTACCTAATCCCGAAGGATAGGTAGGTTTCCTCACAATGTTTTCCCTCACCGTCAGCGAACTGTAAATTATGCACATAGATGAAAATGCCTTTAAGTTGATCGTCGAATTGCGAGTTCGATAAAAGATGTCTGAATTTCGCTAAATGTAGTGGTGCGCTGAGCATTATGAGGTACCATATCTGTTAAAATAATACATCAATGGCAATTTTTTTTGTGGTAGACATCATCTTTAGCATTTATCGAAGTACCTTATACCAACTACCTAACAGTACACAGAACCAAAATATTTGTAACTCTCACATGATCACCAAAATATCGATGGCAGCAGGGGCGGATTTCGTTATAGGTCGAATAGGGCGTAGGGCGGCAAAATTTCGGGGGCGGCAGAACTTTGCGAAATTCACAAGACTCGCAATTAAAAACGGTACCTATGCATCTAAAGACACTGATTGAGATATTTTTATCATTTACAATCTTTCTTTATTTGCTTAATTTACATTCGTATTGATTCTCATTCAATTGTTCATTTTCAGTAGGGGGGTAATCTTCCATAGGCCTAGCAGCCAGCGTATCAGATCCTCCCGGATGGCAGGCCTCTCCGGCCCGCCATTCAGTCCCGGATTCCTCGCTCCACACGTCGCGGCTGGCCTATTAGGAAGAAGATTATCCACTTCCCTCCGTATCAAAGCGGGAGACAAATATAACAGTATAGGCTGGTAGCCACAGAAATTAGACTGTGAATAGTTTCTTCCAACTCCTCCTATCCTTTGTTTTGATTAAATCCGTGCGGGTTCCAAGACAACTTAACTTGTCCCCGGGACTCGTCGAGGGTCAAACCTTGGCGTCATCACCATTGTCGATCCTGGCTTAGGGCCATCGATACGTCACAAAATCGCCGGTCGCCGATGCTAAAAGTAGCAAGTCTGCGAAGGCCCTTACAGGAGTAACAGTGGTGAGAGTGTGTGGCGGGCCTAGTCCCATAAAAAAGGCCTATAAGGCCTGTCGGACAGTTCGGCCTCTCAGCCTCATCCTGATCGATATAGATCTAATAATACTGACCTTAGTTTCTGCATTAATGCGACGTAACACCGTAATGGTCACAGGATACATAATTATAAGTTATCACTAATTAATATTAACAAAGTATGAATAGACGTATTTATCGTATTAGTAGTATTTTTGTGTATGAGATGACCTTTGTGATAACATGATGTTTGCGTAGTTATCACCTATCAACACCTAGCCAAGGGTATTTTTTACCCGACTACGGTGGAGGGTTATGATTTTGACCGGTATGTATGTATGTATGTATGATGTTCAACTGTTCCCGCCTAACTTCCAAACTACTTGTCGTAATTTGACAAATGAGGTATCGTTAGAAGCGGCTTAATGGCGCGCTGGTTATAGGCTATGTGATGTCGCATAAAATTGCATATGACGCCCTCTAGAGGACATAATGTGAGGACATGAACTGAGAAAAAAAGATTTTTTAATGAAACCGTGTGGGGTATCAAATGAAAGAACTTGATGAGCACATTTCAAAAATATATATATTGTACCTATATCAAAAGTAAAAAATAATTCAAAATAATTAAATAAAATGTAAGTTTAAAAACTAAAACCCGACTACTGAAATATCGCACTCTAAAAAGTGTGAGACAAGAAAATATTCTCATCTAGAGGATAGCCGTGGTCCGTTTCCAATATCGCCAAACACCGAAGTGGGACCTTTTCAGAATTTTCACATGGTAGATTTGGGGGTAGAGCCAAGCTACGGACTGGCTTGACCAAGGTAGTACCACCCTCTCACAGAAGATCTGAGGAAGCTCAAGCCTCGCATTCCTCGCCCGAGCACTCATGTAATTCTATTTTTATTTATAAGTAAATTAAACGCACATAGGCGGTTAAAATAAGCAAGAATTAAAAGATATACAGGTGAATGCTTAATGTGTGCGTGAATGGCATAATCCGAAACTATGAGGAATAGCGAAAAGTACTCAAAGGAGCCTCGGGGCCGATTTTGATGAAAAGTAAAACTGCATCATTGGATTTTTGAGAAAATAATATTCGTAGCCAGGAATCGAAATAATTAGTTGAATTTGAAAAAAAAATACATACTGTATTATTACACCAATCGATAGTGTCGCTGATAAGGAACGAATTCTGGGAAGTAATGACATACGGCAAACTTATGGAAAGTGTTGGATTTTAATAAACTGCTTCATATGTATTTTCAAGTTATGTATTTAATAATAATACCTACATTACCTGTACCTTGTTCGAAATGATTATCATTTTTTTTTTAAATATACACTCGCAGCGCAGTCATCTTCACAACATTATGTTCTAATTACAAATTCTCATTCATTTTGAAAAATTAATCAGTTAAGGTTTAATAGGTAGGTAACGTAAGCTAAATAAAATAGTACCTATTTCGTTTAAAATTAGCTCCTTTCTTAAGTTTGCCGTATGTCATTACTTCCCAGAATTCGTTTCTTATTAGCGACACTATCGAATGGTGTAATAATACAGAGAGTTTTTTTTTTTTCAAAATCAACTAGTTCAATTCCTGGCTACGAATATTGTTTTTTCAAAATCCAATGATGCAGTTTTAATTTTCATCAAAATCGGCCCCGAGACTCATTTGAGTACTTTTTGCTATTCCTCATAGTTTCGGATTTGGCCATCCACGCACACTTGTATAAATAGAACACAGATAATGACTAATGATAGAGTCATAATTAATTATTTATTTAAAGTTATTTAATTACTTTTGACTTCCGTTTATTGACATTAAGGAAAAAACCGCGATGCAGTGGTTAGAACAATTTTTTAATTTTGTACCTACATTGCCATAATACAGGGTATATCTAAAGTCCGAAAAAAAAAATTGGTACAAATATGGTAGCTGGGGTATGATTCTCTAATTTATGGACTTTCAAAAGGAGGGATAAGGAGGAGGTTTTCAATTCGGCTGTATGTTTTTTTTATATCAAAGTCCCGCATATTTCAACCTAGACTTCGCCCTTTTAAACAACTAGAGAGCTGTCAAAAGTGACATATGACTCTTGGTTGTGAAGATGTGATGCTACAACCACAAATTTTTAGGAAACATCTTCCAAACATTTTAAAAAATACTTGAGTTAATATTGTATTAGCAGGAAAAAAATAGATACAAGTGTTCCAATTTTGAATTTGATCTTATATAATTTAATCATAAACATTAAGGGTGCATTTCTACTCACGCGGAGCGGAGCGGAGAGGACCGTGAATTGGCCAATCTCAGTACTCGAAATCTCCACTCCGCTCTTGGCCCATCACAGTTGGCCAATCACAGTCCGCCGCTCCGCTCAGCATCAAAGGAAACTCACCCTAATACCTAGTATGATTTCAGACTAATGAAACACCCTGACTACAAGCAACTGACTCATTCATCGACTGTCCAATAACTGGCGCCGTACAGCTCCGGTACCATTCAGGAGAAATAGAAGTCGGCTTCTCTGGCGTCCCCAGCGGGGATTGAACCGTTAGCATTCCATGGAGTGCGGGTGGTGAGCGACTCACGGCTCCGGTACCATTCTGGATAAATGGTAGTGAGCGATCACGGTGCAACTCACACGTTGAGTACTAGAGTGGATGCTCTGGCGGCAGGACCTACCGCAGATGGTCCCTGACGCCTCGTAAGGGGTTGCCAGGTATAGTGTGCCTCTTTTTGTAACCTTACGGTTGGTAGGGGGGCCACTATAATAAATCTCCTTTGTAATAGGTATGGGTGTTGTCCAATAACTGGTAGCGAATGGTCGATCCTTGGTCTGAATCCCCCTCGCAATGAGGGGAGGCCAGTAAGTGGATGTCTAATAGAGGACATTAATTTTTCTAGCAAAAAATATTTTCAAATAATGCCATCTATCGGCATTTTCTTGAAACTTTTTACTCTACTCTGAAAATACATACAACCACACGCGCTACACGCACGACTCGCGTCACAGATTAATAACGCACACCCCATATAGGTGTCGCTAGTAATAATCAAGTTTGCTCTACCGATCGTGTGGTTCAGAAGTCGATTCCCGGTCATTCTATGTTATGTTATGTCATTAAAGCCGGAAACCCACCGCGGCGCACGGAGAGGCCACGCACACGGGCCACGCTTCGCTTTGCAAGAAAATGTATGCATGACGTCATTACGTGCGTAGTCTCTCCGTGCGCCGCGCGGTTGACACGATTGCATAAGCTTGACCCACGTGCGTGGCCTCTCCGTGCGCCGCGGTGGGTTTCCGGCTTTATATCTAGATATAATTACACTATTGTGTAGCATATTATTGAGCCAATCTGTAGACTGCAGCTCATATACGTGCTGGTTCGACCGGTATTACCACCCCCCACTCACAGAAAGTCGGCGTAATACTTTACGCTAACTTACGCTAACTTTCCAAAAGTGATAGAGCCGTAAGCCTAAACCTCTCCCCCTCCCTTCCCCTCCATTTGAATTGCAGGCAGGCCGTATACTTTGCTGCCTCCGAAGTTGTATAAAAAGTAAATGTTCGTGTAGGGAAAATGCCATCCTTTAAATACATACATGACTACAGTTCATACCCAAACGCAGGTATCTTCTCAAAGAAAATATCTAATATACAATGTACATAAACAAAGCGTGAGTAAAAATATATTTGTTATGACTTGTGTAAAAAAGGTAGGGTGTATTTGATTACAGGGCAAAATTCGATCCGGGGACATAAATAAATATCGCCAAACGAACAAACCAACTGTGGACCCAAACTAAGCAACGCTTGTACTATGGCTACCGTACAATGGACTGGGGCGATCCCAGTGACACCCAGACCAGGGCAAATTACGAAAAAGCCGTTTCCAAAATAGCTTGTGGCTAGAATCGAACACGCAACAGAGCGGCCTACGCTCGAACCACTGCGCCAAAAGCCCAAAGCCGTGCTGTGGCGATCACGGGCTCATGGTACGCGCGCACTCGACCAGAGCAAAAATATTTCAGCAACCAACAAGAATGTGATGTCCATCGTATACTAAACCTTGACTAATAATCGTATTCACTAACTTAACAGTTGAAGGTTACCGGGTTACAAAAGCAAATAACTTTGATTAAGGCATGTAATTAACCCGACTTCTTTTTAATAGCATCTTTGGCCTCTAAAAAAATACATTGCCCTCTGATTTACTAACTCAGCCACTATTAATATCTGATTGTGCATCTAAAAAATACTATTTTAGCCACCACAACTCAGCCACTTAGTTATTTTTTAGCATCTATATTTGTAACTAAGATTCAAGAAGTAAACCTCTAAATTATTTATTTATGGCACCAAAAAAGTAGACTAACACTATATGGCAAAGTCGCGTGGGGCTGCTATTTCTGCGTTCAGGGACACCAGTAACCTAACACGAAGGGAATGACGGGGGTCGTTCCCTTCGAACCTAACCCAGCCAAGTCCAATGCCCCGAAGTCCCAAGCTCGCATGAATTGAATGGAGCCCTCTGATTGGTGCAAATGCCGGTCGCGCCCGTCTAATTTGATATTTCCTAGTTTGACTTGAACTACATTTTTTTGTTGAAGCTTCAAATGCAAAACAGTTGATGAGTTGTAAAATCGGTGGCTGAGTTAGTAAATTTGGTGGCGACTTATAAATCAGTAGGACAAGTTTATGATAATTGATATTCTTTATTTGATGTTCTTATTTAGGTGCTGTTGTAAAGAAGACGAATTAGTTTATTAGAAGCTTTCTTATTTTTCTGTGGTTTAGTTATAAAATTAGAAGTCAAATTCTGTGGCCGAATAAAAATTCTGCGGCTTGATTTATAATTACCCTTTTATTAATACCTATTAACTATTCTTATATTCCACACCTTACATACGAATTTTCGAAGTTTTATTTAATCATTTCTGTCATTCGTTATTTACGCAAAATTTTTCACTACCCCAACACTATTAGTTTTAGTATGGTAACAATATTTCTCTTCGAACTGTCAAGTTAGTGAATAATATTAAAAGTCGAAGTTGACGGGCCCGTTAGCGTGGTTGGTGCGGAGGCGCCTTTCACGCTGCAGGTCGTAGGTTCGATTCCTACCCGGGACATGCATTTGTGTGCATGAACATGTCTGTATGTCCGGAGTCTGGGCGTATATGTATATTAAGTATGTATTTACAAATAAAAAAGTAGTATATGTAGTAATATCAGTTATCTGGTTTCCATAGTACAAGCTCTGCTTAGTTTGGGATCAGGTAACCGTGTGTACAAAAATGTCCCAGGATATTATTATTATTGTTTAAAGACATTTATCTGTACATCTTGTCTTATTTCAATTTTGTCCACGGTGGGAGTTTATGCCATACAACTGGCCCACTGATCTTTGAAAGAATTTAAAGCGGAGGAATTAATGAATCGACCTCTGTCACGGTAATGATTATCATATCGATATCATACAGTAGTGGAACTCGGGCCTGTCCATGAAATAACTACCTACAGCCGCGCCACGCCGCTCGGTACGTGAACACAGGATAGGGCTACCTGCCTACAGTATTAATTTTATCTACCTACTTCCTACCTATTAAAAAATAATTTAGTAGTAGTAAGGTATATAAAAAATATTTTATAGGGTTAACTTTCGGAGTTTCTAGGTAATTTAAAAAATGTTGTTTCGTCGAAATTCGGTCAGGAATAGTGATGGGATGTTCTCGAGAACATTCTCACCCTCGGAAACTTACTCGTGAGAATTTTCGAGAATTTATCTTCTGAAGCATGTTAAACTTGGCATAAACCTCATTAAACATGCAAGTATGGTGGATTTAATTGTTTTTAAGATTGAAAGTTAGGATAACGTCACCCAAAATAAAAAAAATCTCACGAGTAAGTTTCCGAGGGTGAGAATGTTCTCGAGAACATCCCATCACTAGTCAGGAAGACTATTAAATTCGTGATCATTTTTTTCTTTTTCTCATACAATGGTTTAACATAAGCGACTCAATTTGCGCGTCCGTTGTATCTTTATTAACGTGTGTATTATAATAAGTGTGGTTAGCGCTGTTCGGTCAAGGCTGAAGTAGCCAAGCGTGAGTTTGATAATACAGGGTTATTGGTAAAACACTAACAACCTTGCAGAGGCGTATTACTGACATCAAAATAATAACTTTTGAAAATACAAAAAAATAAAAAACAAAAAATCACACTCTAAAATGTATGAAACAAGAAAATATCACAGAGTAAAGACCAAAGAAAGAGGTGCCCTTATTAGGGCCTCCGCAGACTAGCTACCTTTAGCATCCGCGACTGGCGATTTTGTGACGTATCGATGCAGCGCCGCGTTTCTTCGAGCGCGAACGAGCGAGACGCAGCATCAAAATCGCCGATCGCCGATGCTAAAAGTAGCTAGTCTGCGGAGGCCCTTAGATATATGTATGAAAAAAAAACGTGGTCATTGTTTTTTCATTTTCATTGTTCTATCTACCGCTACTCGCTTCGTTTTATGTCGATGTTAGTACTAGGCCGACCACTCGGCCGAGTTGCTTAGGGCCAGTCCCCTTAGTAATTGGTCCATGGAAAATATGCTCATCTAGGGGATAGCCGTGGTCCGTTTAGGTACTTCAGGGGAAAGTGGAATACAACCACACACCATGGCTTTCCTCTAGATGAGAAAAAAAAACATACATTTTAGAAAGTGATTTTTTGGTTAATAGTTTTTTGTTTTGTAAAAAGTTGTTGTTTTTGATGTCAGTAATACAAGGTTATACCCCTGCAAGGTTGTTAGTGTTTTACCAATAACCCTGTATATAAGTTGTAAAATAGTCCTATTCAGACTACCATGACGACTCAACAAAGGGTTTGCCAGCAACGATCGTTAATATTACGACTCACGCTTATTTGGCAACATGATTGCCGAATGGAGATTCGTAAAGCCGAATTTACATTACAAAATTAATGGCATGCATGATGAAATTAATTTGATTCAATTTGTTGCAGTAGTTGGAAAACTTGTTTCGTTAAAATAACAGTGTCGTGAAACTAATCATATACAGTCTGTTTTTTCTAAAATGTCTTAAACTCATAACAAACCGTCCTGGTTACGAAAATCATGAGTTTTGGCATCAATCACAACGTTTACCTAAGTTATGAACGTCTTGATTATTAGAAGAAACACATATGGTATGAATTACACCAAAAACTGCTTCAAATTAACTATTCAAACACATTAATTTTCATAAAATCAAAAAAATATCAGAATCCATTTCAACAGATTAAAAATGATCATCACAACTTGACATTTCTAAATGCGAGTTTGTCTTTGGATTGTAGTGATGCGATAAGCGGATGAATGATTCGACCAGTGTGAGTGAACTGTACCTATAATTTTTAGAACAATAATAAAAATTAATTTCGAAGAAAAAGAAATAAAAGCGCAACTTTGAAGTAAATTTAGCAAAAACAATTATAATAAAAAAGTTGTGGACGAAATGGCAGCCCGCAAAAATATTATTGTTTTACGCCTTCCGCCCTATCATTGCGAATTAAATCCGATCGAATTAATATGGTCACAGTTAAAAACTCATGTTGGCAAAAATAATAAAACCTTCAAAATGGCTGAAGTCAAGGAATTGATCAAAGAAGGCTTAAGCCAAATTGGTAGGTGTCCTGGAACAACTGCATTAGTCATATAATAAAAGAAGAAGATAAAATGATGCAGCTTGACGGATTAATAGATGCTGCATCAGACGCGCCGACCCCCAGTTTTATTGTTCACGTAACCGAAACAGAAGACTCGAGTGGAGTAACTTGTAGTGAATCAAATTAATAAAAAAGATAAAAATATCTTGTCGTTTTATTTCTTTATGTTGGCTAAGATTGTTTTGAGAAATTATTTCTTTGATCATGATCATGAAGGATATTCTGGCAGCTTACTACAAAAATATTACTGTCAACGCTATTAATTCCCATAGTCATAACCACATTGTCAGGAAATCTCACATCATGAAAATCATTCAGTTACAAGCTTCCTGAGTATATTTGTTCACATGTTCATTCGATAATGTCCCAACACTATCAATTGTCTTTGGTTACTAGGACGCCATCTTTGTTTACCATTTAAGTCATTTAAGGAAAAACGGACTGTAGGTAATTTCGTAATGTAAATTCGGATTAACAAATTTAGTTGAGAATGCAGATTTATAGAGCTAAGAAATCCATAACTTACAGTGTAATAATGTTTGTTCTACGATAAAAATTGACGAAGTTATGACCAAATTACTAGCGGAGTCGCGCCTTCAAGCTGCTGGCCTACTCCGAAATACGAACCTAACGTTTCGGCTGACGGATTGTCGTGATTTGACATTTCTTCTTTCGTTTTTCTCTACGTTTTGACATTGTTTTGATCGTAAATCGAATCCGTACTTCGGACGATCCGTCAGCGACGTATTTCGGAGTAACCCCCCTGATCCGGCTGTGACGTCACACGTGCCGGCCGCACATGATATAAAATGTGTTATAAAATCGCAGCAATATTGATTGGAAATCTTATTAACACTGTAGTGTTTTTGAGTTGATTTTTCGACCTCGGAATAATGATCTCCGTTTCATAACTCTTTTTGAAAGCCGTGCCGTGCCGTTTTTTAAGTGATAACCCGTTTTGTAAACGTGATTAAATTTAATATAAAGTATATTTATTGAAAATATAAATAGAATCGTTCTACGATTTCATGTATGAAGTATTTGCTAAAAACTAAAATACAAATACTCATGTGATAATCAGGATGAAAACGGATTCAGGATATTAGCATTATTCGGTACTTTTTGTATCGGCGATTGGCGATTTTGCGACTGCATCACGTTTTGGCGACTCTCTGCGGTCGGACGCAGCGACTGCTCCGATGCTAAAAGCGACTTCGATCGCCGATGCAAAAAGTAGCAAGTCTGCGGTATCCCTAAGTTACGTCCTGGGTAGCTATTCTGTAACGTCAAACTCACTTCAATTTCAAAACAAAATATGACATCATATCACCTGCAAATTCACGTGTGCGAAGTAAGTTTGTCGTTACCACGAACGTAAATACATACTGGACTGTTTACTACTGCACAAAAAACGAGCCGAGCGAGAGGCCCCAGTTGGCACCGTGTCCCTCTCATTTCGAGTTGCCATGTTTTTAAATCAAGCAAATAAATTAATTTATTATTTATCGTGACTATTGTTTTATCATATTAACAATAGTCACGATAAATACTAAATTAATTTTTGCTTGATTTAAAACTAACAATCACTACCCAACGATAATAATATTTTGGCATCGCAACTCGAAATGAGAGGGACACGGTCCCAACTAGGGCCTCTCGCTCGGCTCGTTTTTCTGTCTAAGAATTGTCTAGGTATAATAGACCTTAAGGTAGCAGAATAAAGTTGAATTTCTTCTTAACCAAAAACTCAACTTGTCTATCCTCTATTAAAAGATCCTTGGTCGTTACAGAATAGCTACCCTGGATTCAATTCCCTGTTGATATACAGGGAATTGAATACAGTCAGAATGAAGCAGTGAATACAGTCTCAATGAGTTACGTAGATAAAAATAAAACGGTTTAATTTATCGAAATACATTATTTTATGGATTATAGTTGCAATGTTTAATACAAATATAATTTTTAAATAACAATGTTACAGCTAGTGTCATAATAATTATGATAAATTTTTCACACTCCGGCCTTATGCAGTTTCCCAAAGATAATAAATAAAAATATGTAGATAGGTTGTACGCGCTCCGTAAGTGGCACATTAAGACGTTGCTAATTGGCAAACCTGAGCTAAGCCTCGTTTCACTGATAGACGCATTGACAGTGTTGTTTTTACAAGTTACTACGTACATTGTTAATTTAATATTTGGTTAATATTATACAGGGTTATTGGTAAAACACTAACAACCTTGCAGGGGCGTATTACTGACATCAAAAACAACAACTTTTGTTCTATGACTTTTTACAAAAAAAAAAAAAAAAAAACACTCTAAAATGTATGAAACAAGAAAATATGCTTATCTAGAGGATAACCGTGGTCCGTTTAGGTACTTTAGGGCAAAGTGGATTACAACCACGTACCAATGTTTTCCTCTAACTGAGAAAAAAAAAATCATACATTTTTGAAAAATATTTTTTTTTGTTTTTTTTTGTTTTGTAAAAAGTCATAGAACAAAAGTTGTTGTTTTTGATGTCAGTAAGTAACACGCCCCTGCAAGGTTATTAGTGTTTTACCAATAACCCTGTATAACAGCAAGCAACGTACTTAAGGCCCTGCGCACACGGGTCGTAAGCGTAGTCGTCTCGTAAGCGTATAGTCAAGACGCAACGAGTACGAGACGTGCAGAGTTCTACAAACGACTCGTAGCATAGACGTATTGGTTTGTTAGCGAATTCTCATAATCTACTATTTTATGGTGACCTAGACTCCAGATTCTTTCACCGTCACAGTCCATACCTTTCACACATTCTAAATTCGAAATTTATGAAGAGAAAGTTTTCTTATTAATTTCGAATTTAGAATGACAAAATAAATCAATATTTCTACATTTGCATTTTTATGCCAGCATGCTACGACTATCGTAATGACAATGAACATCTCATAAGATACGCTCCAACACCGCTTCGTCTGCGGACTTGTTTGAAAATGTACGTGCTCGTATTGCTCTCGTTCTACGCGCGTATAACGATACGCTTACGTTACGACGCCGTGTGCGAAGGTGGTAAGTAAGTCCACCGCCGCTGACCGCGTGTGTGCGCGTGATATACATGCCATTAATAATCACTTTTTATCCTCTAGGTAACCTATCTACCTTTTTTATTATATCATTGCCTAAAGGTGAACAACTCATCCCGTCTTTGTGTACCCCGGCCATTAAAAATCAAATCTGTAGCATTTGCCCATAGTCCATACATGCCCAAGTCTTAAAAAGTATTTATCAGCTTCTTAATCATATCAACTGATTCATTCTGTCCAATATTCCCGATATACTCGGTCGCTTTCTTTGCATGCTCTTCATACAACAACTTAGTTTTATCCACAGCGTCCGTCTTAAGTATATTAAACTTCAAATCTTCGTAATCAACATCATTGACATCATTCTTCGCTTGATCAATCACTTTATATAACCCTGGATTGCAATCTAGAGCGAAAAGAACAGGTGCACTGGCCAAACAAAATTGATCTTTGCTATCTGACGTTAGCTGCTGTAGTTCTGTAGCAGCCTGCCACGCGAGGCCGACATGACAACCAAATTGATAAGCGAAGCTTTGTCTTTCACGATTCTGGTGATCTAAGACCATAGCTGATTGGCAGCCTCTTCCCAAAAGGCTCACTCCATTGAAAACTGTGCGGGCAGTCCATTCCATTCTTGGTTTCCCTAACACATAATCAGCAGCAATGGAATTCGTATCGAACGTAATCTCATAATCGTCTTTCATAGCTTTTGGTTTGCCTGGTAAAGGCATGTTTTGTTCGTCTCTTTCACCAAAGAATTCTCCTTCGGACAGGTCTTTTAATGCTGTAGATACTATATATGATACGTCGGAATTCTTTAAGCCTGCTAGCATAGAATTTGCTGTGACGAGAAGGTAATCTCCCAGCAGTAGAGCAACTTTATTACCGAATATCGCCGACTCTGTGTCTTTTGATCGTTTCGCGAAAGGCACGTTTACAATCCCTTTGTGGATCAAATGTCCTGTTTTAATCATCTCGATGAGCTCAGCTAGGTTCCTTGAACGTTCTTCAGTGGTTGGAGATGTATTACTTTTTACCGACTTCGATAGCAGGAGAATGATCAGGCCCCATGGTTGAAGGTTCTTGGAGTCACCATAGAGGATGTTTTTAGCAGTTTGCATAACTAAGTGGTTGCTGCCGACCTGAAACAATATAAGTGATGTAATAAAATAGCGATCTATGGGAAAAAAGAAGGTAAAGCTAAAGTGGGAGCGGGACAGCATAAGACAGAGATGTCGGGAGAAGTATTGGTGGTATAGCCAAGCTGTAGCCAATGGAGATCCGTAACGAATTTAGCTGAGAACGCAGATTTATAGAGCTAAGAAATCCATAACATACAGTGCAAAAATATTTGGTCTACGACAAAAATTTACGAAGATGTGACCAAATTACTAGCGAAGTTCGCGCGCGGTTGTAGTGACGTCATTTGAGCCACGCGCGCTTTGTAATGAACGGGGGCCCGGTGCGGATACGGCTCGCCTTCAATCCGTGTGACGTCACATGCATATGCCGCATATTACATACAATGTGTTATGAAATCGCAACGAATGGTCCGATTTCGATGATTTCAACATTATATTATTAAGAAAGCTTAGTTTTAACTATCGTGTTCGTTATGAGTTGACTTGTTGACCTCATATTGATGCTCATTGACTACATATATGGGCTGGTTCGACCGGGGTAGTACCACCTACGGAAGATAGACGTAAAGTAGCTATTAGGGCCTCCGCAGACTAGTTACTTTTAGCATCGGCGACCGGCGATTTAGCGACGTATCGATGCTGCGTCGCGTTTCTTCGAGCGCGAACGAGCGAGACGCAGCATCAAAATCGCCGATCGCCGATGCTAAAAGTAGCTAGTCTGCGGAGGCCCTTACAGCTGCGTTTCGTACGATGATACGAAAGCCGGAATCCCCTTCCCCTCCCTCTGTCCCCCTTCCCTCCAGGTCGGTAATGTGCGAGCAATGCCTTTGGTATTGCAAGCATCTTATTTACATCACTGAGGTGGCAAACAAGCGTACGGCCTAGGGTTTGGCAATTCCCGATAATTTCAAAGTCCCGGGAATTCCCGGGACTTCGAGACTTTAAAGATTTTTTTAAAAAAAATTTAAGTGGGCTAAGCCTTTTTTGAAGAATTTTATTTGAGTTAATTTCTGGTAAAATGTATTAAAAAAAGGCAATATTTTGTAAAAATCAACATTTATTAAACAGAAAATTAAATCTTAATAACTTTAACGTTAATTTCATTCTTAATAATTGCTTTATTTATTTCTTTTAATCACACACAGATTCACTTTTAAGCAGTTAAATCTTATAGTTATAAAACGAACTTAGTTAAAAATCATACTAATTCTTAATAACTTCACTATTATCTAGTAATACTAGTACAATCTTGTCTCGTCTCGAGTCTCGACCAGAAAGTCCCGGGACTCGAGACAACTAAAATTACGAAAAGTCCCGGGACTTCGAGACACGAGACGTCCCGGGACCCAAACCCTAGTACGGCCTAATGTTAAGCAGTTACCGTAACCTATAGATGCTTGTAATACCAAAGGATTGCTCACACGTTGCCGACCTGAAGGGGAGTGGTATGCTAAAGCTGCTTAACATCAACCAGGCCGTACGCTTTACATATAAAAAGATGCGAGCCGGGGATTGAACCTTGTGTTCCAAATAGGCGTTGATTGCGGATATAAGATAAAATATGTATGAGTGAATGTTGTGAAAGTGTTACGAAAGGAAACCGGTATGAATCATGTGGGTATCTCAGTTAACCGACAAACTGAGACAACAGGGGCTTACCACCACCTCTTATAGCAGTTTTGTTTTAACGTTTCAGCGGCCATTTGTGCAATGACGTTTCTTATTGTCATGACAATAAGGTACGTCATTGCACAAAAAGTCGCTGAATCGTTAAAACGTTCCTATAATTGAATCGCGATAAGAGGTCGTGGTAAGCCCCCAGGAAGTGAGAATGTTTAAAAGTAACCCAGTATAAAATGGTAGAGACAGTACAAGGTCGAAAAATTTAAGAATTAAGAAATATAGAGACTTGCGGAAAGTTGACGGGCCCGTTGGCGTAGTTGGCTAAGATTCGGCCTCTCACGCTGCAGGTCGTAGGTTCGATTCCTACCCGGGACATGCATTTGTGTGCATGAACATGTCTGTCCCGAGTCTGGGTGTATATGTATATGTATATTAAGTATGTATTTACAAACAAAAAGTAGTAATGTAGTAATATCAGTTATCTGGTTTCCATAGTACAAGCTCTGCTTAGTTTGGGATCAGGTAGCCGTGTGTAAAAAATGTCCCAGGATATTATTTTATTTATTTATTTATTTACCACGCCTGATGTTAAGTAGTTACTTTACATCAGGCGGAGCATAAACGGGCTGGCTCGACCGGGGTAGTACCACCCTCTCACAGAAGATCGGCGTATAGCAGCTATTACAACTGGGTTTCGTACGATGAGTGAGAGAGCCGGAAGCCCACCCCCCCCCCCTCCCTCCATCCCACTCCCCTTCAGGTCGGCAATGTGCGAGCAATGCCTTTAGTATTGTAAGCATCTATAGGCTACGGTAACTGCTTAACATCAGGCGGGCCGTACGTTATTTTGCTAACGCAGTCCAATAAAAAAAAAGTAAAGCATCTATAGCTTGCAATACCAAAGGAATCGCTCGCACGTTGCTGGACTGAAGAGGAGAGTGGAACAGAAAGACTACTCGACTACTAGACTAATCGCGATATCGCACGAGGCAATCATGGTTGCGCCACCAGCGGGCGATTCGATAACCGACAGATAATCGGTTGCGCCACCAAGCGGACATCAGTTGCGATACCCTCCATACAGCTCTATACATTTTGTTGGTGGAGCGACTGGTTGCGCTACCACTGATGTACTCATGCGATATAGCACTTACTGTATCGTCTTAAACTAAGCAACACTACACCACCTTTGAGTCGACTTTTGCTTGCACGAGTGCAAGAAACAGTAATGCCAACATTCCAGTGCAAGAAGCAGTGCTAACAATTTTTTATTTTTTTATTAATGGCCTCTTGAGTCGAGCCCAATCTGATTCTGCCAATGTCAACGTAGTGGCGAAGACCCGAAGGAGATTATTGAAAAATTGTGCTATCGTGACATTGACAGACACTGGGAATAACAATAGTTTTAATAAACATAAACAATGAGGAGATAATTATTAAGTACGTTTATTATAAATATTGCTGGCAGGTCAAACAATAGACAAGATAAAAAAAAACAACTTTGTTCTGTATAAATCACAGAGTAAAGACTAAAGAAAGAGGTGCCCTTATTAGATATATGTATGAAAAAAAACGTGGTCATTGTTTTTTCATTTTCATTGTTCTATCTACCGGTAAATAGTTGAACTACTCGCTTCGTTTTATGTCAATGTTAGTACTAGGCCGACCACTCGGCCGAGTTGCTTAGGGCCAGTCCCCTTAGTATAGTCCATGGTATAAATTTAAACTTTGTTGTCGAACAGTTAGAACATAAATTTCTATGCAACTGCCTGTTCTAGACTTAGTTTTAAAACGTAGTAAGTATGTGCTCAAGATATGATAAATAAATCAATTTGAAAACCGTTTAAGGTTTAAGGTACTATGGGTACCGTACAATGGACTGGAGGCGATCCCAGTAAAACCCAGACCAGGACAAATTACGAAAAGGTAGTTTCCGAAATTTACCTCTGGCGGGAATCGAACCCGTGACCACCCGATGCAGTGAGCCGAGCGGTCCTCATAAAATGTAAAGCATAGCACGAAATTGTGTCCCGGCCAAATACATTAACAATTAAGAGGAAGGTCTGAGCACAAGTTTAGTGCTTGTAAAGAGGTAACATATCTGCTAAAGTAATAATCAATGGCCCCGATTTTTAGGGGTCCGTACCCAAAGGGTGCCAACGGGACTCTATTACTAAACTTACGCTGTCCGTCTGTTTGTCTGTCCGTCTGTCAGCGGGCTGTATCTCACGAACCGTAATAGGTAGATAGTTGAGGTTTTCACAAAATGTGTATTTCTGTTGCCGCTACAACAACAAATACTAAAAATAAAACTTAAAAATAAAGGGGGTCCCCATACAAGAAACTTGATATTTTTGACGTTTTTATTCTACGGTGGTGGTGGCACCCTTTAAGTGCGAGTCCGACACGCACTTAGCTGGGTTTTTTTTAATTGCGTATTTTTAGAAAGGAACCTTGGCTGCCTGAGGTCAGCCTATTTTATATATGTATAAGCATTTTACAACATTTTGAAATCTGAACTTACATTTTGTTTCCTATTTCAGAACGGAGTTCAGGGCCCTAAGTCGGTTAGCCATTGCCATTGAGCTGCTATAACGATCGACCCTCTGATTGGTAGGCCGACCCGCTAATCGGCCTCTGATTGGTGGGTCAGAATCAAGTTCAAATCCGTGTTCGATATAGATTCGAATGATTTTTATATAATTAAAATTGAATTTGTAATGTCAAAATAACAGAACTTCGGACGGTATTTATAACAAAAAAAACTGCTTTTAAAAATGTTGTCTGTCTGTCTGTTTGTTCCGGCTAATCTCCGAAACGACTGAACCGATTTTGACGGGACTTTCACTGGCAAATAATTGTTATAAGGAGTAACTTGGGCTACTTTTATTTTAGCAAACATTAACAAACATTTTTTTTTTAGGCCGTATATTTAAAATAGCTGTGCCCGTAACTTCGTATGCTTTAAATTTGGGGAACAAAAAATGTTTGTTAATGTTTGCTAAAATAAAAGTAGCCTAAGTTACTCCTTATAACAATTATCTGCCAGTGAAAGTCCCGTCAAAATCGGTTCAGTCGTTCGTACTTCGTATGCTTTAAATTTGGGGAACAAAAAATGTTTGTTAATGTTTGCTAAAATAAAAGTAGCCTAAGTAAGGAGTAACTTAGGCTACTTTTATTTTAGCAAACATTAACAAACATTTTTTGATCCCCAAATTTAAAGCATACGAAGACGCGGGCACAGCTATTTTAAATATACGGCTTACACATTGGGCTTACAGGAGTACCTTGTAAATACAAGGGTTTGGTGGGCCAAGTGTCAAAAGTCATAGATTAGGGGTTAGTGTAAAAAAAAACAAAAAAAACTTACCAGTTTCCGTAAATATAAGGCCATATTAGCGAACTCATCGCTCAGGAGACACCGTAAATTCATAAAAGATGTCGGATAGCCGACAACTTTCTCAGCATCTCTTATAATATTGCTCCAATTGGTAAATGGAGGACGTAACAATATTAAAATTTCGTCTTTAGTCAAACTAGCGACTGTCGATTCGTATCTTTTTTGAAAAAAGAATGGTGACGCGCGCTTCATGGCGCGGGAAACCGCGTACGAGACCGCCATGTTTGTTTTAGTTTTTAATAAAAAAAATTATAAAGCAATGTCGTTCGTTCAGCCTCGCGTGTTGAGGTGAAATGCGGGAGAGTTGTGATTTTACGCGCGACGTTTGGTGTTGCCAGGGTCGTTCATAAAACTGCAAGTTTTTATTAATTATTTTATTTTTTTAACATTGAGTACCAGCATTGCAACCGTACAAGGTTTCTTCAATTAGGAATTATTTTAAAATAAGTAGCACTTTATAATAAAAGTAAGTGTTATATTATTAAGTAAGTAGGTACTAACGGTTAATAACGTGTTATGTTAAAACGTTTCTTAAGTAGCTAAGTTACAATATAATTTAAATTAAGTAGAAAAATTGTAGTTTATGTAGTAGTCAGTTAAACTAAGGATGGATTAACGTTAAATCGACTATCGACATTAAACTATTTCATTTTAAAAACTATAGGTTTTATTTTTAAAAGTTATTACCACCCAAAAATGGGCAATAATGATTAATCTGGCCACACTGACGCTCTTGACCGTGTCGTGGAAAGTAGCGATGAGCTACTCTCAAACCGAGTTTACTTTCACAGTTCTTTCACTGAAATGCCTATTTAAATTCAACCTTACGCCCCAGACAATAATGTTAAAACATTTTTATTCCAACCGCAAATAAAAAATTGTGTGGGAAAACCAGCATTTATAACAAGAGCTCTAATTCTGTAAGACAATTTTAAGTGAACAGGTCTAATTATATTGGTAGTATAACTGATTCTTTTTTTCAAATGCACTCTTTTTATTGCACGAGAATTTCTCCTGATGTTAACCAGTTCGTGTTTGGAATAGGAACACGTTATAGTCGACCTATTTTTTTGAAAATGAAAAAAAAAAAGATTAAAAATGTTGAGTCGCCTCAACAGGGTGTCGGTGGAATGGTCGGGGAGCCCACGATGCTAACTGTGGATTTACTCGAGCGTCGCGGCAACCTATTAGATTTGGTAGATTAGATGATAGGAAGAATAAATGGTCCTATGTTTCCACTTTCAGCGGTGGGGGAAGCGTCTCCATATTAATTTCAAAACATTAAAAAAATACAATGACATGAAATATTCAAGAGTATAAAAATGAAAAATTGAAAAAAAAAAAATACTCCAGCGCGTCAGTTTTTCAGAGGGGGTGTTCAGTGAACCCTAGAGAATATGCTCCCTTATCTTAATCTTTCACAATCCTACACTTAGTGACATCTAGTGCAAAAAGTTGAACTACGTACTAACATCGACATAGAACGAAGCGAGTAGTTTTGCTATTGACCGGTTGATAGAAATTGACAAGTAGGCGTTATGTAACACCCCTTCACCCGTGCCTTCGCCCGCGCAAATTGTCAAGCGTCGTTTCATAGGGAAATCTACTAAGAACATCTCTACTGTATATTATCTCTATGGTATGGTCCCAAACTAAGCAACGCTTGTACTATGGCTACCATACAATGTACTGGGGGCGATCCCAGTCACACCCAGACTAGGGCAAATTACGAAAAGGCCGTTTCCGAAATTTGCCTCTGGCGGGAATTGAACCCACAACCACCCGATGAAGTGAGCCGAGTGGCCAACGCTCGAACCACTGCGGTAACCGGTTGTTAAAATAACATAAATAATTAAGTTCCAATTTCTTTTTGCATATTTTATGCCAGTGGCTGAAATTTGTCTACAAACGTTTCTAAAATTCGTTACGCTATTTATTATTAAAAAAAAAATGTAATGTAACGTCACGACTTTTATCCCCGTTCGGGGGTAGTCAGAGGCTTGAGTGGCCATACACCACCACATTGGGGAGGTATTAACCAACTCAAAGCCCACGTTTCACCAGATAGTCAGAACCCAACGTGACAGGTGGTGAACCGTGTCGCCGTGTATACAGGAACTGACTATTACCTAATCCCGAGGGATAGGTAGGTTTCCTCACGATGTTTTCCCTCACCGTCAGCGAACTGTAAATTATTATTATTTATTATAAAATGTGTGAAATCGTTAATTAGGGGCCATCCATTAATTACGTCACACGAATTTCATGATTTTTAGACCCCTCCCCCCTTGGCACAGCTGGTCACATTTGCGAGACCCCCCCCCTCCCTGTGTGACGTCACATATTTTTTATAATTTTCAGAAATTTTCAAAATTGTACGTAAAAAAATCAAATTTCGGTTTTAAATGTGACGTCACAAAACTTAGGACCCCTCCAACCCCCTTGTCACACAATGTCACATTTCGTCGCCCCCGCCTTCCCCCTTTACGTGTGACGTAATTAATGGATGGCCCCTTAAGTAATAAAAACGTTTCTTGAAGGTTTATAAACGGTTTTTGTCTATGTTTAAGCCATTGATATATTATTTTAGCAGATATGGTACGTCCTTACATTGCAATCACAAGACTTGTGCTCATCGCACTACATGCAGCGAAATTCACACATCTGTTATCGCACTCGCAATTCGACAATCAACTTAAAGGCATTTTGATGCGTATTTACCAGAAGATGAGCCGTATTGGCAATACAGGCATGTTTTCAACATACTATATTCAGCGAGGAATTGCGTCGTATTGCGTCCTTGGACTCAGTTTGATTAGGCATACCATTTTGGATAGTCGTTGATTTCTTCATCTACGATTTGGGATTCGTGTGATTTGCAGAGCGAGCACACACGCCAAGACAAGACTTTTGTCATGCATTATGTCGCACCGAGTCGCTCTATCTCTTACTTAACACATAGGAGAGAATGAGACAAAATAGATTTATCTCGCGTTTTGTCTTGTCACGGCCACGTGTGCTACCAGTGATGTTATCTGAGTGATACTTGTGATAATGGCGAGAAATAAAGCAACAATTAAATACTTATTATATTTAATAAATGCACGATTGACACAATTTTTAACATTTCATAAATAATTTTATTAGTAATTATTGAGTGAACATTTTTAATTTGGTAAAATTAAATACCTACATGCATACATGAATGTTCAGGGTTACTTTTACCGACTCCAATATAATTTAACAGATTTCGACGAAACCATTTCGGCCAAATTTTTATCGAGAAGGTCTATTTTCTATTTAAAAAAACGGAATATTCAAATAATGGAGCAGATTTCGACCAAATTTCGATTAACAAGGCCTTCAAAAATACTTAAGAGTTTGACAGATTAAAATTAATAAAGGATGTTTATTAGTCTATGGTTCAAGCTCAATAAAATATTTAAACATTCAACATTCATAAAATTACACTCTCTACATCAGTCTTACGCTAAATTTCTATAAATAACAATAAATAAATGCATTTTTTAACAATTTACAACGCTATTACTAGGAAAATATACATTTTATCTTCTAAAAACTAACAAAAAATAATTTACAATAATGAAATGAACGTCATTTTCTTTAATTTTTTGACGTTTTGTTGACAATATGGCGTATTTTCGATATTCGCGCCTAAAAAGTATTTTTTGAAACCTATAGTTTTTTTGGCTCTGCTAAAGTCTGTGTAGGTATTCGGCCTATCCACTTTCGTGGTTTTTTAATGTAAATAATTATTAAGTATTTTAAAATAAGTTTATGAAGTACACATTACTATAGAGAGCTGTTAGTTAGTTTTTAACTAAAGAAATATAGAGCAAAGCTAAGATTTGAAAACAAAAAAATACTTTTAAGAAAAATAATAAATTATATCTCACTTACTGAGGGTGGGATACCGTAATTTAAATATTTAATTAAAATAGTATCACGCTTCTATTCCCCTAAAGGGTAAGCAGTGGTATATTTTAAACCAGGTTTATGTATAATTGATCACAAAAACTTTTAAATTTTTCTTTATATTTTTTACAATTTCATACAGTAACTTGTTTGTTATTATGGTGACTTAGCGCGATATCACACGAGGCAACCATGGTGGCGCCACCAGTGGGTGATTCGATAGCCGAGACCGAATTGGTTGCGCTACCAATATACATTTTGTTGGTGGAGCGACTGGTTGCGCTACCACTGGTGTCCTAGTGCGATAGGGCTCTTAGGCCATCGGGTTACTTTTTTACCACCAGCGCAGCGCCACAATACAGTGGGATACTATCATCGACGTATTACTCTTTAATTCCATAGATAGGTACTATAGACACTTAAGTGTGATTGATAATTTTTATTTTTACGTGACACTGACAGAAGTGACGTATCAGTATCAGTGTCACCTTTTATTAAAACACAAATGGTGTTACAAAAAAAGTTAAACAGGAGTTATGTCAAATTTAGTTCTTAAATTTTGACATAACTCTTTAACATTTTTGGTAACAACATTGCAAATGTTGTCACCTAATTACAAATTTTGTCACCCATTGCAAAACCTGTCACCTATTGCTAGTGGATACCAGTGATGGTCTTGAGCCATGGTTTGTAGAAGGTGGTCCTCATGTACACTCCTGGCAGGAAGGGTGCTGCACACTTGATGCCGTGGGAGACAGTGCCCACTAGCTGCCATTTCCCGTCATCTCGCTGAAGCACTAGGGGACCTCCGCTGTCACCCTGGAATAAGACATTGCAATTTATGTCACCTATCGTTGCAAAATAAGCGACTATTGTACTATAATATAATATAGATAGATAGTCAGAACCCTTCGTGACAGGTGGTGAACCTTTTCGCCATGTATACAGGAACTGACTATTACCTAATCCCGAGGGATAGGTAGGTTTCCTCACGATATTTTCCCTCACCGCCAGCCGAACTGTAAATTATGCACATAGATAAAAATTCATGGAAAACCTTCGGGGAGGCCTATGTGCAACAGTGGACGTCTTTTAGATGAAATGATGGTGATGATGATAAGGAAAAGATGATAGTACCTCACAAGAGTCCTTCTTCCCGTTCGCATACCCCGCACATATGAAGGAGTTCAGGATCTTTTTCGCGTGACCAGCTGTCTGGAACATGTCTTGGCATGCGCTGTTCTCTATCACTGGCACCTGAAACATTTACGGGCAGCTGCACATCTCGGGGAACATTGCCAGCATAAGCTGAGCTAGCTGTATTATTGATAACCGTGATAAGCAGAGCTCAGGTTATGCTGGAGAGATCTCCGTTGAAGTCTTTGCAGTACAACATGGAGTTCACACATGCGTTTACAGGTCCCTGAAGTACCACCCTCTCATAGACGATCAACGTAAGTAGCTATTAGAGGTGCGTTTCGTACGATGAGTGAGAGAGCCGGAATCAGATTTTATAATAGTACCATCTTTGCGGCATTAGTTATTAAAAAAAAAACGTGTTTGTAAAAAAAATATTCTAGAGTAGGTGACCAAAGAGTGGTAAGTCCGTGGTAAGTATCTAGTCAAAAGCGCTCATAGCCAGCTGCAATCACTGATCGTTAAACGATCGGAGGTTAAGCAACGCTTGGCAAGGTCAGTCAGAGATGGGTGACCATTTAGTGGCATGTGAACTGAGCGTCTCCGTGCTTCGGAGGGCTCGTATAAAATTAGTCCCGGTTGTTGTCATCTAGGCAGCACTCGTTAAGCCTTGTCAGAGGCCTTCGCGTGGAGGTTAGCCACTAACCATACGATAAGAAGAAGTTAAAGGCCATATTAATTTACCTGTACTTCCTGTAACACAGCGGGTACTCCGCCCCCGTACTTCAGTCTGCCCCATCCGGTGACCGTCGCCATCTGCCCGGTGAAGTCAGACTCGTCCGGCGGCATGCAGATTGGAACTGAAACCAGAGAAGACTGCATGGAAATCTAGAAATTGAACTAGAACTTCGCTAGTGATTTGGTCATAAATTCGTAAATTCTTGTTGTAGAACAACAATTTTGCACTATATGTTATGGATAAGCGACTGTAGCCTAGGGGCGAACACGTTGGGCTCAATCAGAAGGTCCCAGGTTCGATCCCCGGTGGGGCATGCACCAATGGATGAATTTTCATCTATGTGCATAATTTACAGTTCGCTAACGGTGAGGGAAAACATCGTGAGGAAACCTACCTATCCCTCGGGATTAGGTAATAGTCAGTTCCTGTATACACGGCGACAAGGTTCACCACCTGTCACGTTGGGTTCTGACTATCTGGTGAAACGTGGGCTTTGAGTTGGTTAATACCTCCACAATGTGGTGGTGTATGGCCACTCAAGCCTCTGACTACCCCCCGAATGGGGATAAAAGTCGTGACGTTATATATATATCAGGGCTCGGAAACCGGTTAATTTTTCAAACCGGTTTCGGCCATTGAACCCAGACCGGAATGGATTGCGGTTAAGGTTTCGGTTTCGGTTTCGGTATGATGAAACCGGTTTTACACAAATTTCGGTTCTATTAAGCAAAATTAACCGGTTAAATTGAGATTTGGCTGTATTAGCGAGCGATCGAGTTATGACGTATGAATGCTTCATCTCTTTCCAATAAAAAACTCTCGCGCGCTGCAAACGAATATTATTATAATGCTTTCCGGCAGTAGTGAAGCCAAAATATCGATAGTCGATATTTGACCGATATCGATAGTTGACCTTGAAAATCACTTAGGATATCGACAGGGCTATCAATAGCATAATAATAAATGTTTTTAGCAGTTTTTATGAGACAGGTAGCAAACGAGCGTACGGCCCGCCTGATGTTAAGTACTTTTTATGGGACTTAGGTGACAAACAAGCGTACGGCCCGCCTGATTTTAAGAACTTTTTTATGGGACAGATGACAAACAAGCGTACGTCCCGCCTGATGTTAAGAACTTTTTTATGGGACTGAGGTGACAAACAAGCGTACGTCCCGCCTGATGTTAAGCACTTTTTATGGGATTGTGGCAAACAAGCGTACAGCCCGCCTGATGTTAAGAACTTTTTTATGGGACTGAGGTGACAAACAAGCGTACGTCCCGCCTGATGTTAAGAACTTTTTTATGGGACTGAGGTGACAAACAAGCGTACGTCCCGCCTGATGTTAAGAACTTTTTTTATGGGACAGATGACAAACAAGCGTACGTCCCGCCTGATGTTAAGAACTTTTTTATGGGACAGATGACAAACAAGCGTACGTCCCGCCTGATGTTAAGAACTTTTTTATGGGACTGAGGTGGCAAACAAGAGTACGGCCCGCCTGATGTTAAGCACTTTTTATGGGATTGTGGCAAACAAGCGTACAGCCCGCCTGATGTTAAGAACTTTTTTATGGGACTGAGGTGGTAAACAAGAGTACGGCCTGCCTGATGTTAAGAACTTTTTTATGGGACTGAGGTGACAAACAAGCGTACGTCCCGCCTGATGTTAAGAACTTTTTTATGGGACAGATGACAAACAAGCGTACGTCCCGCCTGATGTTAAGAACTTTTTTATGGGACAGATGACAAACAAGCGTACGTCCCGCCTGATGTTAAGAACTTTTTTATGGGACTGAGGTGGCAAACAAGAGTACGGCCTGCCTGATGTTAAGCACTTTTTATGGGATTGTGGCAAACAAGCGTACAGCCCGCCTGATGTTAAGAACTTTTTTATGGGACTGAGGTGACAAACAAGCGTACGTCCCGCCTGATGTTAAGAACTTTTTTATGGGACTGAGGTGACAAACAAGCGTACGTCCCGCCTGATGTTAAGAACTTTTTTATGGGACAGATGACAAACAAGCGTACGTCCCGCCTGATGTTAAGAACTTTTTTATGGGACAGATGACAAACAAGCGTACGTCCCGCCTGATGTTAAGAACTTTTTTATGGGACTGAGGTGGCAAACAAGAGTACGGCCTGCCTGATGTTAAGCACTTTTTATGGGATTGTGGCAAACAAGCGTACAGCCCGCCTGATGTTAAGAACTTTTTTATGGGACTGAGGTGACAAACAAGCGTACGTCCCGCCTGATGTTAAGAACTTTTTTATGGGACTGAGGTGACAAACAAGCGTACGTCCCGCCTGATGTTAAGAACTTTTTTATGGGACTGAGGTGACAAACAAGCGTACGTCCCGCCTGATGTTAAGAACTTTTTTATGGGACAGATGACAAACAAGCGTACGTCCCGCCTGATGTTAAGAACTTTTTTATGGGACAGATGACAAACAAGCGTACGTCCCGCCTGATGTTAAGAACTTTTTTATGGGACTGAGGTGGCAAACAAGAGTACGGCCTGCCTGATGTTAAGCACTTTTTATGGGATTGTGGCAAACAAGCGTACAGCCCGCCTGATGTTAAGAACTTTTTTATGGGACTGAGGTGACAAACAAGCGTACGTCCCGCCTGATGTTAAGAACTTTTTTATGGGACTGAGGTGACAAACAAGCGTACGTCCCGCCTGATGTTAAGAACTTTTTTATGGGACAGATGACAAACAAGCGTACGTCCCGCCTGATGTTAAGAACTTTTTTATGGGACAGATGACAAACAAGCGTACGTCCCGCCTGATGTTAAGAACTTTTTTATGGGACTGAGGTGGCAAACAAGAGTACGGCCTGCCTGATGTTAAGCACTTTTTATGGGATTGTGGCAAACAAGCGTACAGCCCGCCTGATGTTAAGAACTTTTTTATGGGACTGAGGTGGTAAACAAGAGTACGGCCTGCCTGATGTTAAGCACTTTTTATGGGATTGTGGCAAACAAGCGTACAGCCCGCCTGATGTTAAGAACTTTTTTATGGGACTGAGGTGGTAAACAAGCGTACGGCCCGCCTGATGCTAAGCTCTTTTTATGGGATTGTGGCAAACAAACGTACGGCCCACCTGATGTTAAGAACTATTTTATGGGACTGAGGTGGCAAACAAGCGTACGGCCCGCCTGATGCTAAGCACTTTTTAAGGGATTGTGGCAAACAAGCGTACGGCCCGCCTGATATTAAGCAGTTTTTATGGGACTGTGGTCGCAAATAAGCGTACGGCCCGCCTGATATTAAGCAGGTTTTTACGGGACTATGGTCGCAACCGAGCGTACGACCCGCCTGATGTTAAGGACAATGCCAAAGGCATTGCAAGCATGTATAGGCTACGCTATGGTAACTGCTTAACATCAGGCTAGCCGTACGCTTGTTTGGCACCTCAGTTCCATTCAAAACTGCTTAACATCAGGCGAGCCGTACGCTTGCTGGCCACCTCAGTTCCATAAAAAACTGCTTAACATCAGGAGGGTCACACGTTTTTGCCACCTCAGTTCCATTAAAACTGCTTAATATCAGGCGGGCTGTACGCTCGATTGTCACCTCAGTCCCATAAATCTGCTTAACATTAGGCGGACCGTACGCTAGTTTGCCACCTCAGTCCCATAAAAAAATCTTAACATCAGGCGGGCCGTACGCTTGTTTGCCACCTCAGTCCCATAAAATAGTGCTTAACATCAGGTGGGCCGTACGCTTGTTTGCCACCTCAGTCCCATTAAAAGTGCTTAACTTTAGGCGGGCCGTACGCTTGTTTGCCACCTCAGTCCCATAAAAAAAGTGCTTAACATCAGGCGGCCCGTACGCTTGTTTGCCACCTCAGTCCCATATTAAAGTGCTTAACATCAGGCGAGCCGTACGCTTGTTTGCCACCTCAGTCCCATAAAAAAGTGCTTAACATCAGGCGGGCCGTGCGCTTGTTTGCCACCACAGTCCCATAAAATAGTGCTTAACATCAGGCGGGCCGTACGCTTGTATGCCACCTCAGTCCCATAAAAAAGTGCTTAACATCAGACAGGCCGTACGCTTGTTTGCCACCTCAGTCGCATAAAAAAGTGCTTCACATCAGGCGGGCCGTACGCTTGTTTGCCACCTCAGTCCCATAAAAAGTGCTTCACTTAAGGCGGGCCGTACGCTTGTTTGCCACCTCAGTCCCATAAAATAGTGCTTAACATCAGGCGGGCCGTACGCATGTTTGCCACCTCAGTCCCATAAAATAGTGCTTAACATCAGGCGGGCCGTACGCTTGTTTGCCACCTCAGTCCCATAAAAAAGTTCTTAACATCAGGCGGGACGTACGCTTGTTTGTCACCTCAGTCCCATAAAAAAGTTCTTAACATCAGGCGGGCTGTACGCTTGTTTGCCACAATCCCATAAAAAGTGCTTAACATCAGGCAGGCCGTACTCTTGTTTGCCACCTCAGTCCCATAAAAAAGTTCTTAACATCAGGCGGGACGTACGCTTGTTTGTCATCTGTCCCATAAAAAAGTTCTTAACATCAGGCGGGACGTACGCTTGTTTGTCATCTGTCCCATAAAAAAGTTCTTAACATCAGGCGGGACGTACGCTTGTTTGTCACCTCAGTCCCATAAAAAGTGCTTAACTTTAGGCGGGCCGTACGCTTGTTTGCCACCTCAGTCCCATAAAAAAAGTGCTTAACATCAGGCGGGCCGTACGCTTGTTTGCCACCTCAGTCCCATATTAAAGTGCTTAACATCAGGCGGGCCGTACGCTTGTTTGCCACCTCAGTCCCATAAAAAAGTGCTTAACATCAGGCGGGCCGTGCGCTTGTTTGCCACCACAGTCCCATAAAATAGTGCTTAACATCAGGCGGGCCGTACGCTTGTATGCCACCTCAGTACCATAAAAAAGTGCTTAACATCAGGCAGGCCGTACGCTTGTTTGCCACCTCAGTCGCATAAAAAAGTGCTTCACATCAGGCGGGCCGTACGCTTGTTTGCCACCTCAGTCCCATAAAAAGTGCTTCACTTAAGGCGGGCCGTACGCTTGTTTGCCACCTCAGTCCCATAAAATAGTGCTTAACATCAGGCGGGCCGTACGCATGTTTGCCACCTCAGTCCCATAAAATAGTGCTTAACATCAGGCGGGCCGTACGCTTGTTTGCCACCTCAGTCCCATAAAATAGTGCTTAACATCAGGCGGGCCGTACGCTTGTTTGCCACCTCAGTCCCATAAAATAGTGCTTAACATCAGGCGGGCCGTACGCTTGTTTGCCACCACAGTCCCATAAAAATAACTGCTTACCATCAGGCGGGCCGTACGCTTGTTTGCCACCACAGTCCCATAAAAATAACTGCTTACCATTAGGCGGGGCGTACGCTTGTTTGCCACCTCAGTCCCATAAAATAGTGCTTAACATCAGGCGGGCCGTACGCTTGTTTGCCACCTCAGTCCCTTAAAAAAGTGCTTAACATCAGGCAGGCCGTACGCTTGTTTGCCACCTCAGTCCCATAAAAAAGTGCTGAACATCAGGCGGGCCGTGCACTTATTTGCCACCTCAGTCCCATAAAAATATAACTGCTTAACATCAGGCGGTAGTATAGATCACTAGGCCGCTAGCCGCCACAGCAAGAATAATGAAAAGGATGCAATGCAAGATGCAAACTCGGTTCTCTTTGCGGCGAAAACGAAAGAAAACACCAGAAAGCGTGTGAATGAGACAAACGAACCAAGCGCGCGTGCTAGAAAAGGATAGTGAGCGCATCTTATGTGCGGAACTCGACCTTGATCGCTAGTCGGCTGTAGCATGCGTCTGAGTTTAACCGGTTAATTGAGGTCTTAATATCGGTAAACGTTCCGTTCGCTGCCATAACCGGTAACCAACATTTTTTCGGTTTAGTTAAAACCGGTTTCGTATTTAACCGGTTAATCAACGAACGGAATTAAACCGGTTTCATGAACGATATTAACCGGTATTTCAAAACCGGTTCCAAGCCCTGATATATATATGTTATGGATTTCCTTAGCTCTATAAATCTGTATTCTCAACTAAATTCGTTACGGATCTACATTTACTGTAGTTTATGTACGGGACTGGCTCAACCGGGATAGTACCACCCTCTCACAGAAGATCGGCATGAAGTAACTTTTTAGCTGCTATTCGTACGATAAATGGCAGTCGGAAGCCAGACCCAACCACCATCCCTGAGGCGCTCATAGCCAGCTGCAACTGATCGGTCACTGGCAAGGTCAGTCAGAGATGGGTGACCATTTAGTGGCATTTGAACTGAGCGTCTCCGTGCTTTGCGGGCACGTAAAAAGTCGGTCCCGGTTGTTGTCATCTCGGCAGTCGTTAAGCCTTGTCAGAGGCCTTCGGGCGGCTTGAACAACTCTGAGACCAGGTACCAGGGAACCATACGATAAGAAGAAGCCCCATCCCTTTCCTATAATTTACCAATGTGCGCGTCGAACTTGATGGGGGAGTCCAGCTCCAACAGCGCCAGGTCGTTCTCGAAGGTCGCTGCGTCATACTGCTGGTGCACGATCACGCGCCGGACGTTTCTCGAGACAGGACGCTTCGGTTCGTTGTCGCCAGTCAAGTCGTTCTCACCAAACACTGCTACTAGTGACGCTAGGAACCTGGAATAGAGATATTTGGAATTAGCTTGTTTTTGATCCATAGTGTATCCGTAGTCATCCGGTATACCTGTAGCCTAGATGTAGCTTGGCCACCTGTAGCCTGTATACTACCATGTTCACTACTCGTATTCGTTGTAGTAAGGATATAGCCAAGCGTAATCCTGCTTAGCGTTAGCCACCTAGTGATGAGCACACCACGATATTTGTCTACAACCCTACCTACTAACACGTCTACTGTCCTGTTTACTATCCTATCTACTAGTAGAACTAGTACGCTATCTTATACCCATTCACTCCTTCTACTTCCCAATCCACAAAGTGATGAGCACACCACGATATTTGTCTGCTAACTTACCTACTACCATGTCTACTACCTTGTTTACTATTCTGTCTACTCACCCAGGCTGACAAAAAGCAGCGGTAGTAACAAATCAACTGGTAATGAGTACACCGCTGCACTTATTCTTCGTGAAGAGTCCGAGCCAGGTGGACTCTCACCTTAGAACCTACCAGGATCACTAACGGAACTAACGACTAACTCACACAAAATAAGTTCACCTTGAAACTTGTTCTGTACCCTGCTTACTACCCTATCCATTACTGCGTCTACTAACCTATCCACGATAGGAAAGGACTTCTATCATGGATAGGGTCGTAGATAAGGTTCAAGTAAGGTAGTAGGTAGGGTAGTAGATAGGGCAGTAGATAGGGTAGTTGATATGACAGTAGATAAGGTATCAGATAAAGTAGTAGGCCGAGTAGATAATAGGGTTACTAACTACTCGGCCTACTACTTTATCTGCTACATTATCTACTGCCCTAGCTACTACCCTATCTACTGCCTTATCTACTGCCCTATGTACTACCCTATCTACTGCCTTATCTACTGTCTTATCTACTGCCCTATCTACTACCCTATCTACTGCCTTATCTACTGCCCTATCTACTACCCTATCTACTGCCTTATCTACTACCCTATCTATTACCCTATGCACTACTGTATCTATTACCCTGTCTACTCACCCAGGCTGACAATGAGCAGCGGTAGTGACAAAGCGACTGGTGATGAGCACCCCGCCGCACTTATTCTTGGTGAAGAGTCCTAGCCAGGTGGACTCCCGCACCAGCACTTGCCAAGGCCACTCGCCGAAGCGCGCGTTCTTGCCGCCCACGATGCGACCAGACTTGGAGTATGGCCTGACGCCACACACTGGAATTGAAGATGATAGAGGCCGATTAGGGCCTCCGCAGACTTGCTACTTTTAGCATCGGCGACCGGCGATTTTGTGACGTATCGATGCTGCGTCGCGTTTCTTCGAGCGCGAACGAGCGAGACGCTCGAACTATTGCGCCAAACGGTCGTCATAGAAGTCGCCATTGAAGTTACCAAACCTCGGAACATGTATACTCACATTTCCTATCATTGTAATCAATATTTTGGTCCACATAGTTCTCTGTAGTGATGTCATCTGACAATTCGGTGGTAGAGGTCGCCGCTTGCGTGGTCGTTGTCAACTTAGTTGGCTTCGGTTTCTTCGTGGTTGTCACCTAGAACATAATAATACAACGATGAGCTTGGTTCTGCTTTCCCTGAGTAGGCATCACATCTCGCTACGTAATACACATTCATGACGCCACCAATAGATGGCGCTGAGTACACGCTCCAGTACAACATGCGATTCTGCATATAAATCCTTAATCACGATATCGAGATTCACGAGGCACATTGCTATAAATATGTTGCTCGGGGTGATGTCAGAATTCTAACGATACCTCACTCATTTAAATTGATCAATATGATAGTCTATTGGGATTTAACGATTGAGTAGCAACTCATTATGCGGCTGTAACAGACCAAAAAAGATCTTAAGCTGTATTTCTTTCGACGTGCCCGTTAGCGTGGTTGGCGCGGAGGCGCCTTTCACGCTGCAGGTCGTAGGTTCGATTCCTACCCGGGACATGCATTTGTGTGCGTGAACATGTCTGTATGTCCCAAGTCTGGGTGTATATGTATATTAAGTATGTATTTACAAATAAAAAAGTAGTATATGTAGTAATATCAGTTATCTGGTTTCCATAGTACAAGCTCTGCTTAGTTTGGGATCAGGTAGCCGTGTGTAAAAAAATGTCCCAGGATATTATTATTATTTTAAAATTACTCACCGGCTTTTTAGTAGTCGTGGTCGGCGGCTGCGTTGTTGTCGGCCTTCTGTACTGTGTAGTCAGTCTAATCGGCTTCTTAGTCGTTTTCACTGTCGGCTTTCGAGCCGCAGTCGTCGTTCTAACCGGCTTCCGAGTCGTCAGAAACGGCCGCTTAGTCGTCGCGACCGTTTTTTTCGGTCTCACAGTCGTCGTTTTAACCGTTGTATTTGGTTTCTTGTCTAAAATAACTATATCATGTAGTTCCTGGAACGTCCCTTGTAGACTCCCGACTATTTTATTGACGAACAAGTTCATTTTATCGTTGAGTTTCTCATCAGCTTGCCATGTTGGTGTCGTGAATTCCACGTCGTGCAATATATCATCATATTCATCATCAGACATTGATACACTTGTATTGTATAGTGCTGGGTTCGAACCGCTTGCGTTCAGCATTGGATTCCTGACTGGCGGGAAGTTGATTAAATCATCTGGAGACGTCTGCATTTCAGGCTTGTAGGTTGTAGGGGAGTAGTCATCAAAGCTAGGCGCTACTGATGGTGATGATACCTTCAAAGGGTAGGGAGTAGTCGGACCTGGTTTCGGAGTGATGACAACAGTAGGCGATGATGACGTTGGATAAGTAGGTTTGTTCATATAAATATTATTTGTAGCTTCAATATGATTGTTAACTGTGATATGACTGATAGGTTTCTTAAACGGTTCTTGAGATATCTCAACGAATTGTGGTTCTTCTGTAGCTGTATCAGGTCTGCTTGTGTGGATATCGTTGAGAACAATAACTGTAGGAGTGACGCTAGAGAAGGTGTCTTCGTAATTTGGTATGACGTTCGTGACAGGTCGTCTGGACGGTGATCCGCCAGTGACGTAGCTAGTAGACGGATTTCTTTTAGTTGTAGACGGTCGTTTAGTAGTAGTAGTCTTTGTTGTAGTAGAACTGACATAACTAAAGGTTGATAGGTCTCCGAAATCTGTGGGATCTGTGGGGTAACTATTAAAAGCGTCTACACTTTGACTTGTAGACTGACTTGGACTGGGAGAGGAATAAGACGACGGCTGTTCATCCTGAGGCAAGCTATTTGGAGTCGTATGCACATAGTTATAGATAGGCTTCTTGCTTGAAAACGTCGAAGGTTTCAGAGTGACATAGTGTCCTGTTGGATACGTAGAGTAACTATACGCTGGTGAAGGTGATGATTTAGTTTCCAAATCAATAGACGGTGTTGCAGTGTCCTTCATACTCGGTGTACTGTCATTCAGCATCTGTAGTATAGTGTCTATAGACGATAATTCAGTAACTTTAGTCTCTTTAGTCACAGTTGAAACCATTACATAATTTTCAGTTGCAGTTATTGGTTTCGGTTTAAACACTGGTCTAATAGGTCGATGGGTAGATCCTACTTTAGGAGGCGTTGATTGGGTAGTACTTGGAGAAACGGTCGGTTTCGTCTGCATCGATGATACTTGTATATTAAAATCTGACGGTCTTACTATAGTATCAACTATAGATCCATTAGTATGTACTAATATAGTATCAGGTCCTCCATGATCTATACTGCTGTGAGTATAGTAATCAGGTTTCGGTTTGACTAATACATAATTACTATCTTTAGGCGGACCGTTAAGTAAACTATTAGTTATCTGAGTTAATCCTTCATTAATCTCTGGATCTTCAGTAATCTCTTCAGGTTTAGCAGTTTGTTTATCAGCAGGTTTGTAACCGGGGGTTACAACAGGTTTAAAACTGTTGTGCCAAGCGTTTAGTTCTTCGACGTCATAGTCGTCGCTTTCTGTTGCTTCGGGGTAGTCTAGGTAGCTTGTCATGACTACCCCAGGGCCTTTGGGTATGTGGGACTGGCTGTCGGATTTGAGTTGGCAGCAGGCTCCGAAGAGGAAGCCGTCCATGCAGGCCCCCACCACCTCCCCCCCTCGCTGCACGCACTCGTGGTTGAACATGCATATGGTGTTGCCTTTGTTGTACTTCGCGGCGCGCGATGCTTTGCAGTACATAGGTGTTATTCGGTAACCGCCAAAGAGCTTCCTTGAATCTGAAAAGAGGGAGAGATTGCTGATTAATTAAAATAATCTATATAAAATAAAAATAAATATAACGTCACGACTTTTATCCCCATTCGGGGGTAGTCAGAGGCTTGAGTGGCCATACACCGCCACATTGTGGAGGTATTAAGCCAACTCAAAGCCCACGTTTCACCAGATAGTCAGAACCCAACGTGACAGGTGGTGAACCTTGTCGCCGTGTATACAGGAACTGACTATTACCTAATCCCGAGGGATAGGTAGGTTTCCTCACGATGTTTGACGATGTTATTATAATTATCTATACAAATAATTAAAGTTGACTTCCTGGGTTGATCCCGTATATAAGCGAGCCCAGTGAATGGCGCCGAAATTTCACTGGGTCACGGACACGGCCGTCAGTTTAAAAAATGGTTAGCTTACTGCCTTAATGACTTCACCTGTTTAGACGATTCCAGTGTTCGGCGCCAAAAATCTCAATTTCGGCGCCGAAATTGAGATTTTTGGCGCCGAACACTAAACCTACCTACGTACCTACTAATTACAACAAAAAATATTTATAATAAATAGAGGTACTTGTGTTTTGGAGTCTTTGAAAAGTCACTCCCAAAAGGGGTAAATTGACGTGAAAACGAGTTTTATGGCGCTAAATAAAATCGTGAAATAAAATTAACTCCGGTGTTTATCAATTTGCATATATATATATCATATATATCATATTATGCATGTATTATGACGGTGAGGGAAAACATCGTGAGGAAACCTACCTATCCCTCGGGATTAGGTAATAGTCAGTTCCTGTATACACGGCGACAAGGTTCACCACCTGTCACGTTGGGTTCTGACTATCTGGTGAAACGTGGGCTTTGAGTTGGTTAATACCTCCACAATGTGGTGGTGTGGCCACTCAAGCCTCTGACTACCCCCGAATGGGGATAAAAGTCGTGACGTTACATTTCACATTATACATATAAACCTTCCTCTTGAATCACTCTATCTATTAAAAAACCCGCATCAAAATGCGTTGCGTAGTTTTTAAGATCTAACTAAACATACATAGGGACAGACAGCGGGAAGCGACTTTGTTTTATACTATGCAGTGAAGCTTATTTCTCCAGGGTTTTTTGGAGTCGGTTTTAGTTTTTTTTATAAAACTTGTTTTTATCTGTCTTTGGAAATTCCAACTGGGGGCTTACCACGACCTCTTATCGCGATTCAATTTTAGGAACGTTTTAACGTTTCAGCGACTTTTTGTGCAATGACGTACCTTATTGTCATGACAATAAGAAACGTCATTGCACAAAAAGTCGCTGAAGCGTTAAAAAAATACTGCTATAAGAGGTGGTGGTAGGGCCATGGATACGCGGCTAGTAATAAGTATGGTATTTTCTAAACTATGTGGTGCGAGAGTGATCAGGCCCGATTTCCATCTGAATCATTACCGGACACCGTGACGCTTTCTACCGGTTTCTCCTGTCGCGATCAATCGATCGATTGATCCACAAACAAGCATATCGACAGACTAATCGAGAGATTAATCGATAAACAGAATAGCAATTGCTCAGTGATTAAATAGGTAAGGCCATGGACCAATTACTAAGGACTGGGTCTAAGCAACTCGGCCGAGTGGTCGGCCGAGTACTAACATCGACATAAAACGAAGCGAGTAGTTCAGCTATTTACCGGTAGATAGATGCCACGCATCCCGGGAAACCACGCGTTGTTTCATAGAGATATCTACTAAGAACGTTTCTTCTAATTAAAATCTCTATGTGTAGAGCTTATTGGTGGTAGAGACAAGCTGTAGGCAATTGACTGTAGTTCATATATGGGCTGGCTCAACCGGGGTAGTACCACCCTATCACAGAATATCGGCGTAAAGTAGCTTTTACTGCTGTGTGTCGTACGGTGAGTGAGAGAGCCGGAAACCAAACCCCGCCCTTTAAATAGTCACACATTTACGCCATTCGTGACTATTTTACGAAAATTTAGCAGAATTGCTAAGGCGGAAGAAATTATTTTGCAGTATTGCTAGTATGTGGAGTTTTTAGCCCCCCTGAATTTCGCTTCAAATATATGTTCGCTATATTTTAAATTTGTTCTTAATCTACAGATGGGTTTAGGCTAAAAGATAGCCTCATAACTTAATAATAATCTACGTCTAGGCTGAACGTTAGCCAGTATGTCAAACAAATTATCATATAAATATTAATAGGCACATATAACAAACGCACGCGCAACTGTTCCACTTGATATATTTATAATAAAGTATGTAAGCTATAACAAGCGATGCTATTAACTATTGTTAATTACATTTTGTAGCCAGTGGCCAGTGGCCAGTGACAGCAGTGGTAGCCGATTGGTTAAGCACGCGTCTTGCGGGCTTAAGGTCTTGGGTTCAAACCCTGGCTCACGCCTCTGGATTTTTCGAAATCTATGTGTGAATCATAAGTTTAATATGATTATCACTTGCTTGCGGTGAAGGAAAACATCGTGAGGAAACCTGCATGTCTTTAGACATGTGAAATCCACCAACCCGCACTGGGCCAGCGTGGTGGATTATGGCCTGAATCCCCCTCGCATTGAGGGGAGGCCCGTGCCCATCAGTGGGACGTTAAAAGGGCTAAATTATAATTATAATTACATTTTAGCTTTGTAGCTTTAAGATTTAAGATTCAGAAATAGAATATAGACTAACCACCAAATTTAATTTTACATTTAAGCGTAGCGTTTTGTAGAAACGCTTGTAGTCACTTGGCGAGGGGGGCTTGTCTGTTGTCACTGAGATTGCCCCAGTCCATTGTACGGTAGCCATAGTACAAGCGTTGCTTAGTTATTTATTTTTCAATGATTAAAATAAACTGTTTTACTATGTGAAGTATCTCAAAATTACCGCAATTTTATTTATATTTTACTAAATCAAGTCACGTTATCCACCGATCAGAAAGTATAGCTTTCACCCCGCTATCGCGTCACTATCGCTGCATGCACAGCATAATGCCAAATTCGTGTTATAGAGGGCGCACCGTTACGAAGCTTTTGCATAAAACTGAGATTTATAAACGATAGCATGGGAAGGAAACATTTTTTTAAATGTTACCAAGGTGGCAATATACCGTACGGCCCGCCTGATGTTAAGCAGTCACCGTAGCCTATAGATGCGTACAATAACAAAGACATATTTTCAACCTCAAGGCGAGTGATAGAGGGGGAATGGGGGGAGGGTTGGGCCTCCGACTCTCTCACTTATCAGACGAAGCCTGTAATAGCTACTTTACGCCAATCTTCTGTGAGCGGGTTGTACTACCCCAAGCCAACTAGCTACAGCTTGGCTCTATCACCAATGACCAATATTTTCACTAATATTCTCGTGTGGTTTTTTTGGACTAAGTTGGCAAACAAGCATACGGCCAACCTGACGTTAGGCAGTTACAGTAGCCTATAGATGCTTGCAAAAGGAAAAGCATTAATCGCACGTTTCCGACCTAAAGGGGAGTGGAACGAAGGGAGTAAATCCCGTTCAATTGAAAAACAACGTACGCACTTGCAAATTACGTCCGAATTTCGATTGGAAAGTGTCCGCAATTCGCGATCGGGATCGAACCGACTTACCATTCGGTCCACGGCCGACACACATAGCGTGCTGATCAATTTGACCATTCTTCCGGCTGTCAGACGTGAGTCTATTTTGTTTAATGTCTATGGTATGCGTTATTTTGCCTTGACATTGGTATGGTATGCGAAGTGTAATCTATAAATCTGATTTTTAATTAGACGAAGCAAACTGACAGCTATAAATGTCACTGTTCTATGAATTTGAACCTTATTTGTTCTATTTATATCGAAAAGTGACATTAGCACCTGTCAGTTTACTTCGTCTAATTATTAATCAGACTTATAGATATTTTATTTGGCACAGCCATCAATTCTCAACAATCAACCATTCAATTCTCTTCTCAATAGAAGCAACATTACAAACCGGTGGTAACGCTAAAATATTGTTTTTTTGACGATTTTTAAAACTTTATCTAGCTTACATTAATAAAAAATCGTTTTGATTTAGAAACTCAGTTTATTGTTGGCAAAATCATCGACAACCACGATGGAAGCCATAAATTTAAAAAAACAGTGAAGTGAGTGAAGTACTTGACACTGGCTGTATGCGAAAAGCGAAGCCATAAAAAAACTGGACTCAATGGAAAGAGGCCATTAGGAAAAAAAAATACTGGACAAGTGTAAGTAGGACTCGCGCCCTGAGGGTTCCATACAGACTTATTAGGAGTTGAATTTTAAAAACGCCGAAGAGTCTATTTTCTATTTGTGAAGAGTGGCCTTGATACTAATTTTCATGTCTCTAGGTTCATCAAAAATGGGACAGGTAGAACAACCTAGATATTTAAATTTTGGATATTTACATTAGATACATATGCCAATTTTAACTTAAAATCTGTACAACTTACTGTTTTCAGTACATTCTTACTTAAGTAAATATTTTAACATTATTCTTAACAAAACAGCCCGTTAAATATGACTTAAGCGCATTCATAGCTCTTTTGTACACACGTCAAACTCTACATTGTTTATGCTATCACTTTCAAAATTCTTTGGCGCCATTATTTGCATGTTTTTTTTCTTTTGACATTTGAACTGTCAAAAGTGGCGGGAAATCATTTGTCAAGTTGGAGGATAGCATTGTCAATATGGTCACATTATACGCACTCACTTTCAATGCTTCTAAAGGCCTTTTTAATGACGCCAGTCACTGCTTACGGTAAAAAAAAACAATGCAAATAATGGCAAGAATTTTGATAAGTGATAAGGTAAAACGGTGGAACGTCATTATAGAAATTATCAAGATAAGCACAGCGACAAAGAAATTAACAAGAAAAGGGAGACACGTGACCGTCCTAATAAACTGAGTCCATTAACACAGTATGACTCAGCTCGAGGAAAATAATGTTAAAAACATGTTGAAAAAAAAAGTTGGGAGTTGGTTGGTAATGTTGGGTTCTGACTATCTGGTGAAACGTGGGCTTTGAGTTGGTTAATACCTCCACAATGTGGTGGTGTATGCCCACTCAAGCCTCTGACTACCCCCGAATGGGGATAATAGTCGTGACGTATGTGTGTGTGTGTGTGAAAAAAAAAGGCCAATACGGCTCATCTTCTGGTGAATAATACGCATCAAAATTCTTTAATAATTGTCAAATTGCGAGTGCCATAACAGATGTGTGAATTTCGCTGCATGTAGTGGTTGCGCTGAGCACAAGTTCTTTGATTCCGATGTTAGGAGGTATCATATCTTCTAAAATATTACATCAATGGTCTGTGAGCTAATTCTTTTTTTTTTGTCGATAACATTGTGAAATGTCAGTTGTCTATACCACAGAGGCATCGAATGACGCGATCCATAGACAAAAACCAATGACGTCACCCGTTACTCAGAGAGAAAGTGAACTTTTATTTTCGGCCTGACTCACGCGAGTGGTCAAATTGTTATAGTTTTACGGTGAGTTTACGTAACGTAACTATTTTGTGATGGTATGTTTAGATATAGGAGTTATTCCATATCGGGTATTTTAATCTAGTAAATGCGTACTGCGGACTACCAACTCGTTCAGCCCCTTACAAGCAATTGTGACTCAATTGTAGACCCAAATCATTCATCATTTTAGGTGCGCCATTGAGTCGTTATAGGTCGTGATGTGTATTAAAACGTGGTTTAAACTCCTACCGACAAATTTATAGAGATTTTAGCTAGTTTACAAAACGGTTTTATGAAGCATTTGTAGCAAAAAAACAGTGATTTGTTATACAGTGCAAGTAGATTCTTTGTTAATAAAATTTGTGCGGGTTTCGAAACAATTTAGCGTTTCCCCGGGACTCGTAGATGGTCAAACTTTGGCGTTTTTGTTGGGCACCATTGACGATGGCTGACTTACAGGAGTAACAGTGGTGGGAGTGTGTGAGCAAATAATTAAAAACCGGCCAAGTGCGTGTCGGACTCGCACATTAAGGGTTCCGTACCACCGTAGAATAAAAACGTCAAAAATATCAAGTTTCTTGTATGGGGACCCCCTTTATTTTTAAAATGTATTTATTTTTAGTATTTGTTGTTGTAGCGGCAACAGAAATACATATTCTGTGAAAATTTCAATTCTGTACCTATTACGGTTCGTGAGATACAGCCCGCTGACAGACGGACGGACAGACGTACGGACAGACGGACAGCGTAGGCTTAGTAATAGGGTCCCGTTGGCACCCTTTGGGTACGGAACCCTGAAAAAAGAGAGGTAATAAGATCTCTCGTTTTAAAAAATAATACACAATGACATTGTAGTTACCTAACAGCGATTTGAAGTCCTTGTACCTGACAATACTAGTTCCAATATGGAAACCATAACAGCTAGAATACCGCTTCAGTATAAACACGCCTTTATGTAGTGATGGAACAAATCGATTACTTTTATTAGACAATTTTAGTGATATTCACATGTTAATGTTTATGACATATTGTGTCCGGTAAAAGTGACTTATGTCATAAAAGTCATAAAAGTGATAGTTATTGTCACACGACTGACTCATCTTCACTTTCATGACATGGAATGCGCGCGCGCAGTAAAGTCCTTTCTCACCCACCTTTAGGCCGGAAGGGACTCGTGTGCTAAATTACAAGTCCGTAAGTCTATAGTCTCGGTGATTTCGTTATGAGTCTCAGATCTCACTTTTACATATAACTACCGAATAATCGGACTCGGAGGCGCTCATAGCCAGCTGCAATCACTGATCGGTAAACGATCGGAGGGTAAGCAACGCTTGGCAAGGTCAGTCAGAGATGGGTGACCATTTAGTGGCATTTGAAATGAGTTTCTTTGTGTTTCGGAGGGCACGTAACAGTCGGTCCCGGTTGTTGTCATCTAGACAGCAGTCGTTAAGCCATGTCAGAGACCATCGGGTAGCTTGAACAACTCTGACACCAGGTTGACCAATACGATATGAAAATCGGACTTAAATTTGAGACCAAAAATGCCTTTGCGGGGAATCAAACCCGCAACCAGAGTGAGCCGAGTGGCCACGCTCGTACTACTGCGCCAACCGGTCAATTTTTCCGTTACAATCGTGAGATGAATCAATGGATCGTATAGCCGGCAATCGTGAGGGGATCACATCACGAGAGGATACAGGCGGTATGCGTTTCTACCACGCTCTGCTTGTCAAGTGGGCTGACTTCCGCTAGCGACGCACTGCGCGAGGTAGATGCGCCTGTTGTCGTCCTTCGAACAAGGTTAACTAAATATTCATGTTTAATGACGGATTGAGTGGTGGTAGAGCCAAGTTGTAGCCCACTGACTGCAGCTCATACCGAGTTTTTAAAAGTACGAAATAAAGAAAGAATTATGTATATGCCTAGTAAAGGCAGACTATACGTAACTATCATAGTTTCCGAGTTATGTGCCTTTGAATATTAATTTGTGATAATGATAACTTTTGTGTTGCGGCATTAGAACACACAAAATGGCGTAAAACAAGTGTATCTAGGATTTACAGCTACTAATATTAAAGAATAGTGTGTGAAAAAATTTGGGTTTATGAAAGTTTTTGAGATAAGTACTACAAGACTACAACCTATAAATATTGGCGGGAAATAATATTTTAAAATAGGTGTTCGAATTTCATTTTTTTTTATTCCATTTATATTGCCGATACTCATCCAAACCCCCAAGTACATATTTCGCACTTTTGAAACATCCTGTGTATGGGCTGGCTCGACCGGGGTAGCCTTACAGAGTAAAGACTAAAGAAAGAGGTGCCCTTATTAGATATATGTATGAAAAAAAACGTAGTCATTGTTTTTTCATTTTCATTGTTCTATCTACCGGTAAATAGTTGAACTACTCGCTTCGTTTTATGTCGATGTTAGTACTAGGCCGACCACTCGGCCGAGTTGCTTAGGGCCAGTCCCCTTAGTAATTGGTCCATGGGTAGCCTCTATGTAATATAAATAGTTTGCTGATGATTAGAGATTATAATTTTATATGCACCAAGTGGTCGTCCAAATATTGTATGGTCGAAAACTAGCCTCCTCACCTTATCTTAGCGCATCTCGATAAACGGAAAAATATATTTGTAATCGAATGTAACGTGTCTAAAGATACTACAATGTGAAATTATCTGACGAACAATTCTTCTTATCGTATGGCTCCCTAGTACCTGGTGTCAGAGTTGTTCAAGCCGCAGGCCTCTGACAAGGCTTAACGACTGCTGCTTAGATGACAACAACCGGGACCGACTTTTTAGCTGCCCTCCAAAGCACGAAGACGCTTAGTTCAGATGCCACTAAATGGTCACCCATCTCTGAATGACCTTGCCAAGCGTTGCTTATCTTCTGATGGTTTATCTGAAACATCTTTACCATATTATTGCTTTTAATGTACTATCTTGGGAACTGTGTTTCTGTTACAAGCATAATGTGTAGCTACAAAAAAACAATTCACATCGTCGCGGAGAAAAGATCAGTATCTCAACATATAAAAAGTTAATTGTCTTGTAATGCTATTTCTGTGTTATTTACAATCGATTTTACAAGCTTTTTAGAGTTCCGTTAGAATAACCTCTGACACTCACCCCGTATAGACAAATGACGGAATACTTCTTCTTGTTTTTTATGTGCCTAAGGTGATAAACAAGCGTACGGCCCGCCTGATGTTAAGCAGTTACCGTAGCCTATAGATGCTTGCACGTTGCCGACCTGAAGAGGGTGGACTTCCGGCTCTCTCATTCGTACGAAACGCAGCTGTAATAGCAACTTTACGCTGATCTTCTGTGAGAGGGTGGTACTACCCCGGTCGAGCCAGCCCGTATATGAGCTGCAGTCAATTGGCTACAGCTTGGCTCTTCGACAGATGCCTTCGGGCGGCTTAAACAACTCTAACGCCAGGTTGCCCACGAACCATACGATAAGAAAAGGAAGAATAGCAATATTAAAAATTAAAAATCTCACGAATCTATGATTATCTACGAAACGCCTAAACCGATTTTGACGGGACCTTCACTGTCAGATAGCTGATGTTGTAAGGAGTAACATCGGCTACTTTTATTTTAGAAAAATAATTAGGGTTCCGCGTAAAACATAAAAAAACCGCAGCAAATATCGCGCGGGATTAAACGCGTACGAAGTAGCGCGCACAGCTAGTATTGAATAAAATAATATTGACATTAATGGTAGCGGAAGCGAGCGACATCGTATTTACTTTTCATTCAGTGAAAGTTAGAGAAAATTGTGTTTTAGTAATTGAATTAACCTATTTAATTGACCGCTTGAAAAGTGCTTTTCTCTTATAACAAAGTCACAAGTAAACTCGAGCCGAACGGATGCGATACACAAATATATAGTTGAGTCAAAAAAACCCGGCCAAGTGCGTGTCGGACTTGCACATAAGGGGTTCCGTACCACAGTAAAATAAAAACGTCAAAAATATTTTTAAATTGTATTTCATTTTTAGTATTTTTTGTTGTTGTAGCGGCTAGTGATGGGATGTTCTCGAGAACATTCTCACCCTCGGAAACATACTCGTGAGATTTTTTTAATTTGGGCGACGTTATCCTAACTTTCAATCTTAAAAACATTTAAAACCACCATACTTGCATGTTTAATGAGGTTTATGCCAAGTTTAACATGCTTCAGAAGATAAATTCTTGAAAATTCTCACGAGTAAGTTTCCGTAAGTTTCCGAGGGTGAGAATGTTCTCGAGAACATCCCATCACTAGTAGCGGCAACAGAAATACACATTCTGTGAAAATTTCAACTTTCTACCTATTACGGTTCGTGAGATTACAAGCCCGCTGACAGACTGATGGACAGCGGAGGCTTTGTAATAGGGTTCCGTTGGCTACCTCGTTACGGAGCCCTAAAAGATGGCTGACTCATGAAATCTTGCAAAAAAGTCGACATCCCTGCTAAGACAATTTTCTATTTGATCTTTAAACTAGGATAATTACGTTTAACAAACTGTAAAGACTTGTGACATTGACATGTGACATTTTGACGTGTAAATAAAGAACCATTTGTGTTGAAGTGAAATTTTAGTCATTCATCATTATTAGGCGTTAGGCAGTGAATGCATAATCCGTGGCATAACTTTACATCGCTGACAATAGAACTTACAATATTAGGCCCGTATTAATAAATCTGTGTATTAATAATTTTTTTTTTTCATTTATTTAGGACAACAAACAATTACACGTATATTTTACTCTTATACTAGGTACTTAGTAGGTACAATATACTTTAAGTGTAATCAGCCCCGTTGCCCACAAATTAAGTATTTGACAATAAGTGTAGATGAACAGATGCGTTATGTGGTAGTACTTATGTTATAATAAGTTACAATACAAAGTTATTTTGGTTACGTCTGAATTTCTAGATTTGCAAAGTTTGAAGTAATAATTTCGTAAATATTTTTTTTTTGTTAATTAATAATCACGGTCTCAAGCATGAAAAAATGATATTTTTTTTTAAATGTATGTATGTAATTGTTTAATTGTGTGTAAATGTTTTTCTTTCTTTCTTTCATGACTAGTATCTCACCTCAGCTGAGTAAGGATATGTTTAGCAATATTGGCGGTATTTGATTTCCCCCAATGATATAAAATAATGACGGTGAGGGAAAACATCGTGAGGAAACCTACCTATCCCTCGGGATTAGGTAATAGTCAGTTCCTGTATACACGGCGACAAGGTTCACCACCTGTCACGTTGGGTTCTGACTATCTGGTGAAACGTGAGCTTTGAGTTGACTTAATACCTCCACAATGTGGTGGTGTATGGCCACTCAAGCCTCTCACTACCCCCGAATGGGGATAAAAAAGTCGTGACATTATATTTATTTTTTATATAAAATAATGGTAAATTGCCCTATTGATTGAAATAAAATTTCGCCGCCATTATTGTTTACAAACAGTTTATCACATGCTGGGTTGGGTCCGTTGGCGGCATAACTATGTATATTTGAAACCTTTCCTTTTTTACTATATTAGGTCACGGATTTTGCTTGTGATAAAGTTTTTTTTAATAACAGGTTACGCCAAAATTTCGTATTGAATTTTTTACTACGTTATGTGAGGGGTAGTTATAGAATATACGTATTATTACACTATTTTCAGTACATTTTAATAAGGTGGTACGATTCACTTTGGCGGAAGCACTATCGTACCTTCAGATTACAGATAATACCATCAAGCAACACAACAAATAGATAAATGATTACCAATCGTACTGATAGCATAACATTTCTAAGCAGCTGTGCCTGTAACAATCCGATGTCGTTTCAAGCACGTAGAAAGTAAGTTCCGGCCGGGTCATTGAAAGTGAAAACAGTTGGTATAGAAACCCAGCCGCCTGCGCAGGTGCGCGCCTTTAATAAATATCATGAAGAAACGCTGACTTTTATGAATGAAAGCTAGTCTAAGCATCACGCTTGTATCTCTGAAGGGTAAGCAGAAGTACACTGTAAGTACACGTTTTAAATAAATAAGTGTCGCCAAACTAACACACCAACTGTATAATTTTAAACAGTTCTCTGTTACCGTATAATGAACTAGGGGGATACAAAAAAGCTGTTTCTAAAATTAGCTTCTGATGAGAATCGAACCAGCAACAACCCAATGCAGTGGGCCGAGTGGCTTACACTCGAAACCACAGCGCCAAGCGGATTTCAATATAGTATTTAAATTGCCTGAATGTATCTTTTCAGTATTTATTCTCCCTACATACTACCGGATATTTGACTCCTTGAGTCGACCGGGGTGGTACCATAAGATCGGCGTAAAGCAGCTATTACAGCTGCGTTTCATACGATGAGTGAGAGAGCCAAAATACCAACCCCCCATTTCCCCTGCCTCTGCCCCACTACCCTTCAGGTCCCTTCTCTGGCGTCCCCAGCGGGGATTGAACCGTTAGCATTCCATGGAGTGCGGGTGGTGAGCGACTCACGGCTCCGGTACCATTCTGGATAAATGGTAGTGAGCGATCACGGTGCAACTCACACGTTGAGTACTAGAGTGGATGCTCTGGCGGCAGGACCTACCGCAGATGGTGCCTGACGCCTCGTAAGGGGTTGCCAGGTATAGTGTGCCTTCTTTTGTGACCTTACGGTTGGTAAGGGGGCCACTATAATAAATCTCTTTCTAAATAGGTATGGGTGTTACCCTACAGGTAAGCAACGTACGAGCGATACCTTTGGTATTGTAACTGCTTAACATCAGGCGGGCCGTATGTTCTTTTGTCACCATGGTCACATTTTTTTTTTAAAGTCTGGGCCTGAAGTTGTCAGAAAGTTGGTTGTTTCAAAGCAACGGTTTTCAGCGAATCCATTTGCGTTATATTTATTTATGGGCTTAACACACGCGATATTACGGTCATACCGTTAACGTGGTCTGAACGTTACTGTCAGTTTTTTTTTCCTAGTGTGTACCAATGTTTTGTCATTCAATAAAACGAGCGCTCCAACTACTACGCTACTAAGATGCGGAAAAAAACTACGCCAAATTCGGTGTACTTCAGTCCATCTGACTAACCAATGTATGAACGTGTCGTTTTTGGAACTATTTTTATTAGTACGACGCGGACGGTATCTACTTTAAGTGCACGCGGAACTATAATAAATCTACGATTTTCCGATGTTTTTAGTTATAATTCGTCATTTACTCGTCGTTTACTCGAGGTTCTATTGAATTAAAAGAATTGAATTGACTTAAAAGTCATGGTTCCCTTGTAATTTACCTACCTAGCTTGTAATTTAGCTACCTTTAATCTGTGATATTTTTGGTGTCGCAAAAATGTATAACTCTCAATGATTTATTATTTAAGCAGATATGGTACCTCTTAATATTACAATCACCATCTGTTATCGCTCTCCCAATTCGACAGTGAACTTATTAAATACGTAAGAAATTGAGCCGTATTAGCAATACCAACATTATTTTTTTTACATTATTTTCCACGAACGACAGTCGTATTGTATTCGTGGACTCTGTTTCGGACATACTATTTTAGATATGTCATCCTCTTTTTTGGTAATGTCTTTTGATAAGCCAGCATTCCTTGCTTATCCGTCAACGAAAGTGAGTCATGAGTTTGACACTTATGATAATTAATATATTTCTATGACGTGTTATAAGAGAATGGTCACCTTGGAAAGGTCTGATAAGCTATCTTATGAGTGAGAGAGCCGGAAGCCCAATCCCCCTCCCCTTCCCCTCCCTCTGAACTCCCTTTCAGGTCGGTAAATTGCGAGCGATGCCTTTGGTATTGCAAGTATCTATAGGCTACGGTAATTGCTTGACATCGGCGGGCTGTACGGTTGTTTGCACACTTAGTCACAAAAAAAAAAAAAAAAAACTTTATGTCGAGCTCTATTTGAACTTATTGTTTCTTATCGATTCTTATAACTTTTTGTCGATTAGTTTCCTGTCATTTCTTGTGTTTTCTTTATTTTGTTTGAGATATGACAAAAACTTATAAAAACACAAGAAATGTCAAAAAACTACATGAAGTGACAATAAACTATAGGAAACGGCAAGAAATTCCAAGAAAATTATTGATGGGTTATACAATCCGTAAACTTTCTACAGAACACTTCTGGTTACCCGTTCGATTAAAAGGGCGCTATACTTCAAAGTTTAGTATTTCTTGGCAGTGCCTGTGATCGTTAATCAGGCGATACCGGACCTTAGAAACCCGACATTAAAAAGTAGCGCCCAAACCGACCGGTCGAACTTCGGGTCCGAAATACCAGTTTTCGGACGCAACCTGACCGGGTTTTTGGGTACGCGGCCCGAATAGTGATGGAGCGTGGTTCGCTGGACTAGTTTTGGTCCGTAAGATACTGATGTGTTATTTATTATCTAATAACATTTAACATTACTTGCCCCCTAGCCAAGTGGCTTCGTCTACTAGCGTTTCTAAAAATCGCTTCGCTACATGAATGGAAATGACAACCACGTGATCTACTTATCGACTTGTAATGTCATTTCCATACATTTAAGCGTAGCGTTTTGTAGAAACGCTTGTAGACTAAGCACTTAGCTAGGGGGCCTTATCCGTTAACTCAGATACTGAGTTCTTCTTATCGTATGGTTCCCTGGTACCTGGTGTCAGAGTTGTTCAAGCCGCCCGTAGGTCTCTGTCAAGGCTTACTGCTGCCTAGACAACAACTGGGACCGACTTCTTACGTGCCCTCCGAAGCACGGGGACGCTCAGTTCAAAAGCCACTAAATGGTCACCCATCTCTGACTGACCTTGCTGAGCGTTGCTTAACCTCCGATCGTTTACCGATCGGCTATTGCAGCTGGCTAAGAGCTTCTCAACTGATACTGAAGCAGAACCGATCGGAAGCCACTAAACCCCTTTGCTTTACGGAGAAGCATTGTTATAGAAGCTACTAAGCTTGCTTCACGGAGAAGCATTGTTATAGAAGCTACTAAACCCTCTTGCTTCAAGAAGAAGTATTGTTATCGAAGCCACTACACCCCTTGCTTTAAGAAGAAGCATTGTTATAGAAGCCTCTAAACCCCCTTGCTTCAATGAGAAGCATTATTACAGAAGCCACTAAATCCCTTGCTTTAAGTAGAAGCATTATTATAGGAGCTACTAAACCCAAGGGGGGTTTAAGGGTTTTAAGGGGGTAATAGAAAGAAAGAAAGAAGCGTGTTGCTAAGAATCACCTACAAACTCATGAGTATCGTCATTACTTAAGTATGATCCTCCATTATCAGTTCTTAAGTCACGTTTGTACTGAATTTGAATACAATTATCACTTGCTTAACGGTTCTTAGATGTGATAAATATTTAAGCAGCGACGTAATGCTAAGAGGGGTATCATAATGTTCCACAGTTTAGTTATCTGTAGCGTATAACTTGAGAATGGTTGAAAAGACTTCAACGCGTTCATCAATCGGAGGGATTTTTTTACATTTTCAGGGCGCCGAGTCGCTTAGCCATTGAACTGCCACTGTAGCGTTTTGCTAGTAGCTATACTGTAGATGTAGCTGTACTGTAGAATCAACCGAACAATCAGAGGGTCGAATAATATCTTATTATGTAGGTATTAAATAAGTTAATTGTCGAATGCGATAACAGATGTGTGAATTTCGCTTTATTTTTCGATGTGATAAGGTACCATATCCGCTAAAATAATACATCAATGTTTATAGGCCCGTATAAACTCATTTTGGTTTATGTCCACAGATTAAATCAATGTAATTTATTACTCACTTTCTCTTACTGTATCTTGAAATATGAGTTTAAGTTCGATATCGCACGAGGCAGCCATGGTTGCGCCACCAGCGGGTGATTTGATAGCCGACACCGTATTGGTTGCGCTACCAAGCGGACACCAGGTGCGATATCCTCCATACAGCTCTATACATTTTGTTGGTGGAGCGACTGGTGGCGCTACCACTGCTGCCCTCCTAGACACTTGTCTAGCACTTGTCTAGTGGCATGAACGCTAATCGAATAGAATAGAATAGACTTCACAATGTATGGAAATGTCAAACGTCGCTATGTAGATCAACAACAAGTCGCTATGTAGATCACGTGACTTATGTCATTTCCATACATGAAACGTAGCGATTTGAACGAACGCTTGTAGACGTCAGCCACTTGTCTAGCAACTCTGTCCTCGTGCGATATAGCACTTAAGGAGGAAACTTCAGAACCTATATAGCGGTTTCATTTTCATTTTTTTTATGACCGGTTAGTGCAGTGGTTCGAGCGTAAGCCGCTCGGCTCACTGCCTCGGATGGTTGCGGGTTCGATTCCCGCCAGAAGCAAATTGAAGAAACGGCATATCTTAAAAAAGGCGTGTGTGATCCTCGCATTTAAATAACTCATTGTCACTAGTTTTAAATCAATGGGTGCATACACAAGGCCCGAGCGGCCGCTCCCGAGCCATCAGTTATTTACACAGAGTAAAGACTAAAGAAAGAGGTGCCCTTATTAGATATATGTATGAAAAAAAACGTGGTCATTGTTTTTTCATTGTTTTATCTACCGGTAAATAGTTGAACTACTCGCTTCGTTTTATGTCGACGTTAGTACTAGGCCGACCACTTGGCCGAGGGCCAGTCCCCTTAGTAATTGGTCCATGGTTATTTAATTATTTCTATGCGTACGTTCTACCATTGCATATACAATGTTTATATTGCTAAGCATATTTGTACCTATGTGTAAATTGTCAAATGTATTTAACATTTGCGGTTAATACCGTTTTGTGGTTAATCGCAGTTCTTACAAAGTTTAAGCTTGTTAAATAATAATAATAATTTAGCCCTTTTAACGTCCCACTGATGGGCACGGGCCTCCCCTCAATGCAAGGGGGATTCAGGCCATAATCCACCACGCTGGCCCAGTGCGGGTTGGTGGATTTCACATGTCTAAAGACATGAAGGTTTCCTCACGATGTTTTCCTTCACCGTAAGCAAGTGATAATCATATTAAAGTTATGATTCACACATAGATTTCGAAAAATCCAGAGGTGTGAGCCAGGGTTTGAACCCATGACCTTAAGCCCGCAAGACCATTGCATATACAATGTTTAAATTGCTAAGCATATTTGTACCTATGTGTAAATTGTCAAATGTATTTAACATTTGCGGTTAATACCGTTTTGTGGTTAACCGCAGTTCTTACAAAGTTTAAGTTTGTTATAATATTTAAATCATTAGCCCCTTCAATGCGAGGGGGATTCAGGCCATAATCCACCACGCTGGCCCAGTGCGGGTTGGTGGATTTCACATGTCTTTCAAAAATGAGTGTGTGTAACGTCACGACTTTTTATCCCCATTCGGGGGTAGTCAGAGTCTTGAGTGGCCATACACCACCACGTTGTGGAGGTATTAACCAACTCAAAGCCCACGTCTCACCAGATAGTCAGAACCCAACGTGACAGGTGGTGAACCTTGTCGCCGTATATACAGGAACTGACTATTACCTAATCCCGAGGGATAGGTAGGTTTCCTCACGATGTTTTCCCTTACCGTCAGCGAACTGTAAATTATGCACATAGATGAACATTCATCCATTGGTGCATGCCCCACCGGGAATCGAACCTGGGACCTTCTGATTGCTAGCCCAACCTGTTCACCCCTAGGCTACAGTCGCTCGAAAATTAGTTATGTTTTCTAAGACATGCAGGTTTCCTCACGATTTTTTCCTTCACCGTAAACAGTAATAATCATATTAAAGTTATGATTCGTACAGAGATTTCGAAAATTTCAAAGGTGCGAGCCGGGGTTTGAACCCTTTACCTTAAGCCTGCACGATATACTTAAGCAATCGGCCGGCTTTCAATGATCTTTACCGTATGAAACCGTTTTTAAGGTTCCGTACCCAAAGGGTGCCAACGGGAGGTGCCAAGTGGGCTGTATCTCACGAACCGTAATAGGTAGAGAACCATTTATGTACGAGTCCGACACGCACTTGGCCGGTTTTTTATTGAGTCATCTTCGAGTTTGATGTGCGAATTTCATGTTTAATAATGATTAGCACTTGCTTAAATGGTGAAAGCTGACATCCTGAGAAACCTGTCCGTTTTCGAAAGGCGTGTGATGTCCGCCCGCACTGGGCCAATGCGGTGGGCTATGGCCTAAATCCCTCTCGTTTATAACCAGGCTTATGGCCAGGCTTATGGCCAGGTTTATGGCCAGGCTTATGGCCAGGCTTATGGCCAGGATTATGGCCAGGCTTATGGCCAGGATTATGGCCAGGATTATGGCCAGGCTTATGGCCAGTCTTATGGCCAGCAGTGGGCTCAGTGGGCTAAAATAAATTTAACATACCTCTGTCAAAATCTTCTCCATTACAAAGTAGGGGCAAACTGTCCAATACAGTTAACGTCACTAAAATCATAAACAACATTTTCACATCACTACGCCGCGCTTTTCCAAATTCAAACCACTTCCGAACTGTCATCGTGACGTTTAAAAGCGCGCGAATTGTAATTCTATATTCAAAATTTGAAAACGTATTGTTGTAGAAAAAACACAATCACATTTTTTTCTTAACTTTTTTAAAGGCCGTGCAAACACGTGTCTCGAGACATTTTTTTCGAAAGTTTTTTTTAATAATTTATTTAATGCTGTCGTATAGACGTCTAGTCGTCCGTACGGCTCCGAACCTACTAGCCGACTGACCAACTTTACTTCTGTAAAATAAGAAACATACACATTACCGAGAAATTTTCACTGCGACATGGTCCTAACTGGCTTTCACTTTCCAATGATAATTCATCTTTCGCGCTATAAAAATAGAGTTTAAAATGTTTTAGATTTCTTGGTAAATACAACTCTGTCCCATTAACAAGCAACTTGCTAAACAAGTGAACGGTGAAATGAGAAATTGTGAGAGATAGACGTATGTATGAGAGGGACAGGAAATCATTTCTTTTTAAACATACGGCTGATTAAACTGTGAACTTAATATGGAAAGTTTAATTAGTTTAAACTCGGTTTAAACAATGTTGTTAATTAAGATTTTTAGTAAGAAATCGTTAAGAGTTACCAATCAGTCTTATTTTTAGTTTGGGACCATACAGTTGGTGTGATAGTCTGGCGAAGTTTTCCATACATATTACGGAATATAGGGGATATTATCTGTAAAATAATGCCACAAAACTAAGTAAAAAATCAAGTTGTATGTACTTATTAGCTGTTAATCCATACAAAGCGAAAGGTCACTCATTTTCTCGCTGACTAAACAGTTAATAAAATTGTCATTGCAGTCGGGGGACCGTTCTGTGGAACACTTTTTAATCTCAGAAGTCCCCCGAAAACATATAGCCAGGGTTACTAAGGATGATGTAAGGATTATAACGACTCATACATCCAAAAATTATGGTCGAACTAAGGATCTCACATACATAACATAAAAATTAAAAATATAACGTCCCGACTTTTATCCCCATTCGGACGTAGTCAGACGCTTGAGTGGCCACACACCACCACATTGAGGAGGTATTAACCAACTCAAAGCCCACGTTTCACCAGATAGTCAGAACCCAACGTGACAGGTGGTGAACCTCGTCGCCGTGTATACAGGAACTGACATAACATACACAACATATACATAGTATATGATTATACACTCCTTTGGGCAGTCGTGTAAAAACGTAGTCGTCTTCATAATGTGAACGTAGCGTGAGTCCTTCTTATAATATAATTATGATGTTATAACTAGGTCCCCAGTGGGGCATGCACCAATGGATGAATTGTCATCTATGTGCATAATTTACAGTTCGCTGACGGTGAGGGAAAACATCGTGAGGAAACCTACCTATCCCTCGGGATTAGGTAATAGTCAGTTCCTGTATACACGGCGACAAGGTTCACCACCTGTCACGTTGGGTTCTGACTATCTGGTGAAACGTGGGCTTTGAGTTGGTTAATACCTCCACAATGTGGTGGTGTATGGCCACTCAAGCCTCTGACTACCCCCGAATGGGGATAAAAGTCGTGACGTTACATTCATTCATTTAACTAGGTTAGTACATCCGGAAGACTTGATTAGGGAAGTTAAGTCACTGTTATCTAGGCCACAATTCAACTGTGACCGACTAGCTACGAATATTTTTACATCCGTCTTTATTAGTAGATAGGTTATACCACCAACGGTCGGCAACACGCGGACCGCGGTCCGTTTGTGGACCCCGAAAGGTCGAACCTCGGACCGCCAAATATTGTAATGTATTGTATACTAAGTATAAATTAATACGTTACTATAAAAAAACCGGCTCAAGACCGTCGGTGCAGTTTCTCATATTAATTTTAGGGTAGCACTTAATTATTATCAGTTGTTTTTTTCTGGACCTCGTTAAAATTTTCCCACAGTATCCGGACCCCACCTAAAACTACTTGCCGACCCCTGGGTTATACGCTACTACGCGCCTATAGAAACAAAATATTAGATAGGTTATACGCGCCCCGTAAGTGGCTCATAAAAAGTTTGCTAATAGGCAAACCTGATCTCACTTATCGTGCGAAACGTAAACCTACTTTACGCCGCTCTTCTGTGAGAGGGTGGTACTACCCCAGTCGTGTCAGCCCGTATATGAGCTGCAGTCAGTTACAGCTCGGCTCTACCACCAATGATATACTATCGACTGACGCAGTGGTTTGGGCGTAGACCGCTCAGCTCACTGCATCGGGTGGTTGCGGGTTCGATTCCCGCCATTGCCAATTTTCGGAAACGGCCTTTTCGTAATTTGCCCTGGTCTGGGTGTCACTGGGATCGCCCTCAGTCCATTGTACCGTATCCATAGTACAAGCTTGGGACCATACAGTTGGTGTGTTTGTCGGCGATCTGTATTTATCTACACTATTATAAAGAGAAAAGATTTGTATTTTTGTATGTTTGTAATGAGTAAACTCAAAAACTACTGGACAGAATTCAAAAATTCATTCACCATTAGAATGCTACATTATCCCTGAGTAACATAGGCCATATTTTTCGGGATCCGGGATATCCGGGATACGGGATCCGGGATACGAGATCCGGGATATCCGGGCTACGGGATCCAGACAACGGAATCCGGGATCCGGTAAAAACGGGAAACGGGATCCGAGATACGGGATCAGAGATCCGATATTTTTTAAAATCTAAATTCTACGCAGACGAAGTCGCGGGGAAAAGCTAGTTTATTTATATACCACAAACGCTTTCATCAAGTCTATGAAGTCCATAGTTTATCTAGTCCCATCACATACATTATGCCGTCCCGGAGGCATATCACATTTTCTTCGAACATGTGTCTAAGAATGACATAATTACATAGCCATTAAAAAAATACTGGTTTTAGTGACCCAATGTTCTCAAAAAACGAATGTGTAAGCCATGGACCAGTTACTAAGGGGACTGGCACTAAGCAAGTCGGCCGAGTGGTCGGCCTAGTACTTACATCGACATAAAACGAAGCGAGTAGTTCAACTATTTACCGGTAAATAGTAAAATGAAAATGAAAAAACAATGACCACGTTTTTTTTCATACAAATATCCAATAAGGGCACCTCTTTCTTTAGTCTTTACTCTGTGGTGTAAGCTTATTTTATATTTAGATTTATTTAGAAATATAGTCTTCTTATCGTATGGTTCCCTGGTACCTGGTGTCAGAGTTGTTCAAGCCCGTAGGCCTCTGACAAGGCTTAACGAATGCTGCCTAGATGACAACAACCGGGAAGGACTTTTTACGTGCCCTCCGAAGCACGGAGACGCTCAGTTCAAATGCCACTAAATGGTCACCCATCTCTGACTGACCTTGCCAAGCGTTGCTCATCTTCCGATGCTTTAATCTAGTTATTAGCGATTCAAATATTTAAAAAAATTATCTTTTACCAATTTACAAAATAAATTAAAATTAGTTACTTGTTTCTGATGCTAAGCAGTTACCGTGGCCTATAGATGCTTGCAATACCAAAGGCATCGCTCGCACGTTGCCGACCTGAAGAAGAACTTAACTTAACATCAGATGGGCCGTACGTTTATTTGCCACGTCAGTCCCATAAAAAAGGAGAGTTTGGCTTCCGGCTCTCTCACTCATCGTACAAAACACACCTGTAATAGCTGCTTTACACCGTTCTTCTGTGAGAGGGTGGTACTACCCCGGTCGATCTCATATATCAGCTGCAGTCAATTGGCTACAGCTTGGCTCTACCACTTGGCTACCTTTAATAAGGCTGACTCACACGTCACAGAACGTATCAAATGTGTCACAATCACTTTCATGTTAGTAAGTGTGTCGATAAAGGTCATTGAACTTGCCGATAGCGGCGATTCTGCCGATGTGTTGGTGATTATATCGATGATAGTGCAGCACTAGTCTCCTTGGGAATAGACTTTCGCTTGGAGGTCACGTGTGGGTAATAGTGACGGGGCATGGTCGATAAAAAGTGTCGATAGATTTAGAAATATTGAGACAGTATTTAAATAAAGTACTGTCGGCCAATATTTTTGATCATTTGATTTTTACCTGGTAAAAGAGTGGGAAAATTAATGTAGCCTATACTTAGATGCTTGCAATATCAAAGACATCGCTCGCACGTTGCTCACTTAAAGGAGAGTGAGGCAAAGAAGGGAAAATGGGGGGTTAGGCTTCTGGTTCTCTCTTTCTCTCATCATATGAAATTCAGCTAAATAGTTCACGCGGATCTTCTGTGCGAGGGTGGCACTACCGCGGTGGAGCCAACCCGTATATGAGCGTGTATGAATATTATTATTTTATTTTATTGTTAATACGTAAAACTTCTGTTCGTAACATTTGTTGGTTACCTACAATGTGATGGCCTCTCCGTTATAGTAATCGTTTTAAAAATATATAATTCACTAGTAGAAATAAGTTTTCTATTTTTGTAGCCTTCAATTTTTTTTTATAAGACTTACGGCCGCATACTCAAAGCCTACTTAAATATTTAAGCCCCACTTAGCAGTTTGAGACGTCGATATCTGTCATTTTTTGAATGCCGCGTCAAAGTTAAGCAGCTCTCAAATTTAAGTTGCGTACGACTATTCGGCCAATACACACCAAATGGTTTCAAACTAAGCAACGCTTGTACTATGGCTACCATACAGTTGACTGGGGGCGATCCCAGTGACACCCAGACCAGTGCAAATTACGAAAAGGCTGTTTGCGAAATTTGCCTCTAGTGGGAATCGAACCCACACCCACCTGTTTCAGTGAGCCGAGTGGCCTAAGCTTTAACAACTGCACCAGGCCGTTGTCAATTGCAAATTGTAAACTCATTTTACCAGTAATATGTATCGATACAAATCATCGATACTTTCCCCACACTATCCATTATCGATAAAGTATTCGACACAGGCCGACACAATAGAAAGTTTGTTTGTGTACCGGTGTTGACTCGGAGCGTCGGCAAAAAAAACCAAGTGCCTGTTTTAAAAAACTATTTTTTGTTCGTCGACGTTTGTCTTCGAAAGTTGAATCTTTTGTTGATGTAATGTTGAATTAGGTGCGTTATGTTGGCATCTTGAGCGTTGAAAGTGAAATGGAGAGATTAAATAATGTCAAATTATGTTAAAAGCATTTAGAAAGCTTTGTGGTTTTATAAAGTATAGTTTGCGGTATTTGTCGTGTGTGTTTATAGGAATTAACACTTTTGATCATTTGGGTGTTATTGAGGATACAAGGGTGAGTGGTGTGGTGCTTAGTTTGGGACCGTACAGTTGGTATTATATTATCAACCCTTTTAACTTCCCACTCCTGGGTACGGGCATCCCCTCATTGCGAAAGGGAGAAACCTAACATTTTTCCGGGATAAAAAGTAGCCTATGTCCTTCCCAAAGTCCTGTCTATTTCTATACCAAAATTCATCAAAATTGGTGTAGCAGTTTAGTCGTGAAAGTAACAGACAGACAGACAGAGTTATTTTCGCATTTATAATATTATAATGAGTATAGATTATAGACTGAGTATGATAATCGCCCCGCAAACATGCAACTCATATAAAACTCAAATTCTTTTTGCTTTTAACAACATACAAATAACAACAAATAAAGTCAAAGTCAAAGTCAAAAGGTTTTTATTCATGTAAGCTCATTAGAGCATTTATAAATAGTCAATATAAACAATATTTTAGCGTTACCACCGGTTCGTAATGTTGCTTCCATTGAGAAGAGCCGGCAAGAAACTCAATGGTTACTCTTTTCAAAAGAATAATTGTATACATTTTCAAACAGTAACGCTATGTGACAATAATGACTAGAGTCGAGCTGTCAGACAATATAATGTAGAAATAAAAAAATCCAATGGTTTGTATACCTACTTTATGGATTCTAATATCCATAAATAATCTGTCTTGATTACATACTTAGAAAACAAAATAATACCACGTTTTAACCTTACCATTTTTTTTGCTATTCATACCTCGAAATCAAAAAGTTGATGCAAAAGAACCACGAAGCACAATAATCGTTTTAGTGTATTTTTTGCGGACCGTACATCATAGTAATATAATAGCAGGTATCTGAGGTCGGATGGGTGACCAATGGTAAGGTCAGGTGCACATTAAATATAAGGGCGAGAACACATAGGTGTAAAACCTCAATGAATTATTAAATGTGAAAGTTTTTTTTTTATGTAGGCTCGTATATACAAATGCATCTCAGTTGAAATCGATCTTAAGATGCAGTTTTCAGATCTCAATACGAGCCTAAGGTGGCAAACAAGCATACGGCCCGCCTGATGTTAAGCAGTTACCGTAGCCTATAGATACTTGCAATACCAAAGATATAGCTCCCATGTTGCCGACCTGAAGGGGAGTGGGACAGGGGGAGGGGAGTGCTCAAGGGCACCCCTTCATGACCCGACGGGAATCGAACTCGCGACCATGTGGTTTCACTCAAACTTGACCTAAATAACTGGCCCCCTTGGCACCATCCTCCAACTTTCCTAGCCTAGCTAGACAGTCAATCTAGGTAGATATTGCCTTCGCTAGGCACATCCGTAAGCCTAAAATAACGCACGTACAATGAATAAGCAAGCTGTTGGCTATTTTCACTGAGTTCGTGACACACGGCAAAAAAAGTTAGCAAGCAAGTTGGTGGTAGAGCCGCTGTAGCCAATTGACTGCAGCTCATATACGGGCTGGTTCGACCGGGGTATAGTATCGCGACTGGTCGAGATGACATTCGGGTTATGAGCTTTTTGCAGAATACGAAAAATCCGAATCAAAATTAGCAGGACTCCATAAACAATTAAAATCGCCCACAAAATAATTAAATTAAATTATTCTGTTGCGTTGCAGGTCCTGCTAATTTTGATTCCGATTTGAAATGAAATGTAACGTCACGACTTTTATCCCCATTCGGGGGTAGTCAGAGGCTTGAGTGGCCATACACCACCACATTGTGGAGGTTTTAACCAACTCAAAGCCCATGTTTCGTTCCGTGATTCCGATTTTATTCTGCAAAAAGCTCATAACCCGAATGTCATCTCGACCTGTCGCGAACTATAGTACTACCCTCTCACAGAAGATTGACGTGAATTAGCTATTACAGCTGCGTTTCGTACGAGGAGTGAGAGAGTCAGAAGCCTCTTTCCCTCCCTCTGCCCCGCTCCCCTTCAGGTCAGCAACGTGCAAGCAATGCCTTTGGTTTTGCAAGCATATATAATACTTCACCAAGCCAACTAGGAACTTGTCCAATGTGACGTCACCCGCACAAAAAGGCGGTGGCCGTGTGAAGAGGTGTGTCGGGCGGGAAGCTGGAGGCGGTGGCGGATGTGCGGGCGGGAAAGCCGCATTCCATCCGAGTTCCTAGTTGGTTTGGTAGAGGCTGCGGTAACTCCTTAACATCAGGGTCATATAGAAAAAAAAATGAAATGTAACGTCACAACTTTTATCCCCATTCGCGGGTAGTCAGAGGCTTGAGTGGCCAACCACACACCACACCACCACATACCGTACCACCACATTGTGGAGGTATTAACCAACTCAAAGCCCACGTTTCACCAGATAGTCAGACCCAACGTGGCAGGTGGTGAACCTTGTCGCCGCTTGTCATAAGCTTGTTGAAAAAAAAATTACGATCTTTCTTAAAAACTTTTCCAAGACAAATCCTCGAACATGCTCGCCAAACTACACATTCCGTGTGTGCCTTCTCGTTAAGACGCAGCGCACACGGCTATAAACATGTCGTGTACGGAGAAAACAGGGAGGCACAGCTGAATCACAGTGGTTATGACAACTCTATACAGCTATAAGCTGTGTAAAAGTGTTAAGAGAAAACAAAATAGTAATGTAACGTCACGACTTTTATCCCCATTCGGGGGTAGTCAGAGGTTTGAGAGGCGATACACCACCACATTGTGGAGGTGTTACCTAACCAACTCAAAGCCCACGTGTCACCAGATAGTCAGAACCCAACGTGGCGGATGGTGAACCTTGTCGCAGCTTGTCATAAGATTGTTGAAAAAAAATTACGATCTCTCTTAAAAACTTTTCCAAGACAAATCCTCGAACATGCTCACCAAACTACACATTCAGTATGTGCCTTCTCGTTAAGACGCCGCACACGAGGCTATAAACATGTCGTGTACGGAGAAAACAGGGAGGCACAGCTGAATAACAGTGGTTATGACAACTATATACAGCTATAAGCTGTGTAAAAGTATTAAGAGAAAACAAAATAATACCCTGTCCTTTTGTGGATGTCGTAATGAGCTACTGGACTTGGGCTTCCGGCTCTAATACGATGAGTAAAGCTCTGGTTTCCTCCGATAGCGGTGCCGTCATATAACGGCCGTAATATAGCGGTGAATGACGTCACTAGAACATTGGCTATGTAAACAACGGTGTCCAATACCGCTCTCGAGGAAACCGCGTCATTTAGTTTACATAGCCAACGTTCTATCGACGTCATTCGCCGCTATATTACGGCCGTTATATAACGGTACCGCTATCGGAGGAAACCATAGCTTAAGAGAGCCGGAAGCCCAAACCCCCCCCGTCCCCCTTCCACTCTCTCTCTGTCCCACTCTTCTTCAGGTCGGCAACGTGCGATGCCTTTGGAATTGCAAGCATCTATAGGCTACTGAAACTGCTTTTTCTTGATAATGTTACTTCTGTACGACGTTTGTTCTGTGTGACGGGCCCGTTGGCGTGGTTGGTTTAGATTCCGCCTTTCACGCTGCAGGTCGTAGGTTCGATTCCTACCCGGGTCATGCATTTGTGTGCATGAACATGTCTGTATGTCCCGAGTCTGGGTGTATTATGTATATTAAGTATGTATTTACAAACAAAAAGTAGTATATGTAGTAATATCAGTTATCTGGTTTCCATAGTACAAGCTCTGCTTAGTTTGGGATCAGGTAGCCGTGTGTAAATAATATCCCAGGATAGTTTTATTTATTTGTAAAAACGGTTACTTCTGTAAACACATAACTTTCCTTAAGTGTCGTCGGGTAAAGTCCGTTGACACTGATAGTAGGTACCTACTCTTGTTGTTTGAGTAGGTACTTAAAACACTTTTACTTGCAAGAGTACGTTTATAGTGAAAGTAACTTTCAGCGACAATATGATACTTCGGCTTATTCACTTGTCGCCATTTGCCACTGGGTATTACGCATTGATCAAATAGGAGATATGGTGAAATACGGGCTGGCTCGACTGGGGTAGTACCACCCTCTCACAGAAGATCGGCGTAAAGCAGCTATTACAGCTGCGTTTCGTACGATGAGTGAGAGAGCTGTAATAGTCAGTTCCTGTATACACGGCGACACGGTTCACCACCTGTCACGTTGGGTTCTGACTATCTGGTGAAACGTGGGCTTTGAGTTGGCTTAATACCTCCACAATGTGGTGGTGTATGACCACTCAAGCCTCTGACTACCCCCGAATGGGGATAAAAGTCGTGACGTTACATTACATTTATTTTTCCTTGTATTCGTAATGAAAAGCACAGTGTTTACCCGGGTTAAAGTAACTTATTATTGGTCCCGCGTACTCGGGACCAATTAATAAGTTACTGTTCCCCTCGGATAACAATGTACTATTTTTATTACCAAATGAAGCTTGTGCTGTCTATACTTGTGGGTATTATACTCAGAGTAAAGACTAAAGAAAGAGGTGCCCTTATTATGAAAAAACGTGGTCATTGTTATTTCATTTTCATTGTTCTATCTATCGGTAAATAGTTGAACTACTCGCTTCGTTTTATGTCGATGTTAGTACTAGGCCGACCACTCGGCCGAGTTGCTTAGGGCCAGTCCCCTCAGTAATTGGTCCATGGTATTATAAAGTTTCCATGGCCGTATAGATTTAAATCAACAAAACACTGACGGCGGCGCGACCAACTCTTTTGAACCAGCCAATCAGCTTTTTATTCTTAATTTAAGAACAGGTAAGTAATGGATTTCCAAAGGACATTGCTGGCACTAAAAAACTGCATTATTATAATAGACGTCTGTCTCTTAAAGAGACTTTTCCACTCGATAGATGTCGCTGCTAAAAATTTGAGCGCGGTATCGTTCTATCAACGACGCAAATATATCATACTTGGTAAGTGTAGAATGGGTTGAAGAAGACCGCCGGATCGTCGTTATTTGGTATCACTGTAATTCACATAAATTTTTGACAGAAGGGTTTCGTTCGTTTAAGGAAACCTTCAGAAAAAGGTCACACTCACACCTTTTCAATTACCTATACCCCATTTATTATAAAATTAGAAATAAGAGGCTCGTAGAAGCAGGGATCCAAAACATTTTATTTCGAAGTCAAAACAACTTTTATTTAGAGTGATTACATTAAAATTGTTTTCACATAAAACAATGCTAAATACTTCGATAACCAAAATAAAAGTACTTTTTATACTATGTTTTATTTATAATAACATCGTATCACACATTTTAAGCTGACAACAAAAAAAAAAATATGGTGAATGACTCAATGACAAACACTGACAGAAAATTATTTACGTCAATTTCATAGACAACATAATCCGACAAAATTAGAAATGCCCTGCTGTCATAACCTCTGAACGGATTAGGTAACATTTTAATTTGTTTGGATTATAGTGGAACGAAACACGTTCCCGGTATTGTTCACCCCTGAGGGCCTACTCTGTTTCAAACGAAAACGAAATTTCGGACGGTATTCGCGTATTTCCTACTACGTTACTCATTGATTCCGACATTTCTTACGAACGAAAATTGTTTGACGTTTATATTCGATGACGACGAAGACGTCAAACAATTTTCGTTCGTAAGCAATGTCGGAATCAATGAGAAAAGTAGTAGGAAATACTCGAATTACGTCCGAAATTTCGTTTTCGTTTGAAACAGAGTAGGGCCTCTGCTTCTTTTAGGTTTTTAGCATTGACACTTAATTTTAAATTGGCCTGAAATGATAATATTTAAATGAAAGACAATTTATTTTATAATATAAATACTTAAAATAATTACAGTTAGGTGTGACAAGCTGGTATACAAAAAGATTATAATAAATTCGACTTCAATCATAACTGTAACATGTTATTTGTACTATTGTTACAAAGTGGACACTAAAAATAACCTTTTTTAACTTCTGTCTAATGCTATAACAAATGGAGTTATAGAGATGGGTTGTACTAGGTAAATTTGGGACTAGGTGCACCTATTCCTAGTATTTAAAAATACGTGATCCAATTACCTGTTCCACCTATTCCACCTAGTCTCAAGTACTTATCCTTGGAGCAGAACATATCTATGGTACTTTACTTTAGTTTTATACCAGAAAAAATGTCAGGTGCCTTTGAGATTTTATGGTTAACGCTATAAGACGCGGGCAGAAGCTATAGTAGCGACATTCTACGATGGCCGGTTTGACACGTGGTGGGGGGGGGGAGAAAGTGAACCTTATTATTACGGAATAAGACTGGCCGTTTTAAAAAATAAGGATGTCAAAAAGAGAATGCGAAAATGAATCTTATTCCGTTATAATAAGGTTCATCCTTTCCCCCTACCACATGTCAAACCGGCCATCATAGCGTGCCGCAATAATAATCAAATATTTGGAAAGTGTTAAAGTGAAAATAAAAGCGTAACAAAATCCGGTAAACGGTGGAATGCGATAAACCGGTAATTGTACCGAAACGTTACAAACTTTCGCTGTTTGAACTAAACCGCAAACTACATCGATTAACGTAAACGTAAACGCAATAGTGTGGTTTCACTCACGATTATTAGTCAAACTACTTACTAAGGTCCAAATGATACTAGTTTTTAGGGTTCCGTACCCAAAGGGTGCCAACGGGACCCTATGGGTGCGTTTCCACCCACGCGGCGCGGAGCGGACCGTGAATTGGCCGATCACATTCCGCCGCTCCCCTCCGCCTAGCTCCGCATCAAAGGAAACGCACCCTATTACTAAGCCTAAGCTGTCCGTCTGACTGTCTGTCCGTCTGTCGTTTGTCAGCGGGCTGTATCTCACGAACCGTCATAGGTAGAGAGTTGAAATTTTCACAGAATGTGTATTTCTGCTGCCGCTACAACAACAAAAATAAAATAATCTTTAAAAATGAAGGGGTTCCCCCCCTACATAAAACTTAATATTTTTCATTTATTGTCTTATGATCGGTTTCCACACAAACCACGTGTCACGTTGTGTTCTGACTATCTTGTGAAACGTGGGCTTTGAGTTGGCTTAAGGCCCCGCTTCCCTGCCGAGCGTTTTGACCGTCTGGATTGGTCGAGAGCGCACAAACCCCGCCCACTTTTGTTGCGAAAATATCGAAACTCATTAATTGTGACGTGAAAAACTATTGCATAACCAAAATCGAACTTATTTTTTTTAGGTATTATATTTCTCCATCTTTTGGTGAAAAAAATAATTAAAAATTCCAAGCCGTTTAGAAGGAGATAGAAATTTTAAGACGAAAACAGCTTCACTTTGATATATTTTTTTCACATATAAAAAGAGCATGTAGCACTTTTTTCCTGCTTATTTTTTAAAGATGAGGGTTCAATAAATACGGAGATATTTTTTTCAAAAATTTTACCCCACTCGTCTTAGAGGCGATAGCGTCCAAACATGCCTCGTTAGGTGCCTATACAGTATTAATAACTCTACTCACGCCACTCAAGCCTCTGACTACCCCCGAATAGTCACGTCGTGAAGTATATGTTATGTTATGTTACAAATGTACCTACATTATTATTTCGTTCCTTTAAAACACTCGGTGTAATCCTGCGGTCATGGAGGCCATATGAAATTTAGCAGCAATAAACAGTAGAAAGTGAAACAGACCACGTGCCAACTCCCAGTAGTATCATTTTAATGCTCACTGCATTTCCACTGGAGAAAGTGGACGTGGTGCGGTGTTAGTAAAAGTGCTCCTTTGGGCCAAAGACGTACTATTCAATAGACCAGACATACGCGAACATTAACCGTCACTTTTCCGTCATCGCACCCTTCGACGTTGGGAAAGATTTCACCCACACCACTTGGATGCCTGGTATCTTACAAATGTACGTGTATCGCGAGCATAAGCGACTGTAGCCTAGGGGTGAACAGGTTGGGCTAACAATCAGAAGGTCCCAGGTTCGATCCCCGGTGGGGTATGCACCAATGGATGAAATTTCATCTATGTGCATAATTTACAGTTCGCTGACGGTGAGGGAAAACATCGTGAGGAAACCTACCCATCCCGAGGGACTAGGTAATAGTCAATTCCTGTATACACGGAAACACGGTTCACCACCTGTCACGTTGGGTTCTGACTATCTAGTGAAACGTGGGCTTTGAGTTGGTTAATACCTCCACAATGTGGTGGTGTATGGCCACTCAAGCCTCTGACTACCCCCGAACGGGGATAAAAGTCGTGACGTTACATTACATTTTTTTACATCGCGAGCATGTCTTCCGCGCACGTGCAGGTTGAGGAACGATCTCCCTCCCGAAGTCTTTCCTATGCACTACAACATGGGGTTCTTCAAAGGACATGTTTACAGGTCCCTAAAAGGTCGGCGCCGTGTCTGCTCCCCTTAAGTTGCAGATGTCCTGGGCGGCTTCCACTTACCATCAGGTGGACCGTCTGCCAGTGTACCATCCTTGGCTATAAAATAATAATAATAATGCTTGTGCAAATTTACCCTCATTCTAAATCACACTCCCCCTATTCACTCATACACCACACTGCACATTCATATACTTCAAGACACATCCTACACACTTACACACACTCCATTCATATACAACCTACACACACCCACACACACACACACACGCACATCTCAAAACATACACCTTACACTTGCATGAATCCCAATAATCAATTTATTTTCTACTATTTTGTTACCTAGTTTATGTTTCCTTTGCTTACTTTATTTGTAACATAATCCGGAGACAGAAAGAGCGGGCCTCTCCTAACACAGGTATATATTTACATAACAGGAGAGACCCAACCCATGTAATACTCGACGTGCTTAATAAAGTATTTTTTTTTTTTTACCCGACTACGGCGGAGGGTTATGATTTTGACCGGTATGTATGTATACCTCGTTTCAATCAGAAAAAAAAACTTTGTAAACAAAGAAACGTCAAAGTCTTTAAATAGTTTTAGTGATGTGCCTATTGTATACTATAACGAATATGAACGAATGAGTGAATGGATTGTTTTCATTCGATGGAATAAACTTGATTAGAAGGTATCGGTTTCTTTACATTGACTTATCAAAATATAATTATGGAATGAAATCAATTTTGTGTTTTTATGTGTTTGATTAGTAGTCTACGACTATTTGGCTCATATTTTCATGGTATTTTAAGTGCTTTGTGATTTTCTCTGGAACGACGGTTTGGCAAATATTGGTAAAGACCCAACATACAGTCAAAAAGATATAATTAAAATAAAATTCAGATAAAAATATAGTGTAAAGTGCAAATTGCACTCGTTGGACATAGAAGTAGAAACAAATCGGTAAGAATTAAAATTTAAATGATTATTGTTAATTTATATTTCTAAAACTACATGAAAATGCAGTGGGCATATTGGCATAATGGCATGAAATTCCTTTGCCTTTTCACTTTTTTGAATCTGTGTTTCATTCATTCAATGTCGTATACATCAGCACGTCACTTAAAGCATTCGAAAAAAAAACAACGAACTAATTAAAATTTTATAAATTCGCCGATTTTTACATGTTTTAGTTGAAATTACAATCTAAAACGAGTGTAATATGAAGGCGACAGTGTTTTCGAAGATTCCCACATCAGAATTTAGTGTAGTTAAAACGAAATAAGTGTGAAATCGACGATTTTATGTAGAGTGATGGTTTGTTTACAAAGTTTTTTTTCCTGATTGAAACGAGGTTTATGTATGTATGTATGTATGTATGTATGTATGTATGTATTTTTAATTTTTGGATGCTCTCCTTCTTATCGTATGGTTGTGGCCAATTTGTGTCAGGGTAGTTCAGCCACCCAGACTTCTTCTTATCGTATGGTTCCCTGGTACCTGGTGTCAGAGTTGTTCAAGCCGCACGCCTCTGACAAGGCTTAACGACTGTCTAGATGACAACCGGGACCGACTTTTTACGTGCCCTCCGAAGCACGGAGACGCTCAGTTCAAATTCCACTAAATGGTCACCCATCTCTGACTGAACTTGCCAAGCGACGCTTAAATGGTGGCGCCACCAGTGGATGATTCGATAGCCGACACCGTATTGGTTGCGCTACCAAGCGGACACCAGGTGCGATACCCTCCATACAGTAGAGATGGGTTGGACTAGGTAAATTTGGGACTAGGTGCACTTATTCCTAGTATTTAAAAATACGTGATCCAAACACCTGTTCCACCTAGTCCGCCTAGTCCACCTAGTCCACCTAGTCCACCTAGTCTCCAGTACTTATCGGCTATGGTTCGCGTACTTAGTCCTTAGATCCATAATAGGACTCGATACATGAGATCAAATGGGGACAAAAATTTACTTTTGCTCACTTCAGTTAGATGTCACCGCATGACGACGATGATGATGATGAAGAAGACGACGACGACGATGATGATGATTATACGATGACGATGATGCGATGACGATGATGATGATGACGATGATGATGATGGCGATGATGATGACGATGATGATAGTGATGATGATGATGATGATGGTGGTGGTGATGATGATGATGATGATGATGATGATGATGACGATGATGATGAAGATGACGATGATGACGATGATGAAGATGATGACGACGATGATGATGATGATGACGATGATTATCATGATGACGATGATGATGATTATGATGATGACGATGATGATGATGATGATGATGACGATGATGATGATGATGACGATGATGATGATGACGATGATGATGACGATGTTAATGATGACGATGATGATGATGACGATGACGATGATGACGATGATGATAATGATGACAACTTCCTTTTAGAGCCATTTTTGTTATAAAGACAAAAATAGGTTATCTCAACAATTTAACACTTAAATATGATAATAATAGTACTTGTACTAGAAAACTAGTTACCTACCATATACTATGTAGACTAAGCAGTTTGTAATACAAATAATAATACGCGATATCCGCACGCAACCGAGAGAGCATCACGTCCGCTGGGACGTGTTGAGTGACATACTAGGTGGACTAAGTACTCTCCAAATTGGAATAGGTGCCGCCTAGTCTCGTAAAATACCTGTTCTTCGCACCTGTTCTAGTAAATACGACTCATCTCTACCATACAGCTCTATACATTTTGTTGGTGGAGTGACTGGTTGCGCTACCACTGGTGTCCTCGTGTGAAAGAGCACAATAAACTATACCTACATATCAATGAACACAAGTCATGTACGTCAGAACTATTGTTAGAAAGAGATGAATATACATCGCAGTGTTGTTAGCTACAGGTGCGCGCGTGCAGCCACGATGCTCGGTGGTGCGTGACTAAGTGGATGTCAGGCAGTTACCTTGCATTCGTGTTTTGCCAAAATAAGGCGCATCTAACCATACAATTTGTGTTCTGGTAATGTTCTTTATTATTATTATTACGACTGTGCACGGCTGAATAAAATAAAGAAACGAATTTTCAAGATGCTATTTAATAAAATCTTATAAAATGATTAGGTATAATTATATTAAGTATTAATTCACGGTAACATTTCTATTTCGGTAACTGATAAAAAAATATTATCACAAAATTATTCATAAAATATAGTTGACCTTAATTTAATCTCATAAATTGGGAATATAAATAAATTAAAATTAAAAAAATTGTTTTCGCATCGTCAATTCAACTCAAAATCATTTCTATTTCAGTCGAACTGACAATTTATTAGAAAGCTCTAAATGTTTATTTGTTATTTTATTTTATTCTTATGATAATTAAATTACATAAATAATGACAATCTACACTAAACTTAATGTTTTAATAAAATAAAATCGTAATGCTAAACTTTCACAAAAGTTATATTTTACGATCAAATTATTGTCATAAAATCTTATATTTTCCCCGAATCATCCGTTGTGCTTTCTTGATTACTTCTCTCTCTTTCCAACAACCTCCTTCTCACTTCCTCCGGATTATATCTCTTTCTATAAACCCTTCTCACTCTTCTAACAGGATTCGTATTTCTAGTTTTAATTTTTTTACCGAAATTTGTAGTAACTTTAGGTTCTTCTACAGTCAAACTCTTACTTTTCCGTGTTGAATTATTTAAAAATACATCCCTCTGCTCTCTGATAGTAGCATCATAATACACCTTACCATTGACAATAGCTTTTCTTATATTTTCAGTCGTAGACAACACTCTAGGAGGCCTGACAAAAGTAGTCTCGCTGACTTCCAAACTTTTATCGACTCTATCTATCTCATCTTTACTCACCTTTTTGATCACCCCTCTCCTTTCCACATTGAATCGGTTGCCGAAATTGAAGTCTATAAAATCTTTGTCTATGGCTATGTTTTTTGATTCTAGATCTTTTTGCGAACGTTTGTCTAGAACTAGCTTACCGCCTCTTCTTGAAGCTAGAATCCTGCCTATCTCTTCAATCTGCCTCTCTTCAGCCTCCAAAGTCTTCAAATCAGCCATTTTGTCACCCTTGACGTCATCAAGATCTATAATTTCGATGGAACCCGAAAAATCGTCTAATTTATCATCGATCCCTTTAATTTTGTCTAATATCTCAACTTTAGTGAACTCTAAATTGGTTGTATTAACTGGTTTTTCGGTGACCATTTCAGGTTCTGGTATTTTCGGTTTTTCTGATTCTTCTGGTTCTTTTGGTTTTTCTGGTATTTTTGGTTTTTCTGGTTTTGGTGTTTCTGGGGTAACAGCTTTGACTGTAGTAGTGACTTCAGTAGTATCATCGTAATCGCTTATGTTACGTTGTTTCTCGTCTCTATGGTTTCTTTCTAGGTTGTCGATGGTTTTTGGTTGTGGAGTTGTTGGTGGTTGAGCTGGTTGTTCTGTGGTTGTCGTGGGTTGCGTCTCGTTGTATCGGAAGTAGGTCATGTTTGGTGGTGGGCCTTTGTGGAGGTAGGCTACTGGCCAGTACCTGAAAATTGTTATTGGTTTAAATTAATTTCCAAGAATTAGCATTCCAAGTTTCAGTAGTATATTTGGTATATCCAGTTTCTATTAAAAGGACATAGCTACAGGTGTTTGAGTTACATTGAGTTACATTGAGTTACATTGAGTTACATTGAGTTACAGGTGAATGTTTCATAGAAACGAACATGATGAGCTCAGCTCTACAACGACAAACATGTCCTATAGTAGCGGCATTCTAAGATAGCCGGTTTGACATGTGGGGGGGGGGGGAATGAACCTTACTATAACGGAATAAGACTGACCGTTTTAAAAAATAATGTCAAAAAATTAATGCTTAAATGAATCTTATTCCGTTATAATAAGGTTCATCCTTTCCCCCTCCCACATGTCAAACCGGCTATCATAGCATGCCGCTACTATAAGTTAAAGTTGTTAAAGAACAAAATTGACATTGACACGACATACTTATTGATATTAAATTGACATTGAATATTGTATTTAAAACAAATGCATCTATAAAAGATATATAGGTTATATGGGCTTTGTAAGTGGCACATCAAGACCTTGCTAATTGGCATACGTGAACTCAAGTCTCTAAACAAGCGTACAACCCGCCTGATGTTAAGCAGTTACCGTAGCCTATAGAAGCTTGCAATACCATGCATTGCTCGCACGTTGACCACAAGGGGAGTGGAATGGCTGGAGAGGAAGAGGGGGGAGGAGTTAAACTTTCGGATCTCTCACTCATCGCACGCAACACAGCTGTATTAGCTTTACGCCGATCGTCTGTGAGAGGGTGGTACTACCCCGATCGAGCCAGCTCGTATATGAGCTGCAGTTAATTGGCTAAAGCTTGGCTCTTCCACCATTGCAAGTAATTAAAAAAATTACCTTGGTACTCCCAACCCTGGTACGTTTGGTTCATCTTGTGGTTGTGGCACCGGCAACCACTGCCCCCCTCCAGGGCGGGGGTAGTTGTGGCTGTATTTAATCTGTGGACGATCCTCAGTGGGTACTCGGGTGTATCCTAAAAAGAAAAAAAGAAAAATATACGTCACGACTTTTATCCCCATTCGGGGGTAGTCAGAGGCTTGAGTGGCCATACACCACCACGTTGTGGAGGTATTAACCAACTCAAAGCCCACGTTTCACCAGATAGTCAGAACCCAACGTGACAGGTGGTGAACCTTGTCGCCGTGTATACAGGAACTGACTATTACCTAATCCCGAGGGATAGGTCGGTTTCCTCACGATGTTTTCCCTCACCGTCAGCGAACTGTAAATTATGTACATAGATGAAAATTCATCCATTAGTGCATGCCCTACCGGGGATCGAACCTGGGACCTTCTGATTGCTAGCCCAACCTGTTCGCCCCTAGGCTACAGTCGCTTATTAACCTGAATTATTATAATATTATTATTGCAGTGCTAATGTAAGGCCCTTATCTCACTAGGACACCATGGCGGCGGCGCCACCGGTTGCGCCACCGTGGTGTCTTGAGCTATCAAGCGATAAACACCAGAAGGGCTAGACAAGTGGCTGACGTCTACAAGCGTTCCTTCAAATTGCCACGCTTCATGTATGGAAATGACATAAGTCACGTGATCTACATAGCAACTTGTTGTTGATTTACATAGCGACGTTTGACATTTCCGTACATTGTGAAGTCTATTCTATTCGATTAGCGTTCATGCCACTTGTCTAGGGGGCTGAGCGGACACCAGTGTCATCAGTTTCAAAATGGAACACGACACGTGCGAATAAATAAATAATAAAAAATATCCTGGGACATTTTTGTACACACGGCTACCTGATCCCAAACTAAGCAGAGCTTGTACTATGGAAACCAGATAACTAATATTACTACATATACTACTTTTTTATTTGTAAATACGCACTTAATATACATATACACCCAGACTCCGGACATACAGACATGTTCATGCACACAAATGCATGTCTCGAGTAGGAATCGAACCTACGACCTGCAGCGTGAAAGGCGCCTCTGCGCCAACCACGCTAACGGGCCCGTCAACCGTCAATGACATCGTCAACGCACGTCCAGTGTTGATTCGTGCGGGAACGGCGTCACTGGTAGCGCAACTGGTGGTCGAGTGGGTGAGACGCCAAATAGCTCTATACTTATTAGTGGTGGCGCAACCATCTGGTGGTTTGGTTGGTTGCGTAACCAAGCGGACACCAGGTGATGTACCCTCCATACAGCTGTATACATTTTGTTGGTGGTGCGACCAGTTGCGCTACCACTGGTGTCCTAGTCAGATATAGTTCTTATAGGCGAGCAGGAGCTATGCGGCGTCTATATCTTATTAGTCTGTGGGTCTTAAAGTCTCTAACCTGGCAATGGATTTCCGTATTTATCATAATACGCTTGCGGTCCGTTTTCGTACAACTCGTCCCAGTATTTTTTGTCTCCCTCTGATAGGTAGGGTCCTTGGTTCTGTTTGTCTCTGTCTGGATATCCTGGTCTGTCTTGCCATGGTCTGGGACGAGACGATTGCGTTCCTAGAAAAGATTTTAAGCCATTATACAATGTTTAATAATGCGGTCAGAATAACCCCAAAATATAAAGTTATGATCGACTTGCACTGGCATTACAAATCACTTTTGTTCCTAGAAATGCTTTGTAAGGCCATTGTAAACTGACTGAATATAATGGGTTTTTTTATAGGACTGTGTTGGCAAAAATGCGTACGGCCCGCCTGATGTTAAGCGGTTACCGTAGCTTATAGATGCTTGCAATACCAAAGGCATTGCTCGCACGTTGCCGACCTGAAGGGGAGTGGGATGGAGGGAGGGGGGGGGGGTGGTATTTCGGCTCTCCCATTCGTCGTACGAAACAGCTGTAAGTTAGTAACCAGTCCCCCTAGACAAGTGGCTTCATCTACAAGCGTTTCTACAAATCGCTACGCTTCATGTATGGAATTGACATAAGTCACGTGATCTACTTATCGACTCCTTCTTCTTCTTATCGTATGGTTAGCGGCCAACCTGGTGTCAGAGTTGTTCAAGCCGCCCGCCGCCTCTGACAAGGCTTAACGACTGCTGCCTAGATGAAAACAACCGGGACCGACTTTTTACGTGCCCTCCGAAGCACACGGAGCTCACGCTCCACGCTGACGCTGACGTTTCACGCTCAGTTGAAATGCCACTAAATGGTCACCCATCTCTGCCTGACCTTGTCAAACATTGCTTAACCTCCGATCGTCTGATCGTCGTCCGGTTTTCGACTTGTTAAGTCATTTCCATAAATGTAAGCGTAGCGATTTGTAGAAACGCTTGTTGACGAAGGCACTTACCTAGGGGGCGTTCGTTTGAGAAGCACTGTGGGCTACCTTAGACCCACAGAGGAAAGACTAAAGAAAGAGTTGCCCTTATTAGATATTTGTATGAAACAAAACGTGGTCATTGTTTTTTCATTTTCATTTTACTATTTACCGGTAAACAGTTGAACTACTCGCTTCGTTTTATGTCGATGTTAGTACTAGGCCGACCACTCGGCCGAGTTGCTTAGGGCCAGTCCCCTTAGTAACTGGTCCATGGACTTACCTTTATGTCCTTGAGCTGATGATGATGATGATGATGGATGGGGCACGTTGTGTTGATGATAAGGGTAGTATTTCTCGCTACACGGCCGCCATTGGTCTTCAGTAGGACCCACATAGCACCTAGCACAATAAACGTGAAATGATTTGTTATAGATAGATAAATAGATAACTCTTTATTAATCGACCACTAGAAAACAAACATATGATGATATATGATACGTTATATATACGTACGTATACGTTATATGTTACGTTATATGATAATTTGTGATAGAGTCAAGCTGTAGCTCATTGACTGCAGCTCATATCCGGGCTGGCTACACCAGGGTAGTACCACCCTCTCACAGAAGATCGCCCTAAAGTAGCTATTACTGCGTTGCCTACGATGAGTGAGAGAGCCGGAAGCTCCTCTTCCCCTCCCTTCGTTCCACTCCCCTTCAGGTCGGCGCGCGAGCAATGCCTTTGGTATTGCAAGCATCTACAGGCTACGGTAAGTTTGCCACCTTAGTCACATAAGCCTTTAGATGCTATATGAGCTGCAGTCAATTGGCTACAGCTTGGCTATGTTAAATGGCTGAATTTGACGTACCATGGCTTATGGAATCCTTCGCTGTAGCCACATCTATGGGTTGGTGCGCAACAGTAGTCCCAAGATCCTGAAATAGTATACAGGGTGTTACAAGACCGAAATATTTGGTCAAAGTCACGACTAATCCTGATACACACAAACATAAGCCGATCATTATTGGCCAAACTTTAGTGGGCTATTATCCTAATATAGCAGTGTTGCCATTAGTACGGTAATTACCGTTACATACGGTAATCCTTAGCCTCTTTACGCTGAAAACTACGGTAATTTAATCACACCAAATAAAACATGGGTTACTCCGTATCTATGGTTTGTACTTTTTATACAAGGTACCCATGAACGTAATATTAGGTACCTTTTTTTGTCACATACGGTAATTTTCCCTATTGTGTACGGTAATCCTAAAAATAGCTAGTGGTAACACCACAGAGAAAATAGTTGGTCCGTGGGTAACACTGATATGGTAGCTGAAAACGTTTGAGCTATTCTAGGCTCTACGACTCATACCCGGGATGATGACAGCTGTCAAACTACTGTCAAACAACTCAGCTGTCAAACGAATCAGCTGTCTAGCAACTGTCAAACAGCTTAGCTGTCACGCAACTATTTTACAGCTGTCAAACAGCTGTCAAATCGGGCGGCAAATACAGAAAACATATAGTTTACCGATCTCTCCGCCTTCAGGCTCGCACGCCCAGTGGCCGGCGACCTGGTTCTGTGCGCACGCGCTGCCCACACGACACGGGAACCCGGACACAGTGTAGTGACGCCACGACACTGCTACTGAAAACAAATGGACCATGGTACAATAAAAAAAATGTAAATGTAACGTCACGACTTTTATCCCCATTTGGGGGTAGTCAGAGGCTTAAGTGGCCACCACATTGTGGAGGTATATTAACCAACTCAAAGCCCACGTTTCACCAGATAGTCACAACCCAACGTGTCGCCGCCGCGCCGGTACAATGACATTTAATAAAAAGGGTAGATAGGTCATACCACGGGCCACCACGGGCTCCGTAAGTGGCACATGAAATCTTTCTTTGTTTATTAGAAACCTTTAGAGCAGGGCTTCCCAAACTGTGCGTCGCGACGCCCTGGGGCGTCGCGGTATTATCCCAGGGGCGTCGTCAGGCGATCTAAATCCAAAAATCTAGAGCAATATGACTAGGTTAGAAACCCTTTCCAGTCGACCTAACCATCAACACTTTCGACAGCAGAAGACGAACACTTAATAGAATTGTCCTGTGACTCCAGCGTTAAGCTCCAATACAACTAGGATAAGCTACTTGAATTTTGGAGCTCAGTTTATTAAGAATATTCTATCTGCACTGCAGCATTGAGGGTTTTATTACCATTTACGACATCATACTTGTGCGAGACAGGTTTCTCTGCAGTTGCAGTAATTAAGGACAAGTACATATCGAAAATAAATTTAGGGACAGAGACGAGAGTGGCAATTTCGAAACTTGAGCCTCGTTTTGAGAAACTATGCTCAGAAAAGCAAGCACATCCTTTTCATTAATACCAAACGAAAAGAGATAAAACAGGTTGTGCTTGCTTTTATCTTTTTTGTTTGCTTTCATTTTTGTTTTTATGTTTTGTTCTTTATTTTCTAATAAAAAATTTACATGCTATTTGGAGTTTTTATGACAAATTGTTATTAGGCTAGAACTAAAACTAGTAGGTAAATGTATGGCAAGATGGCCAGGGCGTCGCAATAATATGGCAACTTCCCAAGGGCGTCACAGTTAAAATAAGTTTGGGAAGCCCTGCCTTACCGTGCGTTTCCACTGCGCAAAAACATGTTGCCACAACATATTGTTGTCTCTATTTAATGTCAGAAAAATAATAGAGACAACAATATGTTGTGTCAACATGTTTTAGCGCAGTGGAAACGCGCAGTTAGAGTATTTGCCACTTTATTGATAGGGTTAGGAGGTTCAGTCAATAACTTGAAAATATATAGAGTGGTGACGACATGATGACAATAAATGAAACCACATACTGGGTATCACATTAGTAGTTCGCACATAAAATATTATTAAATTATATTCAAAGGTATTGCCACGTGATTGCTTTTTTATTTTAACTATTTTAACTTTACGCCTACAAAGGTACCGCTAAAAACACCGACACCGAAGCGATGTTGCCACGCTTGTACTTACAGGTCAGTCTATGAGGTGGGTAGACGTTTATAAAGGGTGTTGTGTTTCGTTTAGATTATTTCCGCATTCAATTTGTTTGAAAATTTGAAATTTTGGACTTTGATGTAAACCTAATTTTATAATTTTAATGTATTGTGATTGACTAGCAGGGATCGTGTTTTAATTTATTGTCGTTATGTCGTCACCACCCTGTATATTTATTATGTGTGCGTCGGACGAGTTAGGATTAGACGTATTACGAGTCAGGAACTTTCCTGTTGATAGTGACCCTAATAACGGCAAGCCCGCCGAAATTTAGTTTTTTTTTTGTTTAGAATAAAAAAAAAACAGTACCCCGTGGGCTTCAACGAAGTACCTAAAGGTAGGAGTTGGTTGCGGGCGGCAGACGGCCGACGGCAGGCAGCACACGTCAATCCCATAGAAATTGAGTGTCGTCGTGACGTCGCGACGTCACATCGACGTCACGACGGCACTCAATTTCTATGGGATTAACGTGTGCCGCCTGCCTTCGGCCGTCTGCCGCCCACAACCAACTCCTACCTTAATAAATAAGTTATATCTAGTCTACAACAACAACAACAACAAGGCGACAAGGTTCACCACCTGTCACGTTGGGTTCTGACTATCTGGTGAAACGTGGGCTTTGAGTTGGTTAATACCTCCACAATGTGGTGGTGTATGGCCACTCAAGCCTCTGACTACCCCCGAATGGGGATAAAAGTCGTGACGTTATATATTTTTTTTATCTAGTCTAGTTTGATAAGAGTTTTAACTTCAATTGTATTGAAGGGAACCCTTTCAAAAAGTATAAGTACTGGAAATTGTTTCAAACTAGTCAATATGATTTTACCAGTATAAAAGTATCACAGTCAAATAGCTATTAAAATGTCGTATTGGGTGAAGAAATGTTTGGATCTAAACGATACCTCGTTGAATTTCGAAACAGTGACATCTATCGGGTGGCTGTTGAGTATTTCGCGATAGTTTTACATAAATAAATATCGCCAGACAAACTCACCAACTAAGGTTCCAAACTAAGCAACGCGTGTACTATGGGTACCGCACAATGGACTGGGGGCGATCCCAGTGACGCCCAGACCAGGGCAAATTACGAAAAGGCCGTTTCCGAAATTTGCCTCTGGCGGGAATCGAACCCGCACCGATGCATTGAGCCGAGTGGTCTTTAAATGATCACTCAGAAAGAAGGGCGTTTTTTTTATTTTTTTTACTCATTTCCAATAACTTTTCATAAATTCAGAAAACTAAATAAACTAAATAATACAGGGTGGATTTTTGAGACGGGGCAGTAAGGGCAGCTACTTGAACCGTTATAGTTACAGGAAAACGTTCGTAGGAGACCTTCCCTAAATTTTTTAGGTATTCTGAACTGCATTCACAGATTTTGGAAAAAATGTACAGTCAGCGAGAAAAATGCTAAAATACCAAAATTTTTTTTTTTATTCCCATCGATCCCATTTCATGTAGGGATCAAAAGACTATTGGACCATTAAAGGTTTGAGTACTAGAAATGACAGAAACCGCCAAAAACATTTCCCATACATTTTGTACTGAAAAACGATTAATGAACTCGAAATATTTTTGGTGCCAAACGATCCTATTTGTTACTGTGATGAAAATACTCTTTCAGGCCAACTGAAGTTTGAGTACAGAAACTGCGGTAGTCACAAGACCGGGTTTACACGCAGGCACCTTATGCAGCGGGCATAAGATAAATGTTACAGCTTCTGTACTCAACTCCAGGGGGCTTACCACAAGCTCTTATTGCGATTCAATTTCAGGAACGTATTAACGTTTCAGCGACTTTTTGTGCAATGACATACCTTATTGTCATGACAATAAGAAACGTCATTAAAACGTTCCTATAATTGAATCGCAATAAGAGCTTGTGGTAAGCCCCCAGTTCGCCTCAAAGAGTCTTTTAATCACAGTAAGAAGTAGGATCGTTTGGCAACAAAAATATTTCGAGTTCATTAATAGTTTTTCAGTACAAAATGTATGGGAAATGTTTTTGGCGATTTCTGTAATTTCTAGTACTCAAACCTTAAATGGTCCAATAGAGTCTTTTGATCCCTACATGAAATGGGATCGATTGGAATTAAAAAAAAAAAAATTGGTATTTTAGCATTTTTCTCGCTGACTGTACATTTTTTCCAAAATCTGTGAATGCAGTTCAGAATATCTCAAAAATTTAGGGAAGGTCTCCTACGAACGTTTTCGTGTAACTATAACGGTTCAAGTAGTTGCCCTTACTGCCCCGTCTCAAAAATCCACCCTGTATAAGCAAGGTTTTTAGTAGTATCATCTATATTTAACACCTAGTTGTATGCAGTTTCATACACTACTTATCTACTCATGTTAAACACAATATTTTATTTTGGCGCCTAAACCCATCAGCTATATTGATTCTGTGTTGCTATTCTACAAAGTGACATCGACAAAATTAAAAACTCTTAAAAACCTTAGAGCACTAAAAGTCCAGAAATAAGACATTCTATTACCACGTCTCTGTCTACCCCTACGGGAAATTCAGGCTTGATGGTGGTGTGATATCGATTTTCGAGTCGGCCAATCTATCTTCTTACATTAAAGCAGTGAGACTTGGCATATGGGCCATAACCATGGACCAGTTACTAAGGGGACTGGCCCTACGCAAGTCGGCCGAGTGGTCGGCCTAGTACTAACATCGACATAAAACGAAGCGAGTAGTTCAACAATTTACCGGTAAATAGTAATATGAAAATGAAAAAACAATGACCACGTTTTGTTTCATACAAATATCTAATAAGGGCACCTCTTTCTTTAGTCTTTACTCTATGGCCATAAAACACTGGGTAACCATGGCGACGTCGCTAGCCATGCAACCAACTAAGGGCGAGGCCCCATTAGCGCGTTGGGTTGCGTCGTCGCAAGATTTTGTACTGGCGCATCACGTTCCCCCACATCGTCTCTCGCCCGTCGACCCTTTGATCCGTTGCGACGACGCAACGCAACGCGCAAGTGGGGCCCCGCCCTAATTCGTATTGAAATCCTGGCGACGGACTGGCCACGTCGCCAGTCATTACAAATTGTTTTCTTCGCCTGGTGTCCCGGTGTGTTATGTCCCTAAGATTGGCACCGACTCCAAATAAAATACGATCCGAAGATATTGAAAACCTTTTCTTTGAAGTTGTTTAAATTCGGTCATGATTATGAATGAGAGTATATTTAAGAGTTTCCTATCAAACCTATATTGATAGAATCTCTCTCAAAAAGTCACAAAGTATATAAATATACTTGGTGTGTTAGTCTGAAGAATAAAAATGTAACAACCCTAGTATAGTCACGTGGCGAACCAAACGATATCGCGTTAAAATTCGTAGCAGCGACATCTATCGAGTGTGATTGGAAAATATTAAAACTTAAATTGTTATTTCAAAATCACGATATAAACACGAGTTGTGTCAAAAATTACTTGATAAAATATTATATTATGTTATTGTAGTTATGTAAATTTCCCCTTGTGATTTTTAATATAACTTATATGTTTAACACGGCATATTTTTTCCAATCCGTGTATTCGGGCCATAGACCACCACACTGGTCCAGTATTTATTCTCGCGCGCTCCAAATTTATTGATATCTAATACTCCACACATTTGTTCCCGGGGGCTCCAAGGAATTTTGTGAGTGATTGACGGCGATTGATTGAGGTTGTTCAATGTTACTTTAAAATCTTTGGAGTCGTCGGGAACGGAATTGGGGTTACGTATCTATTTAGACTTTTAAAACTTTTTTAGGCTTCCGTACCCAAAGGGTGCCAACGGGACCCTATTACTAAGCCTACACTGTCCGTCCGTCTGTCTGTCTGTCTCTCAGCGGGCTGTATCTTACGAACCGTAATAGCTAGAGACTTGAAATTGTACCGAATGTGTATTTCTGTTGCCGCTACAACAACAAATACAAAAAATAAAATAAAATTTGGAAATAAAGGGGGTCCCCATACTCGAAACTTGATATTTTTGACGTTTTTATTCTACGGTGGTACGGGACCCTTTATGTGCGAGTCCGACACGCGCTTGGTCGGTTTTTAGATCTAACCTATGTTTAAAAACTAGCTATCCAGCATTGGCTTATATCTGGTGGGGGGTTTGGGCTTCCGGCTCTCTCACTCATCGTACGAAAGGCAACTAAAATAGCCACTTTACGCCGATCTTCTGCAAGAGGGTGCTACTACCCCGGTCGAGCCTGCCCGTATATCAGCTGCAGTCATTTGCTCTACCACCTTCAACAATAACAACAAATATAGTATACTTACTGCCTTCATTGACTTCTCTATCCGGATAACCAGGTTTACCTCCGTGTACAGGCCTCTGACCACCCGGATATCCGGGCTTTCGGTCCGGATACCCCGGCCTTTCTGGCCTATATCCTGGCCTATCAGGCTTTGAGGGCCTATAATCGGGTTTTATATCCGGCCCAGGTGGTTTGTGTACTGGATATTCGGGACCGCTTGGTCTGGCCGGATATTCTGGTCTGATTGGTCCGACAGGGTACCCTGGTCCACTTGGTCCGGCAGGGTATTCCGGTCCGCTTGGCTCAGGATATCCTGGTTTAAAGTTTGATCCGGGATAGGGACCGTTAATGTCAGGAGGATAAGGTTTAAAATCAGGTGCAGGATAACTTGGCTTGTAAGCTGGTCTATCCGGATATACAGGTTTGTGATCAGGTCTTGGATCAACTGGGTATTGTGGCTTGAATTCCGGACCGGATGGAGCTGTTGGATAATCTGGCCTAAAATCGCCAGATGGATAACCCGGTTTAAAGTCATCTGTGGGATATCCTGGCTTAAAATCTGGACCTGTTATTTCATCTGGGTAAGGTCTCGAAGATTCCGGATATCCTGGATTAAAGTCAGGGCCGCTAGGATAAGGTTTAAATCCTGGTGGGTGGTCTGAATATCCGGGTGGATGTTCTGAATATCCGGGCTTAAATCCGGGTGGATGTTCTGAATATCCGGGCTTAAATCCGGGTGGATGTTCTGAATATCCGGGCTTGAATCCGGGTGGATGTTCCGAATATCCGGGCTTAAATCCAGGTGGATGTTCTGAATATCCGGGCTTAAATCCGGGTAGATCGGGTCCAGTTGGGTATGGTTTATATCCGGGTCCACTCGGTGGAGCTGTAATATACGGGGGTTCTGAAAGATAAATAATATACATATGTCATTAATGTCCCTTCACGAAGGGCCTCCCCTCCATGTAAGGGGGAAAAGGGCTGTCTCCTCCCAGCGCAGGTAGACATACCTCAGCCTCAGTTACTCCCTATAACTTCAGTTATCTACCAGTGAAAGTCCCGTCAAAATCGGTCCAGCCGTTTCGCAGAATAACCGGAATAAACAGACACACAGACAAAAAATCTCAAAATTGTTTTTTGTTATAAGTAACGTATCAGAACCGTATACAACTTTCATACGCATTTAGTAAAAAGCTGTTATTTTGACATTAATGAAAGAATGAAAGAAAGAAAGAAAGAAAGAAAGAAAAAACTTTATTGCGACTTACAAACAGACATTTCGATTTTATTATATGTATAGATTTTTATTTACCCGGTCTTTCAGGGATGTATTCTGGTCCGGATGATCCGGACGATCCGGATGGTGGTCCGATTGGATAATGATCCTCTTCTGGTCCGGATATAGGTCGAGGCAACTCTAGCGTGGGTTCACTGATAAAAAAACATTTTTTTTTAAAGATGACACATTAGTAGTCCGTTAGCCGCTCCGACTAAGCTAAATGCTTGAGCAATGTAGACTAACTGGCCAGGATTGCAGCACGAAACATTTTGGTTTTGTATGAATAGATTGATCTCAAATTTGGGTCTAACTTAAGTTACCTACACTTTTGAGATGGCATTTTTTTCTAGAACGAAATTAGATTAGGTGCGTCTACAAGAGGCGAGCTGGTCGCCCGAGCAATAATTTTATGACTATGTTATGTAGGCAGTCGTCAAAACTGATTTCATGGGCGCATCTTAAGATCGATCTCAACTTTGAGATGCATTTATTAATACAAGCCAGACGCAGCCAATAACATTTAAAAGATTGTGCACGTAATTAGCAACTAAAATAGTACTAACCAGTTGCGTTGCTTTTGAGTTGCGTCATGAACGAATAGCCTAAGCACCTAGCCTATCCGTGGAGACTTCTAAATGGCTTTGTATCTTTATTCTTTTCTAACTATTGTATCTGTTTAGCTGTTATAAACTCAAATTTGAGTCGCGTTTAAGTACTAGTACTTACTCGTAATCGCTATGCCCATGCACTTTCCTCCAGCACTGTCCGTTGAAGAGATCGAATGCGAAGAGCCAGTCATCAGAAGAGTGTTTGTAGTCGACGCCCCTCTGGAGGTCGAAGAGCCGGATTTCAGAGAGGAGGCAGTTGTCGGTTTCCGGGGGGGCGTTGTTGCTGAAAAAAATAGGTTAGTGTTAGCTCCCGCAAAGTCAAAGTCAACATTTTTTTTAGTCATGTAAGCTAGATGTAGCATTGATAAATAGTCAAAATACAATATTTGAGCGTTAGGGTGCGTTTCCACTGACGCGGAGCTGAGCGGAGTGGAAAGGAGCGGACTGTGAATTGGACAATCACAGTGCTCGAAATCTCCACTCCGCTCTTGGCCCATTACAGTTGGCCAATGACAGTCTGCCGCTCCGCTCCGCCTCAGTGGAAACGCACCCTTACCACCGGTACGTAATGTTGCGTAATGTTGCTTCGATTGAGAAGAGCCGGCTAGAAACTCAATGGTTACTCTTTTCAAAAGTCAAAGAATACTTAATTGTATACATTTTCATATTTTCAAACAGCAACGCTTTGTGGGCTGGCATTGCAAGCCCTCTTGCTTGGAGTGGAGGCTACCTAAGATACTCTGTCGACGAAATACTTAAAAGGTATGAAAAAATATTTAAAAGCTTGTTGCAGTCATTGCATTATTATCTGAGACAGACAGACGGACATCGGAGTCTTAGTAATAGGGTTCCGTTGGTACTTTTTGGGTACGGAACCCTAATAAAACTCCTGAAATACTCACTTGTATGAAAAACTGAGGCACCTGAAGGGCGCGTCAGTGCAAGCCCGCCCGCAGGCCTGCTCGTCTTTGACGCGAGCCTGACCACGCACCGCGGATCCAGTCAGCTTGGCTGCCTTATCATATTGCAGGTAGCATTCTGGAATATAAATAATAAGGGGTAAGCCAAGTGCGATATCTCACGAGGCAACCATGGTTGCGACACCAGCGGGTGATTCGATAGCCGACACCGAATTGGTTGCGCTACCAAGCGGACACGTGCGATATCCTCCATACAGCTCTATACATTTTGTTGGTGGAGCGACTGGTTGCGCTACCACTGGTGTCCTCTTGTGATATAGCACTAAGGGTCTGTTCTTTGGCAACCGCTTGAGGCTTTAGGAATCTAGGAAGGTGGTAGAGTCAAGTTGTAGCCAATTGACTGCAGCTCATAAACGGGCTGGCTCGACCGGGGTAGTACCACCCTCTCACAGAAGATCGGCGTAAAGTAGCTATTACAGCTGCGTTTCGTTCGATGAGTGAGAGAGCCGTAAGCCCACCTCCCCTCCCCCTCCCTCCATCCCAGTCCTCTTCAGGTCGGCAATGTGCGAGCAATGCCTTTGGTATTGTAAGCATCTATAGGCTACGGTAACTGCTTAACATCAGGCGGGCCGTACGCTTTTTTGCCACCGCAGTCGTATAAAAAAAAAAAACTTTTCGTAATTTTCCCTGATCTGGGTGTCACTGGGATCGCCCCCAGTCCATTGTATGGTACCCATAGTACATGCGTTGCTTAGTTTAGGACCATACAGTTGGTATGTAAGTCTGGCTATTCAGAGGAGCTACAGAAGATTTACCCCCAAATTCGTAGAAAGTTGTGATCGACTTGCAGTGGATTTACAAATGACATTTGTTCCTAAAAATGCTTTTCAAACCCATTGTAAACTGGCCAAAATCTCCATGAATTTGGGGGTGAAAATATGCGGTGTTGGTGCAGTTGATAAAACTGAATTGAAACCAAAAATTCATTGATTGAAACTGCCTGCAGTCCGCTTGCAGTAGATTGGGAATAGGCAGTTGTATTGCAATCCGAATGCAACTCGTCTGTAACGACTCCGGTAAGGTGGTGACCTTACGTTTTCCCAAGTAGCAAATATTCGTCATAAAGACGTACGTTTACGTTACTGACCCTAAATTGACCTTAGATTGACGTCTTTTTTTCGTCGTCGACCTTATTTGATACCTTTCCGATAGGTACAATTTGGGGCTGCCTATTACATTGGGACCTAACACCATCGGTGGAATGTAGATACCCTCTGCCTACCCCCTCGGTAAAAACAAGCGTAATGGTAAATTATTTCAAAACAAACATACCTTCGTCTTTGTGTTGTGTATCATCGTACAACGCAGGCTCACATCCTCTCCCGTAATTCCCTCTTGAATATAACTCATGCCCACTGTTGGGCCGTAGCCCACGCCCATTCTCCAGAGACGTGGGCGGCGATGACGTCAGAAGACAGTTCTCTAGATCATCGCCGATCGTTGGCGAATCAAATCTGGAAAAAATACAGCTGTAGCCGATTGACTGCAACTCATACGGGCTGGCTCGACCGGGGTCGTACCACCCTCTCACAGAAGATCGGCGTAAAGTAGCTATTACAGCTCCGTTTCGTGCAATGAGTGAAAGAGTCAGAAGCCCAACACCCCTTCCCTTCACTCTTTCCCACTCCCCTTCAGGTCGGCAACGTGCGAGCGATGCCATTGGTATTGTAAGCATCTATAGGCTACTAACTACGGTAACTGCTTAACATCAGGAGGGCCGTAATATTATTATTACAAGGTATTAGTTTTATCTATACTAATATTATAAAGAGGTAAACTTTGTGTGTTTGTTTGTAGGAAGTAATCTCTTGAACTACTGAACCGATTTTGAAAATTCTTTCACCAGTAGATAGCTACATTATTCCTGAGTGACAAAGGCTATAAATTGCTACGGGGGTGATATCGTACTTTATATAAATGTATGAAAAGCAAACACGGGTACAAAAGACATAAACGCATTCTTATCAATAAAAAAATCATTTACCTGAAACTGAATCCTCTGCAGAAGAACGCATGCGCTCTGATACATTCAGCTTCGCACGCACCCAGTCCGGCCACTGTCAGTTTGGCTCTGACAGCCCCATTGCTCACAGCAGCCCCAGAACGAACGTGCCAGAAGCATTCTAAAATTTAAATGGCGACGAGTAATAAATAAATAAATAAAATAAATAAATATAACGTCACGACTTTTATCCCCATTCGGGGGGTAGTCAGAGGCTTGAGTGGCCATACACCACCACATTGTGGAGGTATTAAGCCAACTCAAAGCCCACGTTTCACCAGATAGTCAGAACCCAACGTGACAGGTGGTGAACCTTGTCGCCGTGTATACAGGAACTGACTATTACCTAATCCCGAGGGATAGGTAGGTTTCCTCACGATGTTTTCCCTCACCGTTAGAGTAATGTCCAGACTTATCCCTCCCCCCCTCACCCCCCTCATGCCAAAATCTGTGTGCATCTGACAGGACGTTAGCGTGGTTGGTAAGAATTCCGCCTATCACGCTGCAGGTCGTAGGTTCGATTCCTACCCGGGACATGCATTTGTGTGCATGAACATGTCTGTATGTCCCGAGTCTGGGTGTAATTATGTATATTAAGTATGTATTTACAAACAAAAAGTAGTATAGGTAGTATATCAGTTATCTGGTCTCCATAGTACAAGCTCTGCTTAGTTTGGGATCAGGTAGCCGTGTGTAAAAAGAATTTCCCAGGATATTTACTTACTTATTATTTATTTATCTATGCACACGTCCTTAGAAAGATGACCTCAATACAAAAAGAAAGATTCTAAAAAGAATTTACCAGCAAGATTCTATTTTATTAGCCACTCATAGCCAGCTGCAAACGATCAGAGGATAAGCAACGCTTGGCAAGGTCAGTCAGAGATGGGTGACCATTTAGTGGCATTTCAACTGACCATATCCGTGCTTCGGAAGGCATGTATAAAGTCGGACCCGGTTGTTGTCATAGGCAGCAGTCGTTAAGCCTAGAACAAATCTGACACCAGGTACCAGGGAACCATAAGATAAAAAGAAGTATATTACTAACCGCTTTCAACCCAAGGTTTATAGTTGATGGTCGCACAGCCCTGGTCCTGCGGCATCGCGTACACGTCAGAGCTGCTATCTGCTGACATCTCCAACCCTCGATACGGCCTCTCGCTCAAGAAGCAGTTGTCTGAACCATGGGAGTTGGAGTACCTAGGAACAATATGCTGGTTAGGGTGGCACCACTCCTGCTGGAGCGGACCTGGCCCTTTTTCCAAGTGGCTTCACCTACAAGCGTTTCTACAAATCGCTACGCTTCATGTATAGAAACGACATAAGTCAGTGATCTACTTATCGACTTGTAATGTCATTTCCGTACATTTAAGCGTAGCGATTTGTAGAGACGGTTCTACACGATGCCATGTGGCTAGGGGGGCTGCTTCCACTAAGGCGTGCTCTTGGGAGGAGCATCGTTCCTTTTGGACCCTCTTGGACTTTAGAGGGGCTCTCTGAGATTCCTTTGGACCCTCTTGGACATTAGACGAGCTCTGGGAGTTTCCTTTTGGATTATCTTGGACGTGAAAAGGGTATTGGGAGATTCTTTTTGGATCCTCTTGCAATTCAGAGGGGCTTTGGGAAATTCTTTTCGGAGCCTCTTGCATATCAAAGACACTTTGGAAAATTCCTTTTGGATCCTCTTGGATGTCAAAGGGGCTCCGAGAGCTCCCAGAGTTCCCTGGCGTTTCAATATTTGTCATCGAAAGATTTTAGCAAGTAAGCGCCGCCGTACACGGACAGTCGCAGTCGCAACCAACCGCAATATAGCAATATTTATGTAAGTACACCCCCGTATTAATTTTTTGTTTAGATCCTCTCCATCCAAAGGTTGCCTGGTAGAGATCACTATTAGTGATAAGGCCGCCCATTTTCCACTTTCTGTGTAAATTGTGTAATTATTTATAAATGTTTATTTTTCTAGTGGTGGATTAATAAAGAGTTATCTATCTATCTATCTATAGCTGTCACTTCCGACTGCAAAATTCAGTCCGTGTGCAGTCGCGAGCTGTCGACTGCAACCCAACTGCAAAATGCAGTCCGTGTATGTGAGCGCTAAGAGTCCATCATAACCCAATCGCCACCTAATATCTCCTAATAGTCTTCAAATTAATTATCCATCAAGTCCTTCACTAACCTGTAGCTGTAAGACACGCATTTGAACTGCCGCTCGCTGAAGCAAGCCGCCTCACACTCGACCACGCCGCGAGCTATCAGGGATCGTCTGATGGCACCAGAACCCAAAGACATGCCTGGACGCCGCCGCGACGAGCAGTCTGGAAGAATAAAGAAGTAAACATAAAAAAAAAGTAACGTCACGACTTTTTTATCCCCATTCGGGGGTAGTCAGAGACTTGAGTGGCCATACACCACCACATTGTGGAGGTATTAACCAACTCAAAGCCCACGTTTCACCAGATAGTCAGAACCCAACGTGACAGGTGGTGAACCTTGTCGCCGTGTATACAGGAACTGACCATTACCTAATCCGGAGGGATAAGTAGGTTTCCTCACGATGTTTTCCCTCACCGTCAGCGAACTGTAAATTATGCACATAGATGAAAATTCATCCATTGGTGCATGCCCCACCGGGGATCGAACCTGGGACCTTCTGATTGCTAGCCCAACCTGTTCACCCCTAGGCTACAGTCGCTACAGAAGTAAACATAATAATAACATAGCCAGACTAATAATAATAACAATATCCTGGGACATTCTTTGGGCCACCGCAGACTCGCTACTTTTAGCATCGGCGATCCGCGATTTTGATGCTGCATCTCGCTCGTTCGCGCTCGAAAAAACGCGACGCAGCATCGATACAGTCGCAAAATCGCCCGTCGCCGATGCTAAAAGTAGCAAGACTGCGGTGGCCCTATTTACACACTGCTACCTGATCCCAAACTAAGCAGAGCTTGTACTATGGAAACCACATAGTACTTTTTGTTTGTAAATACATACTTAACATACATATACACCCAGACTCGGGACATACAGACATCTTCATGCACACAAATGCATGTCCCGGGTAGGAATCGAACCTACGACCTGCAGCGTGATAGGCGGAATCTCACCAACCACGCCAACGGGCCCGTCAAATCGCGCCATAATCATCAACCAACCGTTGGGTTCTGACTATCTGGTGAAACGTGGGCTTTGAGTTGCTTAATACCTCCACAATGTGGTGGTGTATGGCCACGCAAGCCTCTGACTACCCCCGAATGGGGATAAAGTCGTAATGTATATGTTATGGTTTACACCAAAAATGTATAGTCCCAAAATAGGCAGCATACTATAGATACCGGACTGGGACTAGTGGCGATCGCTGGCTCGATCCGGGTAGTACCACCCTCTCACAGAAGATCGACGTAAAGTAGCTATTACAGCTACGTTTCGTACGATGAGTGAGAGAGCTTGAATCCAAATGTCCCACTCCCCTTTAGGTCGGTAACGTGTGAGCAATGTCTTTGGGGTTGCAAGCATCTATAGGCTACGGTAACTGGGTGATCCGGCTCTCTCACCCATCGTACGAAACGTAGTTGTAATAGCTACTTTACGCCAATCTTCTGTGAGAGGGTGGTACTACCCCGGTAGAGCCAGCCCGTATATGATTCTGCAGTCAATTTGTTACAGCTTGGATCTACCATCAGTAAAAGTTACCTACATTCGAGTATTCCATGTAGGTATATCGGTTCCTCTAGTAATAAAAATATCCAAATCATATTATTTATTTATTGGAAGGAACACCAACAACTTAATAAATAACAATTTATAGTAAATAGTACAATATCTGAGGGCCAATAACAGGTCTTTTACGTTTACAAATTAGAGCCATAACACAAAGGGGCGCCAGGCGACGTCGCCATGGCGTCGTCGTCGGCCACGTATCCAAACAATTTGTATTGACTGGCGGCGTCGCCAGTCTGTCACCTCCATGGACCAGTTACTAAGGGGACTGGCCCTAAGCAAGTCGGCCGAGTGGTCGGCCTAGTACTAACATCGACATAAAACGAAGCGAGTAGTTCAACTATTTACCGGTAAATAGTAAAATGAAATTGAAAAAACAATGACCACGTTTTGTTTCATACAAATATCTAATAAGGGTACCTCTTTCTTTAGTCTTTACTCTGTGGTCACCTCCTATACATTTCAATACAATTATATTAGTGACACGTTACGAAGGCCGTTATGACATGTGGGGGGAGGGAAAAATGAACCTTATTATAAGAGAATAAGAATGACAGTTTAAAAATTTTGGAATGTCAAAAAATGAATGCTAAAATGAATCTTATTCCGTTGCAATAAAGTTCATCCTCCTCCCCCCTCTACATGTCAAAACGGTCATCATAACGTGCCGCTACTTTAGTTGGTTACGGTCATGAACCTAAGACTAAAGAAGGACTGGGTCTAAGCTACTCGGCCGCGTTGCTTAGACATCGCACAGCTCGGCCGCTGACGTCATCACAGTAGGCGTGGCTTAAGTCAGTGTGCTGTTGGCGTTCGTCCTGTGCAGACGTCTTGCCAACGTTCGCATCCCTAATATAATTCTATTCGACACTAGATCGCGTCCCTTTGTACGTCATTTTTATAATCCTACACTTAGTGAAATCTAGTGCAAAAAGTTAAACTACGTACTAACATCGACATAAAACGAACCCAGTAGTTCTGCTATTTACTGGTTTTCGATTTCCGTTTTCTGCTGCAGGTCGTAGGTTCGATTCCTACCCGGGATATACATTTGTGTGCATGAACATGTCTGTATGTCCCGAGTCTGGGTGTATATGTACATTAAGTATGTATTTACAAATTAAAAAATAGTATATGTAGTAATATCAGTTATCTGGTTTCCATAGTACAAGCTCTGCTAAGTTTGGGATCAGGGGGGTTACTCCAAAATACGTCGCTGACGGATCGTCCGAAGTACGGATTCGATTTACGATCAAAACAATGTCAAATCGTAGGGAAAAACGAAAGAAGAAATGTCAAATCACGACAATCCGTCAGCCGAAACGTTAGGTTCGTATTTCGGAGTAGGCCAGCAGGTGTGTAAAAATATCCCAGGATATTATTATCATTATTATTTACCGGTAGATCGGGGGGGCGGTATCTTGTAAATGACCTCCCATTTCTTAACCCGCGCCACCCGCGCCACCCCGCGCAAAATTTCCACGCGTTGTTTCATAGGGAAATCGAATAAGAGCATTTCTTTCTTTAGTCTTTACTCTATGGCTGGCGACGTCGCCATAGCTACCCTGTGTGTTATAATCCTTAGAGTAACTTATTATGATCCCAATCCTCACCTTTCCCTCTCCCCTCATCACTCCTCCCAAAACTGTCATGGAACTCCCCCTTATCACTAACACTGGAATCATATTCCAGAGCATTAGCACTTCCAGCACCATTCCACCGCCCCCTTTTCCAGGACCCCCCATATCTGGAACCCCAACGCCCACTCTTGGACAAACTGTTGTAATCAAAGTTGGAGTTCTGATGGGGTTTAACTCCATTCGAAGGTATGTCTATATCACTGTCGAGTCTCCAGTGGGTTATGGACTTGTGATAATCATTCCTGTCTTTATAGTAGCTGTCATAGCCCCCATAGACTCCTCCGTATTGACCCCAGTTTTCTTGGTCTTCATTACTACGGGCTAGACCTGGAAAGAATGAGATTATGTAACGAAAACTAATGCCTATACCTGCGGCACGTTATGATAGCCGGTTTGACATGTGGGAGGGGACAAGGATGAACCTTATTATAACGGAATAAAATTCATTTTCGCATTCATTTTTCGACATTCTTATTTTTTTTAAACAGCCAGTCTTATTCCGTTATAATAAGGTTCATTTTTTCCCCCCCCCACCCCCCCAAATGTCAAACCGGCCATCGTAAAATGCCGCTACTGTAGTTTCTATAAAAAGAATTCCCGCGACTATGTTCGCGTAGAATTTAATGTCTATTTTTTGCGTGGAACCCTAATTATTATTCTAAAGTTACTCCTTATAACATCAGCTATCTTTGAGTGAAAGTCCCGACAAAATCGGTCCAGTCGTTTCGGAGATTAGCCGAAACAAATGTCCAGATGAACAGACCTTATCCTTTCATATGAATTTTCGTAAATAGTTGTTATTTAGACATGACGAACAGACACAATTTTATTTATTTGTATAGATAAGGGTATTTATCTTGAGAAACAGATGACGTGTGAATTTTACTGCATGTGGTACTGACCACAAGTTTAGTGATTACGATGTTAGGAGGTAACATATCCGGCTAATTAATGTTCTCAACATACCTTGATTGATCTGATACGGCACAAAAAAACGGTCTCCATTCCTCCTGTTTCCATGTCCATGGAATCTATCGGCATCTCTTTCCAACCAGTCAGTTCTATCTCCCCATCCTTGTTTACCCGGCTTTGAAGATAAAAAACCAGAGTGCAAGATCCCCGGTCCCCTCAGCGTGTCAGGGCAGTTGGGTTCCAAGCTGTTTCGGTCGAGCTCGTAGAAATCGAAGTCCTTATCTTCGACGAAGTCTCGGCGAAGGTCGAAGGCTTCTATTGGTTTAGTCATCAGCTCGCAGAGGCCTTTCCCACGGAAGGCGGGGTCCAACCTGAAAAGTATGAAACGTATGAGTGAAAGAGCCTGAAGACCAACCCCCCTCCCCCCATCTGTCCCACTCCCCTTCAGGTCGTCAACGTGCGAGCGATGCCTTTGGTATTGCAAGCATTTATGAGCTACGGTAACTGGCTTAACATCAGGCGGGCCTTACGCTTGTTCAACACCTTAACAACGTGTTTCTTGAAACCGCGTTCATTTAGCGCTCTGCAATCACTGATCGGTAAACCATCGGAGGTTAAGCAACGCTTGTCAAGGTCAGTCAGAGATGGGTGACCGTTTAGTGGCATTTGAACGGAGCGTCTCCGTGCTTCGGAGGGCACGCAAAAAGTCGGTCCCGGTTGTTGTCATCTAGATAACAATCGTTAAACCTTGTCAGAGGCCTTCGGGCGGCTTGAACAACTCTGACACCAGGTACCAGGCAACCATATGATAAGAAGAAGTTCAATAAAAATAATATTAGCCCTTTTAACGTCCCACTGCTGGGCACGGGCCTCCCCTCAATGCGAGGGGGATTCAGGCCATAATCCACCACGCTGGCCCAGTGCGGGTTGGTGGATTTCACATGTCTAAGACATGTAGGTTTCCTCACGATGTCTTCCTTCACCGTAAGCAAGTGATAATCATATTAAAGTTATGATTCACACATAGATTTCGAAAAATCCAGAGGTGTGAGCCGGGGTTTGAACCCAGGACCTTTAGCCCGCAAGACGCGTGCTTAACCAATCGGCTATCACTGCTTAGTTAAGAAGAAGTTTATTTGGCAATTTTTTTTTTACAACCGGAATTAATAAGACTGGCATTGTAAAGCTGGTCCATTAGCACAGTCACTTGTCCGCCGCGCGCGACCCGTGACGGTAGCCTCGCGGATCTTATCGGATGCTGCATCTGTATTGTGCTGAGAGCGATCACCTTGCCGTTGATTACAGACACCTACTACATAGAATTACGAACGTAATCCCATGTTAAATAGCTTGCAAGTGTCATCTGCAGCAATATATACATGGACCTTGTGGAAACCAAACCAATGGATGAATTTTCATCTATGTGCATAATTTAGAGTTCGCTGACGGTGAGGGAAAACATCGTGAGGAAACCTACCTATCCCTCGGGATTAGGTAATAGTCAGTTCCTGTATACACGGCGACAAGGCTCACCACCTGTTATGTTGGGTTCTGACTAGCTGGTGAAGCGTGGGCTTCGAGTTGGTTAATACCTCCACAATGTGGTGGTGTATGACCACTCAAGCCTCTGACTACCCCCGAATGGGGATAAAAGTAGTGACGTATATTTCTATTTCTTTTTCTTTTTTTTTCTTGTGGAAACCAGGGAGAACTTCCGTGCGTTCAGGCACTTTTGCCATAGGTACCTATAATTGGAATCAAATATAACCAGCTCACGAGTTTAGGTCCAAAAAGTCAAATTACTGTCTGTGGTGCGTTACAACTGGTCTTCCACCAGTTGTAACAGTCTTATTTCTGTGGCTATCAGCCTATACTGTTATTTTTGTCTCCCGCTTTGCTACGAAGGGAAGTGGATAATCTTCTTCCAACTCCTCCTATCCTTTCTTTTGATTAAATTCGTGCGGGTTCCAAGACAACTTAGCTTGTCTCCGGGACTCGTCGAGGGTCAAACCTTGGCGTCATCGTTGGACACTGTCGATCCAGGCTTACAGGAGTAACAGTGGTGGAAGTGTGTGGCGGGCCTAGTCCCAGAAAAGACATCTACCCATGGACCAGTTACTAAGGGGACAGGCCCTAAGCAACACGGCCGAGTGGTCGGCCTAGTACTAACATCGACATAAAACGAAGCGAGTAGTTCAACTATTTACCGGTAAATAGTAAAATAAAAAACAATGACCACGTTTTGTTTCATACAAATATCTAATAAGGGCACCTCTTTCTTTAGTCTTTACTCTGTGCATCTACCACACTGTTTCATTTGCTACTTATCAAATTAGTAGAGCCTAGCTGTAGCCAATTGACTGCAGCTCATATACAACATACGCTCATATTGACGACCTCTTGGCACAGTGGTTCGAGCGTAGATGGCTGAGCTTACTGCATCGGGTGATTGCGGGTTCGATTTCCGCCAGAGGCAAATTTCGTAAACGACCTTTTCGTAATTTGCTCTGGTCTGGGTGTCAAACAACCGTATTGCCCGTCTGATGTTAACAGATACCGTAGCCTATAGATGCTAGCAATACCAAAGGCATCATTAATATTGCCGACGGGAAGGGGAGTGACAGAGGGAGGGGAAGTGGGGGGGTTGGCTTCCGGCTCTCTCTCATCGAACGAAACGCAGCTGTAATATCTACTTTACGCCTATCTTTTATGAGAGGGTGGTACTACCCCAGTCGAGATAGCCCGTACGTACACTATATGAGCTGTAGTCAATTGGCTACAGCTCTACCACCAATAAACATTAGTTTAAGAACATTTAAAGATAAACCACCATACATTATTATTATTACGGTGAGGGAAAACATCGTGAGGAAACCTACCTATCCCTCGGGATTAGGTAATAGTCAGTTCCTGTATACACGGCGACAAGGTTCACCACCTGTCACGTTGGGTTCTGACTATCTGGTGAAACGTGGGCTTTGAGTTGGCTTAATACCTCCACAATGTGGTGGTGTATGGCCACTCAAGCCTCTGACTACCCCCGAATGGGGATAAAAGTCGTGACGTTTTTTTTTTTTTTTTTTTTTTTTTTTATTATTAAATATGCAATCCGTCCCTGTAACTACGATAATTTGCATAAAAGATGATGTGATTCGTACACCATAATAGCATAGCATAGCTGACGTAACTGGGCCAGCACTCAAGGCTGCCTACGTATTATCCCTGCGATATTAGCCCTGATATGAGTTTACAAGCAGCAATGAAACTAAACATGACACAACTAAGGGCCGCCGCAGACTTGCTACTTTTAGCAACGGCGATCGGCGATTTTGCGACTGCATCGATGCTGCACCGCGTTTTGGCGACTCTCTGCGTTCGATCGCGGTATCAAAGTCGCGCGATTTTGCCATGCGATGCAGCATCGAGATTTTGCGACTTCCTGCGATCGAACGCAGCGACTGCTCCGATGCTGATCCGGTAGCCTGTAGTCAACATGAAAAATCGCTGCGACCGGCATCCGCAAGTGTGCGGGGTGTAGCGTTCAGTCGCTGCATCGAGCTTCCGAAAAGCGACTCAGTCGCTGCGTTCGGCGTTTTTAAGTGTGCGGGGTGCAGCGTTCAGTCGTTGCATCGAGCTTCTGAAAAGCGACTAAGTCGCCGATCGCCGATGCTAAAAGTAGCAAGTCTGCGGTGGCCCTAAACATGTTTATAATGCCATTCCCACGTGTGATTTGTAATGATTTCCTTATTTTAGAGCTATTATATGACCTTAATACCAACGCTTTAACTCTGACAATAGAATTTTTGAGCTAGTTTTTGTACTGAATTTGTTTTGTCAATTCTTGAAGGGACAGAAGTGCAAGTAGGGTTCTCGCGCTCTAAGGGTTCTGTACAAGCTTATTAAGAGTTGAATTTTCAATAACGCTAAAAATGAGTAGCCTAAATACAAATTTTCAAGATTCTAGCTTCAGAGTTATGGGAACCCCCATACAAATATTCACCCCGTATTGTACCCCCAGTAGAATTTTCCATAATCCTTCCTATATTCTTTTCTACACTACTGTCAAAATTTCATGCGCGCCTTGACAGACAACTAATTGATCCTATCCGTTTATCCTTTTGAGGTACGGAACTAGTGATGGGATGTTCTCGAGATCATTCTCACCCTCGGAAACTTACTCGTGAGATTTTTTGAGAATCTTATATTTTGGGTGACGTTATCCTAACTTTCAATCTTAAAAACAATTAAAACTACCATACTTGCATGTTTAATGAGGTTTATGCCAAGTTTAACATGATTCAGAAGATGCATTCTCGAAAATTCTCACAAGTAAGTTTCCGAGGGTGAGAATGTTCTCGAGAACATCCCATCACTATACGGAACCCTAAAAATGTAAAATACCATTTATTAGTACCCCCGTAGGCCTAAAGTAAACTAACTGACTTCCGCGCTCATAGCCAGCTGCAATCACTGATCGGTAAACGACCGGAGGTTAAGCAACGCTTAGCAAGGTCAGTCAGAGATGGGTGACCATTTAGTGGCATTTGAACTCAGCGTCTTCGTGCTTCGGAGGGCATGTAAAAAGTCGGTCCCGGTCGTTGTCATCTAGGCAGTCGTTAAGCCTTGCTTGAAAAACTCTGACACCAGGTACCAGGGAACCATACGATAAGAAGAATGTGACTTACCTGTAGTTAAAGCTTTCACAAGGGAACCTCTTCTCCGTAGCGCATTCTCGTCGGCAGTCCTCGAGGGTCTCACACGGCGCCACCTTCCTGACGTGACTGCGGAGCGCCCGGCGGCCGGCCAGCACGCGCCGGAAGCACGCTGAGAGGGAATCAACTTTATATTAATGGTAGAAGAGCTACTATTCCACCAACCCAAATAGGCACTCGGGTGAATGCGGCTTTCCCGCCGTCAGGCACCTGTCGGTGAGGAAGCCGCATTCACCCGAGTGTCTAGTTGGCTTGGTGGAGTAATATTTGTCACAGAGAAAATACGAAGAAAGAGGTGTTCTTATTAGATTTCCCTATGAAACGACGCTTGACAATTTGCGCGGGTGAAGGCACGGGTGAAGGGGTGTAGATAACGCCATTTCAATCAACCAGTCAATAGCAAAACTACTCACATCGTTCTATGTCGATGTTAGTACGTACTTTAACTTTTTCACACTAGATGTCACTAAGTGTAGTGATGAAAATGACGAACAAAGGGACGCCATCTAGAGTCGAATAGAATTATATTTTGGATGCGAACGTTGGTAAGACGTCTGCACAGGACGAACGCCAACAGCACACTGACTTAAGCCACACCTACTGTGATGACGTCAACGGCTTATTTGAGCCACGCGGCCGGGTTGCTTAGACCTCGTAATATTAGGTTCATGGTATTTGTACTTTTATTCCACCAAGCCAACTAGGCACCTGTCGGCGGGAAAGCCGCATTCACCCGAGTGCCTAGTTAGCTTGGTATAGTAGTATTTGTACTTTTATTAGATCCACCAAGCCAACTAGGCACCTGTCGGCGGGAAAGCCGCGTTCACCCGAGTGCCTAGTTAGCTTGGTATAGAAGTATTTGTACTTTTATTAGATCCACCAAGCCAACTAGGCACCTGTCGGCGGGAAAGCCGCATTCACCCGAGTGCCTAGTTAGCTTGGTATAGTAGTATTTGTACTTTTATTAGATCCACCAAGCCAACTAGGCACCTGTCGGCGGGAAAGCCGCATTCACCCGAGTGCCTAGTTAGCTTGGTATAGTAGTGTTTGTACTTTTATTAGATCCACCAAGCCAACTAGGCACCTGTCGGCGGGAAAGCCGCATTCACCCGAGTGTCTAGTAGGCTTGGCGGTGTAGTACTTTAGCAGTAGTGATCAAAAACACACAACAACAACAACTGTATACTATGCGATTAAAATAAGAATAGGACCGGCCCAGCGCCATGTCGTGACGTCACAACTGGAAAGACTAGTAATTTTTTTAAGGGAAATTTTACTAAGTAATGAGCAAAAGCATGCAATTGTACAGTTGTTAACACTATACCTGCGGCACGTTATGATGGCCGGTTTGACATGTGGGAGGGGGAAAGGATGAACCTTATTATAACGGAATAAAATTCATTATCGCATTAATTTTTTGACATTCTTATATTTTAAAACGGCCAGTCTTATTCCGTTATAATAAGGTTCATTTTCTTCCCCCCCCACATGTCAAACCGGCCATCGTAAAATGCCGCTACTGTAAGAAAGAATTTAAACCAACTGAATTTAGACCAACTGCACGAGAGCTGTCGTGTTCGGTCGGGTAGCTGAATGAATGAATTGCTTCAGCGGTCCGTGTATTGCAAATGTCAATGTCAAAACTGCAGATCGCCCAACAGCGACCGCTTGAAGCTGTCAACACTGACTGCTCCAAGCAGTCCGTCTATGGCGGCGCTTAGGGGGTGTGAATTTATTATTATTATTTATTTATTTCATAAAACATAGAATAATAATAATATAGCATAGTCCCACAAAACCGAGCAGTCGGTTTGACTGTGGATCGCAATTATTTATAAATTTAATATTAAATTAATTATTAATTAATTTAATTAATAATTATTTAGTGCAAGTTAAGTGCAGTGGAAATCTCTGGCAGGGGCAGACAACATCATGTCTATTGTGACTCAGTTACGAAGGGGGTGTCCATAAATTACGTGAGGCGTTTAGGGGGGGGGGGGTAAAGCCGGGGTAGAGCCCTTGCCCAGGAGTGGGGTGTTAAAAAGTGTTTATTATTATTATAATAAAATAAATATAATATAATCAATTAAATGAATACGTACTGGGTGCATTTTCCACGAGAATAACCCTCGATCCATAAACAATGTACACAAACTGATAAACCAACGTTATTACACAAAGTCGCATTTTCACCATCCACTTTCATTAGCATCATTCACAAAAAACTATAAAATCACTTTCGTCCACAACAATTATCATTACATTAAAATCATTCATTTTCATTAAATGATTTCTAATTAAATCCAAATTCGAATTAGGAACACTTTATTATTTCACGTTCGAATAATTTGAATTATTAATTAGTTTGCTCGGAATTTGGTTTAAATTTAGATGTGAAAATGTGTTTTTTTATAATGTCATTGCGTTAAAATGTCATTACTTTGGTGGTTAATGTATATTGGTATATGGGTCAAAGGTGCCGCGGCGCGTAACATAGTGCGACTGAACAGAAGCATTGTTCGCGATAAGCTTATATGTGAATGCATAATTTACGGCAGAAATAGTATGGATACGCCGAAATAGATGATAGTTTAGTTTAGTGTTAGTTTTGAAGGTGGTAGAGCCAAGCTGTAGCCAATTGACTGCAGCTCATAAACGGGCTGGCTCGACCGGGGTAGTACCACCCTCTCACAGAAGATCGGCGTAAAGCAGCTATTACAGCTGCGTTTCGTACGATGAGTGAGAGAGCCGTAAGCCCACCCCCCCCCTCCCCTCCCTCCATCCCACTCCCCTTCAGGTCGGCAATGTGCGAGCAATACCTTTGGTATTGTAAGCATCTATAGGCTACGGTAACTGCTTAACATCAGGCGGGCCGTACGCTTTTTTGCCACCGCAGTCCTATAAAAAAAAAAAAAAAAAAAAATAGTTACTTTAACGTCAGAGTTGGGAAAACACACCTTTGGTCTTATTTTAGCCTGCGTTCAATAAGCTGTGCTATTGTTTTAATTTGTTATGTTAGGTTTAAAATGAGTTGTTTACAAGAAATAAATGATTATTATTATTATTAACTTAATTGCAATTGAATTTAATTGCATGTGGAAGTCACAATTAACAATTGATTGTGATTTGTGTGCGATTGACAAACAAATCACAATCAATTGTTATTTGTGACTCCCAAATTGCAATTAAATTCAAATTAATTGCAATTCAGTTTTGCCCAACTCTGTTTAACGTAAAGTGTTTACAATTTGCAATTTTGACAATTTACGATCATATATAAAATACTGATATACCTACTTAGAAACAAGGTTTTAAATAAAATAACATAAATAATTTTACTAAAATATTTACTAATTCTTTTACTAACAGTAAAATGGTCAACACCCATACCTATTGCTAAAGAGATTTATTATAGTGCCCCCCCCTACCAACCGTAAGGTTACAAGAAGGAGGCACACTACTATAATAGTAAAATGGTCAAGTTAGGGATCGAATCTGGTACCTCAAAATTACGATACCGCACCCTTTACCAACCACGCCATAGTCTCATCCACTCAAATCCAACGCCGTGTTGATTACAACTGATAAGAACAGTCGGCCTATTGTCTTTAAAAAAGGATTTATTTGAAGCAAAAAACGACTAATATATCCGACCATTGTAAGCACATGGGAATGTTAAACCATAATTTCATGGTGTCCATCATCACGCCTGTGTACCTCTGAGGGGTAAGCAGAACTATACGCGGAGTAAATAAGTAATGAACAAAATAAATACTAAGCAGAGTAAATAAGTAATATATTTAGCCATCAGTATCGATGAACATCTTAGGGCCACCGCAGACTAGCTACTTTTTGCATCGGCGATCGGCGATTTTACGACTGCATCGCGTTTTGGCGACTCTGCGGTGGGACGCAGCAACTGCTCCGATGCTAAAAGCGACAAAATCGCCGATCGCCGATACAAAAAGTAGCAAGTCTGCGGTGTCCCTTAGGTATAGAAAACACATCTCCCTATCCGGTAGAGTAAGAAAAATAATACACACGCTAACCATACAATAAAATGAAGAATACTAAGATCAAATCGTTATTTAAGTTAAATCTAAGCACAGCTAAGTAAAAACTCTTCCGTATAATTTAACAAATCGTTGTCATCCGCTATACAGATGGTTTTAAAGCGTATTAACTTATCAGGGTTCCGCGAAGAATCCGAAATGGTTTGTCCATGTACACCTCCACCAAGCCAACTAGGTGCCTGTCAAAGGTGACGTCACCCGCACAAAAAAGCGGTGGCGGTGTGCGGGCGGGAAGCCGCAGGCGGTGGCGGGTGTGTGGGCGGTATGCAGGCGAGGAAGCCGCATTTACACGAGTGCCTAGTTGGCTTGGTGAAATAGTAGAGAGGATGAGTGAAAGTCGACTGACGAAAGAGATATACGGAGCGAAAGTAATTGGATGCGTCGGAAGAGGGCGCCCAAGGAGAACTTTTCACGATCAGATTAATGGTAATTTCCAGAAAGGTCAAGACCGTAGCACCCTCAACCGACGACGGCAGTGCATGAGATGATGTATGAATGTGGATGAAGCAAAAGAGGTTTGCCAAAATCGTAGCATGTGGCAATCAATAGTCTCTGCCTATCGTGGAATACAGGCGTGAGTATAATATGTATATGTGTATTGTAGTTAAAAAGACTACGGAACCCCTCTGCATACGCGACTTACACTTGACCGGTTTTTTCTCATACAATATGGCTAGTTTTACATCTCAGCAGACTCAACCTTGATACACCCGTGAGCAATTGTGTTCAGGAAACTATTAGTTCCCCTATACGCAAGTATCTCCCACCACAGAACAGATATTTTTCAAGATTTTTCTATTTATTTTCGTGTTTAATGTTAAGCAGTTACCGTAGCCTATAGATGCTTGCAATACCAAAGGCTCGCACGTTGCCGACGTGACGGGAAGTGGGATAGAGGAAGGGGAAGGGAGTGTTGAACTTCCGGCTCTCTGATTCATCGTACGAAACGCAGCTGTGACTACTTTACGCCGATCTTCTGTGAGAGGGTGGTATTACCCCGCTTGATCCAGGACGTATATGAGCTGCAGTCGATTGACTACAGCTTGGCTCTACCAGCAATAGAATACGACTTCTCCGCCCGCACACCCGCCACCGCCTTTATGTGCGGGTGACGTCACATTTGACAGGTGCCTAGTTGGCTTGGTAGAGTAGTAATGGATGGAATATTTAAACATCATATTCTGTTAAACATAACGAACAATGGCAAAGGTCACTATGGTCACTATGATATAACTTTAACAATAAGTTTCGTACACAATGATTCAAAGAATCTTGCTATCAGATGGCTATCTGAGGTGTGGTACAAGTTATAAGATACCGTATGCGATAGGGAAAAGATGATTCACATAATAAAATATTGTTAGGGCCTGTTTAAGAAACGTCAAATAACTTTTAACCATAAAAAAAATGAAGTTTGATTGTTTTTCGATAGAATATGTGCTCGGTATGCTGGGCGGCCAAAGTGCGCGAAGAGAAACGTCTCCACTCTGCCGAGATGCGAACGTTGAGATGGATGAGTGGAGTGACGCGAATGGATAAGGTGAAGAATGTATATACAGGGTTATTGGTAAAACACTGACAACCTTGCATGGGCGTATTACCGACACCAAAAACAACAACTTTTGTTCTATAACTTTTAAAAAACAAAAAAAAATACAAAAAATCACACTCTAAAATTAGGAAACAAGAAAATATGCTCATCTAGGGAATAGCCGTGGTACGTTTAGGTACTTTAGGGCAAAGTGGAATACAACCACGTACCACGGCTTTCCTCTAGATGAGAAAAAAAAATCATACATTTTAGAAAGTGATTTTTTGTTAATTTTTTTTTGTTTTGTAAAAAGTCATAGAACAAAAGTTGTTGTTTTTGACGTCAGTAATACGCCCCTGCAAGGTTGTTAGTGTTTTACCAATAACCCTGTATATAAGAGGCAGTGTGAAAGTAGCGCCTATAACAGATAAAGTAAAAAGTACGAGGTTGGGTTTGGGCATGTGATGAGAAGAGATGAAAAGCATGTGACTAAACGAGTGCTGAATATGGCCGTTTTTCGATTACACGGCACGGCACCGGCGACGGCACAGTGACAGCTATTCGCGGGGTTTTCATTGGTCAGTAACCAATGACAACGGGTTACTGACCAATGAAAAAGCTGCCGCCATGCCGTCGCCGGTGCCGTGCCGTGTAATGTGAAAACAGCCTATGAATGTGGAAAGATACAAAGCGAGAGGAAGATCGAAGAAAAGATGGATGGATTGTATAAAGAGTGATATGAATGAGGTCGGAGTGGATGTAAGTATGACAGCAAAGCGCGATAAATGAAAGAATAAGATATACTGCGCCGACCACAGATAATGGGAAAAGGTAAGGCAGGTGATGATGTTTCAAAACGCCATACTTGTTTAGTCCATTGGCCGTTTGCCGACTGCACGGCACGGCACCGGCGCCGGCATGGCGGCAGCTTTTTCATTGGTCAGTGACCAGTTGTCATTGGTTACTGACCAATGGAAACCCCGCAAATAGCTGTCACTGTGCCGGTGCCGGTGCCGTGCCGTGTAGTCGGCAAACGGCCAATGTATGGTGGCCACAAGCGTTACTTAGTTTGGGACCATACAGTTGGTGTGTAAGTCTGGCGATATTTATCATCCCTTAACCGTTCAACAAATACTTTAGCTTTGAGAATTGCAACAGTCGCTTCTAATTTAAACCACATACCAATTCACAGGTGAATTGCGAACGGTAGGCCCAAGCTAAATTGTTAAGACCTTCCATTATGTGAAGTTATTGAGTAAAATCGTCGGAAGGTACTGCTGGGCGGATGATACATAGTTCTATTGTATGTCAGTAGTTAGGGCAAACCATTGATGTATTATTTTAGTAGATATGCTACCTTCTAACATTGCAATCACGACAATCAACTTAAAGGAATGTTGATGCGTTTTTTTATAAGACTGCAGTGGCAAAAAGCGTACGGCCCGCCTGATGTTAAGCAGTTACCGTAGCCTATAGATGCTTACAATACCAAAGGCATTGCTCGCACATTGCCAACCTGAAGGAGAGAAGGATGGAGGGAGGGGGAGGGGGTTGGGCTTTCAGCTCTCTCACTCGTCGTACGAAACGCAGCTGTAATAGCTGCTTTACGCCGATCTTCCGTGAGAGGGTGGCACTACCCCGGTCGAGCCAGCCCGTAAACAAACCGTTGTTTACCTAGCCAATGTTCTAGTGCAGCCGTTATATGACGGCGCGGCGCCGCTATTGGAGGAACCCATAGCTTTAGTATGTTTGTACAATGGACTGGGGGCGATCCCAGTGACATCTGGGCAAAGTACTAAAATAACTATTACTACTCGACCAAGCCAACTAGGCACTCGGATGGAATGCGGCTTCCCCGCCCGCATACCCGCCACCGCCTGCGGCTTCCCGCCCGCAACACCTCCCGCACACCGCCACCGCCGTGGTGCGGGTGACGTCACATTTGACAGGTGTCTAATTGGCTTGGCGGAGTAGTGTGAGCAATACCGACATGTATTCGACATTATTTTCCGCGAACGACTGACTATTATTGTGTCCACTGGACTTCGTTTAGATAGCATAGTATTTTGGACAATCACATGTTTCCCTCTATTTTGATAATGTCTTTGGCCCTAACGACACGGCTTACTGATTTCGTTTATTATATTAGCGGCACGTTACGAAGGCCGTTTTGACATGGGGGGGGGGAAGAAATGAACCTTATCATAACGAAATAAGACTACCCGTTTTAAAAAATAAGAATGTCAAAAAATGATTGCGAAAATGAATCTTATTCCATTATAATAAGGTTCATCCTTTTCCCCTCACACATGTCGAACCGGCCTTCATAACGTGCCGCTACTTTAGTCGGGTTGAACAATGGATTGGGGGCGATCCCAGTGACATCTGGATCAGACCAAATTAATAAAAGAACTTTTATGTAAGCTCATTGCGCGGTACGAAGGAACTAAAGACATTACCTGTTGGCACCACGGAACATTTTTAGGGTGCCAACGGAACCCTAATAGCCTATTACTAAGACTCCGCTGTCCGTCCGTCCGTCTGTCAGCGGGCTGTATCTCACGAACCGTAATAAATAGAGAGTTGAAATTTTCACAGAATGTGTATTTCTGTTGTGTGTATTGTTGTTGTTAAAAATAAAATAAAATTTAAAAATAAAGGGGGTCCTCATACAAGAAACTTGATATTTTTGACATTTTTAGTCTACGGTGGTACGGGATGTGCGAATCCGACACGCACTTGACCGGTGATTTTTCTACCTCTATGGTACAGTACCTGTATCAGGTATCTATAGTCTATGCCCGAGAATTAATGATTGTTTTTGCTCTAAAACAAAAACGCATCAATACATATAACCTTCAGCGCGACCATCACGGCTCGTGGCCACATTCGTGACTTCATGTGGTTTTTTGTGACCTATTTTGGTAATGGGATTGAGAACTACAACTAAAACTGTTGTTTAAAAGTATATGTAGGGTAACGGCACCCAATATTGGCACACCCCCCAATTATTGGCACTTTTGAAGTTATCTTAAAAAAATAAGAAAACATAACATGGAAATAGTGTTTTTTTGTTAAAAGTCATAAATTTCACAGTTTTTCACACCTACCTAGTTATTCTATCCGCTGAACTAAGAAACCCCATAGAAATATGTAGGTATGGTATGGACAATAATTGGTGCAAGGTGCCAATAATTGGGGGTTTTACCCTATACTACACCACCAAGCCAACTAGGAACCTGTCAAATGTGACGTCACCCGCACAAAAAGGCGGTGGCGGTGTGCGGGTGGTGTGGCGGGCGGGAAGCCGCAGGCGGTGGCGGGTGTGCGGGCGGTATGCGGGAGCGGGGAAGCCGCATTCCATCCAAGTTCCTAGTTGGCTTGGTGGAGTAGTATCTTAAGATGTTCCTATGGCTTATTGGGATGAAATCTTAAAACCATTTACGTATACGTACAGTCGACCAAATTTAAGCATGACCCAACTTGAGGCAAATTTCGTGTGACAAATTTATTCTGGATGCAATAAAAAATTAAAATGTACCGCATTTTTCGCGCTAGAGTACCATGATTCCTAAAACCATTTATTTATAAGTACCTACAGTCAACCAAATTAAGCATGACCCAACATGAGGCAGATTTCGTCTGTCTGAAAAGCACTTTTGATTAAGAACGAAGGCGTCAATATTACTACCCTGCGATAAGGCGTAGTGATGTACCTGGTTTGTATCTATAATGTGAATTGTATTATCAATAGTTCAAATGAACCACTCTTATGTATAATTTTATTATTGCAGTCTTAGGCTCGTATATAAATGCATCTCAAAGTTGAGTTCGGTATTAAGATGCAGTTTTTGACAAAGTTAAGATCGATCTCAACTTTAAGATGCATTTATTAATACGAGCACTAACTTGGCGAGACTATGAGTCACTCACATACAAAATTAATTTCAGTTTTTTGGCGTACTATCGATAATGTTAACGATTACAAAAAAATTTTCTATGTACCGATACGGTCTACGGCCAAATTAAGTGCCAACTTTATAAATTCGCAACAATATTTCAGCCAGACCGCGGATGGGGTCCGATTTAAAAATGACCTAACGTGACCGGCCAAAACAATCCGTCAACCTCGCCGCCATTGTTTGAGAGCTAACACCATAATGAATAAATGTTATTCATTATCATTATAATAATGGATGACCTTACGTTCCCATGGTCAAAATTGACCGGTGTGTGACGGACCACCGATTGGAGAGAGAAAACCAAAGATATTACCAAGAAAGAGGGTAACGTAACCAACATACTTTGTCCTATTAAACGAAGTCCATAGACACAGTAGGACTCAGTAGCTCGTGGAAAATAATGTTGAAAACATACTACACCAAGCCAACTAGAGACCTATCAAATGTGACGTCACCTGCATAACAAGGCGGTGGCGGTGTACGAGCGGGGGTGCGGGCGGGGAAGCCGCATTCCATCCGAGTGTCTAGTTGGCTTGGCTGAGTAGTATAAATATTGAATATGTAGGTAATAATGTTGTGATGAAGGGTGACTTTCCTTTGTCACTCAAACGCAGGCTCATCGACATGTGTATACTGCCCGTCCTCACTTACGGCGCTCAGACATGGTCACTGACCGAGTCTCAAAAGTCCAAGCTCAAGATCTGCCAGAGAGCAATGGAGCGCAGTATCTTAGGTTTCAAACGGATCGACCGTGTGAGAAACACCTTACTGCATTCCATGACTCGTATTACAGACGTGGGTAAGAAAGCTGTTTTGCTGAAGTGGGGTTGGGCGGGCCACCTGTGCCGTATGGATGAAACCAGATGGGCCAAAAAATGCACAGGATGGTTACCGGATAACGGACGTCGCCGTCGTGGTCGACCCAGAAAAAGATGGCGTGATGACCTCGACTATTATCTGGAGGGATGGATGGAAGCGGCCTCAAATAGAGACCTGTGGAGTGTATTGGGGGAGACTTTTGCCCAGCAGTGGGACAGCATAGGTTAAAAAAAAGGTAATAATGTTGAAAATAATAATACGGTGAAATATGGGTGCATTCTTATAATAAAGAACTAAAGTTTGTTAGTTTGCATTTAGAGGCTTATCTCTGAAACTACTGGTCTGACTTTGAAAATTCTTTAACTGACAGAAAGCTACACTATCCCTGATGCCTGAGTCGTGGGCAACAGCCCCTCTAGACAAGTGGCTGTCGTCTAGCAGCGTTTCTACAAATCATTACGCTTCATATTTGGAAATGGCATAAGTCACGTGATCTACTCATCGACTTGTAATATCATTTCTATACATTTAAGCGTAGCGATTTATAGAAACGCTTGTAGACGAAGCCACTTGACTTGTCTAGAGTCTAGTCCAGTCTAGGGCAGCTATATAGTAATAAAAGCATGCTAAACTCACCCTTATAGGAACCATCTTTTCCCGGATGTCTTCCGTATCCGGAATCGCCGTAATCGCCAATCGCCATCGGCCTCGAAGTGATCACCTCTCCATTGGGCCTCGCGATATAACTGGGTGCATCTGGTTTCCCCTCATACTCATAAACCGGTCTTATATCCGGTAAATAACTGGTTTTATTCGGTTTTTCACCATACCCGGGTGTAACTGGACCATAACCGGATTCCTCTTGGTTATCGTAACCTGGTTGCACGTAATCCGGTCTATCTTTATCGTAGGGTCGGTTCCCGTGGCCTTGGTTGCCGTAACCTTCGTTTTCAGTACCGTATGAGGGTTTTGGTTTTTGAGGTTTTTGGTTAGTTGGTTTTCCTTGGTACGGACGATCGTTACCGTATGGTTTATCATAATCGCTTGTGGAGCCATAAGAACCCTGGTTTCCGCCGTAAGAGCCCTGGTTACCACCGTAGGAGCTCTGGTTACTACCATATGAGCCCTGGTTTCCGCCGTAGGAGCCCTGGTTACCTCCATATGACCCTTGACTTTCACTATATCCCGGCTTATTTCCATACGCGCTGCCATAATAATTACTGCTATGAGAAGACTGAGTACCACCATACGAAGCTTGGCTAAAACCATAAGTTCCTTGAGTGCCGTATCCGCCCTGGTTACTTGAGCCCTGGTTGCCGTAAGAGCCCTGATCTAAGCCATAACCACTAGAACTTCCACTTCCATATCCATTACTGCTCTGTGAACCATAGGATCCTTGATTCGACCCGGAGTTGCCGTAGGAACCCTGGTTCCCGTATCCCTGGTTGCCTGGTTTTGAACCATAACCATCATGGTTTTGAGGTCTGTTTTCATAGTAGTGACTGGTTCCGTAACTCGCTTGGTTACTTGTATGCTGACTTTGGCTGTTATATGCAGAAGAACCATAAGCAGGTGTTTGAGGTTTTGAACCGTAACCATCTGAGGTTTCGGAGGTGCCGTAACCAGGTTTCTGAGGTCTTGAACCGTAACCATAATCATCGGTACTTGGGGTTCCGTAACCAGAATCTTGAGGTTTCGAACCGCCGTACGGTTTTTGAGGTTTTGTGCCGTAACCATTGTTGGGTTCTGTACTGCCGTAAGCAGGTTTTTGGGGTCTTGAACCATAACCGGATTGATCGGTATTTGAACTTCCATAACTTGGTTTCTGTGGTATGTAACCGTTATCGTCCGTACTTGGGTTGCCGTAACCAGGTTTCTGAGGTTTAGGTCCGTAACTATCAGAGGTATCAGAACTACCGTAATTGGGTTTTTGAGGTCTTGAACCATAACCGTCGAAGTTATCAGTACTTGAACTGCCGTAACTAGGACTCTGTGGTTTTGTACCATAACCATCGGAAATGGTAGGGTTACCATAACCAGGTTTTTGTGGTTTTGATCCGTAACCATCGTAATCAGAGGTTGAGCTACCATAACTAGGTTTTTGAGGTGCTGTACCATATCCATCAGAAATGGTAGGGTTACCATAACCAGGTTTCTGTGGTTTTGATCCGTAACCATCGTAGTCAGAGGTTGAAGTACCGTAACCAGGTTTCTGTGGTTTTGACCCGTAACCATCGTAGTCAGAGGTTGCGCTGCCGTAACCAGGTTTCTGTGGTTTGGATCCGTAACCATTGTAGTCAGATGTTGAAGTACCGTAACCAGGTTTCTGAGGTTGTGATCCGTAACCATCGTAGTCTGAGGATGAGCTGCCGTAACTAGGATTCTGAGGTTTTGTTCCGTAACCATCGGAATCAGAGGTTGAGCTACCATAACTAGGTTTCTGTGGTTTTGATCCGTAACCATCGTAGTCAGAGGTTGAGCTGCCGTAACCAGGTTTCTGAGGCTTGGAGCCGTAACCATCGTAGTCCGAGGTTGAGGTACCGTAACTAGGTTTTTGTGGTTTTGATCCGTAGCCATCGGAATCAAAGGTTGAGCTACCATAACTAGGTTTCTGTGGTTTTGATCCGTAACCATCGTAGTCAGAGGTTGAGCTGCTGTAACCAGGTTTCTGAGGTTTCGTTCCATAACCATCGTAGTCAGAGGTTGCACTGCCGTAACCAGGTTTCTGAGGTTTTGGTCCATAACCCTCGTAGTCAGAGGTTGAGCTTCCGTAACCAGGTTTCTGAGGTTTTGGTCCATAACTTCCATAACCGTCATCTACATCAGAACCGTAACCAGGCTTTTCAGGTTTAGGTTTCTGGTTGCCATAACCACTTTGGCTTGTACCATAATGGGACTGAGTGGCCTGTGAATACGAGTTTTGGCTGGAATAACTACCATAACCATAAATACCTTGGGTGTAAATGGGTCTCGTAGGTTTTAATGGTCTAATAGGGTCTTTTATCTCCAAGTAAATAGAATTATCCTCATATTGGGACTGGCCATAATTACTAGCGTATTGACCATTATAACCTGGCCTTGGCCTGTTTTGAGGCCCGTACGGGTCTGGTCTCACCGGGTCTGGTCTGTAACCTGTATCTTGAGGCCTTGGCTTCCGATTTGGTCTGACAATATAATGGTACTCCGGTTTTTCTGGCACGTACGCAGGTCTCTGAGGTTTGTACGGATCTTGGATTTGCAACTGATCGTACGGGTCTGGTTTTTCTGGTTTGTACGGTATGTCTTGTGGTCTGTGGGACCCATAGCTAGGGCCCGAGTCGAAATCGTCTGGTCTCTCGTCGGAATAGGGTCCTAAATCGCTTGTTATTAGGTAGTCAGGTTTGTCGTCGACTGGCCGGAAGACTGGACGGTGTCCTGGTCTTTCGCTTGAGTCCCTATCGCCTGACTCTGGTCTCTCACCAGGGTCGTCGAGCAGGATAGGTGAGGGGGGGGATTGTTCGCAACCGATACGACGAATGTAGACGTCGTAATCAGGATGACGAAGAAGATTCCCTTTCAGTTGTTTTTCGTCGTGATTGCCAAGGTTGCATGTGGCGTTGCCTTTTGCACCGACACTGGAATAGAAAATAATTATTATTGTTGTTATTGTGGTCGACTATGGCCCGAACCCCCCTCGCATTGAGGGGGAATATCAAAGACATTATCAAGAGGGAGACATGTGATCGTCAAAAATAGTTATACTAAACGGTGTACATGGACACAGTACGACTCAGTCGTTCGCGGAAAATAATATTGAAAACATGTCGGTATCTGGTGAATATGTATCAAAATGCATTTAAGTTTACTGTCGAATTGGGATGATGATATACAGTGAATTTCGCTGTAGTGGTGCGCTGTGCACAGTTAAGTGATTTCAATGTAAGGCGGTACCATATCTGACTAAAATAATACATCAAAGCCCGGTATAACGGATTAACTCATTATTACATTAGGACCAAATACACCATTGGCGAGCCGTGGGTGCTCTCTGCTTACCCCTTGGGAAAAAGAGGCGTGATGGTACACCATCACGCCTCTATTTCCACAACACAATAATCATAACGCACAACAATCATAACAATACTAAACAAACATTGTACCTACATTACTACTAACGCCATCTACATTTAAGAACTTACGAAATTGTAACTGTTGCCAATCACGCCATCTATTTTTTAACCAAAGAAAAAACTTTCTAAAAAGGACACTATGTTATAACGACTGTTAGGACTTTGTTTGCATAATTAACTGTCGAACAAGTTTCCTCTAAAGTTTATTAGGCTATAGATCAAAATCTCAAAGGTTTATTCTTCGAAATCAAACGCTAGAAGTAAAAAAAGTCTGTTTTATATTATCATACCATTAGCGCCATCTATAAAACTTACCCATAATCGTAGCTCTGGCATTGCTTATCTTGCTTGCAGATTTGCTCGCACTCGCGAGTCGTTAGTTCGGAGACGTTCCGATAGATGGCATCACTAGGCAGTTGTTCGCCGATCGCTATTCTTTCGAAGCAATCTGAAAATAATATTTTTTATAGAAACAAGTTTTCAAATATTCTTCATTAAACATTTGGACCGTACAATATTTGTTTAATCAACGCAGTGATCGGGTGATATCGGGTTCGATTCCCGCTAGATGAAAATTTCAGAAACGGCCTTTTCGTAATTTGCCCTGGTCTGGGTGTCACTGGGATCGCCCCCAGTCCATTGTATAGTAACCATAGTACAAGCTTTGTTTAGTTTTGGACCATACAGCTTGTGTTTTAGTCTGGTGATGTTAAATTAAATTATATTTGAGTAGGTTGATATCCTCGTTGTTTAAATTATGACAAATTACGGAATACAGCGATTTCGTGATTACAATACGAATTACTGACGATTGTAGCAAGCGGATATTATTTAGTAACGTCAAACGTAACGACGTTTCCCAATCCGTACAAAATTCACGTTAATTCGTTACATGGTCGTATGCAGTGTAAACCACGCGTGTTCCCTGAAGAGACAGATTTTTTTTTTTTAATTGTTCTATCTATTGTTACCGTACAATGGACTGGGAGCGATCACCCAGACCAGGGCAAATTACGAAAAGGCCATTTCCGAATTGCCTCTGGCGGGATCGAACCCGCAACCACCCGATGCAGTGAGCGGCTTACGCTCGAACCACTGCGCCAAGCGGTCGTCAAATGTAGGTACGTAGCTATTCTTACTATTTCTTACCTTCAATGGATGTTCCCAATTGTGAATCAATAGTCAGTGTTTGAACGGCAGCCGCGAGCAAAACCGGGCACAATACTAGTATAGAAATCATTCTAACCGACAAACTAACTAACATACTATCACTTCATAATAACATTTTTACACTATATCGGATTTATGCATCGATATTCCGTTGCCTAAAATTCGAATTTAAATAAGTGCCGCCATTTAAATAAGTATTTTTATAGCATTTATCTAAAAAATACTCAGCAAACTAACTTAATTAAATCTTAATAAATTATTTATAACAATAGATATTATTTATGTAAGTAATTCTAATTCCCTCCCGCCATTATTAAAATGACAGCTAACGTTCGAACTTGACACTTCTTAAATCAAACCTTCCCGCCACTTCACGCGTCACTGACTTTCTTAAACTTTTTTTTTTCAATTGGCTAAGGAATACACGTCCATGCGGTTTTGGATTTGCAAATAATGTGAGTTTAAATTGCTTGGGTGTGCCATCCTGCCACGGTCCAACGCATCACTTCCTTGGCATGAGAACTAAGTTTGCTAATAAGTTTAAACTATGTGAATACCGCGGATTTGTCCGACTTTAAGTAAACAAATAAAACGCTCCGTTTGGCGCAGTGGTTCGAGCGTAGGCAATTCAGCTCACTGATTCGGGTGATTGCGGGTTCGATTCCCGCCAGAGGCAAATTTCGGAAACGGCCTTTTCGTAATTTTCTCTAGTCTGTGTGTCACTGGGATCGTCCTCAATCCATTGTACGGTACCCATAGTACAAGCGTTGCTTAGTTTGGGACCATACAGTTGGTGTTTGTCTGGCGATATTTTCCACACACTTCTGTCTACTCTGTTGGCGAATAGAGGTGTGATGGTGCTATTAACAAGTCTAATTCCGACTAAGATAACAGAAACATGTTATATTTTCAAACAAAAAATTTGAACATTTTTATGAGTTTTTATCTCTGTTCATATCAGATGATTGCACGGTAGGTAGGTATAGTGTGTGAGATTCGAAAATATTGTTACCTATGTTCTGAATTTCGCACTGAGAATTTTTCGCGAACGAATTTCTTTGTTTTCGATTATGAAAATATGTGAACCATTTTTTGTATTCAAATCGTAATTTCAATTATACGCAAAGATATTACCAAGAAAGAGGGAGGCACCACAAGGGCAAGAAAAGATCTTTGTCACGCATTATAGACTTTATAGTATTACGCACAGACTACTAATTATAATTATTTTTAGTTTTGGGTAAGAGTATTTTTAGTTTTAGTTTATTTTAAGGTTTGCGCGAAGAAGTCGCCAAACGGGCCCAATGGAAGACCAGCGCTGGTTCTTGTCAACCAGCACATGCTGAATTGGGTCCGTTTGCGGCGAGCAAAATCTATTTTCTTTTTATTTTATTTTGTATTTTTTTGTATTTTTGCTTGCTGTAATAAAGTTTTTCTTTCTTTCTTTCATTATGTCGCACCGAATCGCTCTCGCTCTTACATAATGCATGGGAGAGAATGAGAAAAAATCGATTTATCTTGCGTTTTGTCTTGTCTCGGCTTTGCTACCAGTGCAGACTGTCAAAAAATAGTTGGTCCTATTAAACACGAACAGTCCATGGACACAGTACGACTCAGTTGCGGAAAATAATCTTGAAAACATGTCACATTTTAAAATCAAATCGTCAAATTACAGATGTATGAATTTCGCTGCATTTACTGATGCGCTGAGTACAAGTTTTGTGATTGCGATGTACGAAGGTGCCATATCTGATAAAATAATACATCAATGATTATACGTGTTACCTACAGTTCATCAAAGTGTGAATAAGAAAAGAAAGAAAGAAAGAAAAAACATTTATTCGACACAACACGCAAGACATAGAACATAAACAAATAAAACAGAAGCAAAAATAAAAAAAGAGGTCACTGCGAACTGTGCCGAAAAGGAATCTGGCTCAGCATGTGCTTGAGGGAACCGAGACCCCCCCCAGCGCTGATTTTCAGCCAAACCCTCCTCAATGGGTCATATGTAGGTACATAGCACTGGCTACCCAATAGAAAATAAATAAATAAAAGTAACAAAATATATCTAATAAAATAAACCAGTAAAAGACATAGGTACGTGCAAAATATATATTAGGTATATAATACATCATATACCTACCATATACCTATATCATGAATAGAAAAGTATAATCAGTTGATATTATCTATTTTTATTATCTTCTTCTTATCGTATGGTTAGTGGCCAACCTGGTGTCAGAGTTGTTCAAGCCGCCCGAAATCCTCTGACATGGCTTAACGACTGCTATATAATTGACAACAACCGGGACCGACTTTTTACGTGCCCTCCGAAGCCCGGAGACGCAGTTCGGAATGCCACTAAATGGCCACCCATCTCTGAATGACCTTGTCAAGCTTCGCTTAACCTCCGATCGTTTACCAATCCGTAGAGTATAGAAATTATGGGTCTCCGGTACAAATATTCATCCCTATTTCACCCCCTTCTAGTTTTTTTATTTTCGCAACAAAAAGTTGACTATGTTTTTCTCTATCTCTTTACCAAATGCATAATAATTATCGATTTAGCATTTAGCAGTTACGTCGTGAAAATGTAACAGACGCACAGACAAGAGTTACTTTCGTATTATAATATTAGTATAGAAGTATACAGGGTGAATTTGAAATGAGCATCCAACTATGACTCTACCCATGGACCAGTTACTAAGGGGACTGGCCCTAAGCAAGTCGGCCGAGTGGTCGGCCTAGTACTAACATCGACATAAAACGAAGCGAGTAGTTCAACTATTTACCGGTAAATAGTAAAATGAAAATGAAAAAACAATGACCACGTTTTGTTTCATACAAATATCTAATAAGGGCACCTCTTTCTACCCATGATTCAGAATATTTTGCGAAAATAAATAAAAAATCTATTGATAAAGAAATATTGCTCGAGTAAGCAAATAAGCAAACCAGTTAACTGTTATACATTACCTGGGCAATATTTTTTTATCAATAAAATTGATTTGTTGATTAATATTCCCTAAATATTCCGAATCATGTGTTGAATTACCGTTATAGGATGCCCATGATTTCAGTCACCCTGTAGATTCACGAAGATGGGTAATATGTAGAGACCAGTGGTTTTTCATTGGTTTTACCCGACTACGGCGGAGGGTTATGATTTTGACCGGTATGTATATATGTATGTGCATCTGTTCCCACCTAACTTCCAAACGACTTGTCGTAATTTAACAAATGAGGTATCGTTAGAAGCGGCTTAATGGCGCGCTGGTTATAGGCTATGTGACCTCACATAAAATTGCATATGGCGCCCTCTAGAGGACATAATGTCATGAACTAAAAAAAAAACATTTTTTAATGAAACCGTGTGGGGTATCAAATGAAAGAGCTTGATGAGCACATTTCAAAAATATATATATTGGTACCAATAACTCCAAAATAATTAAATAAAAAGTAAGTTTAAAAACTAAAACCCGACTACTGAAAAATCGCGCTCTAAAAAGTATGAAACAAGAAAATATTCTCATCTAGAGGATAGCCGTGGTCCGTGTTCATATGCTATTTGGCCCTAAAGGACCTACACGGACCACGGCTATCCTCTAGATGAGAATATTTTCTTGTTTCATACTTTTTAGAGCGCGATTTTTCAGTAGTCGGGTTTTAGTTTTTAAACTTACTTTTTTTAACTAGCAGACTTGGGGTCTGATTGGTAGCGATAATAGAATATGCAAGTATTAAATTGCTTAAAGACAATAATCGCCTTGCAGTGTAGGTAACCAGTTAGTAACTGTATAACAATTATTTAGTTTCACTTAACGGCCTGTAATCTAGAACATTTTCGTCATTTCATTAAAACTAGACATACCTAGGGTTGTCATAGCCTAGTTTACATTGGTCAAGTAGGCGACCGAGTCGAGTAGTGAGCGATAAAAAGCAGGCGAACTCGACCAATGTAAACGCAAGGGCGAGTAAACTGGGCCGAGTACTGAGCGAGTCGAGTGGTCTCGTGCGGAGCGTAGTAGCTCGGCCCAGTTGTTCCCTAACCACCTATTTTACTCGACTCGGCCTGCCTACTCGCCCAGTGTAAACCGTCGACTCAGTCCGAAAGCGAGTTGAATGTTACATAGACCAACTGGGCCCAGTACTGTAACAAGAAGCTATTGGGCCCAGTTACTTTACCAATGTAAATGGTGGAAGGCGAGTCGAGTAATGCCCGAGTAACTGGGCCCAGTTTGCTCGGCCGAGCTGCTGGCGCTGAATCTGAAAAAACACCCCCACAGTGTCTTCGGTCACTTCGATCGGTCGCTCATAACCACGTGAGCGTGGAAGTCACCGGCACAAGTGAGGTAGAGGCAAGCTGTAGCCAATTTGACTGCAGCTCATATACGGGCTCGCTCGTCCGGGGTGGTGCCACCCTCTCACAGAAGATCGGCGTAAAGCAGCGGCGTAAATCTTGAGTAGAGCAACCTTTTTTTTTTTGTTAAAAATAGGCTTGCTCTTGACCTCAATCTTGCCGCACAGCAGCAAAGCAGAGGTCAACGATGGAGCGAGCGCACCCAGAAGAAGCCTATTCACCCTACTTTTGAAGAGATTTGGGATTTGACCTATGTTACCTAATAATATTGCATTCACTAAGACTTGTGCTTAGCAGAAGCCCAACCCCCCTTCCCCTCCCTCCATCCCTCTCCCCTTTTGGTCGGCAATGTGCGAGCGATGCCTTTGGTGTTGCTAGCATCTATATGCTGCATCAGGCAGGCCGTACGCTTCTTTGCCACCTGGGACCATATAACATACACACATACATATAATCACGCCTGTTTCCCGTAGGGGTAGGCAGAGACCACTTCTTTCCACTTTCTACGATCCTTACACACTTGTTTCGCTTCGTCCACTTTCATTATTCCCTTCATACATGCTCTTCGGTTTAGGGTACTCTTGACCTGGCCTTTTTTTGGGACCATAAAAAAGCGACTTAGAGGAAACTTTTATCCTGTTTTGGGAAAATAACAACCCTGTCTAGACTACAGTAGACATGTCCCACGGTATTTTGGCAAGAAAACTGTGAACTGTGGTATTGTAACATTGAAATCCAGCAGGTTAATGTACGGGTTGCAGAGGTTTGCGGCGCGATAGCATAGTATGGACCTGTCTTCTATTGCGATTTTGGCGGAGAAAGGAAGATCTTCCAGCTAGGCGGGGCTGGCCGCTACGCCCCGATGGTTCTTGTCGGGGTCTATACAGGATGAATTTTTCAATTGGGCGTGCATGCCCAGATCCGTAACTACGAGGAATAGCGAAAAGTACTCAAAGTCTCGGGCCCAATTTTGATGAAAACTAAAACTACATCATCGGATTTTTGAAAAATCTATATTTCTTGCCAGGAATCGAACCAGTTGATTTTGAAAAAAGAAAACATACTGTATTATTACACCATTCGATAATGTCACTAATAAGGAACGAAGTGATTCAGGATTTCCATGTATTAGGTACTGGAGCGTTCCATCTTGTCTTTTTTATTTGATCTGAGGCTGCGCTGAAAATATTTTTATTGTTTTCCTTCTTTGGTAGAGAGCGCAATAATCAGAGATGTACTGTACCTACCTACATTTCGCCGATGGTATTTCGAGCCTAAAGTACATTTCTTCGGGCAGAAGGAATATCCACATTATACTGTCCCGGTGTTAACCACAAAGGCACACAACAATGAATGAGATAATTAGCGATGTGCGTCTTATCTGCCGATCGGTAGACGGACCCGCGCGAAATTTATTATTAATTTAATAAGTATTCTCGCGTTATAGTGATGTTACAACGACTACTTAAACATATCGATAAAAAAAATATCGCCAGACTTACACACCAACTGTATGGTCCCAATAACAGAGTAAAAACTAAAGAAAGAGGTGCCCTTATTAGATATTTGTATGAAACAAAACGTGGTCATTGTTTTTTCATTTTCATTTTACTATTTACCGGTAAATAGTTGAACTACTCGCTTCGTTTTATGTCGATGTTAGTACTAGGCCGACCACTCGGCCGACTTGCTTAGGGCCAGTCCCCTTAGTAACTGGTCCAGGGTCACAATCTAAGCAACGCTTGTACTATGGCTACCATACAATGGACTGGGGGCGATCCCAGTGACACCCAGACCAGGGCAAATTACGAAAAGGCCGTCTCCGAAATGTGCCTCTGGCGTTCGCTAGGCCTAAGCTTCAACCACTGCGCCAAGCGGTCGTCATATACTTACTACTAGTACTTATTTACTTACTACTACTTACTTCTTACTTATATTCTTAGTATTATTTTTTTTTGCTTACCGTAATAAATAAAGTTTTTCTTTATTTCTTTCTTTTCTTTCTATACCTATTGATATTTCTAAATCGCCCCGACGACACAGTGGTAGTAGACGACTGAGTCGTACTGTGTCCATGGACTCCGTTTGGAAGGATCAACTATTTTGGACAGTCAGTTTTCTCCCTCTTTCTGGGTTATGTCTTTGGTTAAGAGGAGGGTTCGAAATTTGGTTGATTTTCTATTCTACTTTTTCTTTAAGTAAGTATGTGGACTAGGAATCTTATATTTAGATGTATGATTTTTGACTATATTATCTTGAGTATCTTTAAATCCAAATCACGATTTGATGAAATTTTCTCGATAAAAAAAATTTATGAAATGAGCTCTAATTATTTACAATTTTCCTTGCTACCACGATGTTTTTACGATTTAGATCACGAAATTATATCTAAAACATAGCAAATAATGATATCTAAACTACCTTTCAACCATATTTTAATTCATGAAGTAGTTTTTTTTTAATTCAAGTAAATGTGGTTTGGCGCTTACGTTGTTTATTTCCGAGCGCGCGCACAATATCGCCATCTCACATTTTAAGTACTTGAACTAACCATGTCTCTCTCTAACTTTGTATTGTCAGTGTCCGATCGGACTTGTTCGACGTCGGACCTGTGAAGGATTTTTTAAAAAATATTACGAAAAAATATTACGGTCGTGCCACATTACAGGTACAGTACAGTATTTACAGTCCGCCGACGCCTATGATAAATAAATAAATATCCTTGGAAATTCTTTTACACATGACTACCTGATCCAAAACTAAGCAGAGCTTGTACTATGGAAACCAGATAACTGATATTACTACATATACTACTTTTTATTTGTAAATACAAACTAAATATACACTTAATTACACCTAGACTCGGGACATGCGGACATGTTCATGCACACAAATGCATGTCCTGGGCAGGAATCGAACCTACGACCTGCACTGCAGCGTGATTTTCGTTTGCTTTTCCTTGTCTTGTGTAATTTCTTTTCATCTCTTGTCATTTTGTGTCATCTCTTGTCATTTCATAGTTATTCGTGTCATTTCTGTAAAAACTCCCTATTTCGCTTACTGTTATATACTTGCAGCATGGTCTTGGGCCGACAGTGGGAATACATTGCTTGTCAAAACAATGGAGTCGCATTATTGCGTTTGTTGTAGGTATGGATGGGCAAGTAATAAATATATCATACATCAATAAATTATCGTAAAAAATAACATTACAGATATGGATAGGAAAATGTTTGTCCGTCCTATTCAATCTATTATATTATAAACGAAAGTAACTCTGTCTGTTACCTTTTCACGGCTAAACCGCTGAACCAATGTTGATGAATTTTGGTATGGAGATAGACTGGGTCTTGGCGGAGAACATAGGCTACTTTTTAGGGTTCCAAAGGGTGCTAACGGGACCCTATTACTAGGCCTACGCTGTCCGTCTGTCTGTCTGTCCGTCTGTCAGCGCGGGCTGTATCTCACGAACCGTAACAGGTAGAGAGTTGAAATTTTCACTGAATGTGTATTTCTGTTGCCGGTGCAGAACAAATACTAAAAATATAATAACATTTAAAAATAAATATCAAGTCTCAAACTTGATATTTTTGATGTGTTTATTCTACGGTGGTACGGAACCCTTTATGTGCGAGTCCGACGCCTTCAGATCTTATGAATGTTTTCTTGAAATAAATATAGTGTATTTTAAGTAATTAACTGGCCAACCCTCAGGTCCTACCTACCATGTTAGGATCTTTTTCGTTCTAGCGGGTGTAAACCGTGATTTAACGAGTTAATGTGATAATTTTTGTATTTAAATTATTCAATTCAATGTATTTGTTTCAGACATAGTCCAATATTGATTATTAAAATTATTATAATTTCACAATAAATATAAAACAATAAATAAAGTAAAATTAAATTAAAAAAAATAAAAAAATATTTTTTATTTTTCATGTTTTATCATTAAAATACAATATAATATAACATAAATTAAAATAAAATACAATAAAATAAAAACCTACCCCTAATTAAACAAATACCGTCCGCGTGGGATACTGGCTGCATGTCCTCCCTGTATTCAAGCTGTTCCTGTTGTCAAGCGAATTTTTTGAGCAAGGAAAGAGCCAGCCCTCTTGTCACCTGTGGCGGTAACCAGTCTAAGGGTGATTTTGATAGATAAAAAAATAAAGATAAAAAGATAAACAATAAATAAATGCATGGTTAAATCAATAAAATTAATAAAAACTGAAAATTAAATTAAAAAATAAATTAAATATGGTAAAAATAAATATTATGACACCGCTGATGACTTCATGATCGGCATCGAAGTTAAGTACCAAAGTATTCCTTTGCCTACGAAACATGAAAAAGATACTCATATCCGGCAGTCAGTCACTGACACAGAGTATGTACATTTTTACCCGACTACGGTGGGCGGAGGGTTATGATTTTGACCGATATGTATGTATGTTCATCTGCTCCCGTATAACGTCCAAACTATTTTTATCATAATAATTTGACTAATGAGATATCGTTGGACGCGTCTGGATCGTCCGCTGGTTATAGGCTATTATACGATCGAAATATTGTTATACGTATCTATCAGCATATTGTAGGTATCGTTTGTCTTCTTTTGACTTACTTTGTCTTCAGCAATAAAAACAACATAGAAATTAAATTATTTTTTTCAAATACACTCGACATAAAAATCCCATATAAAACGAAAAAAATATATTTGAATATTTTCATCCATTTCATCTATTTTAAAAGGTGCACTGGGACATATTATTTTAATTGTACGAATTAAACAATATTGTTCCTTCAAAAAATAACTATACTATAGTCTACTCCATAGCTGTTCTGTCCTAGCTAAGCGAGAGGGATATATCCTTCGGCAGCTCACGCGACGCTAGCCACACCCCGAAACTAAAATGCATTTTTTTCTTGTATCGTCTTAAGGCAGATTTTAATTTCTGCCCAGGGGAGCAGACGCGGCGCCGACCTTTTAGGGACCTGTAAACATGCCTTTTGAAGAACCCCATGTTGTAGTGCAAAACAAAGACTTCAGGATGGGAGATCAGTCCGCTTGGATCACTGCATCCGGTGGTTGTGGGTTCGATTCCCGCAGAAACAAATATCGGATACAACCTTTTCGTAATTTGCCCTGATCTGGGTGTCACTGGGATCGCCTCCAGTCCATTGTATGGTAGCCATAGTACAAGCGTTGCTTAGTTTGGGACCATATAGGTGGCGTGTAAGTCTAGCGATATTTATTTATTTATCTACCGATATAATATCTCCCCATCACTATACAACGCAAGAGTGACCCGTAAACTCTTGACCGTTCTTCGATTTGGCGGATAAGCGGCGTAAAGTGGTGTTCGGAGTTAACGAGATAGCCGAGTCAACGACCTGGTACCGCCTACCATGGACAATGGGTTCTGCTACCTACCATAGTGGTAGAATAACCTTTAACTACGATCTTACAAGTTTCCTCTTCAATACTATCTCAGTGCTTAGAGATCAAAGTCTTTAATCAATATGTGGTGACTGAATTGTGGTCGTTATGGCCCTCACAAGAAATCTCAAGGTCATGAGTGTGTGTATGTGTGTAACGTCACGACTTTTATCCCCATTCGGGGGTAGTCAGAGGCTTGAGTGGCCATACACCACATTGTGGAGGTATTAACCAACTCAAAGCCCACGTTTCACCAGATAGTAAGAACCCAACGTGACAGGTGGTGAACCTTGTCGCCGTGTATACAGGAACTGACTATTACCTAATCCCGAGGGATAGGTAGGTTTCCTCACGATGTTTTCCCTCACCGTCAGCGAACTGTAAATTATGCACATAGATGAAAATTCATCCATTGGTGCATGCCCCACCGGTGATCGAACCTGGGACCTTCTGATTGTTAGCCCAACCTGTTCACCCCTAAGCTACAGCCGCTTTTTATGTTTATGGTCTTGCCATACCTATTATTGGAATCAAGTATAACCAGCTCACAAGTTGAGCTCCAAATAGTCAAAATGCTACGCGCCACCCAGCCTCGCTGGAACTTAAGTTGAGTCTCGCGACGCAGTAAGCTGGTAAAGGCGATAATGACAGGATATCACTAATTACACGTTACAAGTGAACGACCGCGGGTTTTAATTGGTTTTTATGAGCTTTGTAACGAGTAGCGGATAACGTAACGGATATATGACTCATCGTGCGGAGGGTACTTAAGTTGGTGCTTATTCTAACAGCTATGGGGGCGTCCATAAATTACGTGAGATAATTTTTGAGATTTTTCGACCGCCCCTCCCCCCTCGGTGAGATTTCGTGAGATTTTGCTCGACCACCTCCCTCGCCCCTAATCTCATGTGAAATTTTTCAAAAGCTATATTCTAGAGGATAAACATGTTTTACATAATTTAACCCAGTTTTCTTGCAATTTTACACTGTTTCTCGCGGAAAAAAAATACGTGAGATTTGCCGAGACCCCCCTCTCCCCCACGTGAGATTTGGCGATATTTTGCTCGACCCCCTCCCCCCGAAATGCCTCACGTAATTTATGGACGCCCCCTATGGCACTCGGCAAGGGAAGAAAGCCTGAATGAACCGTTATAGCAAAGTAATATGAATTACTTGATGGCAGAGCCAAGCTTAGAAAATAATAATAATAATGCAAAGTCACGACTTTTATCCCCATTCGGGGGTAGTCAGAGGCTTGAGTGGCCATACCCCACCACATTGTGGAGGTATTAACCAACTCAAAGCCCACGTTTCACCAGATAGTCAGAACCCGACGTGACAGGTGGTGAACCTTGACGCCGTGTATACAGGAACTGACAACCAAGCCAAGCCAAGCTTAGACTGCAGCTTATATATGGGCGGGCTCGACCGGGGTAGTACCACCCTCTCACAGAAGATCGGCGTAAAGTGGATATCACAGCTGTTTCGTACGATGATTGAGAGAGCCGGAAACCCAACACCCCCCTTTCCCTCCCCCTGTCACAGTCCTCTTCACGTCAGCAACGTGCGAGGGATGCTTTTGGTAATGCAAGCATCTATAGGCTACGATAACTGCTTAACATCAGGGCCTACTCTTTTACAAACGAAAACGAACTATCGTGTATTTCCTACTACGTTTCTCATTTATTCCGACATTTCTTACGAACGAAAATTTATTGTTTGTCGTTTAGATTCGACGACGACGAAGACGTCAAACAATTTTCGTTCGTAAGAAATGTCGGAATGAATGAGAAACGTAGTAGGAAATGCGGGAACTTTCGTACGAAATTTCGTTTTCGTTTGTAAAAGAGTAGGCCCTCAGGGTCGTTCGCTTGTTCGCCACCATCCTACTAATATTATAAATGCGAAAGTAACTGTATGTGTGTGTGTATGTGTGAATGTTTGTTACCACGTATCTCCATAACTACTGCACCGATTTTAATGAAATTTGAAACGTAGATAGTGTAAACTCTGGAAGGAGACATAGGCTGATCATACCTATAAATTTCGACCCCTAAGATGGTTAAATAGGGGATGAAAGTTTATGTATAGTGACATAAAAAAGTGCGGAAAAATGAGGATAATTAAAACAAAATAATGCACATAGATATTTAATTTATTTCTTATTCTTTTTATCTGAATTCTCTCTTTTCCTCTTGTTAATTGGGTTCCTAGGGTCGTAGATATCGAACCAGTCATCGCCCTTCGAAGACGCGTCTTTGGCTAGAACTGCACCCTTCTCCTCGAAACGCAGAGTGTGGCCCAACCTTCATTGAAGAAAAATATCCATTAGACGCGTCCACATGTGCGCAAGCGCTCCGGAGCAAACGTATAGTACGTTTTTTTATACTTCATCCTGTGTCAATTATATACGAAACCAATTGAAACATTGACAAAAAGTTGCGCAATCGCCCCGCTGGACGCCATCTTTGCTTACCAAATAGGACAAGTATAAAAAAACGTACTATAGACATAACTGCACTGGTAGCACAGGTGGCCGTGACAAGACAAAACCCGAGATAAATCGATTTTGTCTCATTCTCTCCTATGCATTAAGAGCGAGAGCGACTCAGTGCGACATAAAGGTCAACGCTCACCTAACGCCTCCGCACCCGACCAGCACCGCCTCGCCGCTCGGCGTCCACTCGTTGTCGCCGGGTGGTCCGCGGGCGGACGGTGCTTTTACACCATAAACGTCACGTGATCGCCCAGTGGACCGCGCGTGGTCAACGAGTGAACGCCGCGCGGTCAGCGCGTGGTCCACTTATTTCCGGTTCAGTTAGTGGACGCTGAGTGGCGAGGCGGTGCTGGTCGGGTGCGGAGGCGTTAGATGAGCGTTGACCTTAATGCGTCTTTTAATAACATCATGACAGGTATGACATGGTCTAAGTGTCACTAGGATCGCCCCAAGTCCATTGCACGGTAGCCCTAGTACAAGCGTTGCATAGTTTGGTTGGGACCATACAGTTGGTGTGTTAGTCTGGGTGATATTTTAATCCTGATTGACTGAATGACACATCAACGGCGAGCCGAAACTACTGATGTTAGAGACATGAAATATGAAATTTGGACAGTAGGTATATTTTATGACGTAGACAAGCAATAAGAAGCGATTTATGAAAATTCAACCCTAAGAGTGTTTAATAGGGGATGAAAGTTTGTAATCTAAGGGGGTGATTTTTAACCCCCCCCCCCTTGGTGAAATGTCGTGAGATTTGACTCGACCCCTCCCTCCCCCCCTAATCTCACGTGAGATTCTTCAAAAGCCATATTCTAGTGGAGAAACATGGTTTACTTAATTTAACCCCAGTTTTCATGCAATTTTACACTGTTTCTTGCGAAAAAATTACGTGATATTAGCCGCGACCCTCCCCCCCCACGTGATATTGGGTGAGATTCGGCTCTAGCCCCTCCCTCCCTAAACGCTTCACGTAATTAACGAACGCCCTCTTATAAAGCAAATGGGCCAACGGATTCATCAACAATTTGGCGTAGTCAGTCCTTACAGTAGCGGCACGCTATGATGGCCGGTTTGTCATATGGGAGGGGGAAAGGATCAGTGTTATTCCGTTATAATAAGGTTCATTTTACCCCCCCCCCCCCCCCCGCTATCGTACAGTGCCGCTACTATAGTAGGTAAGCCCTTTAATCTTACCAATCATCCGTATTGAAGTTGTCATCATTTTCATCCGGTTTCTCAGCAACTTCCCCCTCTGTCTGTGACTTTTCCTTGATAGCGTGAAGTTTGTTCTTAAACTTCGCCAACAGCTGCAACGTGAAGTCTTCCCTGAAACAAAGACTCGAGTGATTGGAGTCTCTGAGACTTGGCTAACAAATATCCTTATAGAAAGTTATGATGATGACCTACCTATCCCTCGGGATTAGGTAATAGTCAGTTCCTGTATACACGGCGACAAGGTTCACCACCTGTCACGTTGGGTTCTGACTATCTGGTGAAACGTGGGCTTTGAGTTGGTTAATACCTCCACAATGTGGTGGTGTATGGCCACTCAAGCCTCTGACTGCCCCCGAATAGGGATAAAAGTCGTGACGTTACATTTTACATTTCAAAGTTATGATGCACTTACACTGGCTTTACAAATCACTTTTGTTTCTACAAATGGTTTGCAGAACCTTTGTAAACTATTAGCTAAAACTGTTTATGTTTATGTATGTTACTAATGTGGCAAACAAGCGTCCGTCCCGCCTGATGTTAAGCAGTTACCGTAGCCTAATGCTTGCAATACAAATGCAATTCGAACTGAGCGTCTCCGTGCTTCGGAGGGCATGTAATAAGTCGGTCCCGGTTGTTGTCTATACAGCAGTCGTTAAGCCTTGTTGGAGGCCTTGGGGCGGCTTGAACAACTCTGACACCAGGTACCAGGGAACCATACGATAAGAAGAGGACCCTAACTCATACATCTATCTATCTATCTTTCTAATAATGATTATCACTTGCCAAACGGTGAAGTATAAACGAAGAAGCTTGTATGTCTGACAAAACGAAAAGTTCTCAACAAACGAGTGAAGACTGCCAATCGGAAGTATGTTGGTTTTAGAGTAGGTCTTGGAGTTGGAGTTGGTGTTTGAGTTGGTGTTAGTGTTGGTGTTAGAGTAGGTGTTGGAGTTGGAGTTGGTGTTTGAGTTGGTGTTAGTGTTGGTGTTAGAGTAGTTGTTGGAGTTGGAGTTGGTGTTTGAGTTGGTGTTTGAGTTGGTGTTAGTGTTGGTGTTAGAGTAGGTGTTGGAGTTGGAGTTGGTGTTTGAGTTGGTGTTAGTGTTGGTGTTAGAGTAGGTGTTGGAGTTGGTGTTTGAGTTGGTGTTAGTGTTGGTGTTAGAGTAGGTGTTAGAGTTGGAGTTGGTGTAAGAGTTGGTGTTAGTGTTGTTGTTAGAGTAGTTGTTGGAGTTGGAGTTGGTGTTTGAGTTGGTGTTAGTGTTGGTGTTAGTGTTGGTGATAGAGTAGGTGTTGGAGTTGGAGTTGGTGTTTGAGTTGGTGTTAGTGTTGGTGTTAGAGTAGGTGTTGGATTTGTAGTTGGTGTTTGAGTTGGTGTTAGTGTTGGTGTTAGAGTAGGTGTTGGAGTTGGAGTTGCTGTTGGTGTTGGTGTTGGAGTTGGTGTTGGTCGGAACTGAGCGAGAATGGTGAATCCTCGCATATGATGGAGATACAACATAAAAAAATAAAAATACTTTATATTTTGAGCCATTTAAACATCAAAAATAATCATTTACCTACTTATATTATTTATTATGCACTCTTTAATTCAACTCTAATCTCAATATTTTGCTACTTATAGCTAAAAAGAACTGACTTATTAATTTGATAATCACTTAAATTAAATGTATACTAGGAATTTTAAAATATAATACAAAGTAAATAACTACATAGGAATGTACATTATTTAATTACATTGTGTTATTATAATTTATTATCTGATGGCGACATTTTCAACAGATTTTGCATAACAATTAATTAATATCAAAACTAGTAGCGTTGCGAAGCCACTATGATAGCGTCAGAACGCAACTGCAACTGCATCGCGACGCCACCGTGACAGAGTCGCGACGCAACTATAACAAATTCATAACGCCTCTATGACAGCTTTGCGACGCCAGTAAGGGTGCGTTTCCACTGACGCTGAGCTGGGCGGAGCGGAGCGGACCGTGAATTGGCCAAGTGCTCGAAATCTCCACTCCGCGCTTGGCCCATCACAAATGGCAAATCAGTCCGCCGCTTCGCTCCACTCCGCCCAGCTTCGCGTCAGTAGAAACGCACCCTAAAGCCGGAAACCCACCGCGGCGCACGGAGAGGCCACGCACGTGGGTCAAGCTTCGCTTTGCAAGAAAATGTATGCAATTCTGTCCACCGCGGCGCACGGAGAGACGACACGCATACATTTTATAACAAAGCGAGGCGTGGCCCGTGTGCGTGGCCTCTCCGTGCGCCGCGGTGGGTTTCCGGCTTAACCCCTATGGTATCTAAATATCACTAAATAAACTCTCATCCAACTCATCCGAATCATTTATAACCGCCTCGTCCCAGGGCCCATACTTATTATCCTTATACTTTTGCCAATCAACAAACAAATACGGGAAATAAAAACTCAATATAACAACCAACACTAGAAAATAACAGAACAACACCATTGAAACCGTATATAATAACACAACAGTCAATAACAATATAACAAAAAATAACAAATTAAATATTCTCGTTTGCAAACATGATTTGAATAGTTGAGGGCTTAGTACGAATAAAATAACTGATATTGTTAGTAACACGAACGCGTCGAAGGGCGTTGATAGTCTCGAGACTAGGCAGACTGAGGCGAATATGGCCGCGTTTATTGATAGAGACTTTGAGACTATCGCCGCTGGGACTCCATAGTCGAAAAATATTAAATGAATACCCATCATTATCACCGCCCAGGCATAAATACTATCTGTACTAACTGTATCAGTTAAAGTATGCAGTATAGGTGATAACAGGTAACCAATAACGATATATACCAATACCGTTTTTACGTGTTTCAATACCGCACTACCCTCAAAACTTATATACAGTAAATAACTAATCAATGTGACAAATACAGATGTGTATATAACTGTATATGTATGTATCCAATTATTGTACATATATACATATAAAATGGCGTATAGTATGCATATACAGAGACGCAGTACGACGCGAAATGAGCCTAGTATAGCTTGGGTTAGAGTTACTTTTTCAACGTTGAGATTTTTACGGAATTCTTGCAAGAATTTCTTGTCGGTATAATTGTCTGGATATTCTCGGTTCTCGTACAGATTCTTGATCCACGGTTTTCTTGTTGGTTTTCTTGCGTATTTGGTGCGTCCGCTTCTGAAACGCACGGAGTATGTTCTTGCATTAGTTGTGTTTTCTTGCTTCGTAAGTTTTTCACTGACTTTCATATTAACACGCAAATAAAAAAATGTTTTTATTATTGGCTTATTAAAATTGGTTCGAACGATTTAAAAACAGAATCTCGGAAAAAAATCGATTTTAACAGAAAATAAATAATTGGAACGACTTTTTTGCGAGAAGTGTATTAAAATTATGTTGTCATTTTTGTTTTAATTTCCAAAACTTGTATTTTTAGGGTTCCGTACTCAAAGGGTGCCAACGGGACCCTATTACTAAGCCTACGCTGTCCGTCTGTCTGTCAGCGGGCTGTATCTAGAGACTTGAAATTTTCACACAATGTGTATTTCTGTTGCCGCTACAACAACAAATACCTACTAAAAATAAAAAAACATGAAAATAATGGGGGTCCTCATACAACAAACTGGATTTTTTGACGTTTTTATTTTACGACGGTATGCAACCCTTTATGTGCGAGTCCGACACGCACTTGGCCGGTTTTTTTTTTAATAAATGTGTAATGTTGGTGGAATATCCATTATACTGTTCATCAATTTGCGTGATTGTGGGCAATTGGAACGACTTACGGTAACTGCTTAACATCAGGCGGGCCGTACGCCTGTTTGCCACCTAGTCACTTAAAAATTACTACGTGAGAAAATCCGCGGTAAAGAACTAGTATACACTTACCTCGCCGCTCCCTTCTTAGGTATTTTCTCTTTCATCTTTTTATACCTCTCCTGCTCTTCCACATACTGTTTGTACATCTGGTTGTCCTCTTCTATACTCTTGCTGTCCTGCTCTTCTATCTTGGCCTCTTCTATCTTCTCTTGTTTGGATGTTCTCATCTCTTTCTTGAGTTGTTTTATTTCGTTCTGTATTCTTTCCCTGGAACAAACAAGTACGTTAAGCAATCTTTTTTTATAGGACTGCGGTGGCAAAAAAGCGTAAAGCCCACCTGATGTTAGGCAGTAACCGTAGCCTATAGAAGCTTGCAATTCCAAAGGCATTGCTCGCACGTTGCCGACCTGATGGGGAGTGGGACGCTCGGAGGGGAAGGGGGGGATTGGGCTTCCGGCTTTCTCACTCATCGTACGAAACGCAGCTGCAATAGCTGCTTTACGCCGATCTTCTGTGAGCGGGTGGTACTACCCCGGTCGAGCCAGCCCGTATATGAGCTGCAGTCAGCTACAGCTTGGCTCTGGTCTAGTCTAGTCGGTCAGAATCAACCGACCAATCAGTGGGTCGGTCAGAATGGCTCAATGGCAATGGCAGTTCAATGGCTACGCGACTTAGGGCCCAGAAGGGCTAGACAAGTGGCTGACGTCTACGAGCGTTCCTTCAAATCGCTACGCTTCATGTATGGAAATGACATAAGTCACGTGATCTACATAGCAACTTGTTGATCTACATAGCGACGTTTGACATTTCCATACATTGTGAAGTCTATTCTATTCTATTCGATTAGCGTTCATGCCACTTGTCTAGGGGGGGGAATTCGGACGTCTTCAATCATTTTATGTACCTCTCTTTCTTCCTCGCTATATCTCTATCCTTTCCAATATAATACTCCTCTTCTGAACTCTCGCTGTCTTCTTCTATCTTCTGCTTCTTGCTATCTCTTTCTTTTTCTGAACTCTTCTCTCTCTTCTTCGCGTTCAACTTGTCCCTTATGTTACTGACTGCCGCCGCGGTCTCTTTGATCTTACTTTCATCTTCTGCCGTCAATTCTTCTGTTTTTTCTTTCTCATCTCCTTCTAACTCTAGTTCTGTAAGGAACAGAGTTATCATAAGGTTCGTATTAATAAATGCATCTCAAAGTTGAGATCGATCTTAAGATGCAGTTTTGACGTTTAATGTATAATAATAATATCCTGGGACATTTTTTACACACGGCTACCTGACCCCAAACTAAGGAGAGCTTGTACTATGGAAACCAGATAACTGATATTACTACATATACTACTTTTTTATTTTATACTTAATATACATATACACCCAGACTCGGGACATACAGACATGTTCTGCACACAAATTCATGTCCCGGGTAGGAATCGAACCTACGACCTGCAGCGTGAATGTCGCCTCCGCGCCAACCACGCTAACGGGCCCGTCACATAACATCTGTCAAAAACAGCACCTTAAGATCGATCTCAACTTTGAGATGTATTTAATAAGAGCCTAAAACATGTTTTAAAGGTCCTCCTTCCCGCTCATAGCCAGCTGCAATCACTGATCAGCAAACGATTGGAGCTTAGTTGGTATTTTTTTAATAGCACAGTGGTGGCAAACAAGCATACGGCCCGCGTATGTTAAGCACCTACCGTAGTCTATAAATGAAAAATATAAAAATGAAATGAAATGAAAAATATTTATTCAGCACAGCAGTACACACATTATAGGAAAAGAACAGCACGTATAAAAGAAGTAAAATAGATGGACATAAAGTTTAAGAAAGCTATATTCCCTACAGTGTGAGCCGTGCTGAAAGGCATTTGGCTCAGCATGTGCTGGAGGGGAACGAGGTCTCCTCCAGCGCTGATTTTCAGCCAAAGCCTCCTCATACCCTATCTTACATACAACCTTGGCAACCCAAATGTAAATAAAACTTACAGTGCACGACGCACTTAGCTATTACAACAAAATATAATGCTTATTATAGATGCTTGCAATACCAAAGGCATCACTCGCACGTTGTCGACCTGACGGGGAGTGGAACAGAGCGAGGGGAAGGGGGTTGGCCGTCCAGCTCTCTCATTGGCCGTAAGAAACGCAAATAAATTAGCGACGGGCCCGTTAGCGTGGTTGGCGCGGAGGCAACTTTCACGCTGCAGGTCGTAGGTTCGATTCCTACCCGGGACATGCATTTGTGTGCATGAACATGTCTGTATGTCCGGAGTCTGGGTGTATATGCATATTAAGTATGTATTTACAAATAAAAAAGTAGTATATGTAGTAATATCAGTTATCTGGTTGCCATAGTACAAGCTCTGCTTAGTTTGGGATCAGGTAGCCGTGTGTAAAAAATGTCCCAGGATATTATTACTTTACGCCGATCTTCTGTGAGAGGGTGGTACTACCCCGGTCCAGCCAGCCCGTATATGAGCTACAGACAGCTACAGCTGGGCTCTACCACCATTAAATAATGTTAGATGGTTGAATAAGTTTGGTGTACATGCCTGCCGCAGTCTTCCTGCTCAACTTGGGGTCTTCTATAAGGTCGTGTGTGGACTTTGGCTTCCCCCGATACTCCTGGGCCTCCCCCTCATCTTCCTCGGCCTCCTCACCGAACGACAGTAGACCGAAGTTTCTGAAAAAAAGAAAACGTTGCTACTACAAAAAAGATCCCACAGTTAATATTCACTTTCCAAAAATCAACTTTCACTTGTTTTCTCTTTCGCGCGTGTAATAACGTAATATGTGCGCATTGCGCTCCACGCGACAAGTTTTTTTTTGTCGTCTATGGTCTTAGGTAGTGACGCTAACATTATAAAAAAATATTAAGGCGGCCCATTCAGGTACGATCCAATAAAAAAGATTTTGCTTTGTAGCGCCGGCGAGGATTGACCGGTCGTCACACTCCTAGGCACAAGCCTCCCCTCAATGCGAGGGGGATTCAGGCCATAATCCACCACGCTGGCCCAGTGCGGGTTGGTGGATTTCACATGTCTTTCGGAAATTGATTAAATTTCCTAAGACAGGTTTTCTCACGATGGTGGAAGAGCCATGCTGCAGACAATAGACTGTAGCTTATGTGGGAAGGCTCGCCCGGGGTAGTACCACCATCTCACAGAAGATCGGCGTAAAGTAGCTATTACAGCTGCGTTTCGTACGATGAGTGAGAGTCGGAAGCCCAAAAACCCCCCTTGCCCTCCCTCTGTCCCACTTTCCTTCAGGTCGGCAACGTGCAAGCGATACCTTTGGTATTGCAAGCATCTATAGGCTACGGTAGCTGCTTAACATCATGCTGACCGTACGCTTTTTTGCCACTCTCCTTACTAACATACAATAAAAATATTGAATTATGATTCGCACATAGATTTCAAAAAACCCAGAGATTCGAGCTGGGGTTTGAACCCTGTACCCTAACCACGTACTTTTAAAACATCGGGCCGGGCCCGGGCCCGTTAGCGTGGTTGGCGCGGAGGCGACTTTCACGCTGCAGGTCGTAGGTTCGATTCCTACCCGTGACATGCATTTGTGTGCATGAACATGTCTGTATGTCCGGAGTCTGGGTGTATATGTATATTAAGTATGTATTTACAAATAAAAAAGTAGTATATGTAGTAATATCAGTTATCTGGTTTCCATAGTACAAGCTCTGCTTAGTTTGGGATCAGTTTGCCGTGTGTAAAAAAATGTCCCCGGATATTATTATTATTATTATCCTGTGTACTTACTTAACCCCCTGTCGATCTTTCTTCTTCTTCTTGGGCGCGTCATCCATGCGGGCCTCGCTGACCCTCGCCACGATGTCAGTGAACGGGTTGATCAACACTGTACTGCCGGTCACCTTGTGGGGGTGCTCCGGCCTGTCGTCGGGGCCTATGAGACCCTCGGATAGTTTCAGCACATTGTATATTGTTTCACCTGAAATGAGGATAAAAATATTCAGCGCTCTCACAGAAGAACGGTGTAAAGTGGCTATTACAGCTGCGTTTCGTACGCCTCCCCCTGGCCCACTCCCCTTCAGGTCAGCATCATTGGTGGTAGCCAAGCTGTAGTCAATTGACTGCAGCTCATATTTTGTATGGGCTGGCTCAACCGGGATAGTACTACCCTCCCACGGAAGATCGGCGTAAAGTAGCTATTACAACTACGTTACGGTGAGTAAGAGAGCCGGAAGCACAACCCCTCCCTCTAAGTTAAGTAATGAGCGAGCGATACTTTTGGTATTGTAAGCAAGTTATAGTAACTGCTTAATATAAGGCGGGCCGTACGCTAATGTGCCGCCTTAACATACAAAAACGTGTGCGATCGTTCCTCACGCATTTTTTATTTTTTAATTTCCTCAGTTAATTTTTTTCAAAGATAAAGTGATACCAATCGGATCGGATGTATTTATCAAACCTGTGACTTTTCCAAAGATGGTGTGTTTATTCTGCAACTCCGGAGTGGCAGCTAACGTGATAAAGAACTGCGAGCCATTGTCATCCTTCCCTGCGTTTGCGCACGCGACCAGACCGCGCCGGTTGAACCGCAACCGAGTGTGGAACTCATCCTGTTAAACAACAGATACCATACAAATAATACTTTAAAAGAACATATGCTCTTTGAATGTCCCACTCCTGGGCACAAGCCTCCCCTCAATGCGAGGGGGATTCAGACCATAAAATATTATAGTAACGCATAGTCTGCCTTATTAAGCATAGAATTTCCCAGAGATCAAAAATTACGGACTTCCATTGAATTTTAAAAAATATAATATTTTCGCCTGCATGAATCTCTCATAGCTCTATGGGTGTATGTGTCTATGGGTATGTTATCGGTAGGTACCAAAGCCAATAGATTTTATTTTGATACTCACTTTGAATGGAGCACCATAGATTGACTCTCCCCCAGTTCCATCTCCGTTCGGATCACCACCTTGCACTATAAACCCAGGCACCACTCGGTGGAATATAGTACCTACAACAAAACACCACATTAAGACTCTGCCTGATTGATGGTAGAGCCTAGCTGTAGCCAATTGAATGCAGCTCATATACAAATGAAACTCAAACTCAAAATTTTTTATTCATGTAAGCTATAAGTAAGTAGCATTTATAAATCGTCAAATTAGCACAAATATTAAAGTTACGCCTGATTCCATCAATTATCACAAATATTTTATCGTTACCACCGGTTCGTAATGTTGGTTCCATTGAGAAGAGCCGGCAAGAAACTCAATGGTTACTCTTTTCAAAAGAAAAAGAATAATTGTATACATTTTCAAACAGCAACGCTATGTGAGAAGGCAGGCATTAACATATAGTTAACTAGGGCTAATAGCTTGACTAGGGAGTTACCCTCTCATAGAAGATTGGCGTAAAGTAGTTATGACAGCTGCGTTTCGTACGATGAGTGACACCCCTTCCTCTTCCTCCGTCCCACTCCCCTTCAAGTTGGCAATGTCCGAGCTATGCCTTTGGTATTTCAAGCATCTACACACTATGATAACTGTTAAAAATGAGGTGTTCAATATGCTTGCTTACCACCTCAGTCACATTACAAAAATATACATTAAATACACATTAACCCTTATTCATAGAGATTTTGGCCAGTTTGCAATGGTTTTGAAAGGCATTTTTAGGAACAAATGTGATTTGTAATTCCACTGCAGGTCGATTATAAATTTCTATGAATAAGGGGGTACCTAAGTCTCTGGTAGAAAATGAGATTGTGAGCCAAAGATTGCACCTGCTCATCTTGTTTCCTTGACTATCACTCCCTACTATATCAATGTTAGACAAGTTATGGGAGCTGAAAGGTATGTAACTGTATCTTCATATTGAATGCAGGGATTCTTACCATTGTAGTATCCCTCCATGCACAGCTGTATGAAGTTGCGACACGCTTTGGGCGCCTCCTTCGTCCATAATTCTACATCAATTTCGCCAGCCGAGGTTTTTAGGAGCACCTGATATAATGGATAGGATATTGTTTGAAAATACACTTTTTAACATTAGTTTCTTAAAATATTAATAAAGTAAAGACATTTTAAATGTCGTTTTATCAATTATCTATCTGTACTTTAGCGTTAGGTTCTCTTGAAGGGTATGCAAACAAGAAAAAACTTCGATCTTTAACCTATAATAATATCCTGGGACATTCTTTTACACCTACAAAGAGCTTCACACGCTTTTTACACCTAAAAAGTATTTTGAGATTATGGTGATTTTTAAGCATAAATTATAATGAGAACTAGCATCAAAATACAGGTTATTGTCAAAACTTTCATGAGATTATAGTTAATAGGGTAATAATATGCATTTTACGTAAAAAATCACAGAAATGCAATAAAACCAACTGTAAACACTCACCTTGCCTAAAGCAGGAGGTTCTTGTATGTAAATGTTACTCATGGTGGCTGTAATTCATAGATTATTTAATTAATCACCGATTTCTTTATATATCGGGAATAATAGGGATTAAAAACTATTATAATTGGTTAAAACTGAAAATATAAATAGAAAGCTCTGACAGCTCCCAATCAAACATAAATCGGCTGTCACTGTCACTGTCAACATTTTGCTTGATAGATTAGAACTAGGCAAGCATCGTCTACATCATGATGCCAGTGTGAGTAGAAGTAGGTACATTTCGGAAAACATCGTTGATTTCGGAACATTTCACCATAATTTCATACCATTCTCTAACGTTCTTCAGCGAAAAGCAATGGTAACCCGGAGAAACCTACCAATCCTTCCATCCTTATAATTTTAATGGTAGGTACCTACTCACTACGTAGGAGCAGTAAAATGTACCTACAAATTAACCCCCAAATTTATAGAGACCTTAGCCAGTTTACAATGAGTTAACAAAGCATTTCTAGGAACAAAAGTGAATTGTAATGCCAGTGTACCTTTATCATAACTTTTTATAAATTTGGAGGCTGATATTTATAGGTACCGTAATAATAAACACTTTCCCGCCCATTCGTTCGTAACTCTTAAAATTCTTAAATCTATGGCATCCTGACCTCTGCGAGGTATCTGTGAGTGACCCCAGCCAAAGGTCACAGTCCCTAACCAAAGGTCACACGTCATAAGTGGGCATGCCAGTTCGATTCACGGCGTGTCACTTTTTATGCGCCCGCGGCGGTGTCATTCCGAACTAAATTCCAGCGCTAACGATTTCACCTACAAATATCAATACCGTACCATCACGCCTGTATTCTCGGACGGGGTAAATCAATAGAATAAAATACTTATCTCTAAATGAACACCCACGTAATAATTATACCTAACGCTAGTACCTAGGTATAAGGTAGGTACTGAGGGAGATCCCAGTAACACTCAGACTAGCTGGGTAGGTAACAAAAAAGACTAACTACTTTTTACGTAGTAAAAAAACTGAATAAGGTACCTACCTATTACTATTTATTGTTTCCTCCCGCTTTGCAACGGAGAGAGTGGACAATCTTCTTCCAACTCCTCCTATCCTTTCTTTTGATTAAATTCGTGCGGGTTCCAAGACAACATAGCTTGTCCCCGGGACTCGTCGAGAATCAAACCTTGGCGTCATCGTTGGACACCATTGTCGATCCTGGCTTACAGGAGTCACAGTGATGGTTGTGTGCCGGTGGGCCCCATAAAAAAAAAAATCTAAAATATAGTCCTGCGAGTTAGTACTTATAGGCTGAAGTGGCAGTGTGCGGGGCACATAGCCCGAAGAACTGATGGCCGATGGGGCAGAAAGGTTCTTGAGTGGCGACCACGTACCGGAAGACGCAGCGTGGGTAGGCCTCCCATAGGCCCGCCACATACATACAGGCTATAAGGTGAACCGATGACCTAGTGAAGGTCACGGAAAACTGCTGGATGCAAGTGTCACAGGAGCGGGCGTTGTGGAAAACTTTGGTTGGGCATAGGTCCAACAGTGGACGTATTTTGATTGACATGATGATGATAAAGTTACCCAAACTTACTAGCCTCCTTCTATTAAAGGCAGGGGGGGAGGGGTCGATCTTGAGAAATACTCTCGTATGAATACTTGCTAAAATATCGCACTAATCAATTACAAGCTTATCTATACTTTTAAAAACCTGTCATGTTAATGTTACTACACAATTAATTTGTCGAGTTCCGTACATTTGAATACTTTGATATTATTGGTGGTAGCCATGGACCAATTACTAAGGGGACTGGCCCTAAGCAACTCGGCCGAGTGGTCGGCCTAGTACTAACATCGACATAAAACGAAGCGAGTAGTTCCACTATTTACCGGTAGATAGAACAATGGAAATGAAAAAACAATGACCACGTTTTATTTCATACATATATCTAATAAGGGCACCTCTTTCTTTAGTCTTTACTCTGTGGTGGTAGCCCATTGACTGCAGTTCATATATGGGCTGGATCGACCGGGGTAGTACCAACCTCTCACAAAAACCGGACCCGGATGTAGAGAGCCGGAAGCCCAACACCTCCCGTCTCCCACTCGCCTTCAACAACGTGCGAGCGATGCCTTTCCGAGTCGCCTAATCATCTCGTACGAAACGCAGCTGTATTAGCTGCTTTACGCCGATCTTCTGTGAGAGGGTGGTACTATCCCGGTCGAGCTAGCCCGTATATGAGCTACAGACAGTTAGCTACAACTTGGCACTATACTAACCATTTCTTCTTCTTCTTCTTATAGTATGGTTAGTGGCCAACCTGGTTTCAGAGTTGTCAAGTCGCCCAAAGGCCTCCGACAAGGCTTAACGACTGCTGCAATGACAACAACCGGGACCGACTTTTTACGTGCCCTCCGAAGCACGGAGACGCTTAGTTCAAATGCCACTAATGGTCACCCATCTCTGTCTGACCTTGCCAAGCGTTGCTTAACCTCCGATCGTTTACCGATCAGTGATTGCAGCTGACTATGAGCGCCTCACTAACCAATTTGACCAATTGGTACTGTAGTGGTCAAGGAACCCTAAACTATCAAAATTATCGAGAGCGATCGCCTAATCGATCAGCGGAGCCGCCGGCCTTGCCGGGACACGTCAATGCCGCGACATGCGCATGCGCATGTACCATATACGAGGCCCGGGGCGTTGCGCCATACAGTTTACAACTATTTGGAGCTATTACCAATTATATCTGCTGGCTAGTTAGGTGGTCTGTGCCATCAGCGATCCCAGTAACACCGAACACCAACCCCCCTAGACAAGTGGCATGAACGCTAATCGAATAGAATAGAATAGATTTCACAATGTATGGAAATGACATTACAAGTCGCTATGTAGATCACGCGACTTATGTCATTTCCATACATGAAGCGTAGCGATTTGAAGGAACGCTTGTAGACGTCAGCCACTTGTCTAGAGTCTCAGGGCAAATTACTAAAAGGCCGTTTCTGCAATTTGCATCTGGCGGGAATCGAACCCGCAACCACCCGATGCGCCAAGCTTACCCTCGTCAACTGTCAGTTTACTGTGTCTTTTTATGTGGCTAAGGTGGCAAACAAGCGTACGGCCCGCCTGATGTTAAGCAATTACCGTAGCTTATAGATGCTTACCATACCATAGGCATCGCTCGCACGTTGCCGACCTGAAGGGGAGTGGGATGGAGGGAGGGGGAGGTGGGGTGGGCTTTCGGCTCTCTCACTCATCGTACGAAACGCAGCTGTAATAGCTGCTTTACGCTGATCTTCTGTGAGAGGGTGGTACTACCCCGGAAGAGCCGGCCCGTTTATGAGCTGCAGTCAATTGGCTACAGCTTGGCTCTAACAACTTGAAAACGTCTACAAGCGTTTCTACAAATCGCTACCATCGCTACGCTTAAATGTATGGAAATGACATTACAAGTCGATAATTAGATCACGTGACTTATGTCATTTCCATTCACGAAACCACTTGGCTAGGGGGGCAGGCCCCAACGATAATATTATTTTGGCATGGCAACTCGAAATGAGAGGGACACGGTCCCAACTGGGGCCTCTCGCTCGGCTCGTTTTTTGTGCAGTAGTGAACAGTCCAGTATGTATTTACGTTCGTGGTACAATTATTTTCCAAAGACCTAGCAAGCAAACCCGCGACTATCACCTATGCTTTTAACAAATGACACACCGCCCCCTTCGTGACAGGTATCATTTAGACCGTACATATATAATCTGTACATTAACATATGCAAACACAATACAAGCCATTATGCGTGTCGAACAATCAATCTGCGCATTATGCAAAGCTGATCGAAACGATCTAAGTATAACGATCGGTAAATGATCAATTCACACTTCAGAAATGACCGCTGTTTAGTTAGGGTGACCATAAAAAAATAAAAATGTAACGTCACGACTTTATCCCCATTCGGGGGCAGTCAGAGGCTTGAGTGGCCATACACCACATTATGGAGGTATTAACCAACTCAAAGCCCACGTTTCACCAGATAGTCAGCACCCAACGTGACAGGTGGTGAACCTTGTCGCCGGTATACAGGATAATAATAAAAATGTAAGCTCACTTAATGCATTTAAATCAAAACTGGCTCAACACATAGTTGAAAAATATTCATAAATTTAAAAATATAGATGCGTTAAGTGACCTAGATAATAAAAGAACAACGACCGACAAATTGTACAATTACTATAAGCAAATCTTGTTCTCATGTAAGTGACGACTGTCTTTTTTGAGAATAAAATATCTTTAAACCTATATCCTGGGACATTTTTTTACACACGGCTTTCTGATCCCAAACTAAGCAGAGCTTGTACTATGGAAACCAGATAACAGATATTACATATACTACTTTTTATTTGTAAATACATACTTAATATACATATACACCCAGACTCGGGACATACAGACATGTTCATGCACACAAATTCATGTCCCGGATAGGAATCGAACCTACGACCTGCAGCGTGAAAGGCGCCTCCGCGCCAACCACGCTAACGGGCCCGTCAACTGACTATTACCTAATCCCGAGGGATAGGTAGGTTTCCTCACGATGTTTTCCCTCACCGTCAGCGAACTGTAAATTATGCACATAGATGAAAATTCATCCATTAGTGCATGCCCCACCGGGGATCGAACCTGGGACCTTCTGATTGCTAGCCCAATTCCCCCCATTTCGGCTGCAAGAGTGTCAATATTAAACTTAGGATTATTCTAGATTTAGTCACCAAATCATGGCAACCATACACAGTGTAAGTGAGTGGCGCCACGCGCCCGCGCACGTTGACCGCCGCCGCGAGGCCGAATTCCAACGTTCCAAATTTGAATTTTCGAATTTTGAAATTGGAACACTGTTTGTTTTTTATACACTTTATTTGGACACACTTCTTTTTATCATGCCTTTATCTTAATTACTTTCGCGCGAGTCGTTTGATTAATTAAATTCCTTCGATCCTTTACTAATGTTTAAATAATGTTTGTCTGGCGATATTATTTATAAAAGGCAGGACCGTTGTCGTTTGTGCCGTGTGAATGTAGTATGCCCGTATTAATAAATGTATCTCAAAGTTGAGATCGATCTCAAGATGCAGTTTTGACGTTTAATGTATGGAACATCTGTCAAAAACAGCATATGAAGTTCGATTTCAAACTTGAGATCGATTATGATACGAGCCTAAAAGGCATGACCGTTGTCGTCTGTGCCGTGTGAATGTAGCCTCATCCCATTCCCTTGACATTCCACTTCCTTGATCCTTGACTGTATAAAAAAATAAGTTAAATTGCTTTAATGCAATATTCGTGACTGTTCAGTTCCGTTATCGTATTGTAAATGTTGCGATGTTTTGAAGGTAGAGCCAAGCTGTAGCCAATTGACTGCAGCTCATATACGGGCTGTCTCGGCCGGGGTAGTACCACCCTCTCACAGAAGATCGACGTAAAGTAGCTATTACAGCTGCGTTTCGTACGATGAGTGAGGGAGCCGGCGGCACCCCAACACCCTCTTCTACACCCTCTCGTCCCATTCCCCTGCAGGTCGGCAACATACGAGTGATGTCTCTGGTATTGCAAGCATCTATAGGCTACGGTAACTGCTTAACATCAGGGCCCTAAGTCGCTAAACCATTGTGGTGCCATTGTGGCGTTTTGCTATAGTTATCGACCTTCTGATTGGTTGGTTCATTCTGAACAACCAATCAGAGGATTGATCACTATAGCAGCTCAATGCAATGGCTAACCGACTTCAAGCCCAAGCGAGCCATCGTTCGAAAATATTAAAAAAAAAACTGGCCAAGTGCGTGTCGGATTCGCACATAAAGGGTTCCGTACCACCATAGAATAAAAACGTCAAAAATATGTATCAAGTTTATTGTATGGGGACCCCCTTTAATTTTGTTTTTATTTTATTTTAGTGTTTGTTGTTGTAGCGGCAACAGAAATACACATACTGTGAAAATGTCAAGCCTCTACCTATTACGGTTCGTGAGATACAGCCCGCTGACGGACGGACAGACGGACAGTGTAGGCTTAGTAATAGGGTCCCGTTGGCACCCTTTGGATACGGAACCCTAACAAAAAGGTCAAATTTCCCTTAAAAAATTACTAAACACACGTTCAAAGCGTGTTTAACTTTTTTATAACACCGTATGTTTTAGTTAGCCGGCAGCCCTGTGTGCTGTCAGTGCTCGTTTGGCGGACATCACTGCGGTGCCGGTGGTCAGACGATGGCATGGCAAGGTCTAGTGGCGACCTCTATGTGTCATGATACTTGATCCTGGGGACGGTGTTATGCTAGATCAAATCAACTCTACCGCACGGGCCCGTTGGCGTGGTTGGCTAAGAGTCGGCGTTTCTCGCTGCGGTAGGTTCGATTCCTACCCGGGACATGCATTTGTGTGCATGAACATGTCTGTATGTCCCGAGTCTGGGTGTATATGTATATTAAGTATGTATTTACAGTCAAAAAGTATATGTACTAATATATGAGGCCACGGCGGAGGGTTATGATTTTGACCAGTATATATTATGTATGTGCGTTCATCTGTTCCCGCATAACTTCCAAACTACTTATAATTTGACAAATGAGGTATCGGAAGCGTCTTGATCGTCCGCTGATTATAGGCTATATGACGTCACATTAAATTGAATATGGCGCCCTCTAGAGCACATAATGACATGAACTAAAAAAATATAATAATGAAGCCTTATTGTGTATCAAATGAGAGAGTTTAATTACCTAAAAAATAAGTTAAAAACTTAAACCCGACTACTGAAAAAACACGCTCTAAAAAGTATGAAACAAGAAAATATTCTAATCTAGAGGATAGCCGTGATCCGTGGTCATATGCCACTTTGCCCTAAAGGACCTAAACGGACCACGGCTATCCTCTAGACGAGAATATTGTTTCATACTTTTTTTATTTAGTTTCAGAGGTATACTTGCCCGATATACGACGAGCCCGTTGGCGTGGTTGGCGTGATTGCGCCTTTCACGCTGCAGGTCGTAGGTTCGATTCCTACCCGGGACATACATTTGTGTGCATGAACATGTCTGCATGTCCCGAGTCTGGGTGTATATGTATATTAAGTATGTATTTACAAATAAAAAAGTAGTATATGTAGTAATGTCAGTTATCTGGTTTCCATAGTACAAGCTCTGCTTAGTTTGGGATCGGGTAGCCGTGTGTAAAAAAGGTCCCAGGATATTATTATTATTATTATTATTATACCTACAGCTCCCCGCTTTGTTACTACTTAACATCTATTGCAACGCCGCAGAACGAACTTCAGACAAATAGCTTATAACGTGATCTTCAGGGTGGCCTACTTACACCACCCGTACTTGGTAATATGATATTGAACAAAATAATCTAGATTACATCGTGCATAACACCATCCGCGGATCAATAACTACCACATTCTAAATTCAAATCGGATTATTGCTATTGATTTAGTGTTGTTAATCGCGGCGCGCGCGCCGGCCAACGACCTGCGCACGCAGTATTTATTTAATTTTATTTATTTATTTTAATTGTTAGTGTTTTTTTTATTTATTTAAACTCACAATGCTGAAGATTTTAGCTGCGTTTTGCTTGGGTATGTATCAAACATAATTATTAAATTATTGATTTAAATTTTATTTGGAAGACTTTTGTGGAACCTTTGGTAGATATTTTACGTTCAATTGGTGCTTCTACATAAACCGAGCGGCAGCGCGTTACAGTAATCTTTTGACGGCTAACCACGTAGTAGACTTAATATCATATCTGATTATTTGGACGTGGCTGCTCGTGGCTTGTGGACGCGGCCAATGTATTAGATGCGAATGTAGAAGAGGCAAGCAGCGCGCCTGAGCAATCAGTTTTAAAGTCTGAACGCATAATGTCAGAAGTTCTGACTCAGAACTCATGGTTCGGACATAGAAGCTCGGGACTTGTGTACTAAAATCGTTGTGGATTAAAATCAATTGCTGCGTCTACATCAGACGCATGCCGCGCCCGAGCACTAAGTTTTGACGTCAGAACGCATAGTTATATTTCATAACGCGAGTGCTCGGGTAAGGCATGTAGATGCACCAATTGACTGTGAAAATTCACAGGTGAAATAACAGTTAAAGAAAACAATTAATTTCACGAAGGCTATAAAAAAAAGTAAAAAAAATAACGTCACGACTTTTGTCCCCATTCGGGGGTAGTCAGAGGCTTGAGTGGCCATACGCCACCACAATGTGGAGGTATTAAGTCAACTCAAAGCCCGCGTTTCACCAGATAGTCAGAACCTAACTTGACAGGTGGTGAACGAAGGCTATGCTCGGAGTTTCTCTACCTACGAGATCGGATCAGAAATGAGGAGTTACGTAGACAAACCAAGGTCACCGGCATAGCCCAGCGAATTAGTAGGCTGAAGTGGCAGTGGGCGGGGCACATAGCCCGAAGAACTGATGGCCGATGTGCCAGAAAGTTTCTTGACTAGCGACCAAGTATCGGAAGACGCAGGCGTGGGTAAGCCCCCACAAGGTGGACCGACGACCTAGTGAAGGTCGCGGGAAACCGCTGGATGCAAGCAGCACAGGACCGATCGTTGTGGAAAACCTTGGGGGAGGCCTATGTCCAACAGTGGATGTCTTTTGGCTGACATGATTCTTTTTTTTTTTTTTCATTATAGGACTGCGGTGGCAAAAAGCGTACGGCCCGCCTGATCTTAAGCAGTCACACCTAAAGATGCTTGCAATACCAAAGGCATTGCTCGCACATTGCCTACCTGAAGGGGAGTGGAATGGATGGAGGAGAAGGGGGTTTGGGGTTTCGGCTCTCTCATTCATCGTACGAAACGCAGCTATAATAGCTGCTTTACGCCGATCTTCTGTGAGAGGGTGGTACTACCCCGGTCGAGCCAGCCCGTATATGAGCTGCAGTCAAGCTACAGCTTGGCTCTACCACCTTATGATGATGATGAATGAAAATTAATTGAAAGTGGAATTAAATTCCATGCTATTATCTACCCATATTTGTTTATTCAGTTGTTTGTCCTCAGCCCTCGCCACCCTGGCCTACAGCCAGCAGCCCCACGACTACTACCACGTGCTCCACCTCCCCCACGACCCGCCCCTCTACCCCGTGTTCGCGCGCGCACCCCCCACTCAGTTCAGCTGTGACGGCCGGCCGAGGGGGTACTATGCTGATGTCCAGAGTGGCTGCCAGGTACGAAAGCAGTAATCCGTTTAGGCTTCGAATTTTGAATTTTGACACATTGTCGTAAAGCCGGCTCTACACTCACGCCGCGAAGGCCCGCGAACGCATTGTTCTCGCCGCGTAAACAATGGGTTCGCGGGCCTTCGCGGCGCGAGTGTAGAGCCGGCTTAAATTGGTGTAGAAATCACGAACGAAGCTTATTTTTTTTATGGGACTAAGGTGCCAAACAAGCGTTGAGCCCGCCTGATGTTATGAAGTTACCTTAGCCTATAGATGCTTGCAAAGTGGGACAGAGGGACGCGAAAGGCGGGTTTTAGGCTTCCGGCTCTCTAACTAATCGTACGAAACGCAGCTGATAGATACTTTACGCAAATGTTCCGTGAGATTGTGGTACTACTCTGTTCGAGCCACCGAGCTCTACCACTTATAAGATAAGATGATCTAGGAATGTAATAGCCCCACTGAAAAGCAATCGATTTGACTTTAACTTTGACATTGTATTTCAGGCCTACCACTTCTGCTGGCGGCAACGTTTAGTGAACACAGACTTGTGCTCAAACGGAACCCTTTTCAACGAGCAGTTCCAAGTACGTACCTATACTGTTTTTGCTTTTTTTATGGGGCTGAGGCGGTCAACCGGGGCCGGCTGCTTATGCCCTAAGGGCCTCCGAAGACTAGCTATTTTTAGCATCGGCGATCGGGGATTTTGATGCTGCGTCTCGCTCGTTCGCGCTCGAAGCAACGCGACGCAGCATCGATACGTCACAGAATCGCCGGTCGCCGATGCTAAAAGTAGCTAGTCTTCGGAGGCCCTAAGTGCTATATCGCACGAGGACACCAGTCGTAGCGCAACCAGTCGCTCCACCAACAAAATGTATAGAGCTGTATGGAGGGTATCGCACCTGGTGTCCGCTTGGTAGCGCAACCAATTCGGTGTCGGCTATCGAGTCACCCGCTGGTGGTGCAACCATGCTTGCCTCGTGCAATATCGCACGCATAGTTGTTGTCGGGATCTTCTATATTATACAGGGTTATTTATTACTGCCATCAAAAACAACAACTTTTGTTCTATGAATTTTACAAAACAAAAAAATATATACAAAAAATCACTTTCTAAAATGTATGAAAAAAAAAATTTTTTTCTCATCTAGTGGAAAGCCATGGTACGTGGTTGTATTCCACTTTGCCCTAAAGTACCTAAACGTACAACGGATTCTATTCTCTAGATGAGCATATTTTCTTGTTTCATACATTTTATAGAGTGATTTTTACTTAATTTTTTTATTTGTTTTTTAAAAAGGTCATAAGATGTGTCCATATGGCGCGCATGCCTCACCCGAGCACTCATATTATGACATTACGTCTATGCGTTCCGACGTCAAAAGTGAGTGCTCGCGCGAGACTTGCGCCTGATGAAGACGCCGCCATAGAACAGAAGTTGTTGTTTTTGATGTCAGTAATACGCCCCTGCAAGGTTGTTAGTGTTTTACCAATAACCCTGTATAGCGATGTGCCTCGTAAATGTTGATATCGTGATTCAGGATTTCTATGTTGTACTGAACCGTGCATTCAGTGCCATCTATTGGTGGAATGTATAGTTTGTAATGTGAGGTCGCTTCGCTACACCATAATAAGGTTCCCCAGTCATGAGGATAAGGCAGAGAAGAATTTCGAAATTCCTTTCATTATCTGGTCTGAATGCTACCGGGATCGATTCCAGTGCATTGCACAAGCGTTGTTTGGCAAAAATAATAAATTGTATCGTACCTACTTTGGCTACCCTACAATGGACTGGGGGCGATCCCAGTGACACCCAGACCAGGGCAAATTACGAAAAGGCCGTTTCCGAATTTCGCCTCTGCCGGGAATCGAACCCGCAACTACCCGATGCAGTGAGCCGAGCGGCCTACGCTCGAACTACTGCGCCAAGCTGTCGTCAAAAATTAATTAAGTACCTTCTTAAATATTTCATTTTTTTCAGGTTTGCGACCATTTCTACAACGTGCGATGCGGATCTCCTTTTGAAGATTTATAAATTTAATAAACAAGTACCTACCATTATGAGGTACTAAGGTAGAGATAAAAGTTTTACACATTTTGCCATTAAATGTAAGGTCCCATGCAGTTTAAAGTCATGGGGTATACTTCAAAATTAAATAATTTTAATATTTTATTATCGTTTCATTTCATAATACGATGCTGACCGTATAGTGTGTTAAGAATAGTGATGTGCCGAGTACGCTATTTTTGGTACTCGAGTATTCTGGTACTCGTTAAAAAAAGAATCGAGTAAGTACTCGAGTCAGAGGACTCGGACAGGTACTCGAATACTTGTAATGAGTACTCGAGTACTTAATAGGACTCGAGTACTTTTGCATTATATATATTTTTAACCACTCAAACGTCCGAGCTTCACATTTAATTACTGCGTTGTACTTACACTCGTGAAAATTGGAGAAAATGGCGAAAATTTTGGCGAGAGCCCCGATTTATAACGTATTTTCTAAAAAACTACAACTGTTACAGCAAGTACTCGGAACCCGTACTCGAGTTCTATAATCTGAGTACTTGAGTACCCGAGTACTTACTAAGTACTCGAGTAAGTACTCGAGTCAGGCTGTACTCGGCACATCTCTAGTTAAGAAAACTCTGTCCGACCCGAAATCGTATTGTTGGGTATCGAGATTAAATTCTATTTTTGTAATTATTTTTTTTAGCATAGTTTTTTTTGCCCAGGTGCTGGGCAAAGACCTCCCCTTTTTTTGGAAAACAATGACCACGTTTACATATTATGGTCGGAGGTGCCGCCCATAGACGAAATATTAAAGGACTGGGTCTAAGCTACTCGGCCGCGTTGCTATTACATCACACAGCTCGGCCGGTGACGTCATCACAGTAGGCGTGGCTTAAGTCAGTGTGCTGTTGGCGTTCGTCCTGTGCAGACGTCTTGCCAACGTTCGCATCCCAAATATAATTATATTCGACACTAGATGGCGACCCTCGGTACGTTTTTTATATGAACCTACACTTAGTGACATCTAATGTGAAAAAGTTTAACTACGTACTAACATCGACATAAAACGAACCCAGTAGTTCTGCTATTTACCGGTAGATCGGGGGGGGCGGTATCTTGTAAATTGCCTCCCATTTTTAACCCCCACCACCCCGCGAAAAATTTCCACGCGTTGTTTCATAGGGAAATCCAATAAGGGCACCTCTTTCTTTAGTCTTTACTCTATGGGTGCCGCCACACGGTCTAACATAATTACTGCCGGTAACGGTGTTGTCATATTTTTAAAATTTGCTACATTTTGGGGGACAATGGCAAAAAAAATGGCATTTTAAATTTTCATTAATATGTTTACTATCATGAATATTTAAATTTTTATTTTATTTTATTTGGTCATGTGATTGGGAAACCTAAATGCCGGTTTCGGCTCGGACAGGGTTTTCTTAACATACTGTATAAGTCCCTGAAAAAATTCTGAAAGCCCTAATTAAAACAAAGGGATAGGTAAATAAAACAACAAATCTAAAATTACAACATTGATTTTCTTTTATTATAAAAAATGTATAAATTGGCAGTGATAAATATTTGTATTGCTATCCTCAAATTTATAGAGATTATTAACCAGTTTACAATGGGTTTAACAAGCATTTTTAGGAACAAAAGTGATTTGTAATGCCATTTTAAATCCATCATAACTTTCTATAAATTTTGTGGTTACATTTCACAAGCAGTTCTTTTTAATTATAATAACTAAGGCAGCAACAAGCGTACTGCCAGCGTGATGTTAAACAGTTGCCGTAGCCTATGGATGGTTGCAATACCAAAGGAATCGCTCGCACGTCGCCGATCTGAAGGGAGTGAGACATGGATGAGAAAAAGGAGAGAAAAGGAAAGGGGGAAGTTGTGCTTCCGGCTCTCTCACTCATCGTACGAAACGCAACTAAAGTTACTTACTTTACGCCGATCTTCTGTGAGAGGGTGGTACTACTGCGGTCGAGACAGCCCGTATACGAGCTGCAGTCAATTGGTCAATTCGATCACAAGTGTAGTGACTAATATCAGCTACAAACGTGAGATATATCAGCCTAATACCTAATCTATAAATCCATCTTCAAATAAAATGTATATTATGATATACAGACAGACGGATATAGTAGAACTATAAAGCCGGTTAAACACTCATGCCACGAACCCATTGTTAAGGCCCGCGACATACATACGGAAAATTCCGTACGGAATTCCGTTTCGAATCATCGAATCGTGAACTCCGAACGCAGTAAATCCATCCAAATGTATGGACGTATCGCGTTCGGAAACCCCGATTAGATATTTCGAAATGGAATTCCGTACGGAAATTCCGTATGTATGTGGCGGCCCTAAGCGAGAACACTCGGTTCAAGGGCCTTCGCGGCATGAGTGTAGACCCGCTTAGGGTTCCTAATGTGACATGGATCCCTGTAGAGAGAATTGTTGTGTAATATTTACATAGGGTATTTTATAGACATTTTAACACTAAGGCCAGGCGTCCATTAAACGCTAGTCGAATCGAATTAGCCCCCCTAGACAAGTGGCATGATGCATGCCACTTGCATGAACGCTAATCGAAAAGAATAGAATAGACTTCACAATGTATGGTAATGACATTACAAGTCGGTATGTAGATCACGTGACTTATGTCATTTCCATACATTAAGCGATTTGAAGGAACGCTTGTAGACGTCAGCCACTTGTCTAGGGGGTAGGCATTCTTTTGATTATATTCGTGCGGGTACCAAGACACCTTAGCTTGTCCCCGGGACTCGTCGAGGGTCAAACCTTGGCGTCATCGTTGGACACTGTCGATCCTGGCTTCCAGGAATGACAGTAGTGGGAGTGTGGCGGGCATAGACCCAAAATATCTCGTCAGATAACTTTTTCCATAATATATCAAAACGACATATTTATTTGGCGGATAACATTTACTGAATGATTTTGAAACAGACTCTAAAAGGTACTTTAAAAAAGTTTAATATTTAGTCAAGGAAGTCGCGTTTTTATTTTTTGAGGCGCTCATAGCTAGCTGCAATTACTGATCGGTAAACGATCGGAGGTTAAGCAACGCTTAGCAAGGTCAGGCAGAGATGGGTGACCGTTTAGTGGCATTTGAACTGGCGTCTCCGTGCTTCGGAGGGCACGTAAGAAGTCGGTCCCGGTTGTTGTCATCTAGACAGCAGTCGTTAAGCCTTGTCAGAGACCTTCGGGCGGCTTGAACAACTCTGACACTAGGTTGGCCACTAACTATACGATAAGAAGAATATTTTTTGAAATTTTTATAAATACTTTTTTCGATTCGACTCAACCTGCAGTGGACACCTACCATTAAAAACTATTTAAAAAGCAATGCCAACGTTCCTAAAGTCAGTACTATGACCAGGCTACTACGAATGTTACAACTCGATCCTTTTTCACTTTTCTTCTCGACTGGAACCAACTCATTTTCTTCGTTAACCTTCTCCATTGCTTTCATGATCGCATTCTCTTCGAGTGAGAGTGAGATGGCGTCATTGATCGTTTGCATCAAATGGTAGTTCGTGTATTTAGGTTCGGGTAAAATAAGCTCCAGAGTGCCGTCCTGTGTCATGTACGCTGAAGGAATCTTATTTAGACTGATATGTTTTGCTGAAAAAAGAAATTCAATAAGTACAAAGTGTTAGGTACACAAAGAGTAGTTCGATGTTAAAAGTTGAGTGGTTATAAGGGTCTCGATGTAAGTATATATCCAATTTCTAAAAAGTCCAATTCGCTAAATGTTATTTTACCGACAAGTCCATTTTAAAAATGTCATATTCCAAAAATGATTGATTCCGTAAAAGGCCAATTCCAAAAATAGATAATTTTTTGGATAATTCCGGAAATTATTATTTCCGAAAATGTTCAATTTCGAAAAAGGCCAATTCCGAAAATAGATAATTCCACTTATGTCCATTTCTGAAAATGGATAATTCTAGAAATGATTATTTCCAAAAATGTTCAATTCCAACAATGCTACAAAAAAGGGTGCTACAAGTTCACCCCCTTTGTGTTTTTGTGGCATCGCAGCTCCCAAACGGATACGCCGATTTCGACACAAGTTTTTTGTTCAATAGCTGGTGTTCCTGAAATTGTTCTGGCTATGTTTGATAGAAATCGGTTCAGCCATTTTCAAGATAACCGCATTTGAGTTTTAGACTTCACTTACCGTTTGGTAAATGTAGGTTCTCCAGAGCTTTGGTAAGCAGAGGGTCTTTGACCATCCGTTTGTGTCTGTCCACAAAGTCGATGTAAGCATCCACCTCGCCGGGGCAGTCGCTCTTGAAGTCATCCGTGTCTATACTCCATACCATGAGCCCTCCGAGACCATAGTCCATTGCCATTCTGAAAAACATGAAGAAATTCGGTTGGAATCTTTTGGACTGAGTTTGGAGGAAACATAAATTTGAAGATTTGCCTTTATTTTCAAAAATAAGTAAAACTGTACCGGAATCGAACCGGTTTAATATGAGAAAATCCTAACAAGTCCGAGTAGGACTCCCGCCCTGAGGGTTCCGTACAATCGTATTAGTAGTAGAATTTTCTAAATCACTGAAACTAATATTTTTTATTTGTAATGAGTAGCCTAAATAATAATGTTCATGTCTCTAGCTTCATAAAAATGGGACCCCCATACAAACTTTCACCCCGTATTTTACCCCATTAGGGGTGGGATTTTCCAAAGTCCTTCCTATGTTCTGTTTATCGCTTACACTAGTAGTTTGGGCTGTTCACGTCGTGGCAAACAGCTAGATAGACAAACAGACAACAAAGTGATCCTATAAGGGTGCCGGTTTTTTCTTTGGACTTATGAGGTACGGAACCCTCAAAAAGGATGTAGTAATTTTGTGATACCGATCTAAGGGACACCGCAGACTTGCTACTTTTTGCATCGGTCGATCGGCGATTTAGTCGCTTTTAGCATCGGAGCAGTCGCTGCGTCCGACCGCAGAGACTCGCCAAAACGCGATGCAGTCGCAAAATCGCCGATCGCGGATGCAAAAAGTAGCAAGTCTGCGGTGGCCCTAAGGGATCAAATTCTTCTACATAACATAGTGTCTTTCAATAATGTGAGACCAAAACACCACTCGTCTAATTCATACGTGGCGGTGTATTATTACTTTTGGGGGTACCCGACGGGCACGCCCAAATATGCAAGGCGGCTCTTACTTGACTTTCATAGCAATAGATCTCCCGTTATCATATGATATGATTCTGTCACCACTGCCGTACTCGTCTCGAAGATACGGCGTCGAGGACTTCTCATGCCAGTACTGACGCCACGTCGAAGTATTTTTCATTTCTGAACAGATCTGTAATAAGACAAGGAATAAAATACCTACACGGTTTTAAACACAGAAATGTAAAAAAAAATTAATGGCCTTCGCAAAAAAATCGTTAAAAAATCAGAGAACTTATTTTGAAAAATAAGTCGATTCTGCGCACCAAAACGCGAATAGCTGACGTAGGCCAATCAGCTGCAATATTAAAGTGGAACTGGGCCGGCCTCATCTGCCGCATACCGGCATTAGTATGTATGTCTTATTCCCAGGGACAGGGACCGACGACCTGGTGAAGGTCGCGGGAATACGCTGGATGCAGACAGCGCAAGACCGGTCATTGTGGTGAACCTTGGGGAGGCCTATGACCAGCAATGGACGTCTTTCGGCTGAGATGATGATGATTATTATTACACCATTGTTTACAAGTTACTGTAGGCTAAAGGCGAACATGTTGAGCTAACAATCGAAGGGTCCCAGGTTCGATCCCCGGTGGGGCATGCACCAATGGATGAATTTTCCTCTATGTGCATAATTTACAGTTCGCTTACGGTGAGGAAAACATCGTGAGGAAATAGCCAGTTCCTGTATACACGGCGACAAGGTTCACCCTGACACGTTGGGTTGTGACTATCTGGTGCAACGTGGGCTTTGAGTTGGCTTAATACCTCCACAATGTGGTGGTGTATGGCCACTCAAGCCTCTGACTACCCCTGAATGGGGATAAAAGTCGTGACGTTTATGTTATATTATGTTATTACTTACCTCATTGTATCCCATAAAACCGTCTTCTTTCGTATACGGTCCTTGGAATCCTTTGGATTTGACTTTTGTCTTGCCGAATTCAATCCTCCGGGTGGCTAGGCTTTCTAGCTGGAAGGTACGGCCGTACATTGGCAAGCCCATCACGAGCTTGTACGGGCTAACACCATGGTCTAGCATGTACTTGACGGTGAACTCCTGCGAAAATAACAGTGAAAATTATATAAATATTAATATCGCCAGTTGAGCTCGCTTTATTATTGACACCAGTACTTAAGAAAGCTCAGCTTATGTTGGAAATGTTACCATAGAAGTGCAGACGTACGAAAAAATATTTCGGAACTTCCCCCGACGAGAATCAAACCCGTAACAACCGACTGCAATGAGCCGGGCGCCCTACACTCAACCTAATCAAAGCGGTATAGTTGTAAATTACGAATACATAATAAAGTCAATTTATTATTATTTAAATTAATAGCATGTATACATGCCCATTCTAGTCATATCATATTCTTTATTCCATGGGTCTCAACTAGACCCAGTTTTGACTCGGAAAGCAGACCGCAGGCGCTCTTTAGAAGCTCCAATACCATTAAACATAGATTCATTTTTGTTTCCGCGAGGGCGCTTCAACTAGATCGAGAATGCGCACTAATAAAATACGGCAACTGATACTACGCCCAAGTCGGCGTACATCACTACATCTAACAGCAACCAAAGAATGAAACTGACGTGTCACGACGATAAAAATGGCCGCAATTTTTGGAATGATATCTCTTAGCAGCTCCCCTAGACAAGTGGCTGACGTCTACAAGCGTTCCTTCAAATCGCTACGCTTCATGTATAGAAATGACATAACTCACGTGATCTACATAGCAACTTGTAATGTCATTTCCATACATTGTGAAGTCTATTCGATTAGCATTCATGTCACTTGTCTAGGGGGGCTGGGCGGTATCTAGTTAAAGCGCGCGCGATACTTTAATCAATCTATGACATTAAAGTTACCACTCACCACGCTAAGATTGTCCTCTTCACTCATACCCTCTAAGGGCGCGTTAGCACCCACAACGCCGTCCCAAGTACCGTGGTAGTCGTAACACATCATATGTATAAGGTCTAGGTACCGACTCAGCTTGGTCAGGTCGTATGCTGACTCCATGGTGTCTTTACCAGCACCCAGCGCAGCTGTCAGGATATAACCCTTCGGTTCGAAAGCGTCTTTTAACTCCTGTAAACAATAACGACATATGACGTCACCACTATACAGGGTAAATTTGAAATCATGGGCATCCTTTTAAACGGTGATTCTACACGATTCAGAATGTTTAGGGAATATTAATAAACAAATGGCTGTTTCCTTGCTCAAAAAATTAGTTTAAAAATACAGCGAGGAAATGCAGCCAGTATTCTTGCTACCATCCCACGCGGACGGGATTTGTTTGAATAGGGGTAGGTTTTTATTTTATTTGATCTTAATTTTAATTTGTGTTTTCGTATACATAATAAAATATTGTTATTGTTCATAAACAAATTAATCTATAACAATTTATTGCCCAGGTTTGCTTAATCGAGCAATATTTTTAAGGTTCCGTACCCGAAGGGTGCCAACGGGAGCCTATTACTAAGCCTACGCTGTCCGGCCGTCTGTCCGCCCGTCTGTCTGTCAGCGGGCTGTATCTCACGAACCGTAATAGGTAGACACTTGACATTTTCACAGAATGTGTATTTCTGTTGCCACTACAACAACAAATACTAAAAATAAAATAAAACTTAAAAATAAAGGGTAAATATTACGTTTTTTGTATGGGGACCCCCATACAAAAAACGTAATATTATTAACTTATTTGTCTTATGGTCGGTTTCCATATAAAAGACTTCAACGTGTGACTATAAATATCAGCATTTTGGGGATGTTTGTTTATATTCTACAGTGGTACGGAACCCTTTAATTGCGAGTCCGACACGCACTTGGCCGGTTTTTTGTTGTCTGTTGTAATCGCTACTTTTTGCCGATCTTCTGAGAGAGGGTGGTACTACCCCGGTAGAACAAGCCTATACATATATGAACTGCAGTCGATTGGCTACAGCTTGGCTCTATCACCAACAACGTGACTCTATCTTAGTAATGTATTTGGTCGTTACCTTTACAAGCAGCACGAAGTTCTCCCTGTCATGTGGCTGGCCCTCCCTCTTCGTAGGGTATTCCCAATCCAGGTCCAGCCCATCAAACTCGTAATTACTGGAACATAACAACTCCTACATCAAAAGCGGTAAAGAGGTCAGTGATAGCCGATTGGTTAAGCACGCGTCTTTTTGGCTTAATTTCCAGGGTTCAAAAGAGTGCCTATATAATACGAGATGATAAAATGATTAGCCCTTTTAATGCCCCACTCACGGGCACGGGCCTCCCCTCAATGCGATGGGATTCAGGCCATAACGGCTCTATCTCACCGGGATGCCAAGCGCGTCGCCAGCCACCGTCGCCAACGAATTCGTATTGAATTTGACAGGTAATACCAATTGTTTGGATACGTGGCCGGCGACGTCGCTGGCTACCGTCGCCAATAATTCGAATTGTTTTGAAGGTGGTAGAGCCAAGCTGTAGCCAATTGACTGCAGCTCATAAACGGGCTGGCTCGACCGGGGTAGTACCACCCTCTCACAGAAGATCGGCGTAAAGCAGCTATTACAGCTGCGTTTCGTACGATGAGTGAGAGAGCCGTAAGCCCACCCCCCCTCCCCCTCCCTCCATCCCACTCCCCTTCAGGTCGGCAATGTGCGAGCAATACCTTTGGTATTGTAAGCATCTATAGGCTACGGTAACTGCTTAACATCAGGCGGGCCGTACGCTTTATTGCCACCGCAGTCCTATAAAAAAAAAAAATAAAAAAAAAATTGAATTATGTCAAAATATGACAGGACTCTACTTGGCGACGGTCGCCAATCCCGTCGCCAAGTGTGATACAACCCTAATCCACCGCCTTGGGCAAGTGCAGATTGGTGGATTTTACACGTCTTTCAAAAATTTGTTAGATTTTCTAAGACAAGTTTCCCGCGATGTTTTCATTCACCATAAGCTAGTAATAATCATATTAGAGTTATACTACTGTAGCCTAGGGGTGAACAGGTTGGGCTGGCAATCAGAAGGTCCCAGGTTCGATCCTCGGTGGGGCATGCACCAATGGATGAATTTTCATCTATGTGCATAATTTACAGTTCGCTGACGGTGAGGGAAAACATCGTGAGGAAACCTACCTATCACTCGGGATTAGGTAATGTGGTATGCACAATGTGGTGGTGTATGGCCACTCAAGCCTCTGACTACCCCCGAATGGGGATAAAAGTCGTGACGTTATACTTATACTTATACTGATTCGCACATGGATTTCAAAAAATTCAGAGGTGCGAGCTGGGGTTTGAACCCTGGACCTTAAGCCCGCAAAACGTGTGCTTGCAATTGGCTATCTCTGCTTAAAGTATCTATTGCCAAATGAAGTATAGTGGCATTTGAACTGAGCGTCTCCGTACTTCAGGGGGCACGTAAAAATCGGTCCCGGTTGTTGTCATCTACGCAGCAGTCGTTAAGCCTTGTCAGAGGTCTTCGGGCGGCTTCAACAACTCTGACACCAGGTACCAGGGAACCATACGATAAGAAGAAGAAGAATGAAGTACTTATATGTATAATAATAATAATATCCTGGGACATTTTTGTACACACGGTCACCTGATCCCAAACTAAGCAGAGCTTGTACTATGGAAACCAGATAACTGATATTACTACATATACCTACTACTTTTTTATTTGTAAATACATACTTAATATACATATACACCCAGACTCCGGACATACAGACATGTTCATGCACACAAATGCATGTCCCGGGTAGGAATCGAACCTACGACCTGCAGCGTGAAAGGCGCCTCGGCGCCAACCACGCTAACGGGCCAGCCCGTATATGTTTCTAAGTAATCAGTGCCAATACTAACCTCAAGATAGTCATGACACTCTTGATGAATATCTCTCGAGACTCAGGTTTGGACGCCATGGCAGAGTACTTGGGAGAACCTTCGTTCCATCCGCCGATGGCAAGCGTTACCTTCAAGTGGGGGTATTTCTTCTTGAAAGCCACAAGACGCTTGAAGCCTGCTTTGCCATAGTCTTTCTCGAGGTCTTGCCATGGATCTGAAAGTAGGTAATACCTAGTAAACTATTTTTTATGGGACTGAGGTGGCAAACAAGCGTACGGCCCGCCTGATGTTAAGCAATTACCGTAGCTTACAGATACTTGCAATACTAAAGGCATTGCTCGCACGTTGCCGACCTGAAGGGGAATGGAAAGAAGGGAGGGGAAGTGGGGTGGAGTTGGGCTTCCAGTAATAACTCATCGTACGAAACGCAGCTGTAATAGCTCCTTTACGCCGATATTAGGTAGAGCCAAGATGTAGGCAATTGACTGCAGCTCATATAGGGCAGTGGCGGAATTACCAGCAGGCTGGCTGGAGCTTAGGGCGGCAGATTTTAGGGGCGGAAAATATGGGGCCATATTTTTTTTTATTTCTTAGAGAAATTAAAAAGTATCATATTATATAGGTATAAAATACCTTATATTTATATACATAATTATTATTAAGTGCACACAAACAATTTAACATGTAATATGTTTCACGATTGTGGACGATAGTGTACAAATTATTGACTTACATTTTCATTGACAAAAAATAACTATATGATTGTGAACTAGGGTATCGAATTGTAGGTCGGTAGGGGCGGCAAATTTTGAATAGCCTACTGGCGGCAAATGTGTAAATCCGGCACTGTATACGGGCAGGCTCGACCAGGGTACAACCTACAAACCAGTAGCTGTTACAGCTACGTTTTATGGGGCTCGCTCGAGCATGCGTCTGAGGCTCGCGCGGCATGCAAGGCTTCTGGACCCCGCTATTGAAATATATTTTGACATTGCTCGCGACCGCGAACGCTATGCAACTGGTCAGACAAGGCAAGCGTCATGATGACGTCATGATTGCCGCTTGACAAATGAAAGGATCGAATTGAAACTGTATTTAACGCAGCATTGGGTATATTTCAGTTTGCAAGCGATTCGGACATTCACTTTTTAACGATATCCGTGGGACAACAATTGCACATTTTTGATACCGTCAGACGTGATACCAGCCCACCTAGACAAGTGGCATGAACGCTGATCGAATAGAATAGAATAGACTTCACAATGTATGGAAATGACATAAGTGATCTACATAGTAACTTGTTGTTAATCTACATAGCGACGTTTGACATTTCCAGACATTGTGAAGTCTATTCTATTCTATTCGATTAGCGTTCATGCCACTTGTCTAGGGGGCTGACCACTTGTAGCAGTGGAGTGGTATTTATATAGGTAGGAAGGTACCTAAGTGTGCGAAATATTGAAATTTATGGCACACTAGGGTTGCCCCTACTATTATGTTGAGCTACTATACCGAGTATTTCAAAAGTACGAAATAATAATTAAACTGAATATTGTCATCATTTCAGCTAAAAGACATCCACTGTTGGACTAATATGTAGATGCTTAGTGAATACAAACTATACTTAACTATAATAGTTTCTGAGTTATGGGCTCTTGAATATTAGGCACATCTTTCGAGAACACATCAAATGCCGTAGAATAACGTAATATTAAAAAAATATGGACCCTGGACAAAACCATTTCGGTTATCTGAACATCATTATCTGGAATTAAGAAGATGAATTTCCACTTACCCAAAATTTTCATAGTATTAGTATCCGCGTCCAACCCAGCGAAGGAATACACTATATGGGTGCACAGGTCAGGCTCCAGGTCCTCCAGGGTAAAGGATCCAGGTCCAGGGCGGTAGACCGCCCAGGACGCCACGTAACACACCACAATCTTGCCATGCTTTGGACCTGGAAATAAAAGCGATAGGAGTTTCAAGCAGGCGCGGATATAGGGTTCAATAGGTGCAAATTTGGGTGCAATTCTGGGTACAATTCTGGTTACAATTCTGGGTATAATTTTGGGTACAATACTGGGTGTGTAAGTCAGTCACTCCCACCATTGCCTGTAAGCCAGGATCGACAGCAGTGTCCAACTATGACGCCGAGTTTTGACCCTCGACGAGTCGTGGGGAAAAGTTAAGTTGTCTTGGAACCCGCACGAATATTATCAAAAGAAAAGATATGAGGAGTTGGAAGAAGATTACCCTTCCGTCCGATGCAAAGCGGGATACAATACAAAAATACTCGTACATGTTAGGGCCATAACACACCGGCTAGCCATGGCCACGTCGCCATCCACGCATCCAACTAATTCGTATTGAAATGTATAACAGATATCACACCTGCTGGGCTAGCCAAGTGGCATGAACGCTAATCGAATAGAATAGAATAAACTTCACAATTTATGGAAATGTCAAACGTCGCTATGTAAATCAACAAGTCGCTATGAAGATCACGCTTGAGATCACGTGACTTATGTCATTTCCATAGATGAAGCGTAGCGATTTGAATGAACGCTTATAGACGTCAGCCACTTGTCTAGCCCTTCTGGCGACGGACTGGCGACGTCGCCAGTCAATACAAATTGTTTGGATACGTGGCTGGCGACATCGCATCCCAATGTGTTATGCTGATTACTACAGAAACAAGATAGAATAGCAGGAAGACCAGTAGCACCACGGATAGCAACTTGACTATTTGGTCCTAAACTCGTGAGCTGGTTATATTTGACTGCAATTATTGGTATGGCAAAAGCGCCTGAACGCACCTAAATTGTCCCTGGTTTCTACAAGGTCTGTATAATAAACCTTTTGGAAACCAGGGACAGTTGTCGTAGCGAATACCTATTTAATTTAATACAGACCCAGGGCGTCTACTCCGAAATACGAAACGAAATGCGTCACCTGATTGATGGCACGTGTTCATACTCCGAAAGTGTTTCGGATCCGAATTTCGGATTCGATAGTCGTGATTTGACGTTTCCTCTTTCGTGTACCCCACTCCGAAAGAATCCGGAACACTACCGAAACACTTGCGGATACTGATGGGATGTTCTCGGGAACATTCTCACCCTCGGAAACTTACTCGTGAGAATTTTCGAGAATTTATCTTCTGAAGCATGTTAAACTTGGCATAAACTTCATTAAACATGCAAGTATGGTGGTTTTAATTGTTTTTAAGATTTAAAGTTAGGATAACGTCACCTAAAATATAAGATTCTCAAATTGCATTGCTCGCACATTGCCGACCTGAAGGGGAGTGGGATGAAGGGGGAGGCGGGTGGGCTTTCGGCTCTCTCACTCATCGTACGAAACGCAGCTGTAATAGCTGCTTTACGCCGATCTTTTGTAAGGGTGGTACTACCCCGGTCGAGCCAGCCCGGTTATGAGCTGCAGTCAATTGGCTACAGCTTGGCTCTACCACCTTGAGTTTCTCACTTAATTCAAGACTGTTGTCAGAGATAGCAGACACAATGCAGTAGATAAGAAAAGATAAAATATTTTAACACAACTCGGTTTAAAACAACCTTGAACCATGGCATTTCATTACCAGATTCGTTAAAAATAGCTTTAAAGTTGGCTGCGAAATATTATTGACTTGAAAAAGACATTTCTAAGAAGAGAAGAGATGTGACTGACCAAAATAGTTCTTCTTATCGTATGGTTCCCTGGTACCTGGTGTCAAAGTTGTTCAAGCCGCTCGAAAGCCTTCAGGCTTAACGACTGCTGCCTAGATGACAACAACCGGGACCGACTTTTTACGTGCCCTCCGAAGCATGGAGACGCTCAGTTCAAATGCCACTAAATTCAGCCATCTCTGACTGACCTTGTTAAGCGTTGCTTAACCTCCGATCCTTTACCAATAAAGTTGATCCTACTAAACGGTATCTATCCATATCTACCATACGATTCTGTCGCTCGCGGAAAATAATGTTGTAAACATGTCGGTACTGCCAATAATATCCTGGGACATTCTTTTACACACGGCTACCTGATCCCAAACTAAGCAGAGCTTGTACTATGGAAACCAGATAACTGATATTACTACATACTTTTTGTTTGTAAATACATACAAACAATATACATAATTACACCCAGACTCGGGACATACAGACATGTTCATGCACACAAATGCATGTTCCGGGTAGGAATCGAACCTTCGACCTGCAGCCCTTTGATTTTTTTTCTACTTTTTATATTTATTATTGTTTTGTGTTGCTAGTCGCAATAACGTTTTACTTTCTTTCTTTCTTTCAGCGTGGAAGGCCGAATCTTAGCCAACCACGCCAACGGGCCCGTCAAATATGGCTCATTTTCTAATAATACCTTCTTCTTTATAAAGTTAATTGCCGAATTGCGAGTGCGATAACAGATGTGTGAATTTCGCTGCATGTAGTGGTGCGCTGAGCACTTTGTTATTTCGATGTAAGAAGGTAACATATCTCATAAAATATAACATCAATGCTTCTTGTACGACAATTTAGCCGCTAAATGTCTTGTCCACCAATGGCCGTTGGGACAGAAAGGTTTTATAATAGCAGCCACTACCCGGAAGAGGTTGTGTGGGTTGTATCGACACAAGGCTGATGCAGACCAAAGACATTAGCAAGAAAGAGGGAGATATGTGCCGGTCCAAAATAGTATGTCCTACTAAACCGAGTCCATGGACACAAAACGACTCCCTCGTTCGCGGAAAATAATGTTAGAAACATGTCGGTATTGCCGATATTATACCTCCAAGCCAACTAGGCACTCGGGTATAAACATCAAATGATAATAAGTCAATGATTCCACGGTCCGTCCACAACGTAGTGAGCCTGCGCCAATGCCTGGGCACTCCTGTGGCAAGTAGCTCCCACTACGTGGTGGAAGGAGTACGGAATTATTGACTTATTATCATTTGATATTTATACCCGAGTGTCTAGTTGGCTTGGGTGGTGTAGTACGGCTCATCTTCTTGTGAATAATATGCATCTAAATGCCTTTAAGTTGATTGTCAAATTGCGAGTGCCGAAAATAGATGTATGAATTTCGGTGCATGTTGTACCTAGTACGCTAAATCTGTAATTTTTTATTTTTTTATTTATTATTATTTTGTTTTTCGTAGTCGCAATAAAGTTTTACTTTCATTCTTTCTGAGGACAAGTTTAGCGATTGCGATGTTATAAGGTAGGTACCATATCTGCTAAAATAATACATCAATGAGTCAGACCGATTTATTTGCTTTATTTTAATACACAAGGCCAATTACACCAATAAAAGACAAGACAGTCATACAGCCTTTTAAAGGCGGCAACAAGCGTACGGGCCCCGTAGCCTATAGATGCTTGTAATACCAAAGTCATCCCTCGCACGTTGCCTACCTGGAACCTACCTTACCAGCCTTCCTAGTCAAGTGGCTTCGTCATCAAGCGTTTCTACAAAACGCTACACTTCATGTATGGAAATAACATAAGTCACGTTATGTCATTTCCATACATTTTCATTGTTGTTTGTCATTTTTCAATTTTTCGTGAGGAAACCTACCTATCCCTCGGGATTAGGTAATAGTCAGTTCCCGTATACACGGCGACAAGGTTCACCATCTGTCACGTTGGATTCCGACTATCTGGTGAAACGTGGGCTTTGAGTTGGTTAATACCTCCACAATGTGGTGGTGTATGGCCACTCAAGCCTCTGACTACCCCCGAATGGGGATAAAAGTAGTGACGTTGCCTATTTTACATACATTTAAGCGTAGTGACACAGAATAGATTAGTGATTTGTAGAAACGCTCGTAGACGAAGCCACTTGGCTAGGGGGGCAGGGCTCAAAGTTGCTTAGCCATTGCCATAGTCGCTGCTATAGTGCTCGACCTTCTGATTGGTCAGCCGACCGGTTGATCGGCCTCTGATTGGTCAGTCAGAATCAACCGACCTATCAGAGGGCCGATCACCTATAGCCACTCAATGACAATGGCAGTTCAATGGTTAAGCGACTTACAGCCCAGTGGTGTTGCAGTACCTGACTCGGTTGTTTGCTGAAATTAATATAATATACCTTATTATGCTATTTTTTTTTGCCTTCATTGCTTTGGCAAACCTCTCCTCCTCAAAGAGGTTTTCTTTGGCCCTTTGTTGCTCAGACAATTTCAAAAACTGGCCAAGTGCGTTTCGGACTCACACATAAGGGGTTCCGTAGCACCGTAGAATAAAAACGTAAAAAATTGCAAATTTCTTGTATGTGGATTATTATTTTTACATTTTATTGTATTTAAACGATTTGAATTGAATTGAACTGATTTTTTTGTATTTTTTGTTGTAGCGACAACAGAAATACACGATCTGTGAAAATTTCAACCCTCTACCTATTAAGGTTCGTGAGATACAGCCCGCTGACGGACGGACGGACATCGGAGGTTTAATAATAGGGTTCCGTTGGCACCCTTTGGGTACGGAACCCTAAAAAGGAGAATGCTATCAGAGTAGGTATGTGGGTATTTATATTATATGTTGTTAACCCCGAAGAGTCATTGGTAATCGGGTGTCTGAGTCACACAGGTTACTCCGAAATACGTCGCTGACGGATCGTCCGAAGTACGGATTTGATTTACGATCAAAACAATGTCAAATCGTAGAGAAAAACGAAAGAAGAAATGTCAAATCACGACAATCCGTCAGCCGAAACGTTAGGTTCGTATTTCGGAGTAGGCCAGGCCAGCAGAGCCGATTGAAACAGGAAAACTGTTCAAAACCGGCCAAGTGCGTGTCGGACTCGCACACAAAGGGTATAGAATATGAAGTTTCTGGTATGCGGACCTAAATAATAAAACCCCTAACACCTTTATTTTTAAATTTCATATATTTTTTTGTGTCTTCTTTTGTAGCGGTAACAGAAATACACATTAGGGTTCCGTTGGCACCTTTTGAGTACGGAACCCTATTACCAAGCCTCCGCTGTCCGTCCGTCCGTCTGTCAGGGGGCTGTATCTCACAAAGCGTAATAGGTAGAGCTAGTGATGGGATGTTCTCGAGAACATTCTCACCCTCGGAAACATACGGAAACTTACTCGTGAGAATTTTCGAGAATTTATCTTCTGAAGCATGTTAAACTTGGCATAAACCTCATTAAACATGCAAGTATGGTGGTTTTAATTGTTTTTAAGATTGAAAGTTAGGATAACGTCACCCAAAATAAAAAAAATCTCACGAGTAAGTTTCCGAGGGTGAGAATGTTCTCGAGAACATCCCATCACTAGGTAGAGCGTTGAAATTTTCACAGAACGTGTATTTCTATATATATATATATATATATATATATAACGTCACGACTTTTATCCCCATTCGGGGGTAGTCAGAGGCTTGAGTGGCCATACACCACCACATTGTGGAGGTATTAACCAACTCAAAGCCCACGTTTCACCAGATAGTCAGAACCCAACGTGACAGATGGTGAACCTTGTCGCCGTGTATACAGGAACTGTGTGTGTGTGTGTGTGTGTGTCGCTGTGTGTATTTCTGTTGCCGCTAAAAGTACCCAAAGGGTGCCAACGGAACCCTAGAAAGTAGAATGCTATCAGAGTAGGTATGTAGGTATTTATATGTTGTTTACCCCGACGAGTCATTTGTAAACAGGTGCCTGACTCACAGGCCCGACTGAGACAGGAAAACTGTTTAAAATAATAGTTATATATCCACATTACTCGCCCGCTGAGCGTCACTGGTTTTATTTAAGGCGGCGCTCGTCGTCCGAGCGTTTTGGTCGGCTCGATTGGTCGAGAGCGCACTAACCCCGCCCACTTTTTTTGCGAAAATATCGAAAATAATTAATTGTGACGTGAAAAACGATTGCACCACAAAATCAGACTATCATTTTTTAGGTATCATCTTTCTCCATCTTTAGGTGAAAAAATAATTAAAAATTCCAAGCCGTTTTGAAGGAGATATAAATTTTAAGACGAAAACAGCTTCACTTTGATATTTTGTTGCACGTAGTAAAATATCAAGTAGCACTTTTTCCTACTTAAAATTGAAGTTAAATTAATTTAAATTTAATTTAATTTAATTTTTTGAAAGTTCAATAATTACTGTGATATTTCATTTTTTAATTTTTACCCCTCTCATCTAAGACGAGATGCCTCCAATCATGCCTCGTTTGGTCCCTGTAGCGTCTTAATAGAGAGCCAAGCTGCCAATTTACTGCAGCTCATATACGGGCTTGCTCGACCGGGTTAGTACCACCCTCCCACAGAAGATTAGCGTAAAGTAGCTATTTAGTTGCGATTCGTACGATAAATTACATTCGGAAGCCAGACCCAACCCCCAATCCATCCTCTCCCTCTGAACCCTTCAGGTCGCCAACGTGCGAACGAAGCCTTTGGTATTGCAAGCATCTATAGGCTACGGTAACTGCTCAGTACATAAAAAACATTAAATTCCACGCGGGCTTGAACGCTGGTAATCTTCTTTTTCTAAAATTTATCGCCAAACTAACACACCAACTGTATGGCCCCAAACTAAGCAACGCTTGGACTATGGGTACCATACAATGGACTGGGCGCGATCTAAGTGGCACGCAAACCAGGGCAATGACGAAAAGGCCGTTTCAGAAACTTGCCTCTGGCGGGAATCGAACCTGCAACCAACCGGTGCAGCCGAGCAGCCTGCACTCGAACCACTGCGACAATCGGGCGGTCGAGCTATATAGGCTAGCACATAACCGATAACCGGCGAGCCTATTGCCATTATACCGGGATTCCCCCCCCAATACAAAGGGGATTTGGGCCTCGCTGGCCTAGTTAAGGGCCATAAGCGATTTTGGTGATTTTTTGACCTCACCCCTTGGTGAGATGTCGTGAGATTTAGCACGACCCCCTCGCTCCCCACCTTGGACCAATAACTTTCTATGCTCCCCATCTTATCTCATGTGAGATTGAGCAAAAACCTAATTTTTGTGGAAAAACATGTTTTACTTATTTTAACTCCAGTTTCCTCGAAATTTTACACAATTTCCTAAGGAAAAAATACGTGATATTTGCCGAGACCCGCCGCGTGGGATTGGGTGAGATTTGGCTCTGCCCCCACCCTCCCCTTAACGCCTCACGTAATTTTTGGACGCCCCATTACGGGTTAGCCGGGAATCGGGATATGGGGTACCAAACTGGAAAGTAAATGTAACGTCACGACTTTTATCCCCATTCGGGGGTAGTCAGAGGCTTGAGTGGCCATACACCACCACATTGTGGAGGTATTAACCAACTCAAAGCCCACGTTTCACCAGATAGTCAGAACCCAACGTGACAGGTGGTGAGCCTTGTCGCCGTGTATACAGGAACTGACTATTACCTAAAAAGTATTAAGTGGAAAGTTTTTTACACGACTGCCCAAAAAAAAAGGAGTGTATATGTGTTTAGGGTTCATGTATGTATGTATGTTTGTATGTTTGTATGTTTGTATGTGAGATTCTTTATTCCACCATAACTTATAAATGCCTGAACGGATTTCGATGTATGGGGTATCGTTAGAATCCTTACATCATTCCGGGTAACACTGGGTATATTATTTTTGAAAAAAATCATTTTTTATTTTTTTAATACAACAGACTATGCGATTTATAAATGCTTTATCGAGCTTACATGAATAAAAAACTTTTGATTTGATTATAATTACCGGCATAGTATTCTTGTCAGTTTGTTCAAGCATCACGGAAAGTATGAATTTAACTGAGAAAAATATATAAGTAATATTTATTTTGTGGTAGCCGATTGGTTAAGCACGCGTCTTGCGGGCTTAAGGTCTTGGGTTCAAACCCTGGCTCACACCTCTGGATTTTTCGAAATCTATGTGTGAATCATAACTTTAATATGATTATCACTTGCTTGCGGTGAAGGAAAACATCGTGAGGAAACCTGCATGTCTTTAGACATGTGAAATCCACCAACCCGCACTGGGCCAGCGTGGTGGATTATGGCCTAAATCCCCCTCGCATTGGGGGGAGGCCCGTGCCCATCAGTGGGACGTTAAAAGGGCTAAATTATTATTATTATTATTATTATTTATTTTGTATCTGGGGTCCCACTATAGCTATAAATAGGGAAGCGAAGACCTTTGCCCAACAGTGGGATGATGCAGGTAAAAAAAAACTGGAGTGGGCAACATCGACTTTAGGTAAGGGAGGTTTCGTTGCACGGTCCACAGATACTATCTCACTCTTTTTGTGACAGACAGAGTGGGACAAAATATAATTTTAAAACATCGCCGTGTCACACTCGCCAGAAATATAACAACTTTCACTTTACCTGTCAAGGTCTGTCCGTTTGATAATAACAATTCTATGTTAAATAACAACAAACATAACACAACTGAACGCATTGTTATATGTTATTCCACAGTTATCATAAACAAAACTTCACGAAACTTATTTTAAAAATGGAATCAGTTCTTGCGTATGCGCACCGCTAAACACAATAGGTTACTGACATAGCTGTATGTTGGCTGCTCTGTCGCGCGGTATTTATGTCTATCTCGTTCACGCGGTATCGTAAAGAAAGGGATGGAGACATGATTCCGTTTCCGCAAAATCACACTGCACAACAGATAACTTAAGTTAAACTTTACGTACAACGCCATCTCTTGGTTAAGTTAAATTCTATTTAAGTTAGCATTTTCATAATTGACGACCGCTTAACGCAGTGGTTCGAGCGTAGGCCGCTGGTCTCACTGCATCGGGTGGTTACGGGTTCGATTCCCGCCAGAGGCAATTCTCGGAAACGGCCTTTTCTTAATTTGCCCTGGTCTGGGTGTCACTGGGATCGCCCCCAGTCCATTATACGGTACCCATAGATAGACAAGCGTTGCTTAGTTTGGGCCCATACAGTTGGTGTGTTTGTCTGGCGATATTTATATTTATTTAAAACTTTTAAGGCCTCCAACCTTCTACAAACTGCATCTGCAGTTGCTTTTAATATCCACCTTTTTGATTTCTGTAAAGTCTTCAGCATTTACTGAGCTGCCTATGAAAAATATCGTGCACTACTGAAATTAAGACATTATACAGAATGATACGTAAGGGGACCTATTGAAAGAGCGTATTCAGTATTTTTTTCAATGTACTCCATAATGTACCATGTTACTCCTGTAAGCCAGGATCGACAATGGTGTCCAACGATGATGCCAAGGTGTGGCCTTCGACGAGTCCCGGGGACAAGCTAAGTTGTATTGGAACCCGCACGAATTTAATCAAAAGAAAGGATATCCATTCTTTTGATTAAATTCGTGCGGGTTCGTTCGGGGAGGAGTTGGAGGAAGATTATCCACTTCCCTCCGTAGCAAAGCGGGAGACAATAATAACAGTATAGGCTGGTAGCCACAGAAATAAGACCGTTACAACTGGTGGAAGGCCAGTTGTAACGACCAGTTCTGTTGTAGCGTGCTCAATTCTCATTCCAGGTTATCATGGGCTTCAATACGCCTCTACCTAACATTTTGTGCCATTCGATTGATATCCATTCGATTCCCGACTCGTATCTCTCTGATGTCAGACACCCACATTACTTCTATTTGTAAAACATTCGTCTTTATTTGCGACAATTTATTACTTACGTGTTGTGAATAGTCGTAGAGCATAGAGAGTAGTTGTAGACATGGACCAATTGCTAAGGGGACTGGGTCTAAGCAACTCGGCCGAGTGGTCGGCCGAGTACTAACATCGACATAAAAAGAAGCGAGTAGTTCAGCTATTTACCGGTAGATAGACGCCACGCATCCCGGGAAAATGACCACGCGTTGTTCATAGAGATATCTACTAAGAACGTCTCTTCTAATTAAAATCTCTATGGTTGTGGAGCTATATTGAACGTGAGACTACTATCTACCCTGTACGTGAATGCAGGCGTGATGTTATAAGTATTCAGTTATGAAATTCCTACTTCAATATTACATTTTCAGGTGAAAATATTTATATGAAAATATCTCTACCATCATGTTGGGAAAGCATCGTGAGGAAACCTACCTATCCCTCGGGATTAGGTAATAGTCAGTTCCTGTATACACGGCGACAAGGTTCACCACCTGTCACGTTGGGTTCTGACTATCTAGTGAAACGTGGGCTTTGAGTTGGTTAATACCTCCACAATGTGGTGGTGTATGGCCACTCAAGCCTCTGACTACCCCCGAACGGGGATAAAAGTCGTGACGTTACATTTTTTTTTTTTGTTTTTACATCTCTACCTCAGGATTATTATGATTATGGCCTGAATCCCCCTCGCATTGAGGGGAGGCCCGTGCCCAGGAGTGGGACATTAAAAGGGCTAACCTTATTATAATTATACTAGCAGTGCCCGCAACTTCTTATGCGTATATTTTAGAAAAATATTACCCGCGTTAATCCCGCGTGAATTTGGCTGCAGTGTTATATGATTCCCTCGGAACAATAATTATTTTTCGAAAATAAAAATAGCCTAAGTTACTCCTTGGAACATCAGCTATCTGTCAGTTAAAGTCCCGTCGAAATCGGTTCAGCTGTTTCGGAGATTACCTTGAACAAACATACAGTCAGACAAACATGTTTTTAATTGCGTTTTTGTTAAGTACCGTATGTACTTTCATATGCGTTTAGTGGAAAGCTGTTATTTGGACATTAGAAACAGACACTTCAATTTTATTTAATTGTAATAATAGATAAAATAGATGTTAAAGAGTATTATGGCGGAAACCCACCGCGGCGCAGGCTATGCACGCTACGCACGAAATGACGTGGCTTCCTCTATAGTGCGTTTTTTTATACTTGTCCTATTTGGTAAGCAAAGATAGCGTCCAGAGCGGGGCGATTGCGTAACTTTTTGTCAATGTTTCAATTGGTTTCGTATATAATTGACATAGGATGAACGAAACCAATTGAGACATTGCCAAAAAAGTTACGCAATCGCCCCGCTGGACGCCATCTTTGCTTACCAAATAGGACAAGGATAAAAAACGTACTTTAGCTTCGTGGATTCATGACGTCAATTACGTCATTTCGTGCAAAGCGTGACCGTGACCGCGGTGGGTTTCCGCCCTTAGGGTGCGTTTCCACTGACGCGGAGCTGGACGGAGAGGAGCGGACCGTGAATTGGCCAATCGCAGTGCTCGAAATCTCCACTCCGCGCTTGGCCCATCACAATTGGCCAATCACAGTCCGCCGCTCCGCTCCACTCCGCCCAGCTCCGCGTCAGTAGAACGCACCCTTATAGTTGTACGATGGTACAGCTAGGTACAATTCAGACTTCATTAGTCTGGCGATTGCTAAAGACTGGACCATACGTTCGATATGCTTTGGTCGGTCATTTCAGCTTCTAAATTTAGTGGTATTCAGCACTGCAGGATTCGCTATGTGTCAGAACTGGGACCGATTGGGGTCGTCACCGAAACCTTATCCCCATAGAAAGTTTCAATCGATTTACAATTACACTACAAAGAGTTTTTGTTCTTCAAAATACTGCGTCAGGGCCACCGCAGGCATGCTACTTTTAGCATCGGCGACCGGCGATTTTGCGACTGTATCGATGCTGCGTCGCGTTTCTTCGAGCGAGAACGAGCGAGATGGAGCATCAAAATCGCCGATCGCCGATGCAAAAAGTAGCATGTCTGCGGTGGCCCTAAAGCTTTGTTTAAATTTCTTCATTATTTCTCTATTGCATATCGCTCTACCTACCCACTCAGGCAATGGAAGCGTAACGATAAACGTCTCTATAAACCACCCCACATTTACATTTTTAATTATGTCGAAGGAAGAAAACAAAGCTATTTGTACGCCGTTACAAATGAAACTGTTCACTCGGTGAGCTTGAATTAAGATGAATCTGTGTTTTTATGTCATTGTACAGATTTTACAGAAGGTTTGTGAATGCATATGCTAAAATTGTGCCGTATTACCCCGTAGCTACCCTGTAGCCTGGGCTTCGAGTTTCTTCCGGCTCTCTCACTGATCGTACGAAAAGCAGCTTTACGCCGATCTTTTGTGAGAGGGTGGTACTACCCCGATCGAGCCAGCCCGTAGACTTTCATCCACTTACTTTCGCTCCGAATATCTCTTTCGTCACTCGACTTTCACTCATCCTCTCTACATGGTCAAACCAAAACCCTAATCTAACCATCTAATTAAGGCTAGAAATCTTTAGGGTTCCGTACCCAAAGGGTGCCAACGGGACCCTATTACTAAGCCTACGCTGTCCGTCTGTCCGTCTATCGTCTGTTCATCTGTCCGTCTGTCCGCCTGTCAGTGGGCTGTATCTACGAACCGTGATAGGTAGAGACTTGAAATTTACACAGAATATGTATTTCTGTTGCCGCTACAACAACAAATACTAAAAATAGAATATAATTTAAAAATAAAGGACCCCATACGAGAAACTAGATATTTTCGAAGTTTTTATTCCACGGTGGTCCGGAACCCTTTCCCCCTTATTCATAGAGATTTTGGCCAGTTTGCAATGGTTTTGAAAAACATTTTTAGGAACAAATGTGATTTGTAATTCCACTGCAGGTCGATCATAACTTTCTATGAATAAGGGGGTTAATGTGCGAGTCCGACACGCACTTGGTCGGTTTTTTTTACAGATTGAGACTGAATTGGTTAGATCACGATGTTTTCACACTGTGCGGATCGGTTTTTCTGTTTTCTATTGGCTTGTGTTCGCACCCTGGGGTGCGATTCAGGTTTATCTTTGTCTAAAGAGTGCTGCCCTTTAAATGCGTGTATACCACGCGATGAGAATCCCCAGAGCGCCAATTATTTGCCTTGAAAAAACTAAAACCCGACTACTGAAAAATCGCGCTCTATAAAGTATGAAACAAGAAAATATTCTTATCTGGAGGATAGCCGTGGTCCGTGTAGGTCGTTTAGGGCCAAATGGCATATGACCATGGACCACGGCTATCCTCCAGATAAGAATATTTTCTTGTTTCATACTTTATAGAGCGCGATTTTTCAGTAGTCGGGTTTTAGTTTTTAAACTTACTTTTTATTTAATTATTTTGGAGTTATAGGTAACAATATATATATTTTTGAAATGTGCTCATCAAGCTCTTTCATTTGATACCCCACACGGTTTCATTAAAAAATATATATTTTTTAGTTCATGACATTATGTCCTCTAGAGGGCGCCATATGCAATTTTATGTGACGTCACATAGCCTATAACCAGCGCGCCATTAAGCCGCTTCTAACGATACGTCATTTGTCAAATTACGACAAGGCGTTTGGAAGTTAGGTGGGAACAGATGCACATACATACATACATACATACATACATACATACATATATACATACATACATACATATATACATACATACCGGACAAAATCATAACCCTCCGCCGTAGTCGGGTAAAAATTCTTTAAATGACACCCATAAAAAGATACGTTATGCCAGAGCTTTTTTATGTGACGAAGGTGACAAATAAGCGTACGGCCCGCCTGATGTTGAGCAGTTACCGTAACCTAGATGCTTAATACTATATCAAAAAGCATCGCTCACACGTACCAGGGTGCCTACTCGCTTACAAACGAAAACGAAATTTCGGACGATATTCGCGTATTTCCTACTACGTTTCTCATTGATTCCAACATTTCTTACGAACGAAAATTGTTTAACGTTTAGATTCGACGACGACGAAGACGTCAAACAATTTTCGTTCGTAAGAAATGTCGGAATCAATGAGAAACGTAGTAGGAAATACGCGAATTTCGTCCGAAATATCGTTTTCGTTTGTAAGCGAGTAGGCGCCCAGAAGGGGAGTGTGACCGAAGGAGGCGGTCCTGTGTCTCGCTAAAATCTGGGCTATATTTTTTTGTTATTAGCCGTAATTATTAACCGATACTCAACATATAAAAATAAATCATGTATCTAAAATTAACTGATAAGCCACCACTTGGCCACCACTAATTGATCGCGTCGCGTCGCCCACGCGGTGTGCCGGCGCCCTTATCTGTACAAGTGAATAGATCCGGCAAGCGTGAACGTGGTTTCAAACAAGGGTTCTGTATAAAAATCTGATTTGATTCGGAGGGTGTCGTCACATTGGGAATAGCCCTCATTATAAATCGTAAAATTAGATTAAGGGCCTGGTTCTGAAATACTAAGTTATTCACTATTATAATGAGCTTCGTTGGTATAGTGATTACAAGTGCTATACCGGAATCGATTCCCGGTTCCAGTAAAGTGTTTTATTTTTTTAATCATTTTACCATTAAGTAGGTATGTCCTATTATAGAAAAAAATGGGCCCTTTGTCACGCATTATGTCTCACCAAAGCACACTATCTCTTTCTTATTTAATGCATATCAGAAAATGAGACAAAATCGATCTATCTCGCGTTTTGTCTTGACACAGCTGGCTGTGCTACCAGTGCAGGCAATGTAATACTTTTCAAGATTTTCAGTCAAAACATCATTTCATCGTCCAAATATTGAAAGTCTAAAGTAGAAAAAGACCACATTTTTTATCTTGTCAGGAAACCAAATATTCGTAGATATTTTTAGGTATGCAAATAAACCAAACGGTTTTCCACACAGCAGACGGAACCCTAAAAGAAAATATACTACCCGCGAGTCGAGCCGTGATTTTCAGTAGAGTAACAGATCGCTCAAGCAGCGTACCTACCCGTGGTTCATTCATTGAAATCAAACTAAAATACTTTTTAGTGCAGTTCTAAAGCTTTTGTAAGTACATTTTTAACTAGCTGTGACCGCGATTCGTACGCGTGGAATTTAATGGGTTTTAATTATTTTTCGCGGAACCCAAATTATTTTTCTAAAATTAATTTATTATCCTCAGTAGGAAATTAAGTAGTTACTGATAATAGACTTAAGGAAGTGCAATACTTAAGTTTTCCATATTAATAAATAAAATTCAAGTGTCTGTTTGTACTTAATGTCAAAATTACAGCTTTTTACTAAATGTATAATATGAAAGTATACCGGTAAGTAGTAACTATGGTAACAACAATTTTTGTTTTTTTTTTAATTCCGTCTTTCTGTCTGCTTGTTCCGGCTTATCTCCGGAACCGCTGGACCTATTTTGACAGTACTTTCACTGGCTGTAAGCTAATGTTATAAGGAGTAACTTAGGCTACTTTTATTTTACCAACCACTAACAAACATTTTTAGGGTTCCGTACCCAAAGCATGCCAACGGAACCCTATTACTAAGTTTGATAGTCGCGTTGAAATCGCGGGTTTAGTTAGTATGACATAAAATCATAATCACCTTTCAGCTGTGTCGGACAAATCGTTATCACCACTCACCGCCCCCCTCCCCCCTCCTTATAATATCAAAATCAGCGCAAATTAAGTGTAATGTCAGCTGATATCGGAGTATCAAGTGAAATCACGAGCGCACTTGAAGTGGTGTCCGATAACGTGATAAGAGCTTTTATTATAAAAAAGGGAGTTATTTAGTGGCACTGTTATTGATTGAATGCAGTAAGATACAGGTTCGATTCCTACGAAATAAAAGCCTTTTTCTTATCGTATGGTTAGTGGCCAACCTGGTGTCAGAGTTGTTCAAGCCGCCCGAAGGCCTCTGACAAAGCTTAACGAATGCTACCTAGATGACAACAACCGGGACTGACTTTGTACTTGCCCTCAGAAGCACGGAGATGCACAGTTCAAATGCCACTAAGTGGTCACCCATCTCTGACTGACCTTGCCAAGCGTTGCTTAACCTCCGATCGTTTACCGATCAGTGATTGCAGCTGGCTATGAGCCTCAATGCATGATGTCATCTGATTCCAGGAGTTCCAATGATGATATAAAACAAAATGGAGTCTACATTGTTTATTTTCCTGCTATCATGCCTCTCAATATGTCTGTCTCACGATATAAAAACACTTTTCGAGAAAATTAACGAGAACACTCTGAAACTCAATGCGATAGGTGCAAAAATCGCTTGGGAGGCTTCAATTAACGCAAGCGATCCGGAACTACCACAAAAATCTACCAATTATCAGAGAAACAGAATATTATGGCAACACAAAACGTGCGATGAGCTGGCAACACTGTTTAACAGTCAGTTGTTGAATAGCACTCAGCGGAGGCAGACGTATTTGTTGTGTAGAGGGGCGAAATTCACTTTTAACGAAGCGAGGTAATTATAATTCAGGAACTTTAATTAATTTGTGTACCTAATGCATGTGGTTAATTTAAATTTATTTTCAGGCTTACAAGTAGTTTGTACAATGAACTACAATCCATTTATTCTGACGCTGAAGTTTGCATACCTAGTAAACAAACCACCTCCATCAAAAACCTTACGAAAGTCGAAGCAGCCATCTTGAATTATCTGTCAAAAATCAAACAGTTCCAAATTTCAAAAAACGAACACGGTGATCCTATTTTTTTTGCCGCTAAAATGGCAGTCTTAGATAATTTTGAGAAAAAAGATTGTCTATGCTTAAAAGGGGAGGATGATTTTGAGAAATTGATGAGGTTTTCTAGAAACGATGATGTTTTGAGGTGGCTTTGGCTGGTTTGGAGGGAAAAGGTTGGACCTCCAATGAGGGAACCTTATAAAAGGCTTGTCAACGTGGAAAATTTGGCTGCACGACGTAATGGTGAGATAAAAATAAATGCTTTATAAAATAAGGAAGCTGCTGAAGCCAATTTGTGGCAAACATTTGAAAAGGCATTGCCCATGGTGTTTGCCATAAAATAATACAGTTCTTTCTTCAAAACATAAAATTCCTTACGGGATGAAAGTTTGTATGGGAAGACCACCGTGTACAAGGCTAGTCTGCAATAACTTAGTCATTTATGTTTAGTATGAATAATAAACTTTATTATTTAATGAGGAACTCCTCAACAAAATTCACGCTATGTTTTAGGCTATGTGCAGTCTATCAGCCCAACTCTCCCCCTCTTCTCCCCCTCCCTTCGTTCCATTCGCCTTCAGGTCGGCAACGTGCGAGCAATGCCTTTGGTATTTCAAGCATCTATAAGCTACGGTAACTGGTTAACATCAGGCGGGTCGTACGCTTGTTTGCCCCTTTCCCATAAAAAAAGTCATTAGAATTTTGTTAAGCAGATAATTTGAGCTCAAAATCTCAAGTATCGTACCCCAAATCTAAGTATTCTATGTTTCTCATCCAATATTATTTTTCAGGATATCCGAACATCGGAGCCATCTGGCGTGACGAGCTAGAAACACCTCATTTGAGGGAACTCTGCCGACATCTCTACGAGAGCATCAGCCCATTATACCGCCTCCTGCATGGGGTAGTCAGATTCTACCTCCGAAGGTATTACGGGGAGGTTGTGCCCGAACGAGGACCTATACCGGCTCATTTATTAGGTAACTAGCTTTTACCCAAGGCTCAGTGTGGTACCTTTTCTAATCTGTGGTGGTACCCAGGTAGCAAATAAGGTCGGAGAGGAAAATAAGACGTCAATGTGTAACGTCATGACTTTTTATCCCCATTCGGGGGTAGTCAGAGGCTTGAGTGGCCATACACCACCACATTGTGGAGGTATTAACCAACTCAAAGCCCACGTTTCACCGGATAGTCAGAACCCAACGTGACAGGTGGTGAACTTTGTCGCCGTGTATACAGGAACTGACTATTACCTAATCCCGAGGGATAGGTAGGTTTCCTTACGATGTTTTCCCTCACCGTCAGCGAACTGTAAATTATGCACATAGATGAAAATTCATCCATTGGTGCGTGCCCCACAGGAGATCGAACCTAGGACCTTCTGATTGATAGCCCAACCTGTTCACACCTAGGCTACAGTCGCTACGTCAATCTAAGGACAATTTAGGGTCAGTAACGTAAACGTACGTCTTTATGACGAAGATTTGGTACTAGGATACTTCGAGAGCCTATATCCACTCGGGCATAGTGTAGGTTTGACGACCGCTTGGCGCAGTGGTTCGAACGTAGGCCGCTCAGCTCACTGCATCGGGTGGTTGCGGGTTCGATTCCCGCCAGAGGAAAATTTCAGTAAAGGCTTTCAGCTTTGCTTAGTTTGGGACCATACAGTTGGTGTGTTTGTCTGGAAATATATATTTATTATTATTTATTCTATCAATGACAGAATTTTCAGAATCGAATGAGTAGTTCTAGGTAGTAGTAGGTTGGATAAATTTTCATCTATGTGCATAATTTACAGTTCGCTGACGGTGAGGGAAAACATCGTGAGGAGGTTTCCTCACTACCCTATCCCTCGGGATTAGGTAATCGTCAGTTCCTGTATACACGGCGACAAGGTTCACCACCTGTCACGTTGGGTTCTGAGTATCCGGTGAAACGTGGGCTTTGAGTGGACTTAATACCTCCACAATGTGGTGGTGTATGGCCACTCAAGCCTCTGACTACCCCCGAATGGGGATAAAATATTTTATATATATAGTTCTAGGAATTACTTTTCTGAGCTCCCCACCTTCCATGCCTACAAACAAAGACAAGAAAACAAAGTCTAACATTTCTTGATAATAGCCTTGTTTCATGTGAACAGTTGTATTCGCTTTTAGGTAACCTTTGGGCTCAGAACTGGGAGCCTTTAGCAGACCTGATGTTGTCACGGAATCCGGACCTGGATGATAGTATGAGCAAGTTGAATTGGACTGTGACGCATATGGTAAGCATCTGTATAAAAAGAGAAACTGACTGACTGACTGATCTATCGACGGACAGCCTAAATCGCTGGGAATCGAAACATGAAATATAGACAGTAGGTTCCTTTTATACCGTGTAAACATCCTTTTCGGGGGAGACTGCCGTCACCAACATAATCAAATAAGTTTTAAGTTCTATTATTAATAATATGTATGTTAGTCTGTAAGGTATGTATAAATAAAATAAGATAAATAATATCCTGGGACATTTTTGTACACACGGTTACCTGATCCCAAACTAAGCAGAGCTTGTACTATGGAAACCAGACAACTGATATTACTACATATACTACTTTTTTATTTGTAAATACATACTTAATATACATATACACCCAGACTCCAGACATACAGACATGTTCATGCACACAAATGCATGTCCCGGGTAGGAATCGAACCTACGACCTGCAGCGTGAAAGGCGCCTCCACGCCAACCACGCTAACGGGTCCGTCCGTATCTATGGGCCTATGTCGCCTGAAGTAAATGAATTATGATTGAGGACTTTGGAAAATTCCACCCCTTAGGGAGTAATATTTTGACAGAGGATGGAAGTTTCTGTGCAAATTTCGTTTTGCGATGAAGTCGCGCTCAAAAGTTTGTAGGTATTATAAATTTAACTATCTACCTACTTTGTTTTAATACTGTTTTCAACGATATTTCAGGTAAAAAGCGCTGAAGATTACTACAAATCCATGGGCTTACCCGCCATGACAGATACATTTTGGCGGGAGTCAATTTTCGCGCGGGAAAATAATTCGAAAGCGCGCTGTCACGGAACCGCGGCGGACATGTTTAAAGATGGCGACTATAGGTCAGTGTTGCCTACTCTGAATTAAAAAGAATACCAACAAATATAAGCATTATTACAAAGTGTTTGAAAACATGCTTTTTTTAGATTATTGTACTGCTCGGAAGTTTCAAAAGAAGATTTCTACGTGTTACATCATGAGATGGGACATATACAATACTATATGTCTTACTCACACCAGCCTGCATTATTCAGAGTAAGAAAAAGAAAACGTTACTAATTCTTCTTGATTAATTTTATTCTTGCGTAGTTTTCTAAATCTCAATAGAACATAAATAGCTACTTAATTGATAGCAGATATTCTACCTCCTAACATTGCAATCACCAGACTAGTGCTCAGCGTACCACACTTGCAGCGAAATTCACACACGCTTCGTCTACAAGCGTTTCTAAAAATCGCTACGCTTCATGTATGGAAATGAAATTAGTCACGTGATCTAAGTATCGACTTGTAATGACATTTCCATTAGCCATACTATCTATACTGACATGTTTTCAACATTATTTTGTTTTAACGACTGAGTCGTACCGTGTCCATGGACTCCATTTAGTAGGACATACTATTTTGGACACTCGCACGTCTCCCTCTTTATTAGTAATGTATTTGTATTCATAAAACATTATTTACAGCAAGCCAATACAGCCTTACATGAAGCAATAGGTGATGCCATCATGTATGGAGTGTTAACACCACAGCATCTAAACAGATTGAATTTAATCGATGACACATTACTTTACGCAGCATCTGATACTGAAGATATAACTAAAGATGATATAGATGATATAAATGAAGAAATCTTTACAGGAGATGCAATAGTTAAAGTACAAGAAGTTACTAATAATGTTGCAGCTAATAAACTAATGTATGACAAACGAAAGGTTACTGACGTTCATAAAATACAAAATGATGATGATAAAACAGAAGAAACTGAAAGAATTGATAAAAACGAAGTTAACTATGAGAAATATGACTTTGAATCTAAATTAAAAGATTTGATAGAACATTATGTTGATAATATAAATCTGAGTCATGAAAACACAAACGAATTTGATCCTAAAGTTATAAAGCTGTTTGATGAAGATTTATCACCAGATTTAACATTCCTATTCAAGCAGGCTTTAAATAAAATCCCACAAATTCCATTCGCTCTACTCATGGATGAGTATAGATGGAAATATTTTGAGGGTAGTTGGAATGGGAATGGAGAGTTCTGGAAGTTGGCTACTGAGTTGCAGGGGGTGGCGCCCCCTGGTGAGAGAGGGGAGGAATATTTCGATGCTGGAGCTAAGTTCCATGTGGCAGATAATACGCCGTATATAAGGTATTGTAAAATTTTCCACTTTCCCATTGTCCCATACAAAAACATTATTCATTTCAATCGAGCCCTTTATTTAAATCCTTTTTTGAATCCCCTAGCTAGAGGGTCTATAACTTGGAGTAACCGTGCACCCATATAAAATAGATTCACACCCAATTTTGACAAGTTTTCACCCAATTTGACCAATTTACCACCCAAATTTATTTTATCATGTCTCCTATTTTGAAGGATTATCATCGAATTTTAAGAAACTGTAACCCAATTTAAACCAACTTTAGTTAGCCGACTTTCAATTTGGGTGAAAGTTGGATATATTGGGTGACAGATTGTCTAATGGGTGCCAGTCTGCCAAAATAGTAAAGGGTTCAACGTATAATATTTTATTACAAAGATAAAGTTGCCTCATTTCTAATCAATGAACCAGCGACACATCTTGTTTTTTTTTTTTTTCAGATATTTCTTGAGCAGCTTCCTTCAACATCAACTCTTCGAGAGCCTCTGTAAAGCCGCTACCTTCGGACGCCGCAACGTTAAAGAACCTCTACCAAAGACAATCGCTGTCCACAGATGTGATATCTATGGTTCTAAAGCTGCTGGGAAACTGCTAAAGTTAGTAAATAATGGCCGGCGCACATAGAGCACGGCATGGCATGGCATGGCATGGCATTTTATTTTTTATCAATCGAATTTAATACTTATCCAATCGAAATAAGGTATATATTTCAATGCTCGGTGATCGACCTCGGAGGATCGCGGAGCATTTTCTCGGAGCACCTTATATCGATTGGATAAGTATTAAATTCGATTGATAAAAATTAATATGCCATGCCATGTCGTGATCTATGTGCGCCGGCCATAAATATCGCCAGACCACACCAACTGGCCCCAAACTAAGCAATGCTATATTATTTATTGGTTGTAGGGCCAACCTGTAGCCAATTGTCTCCAGCTCATATACGGGCTGCTTCGACCGGGGTAGTACCCTCTCACAGAAGATCGGCGTAAAGTAGCTATTGCAGCTGCGTTTTGTACGATGAGTGAGGGAGCCGGAAGCCCAACACCCACTGCTCCTCACTCTGTCCCACTCCCCTTAAGGTCGGCAACGTGCGAGGGATGCCTTTGGTATTTCAAGCATCTATAGGCTGCGTTAACTGCTTAACATCAGGCGGGCCGTACGTTTGTTTACCACCTTAGTAACCTTAAAAACCACGCTCATAGCCAGCTGCAATCACTGATCGGTAGACGATCGGAGGTCAAGCAACGCTTGGCAAGTTCAGTCAGAGATGGGTGACCGTTTAGTGGCATTTGAACTGAGCGTCTCCGTGCTTCGGAGGGCACGTAAAAAGTCGGTCCCGGTTGTTTTCATCTAGGCAGCAGTCGTTAAGCCTTGTCTTGAACAACTCTGACACCAGGTACCAGGGAACCATACGATAAGAAGAAGAATTGGCACCGTTGTTATTTCGGAGTTTCGAAACAGCCTGTATATTAGCGGCACGTTATGAAGGCCGGTTTGACATGTGTGAGAGGAAATGATGAACCTTATTATAACGGAATAAGATTCATTTTCGCAATCATTTTTTGACATTCTTATTTTCATTCATTTTCTCCACCCCCCCCCCCCCCCCCCCCACATGTCAAACCGGCCTTCGTAACGGGAGGCTAATATAGTTATGATATTATTTCAGGGACCTCATGTCGCGGGGCCATTCTCAACACTGGAGTGAGATTCTCAAAGCTACTATCGGACAAAACTCTATCTCTGCCTCAGCACTCCATCGATACTACCGCCCTCTGTACAACAAGTTGGAAGCTTTCGTACAAAAATACCAAATTCCTATTGGTTGGTGAAGATTAAAAAAAATGTAACCAAAGAGAAGCTAAGAAATATTAAATTACAATAAATTATTTCTAAAATAGGGAGAAGAGTTTTTGTTGCTGTACTAGGCTCGTTTTAATAAATGCACCTCAAAGTTGAGATCGATCTTAAGACAGATGTTTTGTTACATTAAACGTCAAAACTGCATCTTAAGATCGATCTCAACTTTGAGATGCATTTATTGATAGGGTCAATTAAGCTGAGTCGGCCATTTTGTTATATTGGCACCGCATGATAAAATAACGTTTTTGAAATAATAACTACGAAAATAAATAACAATAAATACACTTTATTAAGTTAAATTAATATTAAATAATTACAAAAGTTGTGTTTTTTTTTTGTTTTTATTAAGACTTACACATTATTTATTTTTTCCTCAGAAATTGGTATTCAATAAATTAAGAGCGGAATAATTTATTTTAAGCATTCTCAAATTACTAACTTAAATTTAATTTATTTACAATAATAATTAAATTGGTAAAAAAATAAAAATCTACTTTTAAAAGTACTCGTGTTCATTTTGTTACGTATTTACAAAAACATTAAAATATTTACAAAATGCTACAGACGCTTATGAATTAAAAAATATTTTAATATTGCAATTTGCAGCGAGTATTTTTTTCAGTAGCAACACTTCTTTACAAAATTAAATGATTTTGTTATCACAATTAAAAAATAAACCTTACACCATAAATAATTGGAGACGATTTTTTTTTATCACTTATTAGATAATGGTCTTTACCTATTGACTATTTGGTGGAAAAGGGTATTAACCAACTATACTACTGGTATAACAGAATGGAAATTAACACTATTTGTTATAGTTCGCCATATATTGCATTTGATCCGTCTTTATTATAATTTGTAACCAATTATGTAGTTATTTTGATATATGTATGTTTAAAAAAATATATAAAAATGTAAAAAATAATATGAAATAAAATTTGTTATGTAAGTTACTAAACCATTAAGAAACTACATGAATACAATATTACAAACATAATTTGTTTTATTGTTGTTGGCAAAATTGAACTTGCATCGTTATCATGATAACTTTGCATCGACGATAACAACTCCGTCAATAACTCTTGGCCCTAAGTCGCTTAATCATTGCCATTGGGCTGCTATATTGATCGACCGACTGATTGTTCGGTCAGGATCAACCGACCAATCAGAGAGTCGATGACTATAGCAGCCCAATGGCAATGGCCGTTCAATGGCTAAGCGACTTAGGTGTATACGATAAACGGTTCACTAAGACCATAAACATAATTCCAATTTTAAAATACTTTCCATAAATTCGATATTCGAATTAATTACCGCAAATCACCACAAAACACACAGTGCTTTGCATTGCAATTCTAATTTAGAATCACATAAGGGAGCGTGTCCATTGAAGCGGAGCTGGGCGGAGTGGAGCGGGGCGGCGGACTGTGATTGGCCAACTGTGATGGGCCAAGAGCGGCGTGGAGTTTTTGAGCACTGTGATTGGCCAATTCACGGCCCGCTCCGCTCCACTCCGCCCAGCTCCGCTTCAATGGAAACGCACCCTAAAGTGACTCTTCTGACAATTTTAAAGCGGCCATGAAACTAAGCTATAATGTGCTATCTCCGCACTGTGCACAGCACATCACATCTCAGCTCAACTCAATAGTTCATTCTGAACGCTATGAAAGCGTAGCTGCGTGTGAGATCCAGTCCACCGTATGTGCTACCCTATGGTATATTCCTGGCTGGCCGCGACTTGCGCAGGAGTAGCCAGCGGAGACTACTCCTATGAGGTACCACCTGCCAGTTCGTTCCAGCATGAGGGGCCCGCCGCTGTCACCTTGACAGCTGTCCTTGCCGCCGCCTCTGTAGCCAGCACACAGCATCTCTGGGTATATCACTACGTTTATACCTGGAATTTGAAAAGTATGAAATTAAAAAAAAATGAAATATACGTCACGACTTTTATCCCCATTCGGGGGTAGTCAGAGGCTTGAGTGGCCATACACCACATTGTGGAGATTAAGCCAACTCAAAGCCCACGTTTCACCAGATAGTCGGAACCCAACGTGACAGGTGGTGAACCTTGTCGCAGTGTATACAGGAACTGACTATTTCCTAATCCCGAGGGATAGGTAGGTTTTCTCACGATGTTTGAAAAATATTTTTTAGTCTTAGTAGTCTGTATTTTTGGTCTTTACCAAGGCGATCATAGCCAGCCGTAATCACTGATCGGTAAGCGATCGGAGGTTAAGTAACGCTTGGCAAGGTCAATCAGATATGGGTGACCATTAAGTGGCATTTCGAACAGGGAGGCTATTAGCGACGCTATGCAACATTGCCAATGTAATTCATTATTCTTATTATCTGAGGAATCCTTAGCAATTCCGCAAAATTTCTGTATAATAATCACACATTTTACGACATTCGTAACCGTTTTATGGAAATTATACTGATTCTTCTGGAGTGTCGGAAATATAAATTGATCTTGCAGAATTTCTGCAATTTTGCATAGTGTTGCTATTAGGCGCTATGCAGACAGAGCAACTTAGTTGAAGAAACTATCAACTCAGTTGAAGAAACTATCAACTCAGTTGAAGAAACTATCAACTTAGATGAAGAAACTATCAACTCAGTTGAAGAAACTATCAACTCAGTTGAAGAAACTATCAACTTAGATGATGAAACTATCAACTCAGTTGAAGAAACTGTCAACTTAGTTGCAGAAACTATCAACTCAGTTGAAGAAACTATCAACTCAGTTGAAGAAACTATCAACTGAGTTAAAGAAACTATCAACTCAGCTGAAGAAACTACCAACTTAGCTGAAGAAACTATCAACTCAGTTGAAGAAACTATCAACTGAGTTAAAGAAACTATCAACTCAGCTGAAGAAACTACCAACTTAGCTGAAGAAACTATCAACTCAGTTGAAGAAACTGTCAGATAGGTTGCAGAAACTATCAACTCAGTTGAAGAAACTATCAACTGAGTTGAAGAAACAATCAACTTAGTTGAAGGAACTATCAACTTAGCTTAAGAAACTATCAACTCAGTTGAAGAAACTGTGAGATTGATTGCAGAAACTATCAACTCAGTTGAAGAAACTATCAACTTCAGCCCCGCAGGTATGATACCCACCATTAGCTCTGTGCCACCTCTCGCAGACCCTATTGTCCAGGACTGGCACGTCCACGGCTTGCAGCGTGCGCGGGCGCAGTCTGGAGCCGGGACTGAGGGCGCCCCAGCCCGCCGCCCAGCCGTACTGCCCGAGGAAGTCCGACCCTCGCTCTGGCAGGCAGATTGGTGCTGGAATGTTATGAAAAATAATTACAGGATTGTCCTGGTACCCTCTTGAAATATAGTTACTGCCATTTTTTTTGTTTTTGTAATGGCATAACATAGCGTATTTGTACAAAAATCTGGGTTATCCAAAAATGAAACACCAATTCGTAATTTTTTCATGATACGCAGGATATCTGCAACTTAAGGGGAGCAGACGTGGTGACTTGTGTTTCAAACTGTCTTCAATGGTAATAGTTGTTCACCTGTGTTAGTTTGGCTCGTGTCTGCCACAGGCATTATCAGTAGTCAGCCAACTGTTAAAGCAATCCTTTGGCCGACGACATGTGGACCGGCAGAAAATTACGATTTATAATGATGAATTCACGAAGACAATATTAGATACCAGTAGTTTCGCAATCGACAATTATTAAGCCACTCGAGGCCTTGGTTTCCACACGGACTGTATAATAAGGATAGCCAGTTAGATGTAAGACAGAATATGAGGAGACTTTGGCTGGAAATCTGCGTTGGAGACCTTGGTCCTCTATATCTATCTTTTCTGCTTTTGTATGTGCCGTTCTTTTTTACATGCTGTGCTATCATATTTTCATTTCATAAACTAATGGCCCTGCAGGCCGATCGCGTAACTTTCTTGACAACGTTTCAATTGGTTTCGTTCATCCTGTGATGCTTTATCAATTGAAATTGATTGAAATCGGGACGGTTCTGGACTTCCCTCTTCCCGATTTCAATCAATTTCAATTGGCAAAGCAACACTGGATGAACGGAACCAATTGAAACATTGACGAAAACGTTCTGGTTCCAGTAACTCACCAATATGCGGCATATAGTGCACATTCCTGTCCAAGGTCAGCACAGCGACATCGAACCGGTCAGCTTGTGGCGTGAACTTGAACAGCGGGTGCACTTTAATAGTCCTCACTCCGAAGGTGTACGCTGGGAGGGGCTCAGCTGCAGAGTTGATGACGTAGTCGCCGAGGGTCACGCGCACGTGGCGGGGCTGCGCGCGCGCAACGCAGTGCCCAGCGGTGACCACGTGACGGCGGGAGATTAGAGACCCACCACATCTGGAAGATTTCGGGGGTTTTGGTTAGATTATTATTTTTACGGTGAGGGAAAACATCGTGAGGAAACCTACCTATCCCTCGGGATTAGGTTATAGTCAGTTCCTGTATACACGGCGACAAGGTTCACCACCTGTCACGTTGGGTCCGACTATCTGGTGAAACGTGGGCTTTGAGTTGGCTTAATAGGTACCTCCACAATGTGGTGGTGTATGGCCACTCATGCCTCTGACTACCCCCGAATGGGGATAAAAGTCGTGACGTTACTTTTTTTGGGACTAGGGCCACACACTCCCATCACTGTATCTCTTGTAAGCCAGGATCGACAGTGTCCAACGATGACGCCGAGGTTTGATCGAGAAGAGTCCCGGGGTAAAGCTAAGTTGTCTTGGAACCCGCACGAATTTGATCAAAAGAAAGGATAGGAGGAGTTGGAAGAAGATTATCCACTTCCATCCATAGCAAAGCGGGATTAAATTATTCTATATGTATTTCAATTTAGATTATGGTTGTATGGTTGCAGTGAAGGTCGCGGGAAACCGCTGGATGCAAGTGGCACAGGACCGGCCGTTGTGGAAAACCTTGGGGGAGGCCTATGTCCAACAGTGGACGTGTTTTGGCTGACATGATGATGACGAAGGTTGTTTTTTTGTTCTTAATCTATTGCATATTGGTGGTAGAACCAAGCTGTAGCCAATTGACTGCAGCTCATATATAGGCTGGCTCGACCGGGGTAGTACCACCCACTCATAGATCGGCGTAAAGTAGTTATTACAGCTGCGTTTCGTACGATGAGTGAGAGAGTCGGAAGCCCAACTCCCAATCCTTCCCCCTCTTCTGTTCCACTTCCCTTCAGATCGGCAACGTGCGAGCGATACCTTTGCTTTGGTATTACAAACATCTATATGTTACGGTAACTGCTTAGTATTAGGCGGGCCATACGCATGTTTGCCACCTCAGTCACATAGAAAAAAAATATAATATTGTTATATTATATTATAAAGAATCGTGAGGAAACCTGCATGTCTTACACATGTGAAATCCGCCAACCCGCACTGGGCCAGCGTGGTGGATTATGGCCTGAATCCCCCTCGCATTGAGGGGAGGCCCGTGCCCAGCAATGGGACGTTAAAAAGGGCTAAAATTATTATTATTATTATATTGTTATATTTTTGATAGTAGCAGGCATAAGCCCGAACCTTAGCGAAATTAGGAAAAATATGAAAATCTTGTGGCTAACTTGTGGTTGTGGTAGCCTGTGTAAAGCATGCCTTATAATCGAATAAAAATACTTTTACAATTTACGTCATAACCTTTAACAATGGTGACTATGGAATTTCACTTAAACGTAGATGTTACGTTACGTAAACTCAATTATGTAGTTATTTTTTTTGTAAAATGACATTTCTCCTAATTTTGTAAACCGCGTGTATTATAGTACAATAGATTTACGAGAAAGCAATTTTCTTTGTTGGATGCGCTGAGAAATTGGTTAACATATTGTATTTATTCGTTTATTTTTAACCTCAAATATTTAACGCGTAAAATAAAATTAAAAATAATAAAATGTCATACTTTGTGACCCGATTGACTCACGTTTTATTTTATTTATTTTTTACGAAGGAGAACTGATTTCTCTTTTTCATAAGTATGCATTATTTTATTTATTTATTCAATATACACCATAAAATACTTACTACAAAAATCTAAACTACACTATAACTACAAGAACATGCGATAAATTAAAACATGCCTTCGTAAAAAAAAAAAAATAGTACTTACCTTCATTTATTTTGTTAATTATTAATTCAAGTTAATAATATTATTTAGTTAATATTTAAATCACTTTATATAAATATTATTTGTAATAATGAAATTTAAAAAAAGACAGACAAGAGGAATGTGCGAAAAAGTTGGTGAAATAAAAAATAATTAGATAAATTTTTATTCCTAATTATTTAATTCCCTTACTATATTTAAATATAATAATTATATCTATAAAATGACCAATAATAGTAATAGATTCAAATTATCAAATACATTTATTATTGTCATTATATAAATAAAGTAAACTTGATATTATGATTTTTTGTCAAATATTTGATATTTGGAATCTAAAAACATGACCTATGATACCCGATAGATGCCCCATAGCTAACTTTGATACAACATATTTAGCTAACGTTACGCCATGCGATAGTACATTTCTAAAACTGCCATATCACTGGAAAACATCCCTACTTATAAAAGCATTATTCAATTAATATACACTTTTATAAAAACTCCACCTTACATGCAAGAACAAATCTACCTACAAGAGTTCTACAGATAAGAATTGATATGAAAGTTGTAATAACGTCAATCACATAGCATAATGAAACCTAAATATGGTTTTATCCCAAAAGATGCTACATCATTCCGTAGGAACGGTGAAACGTCATTCTATCTCTTTCGCACATTTACCTCTCTATCCAACACTGCTTCCAACCGATAAGCTCGAATATCGACATAAGCATGTTGCATCTGTAAAATTAATTGTTCAATGTATTAGTATCGCGACACATGATTGGAGAGTGGAAATAATTAATAAATAAATTTAACAAAATATTGCGCAACATTCATCGAAGCGACATAATATTGCTCAACATTTTTGTCAACTATAAATTACACTATATCACAAAAAGTATACTGAGCTTACGTCACCCCGTGATAAAATAAAAATGAACTTATTATTTCCACTCTTGACGTTGGTTATTTACACACACACATGATACATGGAATATAGACTGCCCAAATCTGTTAACAGAACTAAAGAAATCAATCTTCTCTTATGAAAATATTAAAAAGTAAAAGTTTGGGCGGCCTTTTCGTTTGTGTTAAGATTGAAATTATTCAAATTTAGTAAATTAGTGTGTTAATATACATTGTTTCAGTCCACACGCGCTACGGTGCATAACACTAGTGCATATTTCACACAACTATTCATACAAAATAATACAAATCTTCTGGAATATACAAATACTTACCTAAAATTGTAGAGTTAATTAAATTCAGATCGAATTAAGTAATTTAACTTTATGTAAATATATTCGATTAAACAAAAAACAAAAAAAAACTCTAAATAGACTTCATAAAAATGTATCCTTAATTAAAAAACCATAGCGGACTTTTTTTTTCTGTAAAATTTTTCATTGCATTATTTTGCTGAGAAATTACATTATCATGAAAAAAGTATTTAAAAAATATGGCTTGTTATTTTTTTGAAAAAAATAAGTTTAAAAAAATACTTTAGTGCTGGGCAAAAGTTTGCCTCAATGTGGGACATAATAATAATGTGTTCTTTAATGACCCACTTTTCAGCATTATCACATACTAGGGAATGAATAGAAGTATTGGTATGAATAGAAGTATATAACCTTGAGGATCCTATCCTGATGTAAGCTTGCCAAGGGAAGGTCCCGAAGCCGGCGTCGTCTCCTCCCACGATCCTTCGTTGAGCTGTCTGTTTGCTGACAGCAATACCACAACCTGGAATTTAAAAAATATATTTAAATATATTTTTGACAGATATCATAACCTTTTTTTCATGGTACTTCGTGTTGATTATAAAATTATTATAATATTAGCCCTTTTAACATCCCACTCCTGGGCACGGGCCTCCCCTCAATGCGAGGGGATTCATAATGAAAAAAAACTTTAACAATAACTTCATATTTTAACACAAAAAAATATCGCGAACTTATTTTTAACCAACCGATTCTTTGATTAACTTTCTTAAATATTTTTTATTATTATTATTTATTTTATTAATTTCAGAAGTTTTTTTAATACAATAATTACCAATAAAAAAATTGAAATATAAAAATATTATTATTTATTATCAGGCCGGCATTGCAGTTGATTGAACGTATAGGTATCCTGTTGTTCTTTTGAGTTATTTATTTAACATTTTTAAACAATTTCTATTCTTTATTCTTATCACCCTTTATTATACAGTATTTCGCCATCAAGGCAGCGTCAAGGAAATCAAGCCGACTCGTAACCGCAGGCGCAGTGCCAAACCGCACTCGAGAAAGTTCAAGTTGATACCCATTAGCGACTTTAACAATTCATTTATTGTTTCCCCAAAGACATTACCAAGGTAGAGGGAGATGTAGCGACCTCACATCACGCTACATACTGTACATTCACGACGCCACCGACAGATGGCACTGAGTGCACACTCCAGTACAACATAGAAGTCCTGAATCACGATATTAAGATTCGCGAGGCACATCGCTCGCTACAAATACAAGTGACTGTCCAAAATTGAATATCCTACTAAATGGAGTCCATGGACACAGTACGACACAGTCGTTCCCGGAAAACAATGTTGAAAACATGTCAGTATTGACATGGCTCATGTTCTGGTGACTAATACGCATCAAAATGCCTTTAAGTTAATTGTCGAATTGCGAATGCGATAAAAGCTGTGTGAATTTCGCAGCATGTAGTGGTGCGCTGAGCACAATTTTTGTGATTGCGACATCGCGTCGGGTGGTACCATATCTACTAAAATGATACATCAATGTTCCATGCTTTAATCCCAATTAAATTGGACAAATGTTTAGAACGAGATAAGGCTATTAAAATACTTTTATCCTTGTCATCTTCCATCTAAACGAGTTAATTGGGAAACCCCGATGTTGCCATCAGCATAACATTGTACCTAATACCCATCTACCGTGTAATAACATCGTGCGAATGTAATATCCTCCACACCATTCAATTTAAAAAAGGTTGCTTCAACCCGTCTTGGAATTATACGTCTGACCACTGATGTAGTTATAAGTAGTATGTGTGGTGGAAGTTGGTGATTGTCACTAGTAATCAATGGACTAAGGTCTGGTAAATTATAAGTAGTTGTAAGTATCACCCAGGACGAGTTACAAGGCTGAAAAAGCACCTGCGTTCGTGCCTCTAAACTTTTCGAGCGAATCATAACTTTAATATGATTATCACTTGCTTACGGTGAAGGAAAACATCGTGAGGAAACCTGCATATCTTAGAAAATCTCGAAAGACATGTAACATCCACCACTGCACTGGGACAGCTTGGTAGATTATGGCCTGAATCCCCCTTGCATTGACGGGAGGCCCGTTAGTTATAAAAGTAACTAAGTCCAAGTCGATAAAAAGTATGAAACAAGAAAATATTCTCATCTAGAGGATAGCCGTGGTCCGTGTAGGTCTTTTAGGGCCAAATGGCACATGAACACGGACCACGGCTATCCTCTAGATGAGAATATTTTCTTGTTTCATACTTTTTAGAGCGCGTTTTTTCCGTAGTCGGGTTTTAGTTTTTAAACTTACTTTTTATTTAATTATTTTGGAGTTATAGGTAACTATATATATATTTTTGAAATGTGCTCATCAAGCTCTTTCATTTGATACCCCACACGGTTTCATTAAAAAATGTTTTTTTTTTAGTTCATGACATTATGTCCTCTAGAGGGCGCCATATGCAATTTTATGTGACGTCACATAGCCTATAACCAGCGCGCCATTAAGCCGCTTCTAACGATACCTCATTTGTCAAATTACGACAAGTAGTTTGGAAGTTAGGTGGGAACAGATGCACATACATACATACATACATACATACATACATACATACATACATACATACATACATACATACATACATACATACATACATACATACATACATACCGGTCAAAATCATAACGCCTCCGTAGTCGGGTAAAAATAGACTTGGTTTTTATAACTAAGGCATCCATTGATTTATTTCGTCCAGAAACTAGCTTTCAATAACTCCATAATTTAAGCCCTCGATATAGCTAAAATGGCCCGATGGACGAGACGTGTCGTAGTATGGAAAGGACCAATTGGGAAAAGGAAAAGAGGAAGACCATCAAGATGGGTCGATGACATCAAAGATACAGCAGGAGAAAATTGGCATATAACGACCAGAAATAGAGACAAATGGAACAAAATGGAGGAGGCCTTTACCCTGCAGAGGGGTTCTCATTCAAATGATTGAAATGATTTTTTATAGCAAATATACTTAAGACGGGGACAGCAGCTAACGAGGCATTTTTGGAGGCTATCTCCTCTTATACGAGTGGAGTAAAAATTTTGAAAAAAATATCACCGTATTAACTGAACCCTCAGCTTTAAAAAATAAGCAGGAAAAAAGTGCTTTATGCTCTTTTACTATGTGAAAAAAAATATCAAAATGAAGCTGTTTTCGTCTTAAAATTTCTATCTCCTTCTAAACGGCTTGGAATTTTTTATTATTTTTTTCGCCAAAAGATGGAGAAAGATAATACCTAAAAAAATTAAGATCGATTTTGGTGATGCAATAGTTTTTCACGTCACAATTAATGATTTTCGATATTTTCGCAAAAAAGTGGATGGGGCTAGTGCGCTCTCGACCAATCCAGACGGCGGAAACGCGCGGTGGGGAAGCGGGGCCTTAACTGGAAAAACAGTACAAAGGAAAAAGAAATCGATTGTTAAATACACTATAAAATCTATACATATAATAAGAATGTAAAATTGGTCGCGTCTGTACATTCGAAATATTTAAAAAAAAAATAGTGGGGGGGACTTAGATGGACCAGCAGAATTCATTTTTATCATTTTTAGAATTTTTGTCTGTGGGTATGTTTGTATGTTTGTATGTTTGTATGTTTGCTCAGATTTTCGAAAGAGCACAACTTCGAATCCACCGGATGGATTACAATGAAATTTGGCATGGATATGACTAATAGTCTAACTTAACATCTAGGATACTTTTTTTTTCGAAAATGTTTAGGGTTGCCACAGAAAATTCAAAAAACTACTTAAAAATTCTAAATGTTTGAAAGAGCACAACTTTGAATCCATCGGATTAATTTCAATGAAATTTGGCATGGATATGACTAATAGTCTAACTTAACATCTAGCATATTTTTTTTTTCGGTAAAGATTAGGGTTGCCACAAAACATTCAAAAACTACCTAAATATTCGAACACGCACAACTTCGAATCCAATGGTTTGATTTCAATGAAATTTGGCATGGATATGACTAATAGTCCAACTTAACATCTAGGATATTTTTTTCTAAAATATTAGTTTGTAAATTTTTATGACCACACAGAAATTCTAGCAAAAAATAAGTTTTAGTTATTGAAATACGTCTATTTAGAGCGGAGCCCTACGTTGTGTGTGATCCGTCACTATTTGGAATAGATAATCTTAATTTTAATAATAATAATAAATATTTTATTGCTGCGTTCTACAATCTTAAGTTTCGTTTTTCTTAACTAGATGTCGCTATACTTAAAATCAGACAATACCTGCCTTGCACCACATGTCAAAATTTAATATCTTCCTTGCTTCAAGAAATTTAGTTTTTTTTATTCCTAATTACGTATAAAAACATTAAGCGGGTCTTTGTATCACGCGGAATCTTAGACGTTAACTCTGGAATTCATCTCCACAGTACTAATGCCGTAGGGAAGCTACCTACCTAAGAAGTAAGTCTAGAGGACCTGCTGATTTTGAATTAAGTAGTAATAGAAACATAGACATTGAACTCTGAACTCCAACCCCTCAGGAATGATGCTGCTGGGTAACTGCCTGCTTAAAACATAAATCTGGAGGACCTGCTAACTTTGAATTAGCAATGTGGGTATCAAGTAGAAACTTCTCAGGCGAGGTCGCGTTTCCGATTCGGCGCTAGAATTTAAGGAAAACATGTAAAATGACTACTTATAAGTGCCCTCCTAGGCCTAAACAAAATAAACGCTTTGACTATTGACTTAGACGATAAACTCCGGACTCTAACTTTTTTAGCACAATGTTGCGAAGTGACTCTTACCTAAGCCGTGAGTCTGGAGCACTCACTCATTTTAAATAAGGAACATGGGTATCAAGTACAAACTTAAACATTGAGCTCTGGAGTCCAACCGCTCAGTCGTGATACTGTGAGTAACTACAGATATAGATAGACGGATACAGATAGACTGGTACAGACAGAGATACTCACCTACCGATAGATTACAGACAGACAGATACTTACAGCTAAACTGATACACACAGACAAATAAAGTCAAACTTTTGTTATACAACTAAGGTGCCAGGCAAGCGTACGGCCCACCTGTTGTTAAGCAGTTACCGTACCCTATAGATGCTTGCAACCAAAGGCATCGGTAGCACGTTTCCAACCTGAAGGGGAGTGGGGTTAGTGGGAGGGGACGGGGAGGTGGCTGGGTTGCGCTTCCGGCTCTCTCCCTCATCATACGAAACGAAGGTAAATTAGCTACTTGAATGCCGATCTCCACCTTACTGGTCAGACTCTACCACCTTACTGGTATAGACTGGTACAGATAGACAGCCACGGACAGACGAACTCAGACTGATGCAGACTGACGTAATACGATAGACAAAATTATATTTAAGGGCTTCACCGACTGGACGCGGACGGAGTCGCGGGCACAGCTAGTTATTAATATTATTCTTATAAAGTTTTAGTGCAGCATGTAATTAAAAAAATGTAATTATCGCATGGAAAAAAATAAGAAATAGTAAAAGGCTTATTTATTATTATTATTATTATTATAGCTAAAATGTATGGGAAAATAGTCGCGCTTGCCGCGCAAACACATGTCAGAGGTAAACAAATATTGAGAGGGCGTACAAACATAAATATTATCATAGGACGACCGTTCCACTTTTCAGTAAACATACAAACAGCGATGACACTGGCCGATCTCGTGAGGTGAAAGTACGCGGATATACGTTGTGCAACCGGCGCCCGCGACGCGTACGACCACCGTCGTGTTACAACAGTCGGCGCGCCTAATGAGGTCTAGAGCTTCTGACAGATTATCTTTTTAGTTATGATCTACCTCCGAATTTGCCTGCTGTACCCATCATACTACCTAGAGAACCTGAATAAATAATTTTCATTTTATTTAATTTTTAAGGTTCCGTAGTCCTGAGGTACCTTTATAAGATCATCCAGTCCGTCTGTCCGTCTGTGCGTCTGGCTGTTTGTCCGTCTGTCCGTCTGTGCGTCTGGCTGTCTGTGCGTCTGGCTGTTTATCCGTCTGTCCGTCTGTCCGTCTGTCCGTCTGTCCGTCTGTCCGTCTGTCCGTCTGTCGATCTGTCCATCTGTCCGTGTCTGTCCGTCTGTCATATCGTGAGGAAACTTGCCCTTATTCGGGAGTAGCACACTGGGACAGAATGATGGAATAAGACTATAGGGCAGGCACATATTAAATTAACAACTGCTATATAAATGACAACAACCGGGACCGAGTTTTTACGTGCCCTCCGAAGCGCGGAGACGCTCAGTTTGTAAAACCACTTAATGGTCACCCATCTCCGACTGACCTTGCTATGCATTGCTTAACTTCCGACCCGCTCACCTTATTCCAAAGTGTGCGTTCAACCATTAATTGATTTTATTGTCGACCGCTTGGCGCAGTGGTTCGAGTGTAGGCCGCTCGGCTCACTGCATCGGGTGGTTGCGGGTTCGATTCCCGCCAGAGGCAAATTTCGGAAACGGCCTTTTCGTAATTTGCCCTGGTCTGGGTGTCACTGGGATCGCCCCCATTGTGTTTTACCTACCCATAGTACAAGCGTTGTTTGGTTTGGGACCATACAGTTGGTGTGTAAGTAAAATGTAACTAAATGTAACGTCACGACTTTTATCCCCATTCGGGGGTAGTCAGAGGCTTGAGTGGCCATACACCACCACATTGTGGAGGTATTAACCAACTCAAAGCCCACGTTCCACCAGATAGTCAGAACCCAACGTAACAGGTGGTGAACCTTGTCGCCGTGTATACAGGAACTGACTATTACCTAATCCCGAGGGATAGGTAGGTTTCCTCACGATGTTTTCCCTCACCGTCAGCGAACTGTAAATTATGCACATATGAAAATTAATCCATTGGTGCATGCCCCACCGGGGATCGAACCTGGGACCTTCTGATTGCTAGCCCAACCTGTTCACCCCTAGGCTACAGTCGCTATAAACCTCTACATAGTAATATAGTACACAAACGCTTTGCATAACTCTCTTGCATAAGATCCGCATATTTAACCCGTGAGTAACCAACAATGACGGCAATGATTGGTAGTCGAAATCGTATTAAGATGCTTTCTACTTCACTCTTTTTAGGGTTCCGTATTTCAAAATGGTGTATGCCCGTATGTGTGTCTTAAGATGGCAAATTAATGGTGAAAGAACAACTGTCAAACCCTGCCATTTAAAAATTATGGCATTCTAAGAAACTGACCTTTAAAAAACCCAGCTTATTAAGGGCCAAACACACCGGGACGCCATGGCGACGTCGCCAGCCACCGGATCCAACTAATTCGTATTGAAATGTATGACAGTGAACATCAATAAAAATTGTTTGGATACGTGGCCGGCGACGTCGCCATGGCGTCCCGGCGTGTTATGGCCCTAAGAATCGGCCGTTTATAAAACCTAGCATTTGAAAAATATGCCGTTAGTATTTTTTTTGTGACTAAGATGGCAGCATAATGAAGGCAAACAAGCATACTGCCCGCTTGATGTTAAGCAGTTACCGTACCCTACAGCTTGGCTGTACCACCAAGAAAAATAAAGGACACCACGTGAGCAACACCACCTTACCTAACATTACATCACTGATTACTCGCCACATATTGTGCATATCAATATGATTGAAGCGGCACATAATATATTATTTATATATTCTGCACATACACTTTTCATGGGACCTTGAAGGCCTTAATACATTCATAATTCAGTTTGACCTTTAAACACACTGCCGTTAATAATAAACAGGGCACTGCAGCTCATATACGGGCTGGCTCGATCGGGGTTATACCACCCTCGCGCAGAAGATCGGTGTATTATAGCTGCGTTTTTAACGATGCGTGACGGGACTTGAGTACTCAGGGGATGCAAAAAGGTCATATAGCAAATCTTGCAAAAGCAATGCATTTTTCTTATTTTCTAGCAGAATCCTTATACAGGCTGAATTTGAAATCATGGGCATCCTTTTAAACGGTGATTCTACACATGATTCAGAATACTTAGGGAATATTAATCAACAAATCAATTGATAAAAATTTATTATCCAGGTAAGGAATAACAGTTAACGGGTTTGCTTATTTGCTTACTCGAGCAATATTTTTTACTCAATATTTTTATTTTATTTATTTTCCCAAAATATTCTGAATCATGTGTAGAGTCATAGTTTAAATGGATGCCCATGATTTCAATTTCACCCTGTATATTCTGCAAAATTTCCGTAAAATGGTCAGGAATAGCGTAAAATGTGTGACCATTTTACGGTTTTTTTACAGGACTGAAGTAGGAAAACCTGCGTACAGCCCGCCTGATGTTAAGCAGTTACCATAGCCTATTGATGCTTGCAATACCAAAGGTATTGCTCGCACTTTGCCGACCTGAAGGGGAGTGGAACGGAGGATTTTGCAGGATTGTTCAGTAATTGCTTAAGGATTCTGCTAGAAAAACAGAATAATGAATTGCTATTTGGCCATTTGAGACTCGTTGATTACGGCAAGGCTGCCACAAAGGGCCTCCGCAAACTAGCTACTTTTAACATCGGCGATCGGCGATTTTGATCGATACGTCACAAAATCGCCGGTCGCCGATGCTAAAAGTAGCTAGTCTGCGGAGGCCCAAAGCGGAATAAAAGGGTTAATGACTATTTATTTTATTCTCACTTACACTTACGTCATCGTCAAAGCCAGCGCGTCATAAGTCGGTCGTGTAAGTAGGTAAGTGAGAGTTGCCAGTGACATAATGCTACCATAAGTTACTTCGTTACAGAGTCGAAACACGTATGGTAAACATTGGCTTTGGGTCGGCAGATTAACTATGTTGCTATTGGTTACGTGTGAGGTTGCTACTTTATGTAGGGCGAATAAATTAGTTTCAACCTCATCTTTGAAAATATAGTAGATCGGAAAAAAATACGAAAATATATAAGCTACAACAAAGGACCCACCCTCGGGATTAGGTAATAGTCAGTTCCTGTATACACGGCGACAAGGTTCACCACCTGTCACGTTGGGTTCTGACTATCTGGTGAAACGTGGGCTTTGAGTTCGCTTCAGGGCCTCCGCAGACTTGCTACTTTTAGCATCGGCGACCGGCGATTTTGTGACGTATCGATGCTGCGTCGCGTTTCTTCGAACGCGAACGAGCGAGACGCAGCATCAAAATCGCCGATCGCCGATGCTAAAAGTTGCAAGTCTGCGGAGGCCCTAATACCTCCACAATGTGGTGGTGTATGGCCACGCAAGCTTCTGACTACCCCCGAATGGAGATAAAAGTCGTGACGTATATATATATTTTTTTACAATAAAGGAGAATAGGCAAATTGGCCCAAAGGTCCAAAAGTTTGAAAGTTTTATACGTGTCATTTCTTTATACAGGGGGCTTACCACAAGCTCTTATTGCGATTCAATTATAGGAACGTTTTAACGACGTTTTAATGACGTTTCTTATTGTCATGACAATAAGGTACGTCATTGCACAAAAAGTCGCTGAAACGTTAATACGTTCCTGTAATTGAATCGCAATAAGAGCTTGTGGTAAGCTCCCAGGGTTATTGGTAAAACACTAACAACCTTGACTGTATAACTGACATCATGAACAACAACTTTTGTTCTATGACTTTTTACAAAACATAATACATTTAACAAAAAATCACGTTCTAAAATGTATGAAACAAGCAAATAAACTCTTCTAGATGATAGCTTTGGTCTTTGGTCGTATACCACTTTGCCCTAAAGGACCTAAACGGACCATGACTATCGGCTGGCATGAATTTGGCCCTATTTATGGTGAATAGGCAAAGTGAGTCTGGTCTTAAGTCTCGGTCAGCTTATGCAATCGCCATAAGGGCTATTGGGGTCAGTGCCCGAGGCAGTCAATTAAGAGGCAAAGGGACGGCCGGACGGCCCAAGCCTATAATAGGGATGGCCCAGGCCTAAATGATTATCAAATACAATGTGTTATTGAAATAACAAAAAAGCTGAAAATTGTTTGGTCAGAATCGAGAGTAGAATCCATAACACTACGTTTTAATAAACGTTTTTTCACAAATAAACAGGGTTGTTACGAAAAAAACATCTTGATTTAAACACCATGTTTAAATCAATGATTTAAACATGTTTTAAACAGTTTTGATTCTAAATTTTTTGCAACTCTGCAAAAAATGCAATATTTGTACATATCATGCCAAGTCTAAAATGTTCATGTTTAATACCGAAAATTACTAATAATATTTTGCAAAAAATTATAGATATTTACTTGCCATATCAATTTATTACAGAAACATTATGTTTCAGGTTTTAAGTTATTTAAAAAACACCTTGTATTTTACAATGAGTGCAGAATTTAACTAAGAAAACAAACACTCCGACTTTCCTCATATTAGGTGTCTATTGTTTCCATCTTGTTTAGTAGGTACGTAAGTATTTCCATTTCGTGAAACTCTTTCCATAGACAACAAAACAATTTTTTTGTCTCAACTAAAACAATAGGCCATAAAGAAAGGTAGATTATTTTCATTTATCTTCATTTAACGTGTGTGGGTTTTGACCGAGAAAATAATGGAAAGTGGGTAAGGCTGTTTGTAAACCAGGCAATTAGTGTTGGGCAATCTCGGTGATATTTTGGGCAAATTTATTTCCGGATACTAAATACATGGAGGGTTCCAACCGCCAATACCTTTTAAGTTATGTTTTTTTTTTTTTTTTTTTTTTATAGCCTATTAAATGTCCCACTGCTGGGCAAAGGCCTCCCCTTTCTGTCTCCACAGGTCCCTATCCTGGGCTTGTAATGGCCACGTTTTACCCGCAAAGGTGTTCAAATCGTCACACCATCTTCGCCGTGGTCTGCCACGACGTCGGTGACCATCATTGGGCGTCCAGGTATTGATGCGATTTGCCCACCTTTGCGGATCCATTCGTGACACGTGGCCGGCCCAATCCCACTACAGCTTTGCGGTTTTCTCGCCCACGTCAGTGATCCGAGTAATGGAGCGCAGGGTGGTGTTTCTGACGCGGTCCGTCCGTTTTACACCTAGTATGCTGGGCTCCATTGCTCGTTGGCAAACCTTGAGTTTGGATTTCTGTGGCTCAGTAAGTGACCATGTTTGAGCACCGTAGGTTAGAACGGGCAGAATGCACATGTCGACGAGTTTACGTTTGAGGGATACTGGAAGGTTACCCTTCATCATATCACCCATGGACCAGAAGCTCTTCCATGCGTTGTCGATCCGTCTCGCGACTTCCTTGTCCTGGCGGTTTTCGAAAGAGACTATCTGGCCCAAGTACGTATACTCGTCGACATATTATATAATCTGCCCATCTACCTCGACCCTACGTTTCGTGCTATTGGTCATGAGCTGTGTCTTGTAATTATAGGACTATGTATGACTATTGTATGTTAATTATAGGACTTAAAAATACAAACCTCAAAATATTCTATTTTAAGCAAGATTATATAACTGTAGCATGTGGCAATCAATAGTCTTTGCCTACTCCTGTGGGATACAGGCGTGAGTAAATGTATGTATGTATGTAGGTATATACCTGCCATCTTACTAAGCAACATGGCAATATTCCAGATAAATATACCAACCTGAATATTAATAACAAAGCGGCAAAAAATGTCTCTAAACAAAAAAGTATATTTCAATAATTGCACAGAGCATTAGCAGATATATGGGGATAACCAAAATCAAGCAGTCATTTGACTTTCTCGTGTATAAGACTTACTTTATGTCACGTGATATTTGCCACATAATTTCCCAATGTATACGTACCTTTATTGCCCAAATCCAATGCCCACTTAAGCTTCCTACACCAATCGTTAAAAACCTATAAATTTTATTATTACACTATCGAAAAGAGATATAAATGCAAATCAATTCCGTATTTGAGATTTAAAAAAAACAAAATGATTGCCCACGTGAACGGCGCTTTCGAAAGGAACCCCAAATTGACGTATGTTAGCAAAGACATTACCAAAAGAGAGATGTGTGACTGCCCAAAATAGTATGTCCTACTAAACGAAGTCAATGGACACAGTATGACTCAGTCGTTCGCGGAAAATAATGTTAGAAACAGGTCGGTATTACCAATACGGCTCATCTTCTGGTGAATAATACGCATCAAAATATATTTAAGTTGATTGTCGAATTGCGAGTGCGATAATAGATGTGTGAATTTCGCTGCATGTAGTGGTGCGCTGAGCACGTCTAGTGATTGCGATGTTAGGAGGTACTATATCCGCTATAAAAATACATCAATGCATTTTAGACCGATAATGGATATCCCTACATTTGTTTTATTTTATTTTTGAGGGGTGTACCCTATCTCTATGTTGTTATTTTCTTTGTGGAACACAAATTTAGGAAATTGACTACATCATTTCTATTTCGAGAAGACATTTACGTTGACCTAAGGGCCGACGTTACTCGTATATCTTCACGGTATCTTATAATCGCAAGGAAGTGCAGAACTGTTGCCCTTGATTGCGTGCGCGCCGGCCGGAAGTTACGGTCGAACGCTTGCGGGTATGGCGTGGGGTATCCGACATGAGCGATAGCGATTTTAGTAATAAATATATCCCCGGACGTACGCACCAACTGTATGGTCCCAAACTAAGCAATGCTTGTACTACAGCTGCCATAGAGTGGACTGGGGGCGATCCCAGTGACACCCAGACCATTTCATGACTATCCTGATTTTTCTACACAGCTAGGCTATTCTGTAACGTGATACTCACTTATCCACCAACCCGCACTGGGCCAATCCACCAACCCGCACTGGGCCAGCGTGGTGGATTATGGCCTGAATCCCCCTCGCGTTGAGGGGAGGCCCGTGCCCAGCAGTGGGACGTTAAAAGGGGTACATTTTTTTTTTTATATACTTACTTCGCACGCGTGAATTTTCTAGTGAAATGTCAAATTTCAATACAAAATTTGACATATCACCTGCAAATTCACGCGTGCGAAGTGAGTTTGTCGTTACAGAATAGCCTTCCAGTGATTGATGTTTTTAGAGCGAGATCAATGACACATTAACAAGTCACCCAATAGAGTGCTTAGCCAGTTTACAATGGGTATAAAAAGCATTTCTATGGGCCTCCGCAGACTAGCTACTTTTAGCATCGGCGACCGGCGATTTTGTGACGTATCGATGGAGCGTCGCGTTTCTTCGAGCGCGAACGAGCGAGACGCAGCATCAAAATCGCCGATCGCCGATGCTAAAAGTAGCTAGTCTGCGGAGGCCCTAAGAACACAAGAGATTTGTAACTTTCTATTAATTTGGGGGTAGGTATTTAACAGCGTTTAACTTGGACCAGACAACCCTAGGTACCGCGCTCGGCGGCGCGTGCAATCCTTCCTTACTCCTTTCACCACTTATAGCACTGCGATGACACTTATCACATCGACATACTACAATCCACACACTTTGTATCATCTTATACAGGATGAATTTGAAATCATGGGCATCCTTTTAAACGGTGATTCTACACATGATTCAGGATCGGTATTTAGGTAATAATCAATTGATAAAAATGTATTGCCCAGGTAAAGTATAACAGTTAATTGGTTTGCTTATTTGTTTACTCGAGCAATATTTTTTTACCAATAGATTATTTTTTTATTTTCCCAAAATATTGTGAGTCATGTGTAGAGTCATAGTTTAAAAGGATGTTTTCAAATTCACCCTGTATATAAATATTTTTTTTGTTCGCCCCAATACTGGTGTAGTTAAGGAAAAAAGAACATTAGGAAAAACCGAAAAAATCACAATTAGTAATTTGTATGGGAATTCTCACATCGGATTACGTATTATTTTTAGGCCATAAATATCGCCAGAAACCAGAAATACCGAACACAGACCAACTGTGTGGTCCCAAACTAAGCAACGGTTGTAGTATAGTGATCCCAGTGACATCAAGACCACAGCAAATTACGAAAAAGTCTTCCGAAATTTGCCTCTCTATAAATTTGGGCGCAAATGTGTAATACCTATTTGGAAATGCTACCCAAAAGATTAATTCACACTCACCTATCTGAGACATCGTTACCTATCTGTCATTTGTGTGTAACCCGTCAAAATATTGCATCTCTTAAATTTGAGTTGCTTCAGAGTACGTTAAGCAATCCTTAAAAATTGTTCATTACTTCAACCTCATCTCAAAATACCCAGTTTGCAATACATTTGTCGTATTATATTTTGTAATCGGCCGACTTTCATTCTCCTATTAAGTATTACTCATCTCGAGTCCGGCATTGCAAATACGTTGGCCAACAGTGGGCCAACGCAATTCCAAGAGGCATATATGGAAAATACGTCTTATCGAAATTTGCGGATATTTGTTTTATTTTTGCAATTAGATTTTAAAATCTAATGTTCTGAGACGTTCTTATTAGATATTGGCCAAAACGTTGACTTTACGCAACATTGGTGAATCCTTTGGCCCATTGAATCCATTTGTTGATACCTAAAGTCTGATTAATAATTCAGTGGAGTAAAATGACAGCTTTTTGTGTCAAACGTAAAATTTATTCGATCCGTTCATCATGAATAATGTTGTTTTTATGATTCTGGTTCAAATTAATTCAATTTTATATACTAAAGAATTAAAAAAAACATGATCTCTCATAAAAAAACAGTTTCAATTAAAATATATAATCACATTTATGGCTTTCATTTTACTCCACTGAATTATGAATCAGATTTTATATAAATGAATGAATGAAAAGTAGGTACTTTTTTTTTGTTGTAAATTACCATTCTTAAATATGATGTTTTCAACTTGAATTATAAAATCCCTACGTTCACAGATACCATATGAAACCTATATGTGCCTATTTTTAAGGCCCTTTTGACAATATGTATTTAAGAAAGCGTATTGTCTATGATAAAAATTTGCTGTCATCAGCAGCATTTATCCCCTTAACCTAACAAGAGAAATGACGAATCTATTGTGTGATATACCCAGGGGTGTATATACGACGCTATCTACGACTATCATAAGTTACAAAGCCAACATAACGTGACCTCTGAACTAATTAATATCATCAAAAAAATAAACATGTGAATATGTTTTGTGTGCGACTGTCCGACGGACGGGCGTCGCTGCGCCGGCGCCGGAGTGAAAGTGCAGTTACGCAAGCAACAGCTGAGCGGTACACTCGTGACGTAAAGATTTACGACGGAATTATTTCGAGATATAATTATTGGAGAAAAATATTTTTATATTTTTTTGTGTGTTTCATTAAAGTAGGGTAATGTGTAGCACTGTTATAGAAGTAGGTTAGTCACTTAATCATACTTATTTATATATTATAAGAAGCAGCATTCGAGAGCATGAATATTTAAATTTAAGTACGTATCTAAGCTTTTTTTTATTTTTTTACCTAATGTATTCAGTATAACTTTGAATAGTTTTACCTAATAACACTTTTACAAAAAAATAAAAATACAAGTCAATAAAAAAATAAAGAAAGCACTTACCTGCGATCCTTTAGAGCTTGAAAAATGAAATGAGTAGTTTAGTCTGTTAGTGTAAATAAATAGGTATACAACGTATATACAATACTGATAGATGTGAGGAAGCAAGACATAGTTAGAATAGAGGCGAAAAAAACATGAAAAATATATATATTTTTATAGAAATAATATACACAGTATATACATATCTTCAATACCTGTGACGTCACCGGAACATGAATGTACACAAACATATTCTACCTATGTCTTGCCGAACGACCACATCTGAGCTCTGTTAGTTCTTGTGAGTGTCGGTAGATGGCGTTGTACGTATATCTGTCACGACGTAACGTAATGTCAAAGTTTTGGAGAAAAAATTTTACTTACCGTAGTAAAAAAACAAAAAGAAAAGTCTATCTGAAAAAGTATTTTCTATCTACTGTATGAAATAAAAATAAGAAAACAACAAAAGTATCGAATTATTATCCCACAGGCTATCATTAAATGTTAAACGTACAGGCCATTCTATTCTACAAATTAAAAAAGAAAATTTAATCGTGCTCAAAAACTAAAATTATAAAGCGTGCATTCCAAAACATTCAAATTACGAGACCTCGTGACATCGCACTTACTTTCATCGTTTACAACTGGGCCATAACTCAATCCTTCGTTCGAATCTATACTGTTCGAATCTTGGACGCCCAAAATGCCTGCTTTCGCTACTCTATGGCAGCACCCTTTCAGCAGCCCTCCACAGGATCCATCCAACAACCCTCCCACCATCCAACAGTAAAAAAAAAACTCACACGTCCCCCCTTGAGGACATTTTTTTATATCTTGCCGATCCAAATCTACGGGCAAATCCGTGGTTATAGCATTCGATTCTTGTGCTGTGGGCTCTAAAACACGTCCCTTTCGTTTAGGAGGTAATCTTGAGGGCAAATGATTCAATATCTCACTGATTTTCAACATCTGGTCATCGGAAATCGGCTTGAATTTCGGTAAGTCAGCCAAGCGATTTGTGACGTTCGGAAATTCGTAATAATCGCTCCGTTTCAAATTCGTTCTTAATCCCTCTGTTTGTATAAACATGGGTTTCTCTAGATTGTGTTTTCTTTTTACTTTTTTAATTTCGTATCGAGCTCGATGTGGGTCGTTGGCATCTGTTCGGTTGAGAAAAGAAAAGAAAATTTTGAATATAGAATTTTAAGTGACAGTTGTAAAGAAACAGTGTTTTTTAAAAAAACGCGAATAGCTTGCTTTTTTTTTATTGATGTTCAGTGATATGACGGTTTATTTTCTAATATCTGAATAAAATAACCAAAAAATTATTCCACTTTAACTTTTCGCGTTTTTCAAGTGCACTGTCGAAAATACAGTACCAAAACCCATTTTTATTTTTCAATAAGAAGTTTGTAGAGTTCATTAAATATCAGTGTTGTACTCAATAACTACATATACTGAAATGGGTGTACAGGTTCATAAATAAACATAATTTTAAAGTAAATACATAAATAAAAGTACCCTTTACAAAAGTTAAACACTTTCGAGACCAACTGTACCTACCTCAATCAGCGCTACGGAAAACAATAGATAACAAAAGAAAACGCATAACACGCATCAAAATAAAGAAAATATATATTATAAATAAATATCTATAGAATGTACAAAATCAAAGACAATATAACCAGTAACTTTTCTATAGTTTATGATATAACCATTCACCAATAAACCACACCGAAATTAATATTCCCGTATGTATATAAATATCTACATAAATTAGTGAACCTACATAATAATTATATTATTAAAATACATAATTAATTACATAATTCATAAGCTAACATTATTTACTCATAAATTTAATTAAATATATCAACCATAGAGTTATAAAAGTTATAAAAGCGCGCGCTTTAACTATAGTCAGAATTTTAATTAAACGAAGTAAACTGACAGGTGCTAATGTCACTTTTCGATATAAATAGAACAAATAAGGTTCAAATACATAGCACAGTGACATGTTCAGCTATCAGTTTACTTCGTCAAATTAAAAATCAGACTATACACCGTGTTTATGTTCATTTGATTTAACTTCGACATAGTGCTTGGAACATTAACATAAATTTATCCCTTAAACCGTTTTAAGATATTCGTAAAAAAATATTTGTTATTTTTTTATTTTTTTTTATTAATATAAGTAACAACAATAACAAATTAGTATTGTTAATTTAACGTGACACATGCGAGAAAAGTAAAAACAACATCAAAACGAATTTATTTTTTAAACCTTGTCGTACATAAGGAACATTGAAAACTCTTTACTTACGAATGAGACGAAAATAGTATTTGGTTATGAATTAAGAAGATTTTACACTGGTTTAACTTAGATTAGTGATTAAATTTAAATTTGAAATAATTTGAAAACGGTACGAGTTAGGCACTTAGTTTCTTTGAGAAATTAACACAATAAGACGTAAGGGATTTAACCTTAAAGTTAAAGCAAATGAACATGAACACGGTGTAGATATCGCCTTACTAACAAAAATGCGGCAACGCAATTATCGTCGCGGCACGTCAGTTCCACACATTGGTAGCTGTCAGATGTACTGAAGTACGCCGACTTCGGCGTAGTATCAGTTGCCCCATTTTATTGTGCGCGTAATGTCGTCAAATCCAATTACTAGTCCTCACGATTTCCCCCTCACGTACAACGAAACTTAACGAAAGCTACAGAACTGGGCGCCCGCTTTCCTTCATTTACTGTCTCCTCATTTTGACTGTTTCATCACTCGTGGTAATATCTCACGATCTTTATCAGTAATTCAAATAGAGTTCATATTTTTGTTTATGTCACTTAGGTGGAAACAAGCGTACGGCCCGCCTGATGCTAAGCAGTTACCGTAGCCTATAGATGGTCTACAGACGGATGCTGAAAATTTCCTGGACAGACCGAGTGAGAAACACCACCGTACTTGAGCGATTGGGGAAGTCCACAGAGATCCTGAAGACTATAAAGAGAAGGAAATTTGAGTGTTTTGGTCACGTTATGCGCGGTACCCAGTATGAGCTCCTCCAACTCATAATCCAGGGTAAGATAGACGGCAGAAGAAGGCCTGGTCGTCGAAGGATATCGTGGTTGAAGAACTTACTCGACAAGACAACACCACAACTATTCCGAGCTGCGGTCTCGAAAGTGGAAATAGCCTTAATAATAGCCAACCTCCGGTAGGAGACGGCACTAGAAGAAGAAGAAGATAGATGCTTACATTACTGAAAGCATCGCTCGCACGTTACCGACCTGAAGAGGAGTGGGGCAGAGGGAGGGAAAGGGAGATGTTGGGCGTCCAGCTCTCTCACTCATTGTACGAAACGCAAATGTAGTAGCTAGCTACTTTACGCCGATCTTCTGAGAGAGGGTGGTACTACCGTCAGTCGAAACTTTAGTAAGGATAACCGGTCGAGTGGACAGTGCATCGCTATAAATATCGATCGATAAAGCATCTTTACTGCTTAGTGATGTTGCGTAACGAAGCGCCATTTACGCGAAGTGGACCGTAGAGTCAGCAAAAACAGTGTCCCCAATAAATAAAATAATATAGTAATAATTTAAATAACGATTGATGTAACTTATATACTTCCTATTTCCTATTTGTTTCTATATACAAAAGCTTGGAATAGTGTATGCTTACTTGATCTCTCCGCAACTGAATAAACATTTCTGTTATATGATTAGAATTTTTTAGGAGTTTTTTTTTTTCAAATAACATACAAAACTTTAGATAAAGTGCATAAAATTAGGATCTGAATTAGGTACTTTTTTTTTGTTAATTATTATTAAACATAATTCCGTATTTATTATTGTATCTCGTAATTTGCATATCTAGGTAAGTTACCAGATAGTTCGTACATAAAATTTAAATAGGTACCTAATAAAAGAAAAGACAATAGAATTACCTAGATAAACAAACAGTATTACTGAAGTTATTTAATCCACCACAAATAAAAAAATAGAATTCCGTTTTACTATAAAAACAAATAAAACGTCTATCAGATTCTAGGTCACAAATAAAACCGCAACAAAAATGAGTCACCGGAAAAACAAACTATAGTACAAATAAATAAAATTAAAGTGTCTGTTTATAATGTCAAAACAGATAACAGTGTAATAAGGGTGTAATAACAGCTTCTTACTACATGCAATGCATATTTGAAATTATATAATAGGTACTTACAACAAAAACGAAATTTGATTTTTTTATCTGTTTGTCTGTTCCGGCTAATATCCGAAACGGCTAGACCGATTTTGATGGGAGTTTCACTGGCACATAGCTGATGTAATAAGAAGTAACTTGGGTTTAGTATTTTTATTGTTAAATTCCAAACTTACGAAGTTACGGGTTACGGACAAAGCTATTATATATAAAAATAAAATTGTACCATTTTTGTCGTCGTTACTTGAACGTATAGCTTTCTCAAATCCCTCAGCGCTACAGCGGCGACCGTCGCGACGTAATATTATACAATAACTATTATTTACGTTTTGCTGACCGTACTCAACCGTAACAGAGGCCGAGGTAATGGCTACTTTACATTGTATGATACAACACGATTTAAATATGAATACCTATTTGACCCTTCAGCCCCCCTAGACAAGTGGCATGAAAGCTAATCGAATAGAATAGAATAGACTTCACAATGTATGGAAATGTCAAACGTCGCTATGTAGATCACGTGACTTATGTCATTTCCATACATGAAGCGTAGCGATTTGAAGGAACGCTTGTAGACGTCAGCCACTTGTTCAGCCCTTTACGTCGGCAACGTGCAAGGGATATCTTTGGTAGCGCAAGCATCTATTGACTACGGTAACTGCTTAATCTGGCCAAAAACTAGTTTGCCGTCTTACAAAAAAAAAATAGCCATTTTAGGATGCGTTTCCACTGACGCGGAGCTGGGCACAGTGGAGAGGAGCGGACCGTGAATTGGCCAATCACAATGCTCGAAATCTCCACGCATCAGACATCTCTCCACTCCACCCAGCTCCGCCAGTGGAAACGCACCCTTAACGTCCCACTCCTGGGCACGGGCCTTCCCTCGGACAACATTAAAGTCACGGAGGTTTCAACCTAGACCTTTGAAAACAACTAGATAGAACTGTCAAAAGTGACATCTCACGGATGTACCTAACAACGTTGAACACAGAATGATTGGACTTGTCAGAGGTGCGAGCCGGGATTTCAACCCGCACACCTTTTTGCTAAAGCTTGCGTTCAGCACTTGGCTCATCGTCATTTCAGCCAAAGGACGTCCACTGTTGGACATAGGCCTCCCCCAAGGTTTTCCACAACGCCCGGTCCTGTGCTGCTTGCATCCAGCGGTTTCCCGCGACCTTCACTAGGTCGTCGGTTCACCTTGTGAGGACCCACGCTGCGTCTTCCGGTCTCGGCTCATCGAATGCACTAGTAATGATGATTAAACGCCATATATTTCATTTAATACAAATAAATATCTTCAGAAAATCACATCACAGACAGCGTGAAGAGTCATTGACATAGAAATGCGGGAAAGGGACGCCGAATGCATAATTGATGTGTGTGAATGAGGTGCATGTATATCTGTGTGTGCCGTCACGAGCTGGCGAGCGTGGCAGTGAAATCTCTTTAAGGCGATGACCTATTTTATTAAATAATTAGTAATTAACGAACATAAATTGTTCTACTTAAGTAATCATTATTAATGACGCCGTGTCCCGATGGGATTTTCTTATGAGCTTCCATCCCCTATTTCACCACTTAAGGTTGTTCCCAACCAAACTAATCGATCGTTCTTCGATCGATGGCATCTATCGATTTTGATCGATATAACTATCGATCGACGTCGACTAATGCATTCTACCATCGATCGATTTATCTGGTAACACCACAGAGTAAAGACTAAAGAAAGAGGTGCGCTTATTAGATACTGTATGAAAAAAAACGTGGTCATTGTTTTTTCATTTTCATTGTTCTATCTACCGGTAAATAGTTGAACTACTCGCTTCGTTTATGTCGATGTTAGTACTAGGCCGACCACTCGGCCGACTTGCTTAGGGCCAGTCCCCTTAGTAATTGGTCCATGGGTAACACCCTAAGGGGATGACCCTGACTTGTACCTATAAAATATAACTTGTACCACAAATAACAATTTAGGTAAACACTGATTTCCATATTTCTATTACCATATTTCTAACTTCAAAATCAACCCAGTGCGTGTCGGGCCATGCACAATTTAGGGTTACTAAATACGCCCCTTATATTAGCTAACACCCCGTATCAAATAATATTAAGTATTAAGTATACCTGTGGCCCGCGGTTTCGCACGCGTGGAAATTAATGTGTAAGATTAGCCTATGTCACATTCCAGAGCCTACACCATGGACCAGTTACTAAGGGGACTGGCCCTAAGTAAGTCGGCCGAGTGGTCGGCCTAGTACTAACATCGACATAAAACGAAGGGAGTAGATCAACTATTTACCGGTAAATAGTAAAATGAAAATGAAAAAACAAAGACCACGTTTTATTTCATACAAATATCTAATAAGGGTACCTTTGTCTTTAGTCTTTACTCTGTGGCCTACACTATCTACTTTTCAAATTACATTAAAATCGGTTTTGTAGTTATGGAGAAACGTGGTAACAAACATTCACACACACACACTTACTTTCGCATTTATAATATTAGTAGGATGTAATGTTAAACCATCTTGCCCTTAAGTTGCATCAAGAACGCATTGACCAATAAAAACCGTTAGCTTGCACCGACTCACGCGCAGCTAACATAACGGGCTAATCGTAAAACAAATCGTCTTACGAAACGCATTATGCAAGTTATAGGCAACAGGAAATTACATAGCTGTTATAAATATTCATTATTCCGATTATATCGATACGTCGCTGGATTATGAGGCTGTAGGTTCGATTCCTGGGTCGTAGAAACTATTTTGTTTCAAAAAAATCTTCTTATCGTATGGTAAATTGCCAATTTGGTGTCAAAGTTGTTCAAACCGCCCGAAGGCCTCGGACATGGCTTAACGACTGCTGCCTAGATGACAACAACCGGGACTGTCTTTTTACGCTCCGAAGCACGAAGATGTTCAAATGCCAATAAATCAAAAGCGTTGCTTAACCACCGATCAGTAACGCCTTAAAAAAATGATTGTCAGATAAACACACCAGCTGTATAGTCCTAAACTAAGCAACGCTTGTACTATGGCTACCGTACAATGAACTGGGGGCGATCCCAGTGACACCCAGACCAGAGAAAATTAAGAAATAACCGTTTCCGAAATTTTCCTCTGGCGGGAATCGAACCCGCGATCACCGGATGCAGTGAGCCGGCGATCCCAGTGACACCCAGACCAGAGAAAATTAAGAAAAGGTCGTTTCCGAAATTTTCCTCTGGCGGGAATCGAACCCGCGACCTCCCGATGCAGTGAGCCGCGTGGTCAGCACTCAAATCACTACGCCAAGCGGTCGTCCAGAGGTTATCTCGATTTACGAAGTTAACATTCCTCCGTGTTGACATAGAGAGCATTGCACTTCTAAAGGGCCGCGGCTTCAAACTAGTTCCCTTTATATTCGGAATATTTGATAGTAAAAACCGGCCAAGTGCGTGTCAACCGTAATAGGTAGAGACTTGAAATTTTCACAGAATGCGTATTTCTGTTGCCGCTTCAACAAATACTAAAAATAAATAAAAAGTTTAATAATAAACGGAGTCCCCATACAAGAAACATGATATTTTTGATGTTTATATTCTACGGTGGTACGGAACCTTTTATGTGCGAGTCTGGGTGGTTACTTTGAAAAACGAAACGAAAGCTTCGGCTGACGGATCGTCCGAAGTACGGATTCGATGATCGTGATTTGACGTTTCTTCTTTCGTGGAACCTACTTTGAAAGTTATTTGACGTTTATGATTTCAGCGTTTGACATAGTTTTGATCGTAAATCAAATCCGTACTTCGGATCCGTAACACTTTCGGAGTAGGAAATCGCCCGATCCGTCAGCCGAAGCTTTCGTTTCGTTTTTCAAAGTAACCACCCAGACTCGCACATAAAAGGTTCCGTACCACCGTAGACTATAAACATCAAAAATATCATGTTTCTTGTATGGGGACCACCTTTATTTTTCAATTTTATTTTACTTTTAGTATTTGTTGAAGCGGCAACAGAAATACGCATTCTGTGAAAATTTCAAGTCTCTAGCTATTACGGTTCGTAAGATACACGCCGCTGAGACGGACAGACGGACAACGTAGGCTTAGTAATAGGGCCCCGTTGGCACCCTTTGGGTACGGAACCCTAAAAACGAGATGCCGACAATCCCGTGGCTTTGATATGTTGTAATAACTGTTTGATGTTCGGGAGATAGCCAGACAGCGTTTTATTTCATAGAGTGGTCTTTTACAATTCGCTGACGGTGAGGGAAAACATCGTGAGGAAACCTACCTATCCCTCGGGATTAGGTAATAGTCAGTTCCTGTATACACGGCGACAAGGTTCACCACCTGCCACGTTGGGTTCTGACTATCTGGTGAAACGTGGGCTTTGAGTTGGTTAATACCTCCACAATGTTGTGGTGTATGGCCACTCAAGCCTCTGACTACCCCCGAATGGGGATAAAAGTCGTGACGTTATGGTCTTTTAGTGGTAGAGACAAGCTGTTATTGACTGCAGCTCATATACGGGCTGGCTCGACCGGGGTAGTACCACCAGCTGCGTTTCGTACGATGAGTGAGAGAGCCGGAAACCCAAGCCTCCGCGTTCCCATCCCTCCGTCCCGCTCCCCTTCAGGTCGGCAACGTGTGAGCAATGCCTTTAATATTGCAAGCATCTATAGCCTACGGTAACTTCTTAACATAAGGCCGTATGCTTGTTTGCCTCGGTGCTATAAAAAGAGGATATGCATGGGTCATAAAATCTCTTGAAACTTTGCAGCAATGCCTACAAAGACATTACCAAGAAAGAGGGACACTGGTGACTAGCACTCCGCAGGCTAGCTACTTTTAGCATCGGCGATCAGCGATTTTGATGCTGCGTCTCGTTCGTTCGCGCTCGAAGAAACGCGACGCAGCATCGATACGTCACAAAATCGCCGGTCTTCGATGCTAAAAGTAGCTAGTCTGCAGAGGCCCTAATAAACGGAGTCCTTAGACATAGTACGGCTCGGTCGTTCATCATCATAGCTTGAATACATCCCTCGTCTAACCTGACATTCAGTATAGAAACACATGGTCCTCCACTAACAAATACATATTTATGGGGGCGTCCATAAATTACGTGAGGCATTTAAGGGGCGGAGGGGGTCGAACCAAATCTCACCAAATCTCACGTGGAGGTGAGGGGGGATCTCGGCAAATCTCACGTAATGTTTTTTTACCGCAAGAAACAATGTAAAATTGCAAGAAAACTGGATTAAATGAAGTAAAACATGTTTCTCCCCTACAATATGGCTTTTGAAAAATCTCACGTGAGATTAGAGGGGGAGGGAGGGGGTCGAGCAAAATCTCACGACATCTCACCAAGGGGGGAGGGGGGTCGAAAAATCTCAAAAATCACCTCGCGTAATTTATGGACGCCCCCTATGCATTATCAATGACATGCATTTAAATATTACACAATCAAATTGACATTTCCTGTCACCGATATCTTATTTTGACATTCGTTACAATGTAGTTATGTCATTATTATGTAACAAATAACATATAGACAACGTCTATGATTGACCTGACCTTTTGTTAAGCTGTAGGTTAACAAGTAAGGGCCACCGCAGACTTGCTACTTTTAGCATCGGCGATCGGCGATTTTGATGCTGCGTCTCGCTCGTTCGCGCTCGAAGAAACGCGACGCAGCATCGATACGTCACAAAATCGCCGGTCGCCGATGCTAAAAGTAGCAAGTCTGCGGAGGCCCTAATAAACGGAGTCCTTAGACATAGTACGGCTCGGTCGTTCATCATCATAGCTTGAATACATCCCTCGTCTAACCTGACATTCAGTATAGAAACACATGGTCCTCCACTAACAAATACATATTTATGGGGGCGTCCATAAATTACGTGAGGCATTTAAGGGGCGGAGGGGGTCGAACCAAATCTCACCAAATCTCACGTGGAGGTGAGGGGGGATCTCGGCAAATCTCACGTAATGTTTTTTTACCGCAAGAAACAATGTAAAATTGCAAGAAAACTGGATTAAATGAAGTAAAACATGTTTCTCCCCTACAATATGGCTTTTGAAAAATCTCACGTGAGATTAGAGGGGGAGGGAGGGGGTCGAGCAAAATCTCACGACATCTCACCAAGGGGGGAGGGGGGTCGAAAAATCTCAAAAATCACCTCGCGTAATTTATGGACGCCCCCTATGCATTATCAATGACATGCATTTAAATATTACACAATCAAATTGACATTTCCTGTCACCGATATCTTATTTTGACATTCGTTACAATGTAGTTATGTCAGTATTATGTAACAAATAACATATAGACAACGTCTATGATTGACCTGACCTTTTGTTAAGCCGTAGGTTAACAAGTAAGGGCCACCGCAGACTTGCTACTTTTAGCATCGGCGATCGGCGATTTTGATGCTGCGTCTCGCTCGAAGAAACGCGACGCAGCATCGATACGTCACAAAATCGCCGGTCGCTGATGCTAAAAGTAGCAAGTCTGCGGAGGCCCTACATAAATGGTTTTTTTATGTTCCGAAGGTGCCAAACAAACCTACGGCCCGCCTGATTTTAAGTAGTTACCGTAACCTATAGATGCTTGCAATACCAAAGGCATCGCTCGCACGTTGTCGACCTAAATAGAGTGGGGACAGGGGGAGGGGAAGGCTTCCGGCCCTCTCACTCATAGTACGAAACGCAGCTGCAATAGCTACTTTACGCCGATCTTCTGTAAGGGTGGTACTACCCCGGTCGAGCCAGCCCGTATATGAGCTGCAGTCAATTGGCTACAGCTCGACTCTACCACCAATAAACCGTGAAAAATGAAATAAATGAAATATACGTCACGACTTTTATCCCCATTCGGGGGTAGTCAGAGGCTTGAGTGGCCATACACCACCACATTGTGGAGGTATTAACCAACTCAAAGCCCACGTTTCACCAGATGGTCAGAACCCAACGTGACAGGTGTTGAACCTTGTCGCCGTGTATACAAGAACTGACTATTACCTAATCCCGAGGGATAGGTAGGTTACGATGTTTCCCTCACCGTAAGCGAACTGTAAATTATGCACATTGATGAAAATTCATCCATCGGTGCATGCCCCACCGGGGATCGAATCTGGGACCTGATTGTTAGCCGAACCTGTTCGCCCATAGGCTACAGTCGCTTGTTGCTGCAATAAACCGTGGTCGTTGCTATACAATAAATTACAAGTATTTTTATATTCACGACATGTTATCACTTTCTTGTGAACAATACAATGTTCCCATATTATCTCTGCTTTTTTGTTGCAGGCATCAGTGAAACTAGCGTTTTCACCCTGCGCCCGCAGCCCGCTCCCACGCGCACGCGCACGTAGAAATTACATTATTGTTCGCGCCAAAGCTGTTTATTTTCAATAGCCGTGAGAATTTGGAGTAAGTTCAGGTTGTTGACGGAAATGCTTACTGATTTAACCCTTTTAGGGATCCGTACCTCAAAAGGGCAATACGGAACCCTTATAGCCATAACACACCGGCACGCCATGGGAACGTTGCTAGCCACCGTAGCCAACTAATTCGTATTGAAATGTATGATAGGTAACGACGGACTGGCGACGTCGCCATCAATACAAATTGTTTGGATACGTAGCCGGCGACGACGCCATGGCGTCCCGGCGTGTTATGGCCCTTATGGAGTGAATTACGCCAGCAGTGGGGTTTTTTTCTGCTGGTCTAATCAAAATTTGAATGATACAGATAATTAGTGCTCCATCTTGTGTAAATGTGCCGAAAATTTTAAATTTGTGCCTATAGCCGTTTTGGAGTTATTCACGAATATATGATCTTGCTGGCGTAACGTTACCGCAGCAGTGTGGTTTTTTCCTGCTGGTCCAATCAAAATTTGAATGATACAGATAATTAGTGCTCCATGTCGTGTAATTGTGCCGAAAATTTTAAATTTGTGCCCCCTAAGGTTTCAGAGTTATTCCAAATCTTGCTGGCGTAACGTTTTGCGAATTCCTGTATCTCAAAAACTGTTTGGCACACAATCATGATTTTTCGTACACACATTAGTGTTAATTTGTGCCCATTTGTGACAGTTTTATATTTCAATAAATCAGAAAGGTTCGGGTGTTATAAGATATTTCCTAAAAAAACTAAAATAGCTCCTAGCTCTTAAACTGGGAAACCTAGAAACCAAAAGTTTGTGCTAGCTTGTATTTCTTATTGATCCTAAGCATTTCTATAATGATCGTAAGCCTACTCCAAGGAATTTACGATTTATTACGATTTTATTGCTATCTCGCGGTGAAATTATTTAAACCCTAAATACACGAGTTTATTATGTTCCGATTACTTTTATTAATATACAAAAATTAGTGCTCTACTTCAAATATACGTGTACGAAATATCAGCTCTGTAAACCTTATAATTATAAAATAATTAATAAAAACCACCATGACAAACTTTCAATGGTTAACCGACCAAATTAAAATGAATTGAAAAAAGCGGCCGCCCGATACATAGCGCCTACCATCTTAAATGTATACAATAAATTGGCTGTGTGCTAACAGTTCTGTAGAAAAGTGAATGAGTAATATTTATTTTTATATTTTCTTTGTAAAGGTTAAACTCGACTACCTACCCTTGCCCCCTGTCTAGCTAGACCCCTTCGTCCGCTCACTGTATGTACTGTGCTACTACCATAAGTTTTTTTTATTATTTCTAGTATCAAGTTTTTTTTTGTTTAATGTAAGTACCTACATTATTTTTATATTTTTATGTTGTGTCAATGAAGTGATGTTGTGTTTGTTTATAATTGTTGAAAATACTAATATTTATAAGTGTTCATTCGTTTTATATCTCGATGATGGTGAATGATTTCGATTTAAAGAATGGATATTATTTTTCAGTCGTATTGCTGTTTATAAGCGTCGATTTTTTATCTCTAGAAATATATATAAGAAGATACTGTTACTGTTGTTGGGTGTTATTAGTTAGAGTTCATTTAGCTACACGAAACATAAAAGGAATATTAAGTAAGGTACATACATATTCAAATTTAGCATACCCTGTGATTATACATTTATTTACCTTATTTAATAGTTTATAAATACACTCCAAAGTATTATGTACGCGTCTGTACTCATTACAACGCTGTCAATTGAAATAGGATAGCTTGAAGTACGGAGCGTTCGCTTGTTTCTATACATTCCAATTCCGTCAGTTAACCACCGAAAGCGCTTCGTGATGGTTATTTATTAATAACATTTTAATTATAAGGTTTACAGAGCTGATATTTCGTACACGTATATTTGAAGTAGAGCACTAATTTTTGTATATTAATAAAAGTAATCGGAACATAAGAAACTCGTGTATTTAGGGTTTAAATAATTTCACCGCGAGATAGCAATAAAATCGTAATAAATCGTAAATTCCTTGGAGTAGGCTTACGATCATTATAGAAATGCTTAGGATCAATAAGAAATACAAACTAGCACTAACATTTGGTTTCTAGGTTTCCCAGTTTAAGAGCTAGGAGCTATTTTAGTTTTTTTAGGAAAAATCTTATAACACCCGAACCTTTCTGATTTATTGAAATATGAAACTGACACAAATGGGCACAAATTAACACTAATGTGTGTACGAAAAATCATGATTGTGTGCCAAACAGTTTTTGAGATACAGGAATTCGCAAAACGTTACGCCAGCAAGATTTGGAATAACTCTGAAACCTTAGGGGGCACAAATTTAAAATTTTCGGCACAATTACACGACATGGAGAACTAATTATCTGTATCAATCAAATTTTGATTGGACCGGCAGGAAAAAACCACACTGCTGCGGTAACGTTACGCCAGCAAGATCATATATTCGTGAATAACTCCAAAACGGCTATAGGCACAAATTTAAAATTTTCGGCACATTTACACGAGATGGAGCACTAATTATCTGTATCATTCAAATTTTGATTAGACCAGCAGAAAAAAATCCCACTGCTGGCGTAACTGACACGCCCTTATGAGATGACTTTGTTGTCACCGGATGTAAAGACTGCACAGCCAAACCCCTCCTTTCCCCTCTCTCTGTCCCGCTCCCCTTCAGAAGGGCTAGCCAAGTGGCATGAACGCTAATCGAATAGAATAGAATAAAATGTATGGAAATGTCAAACGTCGCTATGTAAATCAACAACAAGTCGCTATGAAGATCACGCTTGAGATCATGTGACTTATGTCATTTCCATAGTTGAAGCGTAGCGATTTGAAGGAACGCTTGTAGACGTCAGCCACTTGTCTAGCCTTTCAGGTCAGCAACGTGCAAGTGATGCCTGTGGTATTGCAAGCATCCATAGGCTACGGTAACTGCTTAACATCAGGCGGGCCGTACGCTTGTTTGCCATCTTAGTCACATAAAAAAGCACTTAAGATTGACTTAATGCTTAAAACACGTGACACACGTTCCACTTTTGTTAAAAATGATTTTAAGTAATTTTTTTTACACACAATTTGAGATATTTTAGAAATTTGAGATTTTAGAAATTTGAGATATTTTACATATTTTTTCAGGATTTAACCCCTTACCCATTTACCTCCCCTCCCCCCGGCACCCCAGCGTCAACGTCACCGGCCATTATCGCACACTTTCTACGTGCCGCTTTCGACCGGCGCTTGCGCAACGAACAGAGATGGTTTCCTTGACAAAACTGCGCTCATGTAACTGTGTGATGTAATAGGCCCCGATGCCTCGATCTATTGGCCACTGGTTCGATTCCGAGGTCATCTTTGCATAGGAAATTGATGAAGCGCTCGTTGATGTCTTTTGTTTTGGTAGATTGATGATGAATCCGTTGGCCTATTTGCTATATAAAATATACCATAGTATACTTCAGAAACTCCAGATCGTCAGAAATAAAATGTATTATGTGTTTAAATGTTACCAATTTTTGTAGAGAAAATTTTAAATATGTTGATTTCAACCTAAATTGTAAATTCTCTCCGCAACTTCTCTTACACTTTTTTTATTAGATTGGCAATGTGCCATTTGTATTGCAAGCATCTATAGCTTACGGTAACTGCTTAACATGAGGCGAGCCGTACGGTGTTGTGCCACCTTAGTTGTTATAAAAAACTTTGATTTTTTCTAATAACATGGAATGCGACACAGGAATTGAACCAAAGACCTCACTACTACTATAACTCTGCATTCTCTTGAGGCGCTGCAATCACTGATTGGTAAACGATCGGAGGTAAAGCAACGCTTGGCAAGGTCAGGCAGAGATGGGTGACCGTTTAGTGCCATTTGAACTGAGCGACTCCGTGCTTCGGAGGGCACGTAAAAAGTCGGTCCCGGTTGTTGTCATCTAGGCAGCAGTCGTTAAGCCTTGTCGGGCGGCTTGAACAGCTCTGACACCAGGTACCAGGGCACCATACGATAAGAAGAAACATTCTCTTGTAAAAGTAAGCCTACATAAATAATCCGACACACTACCTACATTTGAATACACGCTACATATCGTCACGCGAGCTTAAAATCGAGAGTTACACGTTAACAAATCACAACTTTGAATACTACCAGTTAAAGTTCAATTTCACGTACGCCGAATAAGCAATTATGAGCATTGTTAATCTGTGCGTTCTAATTTGAATTGGCAACACTAGGTAATATTTTCATGGCTCGCAATACCGTGGAAAGGAAATCGTTATGATTTGTCTTTTGTGGCACAGTTTGGTAGCGGAATTTCAATTAATGTTTATGTCTTTTTATTTTTATAAATAAATAAATATCGCCAGACTTACACACCAACTGTATGGTCCCAAACTAAGCAACGCTTGTACTAATGCGTTAGTAAGTAACTTTTGTTATGTACTACATATTTCGCTGCCTGAAATAAATGATATTATTATTACTATGGGTATCGTACAATGGACTGGGGGCGATCCCAGTGACACCCAGACGAGGAAAAATTACGAAAAGGCCGTTTCCAAAATTTGCCTCTAGCGGGAATCGAACCACACTCACTACGAGCCGAGCGGCATACGTCCAATTTTTCCAAAATTGCGCCAAACGGTCGTCGAACAAATCAAAAAGATTGGTTACGGAATTTCAGTAAATATTCAGTAAGCTCAATGCCAGCTGATCGGTCAACGATCGGAGGTCAAGTGCGTGTCAGGCCACCCAAAATGCAGGGTTCCGTAGCCATTTCAATAACGAAAACCTGTTTTTGGCTAGTTGAGATTACCTACTTACACATTTTGTTAAACCTTTAGAGTAAAATCTCGCAAATACAACATGTTATCATCTTGCAAACTACTGATGATAACATTTTGTATGAAAAGTTTATTGGTAGTTCTGAATTCCGTAAACAAAGTGACACATAGAAGTCAGTTAAAATTTAACACTTTAACATTTCTTTCTCTATGGCTAGATGTAAAATTCAATAAGTATTTATTGATTAATACTTAAACTTAACTAACTGAGAATTAAATCCTCAACATGGATAAACTTGTAAAGGTTTCTTGTAGGTATCTGACAGCAACCATTGTATGAAACTGACAGGCCGCAACGAAAATAAGTTGCCGCATTTCTGGAAATGATTTTTCTTAGTAGGGCGGTATCTAGTTAAAGCGCACGCGCGGAACTTTTATAAATCTATGTTAGAGTCTTTATATTTTTATTTATTCCTTTATTGATCCGTGAAACGTATCGTACCATATCTGTTCAATAAATACATCAATGGTGTAAGCTCATAAGCATACAGTACCCACTTATTTTTGGAAGCTTCACTGGTTAAAGTGTTTACTATGTTAAGTTACCTTTTATTATATTATATTGTATTGTATTATATAGCGACTGTAGCCTAAGGGCGAACACGTTGGGCTAGCAATCAGAAGGTCCCAGGTTCGATCCCCGGTGGAGCATGCACCAATGGATGAATTTTCATCTATGTGCATTATTTACAGTTCGCTTACGGTGAGGGAAAACATCGTGAGGAAACCTACCTATCCCTCGGGATTAGGTAATAGTCAGTTCCTGTATACACGGCGACAAGGTCCACCACCTGTCACGTTGGGTTCTGACTATCTGGTGAAACGTGGGCTTTGAGTTGACTTTATACCTCCACAATGTGGTGGTGTATGGCCACTTACACCTCTGACTACCCCCGAATGGGGATAAAAGTCGTGACGTTATATATATTGTATTATTTAAAACTGTTTGCTAAAATAAATAAAGTTACATCTATTGTTATAAGGTTACAATTTCTATTCAAATACTAAGAAACAGCTGATCCGAAATTGAAACGCTAGGACTATTGACAATTTATTATATCTATATTTTATTTTGAAATGTTTGTCACGTGTTTTATGTATTTGACTTAATTGTATTTCGATCTGTAAAACCACAATCTTCAATCAAATCCATGATTTATATTTTGCCTAAAGGTCCTAAACTTCCCTATTGTTGAAGTATTTCGTTTTCACCCCTTAATATTTAATTCCGGTTTCACCCCTCAACTTTTCCGTTTCGTCCCTTTTATGTGTCTGTTTATTAGATTTCTAGCTATGTTTGACATTTATCAATCCTCTATCAATTTAGTTGCGATTGCAAACCAATTACAAACGTGTTCATAACATAAATAAGATTCAGAACCAACACAAACACATCATCATTGTATATAATTTGCAAAACTTTCGAAACACAAACAACAGACTACTCATATAATATTATATGCATATTACATATACTACTCATACAATATTATATGCATATTACATATAAAAACATCGTGACATAGGCCGATTTCACATTACTAGACACGATTTAGTAATATTTTTAACATTAAGCAACAAAAGATGGATTCTACTCATTTCTAATGGAATTGATGATTAATTGAATTATATTTATTATGTACAAGTTACATAACGAGGTTATGTAAAGGTTGTGTCAATTTTCGTAGATTCAATCATACATACATGATTTTGTTTTTTATTTTGTATGTGACAAAAGTGGCACTGTGACAGACTGGGACGGACGGACGGACGGACGGACGGTCGGACGGACTGGATGATCTTATAAGGGTAACTCGTAAATACAACGAACCCTAAAATCATCCCCATTTACATCCCCTATTTTTTTATAGGACTGAGGTAGCAAACAATCGTACGGCCCACCTGATGTTAAATAGTTACCGTAGCCTATAGATGCCTGCTACCAAAGGCATCGCTCGCACGTTGCCGATCTGAAGGATATTACAAGGATCACGATATTGAGTTAAACTTTAACTAATAAAACAACACTAACTGACTGATAGATAACTCACAGCCTAAGCCAGTAGGTCATTTTGCGCATGAGTTACTTATATCGTAGGTAAGCACTAAACAAGAAATTTTGAAAATACAGGAGATGAAAGTTTGTATGGAAAGCCCATTATAGAATATAGTATGACTAGAGGACGTATGAAATAATATCCATTATATAAAAAAGACTAAGAATTGGCCTTATACGTTTTCACGCGATGACAAAGACGACAGACGACGTCGTAGACGTTACGAGACGTTTAGAGCTCGATCCCCATCCTGGCCATCAGACTATTGCCGTGAGCTCACTCCTATCACTAGCATTTTAGCTAAGTCGGGGGAGCTAAAATGATTGCTAAACCTGTACTGCTAAATAAGCTAAAAAAAAATTTGAGGTCACCAGTAAAATCGTACTAAGTAATTCTGCACACGAATTACACTAAACTAATAAGATGGAACAAATTTTCGATTTGTCAATTTTAGATTAGCAATAACGATAAGTATTGTTTTGACGACAATATGGCATCAATAATTACAAGCTGTACTATAACCGCCTAAACTTTATAGATATCTTTCGCCAGTTTACAATATTCTACAATGCGTTTCTAGGAACTAAAGTGATTTGTAATGCCATTGTAAGTCTATCATAACCTTTTTTTTGGGTGTCGTCTATTTGTATATAAACCAGTCCTAATTAAAGTTACCCCTGACCATTGTAACAATATAATTATAATAATATACTGAGAGATAATTTTTACACAAGGCTACCTGATCCCAAACTAAGCAGAGCTTGTACTATGGAAACCAGATAACTGATTAATACATATACTACTTTTTGTTTGTAAATACATATTTAATATACATAATTACACCCAGACTCGGGACATGTTCAAGCACACAAATGCATGTCCCGGGTAGGAAAACCTACGACCTGCAGCGTGATATGCGGAATCTAAACCAACCACGCCAACTAGCCCGTCAAAAGTCTCGAAATCAATAAACTAGGTTAGTTTCCACAACCACAAACCTTCCAACCCTCCAACCCTTGAAAACCCCACTCACCTCGCTCCACGAACCCGTCTCCGGACCCCGTGCCAATATCCTGCAACGCCTGTTCATCCCCCACATCATTCAACCCAAAATTCTGTTCACGGAACACAACATTGTCGTTTATACCCCCCGGACCTGCGTGGGAGTTGGTCTGCACTGCATTAACACTGTCTGACGCGTACGGAAACACTACACGGGGACTCCTAGCCTTCCATCCGGAATAATATCCATTTCTTAACGCAGGCGCGAAAGCTGGCGTTTGGAACGGCTCAAAACTATAACCAGGGGCGTATTGACGACCATACCTCCCTTGGTAGTAATGAGGGTGGTTCTGGTATGGCCTGAACCTCGGCAAGGGTTCATAGAACCTCTCGTTGCCTGAAGGTATGTCCTCTTTCTTCGATTCTTCGTCTGGTGATGTGAACTCATAGTCTGGGGACTCATCAAATTTTATTTTGGAGAAGTTTTTGTCTTTCGTTAAGTCTATTTCTCCTTTGCCGACAGGCAGGTGGTTTTCGTGGTCGTCTAAGAAGAGTACTCGGGACTGTCTTGGCCGTGTTCTTCTGTAATAATTCTTTGGTACGAACATAATGTTTTTGTATGACTTCTGATATATGCTGAGCGCTCGGCCAGGCTCCGCTGTAGCGACCGATGCCGCTACCAGCAATATAACTTTCCACCTATTTTCGCTCAACATGTTTAAGCGGTCAGCGCACCGTCAATTTCACTTTCATTTCGTTATTTTAACAAAATAACCGTTATTTTTTTGTTATTAACGATATTTAGAACATGTTTTTTGGGTGTTACGTTGTTTTGAGTTTAGAGATCGATTGTCATTGTTTTGAACGCGGTGTAACGTGTTACGGGCTCGGTTCCGAGCGGTGGACTGGCGGCTGCGGGCTCCCCCACTGGCTCGCCGCTGCGGTTATGTAAAAATGCACGGGTGACGTGATGGTGATGTAACTATTCGGTGATTAGTGATAGTGACCGTTGCCTGGCGACCGTTGTTTTGGGGTGGTAGGAACGGTTTGAAAGTTTCAGTTTTTCGAATGTTCATGATTATTACCTGAAGGGGTAGGCACTAACGGCCGAATACTCAAAGGCTACTTAAATATTTAAGTTCCACTTAACTGTTTGAGACGTCGTTATCTGTCTTTTTTTGTATGGCGCGTCAAAGTTAAGCAGCTCTCAAATTTAAGTTGCGTATGAGTATTCGGCGGTTTACCCAAAGAGATTTACAAAAATACTGTTATAAAATTACTGTATTATTATTATTGATGGTAGAGCCAAGCTGTAGCCAATTGAATGCAGCTCATATATGAATGGGCCCGGGTAGTACCACCCTCCCACAGAAGATCGGCGTAAAGTAGTTATTACAGCTGCGTTTCGTACGATGAGAGAGCCGAAAATAAGCAACGCTTGGCAAGATCAGTCAGAGATGGGTAACTATTTAGTGGCATTTCTCCGTGCTTCGGAGGCCACGTAAGAAGATCTACATAGCGACGTTTGACATTTCTATACATTGTGAAGTCTATTCTATTCTATTCGATTAGCGTTCATGCCACTTGGCTAGCCCCTCATACAAATGCTTTACCTTAGTGGACGTAAATGGCGTCTTGTTTACTGTTCTGTGGTACTTATTAGGGCTATATCGCACGAGGACACCAGTGGTAACGCAACCAGTCGCTCCACCAACAAAATGTATAGAGCTGTATGGAGGATATCGAACATGGTGTCCGCGGTAGCGCAACCAATTCGGTGTCGGCTACCGAATCACCCCTGGTGGCGCCACCATGGTTGCCTCGTGCGATATCGCGCTTAGTCCTACTTATATTAAAAGTAATTTGACGAACCCGTTAGCGTGGTTGGCGTGATGGCGCGTTTCACGCTGCAGGTCGTAGATTCGATTCCTACCCGGGACATGCATTTGTGTGCATGAACACGTCTGTATATCCCGAGTCTGGGTGTATATGTATATTAAGTATGTATTTACAAATAAAAAAGTAGTATATGTAGTAATATCAGTTATCTGGTTTCCATAGTACAAGCTCTGCTTAGTTTGGGATCAGGTAACCGTGTGTAAAAAATGTCCCAGGATATTATTATTATTATTATAAAATCAGTGAAGTATCAAAAATGTTATCCCCGGAAGGCAAGGCAGTAACTCTACCGATTCAATTTATCTCTACATGCAATGATTGTTCAAACTGAGTTTTTCAAGAATTATGCAACAACAAAACTAAAAGCCGGAATTCGAACCTGCACCCCTTGTTTCAATGCCAGTTAACTATCACTAGTTTACGTAAGCTCTATGTAGAGTTAAAATATAGCTTCAAAAACAAAGTAAAGTGGAGTGAGGGAGAGGTATTGTCGCCTTTTCAATTCGTATCCATTTAGACCGTAGAACAATAGTAAAGCACTTTACTAGAATTAAAATATGAATAAAACTATCGAGTGTTAGAAAAGTATTCTTACTTTTATTTATTACTTATTTTTTAGCTGTTTTTTTCAATGTTAATTTATTTCTTTAGTATAGTCTGGAATAATAGTTTCAATAATATTAGTATCATGTGTTTCGAATTTTGATTTATTTATTTACACTTCAATGCTGCATAGAGTCAAGAGTCTGTTTTGAAATTCTTATAAATAACTGAAACACATAAATATACACGTCAACCTACCCCTTCGGGATTATCTGCGTGATGGTGTATATATATTTTTAAACCCCAAGTAGCGACATCTACCTACGTATACGTTTATTGGAATAAAAGCTTTCTCTACATAGAGACTTGATGGTAGAGTTGGTAGAAACTTTCTTTTACGGAATAGTGTTTCGTTTAATCGACAGATGTCAGGTATAAAAACAAGATTGCTCATGAAAACGCGAGTTGGATTCATAAACAAATTTATGGTGGTAGAGCCAAGCTGCAGCCAATTGACTGCAGCTCATATACGGGCTGGCTCGACCGGAGTTGTACCACCCTCTCACAGAAGATCGGCGTAAAGTAACTATTACAGCTGTGTTTCGTACAATGAGTGAGAGAGACGGAAGTTCAGCTCAGAAGGGCTAGACAAGTGGCTGACGTCTACGAGCGTTCGTTCAAATCGCTACGCTTCTGATCTACATAGCAACGTTTGACATTTCCATACATTGTGAAGTCCATTCTATTCTATTTGATTATCGTTCATGCCACTTGGCTAGCCCCTCAGTTCAGTTTCGTCCACCGTACATAAAAGGCACAAACACTATGGCACGCGTTGATGTCTTTTATACTGAGATTAATTTTCAAGGCGATTATTACAAAATTTTGTATGTACTAATGTATCTTCGCTATTTATGTAATACTAATATCTATAATGTAAGCCTTTAAGAACTGACTGTGTACTAAATTTTCTCAAAATCTGTTCAGTCGTAGAAACTTAAAATCCTGTTTATTCATATCTAGCTCTCTCCATGACTCTACATTCGTTGTATAAATTTAACATCCATACCAAATTTCTTCGAAATCAATTTAATCTTGATAAACAAAATAAATAATGAAAAACAATTATAGAGAGGGACCCACCACTCACCCTCGGAATTGTCATCCTCCAATATTATAAACCAAATGAATTGATCGATAATAGAAGAAGCCAACAAGACCTAACTCCCTGTCAGTCGAGAGTATGTCTGTCATGAGTCATGGACCCTAACAATTAGCAATTCTCCACAGACAAAGCGAGTCCTAAATAAATTCGACACGTGTCGCAAAGTTACGCCTGATTCCATCAATTATTAAATAATGACGTTTATTACAGACTCTACATTACCGAAGTTCGCCGAATTTCAGCCGTTACATGAGTCAGCGTTTCTCTTTTATGGAGCAATAAGGATTACGAATTTAAGTAACGCAATTAAGTTAATAAGAGAACATTAAAATTTAACTTTTGATAATAAAATATGCATAATAATATAAGTAGAGCTAACAAATGTCAGTTATCTATACATATAAATTAAATTGAAGTGTCTGTTTGTAATTACAACATAACATATTTTTACTAAGGGCCACCGCACACATGCTACTTTTAGCATCGGCGATCGGCGATTTAGTCGCTTTTTAGAAGCTAAATGCAGCGACCAGTCGCAAAATCGCGCGATTATGATACTGCGATCGAATGCAGAGAGTCCCCAAAACGCGATGCAGTTGCAAAATCGCCGATCGCCGATGCAAAAAGTAGCATGTTTGCGGTAGCCCTAAATGCATATCAAATTATATTATGGCAATTATAACAAAAACAAATTTTTTTTAACGTTGTCTGTCTGTCTGTTCTGGCTTATCTCCGAAACGGCTGGACCGATTTTGACAAGACTTTCACTGGCAGATAGCTGGTGTTATAAGGATCAACTTAGGCTAATTTTGTTTTAGCAAACATTTACAACCATCATTAAAATATGTTAAATTCCACGCGCACGAAGTCATAACTTTTTCGTTTTATTTCGGTCATTTTTATTGCATCGATCAATTGAATTATTGACGCATCGATAACGGTGATCCGTTCGCAATGGAAATATCGAATAACGGCGTTTCGTTTCGTTGCCGTTAAATCGTTATAAACTTGTTTATTTGGGATCAAATTCCGGTCAATGGGTCAAGAAGGATACCGGATGTCTGAAAGACATGTTCATTTGGGCTGTTGTTGGCTGTTGGGCTCGAGTCACAACGCTAGTTTCAAGGCGGTTTCTCTATGTTGGTAGTCAAGCTGTAGCGAATTGACTGCAGCTCACATACGGGCTGACTCGAGCGCGGTAGTACCACCCTCTCACAGAAGATCGGCGTAAAGCAGCTATAGCTGCGTTTCGTACGATGTGTGTGAGAGTTGTAAGCTTAACCCTCCCTCCCCCTCCCTTCATCCCTCTCCCCTTCAGGTCGGCAATGTGCGAGCAATGCCTTTGGTATTGTAAGCATCTATAGGCTACTTGTTTTTACAGAACTGAGGTAGCAAACAAGCGTACGGCCCGCCTGATCTTAAGTTACTGTAACCTATAGATGCTCGCACGTTGCCGACCTGAAGGGGAGTGGGACAGAGAGAGGGATCCAGCTCACTCATCGTACGAGACGCAGCTTTATAGCTACTTTACGCCGATCTTCTGTGAGAGCGGTACTACCCCTGTCGAGCCACCGCTTGACTCTACCTCCACCAATTACAGAATCTCTAATCAACACCGTACCGTGGTGGATTATTAAATTTTTCCACAACAACATGCTTTCCGATACGAAAACGTGAATACAACGTAAACCAGAGCTATAATCATCGCGACAGCGCGACCGCTGGCCGACCGGCGCCGGCGCAACTGGTTTCTCAAAACCAACCAGTACACTCCCGAACGCCGTTGCCTACGTACGGCTACGTAAAGGTAAAAAAAAACAATTTTCAAAAATCGAATCAGACTTTTTTAACGCGTTCGTGATTCGTCCAAAGAGGTTTTAATGTTTTTTTTTAACAGATTAAAGTTTTAAGTGGTAAGTTGCGACTGAGTGAAAGTGTATCTTTATCTAAAAGTGAAAGGCTGTATCAGGTGAGTGTGGAACTCCTAAGGCTCGTATTAATAACATCTCAAAGTTGAGATCGATCTTAAGACGCTGTTTACGTCAAAACTGCATCTTAAGATCGATCTCAACTTTGGGTTGAATTCCATCGAGCCATCTCTTTTCGTATCGGGTTCGACGGAGATGTCGTCAAGATGATGCTTTTACGCCTTTGACTGTGTCCAGTGACCTACATTTTTTATGTTATTTAAAAAAAAAACGACCGCGTGGTCCGGTTGTTGTAGGCCGTTCGGCTACCGCGTCGTGGGTTCGATTCCCGAGCGAAACTTTTTTATTTCATTAAGTACCAGCTGTGCCAAAAGCATCGTCAGATAACTTTTATCCACCAAATAAATATGGCGTTTTGATAGATTATGAAACAGGCCCTTAGAGGCCCTGTGAGCGGAGGGATCTACGCTAAACCACACCAAACATATTACTTGATACTTCAGATATTATTGACAGTGTATTACCCCTCATAGATATTTGACACGACCAACCTATTAAAGGTTTTTTGCATGGGACTAGACCCGCCACTCACTCCTACCACTGTTACTCCTGTAAGCCAGGATCGCCAGTGTCCAACGATGACGCCAAGGTTTGACCCTCGACGAGTCCCGGGGACAAGCTAACTTGTCTTGGAACCCGCACGAATTTAATAAAAAGAAAGGATAGAAGGAGTTGCATGAAGATTATCCACTTCCCTCCGTTGCAAAGCGGGAGACAAAAATAACAGTATAGGCTGATAGCCACAGAAATGCACACTGGAGCTATTGTTTACCAAAATACATTATATTAAAATAAGTAAGGGCCACCGCAGACTTGCTACTTTTAGCATCGGCCATCGGCGATTTTGATGCTGCGTCTCGCTCGTTCGCGCTCGAAGAAACGCGACGCAGCATCGATACGTCACAAAATCGCCGGTCGCCGATGCTAAAAGTAGCAAGTCTGCGGAGGCCCTAAATGGCGAGTTAAAAAAAACAATGTAAAAAAGACAAGCCCGCTGAGTTTCTTGCCGGATCTTCTCAGTCGAGGTCGCGTTTCCGATCCGGCGGTAGAATTTAAGGCAAATAAAATTAAAATGACAATTTGTAAGTGCCCCCGTAGGCCTAAAGACGCTTTGACTTTGAATAAGACTGTTAGAACTGAACCTATTAAAGGTTAGGTTAGACATGGTAGACTGGACCTAGAAAATCGTCTGGCGTAGGTCTGACACAAATGCTCAGTAAACCGAACTGGGTTAACGTTACCGCAAGCGATCTGCTAACTTTGTCACTTAATTAACACTTCATTATAACCACAATCACGCCTGTTTAAGGGCAGTGGTGTTGGTGCCCCCAACATTAAATTTTCTCCGATCTGCAAGCCAATGGGTGTAACGTCACGACTTTCATCCCCATTCGGGGGTTGTCAGAGGCTTCAGTGGCCATACACCACCACATTGTGGAGGTATTAACCAACTCAAAGCCCACGTTTCACCAGATAGTCGGAACCCAACGTGACAGGTGGTGAACCTTGTCGCCAAGTTGAACGGAAAATCAGAAAATAAATGAACCTTAGATTAGTAATGTCTTCGCGCGCGCTCCCGCGGAGAGTAATCGTTATTCTATGATATTTTGTCTGACCGCAAGATAATTTTACTCAGTACTAATTATCAGATAATTATTACCCAGCCTATCTATCTGGGGGCTTACCACAAGCTCTTATTGCGATTCAATTACAGGAACGTATTAACGTTTCAGCGACTTTTTGTGAAATGACGTACCTTATTGTCATGACAATAAGAAACGTCATTAAAACGTCGTCAAAACGTTCCTATAATTGAATCGCAATAAGAGCTTGTGGTAAGCCCCCTGGTCCAGCCAAAGAAATTGGTCCAGCCGTGAGTGAGACACATTCACTACGGTCTTCTTCTCTTGTGTTTTCTTTTTTCTTGTTTGTGTTATTTTTGTTGTTTTGTTATGTTGTTTTTGTTGTCCTATTGTTTTTGACGGGCCCGTTAGCGTGGTTGTCGCGGAGGCGCCTTTCACGCTGCAGGTCGTAGGTTCGATTCCTACCCGTGACATGCATTTGTGTGCGTGAACATGTCTGTATGTCCCGAGTCTGGGTGTATATGTATATTAAGTATGTATTTACAAATAAAAAAGTAGTATATGTAGTAATATCAGTTGTCTGGTTTCCATAGTACAAGCTCTGCTTAGTTTGGGATCAGGTAGCCGTGTGTAAAAAATGTCCCAGGATATTATTTATTATTATTTAAATTTTATAGTAGTCTTATTGAGCTGTGCCAAATAATATTTTTTTCTTTCTTTAAATTACTCATAAATTACTACAAAAACTCGTGCAACACTGATTTTTAATTACCGGTGGATGTGCTTAATAATTTAGCTTAGCGAAAGTCCACGCGTCGTTGCCTTGTCGGGCGCGGCGCGGGCGGCTACGAGCCGGCGCGCGCGCACCCGCCCGCATCTATCATTATTATATTCACACGTTTGAAAGTCTGACATTTCTAATGATTCGCTCGCTTTCGATTGATGGGTTGATAAAAAAAACAGTCAACAAAGCATAGAATTAATTTGGGATGATTTTTCTATTAAATACATGATTTTTATTTTTTAATGGGGCTAGGCCCGCCTCACGCTTCCACCACTCTGTAAGCCAGGATCGACAATGGTGTCCAACGATGACGTCAAGGTTTGACCCTCGACGAGTCCCGGAGATTAGCTAAATTGTCTTGGAACCCGTCCAAATTAAATCAAAAGAAAGGATAGGAGGAGTTGGAAGAAGATTATCCATATATCCATCCAAGATGTTAACATCCACTTCTTCTTAGCGTATGGTTAGTCGTCAACCTGATGTCAGAGTTGTTCAAGCCGCCCGAAAGCCCCTGACATAGCTCAACGGCTGTGCCTTGAAGACATGAAGACGACAACCGGGACTTTTTACGTACCAGTGTGGCTAGAAGCAATAAATTGTGCATAGGAGTTTCTTATATTATGTAGGTATGTAGGTAGGGTGAAATAGGGGTGAACGTTTATAAAAGTCAGTAGTATCAGCGTTTTTAATTAATGGAATCAGGCGTAACTTTGCGGAAATCCATTGTTAAACAATTATAGAGAGGGACCCACCACTCACCCTCGGAATTGTCAACCTCCAATATTATAAACCCATGAACGTAATACCATTGAACGAGGACTGTGGACTACAAACTTTATTTTCCTTTCATTCATTCAAAAATAAACCTTATCTGACGGACTTAACGCCCACGATGCAGGCTTTATAAAAACCGGTCCCAGCCAGATACCTATAACTGCGCCTTCTTTCCCTTTCTAACAGTACAACCTTTCAACCCTTGTGTTGCCAGTTAATATTTATTCGATCACCTTAAACTTGGTACATTTTCATGTTTTGAATAATAAACAATAAAGTCGATTAATGAAATACCAATGGTAAAGTATAAGAATATCCTAAGATTAAAATTTCAAATATAAATAAATATCTGGAAATAAGTACTTACCTTCTTTAATAATTCGCTTGTAATTGTCAGTTCCGTGATGTCTATAGGAATCGTAGCAGAAATAAAATTAAAAACTTGAAACACAGAACGTCAATTTGCGTGACACACGACATTTTCAGCTAATTTTAAATCTAGAGGATTGTGCTGAATTTTCTCATAAAAATGGGTAGAATATGCGTAATGCAAGGGTGTAAAAGCGAATATTATCCGAATTAAGGATTATCTTAACATAGGTAAGTGGGTAACTATGTTTTCCACGTTAAGTACATTTTAGATGTTCGGGTGACATAAATTTCGCTAGTAAAAAGGACTATAATATAAATCTTATTATGTGTCTGTGTTAACTGAGGAATATCGTCCACGGGAACTGTTTGCAGCGATAAAGTCGCGCTTTTCGTTGCCGCACGACTACATCGCTACTTTTTGAAGTCGGTCGCATTTGCAACGCGCGACAGACCACACGCTGGTAAAACGCGACGCTCATGCCGCGTTGTCACGGCTCGCCGGGCTCGCACACGGCGTTCGCGTCGTTCACACGCTCGAGGAACGCGCACGTCTAGGGCCAGATTAACCCTTGTAGGGACACATGTAATTATGTGAGGCGAAGTATAAGGTAAACAAACAAAGTATAAAGAGTGTGAGGGTATGAAAGGCGAGAGAGTTACTACGCGCTGTCCCGACTGAACGGTTGTCGCCCGGGGGTTTACATAGTGGAAATAAATTTACGTTTTTAAATTGGATTTTGGGACTATTTATTTAACTACCATATAATTATTTGAGAACGGAAAATAGCCATTGGTGTGAGTGAGTTTTGTGATAAATAAAATAACGACATACGAAGGACGTTAAACCCTTTCAGGCAATGTAATTCTCGGGGCCCCTTTCCTTTACCCTTTTGTTACTTTTTAATAGTACATTACTGCCACGGTCTGTAATGAGTGTGTTGCTGGGCGCGTTGTTGATGGCCGAAAGCGCGGCGCAGCGCAGCTCCAGGCCTCCACAGCGCGGTCAGCATTGCAACCCTTGATGGACAATATAAAATAAAGGCCGAGACCGATGGTTTGTCGATTGAAATTGTTTGCAATTGGGACGACTTTTGACTTTACACTTCCCGATTACTCCTAAGCAATAAAAAACAAAAAAACAATTTTGTCTTTTACAGATCCCAGGCGTGTAAATTGGTAACAACCAAAGAATTTATACGTTTACACACCTGGAATGAGGACTTGCCAGCAAAAGTGAAGCCGACAGCGATATACCACACTGAACGTTGTTTCCTTTGCCAACAAGAGTGACCATAATATTTTGACATTTGGAGAACGTCCCCATGGCTATCTGGTGAAAACGTTATATTGTTCCAAGATTGTTATGATAGGAAAATAATAAGAAAATAAGGCAAAAGGATATTTATTTTCATAAAAACATGAGTAGGTACAATAAATTAGTCTGCGGTGGCCAAACTACGCGAGTGCCTGTCTGTATCTTGGCAACCCAAATGGAGATACAAAATAGTATTTAAGATCGTAGATTTTGCTACTTTGTAATATAAAGTAACATGACACTTCAAGCGCTTGGACGTTTTCTAGGCTCTCCATATCTATGGTTTTTCCTATACTTATCTTTCCTATACTTACTCTTTTCCTATGCTATAAAAGGTACCTACTACTGTTAACATGTTATGTTTGATTTGGGCTGTGCAAGTTGTGACAGACGGACATAGAGACAGACAGATGAACAACAAAGTTATCATATTAGGGTTTAGTTTTTTTCCTTATTAGGTACGGTACCCTAAGAATATCTAACTAATTAGACCATAAGACAAAATTAAAGGACAATAGGCAAAACTGTATGGGACTTGGTCCAAATATCCACCACTGACGAGACCTACGTAACCCGATAGACCACTAAATACTGAGTAACTTTTACAAAGACAGTTCAACAAAATAAGCTGTAAGTAAAAAAATACGGGTAGTTTAAAAAAATAATATGATTACACCATTAGTATTATGTTTATACATTTTTTTCGAAAGGCAACAATATAAATACTCTTACTAACATTAAATAAAAATAAAATAAGCTGTCAGAAAGCAAAAAATGCCGTGAAAAGTTTTGGCTAGGAATAAATAGCCAAAAGTAATTTTATAATTATTTAATTAAATTTAGATGAATGCACGTTACATAATTTTAATACACTGACAGACGGATCATTGACAATCACTGTTATGTTTTTTATTATAAACATAAATTGGCCCCAGAATATTGGTCCCTAACCTAGTACAAGTACTTGAGTACCTAAACAATAACAAAAGGTTAAATGAACAACAACAAAAATCTACTTATAATATAAAGTAACAATTGGTCTCTTAACTTAATGAACATAAATAACAACTTTCTAATTATAACATAAGATAATTGATGTTATCAATCATATATAGGTAATACTGATATTTTATTGATCGCCCTTAAATGTGTGGACCCACTTTTAGTTTTTACTTCGACAGCCCTAACCAACCCGTCCTTGCCAGGCAATGTTTTAACTACTCTGGCTACTGGCCAGTGCAAGGGAGCCAACAGATTCTCGCCTAACAACAACACTAACATGCCTTCCTGTATGTCAGGATGCTTTGCGAACCACTTGGGTCGACACATTTGCTGAGACAAATAGCTTTTACTCCATACACGCCAAAAATCCTGCTGAACCTTAGTACATTTCCTCCAAAACCGTAAAGCATTAGACTCAGTATTTATCGGAGGCTCAGGAAATGCCGTCAAAGGTTGCTGTATTAAAAAATGACCAGGAGTTAAGAAGGTGAAATCTGAAGTATCACTAGAGAATGAAGTAATAGGCCTCGAGTTCAACACTGCTTCAACTTGCACAATAATTGTATTAAATTGCTCATAGGTTAAAAGTAACTTTCCTATTACTCTCTTAAAGTGGTACTTTGCAGACTTCACTGCCGCTTCCCATAGTCCACCCCATGTGGGGGAATAGCTTGGAATAAACTTAAAATCTATCTTATTCATATTGCAATAATCAATTACTGCACTTTGATGTGCCTGAGATTTACATAAGTTATATAGTTGTCTTAGTTGGTTATTGGCGCCCCTAAACGTGCTAGCATTATCACAATATACTGAATGCGGCAAGCCACGCCTAGAAATAAACCGCTTAAAAGCCGCTAAGAAACTTTCCGTTAACAAATCAGACACCAGTTCTAAATGTACACACTTAGTTATAAAACAAACAAAAACACATACATATCCCTTGGTAACAACTGACCGCCTCAAGTTTGACTGCTTTATGTCAAACGGACCGCAATAATCCATTCCAACCTTGTTGAAAGGACGGTCTGGAACAACCCTATCCCGCGGCAATGATGACATTAATTGCAATGCTTTTTGAGCTCTAAACTTATGACAAGTAACACATTTATTAATGACACTTTTAACAGCTACTGTAGCGCTCAAAATATAATATTTTTGACTTAGACTAGACTGTGTTAGTTTTAGCCCTGCATGCAGCAATGCCCAGTGCTCTTGACGAATAATTAAAGTTGTTACATTACAAGTTTTTGGCAAAATTATTGGATGTTTCTGACCAAATGAAATATTGGCATTTTCCAATCTTCCACCCACTCTCATTACACCTTCACTATCTATAAAGGGATACAATTTCTTCAAATTAGAACTGACTTCTTTACCTTTCTTTAACAACACAATTTCGTCTGAAAAATGTAAGGATTGTATATGTTTAACAATCACTTGCATTGCGCTTCTATATTCATTTACATTTAATTGCTTGGATACATTACGATCCTCTTTTTTCAAACGACAATGTTTTACAAATCGCAATATGTAACAGGTGACACGTTGAAGTTTAATCATTGATGAAAATTTTGATATGGGTAGCCATTCTTCATTTACATGACAATTGACTGATTGCTCGCAGTCCATCTTATCATCACTTACATTTACACTAACATCCTTAGCACAAAATTGTTTTGGCGAATAATTGACCACTTTTAACTCTGGCGGACCATGCCACCATAATATATTAGAACAGAGCTCTGAAGGCATTAGCCCCCTCGATAAACAGTCTGCAGGATTGCTAACTCCGCTCACATGAGACCATATGCAATTACTGGTTTGCTTATTTATTAATACGGTTCTATTTCTGACATAAATATCTTTAGCGGGAGGATTTAGCAACCAACAGAGTGCTATCTGTGAGTCACTAAACAATATTTGATTTTCAAATGACTGATGGCTTAAAATGGCACTTATTTTAGTGTATAGTTTGGCCAACAATAAACATGCGTTTAATTCTAACCTAGGCATGGTTGGTTTAGACTTCAATGGTACAATTCTCGACTTACTACAAAGTAACTTTACAGATACAACATTATTTTTGACTGTTCTTATATAAATGCAAGCTCCATATGCAATATTCGAGGCGTCACAGTAACCAATAAGCTGTGTACAATCGGCCTTACTTACCAATACTTGACGGCCTACTTGAATGAGATCCATTTTTTTTAAATCACGAACAAATAAATTCCAAGGTATTAATAACTCATCAGGTAACCTGGTGTCCCACTTAACATTCAATCGCCATATCTTTTGCATGAATTCTTTAGCACGTGTAACAACAGGACCAGCCAATCCCAAAGGGTCAAAAAAGGTTCCTATGAAACTTAAAACGCTACGCTTAGTCCATGCATCATCATTATATATCTGGCCACAAGGTGGCAAAATTAAGAATTGATCAGAATTGATATTTAAAGAGAGGCCTAAAGCTTTAACTGTCAACTCAGCACTGGTCAGATCCCTTTGCTGAAAGTATTGTTGACTCGCTGGAATCTCTGACAGTATATCAGGATGACTCGCACACCACTTATGGAGTTTAAAACCGCCCAACTTAGTTAGCCTTGCCAGCTCTTCACAAATCGCCCTGGCACCTTCAATTGTGGCGGACCCGAACAAACAATCATCAACATAGCTGTTATTTACTAATACCTCAGCCGCCAATGGATATTGCTTGCCGAAGCGATGAGCCAACTCAATGAGGCATCGTATAGCAAGGAAACTGGAGCTGGTTACCCCATATGTGACGGTCTCCAACTGCAGACATGCCAAAGCATCCTCTAAATTTTCCTTCCATAATATAAGCTGTAGGTGAGTCTGAGCAGGGTCTATACGCACTTGCCGATACATTTGCCTGATATCTGTCATCACCACGTATTTGTGTGTGCGAAATAAAATTAGAATATCAAATAAATCTTTTTGTACTACAGGCCCTGCATATAACATATCGTTTAAACTGATGTTTAAATTTGTTTTAGCACTGGCATCGAAAACCGTTCTGAGCTTTGTTGTCACACTACTTTCTTTGAGTACCGCATGATGTGGTAAGAAATAACAACGCTCAAAAGGCTTTTCCAGCATAAATAAATCAACTTTCTTTGCATGACCTAAGGCCACATATTCATTTATAAATTTAGTGTACTCTATCTTTAATTTCGGATGTTTTGCAAATTTCCTGCATAAACAATTTAACCGCTGCAGTGCTATATTGAATGAGTCTCCTAATACGATCTCTTCTATGGGCACTTTTAGTGGCAAACTTACTTGAAACCTGTTATTCACTAGCTTGACAGATTTTTTAAATTCTACCTCGCACACATGTTGTGTTGCTGTACCTTCATTCAAGATATCAGGAATATGCTGCTCCTCCCAGAATTTCTGAAGGATGAAGTCAACTCTGTCCTCATTGGCTACATGCAGTACAACACCTTCCTCTGGGAAGTGTTGTAACGACAGAGATACACTATCCAATTGAACTTTGCCAGATACTATGTATCCCAATTTTGTAGCTAACAAATATAATTGACTGCCTGGCAATTCGAGCTTATCTGGCAGCAGTATTTTAAAGAATACATCGGCTGATACCAAAAAAGACATTTCACCTGGATTGTTATAATCGTTGTCGGCTAATTGGATTGTATCTGGGATCTCCGCGCCACGAAGCTGAAACTTGTTCTGAGGTAGATATGTAGTAATGTTGTCTACCACAGAAAATAATACTTTGCAGCTGTAACTGTCGTGTCTCGAAGTTATAGATAATTCTACAGCCCTGGCAATATGTTTTTTCTTCTGGCCTAGAGCTGTAATGTTTACATTATGGTCAAAAGATGGAACATCCAATTCTTTTACTAAACCTGAGCTTATAAATGAGACTTGGCTGCCACTGTCCACCAGGCCACGTGCAGTGACCATTGATCCACTTTTGGTTCTAAACTTGACCTTAACAGTTGGCAACACAATCATACTGGTGTCTACCAAACGGCCTATAGAGTTTGCAATGTTACACACAGGTTCCTCAATGTGTAACAGTGAATTATGTTCCTTGCTTTTGCAGAATGAACATTTAAAATGGAAGTGGCATTTCTTTGCGTGTGCATTAAGACAGATCGGACATAAGCTAGACTTGTTAACAACATCAAGCCTCTCCTGTACACTCAGAGCTTTAAACTTGTTGCAAGCAAATATTTTATGACTGGGATCTTCACAATATCTACAACTCCCTACTTTATTATTAGAAACATTGGCCAAGTTGGCAGATTTTGTGAAGTTGTACTTATTGATAGTCTTACCAGCTGATGCGTATGATTCTTCAAAACTAATGGCTCTATTCTCTAAATAATCAAACAGATCTTCAATAGTAGGCAGCTTTGCGTTATCACGATCAGCATGATATGCCCTGCAAGAAAATGTGTCCAATTTACGTAACAAAATAGGAATTATCACCATATCCCAATGCTGAGTTTGCTGCTTTAAGCTTGTCAACGCACCTAAATGCTGTCTGAAAACAGACACTACCTGTCTAAGTTCTGCAGAACCACCCTTTGACATGGGCTGATAGTCTAATAATGCGTTTACGTGATGAGTTATTAATAAACATGAGTTATCATAACGATTCTTAAGTAACTTTAACGCTTGACTATATGACTCATTGACTAATGGCAGCCCATCTATTAATGTTAGAGCATTACCTTTCAAATACTTCTTAAAATAACATAACTTTTGAACAGATGACAAACTTTCATTATTGCCCACAACCGCCATGAATAAATCTATGAACGGTCTGTATGCCGTGATGTCCTGCCCGTCGAAGCTGGGTATGTCGAGCTGCGGCAGCTTACTACGGTTGTGGGTGCTGCTTCCTTCCATCTGCGCCTTAGCTTCGGGTGGCGGCGCCTCCGCACGCCGCAGCACACTCCGCAACTCCGCCATAACATTGTAGAACCGGTCTTCCGTTGTGTCTTCTTCAGCAGCCTCGGTATCTGTGAGCAACATTAGCTCCAAGACTTTTTCTTTATATATTTCGAAGCTTTTTGTCACCTCCTCTATTCTAATTTGAACGCCTTCTTTGTCGATAAGTAGCTGCTTCTTCTGCTCTACTGCATACTTGCTCGCCCTCGTTAACTGGGCTTTGCACTGCCCTATTGCGGTGTTTGTTTTCTTGATCGCAACCGCCGTTGCCAAATCGGCGCCTTTCGCCGAAGTCATACCGCCGGTAGCTAATTATTATTATACAGCCCCTTTATAGATAGACTACGTACGACTTTGTAAGCTTCGATTTAATTATCTTCGTAACGGAAAGTTTTTTCAAAACAATGCAAGACGAGCGTATGACGTGCTCTGTCTAACAGCTGGCGAACGTGACGTGACACTGTCGTATTTGTTTGACGTTCTGTATTTTTACGATATGCCAACCGTAGCACGACCAAAAACTCGACGCGGCGAGATGTTTTATCTTGCTCTATCCCGTTGTCTCTGTCTCGCCTAGGCATGCAGTACGAATCAACAAAATGGCGACAATTCTGATGAAAATTACCGATGCAAAACGATTGGAAAATATGCTCCACGCACCCAATTCGTTCATAAGAACGCTGATTGAGCACTCATGATAATTGAAGCTTCTCTTTTCTGCGTATAGGCCGCCGTTCACACCGATATTATTGATGAAAATTTTTCATTGCCTTTTGTTTTTCTGACGCGAGTTTTTTCCACGCGTAAAACCTGTAAAAGCTAATGATCTGCTTGTAATTCACTGATTCCATGGTTTCGGCACCATTTTGGCTAGGAATAAATAGCCAAAAGTAATTTTATAATTATTTAATTAAATTTAGATGAATGCACGTTACATAATTTTAATACACTGACAGACGGATCATTGACAATCACTGTTATGTTTTTTATTATAAACAAGTTTTTATTATTATTTTTGTTACCTGATGAAAAGTGAACAACAAGCGCTTCTATAAAATAAATAAGCAGGTACCTAGTAAAATTTGGGAACGTGAAAACAACTTTTTTAAAAAAATGATTATTTAATTAAAATAAAACATTTAGTGAAAACTGTGCACCGATTCGGAGGCGCTACAAGAATTAGGGGCACAGGATCGGGCACTCGTATTTATAGTCTTAAAGTGCTGACATGACACCTTGAATGTGGTCAACATGTTTACCACGATCTTCCAATGAAACTGTAACATGATATACTTGTTGATCGTCCTTCAGCATGGAATCTTCCATAGAAAGTACCAAGTCAGCTATTTAATCTAAAGGCGAGGAGCGATGACGCAACATAACTCCTCCCTCCTTAAGAGCGAAATTATCGGAATTATCCTTTTTAACGGTATTCCGATTATTTGGCAAAAACTTTAAAATCTTAGCTTTAAATATAAAATAAACAAGTAAAACTGTAATACTAATTGCCAATAAACTTAGGCTAATATAACCTAAGCACTCACTGAAACTAGAGTTATTTTTACTGAAAACACTTTGTATTACGTCATTATTCTTCAGTGCGTGGGACATGTAAGTCAGTGCGTCCAGGCTGACTCCCTTCATGTCAAGTGCAGGTGTACTGGATACTGCATCTTCTTTTATTTGAACTTGAGGTAAGCTGATGACAGGAATTGGAGTTATTTCCTCTGCTGCTTCTATGATACGGTGATGATGCATCTGGATGCCTTGGATTTCTAAATCACATGGTTCATCAAGGGTGATGAGGTAAGTACCAAGGAGTGGTTGCTTGGTGATGTCTTTACCACAAATTTTAGTAAGAGTGGTGTCTATCTGACTATAGACAATCCAACTGTCTGCATCAATTCTCTGGACTCTGGTATCTTCCAGCTGGATCTGATGTGGTATACATCTGGTAGAGTTGACTTGAAACTTCATCAGCTGTTCTATACAGGTAGGCTCTGGATATTGGGCCTTGTTGTCATCTGTGCACAGGAACTGGTCGCCAGCAGCTAATGGGCGACACGGCTTCACGATTGGCAAATATTTCATTCCTTTCGCCAGAAGGTAAGGATACTCAGGAAATATGGAGAAGGTTTTATTCTCGGATTTGTGGAATATAGGAATGGAATACATTTTAAAATAATTATAAGTACAATTGTTCACTAATGGTATATGCATTATAAAGTTAATCTGATTCTTCTTAATAAATGATTTTACTTCTATTGTATCTTCTAACTTTATAAGGTTTTCCTCAGAAGGAGAATACATTAAATTGTCTGTTTGTGCAATAATTTTTAAATGATAGAGTAACTCAGTAGAGTTTATGATAGACTGATGCAATACAGAAACTTTGCTAAGTGCTAGAGCTGTCTCTATCTCACTTAATTTTATAAAGATTGTACGGAAACTACTTATGAATATGTTAAAAAGTTCAATAATATATGTAGAGTAAACCCATTTATTCTCTTTTATCGCCAATTCTTTTAACATTAATTCAACTTTCTTAAGGCGTGTTTCCAGAATAATTGAGTTTTGATTTAACGTATCAGTGACGTTTATAAATCCATCCAACATTTTAGTAATTAAAGTTAACTTTTTATTTGTAACTGTTTGATCATTTTGTAATTGTGAAATGATTGAATCATATTTAAGAGCGTCATCATTATCGAGGTTTCCCGTAATAAGCTTTATGAGGGAACCTAATGGATTTAGAAGACCTCTCTTAAAACGTTGTGGTACTAATTGTTGATACTTCTGTATAGTAATGTCACGTACAAAATCTGTATGTAATTTAATGCTAAAGAAATCTTTCGGATATTCCTTAGGATCGTTCTTTTGCACGATTGTGTTAAATTCGTAATAATTTTGATTTATTAATTGTAAATCATCATAAATTTTGTCGAGATTTATTACTTTAATTATTGTCCAATAATCTGTTTGTTCGAATGCTTCACCAACTTTGATTGGAAGCATTCCCGGATTTTGTTGAAGGGACTGCAGATGAAGGGCCTGCACCGGCATCGCGGTCACCATTATCCAACACCACCTGTGGAGGACGTTTTACGTTTTTAAGTGGAACTTTTGTTCTTCTTTCTCCTACTTGAATGGGGATGATGTTCCTTTCTAAGGTTCCTGTTACTTTTGCTTTTATATATCTGGGTTTATCTTTACTTTTTCTTTTATTCACATCTTTTGCAAAAATAACTTTTCCTTGAGGAATCTCAATATTATCTTCTCCACCTTTCTTCTCTCTAGTCTTTTCTTTTCCTGATGTTAATTTGTCAGCAAGGTGTTCATAGAGGAATTTTGTTCTTCTAGCATGATCTTTAACCAATTGCTGTAAATACTGCTTCTCTAATTCTATACTGTAAGGGTTTCCTGAATCTGTATGTCCGAAGACAACTTCAAACGGTGTAAGTCCAGTTGATGAATGAATAGTATGATTGTATGCCATGACAGAATATGTCATAACTGAAGCTACATCTGTACACTTCTGTTCATATTTTGCCAGTCTATAAATTTCGATTATTGTGGAATGGAATCTTTCAATTAAACCCATGGATGGAGGATTATTTGGTGTTCCAATGTGAAGATCAACTTTATGTAGAGTGAGGAACTCTTTCATAAGTTCATTATTAAATTCTGTTCCAGGATCTGAACTGATCCTTTTAGGGATTCCATAAAAGGAGAAATATTTGGTAAGGGCTCTAACAACTTCTGGAGTTGACTTGCTAGAAATCTCTATTGCTTGACCTAGTTTGCTGAAGGCATCTATGATGGTCAAGAAGTATTTTCCTTCAATGCTAAAGAGATCCATGAAAACTTCTTGGAATGGAGCATCCTGTGTTTGAGTTAATTGGATAATAGGTTTAATTGGTTTCCTATCATATTTCATCTTGCGACATGCTTCACAGCTATTAATGATGGCGGATATAGTTTCCTGCATCTTGTCCCAATAATAATTTCTTCTAATTCTTATCATCGTTTCTTTTATTCCACGATGACAGGTTTTACCTTCATGGTGTTTCAATACTATTGCTCGTTGTTCATTTTCATCTTCTATGTAAACTACTCTTTCAGTACACTCAAAGAATTGTACCATGTCTCTTTTGAATAATTGAATGATGACTTGACTGAAGATTTTTCTATGATTTTCTTCTTCGAAATAAATGAAGTATTTAGTTTTAGGTTTGATATATTCTTTTAAGAATTCTTTTACTAACTGAGGGTTATCCAATGGAATGAAAGCTTCTAAGATCTTCTGTTTAGGACGAGAGATATTACGAACTTGATTTTTATTTTTAAACCAAGAGAATATTAAGATTTGATTTGGTTTTGTGTCTATGGCTTCATATAAAATTGGTATTCCGGTGGATTCTAGATCAGCAGCTGAATGTATTGTCTGTGAGTCGCTGGATTCAGAACGAACAGGATACTTAGGAGGCTCTTGTACGCTGGATGCTGATAGAGTATCGGAATTTGGACTGATGGAAATTGTAGCACTAGAGTCAGATATGGTAATCGTAGATGAATCATTATGTTCCTTCTTGGATTCTTCCTTTTCCTTCTTGGATTCTAGACGTTCTACTTCTCTGATGAGATCAGCAGTATGTCTCTGTCTTCTAAGTTCTTTCTTATCAACGTTCACTTTCATTGATTCATCATCTGATCCTATTGCATTTACTTTGATTCTGGATAAAGCGTCTGCGTTGCTATTTTGTTTTCCTTTCTTATACAAAATAGAGTAATCGTAATCCAGAAGTCTCAATCTCCATCTAGTTAATTTACTACTAGGGTCCTTTAGTGAATTTAACCAAGCTAAGGGCCTATGGTCAGTGTAAATGAAAAACTTTTTTCCATACAGATACGGTCGGAAGTGTTTAACTGCCCAAATTATGGCAAGTAATTCACGTTCGATCGTACTATAACGTGATTCTGTATCACCAAGTGTACGGCTTGCGTATGCAATGGGTTTATCGCTACCGACTTGTCCTTGTGACAATACAGCGCCTAACGCGACGTTAGATGCGTCCGTTGTAAGGATAAAAGGTTTATCATGATCCGGATATTGAAGCAAAGGTGCATTTGTAAGTAGTTCCTTACATTTATTAAATGCGTCTATATATTTTTGATCAATGATAATTTTATTTCTCTTCTTTAAACATGCTGTGAGGGGTTGTGTTATTTTAGCGAAGTCTTTAATAAATCTTCTATAATAACCGATTAGTCCTAAGAAACTTTTAATTTCTGTAGTAGTTTTAGGAAGTGGAAATTTTAATACGGCTTTAATCTTGTCATTGTTTGGTCTGAGTCCGTCTTTAGTAATTGTATGTCCTAGGTAAAGAACTTCTTTACGTAAGAACTCTGATTTGTCAAGTTGAACTTTAAGGTTTGTAGCTCTAAGTCTGTCAAATACGGCTCTTAATTTATGAATATGTTCTTCAAGACTATTTGAAAAGACAATGATATCATCCATGTAAATCATACAATGGAGACCTTGAAGACCTCTAAAAATGTTGTCCATGGTTCTTTGAAAGGTAGCAGGGGCTGTCTTAAGTCCAAATGGCATTCTAAGGAATTCAAAATGTCCATTTAATGTGCTGAAGGCTGTCTTCTGTCTATCCTTCTCTTCTACTTCAATTTGATGATAACCACTTGCAAGATCTATAGTACTGAAGTAAGAACTCTTTCCTAATTTGTCAAAGAGATCTGTAATATTAGGTAAGGGATATTTATCGTCTGTAGTTATGTCGTTAAGTCGTCTGTAATCTATTACCATTCTGAATTTAACTTCACCTGAAGCATCCATCTTTTTAGGCACTAAGTGAACGGGTGCACTCCAAGGTGAGTGACTCTCTTGAATAACGTTATCGTTTAATAATTTATTAACTTGTCTGGAAATCTCTTCTTGTTGTGTAGGGGCCTGTCTGTAAGGTTTGACGTATATCGGATCTTCATTTCTAGTCCTTATACTATGTTTAACCTGATATGTAAATGTGAGTGGCAACTGATCACAATAAAAGATGTCTTTATATTCTTGACAAAGTCGATAAATTTTTGCACGTTCTTCGTCATTCATATGGTTAAGTCTGAGTTTTTGTAAGTTTTCTGTAAGTAACTGATCTATTTCAATGTTTGATTTGTTATGAGTACAATTTAAATTTGGTTCGGGTTGTATAAATTTATTTACAGGGAATGGATGTGTAACTGTCATTCTTAAAAATTTTGGTGATGCATTTTGTATCACGGTTGACGCGTATCCGTGGATGCAATTAACAAGGGCACTAGGCATTCTAACATTTTCACCTAATTCCTGAAAATCAAGAATTGCATCTCCTGAGTACTGGTCAATTGGTAGTTTGACTCTACATTCCGAACGCGGGGGTAAGTCAACGATATAATTTAAATTGTTATTAATGATGGGGATTTGTGTGGTTTTTGTTTTTAACAAACGATGTTTAAGATCAATGACGGCATCAAGTTGTTCTAAAAGATCGTTTCCTACTAGGCCATCATAACGAGGGTCTACGTCATACAGATAGAATTTATGCCATTCGTCGCTATTAAATGTTGGTAAAAGAGGAATGTAAATTACTTCATTATGTACACTCGACGCATGAGTGCTTACTACTTGGAATTGTTCTTGTCTAATAAATTCACTGAAGTACTGGTATGCTATACGAGGGCTGATGAATGATCGCATACTCCCAGTATCAATCATCATTTTAGCGTTTATTTCACTAATGTGGATATGTGGTAATTTTAAAGTTGGATCACAGTTTAATTCTAAGACTTCTTGTCCTTGATCGAGGCATTGTCCCGAAAATCCTGGTTGTCGTCTAACTGTTCAGGTTCATAGTTTTCGTACTCACACTCGTTATAATATTGTTCTTCATTACAATTATTTTCATCATAATAATTTTCATCACAATTATTTTCATTATTTAGTTCTTCTTCATATAGTTCTAAATCATTTAATTTGAAACCATGTTGCGTTTTAGGTTGTGGTGCAGTTCTCATAGAAACGTCTGTGAGCTGCATGTGTGGTTTATTAATTTGTGGAGGTTTGTAACCAAACTGTTGTGGTGGTTTGTAACCAAATTGTTGTGGCTGTGTGTTACCAAATTGTGGAGGTTTATATCCGAATTGTGGAGGTTTATATCCGAATTGTTGAGGTTTAAAGCCAAACTGAGGTTTGAAACCGAACTGCTGTTGGGGCTGAACTCCAAACTGCTGTTGGGGGTGGGCACCAAACTGAGGACGATATCCAAACTGAGGTGGACGGTACTGGTTCTGTCCAGTTTGCATAAACTGAGGAGTTTGATTTAAGTTTTGTGGCGGAAGGCCAAATTTAAATTTAGGTGTATTATCAATAACTGATTTAAAACCAGACGCAAGGTTCGATGAATGTGTATCAAATTTAAATCCTCCCACAGGATTTGAACTTGGTTTATTATTGAAGTTACTATTTATGCGATTACGCATATGGTATTGGTCCATGAAATCTACTTCTTCTAGAACAATGCTTAAGGCATCTTCTAGCGTTGTTGGTTTCTTTAATCTAACGATCCTGATAAGGCTCTCTGTTAAGTTGTATAAGAACACATTTAAAGCTGTGTTATTATAAATGGTAATTTTAGCTGTTTTTAAATTAGCATCAGTTAAAAGGTTAACTTTTGAAATTAACATAGAACGAACGCTCTGGATTCGACCACAAAAATCAAGGTAACTTTCACCAGGTTTAATTTTTAATGATTCGAGTTCGATTCCAATGCATTCTTCTGAACGCGGATCACCAAAGTGTTGTTTAAGCAGAAATTTTAATTGAGTCCAAGTTAAAACATCTTCTCTTTCAGATACTAGAGCTGCAGCAGCGCCAGTAAGTCTGCTGGTAATAGCATGGTAGAGGTATTGATTCTGTTGATCTCCACCACGATATTGCTCTATGATATACTCGCTTTTACGAATGAATAAATTTAAATGACGTTTATCACCATTAAATTCTGGTATTAGTTTAATCATTACCGGAGGAATTGCGATTATTTGCTCTACTTGTTCCATTTTTAAAGAAAAAGATTTTAATCAATTTAAATTTTAGTAAAAATACACTTTTGTTTTAATTTAATTATTCTGTGCGTGAATATACACACTTCTACACTTCTAAAATACAAAAAATACACAAAAATACACGTTAAAAACAAGAAAAATACAAAAAATACACGGAAAAATCTAAAATACACGAAAATACACGATTATTTCAAAAATACACGTTAAAATACAAAAATATCCTAAACTAAAGTTTCTGTATTTGAAATTGTTCAAAATTATTCAATATTCTTTTAAAAAGCAAAGTTTTATGCTTTCTTAGCCTAAATCAAGCATACAGGACATGAAAAGTTCTATCACGATAGAGACACTTGATTACACTATGCTAAATGAAAAATACAGGAGGGTAAAGGAAGGATCTGGCGAAAAGTTTTACTCACCAGCCAATAGGGCGTGCAGTTTCATAGATTTTCAATTTCGGAATTGGCCTACGAAATTGGGCTCGTCAATTTCGAAATTTCGGAATTCCGAAATTGAAACGACATTTTGTTAAATCGATTATAAATTGCAATTTTAATATAAAATCTGAAATATTTAGTATACATTAGTGTTTTACGGCTAGTTTCATTAAAAAAAAAACAATAGATAATGTCGTTTTCGAATCATTTTACGACGAAAAATAGCTTTCAACAGCTTCAACTAGCGCTAGATTTTATTCTGTAGCTCGACTCCAATATCGTGATGATATGTTTAGTGAAAACTTCGTGAGAATCGGTTGAGCCATTTTCTTGTGATGCTCGAACATAATTACAGATATACAGACAAACAGACAACAAACCGAAAACATTTCATTCTGACACCTTCAAAAATATTTTCACAGACCCAGCTCAGGCAATTTCGTAATTGTATAAATAAAATAAAGTGTAGCGCTATATGGGTGTGAATCGTGGACCCTCATTGAAAGGTACAAGCATAGGGTAGATTGAAACATTTAAAATGTGGTGATGAAGGATAATGCAAAAAAATATGTTACAAATGAGAGTCAAATAAAGAAGAACGTTTAGAAACAATACTTCGTAGCAGAATTTAATAGCAATACTTAGTAGCAGAAAACCATCTTAGAAGAAAAGATAGGAGGAAAGCGATGATGAGAAGACGCAAGACCAGGAAAAAATTAGGTACATGAGTCAGATTTGTTTTAAGGTTGATATCATATCGTATCAGGAGGTGAAAGATACTGCCCTAGACTGGGAATGATGGAAATAGCTTCATCAGCTACAATGACAAGGACCTTCGGGTACTTAAATAGAAGAAGAAGATAAAATAAGCAAAGTCTCCACATTGCTGGACGGTCTCATCGGCGTTAGTAAGATCTATATTATTAAGCGAAAGACCTCAGCAAGCTGGACCATCGACCGTTAGAAACCAAAGCAAAGTCAGAGATGTCACCAAACGAGTAACCTGCCTCAAATTGAATGATGGACTTGTCATGTTAAGCAAAATCAGGGATCTTGGTGCAAATCGCTACTCTAGTGGAGACTCGAGACTATTGAAAAATAAATGTCCACTAAGGGTACTTCAAGTGCTATGAAAAGATGTCGTTAAGAAGGCCGCACGATCGAATTGGAAAGGTCCTGTTAGACAGATAAATGGAGGATACTGAAGGAAGTCTATGCGAAATGGTTAAAGGAGAATTAGGATCTTTTTGGGAAAATCTCGAAAGGACAATAAAAACAGCTTCCTTACCCGACACTGATGTCACTGCTGTGCCGTTTGATCTATTCCACAAATTTCTAGTCTTCACCTTCATAATCAGGTCCTCTGTACGTGCCTCTGCCTAACCTAATCTCATGATTAGCAAATAGGATCTTCTACTATTGATCAAATTCGGATTAATAAGAAACAGGTTCAGGAGAGAAATACATACCCACGCATACATAATAATAACCCTCGCTCTATAGCTATTTCGTGCTTCTATGATAATGTTTAGACGTTTTCTTGGGTTTGGTTTCATAGACTCTAGTTTTACGCATCATGTTTAGGCTCAATAAGTTAAAACTGAGAGAAAGTCCAGGCTGACGCAAGCCTTTGATTTGAAAGACTTGATGAAACTTGTCGAATTTTGCCCAGCCTTGATAAACCCCTCCAGGGAATATGAACAGTTATAAGTAAGTAGTATCTCTCTCACATAATGTTTTTGTACTTTTATTCTCAACATTTACGTCGCGGGATATTATTCTACAGGCATTTTAATAGTTCTATAATGTACTAGTTCCAATATAAAGACTCTAGGATAGCGCACGAAGTGGAAAAATGATTCATTCAAGAATTACGGTGGCTGTTAAGAAACTAAATTTAATTTCGGATTCCGAAACTGAATGGCCGAAATTCCGAAATTGAAAACTATGCAAAAATGGTCCGAAATTTCGAAATTATGAAATTTCGGAATTTCGGAATGCACCCCCTACCAGCCAACCGCTACTCCCATACTCGTGCGTGATTTACTTCAATCGCCCCAATTCACTTATTTATTTGGTTCGAGGATCGCACCGCTGTTGAACCGCTGAAGGCCGCGAAACCAGCAGATTTTGATGCTGAAAATACGCGAAAACAGCGCAGCTTTTAACGCGCGATCCTACCGGCTGCGCCAGTAAAATTTGGGAACGTGAAAACAACTTTTTTAAAAAAATGATTATTTAATTAAAATAAAACATTTAGTGAAAACTGTGCACCGATTCGGAGGCGCTACAAGAATTAGGGGCACAGGATCGGGCACTCGTATTTATAGTCTTAAAGTGCTGACATGACACCTTGAATGTGGTCAACATGTTTACCACGATCTTCCAATGAAACTGTAACATGATATACTTGTTGATCGTCCTTCAGCATGGAATCTTCCATAGAAAGTACCAAGTCAGCTATTTAATCTAAAGGCGAGGAGCGATGACGCAACATAACTACCTTCTATGCGTTACCTTACTTTTTCACTTATCATCAGGTAACAAAAATAATAATAAAATATATTTTACGGCATTTTTTGCTTTCTGACAGCTTATTTTATTTTTATTTAATGTTAGAAAGTGTATTTATATTGTTGCCTTTCGAAAAAAATGTATAAGACATAACACTAAGTGTGAAATAAACTAAAATTAAAATATTTTTTTAAACTACTCATATTTTTTTTACTGACATCCTATTTTGTTGAACTGCCTTTGCAAAAGTTACTCAGTATATAGTGGTCTATCGAGTGACGTAGGTCTCGGAAGTGGTGTACATTTGGACCATTTTTGCCCATTGTCCTTTGTGCTAACGAAAAGGAACAGTGAGGGCAGGGCATTTTCCTTTAAAACTCGTTGTGTTAAATTAGGGACATAATCTGTCGGCTTAAAATGCTTGCTGTATATGACGGAATTTTGGGTAATTTTTCTGTAGCCAATAGGTATTTGTTGTAACCAATTTACACGCCTGGGATCTGTAAAAGACAAAATTGTTTTTTGTTTTTTATTGCTTAGGAGTAATCGGGAAGTGTAAAGTCAAAAGTCGTCCCAATTGCAAACAATTTCAATCGACAAACCATCGGTCTCGGCCTTTATTTTATATTGTCCATCAAGGGTTGCAATGCTGACCGCGCTGTGGAGGCCTGGAGCTGCGCTGCGCCGCGCTTTCGGCCATCAACAACGCGCCCAGCAACACACTCATTACAGACCGTGGCAGTAATGTACTATTAAAAAGTAACAAAAGGGTAAAGGAAAGGGGCCCCGAGAATTACATTGCCTGAAAGGGTTTAACGTCCTTCGTATGTCGTTATTTTATTTATCACAAATCTCACTCACACCAATGGCTATTGTCCGTTCTCAAATAATTATATGGTAGTTAAATAAATAGTCCCAAAATCCAATTTAAAAATGTAAATTTATTTCCACTATGTAAACCCCCGGGCGACAACCGTTCAGTCGGGACAGCGCGTAGTAACTCTCTCGCCTTTCATACCCTCACACTCTTTATACTTTGTTTGTTTACCTTATACTTCGCCTCACATAATTACATGTGTCCCTACAAGGGTTAATCTGGCCCTAGACGTGCGCGTTCCTCGAGCGTGTGAACGACGCGAACGCCGTGTGCGAGCCCGGCGAGCCGTGACAACGCGGCATGAGCGTCGCGTTTTACCAGCGTGTGGTCTGTCGCGCGTTGCAAATGCGACCGACTTCAAAAAGTAGCGATGTAGTCGTGCGGCAACGAAAAGCGCGACTTTATCGCTGCAAACAGTTCCCGTGGACGATATTCCTCAGTTAACACAGACACATAATAAGATTTATATTATAGTCCTTTATACTAGCGAAATTTATGTCACCCGAACATCTAAAATGTACTTAACGTGGAAAACATAGTTACCCACTTACCTATGTTAAGATAATCCTTAATTCGGATAATATTCGCTTTTACACCCTTGCATTACGCATATTCTACCCATTTTTATGAGAAAATTCAGCACAATCCTCTAGATTTAAAATTAGCTGAAAATGTCGTGTGTCACGCAAATTGACGTTCTGTGTTTCAAGTTTTTAATTTTATTTCTGCTACGATTCCTATAGACATCACGGAACTGACAATTACAAGCGAATTATTAAAGAAGGTAAGTACTTATTTCCAGATATTTATTTATATTTGAAATTTTAATCTTAGGATATTCTTATACTTTACCATTGGTATTTCATTAATCGACTTTATTGTTTATTATTCTTAACATGAAAATGTACCAAGTTTAAGGTGATCGAATAAATATTAACTGGCAACACAAGGGTTGAAAGGTTGTACTGTTAGAAAGGGAAAGAAGGCGCAGTTATAGGTATCTGGCTGGGACCGGTTTTTATAAAGCCTGCATCGTGGGCGTTAAATCCGTCAGATAAGGTTTATTTTTGAATGAATGAAAGGAAAATAAAGTTTGTAGTCCACAGTCCTCGTTCAATGGTATTACGTTCATGGTTACAACAAATACCTATTGGCTACAGAAAAATTACCCAAAATTCCGTCATATACAGCAAGCATTTTAAGCCGACAGATTATGTCCCTAATTTAACACAACGAGTTTTAAAGGAAAATGCCCTACCCTCACTGTTCCTTTTCGTTAGCACAAAGGACAATGGGCAAAAATGGTCCAAATGTACACCACTTCCGAGACCTACGTCACTCGATAGACCACTATATACTGAGTAACTTTTGCAAAGGCAGTTCAACAAAATAGGCTGTCAGTAAAAAAAATATGAGTAGTTTAAAAAAATATTTTAATTTTTTTATTTCACACTTAGTGTTATGTCTTATACATTTTTTTTTGAAAGGCAACAATATAAATACACTTTCTAACATTAAATACAAATAAAATAAGCTGTCAGAAAGCAAAAAATGCCGTAAAATATATTTTATTATTATTTTTGTTACCTGATGATAAGTGAAAAAGTAAGGTAACGCATAGAAGGTACCTGCTTATTTATTTTATAGAAGCGCTTGTTGTTCACTTTTCATCAGGTAACAAAAATAATAATAAAAACTTTTCACGGCATTTTTTGCTTTCTGACAGCTTATTTTATTTTTATTTAATGTTAGTAAGAGTATTTATATTGTTGCCTTTCGAAAAAAATGTATAAACATAATACTAATGGTGAAATCATATTATTTTTTTGAACTACCCGTATTTTTTTACTTACAGCTTATTTTGTTGAACTGTCTTTGTAAAAGTTACTCAGTATTTAGTGGTCTATCGGGTTACGTAGGTCTCGTCAGTGGTGGATATTTGGACCAAGTCCCATACAGTTTTGCCTATTGTCCTTTAATTTTGTCTTATGGTCTAATTAGTTAGATATTCTTAGGGTACCGTACCTAATAAGGAAAAAAACTAAACCCTAATATGATAACTTTGTTGTTCGTCTGTCTGTCTCTATGTCCGTCTGTCACAACTTGCACAGCCCAAATCAAACATAACATGTTAACAGTAGTAGGTACCTTTTATAGCATAGAAAAAGAGTAAGTATAGGAAAGATAAGTATAGGAAAAACCATAGATATGGAGAGCCTAGAAAACGTCCAAGCGTGTGAAGTGTCATGTTACTTTATATTACAAAGTGGCAAAATCTACGATCTTAAATACTATTTTGTATCTCCATTTGGGTTGCCAAGATACAGACAGGCACTCGCGTAGTTTGGCCACCGCAGACTAATTTATTGTACCTACTCATGTTTTTATGAAAATAAACATCCTTTTGCCTTATTTTCTTATTATTTTCCTATCATAACAATCTTGAAACAATATAACGTTTTCACCAGATAGCCATGGGGACGTTCTCCAAATGTCAAAATATTATGGTCACTCTTGTTGGCAAAGGAAACAACGTTCAGTGTGGTATATCGCTGTCGGCTTCACTTTTGCTGGCAAGTCATCATTCCAGGTGTTAGAGACTTAAAACTTCCTTGTATAAACCAAATGAATTAATCGATAATAGAAGAGGCCAACAGGACCTAAATCCCTGTCAGTCGAGAGTATGTCTGTCATGAGTCATGGACCCTAACAATTAGCAATTCTCCGCAGACAAAGCGAATCCAAAATAAATTCGACACGTGTTTCGCCTCTAGTTTCGTGCTCAGCGCTTTTGGAAATTCATCTCCATTTTATTTTTCAGAAACATCTTACGACCAGTAACACGACAACACGCGCTATGTCAGAATACCGAGCTATCCTAGCGCCATGTCAGCGGTGAAACATGCGGCCACACTATGGAACTACAATCATAGACAAACCAACCACAAACACTCGCACAATCGAGTGCAGCGGCGGACGAATGAATTGAAATGGCGGGAACAAAGATGGCGGTTGAGTTCAAGAATATTAATACCGTTGGTGTTATTAAATGTGACAGGACAGGCGAGCGGAGTCGAGGGCAGTTGTAAGTTGTGTTTCATAATATTAGAGCGCATTCAGACTAGCGTTTGATGCAACCGTATAAGCTCGTTTTTCGAAGCGCATGTAGGCGCGTATAGGCGCACCTTTTGCCACAACTCGCAACCCGTACTAGCGTTTTGCGCTCATAAACCATACGGCTTGCCACGACCTTAGCGACAGATTAGCGCGGGGGTACTAAAATGTGACATCACGCCACGACCTGCCGCTCACGCGCGATGCAACATTTTAGTACCCCCGCGCTAAGCTGTCGCTGATAGCGACAAGGTCGTGGCTGAGCCGTAAAGCTCGTATAAGCGAAACCGGCCAGAGACGCCTCCAGCGGTTCAAGTTCGGTGTTCGGCTTTTTGAAGCGAAATAAACAAATCGCGCGTTTAAGTGCGTATACCGGAAGGACCGTATACGCGCAAATTAAACGCTGGTCTGAAAGCATTCTTGCTCGGGATACACGGTGACACTCGACACTCGACACTCAGTGTATCTCAGTGAATCTACACCGGCACTACAACTATAAAAAGGTGTCGCGGTGGTGTACACACGCAGATACTCGATGTATTTTATTTATTTATTTATATTATTTTATTTTGTTCGGAAAACATACAGTGAAAATAATATAATCTTAAATCTAAAAGGAGACTATACACCATTTACACACTGAGTGTATTTATGTCAAGTGTCGTCGTATAACCCGAGCTTTAAACCATTCCTCGCCCAGAAGAATTCCACTGCTAGGCATAGACCTCCCATCATGAATTGCTTGATACCTCAACGAATATTATGACACCCTGGTACAGCTCTCTCACGTAACGCAGCTGTAAGGGCCTCCGCAGACTTGCTACTTTTAGCATCGGCGACCGGCGATTTTGTGACGTATCGATGCTGCGTCGCGTTTCTTCGAGCGAGACGCAGCAACAAAATCGCCGATCGCCGATACTAAAAGTAGCAAGTCTTCGGTGACCCTAATAGCTGCTTTACGCCGATCTTCTGTGAGAGGGTGGTACTACCCCGATTGAGCCAGCCATATAAGCTGCACGATTGACCACAGCTCGGCTCTACCACCAAAGATTTTTCTTTCTTTCCAGCTTTGACAAGTCGAATGCTAGCCTCCCTCCTAGGCTACCCCACGACTTGTAGCTTCGGTAGTGAAGTGAGGGCTTGCACCCTGTCCTTGACCTGCTGGCTCCGGGGGGGGACGAGGGCGCGGGGGTGCGGGGGGAGCTGGCTACTCTCATGCTGTGTGCCGACCGAGCCGAACAGAAACGATGTATTGGATAACAGGTGAAAACAATAGTATTTAGCACAGAGGCATGTGATTGTATAAAATACACTGGATCGCAAAGAAAACGGGTCGGTTAGAAAATTTAATATCTTCAAAAGTACCTGACCTAGCTTTATGAAATAAACACTAAATTAAAGAATACTTAAATGAAAATAAAAAACCGGCCAAGTGCGTGTTGGACTCGCTAATAAAGGGTCCATACCACTGTAGAATAAAAACGTCAAAAATATCAAGTCTTTATTTTTAATTTTATTTTATTTTTAGTATTTGTTGTTGTAGCGGCAACAGAAATACACATTCTGTGAAAATTTCAAGTCTCTAGCTATTACGGTTCGTGAGATACAGCCCGCTGAGAGAAAGACAGACGGACGGACGGACAGCGTAGGCTTAGTAATAGGGTTCCGTTGGCACCCTTTGGGTAAGGAATCCTAAATAAATGAATTGAAGCTTTTTATTTTCAATAAATGTACAATAAATAAAAATGTGATTGAAGATATTATTGAAAATTTTCTAACCGACCCTTTTTCTTTGCGGTCCAGTGTAGTATGTCCCACTAGAGTCCATAGACACAGTGCGAGTCAGTCGTTCGCGGTAAACAGTGATGAAAACATGTCAGTATTGCCTATATGGCTCATTTTCTGGTGAATAATACGCATCAAAATGCCCTTAAGTTGATCGCCGAATTGCGAGTGCGATAATAGATGCGTGAATTTTGCAGTTATCGTAGCCTGATGCTTGCAATACCATAGGTATCGCTCGCACGTTGTCGATCTGAAGGGGAGTGGGACAGAGGAAGAGGAAGGAGGTCTTTCGGCTCTCTCGCTTATCGTACGCAACGCAGCTTTTCGTACGATAAGTGAGCTACTTTACGCCGATCTTCAGTGAGAAGGTGGTACTACTCCAGTTGAGCCAGCCCGTGTATGAGCTCAACTCAAGAAGATTTGAATGGGACCGTACATTCGTTATGTATACCTACTCATATTCGGCGATAAAAGCCATTGTAATGCTATGGATACACGACGACACTAAACACTACAAGCGGCAGACGGCAGACGTCACTCGATCTCAAAGAAATTGGCCGTTTTTCGATTACACGGCACGGCAACGGCGACGGCATGGCGGCAGCTTTTTCATTGGTCAGTGACCCGTTGTCATTGGTTACTGACCAATGAAAACCCCGCAAATAGCTGTCACTGCGCCGTCGCCGGTGCCGTGCCGTGTAATGGGAAAACGGCCATTGAATGCCGCGTCTCGTGCCGTCGCGGCACATGTCATCGCAACAATTTGTATGAAACTGACGTCGACAACTGACGTCTGCCGTCGTGCCGCGTTGATCCAACTCCTACCTTTACAGTCGTAGTGGCGGTGTCGACACTGAGTGTCTAGTGTCGGTGTGTATCCTTGGAGGTACACGTCACGGCACATGTCATCGCCACAATTTGTATGAAACTGACGTCGACAACTGACCTCTGCCGTCGTGCCGCGTTGATCCAACTCCTACCTTTACAGTCGTAGTGGCGGTGTCGACACTGAGTGTCTAGTGTCGGCGTGTATCCTTGGAGGTACACGTCGCGGCACATGTCATCGTTACAATTTATATGCGACCGACTGACGTCTGCTGTCTGCCGCGTGCTACGAACTCCTACCTTTACAATTTCACCGACTCACGTCTGCTGTCTGTCGCGTTCAGTGAACTTGTACCTTTAGCCTAATGTTTGGTATGCGTGTAATGCTCGTTCCAGTATTCCATCTTCGGATTGGAAGTACAAGGTGGTGCCGCCGCAGCTCCGGCAAGTGCCGCAGAGGAGCGTCGTGCCCGCCAACGTGTTCCGGAGACGGGCCGACGATGACACCACACAGGTGAATTGAATGGGCCAAAGTTGGATATCAATGGGTTAAATTAGGATAAATTAAATTGGCTAAACTAAGATAAATTGAATGGGCCAAACTAGGATAAATTTAATGGGACAAACTAGGATAAATTTAATGGGACCAATTCGGTAACTTCAATGAGCGAAACGAGGATAATTCAATGGGATAAATTAGGTAACTTCAATGGGCCAAACGAGGATAAATTCAACTGGCTAAACTAATATAAATTGAATGGGTCAAAGCTGGATAAATTCAATGGGGCAAACTAGGATAAATTCAATGGGACAAATTTGTTAACTTCAATGGTGGCCCATTACCAACTACAATTGGCTAAACTAAGATAACTTCAACAGACCAAACTTGGATAAATTCAACGGGCCCAACTAAGTTGACTTCAATTTTCCAAACCTGGATAACTTCAATGGGACAAAATAATAAGGTACCTACCTAACTTCAATGAGCCGTACTAGCATAAAGACAACGGGCCAAACTAGGATAAATTCAATCCCAAAATCTAGCCCAATCTCGTCTCGCAACCGCGATATGTATTTATTTCCAGATGGAGTGCGGTCTCCCTGCGACCAAAATGATCCAGAAGAGGATAATAGGGGGGAGGGAGGCGCGGTTCGCGGAGTTCCCCTGGCAGGCGCACGTCCGGATATCAGAGTTCCAGTGCGGGGGGGTGCTGGGTAAACATCTCTACGTTGACTCTACATAGAGACTACGAAATCATTGGCAATGACTATGACTACATGATTCAAATCATTTAGAAACTTTGTGTCAATGAATCTGAATGATCTAGTCATCATAGTAATGGTCGACTCTTCTACATCGAGATAATATGAACCTAGTACTAGAGCAGACACGCGCACCACTACGATATTGCATTTAATTGCGGCACTATCGCCGCACTTCACTCGCATTCTATATATTCTGTCTCACCCGCCGTGCTCTTTCTAACTGAACGCCTCTTAGTAGTATTTCTCCTTTATTATGTCCTCATGACTGAGGGCCGTGATTTTCGTGAATATTCTGAGCTCTCTACAGACCTCTTCTCTCTTGCGATATTCGTAGTTGATTATAAGGTGTTGGGGTGCCCCTGTTGAGTGTGTGTCCATCCCCTGCCTCCGTTTCCTTCGACACAGCCAATGATAGCCTCTCTAGACTGTCTGGGTCTCCCCTGTGTGTCCAAAGAACTTGAGGGCTCTGCCTGCAGATTGTCGCGAGACGTGCCATTTTTGGAGCTGTCGGACGCGTTTATCTGTCGTTCAGTCCAGCTGGCCTACTCCGAAATACGAACCTAACGTTTCGGCTGACGGATTGTCGTGATTTGACATTTCTTCTTTCGTTTTTCTCTACGATTTGACATTGTTTTGATCGTAAATCGAATCCGTACTTCGGACGATCCGTCAGCGACGTATTTCGGAGTAACCCCCCTGGACATTGCTATCATTACACTCTAGTATTTAGTACATATATTATCTCAATGTTCATGTATGGATTGTGGCAGTGTCCCGATGGTACGTGGCGACGGCGGCGCACTGCGTGTCGCGCGCGCGCCCGCGGGACATCTCGGTGTGGCTCGGCGCGCTCGACACTAGCGCCGGCGCCGGTGCACACACCGCCAGGAAGATGGGGTGAGTCTATAATTATCACGCATGTAAAAACCGAAGGGGTGGGCAGAGGCTGCGCACCAACATTTCACCTATCCTTAAGCTCATTTAGACTATCAACGAAACTTGCCGAATTTGACTTCTGCCATCGATATCGATGACTTCTGCAAGCATAAAGGGAGCTTTCCGCGATTTGTAGGATACGTTTCCACTGACGAGGAGCTGGGCGGAGTGGAGAGGAGCGGACCGTGAATTGGCCGATCACAGTGCTCGAAATCTCCACGCATCAGACATCGAGAACTGTGATTGGCCAATTCGCGGTCCGCTCCTCTCTACCCGCCCAACTCCGCGTCGGTGGAAACGCACCCTTAAGCTAAGTTTAGACTTTGAGAAGTTCACGGATTTCGAAAGAAGTGCACGTCGGTATGTTTGTCTGGTAATAGGTATTTATTTATTATTCAACTTACCGATTCATTTAAGATCATTTTAAGGAAACTCCGCTCAAAATTAAATAAATCATCCTCATTGCAGGGTAGTCCAAAAGATCCTGCACCCCCTCTTCCAATTCCGCATGACGCAGCCGGACCGCTACGACATAGCGTTGCTCAAGCTGTCCCGCCCCGTCACGTACAGCAGCCACATCCTGCCCATCTGCCTGCCGGACCGCGAGCTGGCGCTGCGCGGGCGGGCGGGCGTCATCGCGGGGTGGGGCAAGACGGACGCGAGTAATGGACACACTGGGACCAACCTGCTGCGGTCCGCTACTGTGCCTATATTGAGTAAGATTTTATGAATACAATCTTCTTCTTCGTATGGTTCCCTGGTACCTGGTGTCAGAGTTGTTCAAGCTGCCCTCTGGCAAGGCTCGACTGCTAGATGACAACAACCGGGACCGACTTTTCACGTGCCCTCCGAAACACGGAGACGGTTAGTTCTAATGCCACTAAATGGTCACCCATCTCTGAATGACCTTGCCACGCGTTGCTTAACCTCCGATTGCTTTTACTGTTCAGTGATTGCAGTTGGCTATGAATACGATAAATTCAGAGCTAACCAGTTTATAAGGAACTTTGCGTTAAGCAGCGTCTCAAAGTCCCACTCACCATCGTGCGAGCTGACTTTGAAATTGCAAGCATCTATAGGCTACGGTAACTTAATACCAGGCGGGCCGTATGCATGTTTGCTGCGTTAGTTATTATATTTTTTTTCTTGCAGGCACAGAGCAGTGCATCAACTGGCATAGAAGCAAGCAGATCTCGGTCGAAATACACTCGGAGATGATCTGCGCAGGACACTCGGATGGACATCAAGACGCGTGTTTAGGTAAGACCAAGTTAAAAAATATATGCAATGACCCATAGATGTAGTTTTTTTTTTTATAATGGTCATATTTCTTAGGCGTACTGAAGCTTTTTAAGCGTTAAGAAAAGATGTACTGAAATTAGTTGAGAATGCAGATGTATAGAGCTAAGAAATTCATAACATACAGTGCAAAAAATGTTGGTCTACGACAAAAATTGACGAAGTTGTGACCAAATTACTAGCGAAAATCACGCGCGGTTGTTGTGACGTCATTTGGGCCACGCGCGCTTTGTAATAAACGGTGGCGCGGGCACAGCGCGCCTTCAATCCGACCGCCCCGTGTGACGTCACACGCACATGCCGCACATCATATAAAATGTGTTGTAAAATCGCAACAGATGGACCGATTTCGATGATTCCAAAATTATATTGATAAGAAAGCTTAGTTTTAGTAGTGTTGGTTATGATTTGATTTGTTGACCTAGTATTGATTCTCATTCTATTATCTGTAATGTCCAGGCGACTCCGGCGGCCCGCTGATAATCCTGGACAACGGGCGCTACTTCCTAGTGGGGATCACGTCGGCTGGCTTCGGCTGCGGCGTGGACCATCAGCCCGGCATCTATCACAACGTGAGGGTCACCAGCAACTGGATCCGGGGGGTCATTGCCCCCGCGCTCAACTACATTGACTTCCGAAAGTGACAACTCTGATACTGACAGCTGACCATTTTGTAAACTGGCTAAAATATCTACAACGTGTAACGGAAAGGGTATATCTATCCGAAAGGGGTGAATAGTGTATCTGGTATTGAGTCTCTATGCATGGTTTCAGCTGAAAATAAATTTTCAAATAGATATTACCAAATATTTAGTTTGGTAAAGGGATTGAATTCAAATCATAACAAACGTGTCACAACACTACGAGGGTCATTTTATCCTTACACGTCACTTTTCCGCGATCTTTGACTTTGGTACTAGTGATGTGCAAATGTAAATTGAAATGTTTAGTATTTTACTATTATGTATTGGAATGTCTCATATGTTTATAATGTGTAGATATGGCATTTTAAAACCCTTGCCGTCTAGTTTGTTGTCACCCAAAGAAGCCGTGCACTTCGTATGTATATACCCTTTCCGTTACACGTTGTATAAAGGTGGTTATTCTCAAGTAACGCGTGCGTGACTCGCGCTAAAGTAAGATCATAAAAATCACTGCAACGCGCGAATTTAACAAAGCGTGCAGTTGCAGCAACGGCGCGGCAACACAGCATTTATCAATCAGTACGCACCCGAAATGTTACACTACGAATCTACAAATGAGTTACAGCGACAGTTGCAGCAACGGAGCGAGAACGGTGATTTCGCCAATCTGTATTCATCCTTATTTTCGTGACGTGAGGGTCACTAGCAACTGGATCCGGGGGGCCATCGCCCCCGCGCTCAACTACATCGACTTCCGGAAGTGACAACTCTGATGCTTACCCCGGCTCCACACTCGCGAGTGCGTCTAGTTGAGGCACTTGCACAAGCCACGGCCAGCGGAGGCTCATACGGAGTCTACACGAGTGCTACCCATCCACACTCACGGGCAACTGAATAAAACCAGAGTGCCCGTGGCGGGCAACTGAATGGGGTGCGTTTCCACTGACGCGGAGCTGGGCGGAGTGGAGAGGAGCGGACTGTGAATTAGCCAATCAATGCTCGATGTCTGATACGTGGAGATTTCGAGCATTGTGGTTGGATTCACGGTCCAAACCTGTCCACTCCGCCTAGCAACTCCTTTCAGTTTACTTTCGTCTATAGACTTTAGTAACTCCACAGTTACAGTATAACCAGAGTTGGGAAAAATTTAATTGCAATTAATTAATTGCAAATTGCATGTGATGTCACAATTAACAATTATTTTTGATTTGCTTGTTAATCGCGAACAAAACACAATTAATTGTTAATTGTGACATCACATGCAATTTGCAATTAATTAATCGCAATTAAATTTTGCCCAATTCTGCCTATAACACCTTGTACCGTCTTTTCACAATAAGTGTGCGTTGGCGATGGCGCCACCAGCGATGGACCTTTTAACAAAAATGTTCTACAAATCGATAGAAAATACTGACTATTTTACTTGCCATTCTGTGCTCGTGTAATTTAAATTTGTAATCTCTTAATTTGATCTCTATATTTATTTATTTTAATGTTACTTACTTACTGTACAATTTGTTGTAACAATAAAAAAATTGAAACAATAGTTTGTTATTTCCGTAGTTTCTCTAAGAGACAGCAACAGGGCTTGAAACCGGTTTTGAAATACCGGTTAATATCGTTCATGAAACCGGTTTAATTCCGTTCGTTGATTAACCGGTTAAATACGAAACCGGTTTTTACTAAACCGAAATAATTTTGGTTACCGGTTATGGCAGCGAACGGAACGCTTACCGATATTAAGACCTCAATTAACCGGTTAAACTCAGACGCATGCTACAGCCGACTAGCGATCAAGGTCAAGTTCCGGGCATAAGATGCGCTCACTATCCTTTTCTAGCACGCGCTGGCTTGGTTCGTTTGTCTCATTCACACGCTTTCTGGCGTTTTCTTTCATTTTCGCCGCAAAGGGAACCGAGTTAGCATCTTGCATTGCATCCTATTCATTATTCTTGCTGTGGCGGCTGGCGGCCGAGTGATCTATACTACCGCCTGATGTGAAGCAGTTATATTTTTATGGGACTGAGGTGGCAAACAAGCGTACGGCCCGCCTGATGTTAAGCAGTTATATTTATGGGAATGTGGTGGCAAACAAGCGTACGGCCCGCCTGATGTTAAGCAGTTTTTTATGGGACTGAGGTGGCAAACAAGCGTACGGCCCGCCTGATGTTAAGCAGTTTTTTATGGGACTGAGGTGTCAAACAAACGTACGGCCCGCCTGATGTTAAGCACTTTTTTTATGGGACTGAGGTGGAAAACAAGCGTGCGGCCCTCCTGATGTTAAGCACTTTTTATGGGACTGAGGTGGCAAACAAGCGTACGGCCCGCCTGATGTTAAGCACTTTTTTATGGGACTGATGTGTCAAACAAACGTACGGCCCGCCTAAAGTTAAGTACTTTTTATGGGACTGAGGTGGCAAACAAGCGTACGGCCCGCCTGATGTTAAGCAGTTTTTTATGGGACTGAGGTGGCAAACAAGCGTACGGCCCGCCTGATGTTAAGCACTTTTTATGGGACTGAGGTGTCAAACAAACGTACGGCCCGCCTGATGTTAAGCACTTTTTTATGGGACTGAGGTGGAAGACAAGCGTACGGCCCGCCTGATGTTAAGCACTTTTTATGGGACTGAGGTGGCAAACAAACGTACGGCCCGCCTGATGTTAAGCACTTTTTTATGGGACTGATGTGTCAAACAAACGTACAGCCCGCCTAAAGTTAAGTACTTTTTATGGGACTGAGGTGGCAAACAAGCGTACGGCCCGCCTGATGTTAAGCACTTTTTTATGGGACTGAGGTGGCAAACAAGCGTACGGCCCGCTTGATGTAAAGCAGTTTTTATTGAACTGAGGTGGCAATCAAGCGTACGGCCTGCCTGATGTTAAGCACTTTTTTATGGGACTGAGGTGGCAAAAAAGTGTACGGCCCGCCTGATGTTAAGCACTTTTTTATGGGACTGAGGTGGCAAACAAGCGTACGGCCCGCCTGATGTAAAGCAGTTTTTATTGAACTGAGGTGGCAATCAAGCGTACGGCCTGCCTGATGTTAAGCACTTTTTTATGGGACTGAGGTGGCAAACAAGTGTACGGCCCGCCTAATGTTAAGCAGTTTTTATGGGACTGCGATGGCAAACGAGCGTATGGCCCGCCTAATGTTAAGCAGTTTTTATGGGACTGAGATGGCAAACGAGCGTACGGCCCGCCTGATTACCGCCTTATTATACGCCTGATCGCTGTACGCTTGTTTGCCACCTCAGGTCCATTAAAACTGCTTAATATCAGGCGGGCCGTACGCTCGTTTGCCACCTCAGTCCCATAAAAAGTGCTTAACATCAGGCGGGCCGTACACTTGTTTGCCACCTCAGTCCCATAAAAAAGTGCTTAACATCAGGCAGGCCGTACGCTTGATTGCCACCTCAGTCCCATAAAAAAGTTCTTAATATCAGGCGGGCCGTACGCTTGTTTGTCACCTCAGTCCCATAAAAAAGTTCTTAAAATCAGGCGGGACGTACGCTTGTATGCCACCTCAGTCCCACAAAAACCTGCTTAACATCAGGCGGGCCGTACGCTTGGTTGCGACCACAGTCCCATAAAAAAAGTTCTTAACATCAGGGGGGCCGTACGCTTGTTTGTCACCTCAGTTCCATAACAAAGCGCTTAACTTCAGGCGGGCCGTACGCTTATTAGTCACCTCAGTCCCATAAAAAAGTGCTTAACATCAGGCAGGCCGTACGCTTGATTGCCACCTCAGTCCCATAAAAAAGTTCTTAATATCAGGCGGGCCGTACGCTTGTTTGTCACCTCAGTCCCATAAAAAAGTTCTTAAAATCAGGCGGGACGTACGCTTGTTTGCCACCTCAGTCCCACAAAAACCTGCTTAACATCAGGCGGGCCGTACGCTTGGTTGCGACCACAGTCCCATAAAAAAAGTTCTTAACATCAGGGGGGCCGTACGCTTGTTTGTCACCTCAGTCCCATAACAAAGCGCTTAACATCAGGCGGGCCGTACGCTCGTTTGCTACCTCAGTCTCATAAAAACTGCTAAAAACATAATGATTATGCTATTGTTAGCCCTGTCGATATCCTAAGTGATTTTCAAAGTCAACTATCGATAGTGTACTATCGATATTTTGGCTTCACTACTGCCGGAAAGCATAATAATAATTTTCGTTTGCAGTGCGCGAGAGTTTTTTATTGGAAAGAGATGACGCATACATACGTCATAACTCGATCGCTCGCTAATACCGCCAAATCTCAATTAAACCGGTTAATTTTGCTTAATAGAACCGAAATTTGTGTAAAACCGGTTTCATCATACCGAAACCGGAACCGAAACCTTAACCTAAATCCATTCCGGTCTGGGGTCAATGGCCGAAACTGGTTTGAAAAATTAACCGGTTTCCGAGCCCTGGACAGCAAAACCAAAGCCATCCATCCTACTTACCCCAAATCACTATCAGCGTGATAACTTTTGAACAAAACGCAAATGACAGATCTTGACTTTTTGGCGGGAAGTGGAAAAGTGATGATGTCATTTTTGTTTTAATTTCCAAAACTTGTGTTTCCGTGTATTATATTGTGTAATGTTGGTGGAATATTAACCAATTATATGTTCATAGATGTGCGTGAGTGTGGGCAATTAGAACAAAAGTGGTAAAACATGATTTTCGGGTTCCTCCAAAAAGCCTAGTAATTTGTCAGTAAAGTATCCGCCACTGATAGGGTTTGGGGGGGTATTTTAGGCCTAGCCAAAGGTCTTCCTGTGCTTGACGCAGCAAAAAAAATTTAATATTATATTTTACTTGACACTGGCATATGCGAAAAGCGACGCCAAAACTAAGAAAAAAAAATTACAGATCTTTGCTGTCAGAACTCAGGATGTCATTAGAAGTGGGTGCTTAAACGAAAAGCCGTTCGCTTTTTTATGTAAGCGCCTAAGCGCGCTTACAAATTTAAGCGTGTTGCTTTTAAGCAATGACGGCAAGAAAGAGAAAGAAATTACAAAAAGTAACCTTATTTGTATGACAACACAGTTCAAATCAATATTTAATTAAATTTAACCTTATTTCTTTACCCATAAAAAGCAATAATTTATAATACATTATATTAGATTAAAAACCATAATTCCATGCACATAAGACTCACTATCAATTTTTCAGCGCGTAAGTTTTTGGCTTTTTGCTTGAACTTATGTTTAGTAAGCATTTTGCTTTTGTTGTCCGTTTATTGACGGACGAATTTTTGTTTAATTTAAAAAAGCAAAAAAGCACAAAATCACTTTTACAACGACTTTTAAAAACAAGCACAAGCGTAACAACGTGCTTTTAATATAAAGCCTTTTATCACATCTTTAGATGTCATATTCAAAACGCGTTCCAAGTTTCCCTTTTTCCTATACGTACTTATTTAGCATGATTTTTTCTTTAACTCACTCACACCTTAACAACCGTCTATGGATATCTCTGTCTAACAGTACATGTTTATCTTTCTATTCCTGTCTGACTGACTGAAATAAAAACAGATGTTCAATCGTGAGGCATTCGTATATTGTCCCATAAAAATTGAAAAATGCCTTTAATAATAATTTGCGGGACACCAGTGAGTGGAAAAACATCAAGAGCTAACGAATTAAAGGAGCTCTTCACGAACAAACATGGGAAAAAGGTGGAAATAATATCCGAAGACGAAACCATTGCGAAGTTAGGTTACGAGAAAAATTCCACTTATTTAGACTCCCAAAAGGAAAAGAGAGTGCGAGGTTACCTGAAATCGGAGGTAATCAGACTAATTGGCAAAGACAATGTTGTTATTTTGGACGGAAGCAATTACATAAAAGGTTAGTAAACTTATGTGGCGGTAAACATCTGGATGGGTGACCGCTAGTGCCTAACTGAGCGCTTCCGTTCATACTTCGGAGGGCACGTTAAGCTGTCGGTCCCGGTTATCGACGTTAAGCCATGTCAGAGGCCTGAAAAACAGCAGAATTTGCCACTAATATATGTACAATCATAATTAGCCCTTTTAACATCCCACTCCTGGGCACGGGCCTCCCCTGAATGCGAGGGGGATTCAGGCCATAATCCACCACGCTGGCCCAGTGTGAGTTGTTTCACATCTTTCGTACATTTGTTAGATTTTCTAAGACATGTAGATTTCCTCACAATGTTTTCCTTCACCGTAAGCAAGTGATAATCATATTAAAGTTATGACTCCTACATCTGTCTGTCCTTATTAGATATATGTATGAAAAAATACGTGGTCATTGTTTTTTCATTTTCATTGTTCTATTTACCGGTGAATAGTTGAACTACTCACTTTGTTTTATGTCGATGTAAGTACTAGGCCGACCACTCGGCCGAGTTGCTTAGGGCCGGTCCCCTTAGTCCACCACGCTGGCCCAGTGCGGGTTGGTGGATTACATAACATATAAGTACATTATTACTTCAGGTTATCGCTATGAACTGTACTGTGCATCAAAGGCCTCAAAGTCCACCCAATGCACAGTTTACACAATAAGGAGCCATGACGAGGCTTGGGAAGCAAACTTGCAGAGGAGAGACAAAGACAGTACAACAGATAAAGACAGCAGTATACTGGAATGCTCAGAGCCCTATACTGAAGAAGTTTTCAATGCATTAACTAGATTGAGGTAATTAATTATACTTATTTTGTTCATTCATTTTTAGGGTTCCGTTGGCACCCTTTGGGTACTTATTACTAAGACTCTGCTGTCCGTCCGTCCATCAGTCAGCGGGCTGTATCTCAAGAACCTTAATAGGTCGAGTTGAAATTTTCACTGAATGTGTATTTCTGTTGCCGCTAAAACAAAAACACTTTTTGAAACTAACTAAAAACTTGTCGAAAACATCGCATTTAACAGGGGGAGGGGGTCGACGAAATGTGACATTGTGTGACAAGGGGGGGGGGGGTCCTAAGTTTTGTGACGTCACATTTCAAAATCTAATATATCTAAGTATTAAAACCGAAATTAGAACTGTTAACGAAAATTATTGAAAATTTCTCAAAATCATGAAATTCGTGTAACGTAATTTATTTAGTAATAATGAAATTCCCATGGAAAATACACAATAAAGTTTTTATCGTAAATTTTAAGCTTGTCCCACTTTCTGTGACATTAAGTTTATAATATACCCTTTAAAATTAATTATCTTTCCTTCCAGGTTCGAAGAGCCTAATTCAAATAGCCGATGGGACAGTCCACTGTTCACCGTGCAACCAACAGACGTACTAGACTTGAATGCTGTATATAAAGTGTTGTTCGAGAAGAAACCACCGCCACCCAATATGAGCACACAGAATGTAAGTATTTTATAAAGAACCACTTCGTATATGTGGAATCCCACTAATATTATAAATGTGAAAGTTTATAATAATAATAATAATATCCTAGGACATTTTTCAAACACGGCTACCTGATCCCAAACTAAGCAGAGCTCCAAATAACTGATATTACTACATATACTACTTTTTTATTTGTAAATACATACTTAATATACATATACACCCAGACTCGGGACATACAGACATGTTCATGCACACAAATGTATGTCCGGGGTAGGAATCGAACCTACGACCTGCAGCGTGAAAGGCGCCATCACGCCAACGAGCTTGTCAAGTTTGGATGGATGGATGTATGGATGGATGTTTGTTAATCACGCCAGAACGGCTGAACGGATCTGGATGAAATTTGCCACAGAGATCGATTATAGTTTCCAATAGCACATAGGCTACTTTTTTTTATTATGCGCGGACGTAGTCGCGGGCAGAAGCTAGTTTAACAATAAAAGTAGCCTAAGTTACTCATAATAACATCAGCTATCCGCCAGTGAAAGTCCCGTTAAAATCGGCCCATTCGTTTCGTAGGTTAGCACTAACAGATTGATGGACAAAAAGTTTAAAATTGCTCTTTTGTTGTACTAAAAAGCTGTTATTTTGACATTACAAACAGACACTTCAATTTTATTGATTTGTATAAATTGAGTGAAGGCAGACCATGGACCAGACATAGAAAGGACATGGTCTAAGCAACTCGGTTCAACTAGGCCACTGACGTCATCACAGTAGGCATGGCTTAAGTCAGTGTGCTGTTGGCGTTCGTTCTGTACAGACGTCTTGCCAAAGTTCACATCCCAAATATAATTCTATTCGACACTAGATGGCGACCCTCTGTAGGTCTCTTTTACCACCCTACACTTAGTGACATCTAGTGTGAAAAAGTTAAACTACGTACTAACATCGACATAGAACGAAGCGAGTAGTTTTGCTATTGACCGGTAGATTGAAATGGCAAAGTAGGCGTTATCTACACCGCTTCACCCGCGCAAATTGTCAAGCGTCGTTTCATAGGGAAATCTAATAAGAACATCTCTACTGTCTATGTTCTCTGTGACGCAGACCTATACCTAGAAATGGAACTATAGTCTGATTTTTAATTAGACGAAGCAAACTGACAGCTAATAATGTCACTGTTCTATGAATTTGAACCTTATTTGTTCTATTTATATCGAAAAGTGACATTATCACCTGTCAGTTTACTTCCTGTTAGTTTATAAGCGACTGTAGCCTAGGGGTGAACAGGTTGGGCTAGCAATCACAAGGTCCCAGGTTCGATCCCCGGTGGGGCATGCACCAATGGATGAATTTTCATCTATGTGCATAATTTACAGTACGCTGACGGTGAGGGAAAACATCGTGAGGAAACCTACCTATCCCTCGGGATTAGGTAATAGTCAGTTCCTATATACACGGCGACAAGGTTCACCACCTGTCACGTTGGGTTCTGACTATCTGGCGAAACGTGGGCTTTGAGTTAGGTTAATACCTCCACAATGTGGTGGTGTATGGCCACTCAAGCCTCTGATTTTATATTTTTCAGTTTACTTCGTCTAATTAAAAATCAGACTATAATTATTGCTCTTACCGTTTTTTGCAACATTGTTATGATTTATGTCCATTTCAGCCACCACTGACATCAACAAACTTCCTGTACGAACTCGACAAAGTCACACAATTAATATCCAAGCAGATATTAGAAGCGAAACAGTTTAACATGGACGGTGAGGTCCGTTTCCCGGAGTACCCTGGCTGCGTGCTAGAGGCAGGGTGTACCCAGTTCGTCAACCCACAGAAACTGTTGCGGTTAAGGCGGCAATTCTTGACATACGCTAAGATGAACCATTCGAATGAAGATACTGCGAAAATTGGGAGGTATTTTATACAGTATTTGAATAAAACTCTGACGGAATAATGTTTGTTTTTGTTTGTACATTGCCTCTAGTTACTGGCTAGGTTATAGGCATACTAGCTGTGCCCCGATTAAATAAAAAAGACAAGATAGAACATTGCGAACAACGAAGTGAGGCTGGGAGCGCCGATTTTATAAACGTGACGCGCCGCGAACAGGGCAAGGCGTAGTTTCATTGGATGTCTGTGTATAAGTACACGGTAAGGCGTAGTTTTAATTGATCTCACTTCGTTGTTCGTTCTATCTTTTCTGTTCTACTTGATCTGAGGCTGTGCCCGTGACTTGGAATTCAACAAAAAATGTTTGCTAAAAAAGTAGCCCAAGTTACTTCTTATAACATCAGCTATCTGACAGTGAGTCTGGTCAAAATCGGTTCAGCCGTTTCGGAGATCAGACGGACAATCAGCCACATGTATCCTCTTAAAACCCTCTTTCCGTTGAGGTTTGTAAGTTTGACTGCAACAACAGCTCACAATGTACTCAACGGGGCCTACGGGTAAGAAAAAGAAAACGACTTCTATCCCCATTCGGGGGTAGTCAGAGGCTTGAGTGGCCATACACCACCACATTGTGCAGGTATTAACCAACTCAAAGCCCACGTTTCACCAGATAGTCAGAACCCAACGTGACAGGTGCTGAACCTTGTCGCCGTGTATACAGGAACTGACTATGGGAGAGTTTATACAAAATAAAGACAACCAATAAACTACTATGTATTTAATCTCTTTACTTAACTATACAACAACACAGTGCGCTTTAAACAGTGATACAAGTCGGACAGACACCATATAGACAGTAATAACATGCATGTTAAATTTCAAGTCAGTAGATCATGAAATTTCGGATATATCTCGCCGAGTCTGCAAAAGCAATTCATTTTTCCGATTTTCCAGCAGAATCCGCTAAATTTCCGTGAAACGGTCACGAATGGCGTGAAATGTGGACAAAATTATGTAGTCCACATTTTACCATTTTGTCCACAGAAATTTAGCGGAACTGCCAATGATTCTGCTAGAAAATTTGCAAATTGAATTGCATTGGCAATGTTGCACAGCGTCGCTATTAGGGGCCCTAGGCAAATGACGAAAAGGCCGTTTCCGAAATTTGCCTCTGGCGGGAATTGAACCTGTGGGAATTGAACGAAACGTTTCGGCTGACTGATGGTATGTTTTCCTGTTAATAAGTTTAAAACTATAGTTAAAACTAAACTCTGTCAAAAGGCCTATTACAAAATCTCGGATTACTTGGAAGATAAGTCAGCTTGGGACTGATCGCTCAAATACACTTTGTTAATAACAGTGTCATGTTAAAGTGTAGCGTGTCTTGCCTTGCTTATTTCGGAAGGCAGCACACTGGAGCTATTGTTTACCAAATTACATTGTATTAAAATAAGTAAATGGCGATAAAAAAACACAATGTAAAAAAGACAAGCCCGCTGAGTTTCTTGCCGGATCTTCTCAGTCGAGGTCGCGTTTCCGATCCGGCAGTAGAATTTAAGGAAAAAATGACAATTTGTAAGTGCCCCCGTAAGCCTAAACAAAATAAACGCTTTGACTTTGACTTGACTTTGACTCCGAAAGTGTGTCGGATCCGAAGTTCGGCTTCGATAGTCGTGATTTGACGTTTCTTCTTTCGTGGACGCTACTCCGAAAGAAAAGGAACACTGACTGTTAAGTGGGAGTAGGTATGCACAGCTTTCTATGCTAGTTTTTGTTTATTTTTATTTAAATACCTTATTTTGTTTTTTTTTACTCACACTGTGTTAATGCCTGCCTGCTCACATAGCGTTACTGTTTGAAAATGTATACAATTATTCTTTTGAAAAGAGTAACCATTGAGTTTCTTGCCGGCTCTTCTCAATGGAAGCAACATTACGAACCGGTGGTAACGCTAAAATATTGTTTATATTGACTATTTATAAATGCTCTAATGAGCTTACATGAATAAAAACCTTTTGACTTTGACACTTTCGGAGTAGAAAAATGTACCATTCGTCAGCCGAAACGTTCGTTTCGTATTTCGAAGTAGAGTAGTACCTACTTATTTTCATAATTTCATCACATCCCTGATGCCGAATTGTATCACCATTGTTTACAAGTCTCATCATAAAAACTACATTGCTATTGCTAAAACTAAACAAAAAAATCAGTACTTTTAATACTTATTAGGGGTTCATCAACTGGTACGGTCTATTCACAAACATTACTACCCCACCAAGCCAACTAGACACTCGGGTATAAATATCAAATGATAATAAGTCAATGATTCCGCGGTACGTCCACACCGTAGTGAGCCTGGGCAATCCTGTGGCAGTAGCTCCCACTACGTAGTGGAAGGACCGCGGAATCATTGACTTATTAAGGTGGGAGTTGGTTGCGGGCGGCACGACGGCCGACGGCAGTTGTCGCCGTCAGTTTCATACAAAATTGTCACGATGACATGTGCCGCGACGGCACGACGGCACCAATTTCAATGAAACTGACGGCGACAACTGCCGTCGGCCGTCGTGCCGCCCGCAACCAACTCCCACCTTTATCATTTGATATTTATACCCGAGTGTAGTTGGCTTGGTGGAGTAGAACTTACGATTTCTTTTTTATATATTGTGCAATAATTTATCATTACAAAGATTTTATAAGTTTTTGGATAGACAATGTCCGTTATTGTATTTGAATAGAAGCACCTTTCCAGATAACAAAACCCCATACAAATTTACTGTCTGTATATAAAATATAAATATAATTTTCATAAGGCAGACCAAAATGTATAACGAAACAAAGAAATAGACAAAATAAACACTTCCCGCCAAAAATATGAAGATTTTTAGTTTACAATGGTTTTACAAAGCGTTTCTAGGAACAAAAGTGATTTGTAATGCCATTGTAAATCCATCATAACTTTCTATTTGGCGATATGTGTATGGAAACGAATATTATCAAACAGTGGGTCGGCAACGTGTTTTAAGCTGCGTTTTAATTACGCGCGGCAGCCGCGCAAGCCAATGTTCGACCGGAGTAGACGTCAATTTGCCGCGCGAGCCAGCCAATAAATAGATATGAATTTAGTACGACGAGCATGCCGCGCGCGGCAAGCAATCCAGCTCGAACAGCCTGCAGGGATAGCCAGACCGACGGCACTTTTTGGTTGTGCATTCTATGTACTCATTACCGCGCGAGGCAATTTACAAAATTGGCAACAGTCCCAACTACTCGCGAGTGGTCGACTTAAGCTCCTTTGATGCAGTGTCAAAAACCGACAACGATCGGTTCGCCCCGCGGCAATGCTCGAGCTGCCGCGCGCGGCGACCCTTCTCAATAGATCGCGGCCGCCGCGCGAGCCAATGTTCATAAGTTTGCTGCGCGTTTTTTAACGCAGTTTAACTCTCGTGTCAGTCAAAAATGTAATCTATTCCGTCTGATATACAGTCTACAATCGCACTCGTATACGCCGCGCGTTGTGTTTTCAGTCAACGACGCAACGACCCAAACAATTCTCACTCTTATTCAAAATGTAATACAGTTCACATTGCAATGGCTAGCCCGTCGCCGTCCCGTCCGTTTGATTTGATCATAAGTTTTTTTTTTTAATATCACATAGACTAGTTTTCTTTTTTTTTAAATCAAATTTAAACACATAACAACCAAAATAATTGTGTAAATATGTTATTACTATGTATCACTTTGCGTTATTATGGACGCGTTCTTATTTACGTCATATATACCATGAGTCCATACTTTATACGTTCACGCTAGTCGGTAGCGTCAACGTAAGGTGGCGTCCATTAATTACGTGAGGTAATTTTGGTGATTCGACTTCCCCCCGTCCCCCCATGGTGAGATTTGGCTCGACCTCCACGCCCCCCACCCTTATCTCAATAGAGATTTTTCAAAACATATTTTACTTAACCCCAGTTTTCTCGCAATTTTACACTTTCTTGCGGGAAAAAATTTCATGATATTTGCCGAGACCCCTCTTTCCCAACGTGAGATTGGGTGAGATTCGGCTCTACCCCCCTAGAAACCTCACGTAATTTATGGACACCACTAACACTAGACCGGGCAGTCGTCGAATTTATATAGCAAATGGTAGTGCTACGATATTTATTAAACGTGTAGTCACAGACCAATAACACAAGACGCCGAATGTTCACTATTAGATGTGTCCATATGGCGCGCATGCCTCACCCGAGCACTCATATTATGACATTACGTCTATGCGTTCCGACGCCAAAAGTGAGTGCTCGCGCGACGCATGCGCCTGATGAAGACGCCGCCATTGAATGAAACTGCAATCGTCAAAAGTTGTCGCATATGCCTCTTATCGTATGGTTAGTGGCCAACCTGGTGTCAGAGTTGTTCAAGCCCGAAGGCCTCTGACAAGGCTTAACGACTGCTGCAATGACAACAACCGGGACCGACTTTTTAAGTGCCCTCCGAAGCCCGGAGACGCTCAGTTCAAATGCCACTAAATGGTCACCCATCTCTGACCGACCTTGCCGAGCGTTGCTTAACCTCCGATCGTTTACCGATCAGTGATTGCAGCTGGCTATGAGCACCTCAGTGGTAATGCATATGTTAGGCAAGCGCAGATATGGGGTATCTATGAATTATTGGTCTGTGATCTATGTATTATACTTTTATGTAACTATACGTACTTATATTTATTAGAAAAATACTTTGTGATAACAACTTATATACTAAAATATAAATATTTTAATTTAATATAACGTTTTGGATTGTATACTGACATATTTCCATATGAGGCCAGGGGGCTTACCTCGACCTCTTATGGCGATTCAATTATAAGAACGTTTTAACGTTTCAGCGACTTTTTGTGCAATGACGTACCTTATTGTCATGACAATAAGAAACGTCATTGCACAAAAAGTCGCTGAAACGTTAAAACAATACTGCTATAAGATGTGCCAAGGTCAAGGTCGTAAGGGGTTGCCAGGTATAGTGTGCCTTCTTTTGTAACCTTACGGTTGGTAAGGGGGCCACTATAATAAATCTCTTTGGAATAGGTATGGGTGTTGCTATAATATAAGAGGTGGTGGTAGGGCCCCTGAATTATTAGTAAGTTTTTTATTTAGACGTTTCATGCGTACATGAGTGTTTCATAAACAGTGTTATTAAAATAACTAAAAACAAGTAACTATTAGAGCCATAAGGGCTATAACACACCGGGACGCCACGGCAACGTCGCCAGCCACCGTAGCCAACTAATTCGTATTGAAATGTATGTGAACACACCTGGCGACGGACTGCCGACGTCGCCATCATTACAAATTGATTGGATACGTAGCCGGCGACGTCGCCATGGCGTCCTAGTGTTATGGCCCTTATGGTCAAAATACAGATTGTTTCAAAAGAACGAAATAATAATTAAACTACATAAACGTTAACTGATATGTAGATGCCTAGTGAAGACAGACTATATTTAACAACAAAATTATATTATTAAATATAATGTCACGACTTTTATCCCCATTCGGGGGTAGTCAGAGGCTTGAGTGGCCATACACCACCACATTGTGGAGGTATTAACCAACTCAAAGCCCACGTTTCACCAGATAGTCAGAACCCAACGTGACAGGTGGTGAACCTTGTCGCCGTGTATACAGGAACTGACTATTACCTAATCCCGAGGGATAGGTAGGTTTCCTCACGATGTTTTCCCTCACCGTCAGCGAACTGTAAATTATGCACATAGATGAAAATTCATCCATTGGTGCATGCCCCACCAGGGATCGAACCTGGGACCTTTTGATTGCTAGCCCAACCTGTTCACCCCTAGGCTATAGTATATTATTATTATAAATTAATATTATTTTTTTGAGTTACAGGCCTTAGAATATTAATGTCAACTTCCATGTGTGCTATGTTGCGGCCTTAGAACATAAATAAATATCCTGGGACATTCTATTACACACGGCTACCTGATCCCAAACTAAGCAGAGCTTGTACTATGGAAACCAGATAACTGATATTACTACATATACTACTTTTTGTTTGTAAATACATACTTAATATACATATACACCCAGACTCGGGACATCAGACATATTCATGCACACAAATGCATGTCCCGGGTAGGAATTGAACCTATGACCTGCAGCGTGATAGGCGGAATCTAAACCAACCACGCCAACGGGCCCGTCTTATTTATTTACTATTATTGATGAAATAAATAATATCTTGCCCTATCAGTTCTTAGTTATTTCAATAACAAATAGTACTATGTTATGATTCTTGATAAAGTGAGACAGAGCTATACAAATAAACAAGACAACAATCTGTTGTCAAATCACAAACTAAATTTGACATATCTAAACATTTCTCTCTCGCTCACTCGTTGCGACCGTGAGAGGGATGGCGATAGTTAATTTTGATTTTGATTTGATGAGCGAGAGAGCAATGTTAATTATGCCAAATTAGTTTAGTTTAGTTGATATGCGAACAGAATAATGACCAATGACGTCACGTCAGTACGTTACGTGCAATAAGGCTTCCGACACACGAAGAACACGGAGTCGTATTCGTGTTGCATCATAGAATTTGGATTCTGCGCGTACTTAGTCTTGACGCCGGTCTGTTCTTTCTGTGGAAACAAACAAATAGGGTTAAACTTGGTATAACTGGGCAGTTTCAATAATGGATATCCGTAACGAATTTAGTTGAGAATGCAGATGTATAGAGCTAAGAAATCCACAACATACAGTGCAAAAATTTTTGGTCTGCGACAAAAATTTACGAAGTTGTGACCAAATTACTAGCGAAGTTCGCGCGCGGTTGTTGTGACGTCATTTGGGCCACGCGCGCTTTGTAATGAACGACAGCGCGAGTACAGCGCGCCTTCAATCCGACGGCCCCGTGTGACGTCACACGCACATCCCGCACATTTTATATATAAAATGTGTTATAAAATCGCAATGGATGGACCGATTTCGATGATTTCGAAATTATATTGATAAGAAAGCTTAGTTTTAACTATAGTGTTGGTTATGAGTTGATTTGTTGACCTAGTATTGATTCTCATTGGTCACTAATATTCTAGCGGTATAAATAAGAGTTGTGTACAAAAACCTCATGTAACTGATCCACCAGTTAAATATGGCGTTTTGACAGATATTGGGGGGCATCCATAAATTACGTGAGGCATTTAGGGGGGGGGGGGAAGAAGTCGAACCAAATCTCACTTAATCTCACGTGGGGGAGAGGGGGGGTCTCGGGGAGTCTCGGAAAAAATCAATAATATGGCTTTTGAAAAATATCACGTTAGATTAGAAGGGGGTCGAGCCAAATGTCACGAAATCTCACAAAGGGGGGAGGGGGGTTCGAAAATCACAAAAATCGTAATTTTTGCCTCACGTAATTTTTGGACGCCACCTTGGATGGAAAAAAAATCAGAACGCCATATTTATAGACGCGCCAAGCGGTTGTCATTGGTGTCTTGGTTTATTGGTCTATGATGTTTACGTACCAGTATATCGAATCCGACGTCTCTGATTATCTCTAGGAGTATGTCGTATGGAGGCTCGATGCTATTTTCCGTCGGCATATCACTGAAACCATAATAAATAAATAAATATCCCGGGACATTTTCAACTCTACCTATTACAGTTCGTGAGATACAGCCCGCTGACAGACAGATAGACAGCGTAGGCTCAATAATAGGGCCCCGTTGGCACCTTTTGGGTACGGAACCCTAAAAAATGTATCAGTTTATTTTGGGTCTCTTGCCCAAAAAAGTTTGGGAATCCCGGTTATACAGTTTTATAGGGGGGAACTGACCTGTAATGGTAGAGTAGGGGTCCCAGATTGATCCAGTACCCGCCCGGCTGCAGTATACTGTATATCCTCTCTATGAACTCTATCACGTTGGGCGCGCAGTCTATGAAGAAACACGTCGCCACGCACGACCACTCATCAGACTCCGTGTACACCTGAATACAACATTAATAATTGACTGCAGCTCAAATACGGGCTGGCTGGATTGGGTCGTACCACCCTCTCACAGAAGATCGGAGTAAAGTAGCTATCACAGCTGCGTTTCGTACGATGAGTGAAAGAGTCGAAAGCCCAAACCCCCCCCTCCCCTCCCTCCATTCCACTCCCCTTCAGGTCGTCAAGGTGCAAGCAATACCTTTGGTGAATCTTTTCTTTCTATATCGATGTGGCGCTCATAGCAAGCAACGATCACAGATCGATAAACGATCGGAGGTTAAGCTACGCTTGGAAAGGTCATTCAGAGATGGGTGACCGTTTAGTATCATTTGAACTGAGCGTCTCCGTGCTTCGGAGGGCACGTAACAAGTCGGTCCCGGTTGTCATCTAGCAGTCGTTAAGCCTTGTCAGAGGCATGCGGCTTGAACAACTCTGACACCAGGTACCAGGGAACCATACGATAAGAAGAGACCTACCTTGAGAAAGTCACCAGCTGTCATGGAGAAGTTATGGTTGGGTCTGTTCCCAGTGGGGCTGACGTCGGGGAAGTGTGCGGCTAGTAGCTGGTGTTCGCACGTCACGTTGTTCACGTACTGATGCACCCACGGATGCACTGTGTATTTGTTAACCTGTGGGCAGTAACAAGGTGATGCAACCACGGCGCAACTCAAAAGAAACTATAATCGATCCAAACACTCGTGGCACATAAAAAGTTGTCGGAATAGGGCATATTGCGCGCTCCCTCGCACTTACGGGTCTTATGGGCAGGCCCATAAGTGGAAGGGAGCGCGCAATATATCCTACTCCGGCCACCTTTTACGGTCTCGCGAGCGTTTGGACAAGGTATAGTCACTAACTTAAATTACTAATGAGTTGTTAGAATGTAATAGCACCAGTATTTCTATGACGGCTCGTACACGACACTACTAAAAAGAAACTGGTTAGTGATTGATTAGTGATTAGTAGCGGGCGATTCGATATGCTGGTCACTTTTGTAAAGCCCGCCACATACATACGGAATTTTCCGTACGGAATTGTATGTATGTATGTATGTATAACGTCACGACTTTTATCCCCATTCGGGGGTAGTCAGAGGCTTGAGTGGCCATACACCACCACATTGTGGAGGTAATAAGCCTACTCAAAGCCCACGTTTCACCAGATAGTCAGAACCCAACGTGACAGGTGGTGAACCTTGTCGCCGTGTATACAGGAACTGACTATTACCTAATCCCGAGAGATAGGTAGGTTCCCTCACGATGTTTTCCCTCACCGTCAGCGAACTGTAAATTATGCACATAGATGAAAATTCATCCATTGGTGCATGCCCCACCGGGGATCGAACCTGGGACCTTCCGATTGTTAGCCCAACCTGTTCACCCCTAGGCTACAGTCGCAATACCGTACGGAATTGCGTTTCGAAACATCGAATCGGGGATTACAAACACAGTAAATCCATCCAAATGTATGGACGTATCGCGTTCGGAAACCCCGATTCGATATTTCGAAACGTGATTCCGATTCGGAATTCCGTATGTATGTGGCGGGCTTAAATCACCGCACCGCGTACTTGTGTGATTGTATTGGTTTTTTTGTGTGGAGCATGAGGAGTTACTAACAGGTTGCGTTCCTTTTGAACAGCGCCGTGGACGAACCACCTATACTTCGTCCAACCAATTACTTTACTTTTGATATTTAATATTGTCAAAGAAAATCTTATTGCGTCATAATAAGGGTTGTCTGTCAAATCTATGGCTATCTAGCTTTTGCCCGCGACTTCGTCCGCGCATAATTTATCCCACGGGAGCATACTATCGGGATAAAAAGTATCCTATGTGTCAATCCAGGTTATAAACTATCTGTGTTCCAAATTTCATACAAATCCATTCAGTAGTTTTTGCGTGAAAGAGTAACAAACATCCATCCATCCATCCAAACTTTCACATTTACAATATTAAGTGGGATTAGTGGGATTGCATAAAAATATAGATGAACCATAATATACAGTAATAAGATTCATTATTATTTAACGTCAAAAGTAAAATAAATGGTTGGACGAAGTATAATATTCCAGGTTTCATAGGCTATGTGATATGTGACTATAGTCTGATTTTTAATTAGACGAAGCAAACTGACAGCTATAAATGTCGCTGTTCTATGAATTTGAACCTTATTTGTTCTATTTATATCGAAAAGAGTCATTAGCACCTGTCAGTTTACTTCGTCTGATAAAAAATCAGAGTATATCTATTTTTACCCGACTACCCCGGAAGGAGGGTTATGTTTTTCGAGTGTTCGTTATCCTTATTTCTTAACTGAGGCGAAGTTAATGGCAAAAATATAATATTTAGTATGTTACCTCATTGCACCTGTTGAGTATGAAGTTGCTCGCGAAGAGCATGAACAGCGAGAACTCGTTCCCCTGGCAGCAGTACCCGCGCGCCGCCACCTCCCACGCGAGGCGGCCCAGCCCCGCGCCCGGCACCAACACCCGCACTAACCCACGGTCACTACCACAACAATGTATAATAATAATATCCTGGGACATTTTCTACACACGGCTACCTGATCCCAAACTAAGCAGAGCTTGTACTATGGAAACCAGATAACTGATATTACTACATATACTACTTTTTAACATAACATAACATAACATAACATAGACGTCACGACTTTTATCCCCAATGGGGGGTAGTCAGAAGCTTGAGTGGCCATACACCACCACATTGTGGAGGTATTAAGCCAACTCAAAGCCCACGTGTCACCAGATAGTCAGCACCCAACGTGACAGGTGGTGAACCTTGTCGCCGTGTATACAGGAACTGACTATTACCTAATCCCGAGGGATAGGTAGGTTTCCTCAAGATGTTTTCCCTCACCGTAAGCGAACTGTAAATTATGCACATAGATGAAAATTCATCCATTATTCATACTACTTTTTATTTGTAAATACATACTTAATATACATATACACCCAGACTCGGGACATACAGACATGTTCACGCACACAAATGCATGTCCCGGGTAGGAATAGAACCTACGACCTGCAGCGTGAAAGGCGCCTCCGCGCCAACCACGCTAACGGGCCCGTCAAAAGTAAAACATGTTTGTCCACTAAAATAATGGATTTTGAAAAATCTCAAGTGAGATTGAAACAGCAGATCACCCAACAGCGACCGCTTCAAGCTGTCGGCACTGACTGCTCCAAGCGGTCCGTCTAAGGCCCGCCACATACATACGGAAATCCGTACGGAATTCCATTTCGAAACATCGAATCGGGGTTTCCGAACGCGATACATCCATACATTTGGATGGATTTACTGCGTTCGGAGTCCCCGATTCGATGTTTCAAAACGTAATTCCGTATGGTATTTTCCTTATGAATGTGGCGGGCCTAAGGCGGCGCTAAATGGTCACCCATACAATATGTTAAAAAACCCTGTCCGACCCGAAAACGTATTGTTGGGTATCGAGATTAGATTCAATTTTTGTAAAAAAAATACTTTTTTTAAAACTTTTATTTTAATTTTTCTAAAAAAAAATTATTCATTTTTATGGCATAGTATGTGTCCCACTACTGGGCAAAGGCCTCCCATATTTTTTTGTAATACAAATACCCCGTTTACTTAAATTATTTTTTCATAAAATGACGTCATCACATACTTTGTGGTCTGAGGTGACGCCACACGATCTAACATAATTACTTCCGGTAACGGTGTTGTCATATTTTTAAAATTTGTTACATTTTGTGGGAAAAAGGCAAAAAAAATTGGCACTTTAAATGTTCATTAATATGTATACTACCATGATTTTTTTTTTTAAATTATTTTATTTGGTCATGTGATTGGGGAACCTAATTACCGGTTTCGGCTCGGACAGGGTTTTCTTAACATGTTGAATATGCCGTTACGGAGTTTGTATATTACCATGATAGGAACGAACCTGTACTCGTCGTGTGGGAAGCGTTCCTCGAGCTCGTCCAATACTGGCTTGTAGCACTGCTCGCGCTCCGCCGCGCCCGTCGCGCTCCAGTCCCGGACTATGTTCTTCAGTACTGATTGCACCTGCCCGAATATAAGTATAATGAATAGAGGCTCCAAACTTTATTCATAGTAGTACTAGTGCCCGCAACTTCGTACGCATGTAATTTAACGAAAAATCTACACTAATATTATAAAGAGAAAAGATTTGTATGTATGTTTGGAATGAGTAAACTCAAAAACTACTGGACCGATTACAAAAATTATTTCACCATTAGTATGCTACATTATCCCTGAGTAACATAGGCTATATTTTTTGGGATCCGGGATATCCGGGATCCGGTGTACGAGATCCGGGATATCTGGGCTAAGGGATCCAGCAAACGGGACCCGGGATCCGGTAAAAACGGGAAACGGGATCCGAGATACGGGATCCGGGATACGGGATCAGAGATCCTTTTTTTTAATTTAAATTCTACGCGGACGAAGCTATGTGTTATATTTTGCTATAATAAAAGTAGCCTAAGTTACTCCTTATAACATCAGCTATCTGCCAGAGAAAGTCCCGTCAAAATCGACCCAGCCGTGTTTTACATTGTTTTTTGTTATTAGTACCGTAATACTTTCATATGCGTTTGTAGCGACCATATTAAAAAAGCTGTTATTTTGACAATACAAACAGACACTTTAATTTTATTGATTTCTGTAAGTCAACCTCAAAGGGGGTTAAATAGGGGATGATAGCTTGTAACATATGAACAAGGCCTCGAGTCTCTTAATATCCGTCCACCATCTGCTAGCAATCCTCTAGCCGACAACATGCCAATTGCGAAGAATTTGCGATTTACAATAAAGAATTTACGAAATTATATTAGAGACCGGTGGCTTCGCAATGGACAATCGTTAAGAGACTCGAGGCACAGGAACCAATATTAAGGCTTTTATTAATAAATACATCTCAAAGTTGAGATCGATCTTAAGCTGCAGTTTTGAAGTTTAATGTATGGAACATCTGTCAAAAACAGCATCTTAGGATCAATCTCAACTTTGAGATGCATTTATTTATACGAGCCTAACACTATTATAAAAAAAAATTGCCAAAATTGCCGATCGCCGATGCAAAAAGTAGCATGTCTGTGGTGGCCCTTATACACAACCTATACAGTGTTATTGGTAAAACACTAACAACCTTGCAGGGGCGTATTACTGACATTAAAAACAACAATTTTTGTTCTATGACTTTTTACAAAACAAAAAAAAATAGCAAAAAATCACTATCTAAAACGTATGATTTTTTTTTCTCATCTAGAGGAAAGCCATGGTACGTGGTTGTATTCAACTTTGCCCTAAAGTACCTAAACGTACCACGGCTATTCTCTAGATGAGCATATTTTCTTGTTTCATACATTTTAGAGTGATTTTTTGTTAATTTTTTTTTGTTTTGTAAAAAGTCATAGAACAAAAGTTTTTGTTTTTGATGGCAGTAATACGCCCCTGCAAGGTTGTTAGTGGTTTACCAATAACACTGTATAGGTTGTGTATAAGGACCACCACAGACATGCTACTTTTTGCATCGGCGATCGGCGATTTTGCGATTGCATCGCGTTTTGGCGACTCACTACGTTCGATAGCAGTATTATAATCGGGCGATTTTGCGACTGATCGCTGCATTTAGCTTCTAAAAAGCGACTAAATCTTCGATCGCCGATGCTAAAATTAGCGTGCTTGCGGCAGGGTTGTTACGAAAAAATCATCTTATTTTAAACACAGTGTTTAAAACATGTTTTAAACAATTAAAAACAATTATTTTTTCTCCTCCTGTTTTGAATCAATGTTTTAAACAATTATTTAAACACGTTTTAAACTGTTTTCATTTTAAATTTCCTGTTTTTTTGCAACTCGGGTTTGCGGTTGCCCTAAAGTACTAACCTTCTCAACGTCATGCTGCATCTTATGCTGTTTCTGAGAAGCAATCTCACAGTTATTGTAATTGCACCCGAAGCTCTCAGCTCCATTCGTATCGCTCACCGAATGGTCCACGTTCTCGAACATCGTGTCCACATCCTTGATGATCAAATAGACTATACTGTTGTTAACGTCAAGACATTTCTTGAACTTTGCGAGATACGTCTTGTATTTCTCCAATCTACGTTGATGGTTCGGAGGTAGTATTGATATTATTTTCTCAGATTTGTGTATTCGGTCTAAGCTGCATAATCTGAAAATACACAATGAAAAATTTATAATGTATGGTAAAAACTAAACTCTGTCAAAAGGTTTACTACAGCATTTTGGATTACTTGGAAACACACCAACTGTATGGTCCCAAACTAAGCAAAGCTTGTACTATGGCTACCATACAATGGACTGGGGGCGATCCCAGTGACACCCAGACCAGGGTAAATTACGAAAAGGCCGTTTTTTATTTCTGTTTCATCTGTATGTTGACGGGCCCGTTAGCGTGGTTGGCGCGGAGGCGCCTTTCACGCTGCAGGTCGTAGGTTCGATTCCTACCCGGGACATGCATTTGTGTGCATGAACATGTCTGTATGTCCCGAGTTTGGGTGTATATGTATATTAAGTATGTATTTATAAACAAAAAAGTAGTACATGTAGTAATATCAGTTGTCTGGTTTCCATAGTACAAGCTCTGCTTAGTTTGGGATCAGGTAACCGTGTGTACAAAAATGTCCCAGGATATTATGTTCATGTGTATGTTCTGTGTGTCTTGCGTGTTGAATAAATGATTTAAGTGTAGCTTGCCTTTATTTACTGCTTGAAATACCTTATTTCATATTATTTCAGGTTTGTTGTTGCTATATGTTACTTGATACGGGTGAAAAACCTATTAGAATGGGTGAGTCTATAATTTAAAGAACCAAGAGATGGTTTACATCTCAGGCTGGATTGAAATAATGAGTCAAGCTGACAGGACTATTAACATATTAAACGAGACTACGTACAGACTGATTTAAAGGGTTGACGCACGCTGATGAACATTTACATACGTTATGTTCATCAGCGTGCGTTGAGTGGTTCATCATCATCATCATCATCATCTCAGCCGAAAGACGTCCACTGCTGGACATAGGCCTCCCCCAAGGTTCGCCACAATGACCGGTCTTGCGCTGCCCGCATCCAGCGGATTCCCGCGACCTTCACCAGGTCGTCGGTCCACCTTGTGGGAGGCCTACCCACGCTACCCTTTCCGTTGAGTGGTTAAAGATGATGAAAGCCAGAAACTTTTGAAAAGAGAAGTGAATTATTATTGTTGTTCTACCCACAATAATTAGAACACATTTGATAACCAATCAGAACATTTCTATAATGATTGTGTACAGATTGTTAAATACACACAAGCCTAATGAACCGTTATCAATATCAACAAACAAACAAACATACTAACAGAGTATGAGTTACGTATACCTACTGTGAATGATGTACTTACCAACTACCTTTCTTTTAAATTCACAGGGCTCTAAGTCGCTTAGCCATTGAACTGCCATTGCCGTTGAGATGCTATAGTTATCGACCCTCTGATTGTTTGTTGATTCTAACCAACCAATCAGAGGCTTGGTCACTGTAGCAGCTCAATAGCAATGGCAGTTCAATGGCTAAGCGACTTAGGGCCCAGATATAAAGCATTGGTACGGACTGTGTTAGCACATATTACTTGGCTAGATGGAAGGCGAACGCGCTAGCGGAAGGGCAGCAACAAGATGGTCCGATACCATTAAAGCCTCTGTAGGCGGCAGTTTCTACAAGGCAGTACACAGCGCATATGACCAGGATATTTAGAAGGGCATCCGCAATATTTGCAATCCTCAGAATTAAGGGAATGAGGAAGGAGAAGAAATAAATAAAAATAAATATAACGTCACGACTTGTATCCCCATTCGGGGGTAGTCAGAGGCTTGAGTGACCACACATTGTGGAGGTATTAAGTCAACTCAAAGCCCACGTTTAACCAGATAGTCAGAACCCAACGTGCCAGGTGGTGAACCTTGTTGCCGTGTATACAGGAACTGACTATTACCTAATCCCGAGGGATAGGTAGGTTTCCTCACGATATTTTCCCTCACCGTAAGCGAACTATAAAGTAAGTGTAAGTGGTGTTTTAATGTCAACATAATTGGCATTATTACTGTGATTTTATACATTTTATTTATGCACATATTACGAAATAGCGCTTCATAATTTAGACACAATATTATATACAGGTACCCATACAAGTACCAAAATGACAAAGAAATACTGAGTTTTAGAGCCACTCCCGCGCACGTACCACCTACGCCAAATAGACCGTACGTAAACAAAGAAGACAACAAATTCTAAATAGGTTAATTAGACCGATTTCGTTCACACAAAGATGACAAAGACTTGTTGCTATCCGGCTATATCACTTGTTTTTTACAGCAAAACGAATAAATAAACGTAGCACCAGCGCTCCAAATGGCTTATTCAGCTGTAACAAGCGTATTTCTTGAATAAATACTCACTTGTAATATTTGAAAGCGGTGACAACGGCGCGAAAGTGTTCACGCTCCTTTACTTCGTCGATTTCGTCTGCTGCGGACGTAGAAGACATTTTTCTGGAGTATAGTAGTTAACTTTACGGTTTACAGAAGTTATTTGCTAAAAATCGAAACGATAAACCTAGGATAAAAACCAATTTCAATTTAATTTTATAATTCTTGCGACGACCGACGACCAGCCTCTCAGCTTCAGATGACACTTACTTGTTGATGACAGTGACAGTTTGAGTAATTTGACAGCCTTTTTTTTTTTTTTTTTTAAAGATTAGTTTTACGGCCCCTGGGAACTAGCCCTTTGGAGCCTAACATCAGTATACTTTTATTACATTTTTTTCTTAATTCTAACTTATAACTACCTTAAATCTACCTTATAACTACCTTATTTCTACCCCCCCCCCCGTAATTTGACAGCCTAGCAGTGTGTGTTGCCAGATCCAAAAGTTGAAATTCCTCGTATATAAATAAATATAAATTATAGTTTTTCGAAAAAAATATGAAGATTAAAGATTTTCAGCCAGATCCCCTCCAATTGATCATTTTATACTGCAAAATAATATGAAATATGTTTTTTGCTACGCTATTCCTGATCTCGTGATAATTAGTACCTATTTGTAGTGAGACTAACATAAAGATAATGTTATCCTGGTCCAATCAAGTCACATCTAATGTAATATGGGGAATTGTTTATTTTTCTAAATTATCGTACGTTTGTCATAAAGACATTCGCTATCGTACATCGTACCGATAGCCGATTTATCATACTCCCCATAATTATTGTACGGTCTGGCAACATAATATCATAGCTTAAATATAAAAAAAAAACAAAATTATAGTGATGCGAAAATTTTAGTTCTAATTTAATTGGTAGCTGATTGATAATAGGTGCGTAGGTAAGTCAAAAGTAATATCAAGAAATGGATCGATCAAGAATCTTTTAATAGAGGATAGACAAGTTGAGTTTTTAGTTAAGAAGAAATTCAACTTTATTCTGCTCCCTTAAGGTCTATTATACCTTGACAATTCTTAGACAGAAAAAACGAGCCGAGCGAGAGGCCCTAGTTGGGACCGTGTCCCTCTCATTTCGAGTTGCCATGCCAAAATATTATTATCGTTGGTTAGTGATTGTTAGTTTTTAAATCAAGCAAATAAATTAATTTAGTATTTATCGTGACTATTGTTTTATCATATTAACAATAGTCACGATAAATACTAAATTAATTTATTTGCTTGATTTAAAAACTAACAATCACTACCCAACGATAATATTATTTTGGCATGGCAACTCGAAATAAGAGGGACACGGTCCCAACTAGGGCCTCTCGCTCGGCTCGTTTTTTGTGCAGTAGTGAACAGTCCAATATGTATTTACGTTCGTGGGATCGATAGATAGCTTGATATAAAATTAAATGCTCCTTGTATTGTAAAGAGGCAGCAAAAAGTTTTGTTCGAACGCATGCAACGCAAGATAAACAAAACGTATTTTGTAAATAACATGTAAGAAAAATAACGAAACGTCGTTGACCGCAATATGTCGTAGTGCGTTCCATTCACTGTTAATTTCGTTATTTTCGATCACAAATGTCGTTCCACTCGCACCAACTTGTACTGAAAGTGATCATTATTATCGTTTTTAACAGTTTTTGTGGACGAAAATAGCAAAAATTACTGTGAATGGAACGCAGCATCGGTCGGGCGAAATGTGTTTGTCAACATTCTATTGATTTTTGCTGAATTTTCTTATTAGCAAAAAATTCGTTCAATTTGTGTAATCTCGCAACCTGATTCTGGTTCTCCTTCAGTGTTACCAAGCATTTCCATGTGTTGTTATGTGTAAATACCGATTATCACATCCTTTTACTGTGTAAACTTTGATACTACTTTCACAAAAAATACTGCGACATAAATTGCATAAATAAAAATAAAATCACCTTTCTCGTGTCATTCCTAAATTGTAAATACATCAGGCTTGAAGTGTGATATACTTTAATTATTAACGTATTGCAAGATCCAGTTATAAATCGAACATTTCAATACAGTCGTGTGTTAAATGAAAAATCAATATCAGTGCAATGTTAACGCTTTTAAGGCTTAAGCCCAGCTCAGGTATGACACAGTGGTTCAGCTAATCAGATTGCAACTGCTTTTATAAAAATATGAATGCAGTATAAAATAAAAAGGTCTCAAAAATCCATTCACAATGATGGAAGGTTTATTAACTCAAAGGGTGACTCCTTTACTGAAATGTATTGTACTCTTCTTGTTCGTATTTACGGCTAAAGTCCTCACATCGAGGCCTCAAGAGTCCCAAGACTTCAGGAACAGCATTCACCATCTGAAACCTGCACAGTATGTGAGAACATTCACTAAATATCACCACAGAAGAACTATACAATGGAATAACTTTCAAGATTTAAATAACGAATGGCCGGTAACACAGGACCAGCCAAAAGTTGTCGGAAAAAGAAGTATTGATTACAATATTGATTTCATTGATGATCAAGATGAGAAAATTATTAAAAAAAGAAGCATACCGGATATAGAAAATACTAAAGTATTGAAAGAATACTGGCCAGTGTTACAATATTTGAAAGTTGAAAAAAGAAGTTTGAACATTCCAGATTCAAATGAATTTGTGGGTACCTCGCATGATTTGCCGAGACTGGATCAGTTTACCTCGGGCACTGTACAAGAAAACATTGTTGGTTCCTTCGATAAATCTCTAGATAATGGAAAAAATGGATTAACCAACCAAATCAAGAAGTACCAAGTTAAACAGGCTGTGATACCCACCGAAGCACCTACTACAATGGGTCCTACTATATCATGTTACTATAAAATCCATGATAGCGTAGCAATGAGCGTCACTCCGTCATATGATGATGAGAGAAATGCAGAATTGGTGGTGGAAAATGATAGTTTTGGTAGGTATAATACAGATATTAAAAGGACCTAACTACAGGAAATAACTTGCAACCGACTGCCTATCTCTGTCTTACTCTGTAAGGCTAAAATTGAGCTGTAAAGTAGTGTTCCCACGATCCATAGTTTGATCGTGCCAAGGTCACCGTGTTTGCAAACAAGCAGAGCTGACTCGCCGAGCCCATAGAAATTGTGTCACCGCAGATCGTCGTTGGTCGGTCCATCGGTCCACAAAATTACTGATCATGGGAACGCACCTTTAGCTAGAAGGAAGATGCATGATTAAAGTCGATAGTTTCAGAAATACCACCAGGGCCGCTAATAGCGACGCTATGCAAAATTGCCAATGCAGTTCATATTTCTGATCTTCTAGCAGAATCCTTAGTAATTTTGAAAATTTTCTGTGAAAAGTTTTACACCATTCGTGACCCACGGCAATTTAGCGATTCTGCTGGAGGGTCGGAAACATGAATTGCTGCAATGTTGCTTAGTGTCGCTATTAACCCTGTAGATCAGACTATCAAAAGAGTTACAGTTCCAACCATCTTTACCCACAGATACCGGCCCCATATCAGAAGAGACCCTCTCCACCGGCGAGATAGTCCAAGTAGAGAAGTGTACACACACGAGGGCCTCTTGCTACACCCTCTGGCATCAGGACCACGACGGGAACGTCACCGTGCTCGGCCAGGGCTGCTGGCGGGCCGCGCACACGGATGGGCGCAGTCCCTGCGGCAAGTGTACTAGAGTGACTGCTCGGCTGCCAAGGACTAAGTTCTGTTGCTGCACTCAGGAGTTCTGCAATGCTGACTTCCGTGAGTAGCCTAGTATTATTAGCCTACTAGCTGTGCCCGCATTTTCGTACGCGTAAATTTAAGAAAAATATTACTCGCGTTTAAGCCCGCGTGGGATTTATATTACGCAGTGGGGCTAGCACACACGCCAAGACAAGACTTTTGTCACGCATTATGTCGCTCCGAGTCGCTTTCTCTCATTCTTAGTGCATAGGATAGAATGAGACAAAATTGAGTTCTGCATTGTGTCTTGTCACAGACGACTGTGCTACCAGTGTAGAACGGTAATTATTATTCTAAAATAAAATTAGCCTATGTTACTCCTTGAAACATCAGCTATCTGCCAGTGAAAGTCCCGTCAAAATCGGTAAAGCCGTTTCGGAGATTACCCGGAACAAACATACAGACAGGCAGACACACAGCTTTTTTTTAAATTGCGTTTTTGTTATATTTACCCTGTGTATAATACTTTCATATGCATTTAGTAAAAGCATTTTGATATTACAGACTCTTTAATTTTATTTATTTGTATAGATTATAAATAATAATTTTGTTCCAGTGTCCCTAAAGGAAGAAACGGCAACGGTCACAGCGGGGTCTACAATGAACACGGCATCCCACTCGAACTACTTCAACCTGGCCGCTGTCATCGTCTTGACCCTCATCGCTATACTCGTGATGGTGGTAGTGATGAGAAAATTCACCTGCAACCAAGTGGAGTTGGATAAGGATGACGTCAGCGAGGGAGTTGATGTCGAGAAAGGTTAGTCGAAGTAGATTTTATCGATTAGATTTTTTCAGTGTGGATCCAATGTGTCCAATGGAGATCCGTAACGAATTGAGTTGAGAATGCAGATTTGTAGAGCTAAGAAATCCATAACTTACAGTGCAAAAAATTTTGTTCTACGACAAAAATTTACGAAGTTGTGACCAAATTACTAGCGAAGTTCGCGCGCGGTTGTTGTGACGTCATTTAGGCCACGCTCGCTTTGTAATGAACAGCGGCGCGTGTACAGCGCGCCTTCTATCCGACCGCCCCGTGTGACGTCACTCGCACATGCCGCACATTATATAAAATGTGTGCTGAAATCGCAACGGATGGACCGATTTCGATGATTTCAAAATTATATTGATGAGAAAGCTTAGTTTAAACTATAGTGTTGGTTATGAGTTTATTTGTTGACCTAGTATTGATTCTCATTGGAATGCTCTGATTTGAAATACTGATATTCACTTACATGTTTTTATCTAGGTGATGTGATGGGGAGCGGCCCCGATGCGCTGGCCACCGGCTTGTCTTGTGTTGACAACCTGACACTCATTGAACATATAGGTGAGATAAAACATGTTTTAGTTCCATATTTCTTAAGTTGAATTCGACTCTTGCAAAAGCGTTTTAATCGTAGGAAATTTTTCGAAACCAGTTTCGCGCGACCAGTACGTCGAGAAGCTCCATTCAAATAGGACCGTATTACCATAGCCTAAAGTCGGCTAGCGCGTGCTCGCGATGTAGCGAGTAAGTGCGAGTCGACTTTTGGCTTTTTATTCTACGACATAAATTGGCGAAGTTATGATCAAAGTTCACTGACCAGGCCGGCGCGGTTGCTGTGACGTCACAAGGCACATTCGCGGTTTGTAGTGAACCGCGGCTAGGGCCCAGCGTGATATCAACCCGATCGGTCCATGTGACGTCACACATGCCAGCCGCACATAATATAAAATGTGTTATAAAATCGCCTGTCACGTTGGGTTCTGACTATCTGGTGTAACGTGGGCTTTGAGTTGCTTAATACCTCCACAATGTGGTGGTGTACGGCCACTTATGCCTCTGACTACCCTCGAATGGGGATAAAAGTCGTGACATTAATATTTTTTTTATAAAATCGCAACGTATGGACTGATTTCGATGATTTTAAAACTATAGTGTTGATTTTGAGTTGATTTGTCGACCTCTAAATGATCCTCATTGGCACAGGTCAGGGTAAGTTCGGGTCGGTGTGGCGCGGCACGCTGGGCTCGACGCCGGTGGCAGTGAAGCTGTACTGCCACGCGGCCGCCTGGCAGCGCGAGGCGGCAGTGTACGCGCTGCCGCACCTCGCGCACAACAACATACTCCGATACTACGGTCAGTAGAACACAAGGCGACAATACACATACACACCCATCATCATCATCATCATCTGCCTCACCTTTTCCCATTATCTGTGCTAGCAAAAAATCTTGGATCTTTTTGATATAATATGGGTGTATGAAAATAGCGCCTATCCTACTAATATTATAAATGCAAAAGTTTGTGAGTATGGATGGATGGATGTTTATTACTCTTTCACGCAAAAACTACTGAACGGATTTGGATGAAATTTGGAACACAGGTAGTTTAGGTATAACCTGGATTAAGACCAGGGTTGTTACGAAAAAACATCTTGTTTTAAGCACCGCGTTTAAAACATGTTTTAAACATTTAAAAAACAATGATTTTTTCCTTCTGTTTTAAATCAATGATTTAAACACGTTTTAAACAATTTTCATTTTAAATTTCCTGTTTTTTGTAACTCTGATTAAGACATAGGACTTTTTATTCCGGAAAAATGTCAGGTTCCTGTGGAGTTTTAAAGTTAACGCGGACGAAGTCGCGGGCAGAAGCTAGTAATAGATAAAGCAAAAAGTAGGAGGATTAAATGCTTGGGGAATATTATGAGAAAAGATGAAAGGCATGTGAAAAAGAGTGCTTAATATGAATGTGGATGGATACTATGAAACAACAGGTCTGATATTAAAATCAATAAGTCGCATATTAAAGCGAATGATTAAAAGCACAGTGCCTGTGCGACAGTGATAATATCACTGGTTACTTCACAGGCAGCGACACTCGTCCTACCCTCACTGAAGGCGGTCGAGAACACTTAATAGTGGTCGAGCTGTGCACGAGCACATTGCGAGCACGGCTCGAGCAGGCCCCGATCACGTGGCTCGAGTTCGCGACCCTCGCTCACGGACTCGCATCAGCGCTCGCTCATCTACATACCCCGAGTAAGTCGATTTTGATTTACCAAAAGCTTATGATAGGGTTACCATAAATTGTATTGAGAAAACTCTGATTTTGTTGGGAGTTCCACAAGGATTGTCAAGGAGGTCCTTATTTATTGACACTAAAATGTATGTCCTTGTTTAAGTAGCTAGCCTGAAACTAATATATTATGTACTAAGTTAGGTGTTCCTCAGGGAACAATACTGGGTCCCATTTTATTTTAGTGACTTTATTAGGGGAGTGTGTTTCTCTATATTTAATATCGTGCGTGTACCCAGGTGGCAGTAAGCCGTGCGTGGTGCATCGAGACGTGAATAGCAACAACGTGCTAGTGACCGCCAATGGGGAGGCGCGGCTCGCAGATCTGGGATTGGCGCAGTTATTACATCCGCGGAGGGACAGATCTGCACCTACTAGGATCACAGAGGTAAGACAATACAACGAGAAAAACTTACATATAATTAATTCTATTAATTGAACTATGAGTGCCGATTTCTGAAAAGTGTTAATTTATTTTGGTTTGTTTTTAGTATTTTCGATCGTTTCTATTTTAGCTTTACTATGATGCAGCAGATTTGAAGTAAAATAATACGCATTCATATTACTTCAAATCTTGTGATGGATTTTTCAGCCAAAATTGATCTGCACTGGCCAAAAGTTTGTTCCGGGACTCCAAAATCTTCTGAAATTTGTAAAATAACTACGAACTCATGTAACTAAGACCCCAAGTTCACCAGTTCGCGAGAATAGCATTAGAGTACAATCAGCAACATAAGTCGCTAAACATTCTCAGTTTTGAAATAGCTTGTATACTTTTTCGTTTTGCATCAAATCCATAAATTTTCTTGGTCTAAACAATATTTATAATACATTTGTTCCTAATATTTGGTTTTGGTATTAACGATATGAAAAACTAAATGTTCGGCGACTTATATTGCTATCTGTACAAAAACAAACGTTCCCAAAGGCGGGCACGCTCCGCTACCTGGCGCCCGAAGCCCTGGAAGGAGCGCTGGACCTGTCGGGCGCGCGCGCGGCGCTCTGCGCGGTGGATGTGTTCGCGCTCGCGCTCGTCACGTGGGAGCTGCTGTGGCGGACCCGGGGCGCCCACCGCCGCGCCACGCCGCCCTACCACCCGCCCTACCACTCTCACGGCTTGCCTCCCGCGCCCACGCTGCACCAGATGCAGGTACATGCATCTACATGAACATGGAGATGTAAAGACATTCATGTATAAGAGGTTAGATATCAAAGGGGATAAATACAGATTGATATAGATGAGGATAGATATAGATTGATACAGATGGGGAAAGATACACATTGATATAGATGGGAATAGATACAGATCGATACAGATGGGGAAAGATACAGATTGATACAGATGGGGATAGATACCGATTGATATAGATGGGGATAGATGCAGATTGTTATAGATGGGGATAGATACAGATTGATATGGATGGGGAAAGATACAGATTGATACAGATGGGGATAGATACAGATTGTTATAAATGGGGATAGATACAGATTGATATAGGTGGGGTTAGATACAGATTAATACAGATGGGGAAATATACAGATTAATACAGATGGGGATCGATACAGATTGATACATATGGGGAAAGATACAGATAGTTATAGATGGGGATAGATACAGATTGATATAGATGGGGATAGATAAAGATTGATACAGATGGGGAAATATACAGATTGATATAGATGAGGATAGATACAGATTGATACAGATGGAGAAAGATACAGATTGTTATAAATGGGGATAGATACAGATTGATATAGGTGGGGTTAGATACAGATTAATACAGATGGGGAAAGATACAGATTAATACAGATGGGGATCGATACAGATTGATATAGATGGAGAGAGATGCAGATTGATATAGATGGAGAGAGATGCAGATTGATATAGATGGAGAGAGATGCAGATTGATATAGATGGGGAAAGATACATATTGATATAGATGGGCATAGATACAGATGGTGGTAAAAACAGATTGTTATCGATACAGATTTATTTATATTAATATTTTCATGCCAAATGGTAGAATGTACAAGAAAGGATTCTATATTTATTTGTCCTACATTCAATGCGAATAAATATTCCATAAGATTTATCTGAAGCAGTGGTAGCCGATTGGATAAGCACGCGTCTTGCGGGCTTAAGGTCCTGGGTTCAAACCCTGGCTCACACCTCTGGATTTTTCGAAATCTATGTGTGAATCATAACTTTAATATGATTATGCACTTGCTTACGGTGAAGGAAAACATCGTGAGGAAACCTGCATGTCTTTAGACATGTGAAATCCACCAACCCGCACTGGGCCAGCGTGGTGGATTATGGCCTGAATCCCCCTCGCATTGAGGGGAGGCCCGTGCCCAGCAGTGGGACGTTAAAAAAGGGCTAAATTATTATTATTAAGATTTATCTAACTCGAATCTTATTTGTATATGAACAGAATCTAGTGTCCCGCAACAAGGCGCGCCCGCCGCTGCCCAAAGGGCCGGTCCAGCAGTCAAGGGCTCTGAAGATAGCCACCGACACGTGCGACGAGTGCTGGGACCACGACGCTGAAGCCAGGTCAGAACTCACTAGGAATACTTCTTCTTATTGTATGGTTCCCTGGTACCTGGTGTCAGAGTTGGTCATGCCCGAAGGCTTGCAAGGCTTGAGGGGGCGTCCATAAATTACGCGAGGCATTTAGGGGGGAGGGGGACGAGCAAAATCTCACCAAATCTCACGTGGGGGAGAGGGGGGGTCTCGGCAAATCTCACGTAATTTTTTTTACCGCCAGAAACAGTATAAAATTGCAAGAAAACTGGGTTAAATTAAGTAAAACATGTTTCTCCTCTAGAATATAGCTTTTGAAAAATCTCACGTGAGATTAGAGGGGGAGGGAGGAGGTCGAGCAAAATCTCACGAAATCTCACCAAAGGGGGATGGGGGGTCGAAAAATCTCAAAAATCACCTCACGTAATTTATGGACGCCCCCGAACGACTGCTAGATGACAACAACCGGAACCGTCTTTCGAAGTACGGAGACGCTCAGTTCAAATGCCACTAATCGGTCACCCATCTCTGAATGACCTTGCCAAGCATTGCTTAACCTGCTATCGTTTACCGATCAGTGATTGCAGCTGGCTATGAGCGCCTCAATATTATAAGACGCCATACTTTTAATACTCATAGATCAATAAGAACTTCTTCTTATCGTATGGTTCCCTGGTACCTGGTGTCAGAGTTGTTCAAGCCCGAAGGCTTACAAGGCTTAACGACTGCTAGATGACAACAACCGGACCGACTTTCGCAGTACGGAGACGCTCAGTTCAAATGCCACTGAACGGTCACCCATCTCTGACTGACCTTGCCAAGCGTTGCTTAACCTCCGATCGTGAGAGAGCCTGACTGATTTACTGACTTTATTTGCTGAAAACTCTATTCTGCTCTCCAAAGTAAATAATAAACTGGGGCATTCTAATCTGTCTAAGGCCCGTATAATAAATCGCTCTCAATCTTGAGATCGAACTTAAGATGCTGTTTTTCACAGATGTTCCATTCGTTAAACGTCAAAACTGCATCTTAAGATCGATCTCAACTCTGAGATGCATTTATCAATACGGGCCTAAGTCTTGCGAGAGGTCCAGGGTTCAAACCCCGGCTCGCACCTCTGGATTTTTCGAAATCTATGTGCGAATCATCACTTAAATATAATATCCTGGGACATTTTTTTTACACACGGCTACCTGATCCCAAACTAAGCAGAGCTTGTACTATGGAAACCAGATAACTGATATTACTACATATACTACTTTTTTATTTGTAAATACATACTTAATATACATATACACCCGGACTCCGGACATACAGACATGTTCATGCACACAAATGCATGTCCCGGGTAGGAATCGAACCTACGACCTGCAGCGTGAATGTCGCCTCCGCGCCAACTACGCTAACGGGCCGTCGGCTAATGATTATCACTTGCTTATTGTGAAGGAAAACATCGCGAGGAAACCTGCGTGTCTTTGAAAATCTATCTAAAATTCGAAAAGACATGTGAAATCCACCAACCCGCACTGGGCCAGCGTGGTGGATTATGGCCTGAATCCCCCTCGCATTGAGGGGAGGCCCGTGCCAGCAGTGGGACGATATAAGGGCTACTATTATTTTAAATAATCACATTTAGTGGGGTCGTGTGCATTTTTAGTCCCGCCACATACATACGGAATTTCCGTACGGAATTCCCTTTCGTAATATCGAACCGGGGATTCCGACCGCAGTAAATCCATCCAAATGTATGGACGTATCGCGTTCGGAAATCCCGATTCGACATTTCGAAACGGAATTCCGTACGGAAATTCCGTATGTATGTGGCGGGCCCCCTCCCCCCCCCGAACTGATCACGTAGTATGGGTACCTATGTTCCCTTAAGGTAATGTCAAAGTTTTTTTTTATTCATCAGGCTGACAGCCGTGTGCGTGGAGGAGCGCATGGCGGAACTAAAGCAGCTGTTACACGCGCAGGGCCCGCTCATACACGACAACAACCTGCACCCACATACGCACCCACCAGGTAGTACCACCCTCTCACAGAACATCGGCGTTAAGTAGCTATTACAGCTGCGTTTCGTACGTGAGTGAGAGAGCCGAAAACTCAATCCGCCTCTTCCCTCTGTCCCGCTCTTGTCTTGATGGCCAAGTTGTAGCTAATCGACTGCAGCTCATTTACGGGCTGGCTCGAACGGGGTAGTACCACCCTCTCACAGAAGATCGGCGTAAATTAGCGATTACAGCTGCGTTTCGTACGTGAGTGAGAGCCGGAAGCCCAATCCCCCGTCCCTCTGTCCCACTCCCCTTCAGGTCGGCAACGTGCGAGCGATGCTTTTGGTATTACAAGGATCTATAGGCTACGGTAACTGCTTAATACCAGGCGGGCCGTACGCTTGTTTGCCACTAGCAAAATTAAAAGACATCTTGTTATCGTATGGTTAGTGGCCATCCTGGTGTCAGAGTTGTTCAATCTATCCGACGGTCTCTGACATATCTTAACGACTGCTGCCTAGATGACAACAATCGGGACCGACTTTTTACGTGCCCTCCGAAGCACGGAGACGCTCAGTTCAAATAAACTAAAATTTGTGGTACATCGTTCATTAAATTTTCAGATGGCAGCAACCCATCCGCCCCGGAATCGGACAAGAACTCCAACTGCACCGCCCCCCAGAACTGTGACGTCACCACCCCCCTCCTCTACCCGCACCCGCACATGGGCCGCAACGCGTGCATAGAGCGCAACACACACCACACACACCAACACACAGTCGAACTAATACACAAGAGCTTGAAAGACATCACTGCACCCGTTGAGGTCAGAACTCAGAATATCGAAGAAAACTGTCTGTCTGTGGCCAGAGTTAGTCATACTAGGATACCAGTCCAGGAGAACTCTGGTCTCTCAGAGATTAGGTCATATCAGAGGCCATTAGAATACGTCCAGAATGACGTCACAGCTACCGATGTCGATAGAGCGCCGAAACAAACGAACCTTCTCCACGATGTCAAAGTCGAAAAACCGAAATGGGGTATACGAAAGTTCTTCGAAAAATTGAACAGGAAAGTCGAAACCGAAGTGAAATTGGCTGATAACTCGAAAACGACAACGTCTATTATCGATAAACCGACGAATAACGACCGGCCTAGTAATTTGTCGATCAACCAAGATAGATACTTCGAAGGACCGTGTACCCTATCACCTCCAAATAAGACTCTATCTCCAACAATGATGATGGAATCCGATAAAGTCTTCGGTTTTAGAGATATCCCAGAAAACGATACTAGAAATCCGAATCAGATATTCGCTGTAATTGTGCCTAAATCGATACCAACGGATATCGAGATGAAAAAACGCGGAAGCACGGAAAGTCTGAACAAATCTTCCTTAGTAACATCCACTTCTTCCCAAAGCATCGCTAAAACTATATCAGAATCCGAAGATTCCACTGTCAAGAAACGTTTAAGTGCCGATAATAGAATTATAAACAGCGGTAACTCGTCCAGAGCTAGCATTAATTTGGAGTTACAATACCTGGAAAATACGGATAATTACAACGGGACTGTAAGCCCTTATGATATCAACTCCGATTGTTCGAGTAGCGAGGACGAAAATTTGATGTTACTATCGGAAAACGGCACCAAAATTACCATGCAAGCGATACCCAAAACTGATTTAGAAAAGAAGAAATACCAGCACGAAGTTCTGAAAGAATCCAGCCAACCGAAACCCGACTTTAGTTTCAACAAGTTTCAGAATAAATACTCGAATTTCGACAATGAATTCAGCGATCCTAACGATAAGGAGAATTTAGTTAGCTACAGCGGCGACAATCCAGTATACTTAGCAGCGTTGAACGGCGAAATATATACTGCGGAATTGAAGCTAAGTATACCCAAATCTCCTAAACCTTCTTTGAAGAGTTTAGCTATTAAAAGACAGCATTCGTTAGAGCAGGTCAGTGATATATTCTCTTCTGCGGGTGACGTTAATTTGTTAAATCCCGCTGGTAGGGTCAAAACGCCTGGGGATCTCCCTGTAGCTGTCAGAAGGGCGCGTAGAGATAGGGCTTTACAGAAAGGTAGGGCCAGTGAGAGTAATAGATTGAGCCTGTATGATGATAGGATGATGTTCGGTAATAGTTTGTAGTTTTTAATATAAAGGTTCTTGAGTGGCGACTATGTACCGGAAGACGCATTAGTAGCCCAACAAGGTGGACCGACGACCTATAGGCCATCCATTAATTCCGTCACACGAATTTCATGATTAATAGACCCCCCTTGTCACAGCTGGTCACATTTGCGAGACCCCCCTCCCTGTGTGACGTCACATATTTTTACGATTTTCAGAATTTTTCAAAATGTTTCGTTAAAAAATCAAATTTCGGTTTTAATACTTAGATATATTAGATTTTTAAATGTGACGTCACAAAACTTAGGACCCCTCCCACCCACTTGGCACACAATGTCACATTTCGTCGACCCCCTTTACGTGTGACGTAATTTATAGATGGCCCCTAGTGAAGGTAGAAACCGCTGGATGCAAGCGGCACAGGACCGGTCGTTGTGGAAAACCTTGGAGGCCTATGTCCAACAGTGGACGTCTTTTGGCTGAAATTATGAGAATATAATTCTTGACTTACTATTTGTATGCCGGAGCGCAGATGTACGCGACATCATCGAATTTCTGTTGTTTGGAATTACGGTTAAACTATGTTTAGGACAGGTAAACACGGACGAACCATCCATTGGACTTCGCTGAGAATGACTTGCTTCAAAAAAATTCCGAAACAGGTAGAAACCTAATGCTTCCGCTCCCGCCCTTCTGGGTGGAGCAACGTATGATGATTGCTCTCTTGAAAATAACATGCTGCTATGCCAGTTATTGGCCAGTTATTGGGGATTTTGGCGTCGCAAAATAGTCATCGTGTAAACTAACAATTTTATGGATTGTGGAGCCAAAAAAGAACGTAATGGAGTATTATTGACAGACACAAAAGAATATGTTGATTCGTAAATCTCATACATCGGTACTAGAGTGCGCAGCCCAAAGGTTTGTTGGTCCGTGGTTTTAATACCAATCTCGAAATATATATTTAAAAAATAATTTGCCAGTAAATAATGACAGTAATCTAAGCCTAGCAGCTCAGCCCCTAGCCAAGTGCCTTCGTTTACAAGCGTTTCTACAAATCGCTACGCTTAAATGTATGGAAATGACATTACAAGTCGATAAGTTCGCTGTCACAAATGTAGCACCATGTTAAATTCCTTTTTCTATTTATATGACCACACCATTCCTCATATCTTTATTAATTTTGCTGCTAGACTTGTGAAAGCAACTGTACTTTGTCATCTTATATGACACTCTCTTTCCTTTTCTTTTTTCTTATTACTCTCGTACATCATCATCATAACGCTTTCCGATACACAAGATTTTGGATGACAGTTTAGCATAAGCACCTTCAAACACTTTTATGTAGATCATGACTTGATTGTTATCTGTTTTGTGTTCAATAAATAAATAAATAGATAAGTAGATCACGTGAGTTATGTCATTTCCATACATGAAGCGTAGCGATTTATAGAAACGCTTGTAAACGAAGCCACTTGGCTAGGCGGCTGTAATCTTGACACAAACGTTGCAGTTAAAAATTAACTTTTTAATCAAAAATAATTTTAGAATTTTAATTTAGATGAAATATCTTTTTAAAACGTTGTATACAAGGTTCGATTTCTCATACTAGTTACATTTATTTTCCAATGTGTCATTCATAATGCATTTATAGATTAATTAAACTGATATAAAATGAACTAATGCGAAATAAATGAATATGAACTATGACTTAGGGGGCGTCCATAAATTACGTGAGGCATTTAGGGGGGAAGGGGGTCAAGCAAAATCTCACGAGGGGGAGAGGGGGGGGGTCTCGGCAAATCTCACGTAATTTTTTTACCGCAAGAAACAGTGTAAAATTGCAAGAAAGTTGGGTTAAATTAAGTAAAACATGTTTCTCCTCTAGAATATGGCTTTTGAAAAATCTCACGTGAGATTAGAGGGGGAGGGAGGGGGTCAAGCAAAATCTCACGAAATCTCACCATGGGGGGAGGGGGGGTCGAAAAATCTCAAAAATCACCTCCCGTAATTTATGGACGCCCCCTTAACTATATCAATACAAAATAGTGTAATAATCTTTTAAATTAAATCAACTAATTTTTTAATCGAATCAATTTTTATTTGTTAATATTGTCGTTCCTTCCACTCGACACCACCAAAACGACACCACCGACTATTAGTGAGGTTACCTACATACAAAGTTGTTGATATGAATACTCCAATTAAGTTCAAGCAGTTTCATTAATGAGGTATGTCATTTGATAAAGTTTATAGTTAGTTTAGTTTATATTTATTTCATAAACTCTGTTTTATAAATTATCGTTTAACTATAGATAACTTGAAATAATAACTTTGGGGTCGGATCAATGTATGTGATGTTGTCTGATATTTATTTATTTATTTTAACGAACTGGGAGCTGTTTGTCAAAAACACGCGTTTCTGGACATCACTAGGGTGGTGTCGTATGGACTAGAGATTCCAAACGACACCACCGATGGTGTCGTTTTGGTGGTATCGAGTGGAAGGAATGAATATTGTGATCATATTGTAAATAGTTTTAAGTTCCTATCAAGCCATGTTAAGTTTAAGTTACATTTTACAATGAAAATGTTTTTTCATTTAAGTATACATATATTCGCTTTAACATTATTGTAAATATTTTTTATTTTATTTTAATGTGCTGTTTTTTTTCTGTTGTAAATCGTTGTTGTAATGTCTTAAGAATGTAATCTCAGAGTAAGGCCCGTATTAATAAATGCATCTCAAGATTGAGATCGAACTTAAGATGCTGTTTTTGACAGATGTTCCATACATTAAACGGCAAAACTGCATCTTAAGATCGATCTCAACTTTGAGATGCATTTATTAATGTCCTTAAGTCCTTAAGTCTTAAGTCTTAAGTAACCTTAAGTCTTAAGTCACAGGTTTTTAACAAAAAGGCACATAACGTCACAGAAGGTCACAGAAGATCGGCGTAAAGCAGCTATTACAGCTGCGTTTCGTACGATGAGTGAGAAGCCGAAGCCATGACCGCCATGAATTTATTAAAGAAATTAATTAAAAATTACAATACGATTAAAATAAGAATAGGACAGGCTCTCGGCTAACTTCACTCATATAAGTACGGTACCAAGTACTGTACTTATGAGTGAAGTTAGCCGAGAGCCGTACCAAGTTCCAGTTGTGACGTCACAATATGGCGCTAGGCCGTTCCTATTCTTATTTTAATCGTATAATACAATCTATTGGTAAATTAAAAAAAAGTCCGTGACGTTTATTAATTCGTTGTCCTTTAAATTTGAGGCCTTTTTGTTAAGGACTGATTTTCTAGAACTTGCACACCCCACTGTTTAATTATTATTATTATTATATTATTAATATGTAAATTCGCGCTTTTTAACTAATAGTTAAATAAATACCATTAATTACCATTCCATAGTTAAAGAACACCTTTAGAATTAACAATTGTTAATATTTACTAGTTTTAAAACGCTATTAAAATTCCCATCTTATGCTCGTATTAATAAATGCATCTCAAAATTGAGAATCGATCTTAAGATGCAGTTTTGACGTTTAATGTATGGAACATCTGTCAAAAACAGCGCGGCGTCTTAAGATCGATCTCAACTTTGAAATGCATTTATTAATACGTGCCTAGGTCTCACTGGGCTCAGGCCTCCCCTCAATACGGGAGGGAGGCGGAGGGATTCAATTCGGTCCACAGACTCGGGTAATATACACTATTTAGATGTTCTCAGTCGTGCAATTTTTAGTTACAAATGTTGCCTTCATCATGTTTAAAACTGTCTACTATAAATATTTCTCGTAATTTTAACAGCGTATTAAAACTGTATGAGTGTAATTAATAAAGCCACCTATTACTATATTATTATTCGTAGAGGAGCGTCCTAAAGTCAGATTAATAATTCAATGGAGTAAAATGATAGATATAAATGTGAATTTATATTTTAATTGAATCTATTTCATATCATGTTTTTGTTATTCTTTAGTAAATAAAATTGAATTAATTTGAACTAGAATCATAAAAACAACATTATGCATGATGAACGGATCAAATTAATTTTACGTTTGACATAAAAAGCTGTCATTTTACTCCACTGAATTATTAATCAGACTTAAGAAGCGAACATTCGTTTGATAGCACAAAGTGCTAAGAGGTGTTCGGTTCGTAAGTTGAGTAGAGTAAGCGCCGCCATAGACGAACTGCTTGAGCAGTCGTTTCCGAACGCTTGAAGCTGTCGACCTTGACTGCTACAAGCAGTCCTTATGCAGTTGTGTTTGTATTTGTACTCGAAACGCTTCAAGCGGTCCGCGAACGGCAGGTCAAGCAGCTCAGAGGGCCTACTGTACGAAAATTGTTTGACGTCTTCGTCGTCGTCGAATCTAAACGTCAAACAATTTTCGTTCGTAAGAAATGTCGGAATCAATGAGAAAGGAAATACGCGAATTTCGTCCGAAATTTCGTTTTCGTTTGTAAAAGAGTAGGGCCTCTGCTTCCGGCATCAACCGTACGCCGACTGCATTTTTACTGCGACTGCAAACGAACTGCTTGAGCGGTCCGTGTATGGCGAATGTCAATTTTGTATTGAAACTGCAGATCGCCCAACAGCGACCGCTTGGAGCTGTCGGCACTGACTGCTCCAAGCAGTCCGTCTATGGCGGCGCTAAGAGTTGTTGATGTAATGTCTAGCAAAAGCAAAGTCACTCCAGTAAGTGTAGCAACGAGGACAGCACCGTAAAGCCCGCCACATACATACGGAATCCCGAATTGGAATCCCGTTTCGAAATATCGAATCGGGGTTTCCGAACGCGATACGTCCATACATTTGGATGGATTTACTGCGTTCGGAATCGCCGATTCGATGTTTCGAAACGCAATTCCGTACGGAAAATTCCGTATGTATGTAGCGGGCTTTAAGATATAAGTGAACTCTAACGAATGTTCGCGGCGAGGACGCCCTTGGATACGCCAGAACATGTTGTAAACGTATACCATAGAGCATAGAATGTTATAGATTGGTGCGAGGTGTATGGGGCGATGCGCATTGTGGTATACTCAGTAGGTACTATTCACGTCCTGATACAGATTACCAGCAGATTTCTGGCACTCTCACTCACGAAACGCAGTTCTAATATACTTTACGCCAATTTTCTGTGAGAGGGTGGTACTACCCTGGTCGAGCCAGCCCATATGAGCTGCAGTCGATTGGGTCTACCACCAATAAAATTATTGCGTAGTACCTTCGCGGACTTAAACCTGCGGTGAGCTGAGCCTAAAAGGAAAAAATATACGAACAAAAAAAGGACAGCGATACATTAGTTTATGTACGGTCAGCAACATTAGTCGCTAAAATTTGCAGTTTTTCTAATATTTGGTTTTGACAATGTAGTACACCGTACACCAATGCAACGTTTGTGTAATAATAAGAATTACCGATTTGAAATATTCCGTGTTCAGCGACTTATGTTGCGGACTGTACCTACCAATAAAGTTAGGGCTATTTAGAGCCACAGTGTCGCATCGTCAGTAGGTAAATGTACAAAGGTAGTGTAGGCTTCTGTTCACATACATGCGCAAGCGCCGACGCGATATTATAAGAATACATGTCGAATATCACACGAAATTAAAGGAATATGTTTTTATAAATAACTCGTTTTATTTCAATCATTATCGGGTTCTATTCTTGTAGAGCAAATTTTGTCTCTTATTTATCTTCCTGAATGCAATTTGAATCATAAATTATTGACCTCCGTTATGTTGTCGGTCAGAAGACTAAAGCGCTGAGTTCCTCCAATAGCGGCGCCGTCATATAACGGCCACACTAGAACGTTGGTTACGTAAACAACGGTTTGTTTACGTAGCCAATGTTCTAATGCGGCCGTTATATGACGGCACCGCTTTTATTTATTTATTTACAATTGCTCACTGCACTTACAGTTCACACCAACAACGCGCGCAGTGAGCCACTTTATTTGTACACATTCTGCTAACTTAGGAACCGAATACAAGACTTAATAACTGAGTTATGTTTGGAATAATATGTCGACATCTGGTTGCTGAGCAATCAGGGCGTTAAGCATATTTAAGGCCTGGGTCGTAGGAGCGTACCGAGCGGTCTGCGTTCGCGCAGGCGGCGCTGAGAGCAGGCGGCGCGCGCGCGTCCGCATCCCGTCCGGCGCGAACAACGAGCAGCGGGCCAGAGCGGTCGGGTTGTCAATCCCGTTGTTGAGCAGTTGGTAGTAGTGCATCAACAATGCACATTTGCGTCTTAGTTCTAGGGTGTTGACGCCTACCATTCCGGCGACGAACAGAGACGGATATAAATTCGGATAATATCCATACAGCTTCTTGTACAGATAGCGGGCGAATTTACGTTGGATGCGTTCTAGTAACAATTTATATTTTTGTTCATGCGGATCCCAGACTAGCGCATTATATTCTAACTTACTCCGTACAAATGCATAGTATAAAGCCATAATAGCGTTTTTGTCATGAAATCTAGCTGTCTGTCTCATGACGAAACCAAGTGATTTGGAGGTTTTAGAGGAAACCAGCAAATAACTGATGACCGACAACATGTATATCGCCATGAATGTACGATTAATAATGAACTCAAGTAGATAATTTAGAAACCAGTGTTAAAATTGTTCCACAGAACGGTCTCCCGACTGCAATGACACTGCACTTCTTTTATACTTTATAGTTCGATTTTTGGCAGGGCAGTCGTGTTTTTTTAATAAAAATGCAATAATTCAGTAAAAATCCCCTTTATTTCATAATTACAGTAACAAATAAATGTCATACACGTTCATATGTCATTCGTCATCATTCCACCACTGACGTCATCGTCACCACATCAAATTGAATGGTACTGTAAAATCCCGAACAGTTGCTTATTCCATGGATTACAGATTACGACTGAACTAAATATCGCTATCTCGCTTATACATTACGACAATGAAAAGGACGGCAGTATTTAGTTTAGTTTCTGTACCAACAAAATAAGCACGATTGATATGAACAACCTTCTCGCTGAGCTACGAGAAAATTGAGAACAAGAATTTATTATTATGAATTTTTTCGCTTTATTGTTTTTGCGACAGCATTTTACAGGAAATGAAAATATTTCTCGATTATTGTCGAGAATTCTTGGTATCAAGCTGTCAGAAAATTCAAATAGAGAACAAGAACGCGCTTTAATTTTCTTAAATATTCACTATTGGTAATGAAAATAGTTCTCGATTTTTGTCGAGAATTCTTGGCATAAGGCTGTCACAATCTCTAGGTATGTCATGTAGGTACCTTCGTTCGGGGTATTACAGTAACAAATACATTGAACTATTTACCTATCCGTAATTATTATTATTAATGAAATCATTTGACTTAGCAATTAAGGTGGAATTATAAACTGCACGGAATTATTTTAATGTAAAACCACCCTGACACCTCTAATATCCTGTGAGCTCCTATAATGTATGACAGGATAAAATGTAAGAAATATCTTCCGTCTCTTTCTCTTTTGTGTAGAAGAAGATAAGAGGGAAGAAGGAAGTTTAGAAAGAGCGACTGCGTAATGAGATCACCCTTTTTAGGTAACGCCAGTCTGAAGGTAAACTATCCACAAATTAATAGAGACTTATAGCCAGTTTACAATGATGTTACAAAGCATTTCTAGGTAGAATAGTGATTTGTAAGCCCATCATAACTTTCTATACAGGGTTATTGGTAAAACACTAACAACCTTGCAGGGGCGTATTACTGACATCAAAAACAACAACTTTTGTTCTATGACTTTTTAAAAAACATTTTTTTTTTACAAAATACACACTAAAATGTATGAAAAAAGAAAATATGCTTATCTAGAAAATAGCCGTGGTACGTTTAGGTACTTTAGGGCAACGTGGAATACAACCAAGTACCATGGCTTTCCTCTAGATGAGAAAAAAAAATTTTTTTTCATACATTTTAGAAAGTGAATTTTTGTTTTTTTTTTGTTTTGTAAAAAGTCATTGAACAAAAGTTGTTGTTTTTAATGTCAGTAATACGCCCCTGCAAGGTTGCTAGTGTTTTACCAATAACCCTGTATAGTATTATAGCGATGTTAAAGTTTAAAACGCTGCTATGCGAGTGAGTATTATTTATTTATTTATATGATTTTGAGAAATACTACGGAAAAGTATTAGTGCCATGAGATGGTTCTACGTATGTGCGGTCGCCTGCACGTCCAAGGTAACTTATCCAACATAAGCTGAGCTAATTAAGAGCTTAGCGTATGTTGAAAATTGTACCATTGACGTGCAAACGACAAGAAGCAAGCCACACTAGAAATATATGAGATTTGTCGAAGTAACCTCACGGTTTCCGTCAAAATTAACCTTTAACCCCGTATCAACTAGGCAACACGAACGGCAACGTTGCACAACAACGCGCGACGTTGTCAGCTGGCGCGCAATATCGACGACTGTTCATGCATGTTCAGACAACGAAAGTTGCTTGTTGCTGAACTACATGTTGTATAACATGTTGTGCAACATGATTTGCAACATGTAGCGCTACAATAGCTACGACTGAATGTTATATGTGCGTGTGAATGTTATGTAATGTTCTGTACGAGGCTATAATACTATAGCTATAATAATATATTACTAGCCTTCTCGCTGACAACGTTTCATATATTTCTTGACCGGTATAATGTACAGTCAGCATCATGAACTCGTGCAGTGTAATAGACACCTAACATTTATATTAAAAAGTTTTTATTTACAAATTGTGATGAATGGGTTTAACTATTTGTCTACTGTAAGTGTACATATAAAATGGATATTATGATAACATTAATAAATATGTATAGACACTATTTAATTTATTTAATTGATTTATTTATACCCCGATTATACAATGAGGATTAATTTATTTAATTTATTAATTTCGAGAATTCTGTGGTAATAAAAATACTGACAATAAAGGGAGATGAACGAAATCAAACATATAGACGATAGGTAGGACAGTTTTGACAATTAATAAAAAAACAGTCACATTATGTCATTCTTTGTCACAGCGCCCTAAGTCGCTTAGCCATTGTGGCGCCACTGTGACATTTCGCTATAGTGATCGACCCGGTCGGCCGGAGAAGGTTGATCACTACAGCAGCTCCATGGCTAAGCGACTTAGGGCCTAGGTAATCTAACAAGATAGATAGGTAATTAGACTACTATTTCTCGGTATTTCAGCAAAATATTAAAAAAAACTTCAATTCCATACAACAGAATTCTCATGCTTATTTACGGTGCTGACTGTACAAGCACTAAACACTACATATCACATAAAACATTAACCGACAAACCTAATTACCGCTTAAATATAACTTAAACAGTGCTCAATATAAAAATAAAACCATATCTTTTCAAACTAAAAATATAGGTAACAATGCTTTTTGAATTCGAAACTAAGCGAGTTTATTTAATGATAAATTGACACTAAAGCTTGTATTAAAAGTTAAGATCGATCTTAAGATGCAGTGTTTAGTGTTTACGATTAATGTATGGAACATCTGTCAAAAATAGCATCTTAAGATCGATCTCAACTTGATGCATTTATTAAAAAGAGCCTTAATGCTTGGTTTGCCCGGCAGTACTCGGCTTTGGAATAACAGCCCAGGCTCAGTGATTCGGAATTTTGACACCAAGTAAAGTCAGCACTCGACTTTAGTGATGGGTTGTTCTCGGGAACATTCTCACCCTCGGAAACTTACTCGTGAGAATTTTTGAGAATCTTATATTTTGGGTGACGTTATCCTAACTTTAAATCTTAAAAACAATTAAAACCACCATACTTGCATGTTTAATGAGGTTTATGCCAAGTTTAACATGCTTCAGAAGATAAATTCTCGAAAATTCTCACGAGTAAGTTTCCGAGGGTGAGAATGTTCTCGAGAACATCCCATCACTACTCGACTTGTTTACTGTACTGCCTTACTGTCATTGTGTAAAACATGGATAATGCTGTGAGGGTCGCGATGTATTTCCATGAGTTAATGTTTAATCTATGTCGCCATTATCGCTACATCCTCGGCTATTGTTTTAACGCAATCATTTTTATACTCGCTTAGAAACTCCTTCATTTAGGTCCGTATTAATAAATCGAGCTCAATCTTGAGATCGAACTTGAGATGTTGTTTTTGACAGATGTTCCATACATTAAACGTCAAAACTGCATCTTAAGATCGATCTCAACTTTGAGATGCATTTATTAATACGGGCCTTAATCAACTAATAATATATACCTAAACCTCAACAATTGGTACCACGAACTATTAGTCGAGTAACCGACTCATTTAGGGCCGATTTCACCAACACATTAGCGGACCGTTAGAGCTGTAAACGGACTGTTACCCATCAAACTATCGGTCACTGCTCTAACGGTACGTTAGTGTGTTGTTGAACACGGTCCTAGTCGATTATTCGACTATAGCATAATGGCCGGCGCACATAGAGCACGGCATGGCATGGCATATTCATTTTATCAATCGAATTTAATACTTATCCAATCGGAATAAGGTGCTCCAGCGGGTGCACCGAGAAAATGCTCCGCGATGCTCCGAGGTCGATCACCGAGCATTGAAATATATACCTTATTTCGATTGGATAAGTATTAAATTCGATTGATTAAAAATATAATGCCATGCCATGCCGTGCTCTATAGTCTGATTTTTAATTAGACGAAGTAAACTGACAGGTGCTAATGTCACTTTTCGATATAAATAGAAAAAATAAGGTTCAAATTCATAGAACAGTGACATTTTTAGCTGTCAGTTTGCTTCGTCTAATTAAAAATCAGACTATATGTGCGCCGGCCATTACATGATCAAGTCACATATGAACATATATCAATTAATATATTGTGATGAAATACATTTTATTAATCGGACTACTCGCTCAAGAATTCCTTTGCACTGAAGGGTAAGGTTTGACAATGACGTTGTATACAGGGTTATTGGTAAAACACTAACTACCTTGCAGGACTGTATTACTGAAATCATAAACAACAACTTTTCGTATGTCTATTATCTGTTTGTCTATTATCTTTTAGTATATAATACATTTAACAAAATATCACACGCTAAAAAGTATGAAACAAGAAAATATTCTCATCTAGTGAATAGCCGTGGTCCGTTTAAGTACTTAAGGGCAAAGTGGAATATACCGTGTACCACGGCTATCCTCTAGATGAGAATATTTTCTTATTACATACATTTTAGAGCGTGATTTTTTGTTAAATGTATAATGTTTTGTAAAGTCATAGAACAAAAGTTGTTGTTTATAATGTCAGTAATACAGTCCTGCAAGGTTTTTAGTGTTTTACCAATAACCCTGTATAATAAACCCGACATAAATGAACATTAGGTATCTGTAAAACAGCACAATATCTGAACGAAACTATACGTACATATCAAGAAAACAAACCATATAACCTGTAGTAAGAAAGAGATGAAAACATACAATAATCGTTGGCGCGCGAATTGGTTTACAATCAAAGAAATACTTGATCGTGTAGTTCCTGAAATCCAATTACAGTATAAAATAACTAAATATACCGATTACCCGAATATATTTATAACTCCCAGTCTCTCACGAACACAATGGAAATGCAACATTAAAATGTATTATTACAACTCCACAAAAAAATGATTTGTAAAACGAGGTCGCCTGCATCGCAGTCGTCAACCTCATAGTCTGTAGATGCCTATACTCTGATTTTTAATTATATGAACTAAAATGACAGATATAAATGTCAATTTCTATTTTAGGGCACCCGCAAACATGCCACTTTTAGCAACGGCGATCGACGATTTAGTCGCTTTTTAGAAGCTAAGTGCAGCGACCAGTCGCAAGATCGCGCGATTTAGATACTGCGATCGAACGCAGAGTGTCGCCAAAACGCGATGCAGTCGCAAAATCGCCGATCGCCGATGCAAAAAGTAACATGACTGCGGTGGCCCTTAATGAAGATATTTTTTATGTGATCATGTTTTTGTTATTCTTTAGTAAATAAAATTGAATAAATTTGAACCGGAATCATAAAAACAACATCCATGATGAACAGATCAAATTAATTTTACGTTTGACATAACAAGCTGTCATTTTAGTCTATGAAATTAAAAAACAGAGTATAGTACAGTACACTCGACATAGTGCAGTATTTGTTTATGGTATAGCCAGGCTAGTTTAAAACCTATTGAATATTTTAAATGCCTCCCCTATCTCATTGTCATAGATCCTAACATTAAGGGTGGCAGTAGGCGTCCGATTTCGTTTCCGAATGTCTGATCCGACTTAACTATCGGATCTGATGTCACTTCATAGACATCCGGTTTTAATAGCGACCATAGCCAGCCATTTGGAGGCGCTCATAGCCAGCTGCAATCACTGATCGGTAAACGATCGGAGGTTAAGCAACGCTTGGCAAGGTCAGGCAGAGATGGGTGACCGTTTAGTGTAATTTTGAAGGACGGTCATGGTTTTATGTTCGTTTCTTCTTCTGTGGTTAGTGGCCAACCTGGTGTCAGAGTTGTTCAAGCCGCCCGAAGGCCTCTGACAAGGCTTAACAACTGCTGCCTAGATGACAGCAACCGGGACCGACTTTTTACGTGCCCTCCGAAGCACGGAGACGCTCAGTTTGAAATGCCACCATTACCATATGGCCATGTTTGTTTCCCGGCCATAAAACCGTCGCCTCTGCGCTGTTGTCGTCCGACCCGATCATCGCATCGGATATGTATTGAGTATTCAAAAAAATGTACCTATAGCACAAGTGCCTTCCGATTGTCGGATCCAACTATCGGACGTCTATTGCCACCCTTAAAATCGACATTAAAGACATACTTATACTAACAAAATACCCGATTTAAGCTTAGTGCACACAGGCCGGGTATTACATCAATATCCGTAGTGGAACTGCCTTTATGTCGGTGTCGTGTGATTGTGGGAACCCCGCCTAATATAAGTACCTCGGTTGTTGTGTAACCTGTGAAAATAAAATAATAAAAATAGTAAGTTCAAAAACTAAAACCCGACTTCTGAAAAATCACGCTCTTTAAATTATGAAACAAAAAAAAAACTCATCTATAGTCTGATTTTTAATTAGACGAAGTAAACTGACAGGTGCTAATGTCACTTTTCGATATAATGTTCTATTTATAAGGTAATAAGGTTCAAATTCATAGAACAGTGACATTTTTAGCTATCAGTTTGCTTCGTCTAATTAAAAATCAGACTATAGAGGATAGCCGTGGTCCGTGTAGGTCCTTCAGGGCAAAGTGGCATATGACCACGGATCAAGGCTAAAAAAATCATATAAGTATTCTATTATTTCTGAATTTCAATACATTTTTGATACCATCTAATTCTATTCCCGATATTCATTCAAACCCCCAAGTATTATTATTACCTACTTTTGAAACATCCTGTATAATAAAGCGATAAAACAATTGTCAAAAACTAAATTCCATGTCATGTATCATAGCAAGTAACACGTTACGTATAACATGTTACACAACACGAGTGCGCAATAAAAAAATACTGTTGACGACCAAATTCTACGTCATGTAGCATGTAACACGTTACATGTAACTTTTTACGAGGCGTTTCTTCATTGGCCGGTCTAGCCTGGCACCGACACCGACATCGGTGGACGTATAATTCTATGATATGTACTGCACGCTGTCTCTCTGGCCTGTCCCGGCACCGACATGTCGTTGCCGGCTCCGGCATGTCGTCGACAACAAGGGGGCGTCCATAAATTACGTGAGAAGATTTTTGTGATTTTTCGACCCCCCCTCCACCCTTGGTGAGATTTCGTGAGAATTGGCTCGACCCCGACCCCCTCTTATCTCACGTGAGATTTTTCAAAAGCCATATTCTAGTGGAGAAACGTGTTTTACTTAATTAAACTCTCGCAATTTTACACTGTTTCTTAAAAAAAAATACGTGAGATTTGCCGCGAGCCCCCCTCTCCCCCACGTGAGATTTGGTGAGGTTTGGCCCGACCCCCTCTCCCCCTAAATGCCTCACGTAATTTATGGACGCCCCCCAAGTCTCCCATTAAGGTACGATTCCGACGAACGCGGCAGACAACAGACGTCAGTCGGTCTCATACAAATTGTGGCGATGACATGTGCCGCGACGGCAGACGGCATTACAATTTGTATGACGTCTGCCGTCTGCCGCGTTCGTCGAAATCGTACCTTTAGTACCTTTAGTGTAGTCGGGCCGGCATCGTTATGTATTTGTTGTGTACCTAGTGTATCTACGCAAGTTTCTATGTAAGCGTTCGAGAGTTCGTGTCTCCATAGTAGAAATATGGATAGTAAGTTATCTTCATAGAAAGATCATAGAAGATAACTTACTACACATTTTTCTACTATTGCGTCTCTGTGGAACTACGAAGCCGTCGTGTCATGTCGGTCAAATGAAGAATGTAGCTATCGGCGTCGTGTCGGTGAGTAGTGCCGGTGTCGGTGTTCGTGCAACATGTTCGCGTACCTGTTACGTGTTGCGGTGTTGCACGCGCGCCGCGATCCTGTACGCCAGGAAGGGCCACACGACCAGCAGCAGCAGCGTCGGCGCGCTCAGCTCCTGCCACGGCCAGCGCCAGCCGCGGGACACTTGCTGCAGACCACACAATCATCATCATCATCATCATCATCATCACCATCATCATAATCATCATCATCATCATCATCATCATAATCATCATCATCATCATCATCACCATCATAATCATCATTACCATCATCATCATGATCATCATTACCATAATTATCATCATCATCACCATCATAATCATCATTACCATCATCATCATGATCATCATCACCATTATCATCATCATCATAATCATCATTACATTCATCATCATGATCATCACCATCATCATCATAATCACTAACACTATTATCATCATCATCACCATTTCCCCCCATCATCATTTACATTTTGACCCCTTTTTTCTGTTTCCTCTGTCTTATGTTGCAAGTTGCAACTATCGAATAAATTTTTTTCTTTCTTTTCTTTTCTCTTCTTTATCAATACATGTCAGCCAAAAGACGTCCACTGTAGGACATAGGCCTCCCCAAGGTTTTCCACAACGACCGGTCCTGTGGTACTTGCATCCAGCGGTTTCTACCTTCACTAGGTCGTCGGTCCACCTTGTGGGTGGCTACCTGTGGGACTAGCATGGACCAATTACTAAGGGGACTGGCCCTAAGCAACTCGGCCGAGTGGTCGGCCTAGTACTAACATCGACATAAACCGAAGCGAGTAGTTAAACTATTTACCGGTAGATAGAACAATGAAAATGAAAAAACAATGACCACGTTTTTTTTCATACATACATATATCTAATAAGGGCACCTCTTTCTTTAGTCTTTACTCTGTGCCAACCTGGTGTCAGAGTTGTTCAAGCCGCCCGCAGGCCTCTAACAAGGCTTAACTGCTGCCTAGATGACAACAACCGGGACCGACTTACGTGCCCTCCGAAGCACGGAGACGCTCAGTTCAAATGCCACTAAACGGTCACCCATCTCTGCCTGACCTTGCCGAGCGTTGCTTAACCTCTGATCGTTTACCGATCAGTGATTGCAGCTGGCTATGAGCGCCTCAATGGTGATGAGTAATGCAAGGTGGACTCACGTCGAGCAGACGGCGGTCTCCCTCCACGGCCTTGCGCAACGCCGCTACATCTGCTTCGAGCCGCGCCAGCGTGCCCGGCAACTGCTCCAGTACCTTCAGGTCTGACACACAACAAAGCATATAATGTTAGCCCTTTTAGCGTCCCACTCCTGGGCACGGGCCTCCCCTCAATGCGAGGGGGATTCAGGCCGTCATCCCCCGTAAGTTCGAACCAAAAAACGTCAAAAATATAAATTTTCTTGTATGGGCACCCCCCTTTATTTTTGACTATTCAACCTATTCTTTTTAGTTTATTTTAAGTATTTTTTGTTGTAGTGGCAACAGAAATACAGATTCTGTGAAAATTTCAAATAAAAACAAAAAAAAATGTAACGTCACCAAGCCAACTAGACACTCGGGTATAAATATCAAATGATTTAACGTAACGTCACGACTTTTATCCCCATTCGGGGGTAGTCAGAGGCTTGAGTGGCCATACACCACCACATTGTGGAGGTATTAACCAACTCAAAGCCCACGTGTCACCAGATAGTCAGAACCCAACGTGACAGGTGGTGAACCGTGTCGCCGTGTATACAGGAACTGACTATTACCTAATCCCGAGGGATAGGTAGGTTTCCTCACGATGTTTTCCCTCACCGTAAGCGAACTGTAAATAATGCACATACATGATAATTCATCCATTGAATAGTTGTAGTAGTTGAAAGTATATAATGTAAGCCCTTTTAGCGTCCCACTTCTGGGCACGGGCCTCCCCTCAATGTGAGGGGGATTCAAACCGTCATCCACCGTAAGTTAGAAGCAAAAAACCTCAAAAATATCAGTTTTCTTGTATGGGGACCCCCTTTATTTTTTACCATTCAACCCCCCTATTCTTTTTATTTTATTTGTAGTATTTGTTGTTGTAGCGGCAACAGAAATACACATTCTGTGAAAATTTCAAGTCTCTAACTATTACGGTTCGTGAGATACAGCCCGCTGACAGACAGACAGCGTAGGCTTAGTACAAACAAGCAACAACAACAACAAGTTTGTCTGCGGAGAATTGCTAATTGTTAGGGTCCATGACTCATGACAGACATACTCTCGACTGACAGGGAGTTAGGTCTTGTTGGCTTCTTCTATTATCGATCAATTCATTTGGTTTATAATATTGGAGGTTGACAATTCCGAGGGTGAGTGGTGGGTCCCTCTCTATAATTGTTTATCCAGTTAGATGCAGTTGATTAATTTAAAATCCTCTGCCGTCCCGTCCGCCATTCTACGGGCCCAAGGCGTGTGTATAGTTGTATAGTGTATACTCACGCGTGAGTTGTGACGTGATCTGGTGCGCGTGTCCATTGCTGAGCGGCGCGGGCCGCGGCGGCCGGGCCGCCGGCGCGGGCGCCGCCTCGGGCTCGCTCTGCCCGTGGAAACCAACACATCAGGGAAGAAACTACATATATACGGTAGCTGATTATGTAGATGCTTAGTGATAATCGTTTCTGAGTTATGGGCCTTTGAATATTTGTGACAGCTTTCGTGTTGCGGCCTTAGAACACAACAATTGGCGTAGATACCAGTGTATTTTGCAAGCAACCACTAATATTTATTCAAAAGATAGTTGTGAAAATATTACCAATTTAATAATAATATTAGCCCCTTTTAACGTCTCACTCCTGGGCATGGGCCTCCCCTCAATCCGAGGGGGATTCAAGCCATAATCCACCACGCAGGCCCAGTGCGGGTATTTCACATGTCTTCCGAAAACTTGTTAGATTTTCTAAGACATGCAGGTTTCCTCACCATGATTTCCGTCACCGTAAGCAAGTGATAATCATATTAAAGTTATGATTCGCACATAGATTTTGAAAATCCACAGGTGCGAGCCGGGGTTTGAACCCTGGATCTTTAGCCCGCAAGACGCGTGCTTAACCAATCGGCTGTCCTTGTTTAAATTAATTTCAATTTATGTATGTATTCATATATTTTAATTCTATCCCCGATACTCAACCAAACCCCCGCCCGAGTATTATTTCCTACTTTCGAAACATCATGTATAAAACGTCATTGTTAGTGGTCGTGTTCGTGGATTAGTATGAGTATACCGAGTACGATACTCACATCGACGGTGTCTATGTACTCGTCCTCCGAGTCGTGTCGCGCGCGCGGCGCGGGCGACGCCGCACGCACCGGGGACGACGCACCGCTCACCGACCGGGAACCTGGCACATCATCAATACAAATACTAAATCATCACCATCCTCATCATCATCATCGTCACCGTCATCGTCATCGTCACCGTCATCGTCATCGTCGTCGTCATCGTCATCGTCATCGTCATCATCATCATCATCATCATCATCATCATCATCATCATGTCAGCCAAAAGACGTCGACTGTTGGACATAGGCCTCCCTCAAGGTGTTCCACAACGACCAGTCCTGTGCCACTTTTGACGGGCCCGTTAGCGTGGTTGGTAAGATTCCGCCTATCACGCTGCAGGTCGTAGGTTCGATTCCTACCCGGAACATGCATTTTTGTGCATGAACATGTCTGTATGTCCCGAGTCTGGGTGTAATTATGTGTATTAAGTATGTATTTACAAACAAAAAGTAGTATATGTAGTAATATCAGTTATCTGGTTTCCATAGTACAAGCTCTGTTTAGTTTGGGATCAGGTAGCCGTGTGTAAAAGAATGTCCCAGGATATTTATTTTAACTTACACGTAGGTGAATTGTGCTCGGAGCGGACCCTGGCCAGCACGTCGCCTGCGACCAGCTCCAGGTCGTTGCTCGGGAAGCTCTGGTCGTCGTCATCCACCGACAGGAACGACGCTACGTCAGAGTTGTATGACATCGTCTCTACTATCTGAAAACAAACAAACAAACAAAATATTCACATTTGAAAATGTAGTCATACCATAATGCCGCCATAATGTTTTTTTTTTACCTGACTACGGCGGAGGGTTATGATTTTGACCGGTATGTATGTATGTATGTATGTATGTGCATCTGTTCCCACATAACTTCCAAACGACTTGTCGTAATTTGACAAATGAGGTATCGTTAGAAGCGGCTTAATGGCGCGCTGGTTATAGGCTATGTGACGTCACATAAAATTGCATACGGCGCCCTCTAGAGGACATAATGTCATGAACTAAAAAAAAACTTTTTTTAATGAAACCGTGTCGGGTATCAAATGAAAGAACTTGATGAGCACATTTCAAAAATATATATATTGTTACCTATAACTCCAAAATAATTAAATAAAAAGTAAGTTTAAAAACTAAAACCCGACTACGGAAAAAACGCGCTCTAAAAAAACTAAAACCCGACTACTGAAAAATCGCGCTCTAAAAAGTATGAAACAAGAAAATATTCTCATCTAGAGGATAGCCGTGGTCCGTGTAGGTCCTTTAGGGCCAAATGGCATATGAACACGGACCACGGCTATCCTCTAGATGAGAATATTTTCTTGTTTCATACTTTTTAGAGCGCGATTTTTCAGTAGTCGGGTTTTAGTTTTTAAACTTACCTTTTATTTAATTATTTTGGAGTTATAGGTAACAATATATATATTTTTGGAATGTGCTCATCAAGCTCTTTCATTTGATACCCCACACGGTTTTATTAAAAAAAGTTTTTTTTTTTAGTTCATGACATTATGTCCTCTAGAGGGCGCCATATACAATTTTATGTGACGTCACATAGCCTATAACCAGCGCGCCATTAAGCCGCTTCTAACGATACCTCATTAGTCAAATTACGACAAGTAGTTTGGAAGTTAGGTGGGAACAGACGCACATACATACATACATACATACATACATACATACATACATATATACATACATACATACATACATACATACATACATACATACCGGTCAAAATCATAACCCTCCGCCGTAGTCGGGTAAAAAGTATGAAACAAGAAAATATTCTCATCTAGAGGATAGCCGTGGTCCGTGTTCATGTGCCATTTGGCCCTAAAAGACCTACACGGACCACGGCTATCCTCTAGATGAGAATATTTTCTTGTTTCATACTTTTTAGAGCGCGTTTTTTCCGTAGTCGGGTTTTAGTTTTTAAACTTACTTTTTATTTAATTTAACCAATGTAACTCGATATGATGTAATGATTCTAACGATACCCCATACATCCAAATCTGTTCACGCATTTAAAAGTTATAATAATAATAATAATATGAGTCTTTATTGCTGTTGTTTACAGAGTTATAAAAATCTTAAATGTAATCGACATAATTATGTAGTGCAATTTAATTAATAAGTTTTACAAGTTGTTTTCTAAATATCGGCAATCACTTCAACTATTTTACACAGCTTGTCTTTCGACAAAGGCCTCCTCCAAAGATTTCCATTTTGTCGTGTCTTTAGCAATCCGAATCCATTCTGGACCAGCTACTTTTTTGATGTCATCCTCCCAACGTTTTGTTGGCCGCCCTTTGTTTCTTTTGCTATCTCTTGGGTACCATTCAGTTATTACTTTGGTCCATTTATCTTTTCTATCTCGTAATATATGCCCTATCCATCGGCATTTTTGTTGTTTATATACTATTTTGACATCTTTGAATTTTGTATGTAAAATGTAAATGTAATGTAACGTCACGACTTTTATCCCCATTCGGGGGTAGTCAGAGGCTTGAGTGGCCATACACCACCACATTGTGGAGGTATTAACCAACTCAAAGCCCACGTTTCACCAGACAGTCTGAACCCAACGTGACAGGTGGTGAACCTTGTCGCCGTGTATACAGGAACTGACTATTACCTAATCCCGAGGGATAGGTAGGTTTCCTCACGATGTTTTCCCTCACCGTCAGCGAACTGTAAATTATGCACAAAGATGAAAATTCATCCATTGGTGCATGCCCCACCGGGGATCGAACCTGGGACCTTCTGATTGCTAGCCCAACCTGTTCACCCCTAGGCCGCAGTCGCAGTTGAATTTTGTTATACTCTTTATTTCTTTTAAACTTACTCTATCTCTTCTCTTAACCCCGATTACACTTCTTTTTATTCCGTTCTGACAGACTTTAATTTAAAAGTTATCTATACATATAATAAGAATGTAAAATTGGTCGCGTCTGTACATTCGAAATATTTGGAAAAAAAATAGTGGGGGGGACTTAGATTGACCAGCAGAATTCATTTTTATCATTTTTAGAATTTTTGTCTGTGGGTATGTTTGTATGTTTGTATGTTTGCTCAGATTTTCGAAAGAGCACAACTTCGAATCCACCGGATGGATTTCAATGAAATTTAGCATGGATATGACTAATAGTCTAACTTAACATCTAGGATACTTTTTTTTTCGAAAATGTTTAGGGTTGCCACAGAAAATTCAAAAAACTGCTTAAAAATTCTAAATGTTTGAAAGAGCACAACTTTGAATCCACCGGATTAATTTCAATGAAATTTGGCATGGATATGACTAATAGTCTAACTTAACATCTAGCATATTTTTTTTTTTCGGTAATGTTTAGGTTTGCCACAAAACATTCAAAAACTACCTAAATATTCGAACACGCACAACTTCGAATCCAGTGGATTGATTTCAATGAAATTTGGCATGGATATGACTAATAGTCCAACTTAACATCTAGGATATTTTTTTATAAAATATTAGATTGTAAATTTTTATGACCACACGGAAATTCTAGCCAACAATAAGTTTTAGTTATTGAAATACGTCTATTTAGAGCGGAGCTCTACGGAGCCCTACGTTGTGTGTGATCCGACACTATTTGGAATACATAATCTTAATTTTAATAATAATAATAAATATTTTATTGCTGCGTTCTACCATCTTAAGTTTCGTTTTTCTTAACTAGATGTCGCTATACTTAAAATCAGACAATACCTGCCTTGCACCACATGTCAAAATTTAATATCTTCCTTGCTTCAAGAAATTTAGTTTTTTTATTCCTAATTACGTATAAAAAATATTAAGCGGGTCTTTGTATCACGCGGAATCTTAGACGTTAACTCTGGAATTCATCTCCACAGTACTAATGCCGTAGGGAAGCTACCTACCTAAGAAGTAAGTCTAGAGGACCTGCTGATTTTGAATTAAGTAGTAATAGAAACACAGACATTGAACTCTGAACTCCAACCCCTCAGGAATGATGCTGCTGGGTAACTGCCTGCTTAAACCATAAATCTGGAGGACCTGCTAACTTTGAATTAGCAATGTGGGTATCAAGTAGAAACTTCTCAGGCGAGGTCGCGTTTCCGATCCGGCGCTAGAATTTAAGGAAAACATGTAAAATGACTACTTGTAAGTGCCCTCCTAGGCCTAAACATAATAAACGCTTTGACTATTGACTTAGACGATAAACTCCGGACTCTAACTTTTTAAGCACGATGTTGCGAAGTGACTCTTACCTAAGCCGTGAGTCTGGAGCACTCACTCATTTTAAATAAGGAACATGGGTATCAAGTACAAACTTAAACATTGAGCTCTGGAGTCCAACCGCTCAGTCGTGATACTGTGAGTAACTACAGATATAGATAGACGGATACAGATAGACTGGTACAGACAGAGATACTCACCTACCGATAGATTACAGACAGACCGATTCAGACAGACAGATACTTACAGCTAAACTGATACACACAGACAAATAAAGTCAAACTTTTGTTATACAACTAAGGCGCCAGGCAAGCGTACGGCCCACCTGTTGTTAAGCAGTTACCGTTCCCAATAGATGCTTGCAACCAAAGGCATCGGTAGCACGTTTCCAACCTGAAGGGGAGTGGGGTTAGTGGGAGGGGACGGGGAGGTGGCTGGGTTGCGCTTCCGGCTCTCTCCCTCATCATACGAAACGAAGGTAAATTAGCTACTTGAATGCCGATCTCCACCTTACTGGTCAGACTCTACCACCTTACTGGTATAGACTGGTACAGATAGACAGCCACGGACACACGAACTCAGACTGATGCAGACTGACGTAATACAGATTAGACGATAGACAAAATTATATTTAAGGGCTTCACCGACTGGACGCGGACGGAGTCGCGGGCACAGCTAGTGGTGGAATAAATATAATTCATTGCCAAGCCACCCATTGGGCTAAAATGATGACCGATTGGGTCCCACGACTAGCCAAACGGCATCGCGGCAGGCCCAGGAGATGGCGGGATGAGTTGGACTCCTACTTGAAGGATTGGCCCAGTATTGCCATAAACAGGGAGGGGTGGAGGAAGGAAGGGGAGACCTTTGCCCAGCAGTGGGACGACACAGGTTGACAAAAAAAAAATTGCCAAGCCTTCAATAATATTTTTTTATAGTACTGTGGTGGCAAACAAGCGTACGGCCAGCCTGATGTTAGGCAGTTACCGTAGCCTATAGATGCGTGCAATATCAAAGGCATTGGTCGCACGATACCGACTTGAAGGGGGGTGGGACTGAGGAAGGGGAAGGGGGGTTATCCGAGATAGTAAGCCAAATTCTTCACTTATCAAGGATTACCATGATAAACAGAAAATAATGATAGTATTATCACATACATTTTTATAAGACTTAATCAAAGGTTCCTTAAGTTAATTTTAATCATAGACGAATAATCAACCTTTTTAGGCAGGCAGAGATAGGGGGCTATCCATAAATTACGTCACACGTAAAGGGGGGGAGGGGGTCGACGAAATGTGACATTGTGTGACAAGGGGATGGGAGGGGTCCTAAGTGTTGTGACGTCACATTTAAAAATATAATATATCTAAGTATTAAAACCGAAATTTGAATTGTTAACTAAAAATTTTGAAAATTTAAAAAAATTGTGACGTCACATAGGGAGGGGGGGAGTCTCGCAAATGTGACCAGCTGTGACATGGGGGAGGGAGGGGTCTAAAAATCATGAAATTCGTGTGACGTAATTTATGGATGGCCCCTAGGTCCATTTAGTGGAATTTGAACTAAGCGTCTCCGTGCTTCGGAGGGCACGTTAAAAGTCGGTCCCGGTTGTTGTCATCTAGGCGGCAGTCGTTAAGCCTTGTCAGAGGCGGCGGGCGGCTTGAACAACTCTGACACCAGGTCCTCTGGTACCAGGGCACCATACGATATGAAGAAGATGTATTGTCTAAAGCGTTGTTATTGTTTACCTTATGTAATTCGTCGACGTATGCCTGCATAGCCTCGTCGCGAGTCATGTTGCCTAGTTTGTTCCATGACTCCCATTTTGCTCTGAAATTATAAAAATCATATTGGAACTTACACTAAGGGTACGTTTCCACTGACGCGAAACTGGGCAGAGTGGAGCTGAGCGGACCGTGATTCGGCCAATCGCAGGGCTCGAAATCTCCACTCCGCTCTTGGCCCATCACAGTTGGCCAATAACAGTGCTTTTCTCGGCTCTACTCCGCCCAGCTCCACGTCAGCCACGTCACGTCATTACCGACAGTCGGGTTTTTTTTATAGGACTGAGTTAGCAAATAAGTGTACGGCCCGCCTGATATTAAGCAATTACCGTAGCCTTAGATGCTTGCAATACCAATGGCATTGCTCGCACGTTGCCGAACTGAAGGGGAATGGGACGGAGGAAGAGGGATGATGGTTGGGTTGTCCTCTCACTCATCGTAAGAAACGCAGCTGTAATAGCTGCTTTACGCCGATCCTCTGTGGTAGTACTACCCCGGTCGAGCCAGCCCGTATATGAGCTGCAGTCAATTGGCTACAGCTTGGCTCTACGAATTAAATAGGTATTACCGACAGTTGGTATTACCGACAGTCAGTATTACCGACAGTCAGTATTACCGACAGTCAGTATTACCGACAGTCAGTATTACCGACAGTCGGAATTACCTACAGTCGGTATTACCGACAGTCGGAATTACCTACAGTCGGTATTACCAACAATATTATGTTTAGTTCTGGCATACCTGTTGACTACATCCCAGAAGCCAGGTTTCGGCTTTTCGCACGACCCCTCGGTGGCCTGTTTGAAGTAGCTGTAGAAACGCAGCATCATCTCATTGCTGGGCTGGTATGAACCTGGGGAAGAAGGGAAAATATGTCTATACTTCTATACTAATACTAATACTGATACTGATACTGATACTGATACTGATACTGATACGGATACGGATACTAATACTAATAATATAAAGAGAAAAGATAAGATTTGTATTTTTGTATGTTTGTAATGAGTAAACTCAAAAACTACAGGACCGATTTCAAAAATTATTTCACCATTAGAATGCTACATTATCCCTGAGTAACATAGGCTATATTATTTGAGATCTAGGATATCCGGGTTACGGTATCCGGTAAAAACGGAAAACGGGATCCGAGATACGGGATCCGGGATCAGCTAGGCTATTCTGTAACGACAAACTCACTTCGCACGCGTGAATTTGCAGGTGATATGTCAAATTTTGTATTGAAATTTGACATTTCACTAGAAAATTCACGCGTGCGAAGTGAGTATGACGTTACAGAATAGCCTAGCAGAGATCCGATTTATTTTAATTTAAAATCCACGCGGACGAAGTCGCGGGAAGCTAGTATTTAATAAAAAAAATATGAAGATGGCGATGGAAGACGCCTAGAAAGAGATGGCGTGACGATCTTTACGCCTTCGAGAAGGAATGGCAAAGAGCCGCTGAGGACAGAGATCAGTGGGAGAAGATGGGAGAGATCTTTGCCCAGCAGTGGGACGAAATAGGTTAAAAAAAGACTTGACACGTCAGATAATAAAATAGGTAGATAGGTGATACGCGCCGTAAGTTGCACTTTAAAACGTGACCACTTGTTACTTCAGCTTCGCGTCACCACCGAAAGCGTGAACAGTGCGTTTGACAAGTGTTTAGGCGACCGCATTTGTTTGCCATTTATTATGAAGGTAACCAGTCTATGTATTTTATAAAAGGTCATTGTACGATATTCAATATTCATTACCTATTTATATTTCATCACATCAGGTTTTCTCAGGAAACACTTCGTCATTTTAATTATCGTCCCATTTCATGTTTGACCGGTAACATTTGCTGGCTCAAGTAAATACTCTTTGTTGTTAAAGCACAGATACTAAAATTATTATCGATAGTAAATAACATTACACGTAAATCAAAATGTACTCAAGATGTTAGTAGCTAAGGTTGCTTTCGCGGTGTTTAATGTTTGTTTTCAAACTAATCATGAACCTTTGACCTCGTACTGTTTATGTGCAGAATATAAACAAAGAGATCGATGTATAAAGTACATAATTGTTTGGATCTAAATAAATATGTACTCAACATGAAAAGGTTGATAATAAACCTTTGAGAAAATGGAAAAGCGTCTTTGACACGAATTAAGAGCCGGGCACCACTAGCGCGCTGCGCTGCGTCGTCGCAACGGACAACGCATTGTATGCCACACCTGCGTTACGACGACGCACGACGTCGCAACGCAAGAGGGTGACGCCACGCCGTCGTATACCTCATTTCGTATACGCACGTCTCCTTCTAGGAGCGGAACGCTGTACTCATCCCACCGACAGCGCAGCGCATCTCCCTCCCCCGCTTCGTCTCTCCGTTGAAACGTCGCATGCGACGACGCAACGCATAAATGTGGCATGCCACTATAAAATATATGGAAAACGACGCAGCGGCGACGCCGCGACGACGCCGCGACGACGCAGCGACGACGCAACGCAACGCGGTAATGGGGCCTGGCCCTTAGCAGGCCCTCCAGACCTCCAGTCCCTTAACAATTGTCCATTGCGATACAACTGTTCTTTAATAATATTATCTTCGTGCATTCTTGATAATAAATCGCAAATATTTGGCGGTCGACATGTTGTCGGCTATCTGTTAGCAACCCTCTGGCCGACAACTTGCCGACCGGCAAGAATTTGCGATTTACAATGAAGAATGCACGAGGATAATATTAAAGATCAGTGGCTTCGCACGAGGTCCAGAGCAACTGCTGTATGGCATCCTTACGAAGTAGGTAGGGTTACCATTACCATTTCGAATTTTGAAAAATCCTGTAAAAAGCCGGATAAAATAAAAACCCGGATAATTTAGTGTCATAATTAAATAATAAATCGAACACGCAGCGTACTTATTAGCGTGACAAAAGACGTCAATTCAATTCTTTATTTGCGTAATATGGGTTTACAGAAGATGTTACATTTTGGGTTCTTTCACCATCCGTCCGATCCGTCCGATTTCACTTCCGACTGTCTGATCACAATCGGACGTAGTAATACCACCCTTACATGGATAGCGAACGCGGGGAAGGGTGCGTGCAAACCGCAGCTTAACTATATGATCTTTGACTGCGGTGACCGCCTGATTCCGGACAAAAATCCGCACAAAGTCAACACAGCAGACCAAAAGTCCGGGCATGTCCGGACAAATCCAGACGGATGGTAGCCCTAGTAGTAGGTACTATTAAACAGGTATGTAGACGTAGGTACTATAGATATGTATCGTGTATTCAAGCAGCGTCGTCAATGACCGACTTATCGACCTCTGGGCTCTGAGGGCCTACTCTTTTACAAACGAAAACGAAATTTCGGACGAAATTCGCGTATTTCCTACCTACTACGTTTCTCATTGATTCCGACATTTCTTACGAACGAAAATTGTTTGACGTTTAGATTCGACGACGACGAAGACGTCAAACAGTTTTCGTTCGTAAGAAATGTCGGAATCATTGAGAAACGTTTTCGTTTGTAAAAGAGTAGGCCCTCTGGCCCATGTGACCTGCAACATGCAACCGAATCAATATCAGTGTAGAATTACAGTGTTCAACCTTCTTTGTATGTTAAGGGCCATAAAACACCGGGACGCTATGGCGCCGTCCGCGTCGCCGGCTACGTATCCAACAATTTGTATTGATGGCGACGTCGTCAGTCCGTCGGCAGGTATGTTACCTGTCATGCATTTCAATACGAATTAGTTGGCTACGGTGGCTGGCGACGTCGCCATGACGTCCCGGTGTGTTATGGCTCTAAGGTGTACTTTGTTGTTATCAATGGCATGTTAACGCACAACCAACACTGATTAGTTTGTTTTCGCATGGTATCTAGATTTTTGATCGATTTTACACGACTGCCCTAAAAAAGGAGTGTATATGTGTTTAGGGTTCATGTATGTATGTATGTATGTATGTGAGATTCTTTATTCCACCATAACTTATAAATGCCTGAACCGAATTGGATGTATGGGGTATCGTTAGAATCCTTACATCATTCCGGGTAACACTGGGTATATTATTTTTGAAAAAAATCTATATGGCGGCATTATGGCTCAAAAATCAAATGTGAAAATAAAATTTTTTTCTTCCATTATTACAATATGGGTTGAAGGGTTGAAAAATTGAAGGCCTCTATGTGCACATTTCAAAAATATATTATTTCTTGGCATAATTTAACATAGGTAGGGTGTACATGTAAAACAAACATTTCATTTTTGGCTGCTGTCACTAAAATGCATAAAATAAAAAATTAAAATTAAAAAAAAATAAAAACACGACTGCCCTGCCAAAAACGAACTAAAAAGTATAAAACAAGTGCAGTGTCATTGTAGTCGGGGGACCTCTTAAATTAAAAAGTGTTCCACAGAACGGCCACCCCGACTGCAATGACACTGCACTTGTTTTATACTTTTTAGTTCGATTTTGGCAGGGCAGTCGTGTTATTAATTTTTTTAAATTATTTATTTTTTAGAGTTCCATACCCAAAGGGATTTTGGAGTTGGCGCCTAGGATCCACTAGCATCAATTTTTTTTTTTTTTCTAATTTGACCATTTTCTTTCTGACTGTACAGTTTCTTTCAAAATCTGTGAATGCGGGTCAAAATCACTCAAAAAGTTAAGGATAGTCTTTAAAGAACGTTTTCCAGTACAACGGTTAAGGTGCTTGCCTGCTCTCCCGCCGGAAACATCCAATATTTCTGGTAATGAAACATCACTAATTTCAACCGAGGTATTTCCGACAATTATCACCTATCAACGAAAACAAACATCACCTAACCTAACTCCACAAGTCACAAATACATGTGAAGGTTATCAGATCTCGGAATGTTGCATTCTTAAAATAAGACTTAGGCCATTCGTGCACGGTGCTACTCAAAAGAAACAGAGGCCCTACTCTTTTACAAACGAAAACGAACTTTCGGACGAAATTGGCGCATTTCCTACTACGTTTTTCATTGATTCCGACGTTTCTTACGAACGAAAATTGTTTGACGTCTTCAACGTCGTCGAATCTAAACGTCAAACAATTTTCGTTCGTAAGAAATGTCGGAATCAATGAGAAACGTAGTAGGAAATACGCGAATTTTTCGTTTGAAACAGAGTAGGCCCTCAGTAGCGCGCGACCAGCATGTCGCGCGCTACTAATTACCAATTAATGACTAACCAGTTTCTTTAGAGTAGCGTCGTGTACGAGCCGCCATAAAAATACTAGTGCTATTAAATTCTAGCAACTAATTAGTAATTTAAGTGAGACGCTCATAGCTAGCTGCAATCACTGATCGGTAAATGATTAGAGGTTAAGCAACGCTTAGCAAGGTCAATCAGAGATGAGTGACCGTTTAGTGGCTTTTGAACTGAGCGTCTCCGTGCTTCGGAGGGAACGTAAAAATTCTGTCCCGGTTGTTGTCATCTAGGCAGCAGTCGTTAGCCTTGTCAGAGGCCTTCGGGCTTGAACAACTCTGACACCAGGTTGGCCACTAACCATACGATAAGAAGTTAGTAACCGGTTTCGTTTTAGTGGCGCCGTGGTCGAATGGCCTTAGTATCGATTGGTTTATTAATGAGTCCCGTCGTCAATTCAAGTCGCTAGGTTGTCAAGGTTCGATATTGATTAGCGATAGGCTACGATTGCTTAATTATATGCGACGTAGGTTGATAAGGACATTAGGTAATACCGGCCCGTAGAAGCGTAGAAATCAATCCTTGACAAAGCAGCCCGAAGGAAGCACAAATATATGAACGAAGAACTAGATCATCCTTTCCCAAAGTGGGCGATAACGCCCCCTTGTGGGCGATAACGCCCCCTTGTGGGCGCTGCAGGCCTAAAGGGCGGCGTTAAGAGACCCAGAAAAAAAAATGGGGGCGTTGTATAGACTCTACACAACGCCCCCATATTTTTTTGGTTATGGCCCACTTTGGGAAAGGATGAACTAGATCATAGGTTCCCTACACATCGCCCACATTTTTCTGGGTCTCTTACCGCCCCCCTTTAGGCCTGCAGCACCCATCATCCTTTCCCAAAGTGGGCGATAACGCCCCCTGCGTTATCGCCCACTTTGGGAATGGATGAACTAGATGAACATGATGACCAAAACCGATGGCCTGGAATTTCCCCAATCTGTAATCAGTCGGCATTAAGTCTATTCTTGACAGATGAATATCCATATTCAGACGACGGACGGACGGACGGGGGACAATCATGTTTGACTGAAAGTGTCCGTTGGTTTTCGTCATGGACCAATTACTAAGGGGACTGGCCCTAAGCAACTCGGCCGAGTGGTCGGCCTAGTACTAACATCGACATAAAACGAAGCGAGTAGTTCAACTATTTACCGGTAGATAGAACAATGAAAATGAAAAAACAATGACCACGTTTTTTTTCATACATATATCTAATAAGGGCACATCTTTCTTTAGTCTTTACTCTGTGGTTTTCGTCAACTATTAGCAGCCAATTTTGTCTCCGGAAAACGTCTGTCTCAGATTACGTGTAACAGAAATTGCTTTGAAAGGAGATTTACGGAAACTTTTCTTCAAACGTAAATATCCACTGACAGTCAACTCAAGAATAGGTATATTTCGACTTTTAATTGTATTCAGTAACTTGACAGTGAAAGGGATACCAGTTTTTGACAAAAAAAATAGTGAGGTGGTGTAAGAATGAAAGAAATTGAATGAACTCAAATAATGACTTATATGCAAACATTTTATTAATTTTGATAACTCATCATAAAAACACTGTATACACTATTAAAAGTTGTAGAGTTCTTATTCACCATGTCTTCTACGTATGAAATGTTTTTATTTAAAAAAAAAATTACACGATATTTATTTTTAATTCGTTTCTATTAGAAGAAAATAATAAAAGCAAATAACTTTTATTAAATATTCTTATATTCCACATCTCACATACGAATTGACGCAGTTTTATTTAATTAAACCATTTTTATCATTCGTTCTTTACGCAAAATCGTTCACTACCCCAACACTATTAGTGTTGGTATGGTAACATTATTTATCTTTGAACTGTCAAGTTACTGAATACAAGGAATTAAAAGTCGAAATAAAGTCTATCTTATGGACCTATTCATTTTAGAGTCCTAACTCATGTGCGTGAGTACAAGCAGTGGTAGCCGATTGGTTAAGCACGCGTCTTGCGGGGCTTAAGGTCCTGGGTTCAAACCCTGGCTCACACCACTGGATTTTTCGAAATCTATGTGTGAATCATAACTTTAATATGATTATCACTTGCTTACGGTGAAGGAAAACATCGTGAGGAAACCTGCATGTCTTTAGACATGTGAAATCCACCAACCCGCACTGGGCCAGCGTGGTGGATTATGTCTTGAATCCCCCTCGCATTGAGAGGAGGCCCGTGCCCAGCAGTGGGACGTTAAAAGGGCTAAATTACTATTACTTTACTCATGTGCGTATCGGAACTGCGTCCTTTTTACTGAATAACACCTTGTAGAAGATTGATGAATGACGGCTATATTTGGTCCTGAACAGGTGAATTTGGTAACAAAACCATTTGTCGCTGCGCTATGCCTCCGTTATGGCATCGTCGGCCAAATACAAAAGCTTTCGGAATAGTTTGTGTCTATCATACTTTCTCTTTTCTACGAGTAGCCACTAAAAACGGTGGACGATTAAATTTAATGGTGAAAGCACACTAGCGAACGGAACGGTCGCCCTTCGAAGACAAATGGACGTATGCTGTTCTCTTACAGTAGGGTTGCCAACCATACCGCTAAAAACAGTAGCATGTTGTTTTTTTGGGCAATTTTTCACTGTACGGTGAGGGAAAACATCGTGAGGAAACCTACCGATCCCTCGGGATTAGGTAATAGTCAGATCCTGTATACACGGCGACAAGGTTCACCACCTGTCACGTTGGGTTCTGACTATCTGGTGAAACGTGGGCTTTGAGTTGACTTAATACCTCCACAATGTGGTGGTGTATGGCCATTCAAGCCTCTGACTACCCCCGAATGGGGATAAACGTCGTGACGTCATACATTTTTCACTGTTCAATAGAATAAAAATATATACAAAATACTGTTTTTTTAACAACCATCCCAAAACAGTGTTAAGCCGGACACCCACCGCGGCGCACGGAGAGGCCACGCACGTGGGTCAAGCTTCGCTTTGCAAGAAAATGTATGCAATCGTGTCCTCCGCGGCGCACGGAGAGGCTACGCACGAAATTACGTCATGCATACATTTTCTTGCAAAGCGAGGCGTGGTCGTGTGCGTGGCCTATCCGTGCGCCGCGGTGGGTTTCCGGCTTTATCCAAAACCTTACCCACAAAATGCCGCCAAATGTATAGAGATTCTTAACCAGATTACAATGGTTTTACAAAGCATCTCTAGGAACTAAAGTGATTTGTAATGCCAGTGTAAGTTCATCAGTTCAGTTCAGTGTAAGTTTGACGGGCCCGTTAGCGCGGTTGGCGCGGAGGCGCCTTTCACGCTGCAGGTCGTCGTTTCCTACCCGGGACATGCATTTGTGTGCATGAACATGTCTGTATGTCCGGAGTCTGGGTGTATATGTATATTAAGTATGTATTTAGACATCATGAAAAAGTAGTATATGTAGCAATATCAGTTATCTGGTTTCCATAGTACAAGCTCTGCTTAGTTTGGGATCAGGTAACCGTGTTTACAAAAATGTCCCAGGATATTATTATTATTATCATAACTTTCTATATGTTTGGGGGATAGTACTTTACTTACCTAGTACGCGTAAATTAAAGTAAAAAAATATGACCCGCATTTAAGCCCGCTTAGAGTTCAATGGTTTTTTTTACGCCGATCTTCCCCCCTAGCCTAGTGGCATGAACGCTAATCGAATAGAATAGAATAGACTTCACAATGTATGGAAATGTCAAACGTCACTATGCAGATCAACAACAAGTTGCTATGTAGATCACGTGCCTTATGTCATTTCCATACATGAAGCGTAGCGAGCGTACTAATATTTTTTGTATTGTACATATAGTAAGCGACGTAAAGCGACGAATGGGCGATGTAAAGCGACTGTAGCCTAGGGGTGAACAGGTTGGGCTAGCAATCAGAAGGGCCCAGGTTCGATCCCCGGTGGGGCATGCACCAATGGATGAATTTTCATCTATGTGCATAATTTACAGTTCGCTGACGGTGAGGGAACACATCGTGAGGAAACCTACCTATCCCTCGGGATTAGGTAATAGTCAGTTCCTGTATACACGGCGACAAAGTTCACCACCTGTCACGTTAGGTTCTGACTATCTGGTGAAACGTGGGCTTTGAGTTGGCTTAATACCTCCACAATGTGGTGGTGTATGGCCACTCAAGCCTCTGACTACCCCCGAATGGGGATAAAAGTCGTGACGTTATATATTTTTATTATTATTACCCGCATTTAAGCCCGCGTAGAGTTCAATGGCATTTTTTTACGCGGAACTGCCCTCCTAGCCTAGTGGCATGAACGCTAATCGAATAGAATAGAATAGACTTCACAATGTATGGAAATGTCAAACGTCGCTATGTAGATCAACAACAAGTTGCTATGTAGATCACGTGACTTATGTCATTTCTATACATGAAGCGTAGCGATTTGGAAGAACGCTTAGACGTCAGCCACTTGTCTAGCCCTTCTGTACTAATATTTTTTGAACTGTACATATATTTTATTTTATCAAAGGTAAAGCCAATCTGTAGCCAATAGACTGCGACTCATATTCGGGCTAGACCGGGGTAGTACCACCCTCTCACAGAACATCGGCGTCAAGTTATTAATTTAGCTGCGGGACGTACGACATGAGATGGCCGGAAGCCCAAACCCCTCCCCACTCCTCCAGGTCCTCCTTCAGGTTGGCAATGTGCGAGCGATGCCTTTGGTATTGCAAGCATCTATAGGCTGGGGTAACTGCTTAACATGAGGCGGGCCGTACGCTAGTTTGCCGCCTTAATGTTATAAAACCGGCCAAGAGCGTGTCGGGCCATGCAAATTATAGGGTTCCATACTGTAGCCAGGGTAGCTACGGAACCCTAAAAAACTATTGCGGAGACTAAAATTACAACGTATCCGACGACGGCGGGTTACGTAAATTATACGCTCACGTGAACGTAACTGTCTATTTAGTTTTTTTTTTTGCTGACGTTGCAAAATTTGAAAGGTATGCTCTTAGGTAAGGTATAGAACAATATCAACCACATTGCGAGTTTGAGAATTCATAAATTAGCTACCTTACGCCGATCTTCTGTGAGAGGTAGGTTCTACCCCGGTTGAACCAGCCCGTATATTTACACTAGGGGGGCGTCCATAAATTACGTGAGGCGTTTAGAGGGGGTGTGGGGGTAGAGGCGAATCTCACTCAATCTCACGTGGGGGAGAGGGGAGGTCTCGGTAAATATCACGATTTTTTTTCCGCAATAAATAGTGTAAAATTGCGAGACAACATAAGCGAAACATGTTTCTCTACTAAAATATGGCGTTTGAAAAATCTCACGTGAGATTGGGGGGGTTCAAAAATCACCAAAATCTCCTCGTAATTTATGGATGTCCCCTAACCATACGATAAGAAAAAGATCGCTTTTCTATTTATTTCGCATAGAAATCATTGCCCGGAAGATATCTATGATTTAAGGTGGGAGTTCGGTCAATGCGGCAGACAGCAGACGTCTGCTCATACAAATTGTGGCGATGACATGTGTCGCGACGGCAGACGGCATTCAATTTCTATGGACCGACTGACGTCTGCTGTCTTGCCGCGTTGACCGAACTCCCACCTTTATGGCCGGCGCACATAGAGGACGGCACGGCATGGCATTTTAATTTTTATCAATCGAATTCAATACTTATCCAATTGAAATAAGGTCCATATTACAATGGTCGGTGATTGACATCGGAGCATTGATAAAAAATAAAATGCCATGCCCTGCCGTGCTCTATGTGCGCCGGCCATAAGAGAGACTATAACCGCAGTCACCACAAAACGATGATAGGAAGGGACCGCAAGTAATAACAGCTGGTGACAATGACAGTACCAACTAAGAGGGACATGTGACCGTCCAAAATAGTATGTCGTACTAAACTGAGTCCATGGATACAGTAACTACGGGACGCATGTCTAAACTGCGACTTTTAATTGAATTCACTTACTTGACAGTTCAAAGATAATGTAAAACTAATAGTGTTGGGGTAGTGAACGATTTTGCGTAAAGAACGAATGATAATAAAAAAAAACCGACTTCAAAAAAACCTGGATCACTAAAAAGCCTGAAATCATATTTCTATTACCACCTCTGCCTACCTCTTTGGGAAAACCAGACGTGATGGTGTGTTATCGAGTATTTGGGATCGGTGCCTTGCTTATTTCGGAAGGCAGCACACTGGAGCTATTTACCAAATTACATTGTATTAAAATAAGTAAATGGCGGTAAAAAAAAAAACAATGTAAAAAAGACAAGCCCGCTGAGTTTCTTGCCGGATCTTCTCAGTCGAAGTGGCGTTTCCGATCCGGCAGTAGAATTTAAGGAAAAAATGTAAAATGACAATTTGTAAGTGCCCCCGTAGGCCTAAACAAAATAAACGCTTTGACTTTGACCAGATGGCCGTCAGCATGTCGACAGGCAAGAATTTGCGATATACAATGAAGAATTCACGAAGATAATATTAGACACCAGTGGTTTCACAATGGACAATTGTTAAGGGACTCGAGGCCCTGGCATAGGGGCCATCCATAAATTACGTCACACGAATTTCATGATTTTTAGACCCCTCCCAGCTTGTCACAGCTGGTCACATTTTCGAGACTCCCCCTCCCTGTGTGACGTCACAATTTTTTTACAATTTTCTGAAATTTTCAAAAATTTTCGTTTTCATTTCTAATTTCGGTTTTAATACTTAGATATATTAGATTTTTAAATGTGACGTCACAAAACTTAGGACCCCTCCCACACCCTTGTCACACATTGTCACATTTCGTCGACCCCCTCCCCCACTTTACGTGTGACGTAATTTATGGATGGACCCTTAGTGGCAATCGTAATTATTAAATGCAGTTCTACTAAAATTAACTTATATAAAACCGGTTTTGTTGAAATTGAAACAGCCGGTAACCAGTTCCAATAACCTCTGCGACATACACTTTCGATTCTGATATCTCGCATCCACATCGTTACGTATACTACACGATTTAGGATTTAAAGGGCCAGGGGGCTTACGACCTCTTATCGCGATTCAATTATAGGAACGTTTCAACGATTCAGCGACTTTTTGTGCAATGACGTACCTTATTGTCATGACAATAAGAAACGTCATTGCACAAATGGCCGCTGAAACGTTAAAACAAAACTGCTATAAGAGGTGGTGGTAAGGCCCCAGAAGGGCTAAACAAGTGGCTGACGTATACAAGCGATCCTTCAAATCGCTACGCTTCATGTATGGAAATGACACGTGATGACAAGTCACGTGATCCACATAGCAATTTGTTGTTGATCTACATAGCGACGTTTGACATTTTCATACATTGTGAAGTCTATTCTATTCTATTCGATTAGCGTTCATGCCACTTGTCTAGGGGGCAGGGCGCCTACTCCGAAATACGAAACGAAACGCTTCGGCTGACGGATCGTGTGTACTAAACAACCAAGCCAAAGAGACACTCGGGTATAAATATCAAATGATGTAACGTAACGTCACGACTTTTATCCCCATTCGGGGGTAGTCAGAGGCTTGAGTAGCCATACACCACCACATTGTGGAGATATTAACCAACTCAAAGCCCACGTTTCACCAGATAGTCAGAACCCAACGTGACAGATGGTGAACCTTGTCGCCGTGTATACAGGAAATGACTATTACCTAATCCCGAGGGATAGGTAGGTTTCCTCACGATGTTTTCCCTCACCGTCAGCGAACTGTAAATTATGCACAACGATGAAAATTCATCCATTGTTGCATGCCCCACCGGGGATCGAACCTGGGACCTTCTGATTGCTAGCCAAACCTGTTCACCCCTAGGCTACAGCCGCTTATATCAAATGATAAAAAGTCAATGATCCTTCCACCACGAGCTACGAGCTACTGCCACAGGAGTGCCCAGGCATTGGCCCAGGCTCATTCCGTTGTGGACGGACCGCGGAATCATTGACTTATTATCATTTGATATTTATACCCGAGTGTCTAGTTGGCATAGTGGTGTAGTATGCACGTATCGTACGATCGTACTCCCGAAACTGTTGTCTAGACGCGTGTGCTAGCCCTGCTGGTCAGTGTCTAGTCCATCATTGGCTATTTGACCTCATTTTAACAAAGTATGTCATCATCGATTGCTATCTTTCTTACCTCGCCTCACGCAGTCACTTATGCCATCAACCTACCTTGTTTATGTTTTATTTTTTACTAGCTTTTGCCCGCGACTTCGTACGCGCAGATTTTAAATTTAAAAAAATCGGATCCCGGATCCCATTTCCCGGATTTCGTATCCCGGATCTCGATTCCCGGGTCCCGTATCCTGGATCTCGTTGCCCGGATCCTGGATCCCGTATCCCGGATCCTGGATCCCGTTATCCGGATCCCGTATATCACGGATCCCGTATCCCATATCCTGGATTTCGTTACCCGGGTCCCGTATCCTGGATCTCGTTGCCCGAATCCTGGTTCCCGTTTTCCGGATCCCGGATCCTGGATCCTGGATCCTGGATCCCGTTTTCTGGATCCCGGATCCCGGATCCCGTATCCCGGACCCCGTATCCCGGATCCCGTTCCCAGATTATGTTTGCTAAATCCCGGATTCTGTATCCCGGATATCACGGATCCCGTATCTCGTAACCCATATCCCGAATCTCGTTTCCCGGGTCCCGTATCCTGGATCTCGTTGCCCGGATCCTGGATACCGTTTTCCAGACCCTGTATCCCGGATCCCGTTTTCCGGATCCAGTATATCCTGGACCCCGCATCCCGTTTCCCAGATTCTGTTTGCTAAATCCCGGATTCCGTATCCCGGATATCGTGAATCCCGTATCAAATATCCTTAATTTCATATCACGGATCTTGTTTCCCGGGTCCCGTATCCCGGATCTTGTTCCCCGGATCCCAGATTCCGTGTTCCGGATCCCGGATCCCGTATCCCGGTTATCACGGGTCCCGTATTCCATATCCCTGATTTCATACGCCGGATCTCGTTTCCCGGGTCCCGTATCCCGGATCTCAATTTTTTGAATCCTGGATCCCGTTTCAGATCCCAGCTTCCGTTTGCCGGAGCCTTATCCCGTTTCCTGGATCCCAGATCCTGTATCCTGGATATCGGATCCCGTATCCCGGATATCGGATCCCGTATCCCGGATATCGGATCCCGTTTCTGGGATATCCCGGATCCCGTATCGAATTAGCCCGTAAAAGTCCCGTCAAAATCGATCCAGCCGTTTCAGAGATTAGCCCGAATCGGTACTGCCATACAAACTTTCATTCCCTATTTTACATCCTCAGGGGATGAATTTTCCAAAACGCTAAAATTAATCTTTTTTATTTGTAAAAAGAAACCTAAACAACAATTTTCATCATTATAACTTCAAAAATGACGAATTTCAATACAAACTTTCATCCCTATTGCACCCCCTTAGGGGTTGAATTTTCAAAGACCATAAAATTAATCTTTTTCATTATTAAAACACACCTAGTCAGCAATTTTCATAATTCTAACTTTAAAAATGACGAACGTCCATACAAACTTTCATTCCCCTATTTTACCCCCTTAGGGGTTGAATTTTCAAAAACCCTGAAATTACTCTTTTTTATTTTTGAAAAGACACCTAATCACCAATTTAAATAATTCTAACTTCAAAAATGACGGAACTTCCATACAAACTTTTATCCCCTATTTTACCCCCTTAGGGGTTGAATTTTCAAAAACCCTGAAACCCATATTTTTTTATTTCTCAAAAGACACCTAATCAGCAATTTTCATAATTCTAACTTCAAAAATGACGAACTTCCATACAAACTTTCATCCCTTATTTTACCCCCTTAGGGGTTGAATTTCAAAAAACCCTTTCTTAGTACACCTCTACACATCAAGACAAACCCACCCTCCAAATTTCAAGTCTCTACGATCAGCGGTTTAGGCTGTGCGTTGTCTGTCAGTCAGTCAGTCAGTCAGTCAGTCAATCAGGACTTTGATTCTTATATATTTAGATGTCACTTAGGTAGCAAATAAGCGTACGGCCCGCCTGATGTTAAGCAGTTACCGTAGCCTATAGGGCGAAATCGAAATCGTGGGCAATATTTAAACATATGACTCAAAACATGATTCACAATATTTTGGGAAAACAAATAAAAAAATCTATTGATAAAAAAATATTTCTCGGGTAAGCAAATAAGCAAACCATTTATCTGTTACACATTACCTGGGTAATACATTTTGATCAATTGATTTGTTGATTAATATTCCCTAAATATTCTGAATCGTGTGTAGAATCACCGTTTATAAAATATTGCCCACGATTTCGATTTCACCCTGTAGGTGCTTGCAATCCCAAAGGCAACGCTCGCACGTTGCCCACCAGAAAGGAAGTGGGACAGAGGGAGTTGTAAAACACACTTGTCCCTCCCTCTGTCCGGGTCTCTCACTCCTCGTAAGAAACGCAGCTGTAATAAGTAGCTACTTTACGCCGAGCTTATGTGAGAGGGTGGTACTACACCGGTCAAGCCCGGTAGTTGGTAACAGCTTGGCTCTACCACTATTAAAGAGATAGATGACAAAAGTAGTAACAAATTATTTTTGGAATCCGAACCTTATACACGAACAACCATTAAAATCAGAGTTGCAAAAAAAACAGGAAATTTTAAATGAAAACTGTTTAAAACGTGTTTAAATCATTGTTTAAAACATTGATTTAAAACAGAACGAATAAATCACCGTGTTTTAAACATTTAAAACATGTTTTAAACACGGTGTTTGAAACAAGGTGATTTTTTCGTAACAACCCTGTTAGAAATAGAAAGGCATTCAGAAACTCGAATGCTAATTATTCATTTAAATGACTTCTATTCATACAGAGCAATGACTTCTTGTCAAAAGTCAGTAGGCATTATATGTGCGTAACAATGGCAGCCTATAATTTTGTATAAACTTCGCTACTGTTTAGAACAGCTCCTGTAGCCAAGTGACTTTGTCTCCAAGCGTTTCTACAAATCGCTACGCTTCATGTATGGAAATGGCATAAGTCACGTGATCTACTTATCGACTTGTCATGTCATTTCCATACATTTAAGCGGAGCGATTTATAGAAATGCTTGTAGACGAAGTTTTCACCACCTGTCACGTTGGGTTCCGACTATCTGGTGAAACGTGGGCTTTGAGTTGGCGTAATACCTCCACAATGTGGTGGTGTATGGCCACTCAAGCTTCTGACTACTCCCGAATGGGTATAAAAGTCCTGACGTATATGTTATGTTATGTAGTAAGTTCAAAAACTAAAACCCGACTACTGAAAAATCACGCTGTAAACAGTATGAAACAAGAAATATTCTCATCTAGATGATAGCCGTAGTCGGTTTAGGTCCTTTAGGCAAAGTGGCATATGACTACGGACCGGTTTTTTTTTTAGTTCATGTCAATATTATATCGCCAGATATACACACCAATTGTATGGTGCCAAACTAAGCAACCCTTGTACTATAGCTGCCATACAATGGACTGGAAGCGATCCCAGTGACACCCAGACCAGGGCAAATTGCAAAAAGGCCGTGTCCGAAAATCTTACTTGTATTTTTTGCTATAACAATCTAGGCGCCTATGTAGATCGCTCAATTTATGCACACATCGTATTCAAAATATCATCAAGCGCTGTCTAGAGTTATATTAACATCACGCGTACTTAAAATGTTCACGATTTAATAATACTGATTACATTTCGTGCATGTAATTTGAAAAATTAACTAAAGGAGATCCCAGGGCAAATGACGAAAAGGCCGTTTCCGAAATTTGGCTCTGACGGGAATCGAACTCGCAACCACCCGATGTAGTGAGCCGAGGGGCCTACTTGGACCACTGCGCCAAACGGTCGTCAATACCGTGACGTTTGAAAGATCCACTATAATCGCGATGCCTTTAGAATGGGGAAATGGGGTGTAAGAAGATTCCAACACCGGTTTTTATTAAGTTTTCTGTCAGAAGTTTGGAAGTGTATGGAAACGCTCGTTCCCCTATTTCATGGGACTTATTGGGACTAGGCCCGCAACACACTCTCACCACTGTTACTCCTGTAAGCCAGGATCGACAATGGTGTCCAACGACGACGCCAAGGTTTGACCCTCGACGAGTCCCGGGGACAAGCTAAGTTGTCTTGGAACCCGCACGAATTTAATCAATAGAAAGGATAGGAGAGAGAAATCATAACATTACATATAGGTACGTCACGACTTTTATCCCCATTCGGGGGTAGTCAGAGGCTTGAGTGACCAAACACCACCACATTGTGGAGGTATTAAACCAACTCAAAGCCCACGTTTTACCAGATAGTGAACCCAACGTGACAGGTGGTGAACCTTGTCGCCGAGTATACAGGAACTGACTATTACCTAATCCCGAACGTAGAGAGAAATCCTTTCAAAAGAAAGGATTTCATGGGAGTACCGCCTTGATACGTCGATGTAACATGGACCTCGTGATGAGGGTGCAAAGGTTTCCTTGACATAGTAACTTGCATAATACTATTCTACTTGAGTTTCTCACGCCCTCCACTCAACAATCAAATGACGGAAACGATGTGTCAAGAATACGTTGATTTCTTAACCTGCCCTTGCAAGACTGATACAAAACCTTTTGCGTTTCTAAGCATCAGCATAGATTAAAGTACTAGATCGGAATGACCTCTCTCCGCCCCCAACCAATAAAGGCGGAAATCCACCGCGGCGCACGGAGAGGCAACGCACACGGGCCAAGCTACGTTTTGCAAGAAAATGTATGCATGACGTCATTTCGTGCGTAGCCTCTCCGTGCGCCGCGGTGGACACGATTACATAAATTTTCTTGCAAAGGGTAGCTTGACCCACGTACGTGGCCTCTCCGTGCGCCGCGGTGGGTTTCCGGCTTAAGAGATAGCTCAGCCCACGCTCACCACGAGACCGAGAATGGGACTCGCGCTGGACTCTTCTGGTATAATAATAATAATAATATCCTGGGACATTTTCTACACACGGCTACCTGATCCCAAACTAAGCAGAGCTTGTACTATGGAAACCAGATAACTGATATTACTACATATACTACTTTTTTGTTTGTAAATACATACTTAATATACATATACACCCAGACTCCACCCAGACTTGGTATGGACCAATTTGCGACGTCCAGTGGGACTACTTCGAAATACGAACCGAAACGTTTGGGCTGACGGATGGTAGGTACGTTTTCCTAGACTCCGTGTTTCGGATCCGAAGTTCGGATTCGATAGTCGTGATTTGACGCTTCTTCTTTCGTGGACCGCACTCCGAAAGAATCCGAAACACTTTCAGAGTAGGAAAATGTACCAGCTGGCAGACGAAACTTTTCGTTTGGTATTTCGGAGTAGCCACGTATGCCGCTTGGCGCAGTGGTTGGAGCGTAGGCCGCTCCCGCTCGCCTCACTGCGTCGAGTGGTTGCGGGTTCGATTCCCGTCAGAGGCAAATTTCGGAAAGGGGGCGTCCATAAATTACGTGAGGCATTTAAGGGGGGAGGGGAGGGGGTCGAGCCAAATGTCACCTAATCTCACGTGGGGGAGAGGGGGGCTTTTGGAAAATCTCACGTAATTTTTTTTTTACCGCAAGAAACAGTGTAAAATTGCAAGAAAACTGGATTAAATTCAGCAAAACATGTTTCTCCTCTAGAATATGGCTTTTGAAAAATCTCACGTGAGATTAAAGAGGGAGGGAGAGGGTCGAGCAAAATCTCACGACATCTCACCGAGGGGGGAGGGGGAGGTCGAAAAATCACAAAAATCACCTCACGTAGGTAATTATGGATGCCCCCAAACGGCCTTTTCGTAATTTGTCCTGGTCTGGGTGTCTCTGGGATCGCCCCCAGTCCATTGTACGGTACCCATAGCACAAGCATTGCTTAGTTTGGGACCATACAGTTGTAAGTCTAGCGATATTTATTTAATCTAGGGCACAATGAAGCAATAGGTGCCTGTCATTGTTATCATTTCACAATGGTTTAGCTGATGACTAGAATGTAAATATTGCATTAGGTAAGTGGGTATTCAAGTGTGGACAAATGTACAACACCCATACCTATTAGAAAAGAGATTTATTGTAGTGGCCCCCTTACCAACCGTAAGGTTACAAAAAGAAGGCACACTATACCTGGCAACCCCTTACGAGGCGTCATGGACCATCTGCGGTAGGTCCTGCCGCCAGAGCATCCACTCTAGTACTCAACGTGTGAGTTGCACCGTGATCGCTCACTACCATTTATCCAGAATGGTACCGGAGCCGTGAGTCGCTCACCACCCGCACTTCATGGAATGCTAACGGTTCAATCCCCGCTAGGGACGCCAGAGAAGCCGACTACCATTTCTCCTGAATGGTACCGGAGCTGTACGGCGCGCTCACATCCCAGCACGCAGCACCAACGCAAACGCAGCGCAAACCAACGCATAGCGCAAATGTACAGTTACAATGGGGGCGACTAGAGGTCTTCTAGTCTGAAAACAATTCATCATCATGTCAGCCAAAAACATCCACTGTAGGACATAGGCCTCCCCCAAGGTTTTCCACAATGACCGGTCCTGTGCTGCTTGCATCCAGCGGTTTCCTGCGACCTTCACTAGGTCGTGCGTCTTCCTTTAGGTGGTCATTTTGGGAAAGTATGTATTTTGATGAGGTGGTCATTTTGGGAAAGTAGCTATTTTGAGAAGGTGGTCATTTTGGGAAAGTAGATTATTTTGGCAAAGTCGACATTTTGGACCAAATTAATTGTAGGGAAAAATTTGTATTTCTATTTTATAAGAGCTAGATGGAGACAGAGAGGGGAGGCCTTTGCCCAGCAGTGGGACATTTAATAGGCTATAAAAAAGAGCTAGATATATACCCCTTAGTGCCCTTCGATAGGATATTCTTAATAGGTACTAGGTGGTTTTTAGGGCATCAGAACTGAGAATTTCTGGTTCTGGCTGTTATAAAAAGAATTGGCATATAAGAATATTATTATTAACTTTTTTAAATGAATAAAATATTAACCATAGCCAGACAAACACACCAACGGTATGGTTCCAAACTAAGCAACACTTGTACTATGGCTACCATACAATGGACTGGGGGCGATCTTAGCGACACCCAGACCAGGGCAAATTCTGAAAAGGCAGTTTCCAAAATTCGCCACTGGTGGGAATCAAACCCGCAACCACATGATGCAGTGAGCCGAGGCCAACGCTCAAACAACTGCACCAAACGGTTGTCAAGATGTATTGTTTTGTTTCATTATATCCAACAGACCATGGACCAATTACTAAGGGGACTGGCCCTAAGCAACTCGGCCGAGTGGTCGGCCTAGTACTAACATTGACATAAAACGAAGCAAGTAGTTCAACTATTTACCAGTAGATAGAACAATGAAAATGAAAAAACAATGGCCACGTTTTTTTTCATACATATATCTAATAAGGGCACCTCTTTCTTTAGTCTTTACTCTGTGCAACAGACTTACATAGTTACATCATAGTACTTATTTACTTATTACTTATCACATTTTACACATTGTACATTCTTGAAACTTGGACTATGAATTTGCAAACAAGTTAATATGTTTACTTTGTTTCAATGTGTATTTCTTAGTCATAGTGTCATATCCAGCTGCAATCACTGATCTTCACACAAATTATCCATCAAAATATAATATACCTATGTAATGTTGGGAAAATCCAGACAAATCTGGATCATCTGCTAACCCTATCTATAGTCTGATTTTTAATTAGACGAAGTAAACTGACAGGGGCTTATGTCACTTTTCAATATAAATAGAACAAATAAGGTTCAAATTCATAGAGCAGTGACATTTTCAGCTGTCAGTTAACTTCGTCTAATTAAAAATCATACTATACATATACTTACCTGTACCAAGAAATATGAGTTATATAAATTATGGCAATACATTAACCCCATATAATGAAAAAGTCAGTCCCTTTGCTGTCATCAAGGCAGCAGTCGTTGAGTCTTGTCAGAGACCTTCGGGCGGCTTGAACAACTCTGACACCAGGTTGGCCACTAACCATATGATTGGAAGGAGATAAGATTTTGCATTTAATTAATAAGATAACTGTTTGCTAAAGATCATTATTGTATGCTATGTTTTAGAGATAGGTTTAAATTTTTTTTTACATCACAATTTATTTTAGAGCCTTCATAATTTCAAAATGATTTTAAAAATTACCCCGAGTCATTCATGAAATAAATAACAACATTCCCGCGGATCGTGAACGCACCGAATTTGATAAGCGGTTCATGAAAAAAAATAAACATTAAAAAAACACTCACCACTTTTCGGCAAACTGCGAATTACATTCACAGCAGCGTTAAATTTCTCCTCCAGAGACATATTTGGCACGTACGATCACAGACACAGGAAATTATAATATTCACACCGCACTTTGGACTTGGCGATCGAATAAAAATACGGAATCACTGCACGATTTGTGACATGTTTTATCACTTTATGAATATTCAGAATTTCAGAACGTGTAGCGTCGTGAGGGCTTTACTTTTGATACTTTATTTAACACTGATATGTCGAACTACTGTAAACTTATTAGTTTTACGGATAGCACTGCCGTAAAAACGCGTAAAATAAAAGTGAAATGAAAACGAAGGGCGAGCAATGCATAAAACTATCTAATCTGTGACAGCAATGACGGTAGAGGTGAGTCGTATTTACTAGAAGAGGTGCGAAGACTAGGTATTTTACGATACTAGGTGGCACCTATTCCAATTTTGACAGTACTTAGTCCACCTAGTATTAGCGCTCAACACGTCCGCTGACACACCAAGTACCAAGTACCGTACCGTACTGCGAGAGCGTGACAACGCAATCAATATATTATGGAATAATTTAAATCTAAACAAGTTTGTTTACATAATTACTAAGGAGAATGACATATTGTAAGCAGTAGCGACATCTGAAGTGAGCAAAAGGCAGTTTTGTCTCCATTTGATCTCATGTATCGAGTCCTATTATGGATCTAAGGACTTAGTACGCGAACCATAGCATAAGTACTTGAGACTAGGTGGACTAGGTGGAACAGGTGTTTGGATAACGTATTTTTAAATACTAGGAATAGGTACACCTAGTCCCAAATTTACCTAGTACGACCCATCTCTAAATGACGGACAGCGAACCATAGATCGAACAAATTGACATAAGTAAGGATGTAGGTACCATACGTGGATGATTGGTAATTGATATCGATGACTATTTTTACAATCATCACTGTGTGCAATTCATCAATAGTTTGTATTTCTTTTTTGTATGTTTATAATAAATTACATTAGGAATGGGTATAAACTAAATGATTATTCTTTTCGAGACCATCCACTTTGGAAAACAAAAATGGAGACCCGAAAATATTCTAAAATAGTCATAAATGGTGCGTTCTATTCACTGTTAATTTTGCTATTTTCGTCCACAAAAAATGTTAAAAACTATAATAATGAAATATGATAATAATGAATAATGATCACTTTCAGTTGCAACGTACCAAAAATAGTCGATAGATCACTCAATTCAGCGCATCACTGACTGTAGTGAATTATTGCTATAGCTAAAAAAGGTTTATATTTTTTTCAAAGACGTGTTTGGATACATGTAGGTATTTTAACCGAACATGACAATCACAGAGCAGAAAATTTAGTCTATGATGGACTTTTGTTGTCTGTCAGTGATGCCAGATTGAGGAAAACCCCGCAAAATTTGGGTGGTTTGTATTGGTATAGGAAGAAAATTGCGGAACAGTATTTTTGGGGGATTTCAGGAAGATTAAAATGTGTGAATATGTAAGCTAATTGAAAATGATGGATTATAATTGGTGCCATTATCGAACGTTTTATTTTGGAAAGGATTGTTTCCGAAGTTGACCTATGAAACAGATTGACGATTCATCAAAGCACGAGCCGTGAGCCTAAAGCGATCACCGAAGTTTTGTATTTCGTACTTAAATTATGTTTATCGCATTGGAATTTTTGGGGTTTTACTTCAAAACCAGAATTTTGTGGGGATATTGTGTTCGGTTTGGGGGGAACGCGAGGCGGTCATCTGGCAACATTCTCTTTACCTGTCAAAGTGAAGCGAGTCCCCGCAAATAATTTATAAATCGATTATTTCCTGTAAAAAGGTAATTAAATCCAAAGATTGTAATGAAATCTTAGTGTTAAAGTGTACTGTTATTATATAATTGTGTTCTGAGGTGCGATTGTGATATACTTGAGTTATTATTTCAATATTTCCGATCGGTGATTTCTGGAAACCCGCGCCCCTGGTATTCACAAGTGTTCAATTAAAATCTATTTTCTACAGATTTAGGGCAAAGCTCTTCAAAACTATAATTAAAATCTTCAATACCAATGAATTTACCTCTAAAAGTGTGCTAAACATGTAAATACTTACCCCAAATGTATAGGAAATTATGATGGATTTACACAAGCGTTATAAATCACTTTTGTTCCTACAAATGCTTAGTGTAACCATTGTAAATTGGCTATAAATCACTATAAATTTGGCGGTATTACTGCACTTTGCTCATGGCTATACATTACACATAAAATATTACAAAAACGATTTATTTATCCTGTAAAACTAGTCAAATTTAGCTTGTGATAACTAATGCTAAGATGCCCTGCGTATTCCATATCTATTATTATATAGTATTTATTTAATTAATGCAATATACTAACCCCCAAATACATAGAAAGTTATGATCAACTTGCTGGGGAATTACAAATCACATTTGTTCCTAAAAATGCTTGTCAAAACCATTGTTAACTGGCTAAAATCTTTATGATTTTGGGGTTGTTTGTTGCTATGAATATTCAAGAATTGCACGTGTGCATACACAGAAATGTATACAATTTGGTTTACGTATTGGACTTGTCCATGAATGAAAAAGTTTTAGTAAATTGTCTATGCCTTGTCAGGAAATTGCCAAGCAGTCCAAGATAACTGACAGCGGGGATTCCAAGATGCCAGAACTGACTGAGCTGGACAAGGCCACCGCCTCCATGACGGAGAAGCGTAAGGAGGAGACTGCGTCTTCAGACAGCGACTCGGATGACACCATCCCGGAACTGGAAGATGCTGGTACGTAGACGGGGAAAAATACAATTCAATCTCTATCACTCTAATGTGATACAGCAAAACCCTGAATTACGTTCCAAAGGACTTCATTACTATCTCCCACAAAAGAGTGTGAATAATTTTCGATGATAGCTAATAAATACATTTATATCAATTATTTAACAGCACAAAATTCTGTTTCCAGATTTCGCATTTATCGTACAAAATGCAGCTGTAATAGCCCTACCCCCGGTCGTGCTAGCCCGTATATGAGCTGCAGTCAATTGGCTACGAATTAGCTCTACATAAATAAATATATATCCTGGGACATTCTTTTCACACACGGTTACCTGATCCCAAACTAAGCAGAGCTTGTACTATGGAAACCAGATAATTGATATTACTACATATACTACTTTTGTTTGTAAATACATACTTAATATACATAATTACACCCAGACTCGGGACATACGGACATGTTCATGCACACAAATGCACATCCCAGGTATGAATCGCACCACAATCTGCAGCGTGATAGGCGGAATCTTACCAACGACATCAACAGGCCTGTCAACAATATACTATAACTTAATACTAATTACAGGTGCACCAGGCACCGGTGGAATCTCTAACCCGATCGCGGGCATCGACATCGTGTCCAAAGCCAAGCAGTCCCGCGGTGAGAAGAAGGCTCGCAAGATCATGAGCAAGCTCGGACTCAAGCCTGTAAGTATACCTGCGGTTTTTACCTGTCAGCCTATGTAACCTGTGCTACGTAGCCAATATAGTAAAAAGACTATTGTTCATTTCTACGAATCAACAAAACGGATGAGATGTATTGATATTACACACCTATTACAAGTTTTTAGTGAAGGTCGGAGGAGACCGGTGGATGCAAGTGGCACAGGACAAGTTGTGGAAAACCTTGGGGGAGGCCTATGTCCAACAGTGGATGTCTTCTGGCTGACATGATGATGATGATTATAAATTGCCCTCTGTCCTTATACATAGATAAGTGAAACCACAAATAAAAGTTGCTATCATTGAATGTGTGGTTTCGTGGTATCAATAGACAAGTTTAGTTTCAAAAAATATTTTTATACTTGCAATGAAGATCCGTAACGAATTTAGTTGAGAATGCAGATGTATAGAGCTAAGAAATCCATAACATACAGTGCAAAAAATTTTGGTCTACGACAAAAATTGACGAAGTTGTAACCAAATTACTAGCGAAGTTCGCGCGCGGTTGTTGTGACGTCATTTAGACCACGCGCGCTTTGTAATGAACGGCGGCGCGGGTACAGCGCGCCTTCTATCCGACGGCCCCGTGTGACGTCACACGCACATGCCGCATATTATTTAAAATGTGTTATAAAATCGCAACGGATGGACCGATTTCGATGATTTCAAAACAATATTGATAAGAAAGCTTAGTTTTAACTATAGTGTTGGTTATGAGTTGATTTGTTGACCTAGTAAAATGAAAATTGATTCTCATTTGATTATCATTTATTATTTTAATTTCCAGGTCCAAGGCGTCAACAGGGTAACGATCAGGAAGTCAAAGAACATTCTCTTCGTGATCAACTCCCCGGACGTATACAAGAACCCACACTCGGACACGTACATCGTGTTCGGTGAAGCGAAGATTGAAGATCTGTCGCAGCAGGCCACCATGGCGGCCGCGGAGAGGTTCAAGGCGCCCGAGAGCGCGGCGGCTGGCAACGACGCCGCTGCCACTGGCACGGTAAGTACCTAGCCTCTGATTGGTTGGTTATTTTTTTTTATAGGACTGCGGTTGCAAAAAAGCTTACGGCCCGCTTGATCTTAAGCAGTTACCGTAGCCTGTAGATGCTTGCAAACCAAAGGCATTGCTCGGACATTGCCAACCGGGCTAGCACAACTGCCAAGACAAGACTTATGTCGCACCGAATTGGTCTCTCTCTACCTTAATGCATAGGAGAGATTGAGACAACATCGCAGTCCGGCTGTGGTACCCAGTGCTGGTGGGGAGTGGGATGGAGGGAGGGGGAGAGAAGGAGGAGGAAGGGGAGGGGTTGGGCTTTCGGTTCTCTCACTCATAGTATGAAACGCAGCTGTAATAGCTGCTTTACACCGTTCTTCTGTGAGAGCAGCTGCAGTCAATTGGCTACAGCTTGGCTCTACCACCTTGGTTCTGACCGACCAATCAGAGAGTTAGTCAGAATAGCAAAACACTATTGGTGGCAGTTCAGTGGCTAAGCGACTCGGCGCCCAGAACTAACGAGAAATGTCTAGAAGATACTGAATACTGATGCTGTTCTCGCTGTGACATACCCAAGCACTCAAATAGAAAGTTGTAAAATCGCTTTACGTAATTAATGGTCGTCCCTAAGCAAGCTTTCTAAAGCTGTGATAGAAGCACCGACATTGAACGCATTTAAGAACAGACCCATAGCCAGCAGCAATCACTGATCGGTTAACGATCGAGGTTAAGCAACGCTTGGCATGGTCAGTCAGAGATGGGTGACCGTTTAGTCGCATTTGAACTGAGCGTCTCCATACTTCGGATGGCACGTAAAAAGTCGATCCCTATTGTCATCTAGGCATTAGGTAGGTCACGCAAAAATATCTGCTATATTTAGGTCACGCTGAAAGACGAGAAATATGTTAGGTACCGCAAAAATATCTGTGATTTATTTAGGTCGCGCGTCAAAACTTATTATCTATCTAATTTTTTTTCTTCACCCAACAGACAGTAGCACCTATCGCGGAAGAAGAAGACGAGGAAGGAGTAGATGAGACCGGCGTGGATGAAAAGGACGTCGAGATAGTGATGTCGCAGGCGAACGTGTCTCGAGCGCGGGCGGTCCGCGCGCTCCGAAACAACCAATCCGACATCGTCAACGCCATTATGGTGAGATTATTTTTATGACAGGCATTATGAGCTCATGTAGCCAGTGTATAGAATATGGCAGTAGGCTCGTATCTCGTGAAACCGACAGCCAGAAAATTGCTAGAAGGGGGAGGTATGACCAGCTGTGGATATCTTCCGGCTGATGTATGATCTCTTTTTTCTGTGATTTTAAATAAATAGTTGACGGAGGATCTCTGGAACCAATCTATAATCGCTATGATTCTAATGTTTTTTTTTTTCTTTTTTCTTTACAGGAGCTGACGATGTAATAATTGAGCATAGTCAAAAACTAAATGTTAACTGTTTAGATCTAAGTCTTTTTAACTATGCGGGTGGGAATGGCAGTATCGCGCCTCTCGCTCGCTCTCACAACTGTACGGAGTCCAAAGTAAGCCGCCTCGTGAGGTGGACGCGAATGATATTGTGGAAACGGGAATGTATATAGGCTTATTTACTTCAATACAATAAAATATTATAAAACGAATTTTGGTTGTTTCTTTTGTGTGTGAACAAATCAGGGCTGTTACGAATAAATCACCTTGTTTTAAACACCGTGTTTAAAACATGTTTTAAACACGGTGATTTATTCCTTCTGATTTAAATCAACGATTTAAACACGTTTTAATCAGTTTTCATTTAATTTCCTGTTTTTTTGCAACCCTGGAACAAATATGGAAAATAGCTGTACCCCGCGGCTTCGCTCGCGTGGAAATTGATGTGTTAGATTTGCTTGTCTTATCTGGAGGCTACACTATCTATGTTTTAAATTTCATTAAAATCGGTTCAGTAGTTATGGAGATACGTGGTAACAAACACTCACACTCGCGATTATAAGCCCACATTCTTCAGTGATCAATGGGTAGGTTTTCAATTTCGTTGATTGTATAAAGCCCTCTGTAAATTATGTATCCGGATATCCGGATTGTAATGTCTTCGTAAAACCTCCATTATGTGTTGGAAAGAGTAAGAAATAATTCCATGGGAAACTAATACTACTGCCACGGTCTGTAATGACTGTGTTGATGGCCGAGAGCGCAGCGCAGCGCAGCTCCAGGCCTTTACCATGCGGTCAGCATTGCAGCCCTTGATGGACAAGCTGAAATAAAGGCCGAGACCGAAGGTCACTCGACACGACAGAAATGTTTTTGATGGCCGCGACACCACGACAGTAATGATATCTCATACTACTTCGCTGGAGACTTTATTGCAGCGCAGCAACGTCGACTTTGCTAGAAGAAGATTTGCAAAATAATGACAACATTATAAGCATTTTTGAGTAAAACAAATTTTGTGCTGACTCCCGCCCGGCAAACGATACAAAATCATAGATATTTCTTTCTTTCGTCTTTGTGCAAAATAAACTAAAATAGAGCAAATCCTAGAAAAATGCGTAGAACGGAATGCAAAATAAAAATTAATATGTCAAATTATTTATCATAGACAAAAAAAAAACTCTATGTCAAATTCAATTTAATGGATCTGTCATTTGGTTTTTGTTTCCATTTTCTAGAAAAATAAAAATCTGAATCTATTTTCATCTTGAGTTTGTGGAGTGTTATTTTTGTGAAAAATGGCTCTGCTCAACGGAGCGGTTGCCTTTGACGAATATGGACGTCCATTTATTATATTGAAGGATCAAGCCGGACAGAAGAGGCTCACCGGTACTGATGCCTTGAAGGTAAATTATTCTGATTTCTACCTAAAAATAACAACAATTAGGTACATTGTATTAGGCTTTTAGGGCTTACGAGCCTGCTGTTACAGCCTTTAGTCATAGAACCTAAAAAACATAACATAACCTATAGGTCAACAATGATTTCGAAAAATCGAGAAAATTTTCATAAAATCGCTGTAATAATTAATAAAACCCCAGTTATATCGTTAGTTTTTGTCTAAAAGTGGTCTATTATGTATTAAAAATGTCGCTAAAATTCGTTTTTAACGAGATATTTGAGATAATAAAGTCAGATGGTTCCTGGATGAATCACATGATTCAAAGACAACCAAAAACTTTAGAACCAAACCTCCTTGAATTCTGTATCTGTATGGTCGTGGGACTAAACCTGTTTATACAAAGGTTTAAAGATCTTTATTTTTATTAATAAAGTCCTTTGTTCATTAAAAAAAAAACTTTGTCATACATGTTTAACAAAATAACCTAAATAGCTGTGGTGATACAGTAACTCCTTGCAGTTTCTGTAGTATTCTTCACTATGCCTTTTGTTGTTCTTCTTATAATTGTCATTCTGTTATTTACTTATTGTCATATAGTCTTATTATTTTAGCCGATTAAAACCATATTATCTCTAAATGGTTTTATCTTCATATCAATAGCAAACAAGGCTTTTGGACACTAATGATGACTAAAAATCACATAGTGTATTGATACAATAATGAAATCTACCTTGGCTGTGTCTGAAGTTTCCAAAAGTGCAAAAAAACATGAATTAAAAATAAACTCAAAATGAAAAATTATTCAATTTTGAAATAAGACAGAGTGATTATAGCAATAGAAACAACTATAAGGAGGTGTCTATTAAATATGTGAGATGTTTTGTTAATTTTTAGACCCCCCCCCCCCCCCCTCTCTCCTTGGTGAGATGTCGTGAGATTCGTCTTGACCCCCCTTTCCCCTCTAATCGCCTCAAGTAATTATAGGAGGCCTAAACAAGCCTTCTTTCACACACTTCCTATTTATCATATTTCTTTTTCACTCCAGATATAAATACAATGTTGATTGGTCTACACCTTACTCTGTCCACGTTCAATCCATTACCATTCGATTTAAAAATTAAAACCTCCCACAGTCACACATCCAAGCAGCCCGTCAGATCGCGGGCACCCTCCGCACCTCCCTCGGTCCGCGAGGCCTCGACAAGCTGCTCGTGTCCCCGGACGGTGATGTGACCGTCACCAACGATGGTGCCACGATCCTGAAACTCATGGATGTCGAACACCAGATCGGGAAACTGTTGGTGCAACTCGCACAGAGTCAGGATGATGAGATCGGAGACGGAACCACTGGAGTTGTTGTGCTGGCTGGTGAGTTCAGCTTTGAGTAGTTAAGGCACCATTGACCATGTATTTTTTTATAGGACAGTTGGTAAACAAGCGTACGGTTACCATAGCCTATAGATGCTTGCAATACCAAAGGCATTGCTCACACGTTGACGACCTAAAGGGGAGTGGGACAGAGGAATGTAAGGGAACAGAAAAATGTTTGAACAATTTACTGGCTCCATTGTAAATAGGACAGTATTTCCACAGCCTAAAGTAGAAAATTGTATAAATATCGACACTGTCGGCTCGCGCATGCTCGCGACTCGCGCATGCTCGCGACTCGCGCGGTGTGTAATGCGGCCAGAGAAGGCTCGAACCTTCGCGAGAATTCTTCCGTTCTGTCTGTACTGACCCTAAGAGAGAGAGCAACTCAGTGTTACCAACATAGTGGTTTTTACTAAGTCCTTGCTGCGCCTGTGACTTCGTACCCGTAAATTTTAGAAAAAGATTACCGAGGTGAAATATCCCGCGTTTTTTCAAGTTTACCGTGGAACCGTAATAATTTTTCTAAAATAATTGTATCCTAAGTTACTCCTTGTAACATCAGCTATCTGCCCGTGAAAGTTCCGTCAGAATCGGTCCAGCCGTTTCGGAGATTACCCGGAACAAACATACAGACAGACGGACAAAACATTTTTTTATTGCGTTTTTGTTATAAGTACCGTATGTACTTTTATATGCATTAAGTAAAATCTGTTATATTGACACTTCAATCTTTAATTTATTTGTATATTTATTTATTTGTATAGATAGATAAATTACTACTATTCCTTAACTATTCTATCCCACACAGGCGCACTCCTCGAACAAGCCTCCAACCTGCTCGACAAGGGCATCCACCCCATCCGCATAGCTGACGGCTTCGAGATGGCGGCCGCCGCAGCCCTAGAGCATCTGGACGGGATCAGCGAGGCCTTCCCCGTGAATAGAGACACCAGGGAGAACCTCATCAAGGTGGCCATGACCACGCTCGGCAGTAAGGTGGTCGTCAAGTGCCATAGGCTGATGGCCGAGATTGCTGTGGATGTGAGTTATCTTATTTTTTTACACGACTGCCCAAAAAAAGGAGTGTATATGTGTTTAGGGTTCATGTATGTTTTTACTTAGAAAGTTTTACGGGTTTTTTTAAATAAATATTGCCAGACTAAAACACCAACTTTATGGTTCCAAACTAAGGATCCACTTTGTTTTTATGTGGCCAAGTGGCAAACAATCGTACGGCCCGCCTGATGTTAAGCATCGCTCGCACGATGCCAACCTGAAAGGGGGTTGAAGGAGGGGTTGGGATTTGAGGGGGGGGTTGGCCTTTTGGTTCCCTCACTCATGGTATGAAACGCAGCTGTAATAACTACTTTATGCCCATCTGTGTGAGGGTGGTACCTACTACTCCGGTGGAGCCAGCCTATGTATGAGCTGCAGTCAATAGGCTACAGATTGGTTCTACCATTATCTCCAAGCTCTATTATTTATTGTTGTTATCTGTGACTGTTTTTTTTTATAGTATGATTTATTTATTTCATCCGTCCCCAGGCCGTGCTATCAGTGGCAGACCTGGAGAAGCGCGACGTGAACTTCGAGCTGATCAAAGTGGAGGGTAAAGTGGGGGGGCGTATGGAAGACTCCATGTTGGTCCGCGGCGTCGTCATTGACAAGACTATGAGCCATCCGCAGATGCCCAAGATACTGAAGGTAAGAAAACCTGGAAAGGGCTTTTTGGAGTTTGACCGACTGAGAAGGGTCTTTTTAGGAGTTTGACCAACCGAGAGGAAGGTTTTTAGGAGTTTGATCAACCGAGAAGGAGGTTTTTAGGAGTTTGACCAACCGAGAAGGTGGTTTTTAGGAGTTTGACCAATCGAGAAGGAGGTTTTTAGGAGTTTGACCAACCGAGAAGGTGGTTTTTAGGAGTTTGACCAACCGAGATGGGACTTTTTAGGAGTTTGACTAAATAATAAGGGGCTTGTTAGGAGTTTGACCAACCATGAAAGGGATTTTTTGGCTTTTGACCAACCGATAAGGGGCTATTTAGGAGTAGATTTTTTAGGGGTGAATCGGGGGCGGATTTGATACTCTGGCTGCCTAGGTCTATGGAAGATTACCACCGCCCCCTACTCCTCGTAAACACGAAAAAATTAATGATAATGTTCATAGAAATCCGCCCCTGGGTAGATTGTGGTTGCACAACCTACCTCCTCGGCCTGTGTTCGCCGAGGAGGTCGTAATGATATCGGTTTATAACAGGGTTGTTACGAAAAAATCACCTTGTTTAAAACATGTTTTAAACATTTAAAACATGTTTTAAACACGGTGATTTATTCGTTCTGTTTTAAATCAATGTTTTAAACAGTTTTCATTTTAAATTTCCTGTTTTTTTGCAACTCTGGTTATTTCTGGTATAACAGGACGTTAAGCTGGCTATCCTGACGTGTCCGTTCGAGCCGCCGAAGCCCAAGACCAAGCATAAGCTGCAAGTGGGCTCCGCGGACGAGTACCGCGAGCTGCGCGAGTACGAACACGAGAAGTTCCTCGAGATGGTGCGCAGGGTCAAGGTCAGTCAACTTGACATTTAACCTTTAACCTTTTTAGCGGAGACGGGTTGACCTTTCTTCAAGGTGTCACCACCTGTCACGTTGGGTTCTGACTATCTGGTGAAACGTGGGCTTTGAGTTGGTTAATACCTCCACAATGTGGTGGTGTATGGCCACTCAAGCCTCTGACTACCCCCGAACGGGGATAAAAGTCGTGACGTTACATTTACATTTTACATTCGTTCTTCAATATTATGTACTCTAATTGCCAAAAATAATTAAGCCAAAACACTGTAAAATGTAAAATTAAACTTTCTGCGATACAGGCCAAGCCAGAAAGTTTTGTAATTGTAACTGTACATGTCTGTACTTTTCCGCCAATAAACTATTATTATATATTTTTATATATTTTTTTTTATTATATTTTATTTATTTATATTTATATATATAAACTATTATTATTATTAAACACCCTTCTCCAACAGGACGCGGGCGCGACCCTGGCCATCTGCCAGTGGGGCTTCGACGACGAGGCCAACCACCTGCTGCTGTCGCAGGGACTGCCGGCGGTGCGCTGGGTGGGCGGCCCCGAGATGGAGCTCATCGCCATCGCCACCGGCGGCCGGATCGTGCCGCGCTTCGAGGAACTCACGCCCGAGAAGTTGGGACACTGCGGACTCGTCAGGGAACTCAGTGAGTACCTTATAATTAGGGGCCATCAGTAAATTCCGTCACAGGGGCGGCAGGGGGTTTACAAAATGTGACCTTGTGTGACAAGGGGGTGAGAGGGGTCCTAAGTTTTGTGACAATTTAAAAATGTAATATATCCAAGTATTAAAACTGAAATTTGAAGTGTTAACGAAATTTTTTGAAAATTTTATAAAATATGTGACGTCACACGGAGGGGGGGAGTCGCGCAAATGTGACCAGCTGTAATAAGGGGGGAGGGATCTAAAAAATCATGAAATTCGTGTGACGTAATTTATGGATGGCCCCTTATCAGTAAAATAACTATTAATTTGACTTTGCAACTGTGTGTTAGAAATATAAAATTTTAACATTAGGTACCTTTTGTAGCATTAGAAGGACATGGGAAGGATTTTGGAAAATTCCAACCCTAAGGAAGTAGATTCCAAATAAAGAAATATACACACTTTTTGTAAATTAAACACCTTAGAAGTTTGTACGGAGGCCTTCAGGGAGCGAGTCGTACTCGCACTTGACCGGTTTCTTTTTCTACTTTTCTGTTTAGTCAGTAGTATTACACCCAAATTTATAGATATTTCTAGCCAAATCACAATGGTTTTTACGAAGTAATTCTAGGAACATAAGTAATTTTTAATGCCAATGCAACTAAATCATACCTTCCTATAGCTATGGGGGTAAGTATTAATATCGCGATGTAATATGGGGCAGAAAGGTTCTTGAGTGGCGACCACGTACCGCAAGACGCAGCGTGGGTAGCCACCCACAAGGTGGACCGACGACCTAGTGAAGGTCGCGGGAAACCGCTGGATGCAAGCAGCACAGGACCGGGCGTTGTGGAAAACCTTGGAGGCCTATGTCCAACAGTAAACGTCTGTTGGCTGACATGATGATGATTATTAATATCGCGATGTGTTATTAGCGTTCGGCACGTCCAAGGAGGAGATGCTGGTGATCGAAGAGTGCTCCAACAGCCGCGCCGTGACGCTGCTGATGCGCGGCGGGAACCGCATGATCGTGGAGGAGGCAAAGCGCTCCGTGCACGACGCTCTCTGCATCGTGCGCAGTCTCGTGCAGGTACAGTACACGCTCCCATATACACACGCACGCACTCCCACTCCCATATACACACAACTCACACACACCCATATACACACAACTCTCTCACACACACAAACACACACACACACACACAAACTACCTCACAGTCACACTCACTAACTCATACACACAACTCACACACACTCTCACAGACGAACTAACTCACACACAAACTAACTCACACGCACACACACACACACACACACACACACACATACACACCTCTCACTCACTATTTCACACACACCTCCACTCGTAACTCACACACACACACATGCTCCTTCTCTCACTCACTAAATCACATACACCTCCACTCACTAACTCACACGAACACCTCCACTCACCCACTCACACACACACACTCACACACACTCACAAACACACACATACACACACTAACTCACACACACCTCTACTTTCTAACACACACTCACTGACACAGCCACATACACTCGCTCTCTCACACACACACACACACGTGCAGCTGACAACAGGACCTTGACATCAGGATTATACAACCATTAATAAAGTACTGATGTGTTATGTAGGACTCGCGCGTGGTGTACGGCGGCGGCGCGGCGGAGGTGTCGTGTTCCGTGGCCGTCGCACGCGCAGCCGACAAGCTGTCGTCGCTCGACCAGTACGCGTTCAGGGGCTTCGCAGACGCATTGGAGGCCATACCCATCGCGCTCGCTGAGAACAGGTAACTATTGATCTGACGGGCCCGTTGGCGTGGTTGGCGCGGAGGCGCCTTTCACGCTGCAGGTCGTAGGTTCGATTCCTAGCCGGGACATGCATTTGTGTGCATGAACATGTCTGTATGTCCCGAGTCTGGGTGTAAATGTATATTAAGTATGTATTTAAAAATAAAAAAGTAGTATATGTAGTAATATCAGTTGTCTGGTTTCCATAGTACAAGCTCTGCTTAGTTTGGGATCAGGTAACCGTGTGTACAAAAAATGTCCCAGGATATTATTATATTATTATTGGTGGTATAGTCAAGCCGTTTGCGGCGAGCACAATTAGTGCATTTTTGTATCATTAGGGTTATGTACCCAAAGGGTGTCAACGAAATCCTATTACTAAGCCTCCACTGTCCGTCTCTAAGCTGATGATGACTGTCCGTCTGTCTGTCCGTCCGTCCGTCTGTCTGTCAGTGGGCTGTATCTCAACCGTAATAGGTAGAGAGTTGAAATTTACACAGAATGTATATTTCTGTTTCCGCTACAACAACAAATGCTAAAAATAAAGGGGGTCCATGAAACTTGATATTTTTTACTTTTTTATTCTACGGTGGTACGGAACCCTTTGTGCGAATCCGACACACAGTTGGCCGGTTTTTTTGGTAATGGGATGTGATGATGAATTAATTAATTAATGTTCTAGTTAAGTTTATTTCTTGGAATGTTAACATGAATGTGTTTCCAGTGGTCTGTCCCCGATCGACACGCTGTCCGAGGTGAAGGCGCGTCAAGTCGCCGAGAATAACTCCAACCTGGGCGTCGACTGCATGGGCAACGGTGTGTAATGTACTTTCATTAAGGAGGTTCTTATGAACATTGGATTAATCCACTTTTTCCTTAAGTCCACTAAACGGCTATCACTGCTTGGCTATAACAACGTTGAGTCCATAAAAAAACTTAATAATTCAGCAACAGAATTGAGCAGTGATAGCCGATTGGTTAAGCACGATTCATGCGAGGTTGGTCCAGGGTTAACACCCTGGCTGGCACCTCTGGATTTTTCAAAATCTATGTGAGAATCATAACTTTAATTATGATTATCACTTGCTTACGGTGAAGGAAAACATCGTGAAGAAACCTGCATGTCCTAGAAAATTATACAAAAGACATGAAATCCACCAACCCGACCTGGGCCAGTTTGATGGATTATGGCCTGAATCCCCCTCGCCTTGAGGGGAGGCCCGTGCCCAGGAGTCGGACGTTTAAAGGCCTAATTATTATTACTTTATTATTAATTCAGCAACTGATTCTCTTATTACAGGTTCAAATGACATGAAAGCATTGAACGTCATCGAGTCTCTCCACTCCAAGAAGCAACAGATCGCGCTCGCGACGCAGCTCGTCAAGATGATACTTAAGATCGATGATGTGCGCTCCCCGGCCGACGCGATCGACTAGATGCTAGATAGTATACTAATACTATAGTTATAGTACAGGGCATGATATGTATTCAGTGGTCCGTGGTACAGAGTGCTTGTTTCGGTTTAAAACTGGTCGTTTACTAGTTAAAACGGAATTTTCGGGTTTATAACCAGTGATTTACTGGTTAACACCAATTATTTTCTGGTTTATAGCTGGTAATTTACTGGTTAAAACTAATTAGTTTCGTTTACTGGTTAAAACTGAATTTTTAGTTTTATAACTGGTGATTTACTGGTTATAACTAATTTATTTTCTGGTTTAAAACTGGTCCCTTTCTGGTTAATACTGACGTGTTGAAACTGGTGATTCTCGGTTTGAAAATTGTATTTTTTTTTCTGGTTTATAACTAGTCATTTACCAGTTAAAACTGGTACTTTACTTGTTAAAACTTAATTTTGACGCCGAGTCGTCCGCGCATTTAATTCTGCATTTGCGTGATTCAATATTAAACAAGTGCCTCATAGCCACGTCAAGCGTAAGAAATTAGTTGTTTAATCCTGTCTCAAAAGTATTTTAACCTATAGGACGACATCACGTAATAATCGCTAGATGTACCCTTCTTACCGGTCACTAAGGCCTCGGACATACTAAGCTAGTGTACTTGCTCCGTGTGTCCGAGCCCTTAGTGCCACGGCTAGCCCGGCTATGCTAGGTCCGCTTTAAAATATAATTATTTTAATATTATGCGTTAAGTTATGCATTTCATTGTGTATTTATGTATGTGATGGATGCCTTATTGCACTAATAAAATAATAAGCTAATTTATTTGTTGGTTTTATTTATCATATTGTTGGTTTGGTTAGGTTACGTTAAGCAAATAAAATTGAAGGTCTGTTTGTAATGTCTAATGTCAAAACAACAGGTTTTCAATAAATGCATAAGTAGGTACATACAGTACCAGACGTTTCGTTCGAGCAAAAACGCATTTTTTTTGTCTGTTTGTTCCGGGTAATCTCCGAAACGACTGGACCGATTTTGACGGGACTTTTAGAGGCAGATAGCTCATGTTACAAGGAGTAACTTAGGATACTTTTATTCTAGAAAAATGTAAAAAAACGCGCGTAAACTTTTTACAAAATTTACGCGAAGTCGCCGGCACAACTAGTATCTCCTAAAATAATACATCAATGGAATATGCAAATTAATAATGTTAACGTTACAATGTATAGGAAATAACTTCAATAAATACAGGTCACAAAACTGGTACCCTAGCATGGTTTCTTCCAAGACGGAGGCTTCGCGAACTCGTAAATAGTCATAAGAGTTAGAAATAGCCCTGAACAAGCCGCGGCCAGGGTCGCGCCGTATAGCAGCCTATCGCAGAATCCTGCCTTTAGGAATATAGGTCTCCCATCCTCACATTGGAAGTCCGCTTGACGCTTCTTCATCTTGGCAAGGGAACGTGCATCGTGCATAGGACTAGACGTGCTTATTCCACGAATTATCGATTTCAGAAATAAAGCTCTGCTAGACATTTTTCGATGTGATTTTTCATGTACTACACTGATTTTCTTCCAATATTTTTTGTTTACGCAAGCGATGTAAACCAAGAAGTAAACAAATACTGTTGGGCAATGTCAATGTTGTTATTTTATGTTTTTTCGGCAATTTAAATATTTTGCTGACAGTCCGAAATAAGGTAGGTTATAGGACGTAGCTTTCGATTTTCTTCCTGTGACTGGGGGCTTACCACGAACTCTTATTGCGATTCAATTACAGGAACGTTTTAACGATTTGTGCAATGACGTACCTTATTGTCATGACAATAAGAAACGTCATTGCACAAATGGCCGCTGAAACGTTAAAACAAAACTGCTATAAGAAGTGGTGGTTAGGCCCCAGTTGGTGGATCATTGGTTGGTGGCAACGATAGTATTCAAGTAATTCTTGAGAATCAGAAATTAGGAGATACCTACATAGACAAAACCAAGGTCACCGACATAGCACTGCGAATTAGTAAGCTGAAGTGGCAGTGGGCGGGGCACATAGCCCGAAGAACTGATGGCCAATGGGGCAGAAAGGGCTTACAGTGACGACCACGTACCGTGACGCAGCAGTGTTGCCAACTTAGGGGTTTTAGCCCTAAATTTAGGGGGAAAATAATGGAATGAATACAAAAAATATTTATATCATAATTTATTATGATGCTTAAACTACAAACTATATTCAAACTTCCCGGGAAGTTCCCACCAATATAGTCCCACATTTCAGTCACTCGCAACACTTTTACCGAGCAAGAAAGTTACTCCGAAGACTTCCTAGCTCGCTTCCTCCGTTATATATCGAATCTTTCAAACGCTAGGGACTTCCCCTCTTCCTCATACTCCTCCCGAGTCACACAGAAGGAGTAAAAATCTGGATCCCGAAATATCGATTTTCCCCCCTCCCACGCATACGTTATTGGATTTTCTGCAATGGCAACATTAACATCTAAATGGTCCAATGCTAAGGAACGCACTTCATTGTACACTCTATCCCGAAAACCTGGGAAAAGAGTGTTGCCACCGTACAAAATTATATTCTCCAGTAAATTCTCAATGTTTTCTTCTGGACATGAGTTGATGGAATGCATGATTGCTTCTGGTATCCCCATTTGTGGTATTCCAACATCTGATGGGTGGAATAATAGTTCTGGGATGGCGAATCTCTCGTTGTTCAGCCGGAGTGTCTGCTGTTCTAAGTCTTCGTCAGGTTTGACAATGTCTCGGAGGTATCCTCGCCGGATTGTAGTGTAGTCTGGTAGAACGTAGTCTTTGACTATTGTGTTTGCTGACCCTGTAAGAAATGAAAACGGTGACTATTATAAAATAATGCATTTTATTTTTATTTAAGATTTTTCTATTAAGATAAAACTAATCAATGAGCTCTCATAATAGCGAAAATGCCAGTATAATTTTAAGGAAAACCTTATTTTTTTATAGGATTGCGGTGGCAAAAAAGCGTACGGCCCGCCTGATGTTAACCAGCTACCGTCGCCTATACATAGATGCTTACAATACCAAAGGCACTGCTCGCACATTGCCGACCTGAAGGGGAGTGGGATGGAGGGAGGGGGAACCTCGGAAGTTTTCAATCTCCTGTTCGTTGATCAGTATTGCCATCCTTCTTATAGCCATACATGAGACATAAATCTTTAAGATGTGTTACTTAATTTAGTTTAGCCAAAGTGCTTGTATAATTAAAACAATACACACCTTTCTTCCTAGCAATCTCCATATCTCCTCTGAAATCTTGAGACACAAAACACGAGTCCTCCTTAGCCTGATTGATAACATACGTCTCGTCCATCACGTTCAGCTGTCTGTACGATAGAACCTCCTTCAAATGGTTGCATAAAACTTTACCACCAACATCTATCCGCCTTATACCGTCCCGGTACTTTTTACTGTTAATATAAGGAACAATGTACGTGTAACTGTACCCAGAGTCAACAACTAACGTACACTGATTATTATGTGTCTTCCTATAATGATATTCAGCCAAATCCGTAGCATTTATACGCAATAGAGATTGACATTCATACTCCTCGAAGAAAATCTCCGTCATAGCTTCTTGTATTGATGCAAAATTGAATAAAGGTTCCGTTATAATCAAAGGTACGTCGTTGAAGTTGACTGGACAGCATTCTTTACTGAATATGTAGTCCCACACGGTTTTTTGCGTGTCCCAATTGATTAAAAAGCCTTTTTGAAAAGGTAGAATGTAGAAGAGGCCGGACGCGTCTCGGCATTCGTCTATTTGTGAGCCTACGAATGGGCGCCGTCGCTCGGACTTCGCTTTCATGATACAGTTGGGTACTATCTTCGGTTCCATGGTGGAGTAGCCTACCTTTGTGGTGTACGCCCCATTGTCGAGGATATAGCAGGATGGTTCGGTCATGGTTGCTATTTACATTTGAGGTTACCGGTGGCAAGAATCACTGTTTTATGAGGTTCTTTTGGTAAAACTTTAACGTTTTTAATAGTATGTATGTCTATCGAGTTTTAAATCCACGATATATTCAGCGAAAATTAGAAATTTTAGTAAATAAATAATTTCGACAACAAACACATCTGTTAGTGTTGTACCGGCTCCATAACATAAAACCGGTTTTCCTAAGAACCGAGACGTACCGGTTTTATATTATATTGACCAGGCAAAACTTTTAAAATCCTACGGATTTAATCATACCAAGGAACTCCTCTAGTATCCTCATGTTCCTGTCCGTATTTATTCGGAGAGAATACTGTAGGGTGTGTATTTTCCATGTAGAGGCATGGAAAATTAGGATGAAAAAATACTTTTTATTACTCCGATTGTGATCGATCATTATGAGGTTCCTGTGATCGTTTATTTTTTTCGACAAAGAAATCACCGTAAAATCATAAAAAAACAGTTAAAACCGGTTCGAAAATGTGTAATCGGTGTCGGTTTACCTACATCCCTATCCCTATAGTCAATAAATGTCAAAGTCACCTACTGTCTACCTATCTGTCATTCCTGTTCCGTCACTTTATTAACTTTTTCCTTCATAATCTAGGTATTAGTCTTTCGGTAGTTACATATTTTCATTATTGGCAATGGTAAGCCGTGAAATTGTAATCGCCCCAGCCAACTGCTGCGCTCGTTGTTGGCTCGGACTGTGTTCGTTCGTGCCTCTAGTATGGCTGTCCTATCCTATCCTATCTGAAATAATGGTGTGATAGTGCACATGTACTTTTCTGTCCCCTTATCCTGAGTAGGATAGATAGGAAAATATGAATAAAACACAGATGCAATTCTAAAACAACATGTTTTATAGAATCATAAATAATAAATTGTACAGTTTGCTAGCTTAACCTAGTTGATCTTCACGTAAGGAATCCTTGGAGCTCGAAGTATTACCTGCAATGTTCAATAGTTAGGTTTTATCATCAAAACAAACAACATACAAAATCCAAACAATTGAACTATGGATTTTGGTCTCATTCGTCTGAGATTTTGGTACAATTTAGCTGTGAAATTACTACTCAACCGAGCGAACTAGGCGACTGTCAAATGTGACGTCACTCGCACATAAAGGCGCGGGCGGTGCGGGCGGTATGCAGGCGGGGAAGCCGCATTCTATCCGAGTGCCTAATTGGCTAGGTGGAGTAGTGTGCGCGCGCAAGTCACTGGGATATAGAAAATATTAGGTGCGTGGGCAATGGAGGAGGTGAGGGGCTAGGGGTCGGGGGTGAGCCTGCAAGAAGCCTCGTTCGCAGCGTATTTATAAATATCGCGAGACACACCAATTGTATGGTCCCAAACCAAGCAGTGCTTGTACTATGGCTACCATACAATGTACTGGGGATGAACCCAGTGACGCCCAGACTAGGGTAAATTACGAAAACAACGTTTCCGAAAATTGGCTCTTGCGGGAATCGAACCTGCAACCACCTGATACAGTGAGCTGAGCGGCCTACACTGCCACCATTTATGTGGTGTGTATTTAGATAACCCCTTTTAGTATTGGTACCTATATACCTACTTTGGATACATAAATACTATGTACAGTCAGGAGTATCAATATGTAAATGTTTTATCAAGATCCATTTAAGTAGCATACAAAAATATTATGTACTTTGACTTTAATCAATGTACTTCCTGGATTATCACGTAATACTTGGACCTACTGATGGGATGTTCTCGAGAACATTCTCACCCTCGAAAACTTACTCGTGAGTATTTTCGAGAACTTATCTTATGAAGTATGTTAAACTTAGCATAAACCTCATTAAACATGCAAGTATGTTGGTTTTAATTGTTTTTAAGATTGAAAGTTAGGATAACGTCACCCAAAATATAAGATTCTCAAAAATTCTCACGAGTAAGTTTCCGCGTAAGTTTCCGGGTGAGAATGTTCTCGAGAACATCCCATCACTACTTGGACCAGATATTGCCAAGAACTTCCATATTGACTGCACCGTCTGACTTTACTTAGGATGCTCATGCTGATGTATTTGATACCATATATTGTACAAATGTTTGCGTTATTAAGCCATGCATGAAGGTTGGTTAATTTATTCCGACTTATGTGCAAATATTTGTACAAATATGTGGCAGTGGCTGCATTGTTGATACCACACCAGCGTTGTAAGTGCATTACTATACTGTGTGATATTTAGTTACGTATATTTTTTTCATGAGAATGCGTGATTTATGTGCTCAATGCATTACTTTTGCCAGCAGCCTTGTATAACTTTTGACTATTTGTATATTTTTTTTTATTGGTCTGCGGTGGCAAAAGCTTACGGCCTGCCTGATGTTAAGCAGTTACCTATAGGCGATTGCAATACCAAAGGCATTGCTCGCACATTGCCGACCTGAAGGGGAGTGGAATGGAGGGGGGGGTTGGGCTTTCGGCTCTCTCACTCATCGTACGAAACGCAGCTGTAAGGGTGCGTTTCCATTGAAGCGGATCTGGGCGGAGTGGAGCGGAGCGGCGGACTGTGATTGGCCAACTGTGATGGGCCAAGAGCGGAGTGGAGATTTCGAGCACTGTGATTGGCCAATTCACGGTCCACTCCGCCCAGCTCCGCATCAATGGAAACGCACCCTAATAGCTGCTTTACGCCGATCTTCTGTGAGAGATCACTGTACTACACAATCACTGCAATACACACAAGGTGGTGATTGAGTAAAATTACCTAAAAAAAAAGCTGTTTACTTCTTCAGGAGCTGATGACGAGTGATGAGGTAGGGTGCGGCCAGGCCGGAGCCGAAGTACACAATGAAGTACGCGGTCAGCTTGTAGCGGTTGGTGATGTCGAAGGGCAAGTTCTGGAAACAACAAGAATTCATTTTTATGAATGAAAGCAACAGACCAAAAATATTTTGATTACTTTATTCTTGGCTTTTTATACATACAACTTTCAGATAATTATGATACTAACTGCCCATTACAATTTTCTATTTTATAAATAAATAAAATGTATACAGTTATCCTTGAATATTAATAAAATATGAGTGTCAAAGGGATTAGAACCTAACCTAAGATTTTTACTAAAATATGATTTTCTGTGACCACTAAAATATGAAGTGGAAATGAGAACATAGATAATTAGATAATAACTTATCATTAATTAACTGAATTCAGTGCAAATAACAAAAACAAATGCGGAATTTCCGCGATTATGTAATGACGTAAAATTTGAACATAGAACATACCTCGCCAGGAACGCCGCCGTGGGAGTGGTTCCGCACCATCTGGGTCATCACATTCCTGCCCAATTTGTTAGAAATACGAGCTAAGGGAGCCAGCATCTTGAAAATTTATGATTAGCTGCACTAAACCACACGAAAAACAGAAAATTCGATTTCCCCTCACGCAAAGAGAATGTAAGAGTACCCTCACGTACAGTCGCAAAGACAAAGATTTTTCCAAAAACTACTATTGCGTTCACGGTTTTCCAATTCCATGGTAGTTTTTTTTTGTGAACGCATCTGAAATTAAATTAATTTCTTGAAATGAAACTGCAATTTTTAGTTTATAATGTTTATATTTGAGATTTTATCTACATTGGTATATTTAAATTGCATTTTACGTCCATAAGTGTACCTGAAATAGAAAGACAAAAATTTACAATAGTCTCAAGTAGGTACCTACCTACTTACTTACTCCACTTACTACAATATCTATAAAATTATACCTACCCATAATAACTTCTTACGCAAGTAATAATATTATTCAAAGCAAAAGTATAAGATTTCAAATCAGCCATGTTATGTAGTAACAGGCTGATGTTTATGTGATAGGTACACCAACACAATAGGCCATTAAAACCGTGCATGAACTTACAAGACTTATGACGTTTTAAGCAAAGATTTTATTAGTCTGAGGTTTTAAGTTCCACTCATATTACCATTCAGAGAAACACATTTAAGAATTCCTGGACACAAAGACATTACCAAGAAAGAGGGAGATGATCCAAAAGAGTATGTCCTGTAACTGAGTCCATGGGCACAGTCCGACTCAGTCGTTCGCGGAAAATAAAGTTGGATGGAAGCAAGTCAATGCCATTGTCTTCTGATGAATAACAGGCATCAAAAAGATTGTCGGATTGCAAGTGCGATAACGGATGTGTAAATTTCACCGCACGTAATAGTACGCTGAGCACAAGTCCAGTGATTGCAATGTAAGGAGTTACCATATCTGCTCAAATAATACATCAATGCATTCACATGACCTTTGCGTTTACACTACGACTGACCCAGAACTTGAAAGACCCCACCCAGTTTGTCTGGAATTAATTAAATGGGGTGGCTTTTTATTAGTCCATCAAATTCCAGAGGGCCTACTCTGTTTCAAACGAAAACGAAATTTCAGACGAAATTCGCGTATTTCCTACTACGTTTCTCATTGATTCCGACATTTCTTACGAACGAAAATTGTTTGACGTCTTCGTCGTCGTCGAATCTAAACGTCAAACAATCTTCGTTCGTAAGAAATGTCGGAATCAATGAGAATTGTAGTAGGAAATACGCGAATTTCGTCGTAAAAATCGTTTTCGTTTGAAACAGAGTAGGCCCTCAGTGACGAATAAGGTACCTAATTACGTAAGTGCGATCGCATTTCAGCTGGTCGTTTTGTCTAGTACCTATAGTTATATTTAAATGTAGGAGTGTATACGCCCCTCGTTAGCATATATGTTAGCCGATAATCTAACTTAAGGTCACCTTGATCAAGGGCAGAGTCCTATTGCAATTTAATTTGCACACCTTCTTCTTATCGTACTGTAATTGTATCTCAAACTAAGCAACGCTTGTACTGTGGCTACCATACAATGGACTGAGGGCGATCTCAGTGAAACCCAGGCCAGGGTAAATTGCCAGCCGGTCCTACCTAGACCTAAACCTAAACCTAACTGCGCCCCTAAGGCTACACTCTAACCGGAAATCGTAGACCGATCAGATTCCGAGACCGGATTCCGGACCCCCTGGAACCCCTCCCACCCTGGGTACGTCCTTGATATCACGCGTGCCCGTCATTAAAGTAATGACCACTCAGCGAAAAGCATAATCAAGAAGAAGGAACACACTCACCAGATTTACTTCTTCCTGAGCTGGTGCCACAAAACGACGAAAGGTGCCGCGAAGCCGGTCCCGAAGAACCAGAAGAAATTGAAGGTGAGGCGAGCCTTGTTGGTGATGTCGAACGGCAAATTCTGGAATGTTATACCACGAGGAATTTGTAATTACTGCTTCATGGAACGTTATTTTTCTAACAGCCTAAAAGGGATGTAGGATTTAGACTTCTCCTATTTCTCGCCATTCATTCCGGTTATAATCTAGTCCAGACATTGGCTACTTTTGCTATGGCTTGTGATGATATAAACTTTAACTTTTAACTTCGGCATGTGTGCCTATTGGCCAAGGCCTCTCCCAGTATTTTCCTTTCTCTCCCGCATGCAGCCACCCTTGTCCAGGTTCTGTGAGCTATTCCCACAATTCCATCTTCCCAAAGTCGAAATTATCTTTCTCTTTTTCTGTTTCCGTCTCTTGGATACCATGTGATTATAGTTTTACTCCATTTGACTGGACCCCTCATGATTTCCCCAGCCCTCTACTATTTCAGTGCTACAGGGGTTCGGCAAATATCAATAGCGGTGTTGGTTACTGCGAGAAACTTGCTTAAGTCACTGCACACAAGCGGCGGCTGAGGTTCAGACGGAGCGCTTACATACTGAAGTAGCCTTTATTTCGCTAGAGCTAAGATCAACCTCGTGAATTTGCTCAGTTGTTTAATAACTATTTTCACAACTGCTAATCTATACTAATATTATAAAGAGAGAAGATTTGTATGTATGTTTGTGATGAGTAAACTCAAAAATTACTGGACTGATTTCAATAATTCTTTCACCATTAGATTTCTACATTATCCCTGAGTAACATACCTAGGCTATATTTTTTGGGATCCAGGATACGGGATCCGGAATCAGAGATCCGATTTTTTTAAATTTAAATTCTACGCGGACGAAGTTGCGGGGAAAAGCTAGTTATTACTATAACTCTAGGCTTGGTTGAAATGGATCTTTATACAATAGGTATACAACAATAATTATGAACTAAAATAATGTGACCCTTTTTATGTCCTAATAGCTACCTTACCTATTAGAATCTTAAGCTATTGGGTCTTGTGCGCTATGGTTTGCTTATACTTAACCCGAAAAAAAAAAAGTGAAGTTTGCAAGTGGAATCCGGTAACGCGGGCGACAAGAACCAGTTTCGTGATACCTATACATGTTGTGGTATAAAAGACTGGATAAGCACTCAGATATAGGTATTATAATGTAATAACTCTGGGTATTTTGTTTATCGAATAAGTATCGAAAAACACTCAGCTCTATTATTCCCCATCCATTTTCATGTATTGTCTCATGAATATTACGAAAACACCCATTCAATAAACTGCTGTGTTTACAATTCGTCAACGCCGATTGTTTTACATATTTATGCAAGTAAGAATGCAGTGAATTTAATTCTTATTACTGCAAGCTCTAGAAGTTTCCAATCGATCTGGAGTTTTCCTCATTGCCAATTAAGATGTAAGGTGAGGAGTGAGCCCAAACTACAAATGGTTCACAGTTATTTTACCTCTGACGCTCCTCATTTTATTTATGTAAAACGCAAAGTCAGCCTTTAAACTTGGCCTTTGAGACCATGAATTATAAAAATTATAAAAACCTAATATCGACCACGTTTTTCAAAAATAAATACATATGGTAAAATGTCAGAGGTAAAAGAACTGAACGAACCGTATAGTCCACTTTAAAAATCAGCTTCACAACTTAATCAGTCTTGTATGTTAGTATTAGCAGAGATCGGGGTTGGTGTTGAGTTGAATCTTTAAAGCTCAGTTTAAAAGATAATGAAACTCTACTGTGCCGCCATAAGTCCGGGACATAAAACCGTACCTACTAACTTACTACATTGAAACGTATGTACGAGTAAGTAGGTACATACTTTGACTACATTGCACATTCACCCTTATGACTAATCAGTAGGTATTCCAGCCAAACACACAAACATTTCTTGACTAGACTACTTTAAAACGTGATTCGTTACTCATTACGTAATTGAAAAAAAAAAAAATTACTCACCTCGCCAGGAATTCCGCCGTGGGATCCATTCCTCATGAAATTCTTCATCACATTTCTTCCAGTCTGATTTGAAATTCTAGCCAGAGGACCCAACATTTTTAACTTTTTCCTTTCAACTATTGAAAATGGCTACAGAAGTATGTGCAGGTAGATAAGATAAGCGTATCGAATATCGGCCAGGACCAATACTGGCCGAGCTGATAACGGTGTGTTGCTTGAATGAGTCCGGTTATAATCCGACTGTGTGGTATTGCTATTAAGTGTATATGATGCCAGTCGGTAGTGAGGCTTTTTCAAGCGTTGAGACTGTAATGTGTGGCGAGTATTCGAGGAAAATTGAGTTATACTGAAATATCTGGCAAATAAGCTTAGGTGCTCCATATCTGAATTTCAGATATCATACACCATTAGTGGCATAATCATATTGTCTTGTATTATACTGCTTCCCTGGATCTCATTGTAGGCAGGGTGGGCCACATATAATCTGTTACTAGGTAGGTACATCGCTTAAATGTGCTTTTGATTCATAGGTAGCTAATAGGTATCTATTTATTTTTAAGGGTTGGTAAATTAAATTGACTGAAAGAACAAACAACAATTTTACCGCGTTTACAAAATTTGCCTGATCGGTATGTTGCACTGCAACATAAGTACCTATTTTTAAACAAGGACAAAGAGTTGTTATTCCTTTATGACCTACGCATGATTATTATTTTTTCCTTGTTAAATACCTACCTACATCAAATAAGTAGGTACTTACATAAAGCGCTTAATTTTATAATCGTACGTAGTGAGTACTTACTTATTATTATAGGTATGAAAAGTTATTTGATAAAATTTCTATAATATGAATAAATAAGATTTAAATTAGGTTTTTTACAGGTTTTTAACAAAACATTGATTTATTCGAATTTTTGGTAGTTTTTCAATTTCATTCTATGGCAACTAGGAACTGACATTTTTTATTTCGCGAAAAGGCAACACTGGATCTGCCATTTTAAAAAAAAGAAACAGTCGGCCACGCTTGCTACAGAAATCGTTTCACTTTTTGGGGGCCTATTTTCCCCATTTACGCTTAGTTCCAAAATTGCTGTAATTACCTCGCAACCAGAGCAAAACATTGAATCGTAAGTTTAAATTAGATATGGCCGATTTGGACGATTTCTTCGCGAAAAAAGATCGCAAAAAGTCAAAAGTAAAGAAGTTCGCCACCACTGATGAGTTAGGCAAAAAATTGGATGATCCTAAGCAGAAATCAGATGTGAGGCCGAAGAAGGAGCGCCCGGTGCAGGAGGGCGACGAGGCTGGCCGCGCCGGGGTGAGTACATGACGGGAACGTCATCATTTTCGCACAATTCAGAGACATCTTTGTGTATTGATGAATCGTCATTGTGGCTGATTGGTGCGGAGCCCTGTTTTATTCCCAGGGTGACTAATACTGTATACTCACGGCTGTGCCGTTGACCTGGTTTCGTACGAAGTCCGCACGATTTTGTTTCAATAATAATTCGTAGACCGATTCTGATTGCTACCATTTTTTTAAATAAAAAATGTGCTACGTACCTACCTATACATTTTTTAATCGGCTTAGTGTAAATTATTCATCTGTGGAGTACTAAGTTATTGCCATAACTTGAGTAAGATAAAAGTTAATTGAATTGTATTCTAAGGTATGGCATATAGGTTAAGTGGTGTTTACTGAGTGTATACTATGTAAAAAGTTTGACAGTGTTAACTGTGCATTTACTTACTGTAAATAAACTACTTGCCTTGCTTACCTTTAGAGCTGTAATGTCTTCAAATTAGTATTAAATATATTTTTTCTTTGGCCGTCAATGGTAGATGCTACAAATTAAAACTAAAACCATAAACGGGGTCATGACTTTTTTTTTATTATATTGTTTTGGTCTGTAGATGGCATCCTTTTTGTAATAAGGGGAGGCCATGGGAGGATTATAAAGTGAACTTTTTATTGATTTACAGCCCAAAATGTGTTTTCTGTCTGTCTGATCATACATATATCAGAAACTGATATATCAATTTGCATTCAACTTAGTAATGTGATAGATATCCAGGATCTAAATCAAGAAAACATATTTACTTACTGTCATGTTTCTTTTCTCAGTTTGGGCAGTCACAACAATTCATTATGAATCATTTAATTATCTGTTAAATTACTCTTGTTAATTGGCATGTCGTTGTTGATAAATAGTTGTTAAAAAAACACATCTCTGTATACAGAGATAATACTTACTTTACTAGGTATAAACAAATGGTCAAATAAAAACAGTTTCAGTGAGTTCCTTAATCATATGTTTGTAAGAGTAATCTCTGGAAATACTGATCTATTTTATGAAAAATCTTTCACTGATAGTAAGCTACATTATCCCTAAGTGACATTTTTATCTAATATTATAAATGCAAAAGTAACTAGTAACTGTCTGTCTGTCTTTTACGCTTTCACAACTAAACCGCTAAACCAATTTTGACGAATTTTGGTATGGAGATAGACAGGACCTAGTAGCAGAACATAGGCAAAATGACAATTAATCCCATGACATTCAATTTATCCCAGAAAAATGACAATTTCCTGTGGGATTTTAAAGTTAACGTGCACAAAGTCGCGGACATAGCCCGTAGACTATATTTTAAAGTACCACGCACATGGAACCATGGGTCAATTCTAGTTAAGATAAATTAACAAAGGAATATTTACAGCTATTGTCATATAATGTACTCCTACTTTTAAGGACTGTATTATGATAAAAAGCCTTTTCATCACTCATACGCGGAAAGTAGGTCGAAAGGTGCCTGAAGAGCCTACAGAAGGTGATACTTTTCTGATCGGGCAAAATCGTTGACAGAACGGGCACAATCGATATCCAGATAACGATTGGGCCCGTTCTGTCAAATTATAAAAAAAATACGAGTTTCTATTTAACCATGTTCCAACCAAAGAGTTCCAACCTTCTTACAGCCACTCAATTACAGCGCGATGTAAAATTGAAATAAAATAAAGTTAAGTATTAATTAAAGAATATTCTTTAAATGACTTTATTATAATTTACTTTCAACTATTTCTTTGAAATATCATAGATTTGGGAAAATATTTACCATTTTCCCTAAATCAATCGCAAATCTTTCTCCTCCGAAACTAAAATCACAGACTAAAACCTTTTTAATGTTTAAAAACTGGCCTCTAAAAAAAAACAAAGTGAGTGTCAAAATATCAAAAAGCAAAATACACAATCTACGTCAGTATACATGTGTGTGTATGTGTAAGTAGTCGTTCACTCATTTTTTCTTTAGCTACTTAAATAATATTTTATTTTTTCTTTCCTTGTACAAGTGATGAAAAGCACAGTGTTTATCTCGGGTTTAAGCAACTTATTATTGGTCCCTCGAACTATTAGCGCTCTCGCTACGCTCGGGCGCCAAACCCCGTCTCGGGACCAATAATAAGTTACTTTGCCCCTCGGATAACAATGTACTATTATTTCCCCTAAAAGTTTTACATTCATGAAAAAAATATATATCAAAGGTTGATTTCATTTATTTCTATGTTAGGGTCATTCATTTCTCGAAGTAGGCCTCTTCCATCCCTCCTCCATCTTGTGCCACTCGGGTCCAAACTCTTCCTGCTATATCATAGTCAATATAATTGGCGACTGTAGCCTAGGGGTGAACAGGTTGGGCTAACAATCGGAAGGTCCCAGGTTCGATCCCCGGTGGGGCATGCACCAATGGATGAATTTTCATCTATGTGCATAATTTACAGTTCGTTGACGGTGAGGGAAAACATCTTGAGGAAACCTACCTATCCCTCGGGATTAGGTAATAGTCAGTTCCTGTATACACGGCGACAAGGTTCACCACCTGTCACGTTGGGTTCTGACTATCTGGTGAAACGTGGACTTTGAGTTGGTTAATACCTCCACAATGTGGTGGTGTATGGCCACTCAAGCCTCTGACTACCCCCGAATGGGGATAAAAGTCGTGACGTTACATTACATACACATTACATATAATTGTGGCAATTTTATTTGTTAATGTACAAGGCTCAGCTCAGCAAACATGTTTTGTACAAGGTCCCTTTAAAAATAAATTGCTGACTGAACATTTTAATTGTTGATGATAGAGAAATGTATTGTGGCGTTTGTAATGAGCTTGGTAAGCAAGAATATGCTTGGTGTTTTGTTTTTACTATAAGGCCCATATTAGTAATTCGATCTCAAGATTGTGATCGAACTTGAGATGCTGTTTGACAGATGTTCCATACACTAAACGTCAAAACTGCATCTTAAGATCGATCTTACCTGAGTTTTAAAACGCGAAGAATTGTTAAAGAAAAATTAAAGCAAGAGTTACCAAGTCTTGGTGACTCAAGGTGGTAATGCCAAGTTGTAACATATTGCCACTGGCATAAAGCAGCTGAGAGATGAGTGGAAGAGCCGGAAATCCCATCCACCCCTTCCCCTCCCTCCCACTCCCCTTCAGGTCGGCCAAGTGCGAGCAATTTCCTTGGTAGGCATCTATAGGCTACGGTAACTGCTTAACAGGCGGGCCGCACGCTTGTTTGCCACCTCAGTCCTAAAAAAAAGACTGATTCTTAAACATTTCAGCTTTCTTAAATCTTTTGGACATCACTGAAGCTCTGAAATGAATGACGTCACTAGAACGTTGGCTATGTAAACAACGGTGCCAAACACCGCCCTCTAGGAAACCGCTCAATTTAGTTTACATAGCCAACGTTCTAGTGACGTCATTCACCGCTATATGACGGCACCGCTATCGGAGGAAACCCAGGCTTAATAATGTCATTGTCCGAAGGAGGAAGAGGAATGGAAGGAGTACGAAGAGCCAGTGAAGGACTACACGGGACTCAAGATCCAGGTGCTGCAGGGCGGGAGCGGAGCGCCCGAGTCCGGCCGCGACTCCGCCGCCGAGGACTCCGCCCCCGACAGCGGGAAGGGCAAGGGACCATGGAATAAGCCCGTATGTGACCATCTTTTATCTTAGGGGGCGTTCATAAATTACGTGAGGTGACTTTTGAGATTTTTCGACCCCCCCTCCCCCCTTGGTGAGATTTCGTGAGATTTTGCTCGACCCCCTCCCTCCCCCTCTAATCTCACGTGAGATTTTTCAAAGGCCATATTGTAGGGGAGAAACAGGTTTTACTTCATTGAATCCAGTTTTCTTGCAATTTTACACTGTTTCTTGCGGTAAAAAAATGTTACGTGAGATTTGCCGTGACCCCCCTCTCCTTCACGTGAGATTTGGCTCGACACCCTCCCCCCCCTAAATGCCTCACGAAATTTATAGACGCCCCCTTATACATAACATACAATTGAAAGTCCTGACTGATATCAACGCACAGCTTAAACCGCTGGTCCTAGAGACATGAAATTTGGAGGGTGTGTTCTTTGTGAAGTGTACGTATCCACTATGAAAGGGTTTCTCGACATTCTACCCCTAAAGGCGTTAAATAGGGAAGTTTGTATGGAAGTTCGATTTTGGATTCTGCGCGGACGAAAGCGCAAAAGCTAGTGTCTTATATTTAAACTAGCCGTGTACCAGAGTTGGACAATACACGCTCTCAAAGAGACAGAAGCCCGCACCGAGACTGCCCCACTTGGTGCCCTTGAGCCAGCTGTCACCCTGCCCCCATGGCCGGAGCGCACTTTGCGTTCACCCTCTGTCCGGTGAAGTCGTAACGGCCACTTCGGTCAACAACACAGTCATTCAAAAAGTCAAGTTTAGTTGTGTACCAAAATATACGTCTAAACCACTCCCCCGCAGGTGGAGACGGAGACGCCAGCGCCGCCGCCGGTGGAGGAGAAGCCGCGCGAGCAGGCCAAGCCATCCGCGTACGTGCCGCCCGCCTCGCGCTCGCGCCCCGTGGAGAACCCGCGCAGGAACCAGGTACCACACTGTCTTGTTATCGTATGGTCAAGAACTAGGTATCATACTGTCTAGTTATCATATGGTCAGGAACTAGGTACCACACTGTCTTGTTATCGTATGGTCAGGAACCAGGTACCACACTGTCTTGTTATCGTCCCTGGTGTCAGAGTTTTTCAAGCCGCCTGAAGGCCTCTGACAAGGCTTTACGACTGCTGCCCAGATGACAACAAACGGGACCGACTTTTTACTTAACACACTGTCTTTTTATCGTATGGTCAGAAACCAGGTACCACACTGCCTTGTTATTGTATGGACAGGAACCAGGTACCACACTGTCTTGTTATCGTATGGTCAGGGATCAGGTACCACACTGTCTTGTTATAGTATGGTCAGGAACCATGTACCACACTGTCTTGTCATCGTATGGTCAGGGACCAGGTACCACACTGTCTTGTTATCGGTTTTTACTACTTTCTTATCGTTTACTACTACTTTTTCAGGCAAAGCACGCGCCCGACATCCACAACGACGACTACTTCCCGGTGCTGGGTGCGGCCGCGAAGCGCGGCGGCGGCGGCTGGAGCACGGCGGGCGCGGCCGGCGGGGGCGGCCCGCGCCCCGCCCAGCGCCAGCCGCTCGCGCTCGGCAACCGCTTCACGTCGCTGCAGGACGACAGCTAGCCAGGTGCCCGCACTCCGCCATACTCCATACTGCACCACCGCATCCATACAGCACCACCCCGACCATACAGCACCACCCCGACCATACTACTCCACTCCAACTATACTATACCACTCCAACCATACTGCACCACCCCGACCATACTACACCACCCCGACCATACTACACCACCCCGACCATACTACACCACCCCAACTATACTATACCACCCCAACCATACTACTCCACCCCAACTATACTATACCACCCCAACCATACTGCACCACCCCAACTATACTATACCACCCCAACCATACTGCACCACCCCAACCATACTATACCACCCCAACCATTAATAGGGTTTGGGGGTTATTTTAGGCCTAGCCAAAGGCTTTTTACAGTACAGATAAAGCCCTTGCTAGGCCTAAAATACCCCCCAAATCCTATCAATAAACCCAATCAATAATTAATGACAAATTACCAGTCTTCTTAGGGAACTCGAACATTATTCGCTTCTCGTTAGCCGTGGTGTGGATTCAAATTTGACTCTAGCCTTACTGTCTCAAAGTGTGAAACTATTAAATAAATAAATATAACGTCACGACTTTTATCCCTATTCGGGGGTAGTCAGAGGCTTGAGTGGCCATACACCACCACATTGTGGAGGTATTAAGTCAACTCAAAGCCCACGTTTCACCAGATAGTAACAACCCAATTTGACAGGTGGTGAACCTTGTCGCCGTGTATACAGGAACTGACTATTACCTAATCCCGAGGGATAGGTAGGTTTCCTCATGATGTTTACCCTCACCGTAAGCAAACTGTAAATTATGCACATAGATGAAAATTCATCCATTGGTGCATGCCCCACTGGGGATCGAACCTGGGACCTTCTAATTGCTACTAAACTATTAAAATATACATAAATTTGTTTGCAGGTAACACAACTCAGCTCCGTGATACACAGCAGTAAAGTGAAGTGTCAATATGGACTTGTAAGCGAAGCCTGGCGCATAGCATATGCAATACATTACCTATACAAACACTACGTCACGCAAAAGAACAACTTGCATTTTCCCTTTCAAACACGCCGCGCCATAAAACTACACTTCCATTATGGCGGCGTAGACAGTTGCTATTCGAAAATAGAATTCGAAATTCAAAAGTTTTTATTTTTAAACAATCTTGCCAGTTCGAATAAATAAACGACGATTTTCTATTATCGATTCGCTGGAATCGATTTTGCAGCGACGTCCGAATCTAAAATAATTGTAGACAATAAAATGAATGCCTAAAAGTGCTTTGGATAGGCAATTGTGGAATGTAAGAAACACTAGATTTAATATTCTCTAAAAACACGGCAACTGTCTGAACTAAACGCTGAATGTGCGACTTGTTATTTTTTATGTTTATATTGAAAATAATAATAAAAATACGTGTCTCTTATGCGTGGATATGGACATTTAGGGGAAATTTTTGTGAAAAATTTATTTATATAAATATAAAAACCGACGATTCAAAGTGTCAACTGTTAACCAAGCGTGGGAATTTGAAATTTTATATTTATGATGTAAAAAACAGAATATAAAAATGAGTAATATTGGTTAAAACTGAAGTGCTCCGATGAACGACAAAATGTACATTTTTGTTTGATATTGCGATTATAAATTCTGTAACGGCAAATCATTGGAAATATCTTGTACCATAGAAATAAATTATGTATTTAAACTAGCGAATCTTTTATTTAGATACCTCTTGTAGTCTTGCATCTCGTGGCAGCGTTTTTTTTTCTTCGTTATGGCGTCGTTTTTGCATATGCCAGTGTCAAGTAAAATATAATATTACATTTTTTTTGCTGCTTTTGCTAGGCCTAAAATACCCCCAAAACCCTATCAGTAAAGTGGCGGATACTTTACTGACAAATTACTAGGCTTTTTGGAGGAACCCGAAAATCATGTTTTACCACTTTTGTTCTAATTGCCCACACTCACGCACATCTATGAACATATAATGGTTAATATTCCACCAACATTACACATTATAATACACGGAAACAAGTTTTGGAAATTAAAACAAAAATTTCAACACACAACACACTTTTCCACTTCCCGCCAAAGAGCCTCGTGGCAACTGGCAGCGTTGAGGCTTAATATAAATAGAAACCGGCCAAGTGCGTGTCGGGCTCGCACATGAAGGTTTCCGTACCACCGTAGAATAAAAACTTCAAAAATATCAAGTTTCTTGTATGGGGACGGGACCCCTTTATTACCCGACTACGGCGGAGGGTTATGATTTTGACCGGTATGTATGTATGTATGTATGTATGTATGTATGTATGTATGTGCATCTGTTCCCACCTAACTTCCAAACTACTTGTCGTAATTTGACAAATGAGGTATCGTTAGAAGCGGCTTAACGGCGCGCAGGTTATAGGCTATGTGACGTCACATGAAATTGCATATGGCGCCCTCTAGAGGACATAATGTCATGAACTAAAAAAAAATCATTTTTTAATAAAACCGTGTGGAGTATCAAATGAAAGAGATTGATGAGCACATTTCAAAAATATATATATTGTTACCTATAACTCCAAAATAATTAAATAAAAAGTAAGTTTAAAAACTAAAACCCGACTACTAAAAAATCGCGCTCTAAAAAGTATGAAACAAGAAAATATTATCATCTAGAGGATAGCCGTGGTCCGTGTTCATATGCCATTTGGCCCTAAAGGACCTACACGGACCACGGCTATCCTCTAGATGATAATATTTTCTTGTTTCATACTTTTTGGAGCGCGATTTTTTTTTTATTTTTAGTATTTGTTGTTGTAGCAACAGAAATAGACATTCGGTGAAAATTTAAACTCTACCTATTACGGTTTGTGAGATACAGACCGCTGACAGACGGACAGCGTAGGGTTAGTAATAGGGTCCCGTTGGCACCCTTTGGGTACGGAACCCTAAAAACCTGTTGAATAGTTCTGAATGAACCCTATAGAGCTAGTACACACTAAGCGTTATGAAGCGCGCGCTTTGCTAAAGCGTTTTAAGAACTATGACGTTCGATGTCGGTGTACATAATATGCAAACGCGATGTCAGACGTGGCTGAAAAGTGAACTTTGCTGTCATACTCTAGCCGTCTTATTCATAGAAATTTCAAAATTCTATGAATAAGTCGGTAGGAGTCTAGGTAGGCTTCAGGCCAGTGCTTTGCCAGTGCGGGCGTCATTGTCATTAACATTAACACTAAGTTTTTTTTTATTTACCTTAACAAACCAGGAAACTCATTTAAGCAATACTCTTGAATAGGTACACAATTTAGGGGTTTTTTAGGGCTTTAGATTATTGCATTTAAGGCTTTTTAGGGCTATTTCATCTTGATTTTAGGGCTCTTTTAATTCAGGAATTGGCAGCACTGACTCAGATAGAATTACAGTGGTCTCGAACCTACCGATTTGGGGGCTGTTCTACCGATATACCGAAACCGAGTGATTTTTCCTCGATTTCTGAGAATAGAGCTAAATTCTACCGATTTTACATTTTCAAGTGCTGGGAGCCCTTTTGGTAGGTTGTTTGTGTTTATTTGGGGTGGGAAAATCTTAATAATGCTTGTTTTGTGGACTTTATAATTCAGTTCATCATTCAGAAAATACTTTGTCGTATTTCAATGCATAGTTGGAATTCAATTTTTATTGTTATTTTGTACATAATTATGTAAAATTTTAGTTCAAGTATAATTTAGTTAACTGAAGAATTAAGTTGGTGCAAGCGCCGCAGATGTAAAAGAAGAAAGTAACCCACCTTACACCAATTTTAATGAAATGAAAGAGAAGTTGTAAATAAAGGCGGGAACTAAGCCTAGCGTTGCAAAAGTTCCCGATTTATCGGGAGATCTCCCGATTTTGGTCATTGTCTCCCGATATCCCGATTTAGCAATCCAATCTCCAGATTTTTTGCGTTCTCAACTAATATCAAATAATATTCATAGATAAAAATATTTTTATAAATAATAATTTTATTTTAAATATGTTAACACTAAAAGCAATCAGTATCAAAATCTATGCACGGGTACTTTCCTAAATTCTTCGCACCACGTCCAATACGGAGATTCGACTTCGCGGTATGCTAAAGCAAATTGCACTGAATCAGCTTAAAATTGAGTCTGGCGGGACATTCCCTAAAGTCTGATTTTTAATTCAGTGGAGTAAATTGACAGCTATAAAATTTGAATTTATAGTAAGTAAGTAAGTAAGTTATTTATTCACATTGAATGTAGGTATTAGATGTAGGTGTAGACAAATAAATAAAGAAACCTAGTATATTCTACCATTTGGCATGCAAATATTAAATAATGCAAAACAATACAAATTATAATTATTAAAATACTACAATTGAAATACTTAAATTAAAGACTAGTATCATTTAAAAAATCCGATACAGAGTAATAGCCTACAGCCTATATACCTTTCCAATAATAAAGAAATAAGGTTTTTTTTGAAAATTCTCATGGGTTGATCTTTAATAGCATATGGAATTTTGTTATAAATAACAGGTGACATACCGATAACACTTTTCCTCAATAGTGCAGTTTTATAGCCACCTGTATGCAACAGGTTTTGATATTGAGCCCTCAACGTTACAGTTCTGTGTCTAGTTTCATTTAATGTAATGAAAAGGTGTGGATTAGCTTTAACACGTATAGCAATTTCTAAAATATATAGGCATGGAAAGGTTAGTAATTTGTGGGTCTTGAAAAAAGGTACACAACTGTCTGTTACTCTTAAATTGCTCTTAGACAGCGCTTTTGGGCCTTGAAGATGCTCTCCTTTTCGCTACAATTGCACCAAAAAATGATTCCAAATCTTAAAATGGAAACTACTAGGCCATGATATGCAACTATGACTGTATTTAAGTGTACTTTTTTAGACAGGTTATAAAGTATATAAGCAGAGGTTCTTAATCTTTTAGCAATGTCCTCTGCTTGAGGCTTCCATGTCAATTGACTGTCGATTAAAATTCCAAGAAATTTCGCAACATCTACTTTTTTTATGGCTTGACTATTGTAAGTAATGTTTAAATCTTCGGCTCGCAGCCTTTGGTAAAAATGCATTATATTAGTTTTTTCGATGTTTATAAGTAAATTGTTATTATTTAGCCATTTTATGAGTGTTTTGAGTGTATATAATTTAATTCAATCAGTTTTTTATGAGTGTGATATTTTTGTTATCCTTTAGTAAATAAAATTGAATCAGAATCATAAAAACAACCTTATTCATGATAAACGGATCAAATTAATTTTAGGTTTGACATTTGATTGTTTTCTCCAATAAATCTTTTCAATGAATACGAAACCCTCAAAATGACTGTAATTGTAATTGACTAAATTATTGCATTTTAATAAAATCCTTTCCTTTTACTCCGAATAAAAATTCCCGATTTCTCCCGATTTTTAGCTGGCAAATCTCCCGATTTCAATTTTTTACTTTTGCAACCCTGCGTGGGCTACTCTTTACATTCTCTTTGGCGTGGGCTTTTTAGCGGGAAGTGGCAAAGTGATACCTACTGATGATGTCATTTTTATTATAATTTTCAAAACTTGTGTTTCCTTGTATTATAATGTGTAATGTTGGTGGAATATTAACCATTATATGTTCATAAATTATAAATGTGCGTGAGTGTGGGCAATTAGAACAAAAGTGGTAAAACATAATTTTTAATTAAGCTAATGAAGAATAGAAAAGTAAGTAAAAGTGCTAATAAAACCATTGGAAACAAGAAGAGTATTTTATTAGAACACAAACCGAAGATTCTACAGTGACAATAAGTATATGACAATTTGTTAGTAATTCACTGCACCATTGAATATAACTGAGACAAAAACTCGACTTCACGCAATCAAAATGAGAATTTTAAGTTGGAATGCTCGCGGACTTAGACAAAAATTTGATCTACTGTCTAATTTACTTCGGAGATATGATATTGACGTGGCGCTTATAAGCGAAACCAATCTGAGCAGCAACGTCGATCTGAGTCTCGACGGCTATACCATTTGTCGCGAGGACATACACAGTGGCAGCCGTGCTCAGTGGGGCCTGGTAGTCATCGTAAAAGAATCCATCGAATTTAGGATGCTACCTTCCCCTCGCTCACCGTTGAGATCTATGGACGCACTCGGAGTCAAGCTGAAGAACAGTTCATTCAGAGTTTTCGCAGCATACCGCTCGCCCAAACAAAGATTGGATTTGGACGACATAGCCAGGCTGTTGTTAGACAAACGAACACCAACGCTGATAGCCGGCGACCTCAACTGCACACATCCGACATGGGATCGGTTGTCAACTGCCAATGCGGATGGCAAGCGCCTCTATGAGGATTCTTTAGCCAATGGTTACACGGTCAGCGGGCCAAAGAAGCCCACTCGGTACCCAGCCTGCACGGAGAATGCGAGCAACACTTGTGGACACCGCGCAGCAACCCTGGATATCATCATTCACTGCGGGCTAGACAATCAGACGATCAAACAGCAGACGTTGGCAGACAACATGGGCTCGGACCACCAACCAGTACTCATTACCATCACCGACTAGTGCGGCCGCTGACTGACTAACGGCAACAGCCAGACGACGTCGAAGCACCTCATGAGCCGTGGATAGCAAATAATGCAATGACTCACCTTGTATAATCAAATAAATAAAAAATAAAAACAAACAAAAAAGTTTTTGCTTGCAAAAATTAAAAATGTCACTCTACCTACAAATAATAAAAATAACAGCCAGGCATGGCCTCAGGAAGTTCAACATTTTGTGAAACACATGTGCCCGCAACGTCATATGCATGAATTGTTTCATACATATTACAGCGTTATGTTTTAAAATGTATTATTGTTTTGTAAAGTCATAGAACAAAAAAAACAAACCGACTTCAAAAAACCTGGATCACTAAAAAGCCTGAAATAATATTTCTATTACTTTTATAGTAGGTAGACTTGGCATACCAAGATTGGCACCGACTCCAAATACTCGATAACACACCATCACGTCTGGTTTTCCCGAAGGGTTAGGCAGAGGTGGTAATAGAAATATTATTTCAGGCTTTTTAGTGATCCAGGTTTTTTGAAGTCGGTTTGTTTTTATTTTGTAAAAATAATTTTATTTCACGATTTTTAGTGACGCCATACCAATGCACATTTTAGCATATTGAACCGTATGAAGTAAGCCCAACAAAAGGTAACTGCTGTAAATCTTTGAGGAATTCCCTCGACTGTCTATGGTCTCCATCATCAGACCTGTAATGGCACTTATAACCCATACGGGTGCAAATTTCTCTCCAATACAAATTAATCAAGCCCAAACACCAGGTAATTGCTGTAAATCGTTGAGGAGTTCTCTCGACTGTCTTTTGGCTCCATCATCAGACCCCTAATGACAGTCACAACCCGTCTAGGTGTAAAGTTCTCTCCAATACAAATTAATCAAGCCCAAACACCAGGTAATTGCTGTAAATCGTTGAGGGGTTCTCTCGACTGTCTTTTGGTTCCATCATCAGACCCCTAATGACAGTCACAACCCATCTAGGTGTAAAGTTCTCATCAATACAAATTAATCAAGCCCAAACACAAGGTAGCTACTGTAAAACGTTGAGGAGTTCCCTTGACTGTCCCTCGTCTTCATCATCAGTCCCCTAATGACAGTCACAACCCATCTAGGTGTAAAGTTCTCATCAATACAAATTAATCAAGCCCAAACACAAGGTAGCTACTGTAAAAAGTTGCGGAGTTCCCTTGACTGTCCTTCGTCTTCATCATCAGACCCCTAATGGCAGTCACAACCCATCTAGGTGTAAAGTTCTCATCAATACAAATTAATCAAGCCCAAACACCAGGTAATTGCTGTAAATCGTTGAGGAGTTCTCTCGACTGTCTTTCGGCTCCATCATCAGATCGACTCCAGACCTTCATAAAATAGTAGTGCTTTAAAATACTTAATGAAAAAAATTACAAACGCACTAGTCGCTCCTACGATTTTCGAAGGTTCTCCTCGATTTCTCTGGGATGCCATCATCAGATCCTGGTTTCCTTATCATGGTACGACACTTGGTATATCTCCTTTCCAACAAAAAAATAATCATCAAAATCGGTTCATAAACGACTAAGTTATCCGCGAACACACATAAAAATATATATATATATATACGGTCGAATTGAGAAACCTCCTCCTTTTTGAAGTCGGTTTAAAAAGTTGTTGTTGATTCCAGTTAAACAGTCCTGCAAGGTTGTAAGTGTTTTACGAATAATCCTGGAGAAAGGGTCAAACGTTTTCGTCGCATATTTAGTTATGAACGTAACTTTACTGTTCGCGTACCTACGTTAACTGATAAACCGATATCAACATTAAACTTATTCTGTTTTCCTGTTACTAATGATATCAACATTAAACTTATTCTGTTTTCCTGTTACTAATGATATCAACATTAAACTTATTCTGTTTTCCTGTTACTAATGATATCAACATTAAACTTATTCTGTTTTCCTGTTACTAATGATATCAACATTAAACTTATTCTGTTTTCCTGTTACTAATGATATCAACATTAAACTTATTCTGTTTTCCTGTTACTAATGATATCAACATTAAACTTATTCTGTTTTCCTGTTACTAATGATATCAACATTAAACTTATTCTGTTTTCCTGTTACTAATGATATCAACATTTAACTTATTCTGTTTTCCTGTTACTAACTAAAATATTAAGTTTGTGCACTCCTTCTCCATGTAAACGTTAACTGTGCCAAATTACAAACACCTCCGTCCACGTAATCTTTTAAAAAAAGTGTACCTACGAAAAAATTCGCTTTAATAATAATAATAATATCCTGGGACATTTTTTACACACGGCTACCTGATCCCAAACTAAGAGCTTGTACTATGGAAACCAGATAACTGATATTACTATATATACTACTTTTTTATTTGTAAATACATACTTAATATACATATACACCCAGACTCCGGACATACAGACATGTTCATGCACACAAATGCATGTCACGGGTCACGGTGTCACGTTTAATATAATAATAAATATCGCCAGACAAACAGCAACTGTATGGTCACGTATGGTCCCTAACTTTAAGCAAAGCTTGTACCTACCACAGCAGAAGACTGCTTGTACTATGGGTACCGTAAAATGAACTGGGGGCGATCCCAGTGACACCCAGACGGCAAATTACGAAAAGGCCGTTTCCAAAATTTGCATCTGGCGGGAATCGAACGTGCACACCCGATGCAGTGAGCCGAGCGGCCTATCACAGAGCATTTAGGCCTATAATGTTCGAACCACTGCGTCAAGCGGTTGTCGTTTAGGGGGCGTCCATAAATTACGTAATAATAATAATAATATCCTGGAGCTTGTACTATGGAAACCAGATAACTGATATTACTACATATACTACTTTTTTTTGTAAATACATACTTAATATACATATACGCCCAGACTCGGGACATACAGACATGTTCATGCACACAAATGCATGTCCCGGGTAGGAATCGAACCTACGACCTGCAGCGTGAAAGTCGCCATCGCGCCAACCACGCCAACAGGCCCGCCAAACGCCAAACGTGAGGTGATTTTTGAGATTTTTCGGTATTGCAAGTGTCTATAGGCTACGGTAACGGTGCTCAACATCAGGCGGGCCGTACGCTTGTTGCCACCACCGTAGTGTGACCGTAGACTTATAAATAGTGAGAACAGAACCTACCACCAGTTCGGTTTGCTGCTTCCACTTAGAGACGGCAAGAAACTCAATCGTTACTCTTTTCAAGAAGAATCAAAGAATTTGGAATAGAACATTATAAATAGCAACAATAGTAAAACATATTACAACGCCATCTATACTCTAAGGTACTGCAATTATTTGTGAGCGTCTACGATGCCACAGTCGGAAATTAGTTGAAGCAAATCAAAACTAGATGTCGCTAATAACGCTAGTATCGATAGTAAAAACCTGAATTCTTAAAAAAAAGATTTATTTACAATATTTTTTCACAAACAATATACGTAAAAGCTGTCGTTATTATTATGAATGGATATACAATTAGTTTTGTCATAAAATATTGTTTTATAAAGAAGTTATAGTAAAAAGTCCTAACTTGTGCAAGCGGAGTTTTCACTAACAATAACCATATATACCAACAGATTTCACTACTAATTGTACTTGCTTCGGCAGTACATATACTAAAATTGGAACGATACAGAGAAGATTAGCATGGCCCCTGCGCAAGGATGACACGCAAAATCGTGAAGCGTTCCACATTTTTTGAAGAATTCAAGTTTGAAAATCACCAGAGGGCCTACTCTGTTTCAAACGAAAACGAAATTTCGGACGAAATACGCGTATTTCCTACTACGTTTCTCATTGATTCCGACATTTTTTACGAACGAAAATTGTTTGACGTTTAGATTCGACGACGACGAAGACGTCAAATAATTTTCGTTCGTAAGAAATGTCGGAATCAATGAGAAACGTAGTCGGAAATACGCGAATTTCGTCCGAAATTTCGTTTTCGTTTGAAACAGAGTAGGCCCTCAGGACCTTAGGCCCGTAAATCGATATCAAGATTGATATTGAACTTGAGATGCTTTTTTGACAGATGTTCCATACATTAAACGTCAAAACTGCATCTTAAGATCGATCTCAACTTTGAGATGCATTTATTAATACGGGCCTTAGAATAATAAGACCACGTCCTTATCCAGTGGCATAGTTTGCAGACGGGCCCTGTATCAAAATGCGTTAGGGGGCCCGAATGAAAGGTAAAGATTTTTCACAAATGAAGCGTAAAGTATTTTCACACACGTTCGGGGCCCCTATAGCCCAGGGGCCCTGTATCATTGATACGGCTGATACGGCGGTAGCTACACCCTGACGTTTATAAAATTAAATGACTTTTTGGCGGGAAGTGGAAAAGTGTTGTAGTCATTTTATTAGTTTTAATTTCCAAAACTTGTGTTTCCTTGTATTTTATTGTGTAGATAGATAGATAACTCTTTATTAATCCACCACTAGAAAACAAACATTTATAAATTATTAAATAATTTACACAGAAAGTGGAAAATGGGCTGCCTTATCGCTAAAAGTGATCTCTACCAGGCAACCTTAGGATGGAGAGGATCTAAAGAAAAATAATACGGGGGTGTACTTACATGAATGTCGGTGGAATATTAACCATTATAAAGGGTGAATTTGAAATCATGGGCATCCTTTTACAATGATCCAGAATATTCACCCGTATCTACATAAATGTGCGTGAGTGTGGGCAATTGAAACAAAAATGATGAAACATGATTTTCGGGTTCTCCAGGAAGTCTGTTCCCTAATTTATCAGTAAAGTATCCGCCACTTTATAGAGAGGGTTTGGGGGGTATTTTAGGCCTAGCCAAAGGTCTTTCTGTAGATCATAAGGGGGTGTCCATAAATTACGTGAGGCGATTTTGGTGATTTTTTGACCCCCCCTCCCCTCCCCCTTGGTGAGATTTCGTGAGATTTGGCTCGACCCCCTCCCTCCCCTAAATTCCTCACTTAATTTATGGACGCCCCCTAAATTATAATGATGGAGTTGTACTAAAGTATAACTTATTGGGGATATGCCCATGCCTGTCATGGTCGTAAAGAGTCTTCACCGTAGTGCTCCATTGCAACCAGCTGATTGTAGATAAAATAAGCATGATAAAGTCTATCCAGCAATGGTAGCACAGCCGGCCGTGACAAGACAAAACGCGAGATAAATCGATTTTGTCTCATAAATCTTCTTCTTCTTATCGTGTGGTTTGTGGCCAACCTAGTGTCAGAGTTGTTTAAGCCGCCCGAAGGCCTCTGAAAAGGCTAAACGACTGCTGCCTAAAATGACAACAACCGGAACCGACTGTTTACGTGCCCTCCGAAGCACGGAGACGCTCAGTTCAAATAAATATAAAAATAAAATAGAGTGTCTTATTCTTTATTTACAGGACTCCTAACCGGCTATAGGTACAAACGTAGTCTTAAATACTAAAATTCTCCTCAAGCCGCCTCAAATGATCAACATTCGCTTCTTGCGGTGGGCTGCTGTGACTTAAAATATTATTTTTGTAAACATCCATGCTCCTCTGTGCCATATTGTTATAAACTTCCCGCGGAATCCGGGTTTGCGCGGGCATTTTGACATTGACATTTGCCAAATTCAAATTTCGATCGATCATGTTCGGATACATTGTCGGCGATAGGAATGGTATGTCGGGTTTTGGCAGTGTTCGAAACATGTTCGACCTATCGATTATTTGATTGTGCGCGCCCATGTTGTTGATTGATTTCATCCATTGCTGTTGCTGCGTGGGTGGGATTCTGTTTGGATAGTTGAATATCCAGAGGCGGTCGCCAACGAACATAGGGCGGGGGCTCACTACGCCCAAGCTGCTGTAATACTGCTGTGCTAGCAACTCAATATCGTTTGTGTATTTTCGTTTCCATTTCGTTCGGCGATTCTGGAACCATATTTTTATCTGGAAGTAAGGAAAGTCATTTAGAAAATGTACTGGAGCTATAATATTGTTTTGTTATTCTTGTTGATCGTTAGAAGAATTAATCAGTGTCAAGAATGCCATGACACGAGCGCTCCAGCGTGTGCTTAAATGTCAATTAAATGACTTACAAGGTGGCAACCAGCTTGAGGTACGTATGATGCTCAGTTGACCTCAAATAGAGCATTTTATTAGAGTCTAGCGAGTTACTTTGTATAAAACAAGAACAAGAATAACAACCACGTAATCCACGATCACTGATTTTAATATTCCTATCTAAGGTCTTGCAACGCCAACTAAGCTAAAATCTTGAAAGTTATAGTCATCAGAATCGACGTAGAGCTCTTGCTTTGACCGTTATAGGGCTCCACAGCAAAACAAAACAAAAATAAAAACAAACTAAAATAATAAGGAATTAATTTTAAATATTCATTGCTATGCTTGTGATTCGGCTCATGTCTATCACGACCTGGCTATCGTCGCCATAATCAGCTTCTCATTTCTCGTCAGCATGATGTCACTTATCGCAAAAGGCAACCATGGTTTCGCCACCAGCGGGTGATTAGATAGCCGACATCGAATTGGTTGCACTACAAGCGGACACCTGGTGCGATACCCTCTATACAGCTCTATACATTTTGTGGTGTAGTGACTGGTTGCACTACCACTGGTGTCCTCGTGCGATAGGGCGCTTAGGTACCTGTGTTTCAGTGAGTCTCAGCTGCCTGGCGAGCCGGCCCCTCGCTGCCACCGACAGGTACCGGTTCTTCTCGAACTCCGCCTCCAAACTCTTGATTTGTTGCGCGCTGAACGCGGTGCGAGCTCGCTTCCCCCGCGAACATGACCCTGTGGAGGAATTGGGTTCTGAATATGTGCTCTCGCTTCTTACGGCGACGAAAGTTCTGCACCTATACCACTACCTCTTATAGCAGTATTATTTTGACCTTACAGCGATTTTTTGTATATATTTTTAGTTTTAGATATATACAACATGTTAAGAAAACCCTGTCCGAGCCGAAACCGGTAATTAGGTTCGCCAATCACATGACCAAATAAAATAATAAAAAAAAAAAAAACATGATAGTAAACATATTAATGAGCATTTAAAGTGCCAATTTTTTTTGCCTTTTTCCCACATAATTTAGCTAATTTTAAAAATATGACAACACCGTTACGGGAAGTAATTATGTTAGATCGTGTGGCGTCACCTCAGACCACAAAGTATGTGATGATGTCATTTTATGAAAAAATTTTTTTATGTAAACGGGGTATTTGTATTACAAAAAAATATAGGAGGCCTTTGCCCAGTAGTGGGACACATACTATGCCAAAAAAATGAAAAAAAATTTTTTGAAAAATTAAAAAAAAATTTAAAAAAATAAGTTTTTTTTTACAAAAATGGAATCTAATCTCGATACCCAACAATACGTTTTCGGGTCGGACAGGGTTTTTTTAACATATTGTATATTTTTTGTCATATTACAAAAAGTCGCTGTAGGGTAAATAATACTGCTATAAGAGGCGGTGGTAAGCCCCCTGACCCGAACCTTGTGCCGTATAAGGAATATTAATGGAAAACATCTTCTTCGTATCGTATAGTTAGTGGCCAACATGTTGTCAGAGTTGTTCAAACCGCCCGAAGCCCTCTGACAAGGCTTAAGCCTTAAGCACTCTTTAACGACTGCTGCCTAGATGACAACAACCGGGACCGACTTTTTACGTGCCCTCTGAAGCACGGAGACGCTCAGTTAAAATGCCATTATTGGTCACCCATCTCTGCCTGACTTTGCCGAGCGCTGCTTAACCTCCGATCGTTTACCGATTAGTGATCGCAGCTGGCTATGAGTGCCTCATCACAAAACTTCAAAAAATCTAAGAATGTTCGAAAATTCATTGTTCTGATCGTGATTCAGAAAGCCCAGTTTTTAGTTTTGATCCTAGCCTTCCTATTGGATTCAAATCTATGGATTCTTTAACAAAGACGAGACTGAATTCAAGCTTCATAACAGTGGACGACTTTTGGCTGACATGATGATGATGATCATGAACTAAAGACATTACCAAGTTCTTAACTGAGATTATTCATAGCTCATCTAAAGTCTGTCTCACGAAGGAAATCCCACGGCAATAATTAGAACTAAGCGCGCGTTCGCGAATTTTGTCAGTGAACATATTTTTTTTTAATGTAAATCAATTTAAATAAATTACTGAAACAATGATTAAAAACTTAATTTTTGGGGAGTCGAAAACGATAGAGCGTTAACAACATTCCGTCGCATGACTGTGGCGTCGCGCCGCCCGCCGCGCCGCGTTTGCGGGACTTCCTTCGTGAAACTGAATCTATACCTATTCCTTCTTGGAAAAGAATACCTACAACGCACGGTTGTTCTTATTCTCAGATCGCTGCTGGCTCATCCTTATTGTTCGACGGTTGGTCCCACACAATAAGTTTACGTTGATTTATCAATGAAAAACAAACGTCAAAATGATATCTTAAACGAACGCTAACGATAGTTCCCTCGTCATTACACCGCGGAAGTGCCAAGCCTCGGCAATAGAACGCAGCGGACACGACGTGTCGTCACCTACACGCTATTTTCAATAAACACCTCCCCGTCTGAGTAATTAGTGGTAATATATCAACATGTCATTCCGACGACGCCATCTTACTGCAAGCGCAGCGCGCCGCGTCGCCATGACGTATATCCGAACGCGATAATGAGCGCGCCAAAATTATAACGATTTTATTTAACCACTTTGTTTTTTACAACTACTCTACCAAGCCAACTATTACGTATAGGCACCTGTCGGTGGGGAAGCCGCATTTACCCGAGTTCCTAGTTGGCTAATGGCTTAAGGGAGTAGGTAGTACTTCTTCACCACCACCTATCTCGATGTTGGACATGGGTACAGATACAGCGCATCATAAAAAGCGCCTGCCGTCAAATTCAGATCGTTTATTTAGTGCAGGCCGACGGGACAGGCACTTTGACACTTTTACAAGTTCTATGAAATCGAAAACGCGATTTTAACAGAGATCCGGCAATGAACTCAGCAGGTATTCTTATTATTTTTTTAACAGCATAAGTATCAAACAAATCCCACCATATTCGATAGGTTGCCGCGTGGCGATCTTCCGCTCTATGGGTACCAGTTCGTCTCTTGGTTCACAGGCAATGTCATTACTGTCACTCCTTGCAATCAAAATCTCCCCGGTGAGTTCAGATTTCCGCTTTGAGGGGGGATTCCGGGAAAACTTTCCAACTTATCCGCGTAGAAGGGTTAACCCTTCCACGGTCTGATATGAAAGCCGATTTTTACGACGGTTTTTTGATTGGGGTAGGTAGGTTTTAAAACCTAGCCCAATTCCCATGTACTACATGTACTACACATGTATAAAGATATATAATAATTTACCATGTAACATTAAGTCATTAGAATTGCCACTTTTTAAAACGTCTCTCAAAAAAATTGTAATTGATTATTGGTTTTAGAGTTTAAAAGAATACTTTGATTTTATAAAACCTAACTAACTAAGTTAATTCATATTTACCTATTACTTAAGTACCTTAATATTATAAATACTATTGCATGCCTATTTAGGTAAATTGTGCTGTACCTACCTTTACTTTTAACACCACAAATTATTGTATTACCACAATTAACGCAATAAAGTTATTTGAATTTGAATTTGAATACAAACATGCGCAAACCGTGACGTCGCAGTGAAATCTTTAAAAAGTTTCAAAATAATCGGATATTCGCATAACACGTAGCAAACACTCGCATATTTTATCTTTAAACTACGATTTATTAGCCTCGACGACATCATTAGGACAAATTACACGGAACCCGAGGAACCCCGTTCCGTTACGTTTTTAATGATTTAATGAGTGCCGGTGTCACGTTAAAAGTTTATAAATGTTATACGAGATGTAAAAAATCGGTATCCGGCGGCGAAAATATCGTTCTCGGCGGTACAACGGAAATATAATTTTAATATGCGAATGCGATGGGCGGGCTACGCTATTTGTTTCATTTGATTTTTTTAGAATTTCGATCTTACAGACTATCTACAAAGTAACAACAACAAAAAAACACAGTCGAATTGAGAACCTCCTATTTGCAGTTAGTTAAAAATAAAGCACAGATGCGTTTTCATAACGAAAGTGGGTAAAAAAGTAAATAAAATTAAAAAGAGAATAGGTATTTAATGAAAAACCTTTAGATACCTACCGACCACTTACATTCAGAGGGCCTACTCTGTTTCAAACGAAAACGTTTCGTACGAAATACGCGTATTTCCTACTACGATTCTCATTGATTCCGACATTTCTTACGAACGAAATTTGTTTGACGTTTAGATTCGACGACGACGAAGACGTCAAACAATTTTCGTTCGTGAGAAATGTCGGAATCAATGAGTAACGTAGTAGGAAATACGCGAATTTCGTCCGAAATTTCGTTTTCGTTTGAAACAGAGTAGGCCTTCAGGGCTTATCATATTCGTACCCTCAAGCCGCGCTCACTTTGGATGCGTTTTCGTCCGAATTTTACTCGTGCATACACGTACGAACAACACGAATGATCCCGACCTTCCAAGTACTACGGGAGTGCGCACACTGGGTGCGAGTTACGTACACATACGACCAAAAACGCATCCAAAGTGAGCGCGGCCTCAGTCCTACCTATAGTCTGATTTTTAATTAGACGAAGTAAACTGACAGGTGCAAATGTCACGTTTCGATATAAATAGAACAAATAAGGTTCAAATTCATAGAACAATGACATTTTCAGCTGTCAGTTTACTTCGTTTAATTAAAAATCGGACTATAGGTAAACGTGTGCTCGCAATGTCGCGTCAAGGTAATTTTTCCCTCAAACCAAACGCTAATTTCAAATGTAACTGCTGTTTAAACATCGTAAACATAACTAATGCCCGACTCTACCTAATCCATCAATTCTCCCACAATAATGTTGAGAATAAATTAATTATCTTAGACTAATTACTTGTCTAGACCGAGTTTTGCGCTGTAATCGCAACGAAAAAAACAGGCCAGATTTGAAAGCGATGTGTGCGTGTCACGCACACAAGTATTCGTAGACTATTGTTTGTCAAGCGCGCTGCGTCACTGTTGATACGTGCTGAGTGATACCAGCTTTTGAATATTTCCCATAAAAGTAGGGAAAAAATATGTTTTGATTTCGAGGTGTCTAATTAAAATATAAATTCATTTAATTATGATTTTTATTATTCACATACCTACCACTTAGGAGTTTGTGCATTTGGATTACTAGGTGAAATATATTTGTAATAAAAACATTACTGTTAGGTTAAGGTTATTTATTTGTAATATTCTAGTTCAAAAGATAACACTAAAACAGAGTAGAACTGTAGTGACACCATTCCTTCCATAACAAACCTTGAAGTACAAAAGGTTTTTAAAAAGAAATGATGATACCTACCTTATGATAGGAGTCCTGGAGAGGACGGTGTAACGACAGAAGCACTCAGAGTCCTCCTTCTTTTTTGAAGTCGTTTAAAAAAGGCATGTAATGAAACCGACTTCTTTTTTATAGCATTTTTATAGCATCATTTTTATAGCATAGTGGCCTATAAAACACTCCCTTCGAACCTAACCCATACAAGTCAAATGCCCCGAAGACCCGAGCTCGCACGAATTGAATTGAGCTCTCTGATTGGTTCAAATTTAGACAGGCGCCCGTCCATTTGATGTTTCCTAGTTTAGCTTGAACTACATTTTTTGAAGAACATGTTGAAGCTTCAAAACGCTAAAATGTTGATGAGTTGTAAAATCGGTGGCTGAGTTAGTAAATTTGATGGCGACTTATCAGTCAAAAGGACAAGTAATAATAATTGGTGTTCTTTATTTGATGTTCTTATTTAGGTAGTGTTGTAAATAAGACGAATTAGTTTATTAGAAGCTTTCATATTTTTCTGTGGCTTAGTTATAAAATTAGAAGTCAAATTCCCTGGATTTATAATTCCCCAAAAAAATAGCAAACGCTCACATGGGAATTTTAAATTCAATTATCAGGCAACCTTGTCAACATGGCGTCAAATGGCCGTTATATTTTTGAATAAAATTACACTTCATAAATCTAATTGTGTCTTCACCAAATAATTCTTTCGAGTTTACTTACCGATGATAGGTATTTTTTTTAATTGTTTTTATTCGTCCCCTGTAATTTCTGCATACTTTTATTGCACATATTGTCATTTTTCTACGGCAAAAAAACGGTGTTCACCGCACACAGTCAGTGTCGCTACTGAGCGGGCGAAATCAGTTTATGAGCCAACAGTTGGCTGATATTTTTTTTGGCGTTTAGGCGCTCGAACCCTATATCTAGACCATATATAATCAAAGTTAATTATCTCCCAAAATACTCCCGTTCGCTTCAAAAACAAGAAAACACGCTCGCAAACCACTTTGACAGTGGTAAAGGCAATTAATGTCAATTTATCCTCACTTGTCAACGCGCCATGTCAGTGTTATCCGCCATTGTAAACCCCACAAAGTTATTTTTACAAGCCAATTTCATAAATACATCTTTAAAGTGTAGTGATAGGAGATATTTTTGAATATTTTTTTTATTTTGAGCGGTAAATGTAAAGTGGTTGCAGCCTATAACGTTCGGCTGCGTTCGATATTCTCTCATCCGTTGTCTTGTAATAGAATTTTACAGCTTTTTAATGAGCTCCGGCCACTTACTAAATTTCAGTGGTGGGACATTTCTTTCATGTTTATTCCTTTTTTTTTCTAAGCGGTGAATAATTATAGGGGAGAAAGATTTAGCTAACGAGTGTTCGGACGCGTGGAGATTTATCTTTTCGTAACAAATTTAGAAAATGAGACATCAGTGCGATGTTAAACGGGTGCTTAGGGTTGGCACGCCTTGAAAGATATAATGAAGGATTTTTCTTTGCCGACTAAGCACCTAGACAGATATGTAGGTATACCTACTCTAAATTATTCCGAGTCAAGTTTCGCAAGTAGTTTTGCAGCCAATTTTTTTTTTTTTAAATGACTGTGGAATGTAATAAATTTTATAACGAATTACTGACGTAATAGTACATTTTCATTAATGTATTCATATAATTTTTGATTAAATGTTTTTCGTTACAAATTATTATTATAATAGTAATAGGTATTATAGTAGTAGTATTATTGATTATAATACTTTTGTAGTGTACAAAACTCAAAATTTATTGTTTTCTGACACCCCTAAATTTAAATTAAACGCCGCAAAACCATTTCAAACGGCTAATTTCGAGACGAGATGGCGGGAAAACAAAAAAAAATCTCAGACGCTTTATTGGTCCACAGATCGTAAATAAATTAACGTTTATTTTTTTAATATAATTATTTTTCTTCACATAAAACTCGTTACAGCGAGTTACTGGCCATTAACACTGAAAATTCTCTATGATATTTTTTTATTAACAGTTTTTGCCAGAAAAAAAGATAGGTAGCATTTTTTTATAATATCTAAAACATTTATTTTACCTACCAAATCAACATGGAGCAAAAATATTTGTTTGATAAATTAAAACATCATAATATTCACAGAAATGATTCACTTACAGGCCGACTTGTCAAATAGGGGAGAAAAATAATATCCGAAGTATATTTTTGAGATTTCTGGGTATTTCTAGGTAGGTAAGTGCGGGAAAACAAGGTTTTTAGTAAAAGCAGAAATCCATAGTGAGTGAATATAGATTTTAATACACAGAGAATTTCTTTCACTTAGGTAACTTCATTTTGCGCATTTACTCGACTATAACCTGCCTTAGACTGATTGATACGTTTGGAGATGTTTTATTGATTTAGACGAGATAAGATTATTTATAGCAATCATTTTACCAATGCCCTAAGCCTAACTTCATAACACACCAAAAAAAGTTACCGATCTAAAATACCAGATTAATTCCCCGCCAAAAATAAGGACACCGCGCTTGCGTAGCGTGCACGTCAAATGGCGCGGGAAGGCGTGAATTGCTGCGCTTTTTTACTTATTTTAACATTAATTATTCCAACTCGAATTACCGGGGCTCCGATGTCAATGATTTATTTGTTTGGTCGGGGTGTTATTTTGGATTGTAATACTAAACTTGTGGGGAATTGGTATTGCCGACGACTATCCGCTGCGTCGCGCGTCGCCGCGGTGACAAGGATCAAATCAAATCATGATAGTGGCCAACCTGGTGTCAGAGTTGTTCAAGCCGCCCCAAAAATTTTAAGAAAAAGAAGATACATTGCCATATCTTAAATTATATAGAATGGAATATCAACCACAACCATAGCACAACCAGACAAAGACCAGATCCCGAGCTAGAATTAAACCTGTGGCGCGATATCATGATAGGTATTTGTTTGATGACTATTATTTAACTTTACGACCGCTTGCTGCAGTAGGTAGTTCGAGCGCTGGCCGCTCGGCTCACTTTCACAAAGGCTCGACAAATTTCGGAAACGGTCTTTACGTAATTTGTCCAGGCCTGGGTGTCAATGGGAATGCCCCCAGTCCGTTGTATGGTAGCCATGATACAAGCGTTGCTTAGTGTGTAACCGTGCGTTTCCACTGCGCTAAAACATGTTGATAACATATTGTTGTCTCTATTTAATGCCAGCACAAAATAAAGACAGCAATATGTTGTGTCAACATGTTTCAGCGCAGTGGAAACGCTCGGTAAGTCTGACGATATTTATTATTTAAACTGTGCCCCGCGGCTAACAGCGTTGCTTAGTTTAAGGTAACTAACATTTAAATATTGATTAGGTACGTTGCTTATTAAAATTATACAATAAGTACTTACATACGTAAGTATATTTATGTAGGTAATGAAACAATTTTAAAATTTTATACAAGGACTAAAGTAAAGGGAAATTATGTTAAACCTCATGAAAAAACTTGTCAAACTACGTATTCTTACATAGGAATGAAATTTCAAAACCCAATCTATCTTAAGAGTCTTTGTAGTAAAATTACTTTGAAAAGAAAAACTAGGTTACATAAAAATCTGAAACTCACGGAATCCAAATTATATCATATTTTTTTAAGTTAGGTACGAGCCACAGCCGTTCAGCTCATATTTTAAAGGACCAGTAAAAATAATTTCAGGGGGCATGTCTTAGTCCAAAATATCAGTTGAATTTATACTATACTTATAGTTTCTAAATGGTGGTGATTTTATGGTACACAGATATTTGCTGAAATGTTATCTGGATGATATAATTTTCAGTAGTACCTATTGGTTTATTTATTTTAATTAAAAACGGCCACAGACCCATCGCATTAACTGAACAACATAATGGACGGCTAATGGACCTAAAAATAATAAATTCATTAGTTAGGACCAATCGTAATAATAGTTAATTCAGTAATTTTTGTGCATTAGTATAAGGTCGGAATCAGGGTTTAAACTATCAAAATGATATCTAAAATGGTACGAAATCCCAGGAATGCAAACAGTTAAACTTTTTGGAGGATTCACTAACAAATATAAAAGTTAAGGAAGTAAGAAGAAAAAAGAAAGAAAAAATATATTGTTTGTTAATTGTTAATCTAAATCGTGTGTTATTTATTCTGTTGATGTATCTCTCCGCGCATTTTTTTACTTTAAGTTTATTGTATAAATTAGGATATTTAATTTCAAAACTGAGATAAGGAATTAGGAACTTCTTGGTTCAAATATTGTATTAGTAGGCTAACCAATTAAATAAAAATATCCCGAACACAAGAATTTAAACCTTTTAAAGGCCGTCGCAAATCTATTGGATAATTTATGTAATAATAACTACATTTTTTAGGAATCAAAACGAACGTTTTGGGACCAAAAAATATGATATGTTGGAAAATCTTTTATTAATAATGAGATGCAATTTACATATCACAAATTTAGCTGTGACGGGTTTTCCATGCCACACATGGACTAATTAAGTGACCGTAACAAACAACTGAGTCATTATACAATTACCTGATTGTTGATAATCATTCGATTTAGCATCCATAAACTCATGCGCATCTCCAGCCGTGGATCCCTCCACATCCACCTGCTCAGAACTGTTGCTGCTCACTCTATCTTCATCATCAGAATCAATATTATCAGTCACATCACTGTTCAATTTTTTCATAAAATCACACGATTCCACTGCACTAGTCGACGCGATTGCATTTTGTTTTTCGAATTTGTCAGCTAGTAAATTTTCTATAGAGAACGGAAGTTTCGTTTCATTTTTCTCAACTTTTATATCGCTACTTTCTTCAATTTCCATTCCAGATTCCACAGGATTCATTTTGGTATTTTCTTTATAATTTTTTTGTGAAGACGTGTGCACTAACAAAAGTTTGAGGACATTTTGAATCACATTTTCTTAAACGCCCGTTCTATTTAACGTCGTAACTCGCGTCACGTTACAATTTAAACTAATAAGAAAGTTTCACGATGCGTTTTTGTCAATTCGTGCGCTGAAACGTCTGAGGACGGAATGTTAACTACCGCTTCTGAAAAACATAATCGCGTCTCAACATACCTTGATATCCACCGTCTTTACCACCTCGATAATAAGGTTGAGAATGGTATAATTATCAAATTAGCTGCTTCTGGCAGTAGTGCGACCGATCAGAATGAAGATTGAGAGCCTTTACTAATGGGCGTCTTTCTAGATGACAATTCCTCATCTCCCGACACACTCAACTCTCAACTCTATAGCAGCCGCAATGAAGTTGATTCTATATTGATAGTTCTTAAACGATGCAAATAGCTCATGAAGATCCACGAAGTTATAATTAGAGTTGGACCAATCACCGTCGAGGGGGCGTGTCGGGACGCTAAACGTATGCGCGGGCGCACGCAGTGGTACATCAAACAGGGATTTATTTAAGGCGTCCGGTGATATATTGGGTTGGGCATTAATCGTGATAATTATTTAGTTAGTTGGTTTAATTGGACGAGTCACATGGCCGCTTATAGCGCGGGGTGGATGCGCATACGCGCTAATTGATTTATAACTTGCGTTAGTATGTATAACGGTTCTTGGTTTCGATTAAGATATTCTTGGGCCCTAATTGGAGCGGTTGGACATTTATCTTCATACTACTTATAATGTTCTCAACCAGTTTTGTTTTGTCTTCATCATATTCGCCATTACTAAAAGTTGTAGACCATTCTTCGTCTGACCGTTTTCCGTGGGACCTCGGTGTCAAAAATTCGAAGACGGTCAGACATGGACCCATCTGTATTGAAAGGTATTCGTAGCTCATGTAACTGCCTTCCAGGCCCTCAAGTCCCCTATCGATTGCCAGTTAAATACCATCTGTAAACAAATGGGCAAATACGTTTACTATAGTGGCAGAAATCCGTAGTATGATGTAGACTGGTAGCCAACTGTCTTGCTATTACGTTGCTATTGTGTGGTAGAATGGCCTTGTTCTCTTCTCTGATTGGTCGGTCAGAATGGCTATCGATGGCAGTTGAAAAGCCATGAGACTACGAATTTTACGAAAGTTAAAAGTGGTTGGCAATAGCAATTTGCCGTTGCCATTGATGACTTAGAAATCCGTCAAAATTTTACAACTTTCATCATATTCTGCGCAAATGCTGCGCTTCTCTTGGCTCCCAGGCGTTTTGTTATTGCCGATCATGTGGTAGACCTGGTACTTAGTACTACTTACAAGTATTTTAATGGTCAATACCCATTGTAGGATACAAAAATTAAGTCTAAGTTTCGCAATTGTTTAACATAAGGCACAAAAATGATGCCTACCTATTTTCATTGTTTTTTTTTATAACCTGGGGGCTTACCACAAGCTCTTATTGCGATTCAATTACAGGAACGTATTAACGTTTCAGCGACTTTTTGTGCAATGACGTACCTTATTGTCATGACAATAAGAAACGTCATTAAAACGTCGTTAAAACGTTACTATAATTGAATCGCAATAAGAGCTTGTGGTAAGCCCCCTGTTAACTGTCCAAAGGCAAAGCCGCCTTCCACAACTCCCGATCCTGAGCCATTTGCTGCCACGTTCTGCCCGCAAAGTGTTCCATATCGTCTCTCCACGTTCGCCTCGGTCTAGGCCCGCCACACACTCCCACCACTGTTACTCCTGTAAGCCAGGATCGACAGTGTCCAACGATGACGCCAAGGTTTGACCCTCGACGAGTCCCGGGGACAAACTAAGTTGTCTTGGAACCCGCACGAATTTAACCAAAAGAAAGGATATGAGGAGTTGGAAGAAGAGAGAGAGACGGAAGGCATCACACCAAAACAATAGTTCTAAATATTCACCTTTTGGTTTAACTGTAAAGTGGGAGTAGGCATGCACAGCTTTCTAAGCTAGTTATTTTTTTTTTTGTGTATTAAAATAACTAATTTTGTTTTTTTTTTTTATTCACAATGTGTTAATGCCTGCCTGCTCACATAGCGTTGCTGTTTGAAAATGTATACAATTATTCTTTTGAAAAGAGTAACCATTGAGTTTCTTGCCGGCTCTTCTCAATGGAAGCAACATTACGAACCGGTGGTAACGCTAAAATATTGTTTATCTTGACTATAAACGCTTTATTGAGCTTACATGAATAAAAAACTTTTGATTTGATTTGATTATCCACTCCCTCGCCTCGGATCTGCCTCTCATTTAGTTTCGGTTAAAATAATGCCACAATCAATAACCGAACCATTCTAAATCGTAGCTAATTAACCGAAAACCATACTCATTATGGAGCTGCGTAAATTACCGCGAGCTCGGCAACTCCCGCGCATACCGAAGCAATTTGGATGCGGCGTCGGGATACCGCGCGGCCGAATGCGGAAACGCGCCCCGGTGAGGAGTTGTCGAATATTAATCTACTTTTTAGGGTACCGTGGTGGGAAAGAAAACTGCTGCTTTCACATGTTAAATTACTATGCGATTGATGTCACAACTGGAACTGTTTCGGCTCTCGGCTAACTTCACTCATAGGTGTAGTACTTTATATGAGTGAAGTTAGCCGAGAGCCCGCCCTATTCTTATTTTAATCGCATTGAACAACATAGTACCTAGTACCTACTTATTGAAAATTAATAATTTTCAATAAGTAGGTACTAATTTTAAATTATATTAAAAAACACATAGATGATGGAACACAGGACTGATGTATTATTGTAGCAGACATGGTACCTTGTGCTTGTATGACAAAAATATAGCAGACATCGTACCTTGTGCTTGTATGACCAAAATAGTTGGTCCTACTAAACTGAGTCCATGGACACAGTTCGACGCAGAAACTCGCGGAAAATAATCTTAAAAGCATGTCGGAATTGCCACTACTACCAATAATGCCTTCTTATGGACCTTGTATACTTACCTATTTAATAAGTGAATGAGAATCAATAATAGGTCAACAAATCTACTCATAACCATCACTATAGTTAAAACTAAGCATTCTTATCAATATAATATTGAAATCATCAAAATCGGTCCTTCCGTTGCGATTTTATATCACATTTTATGTAATGTGCGGCATTGCGTGTGACGTCACACTGGACCATCGAATTGAAGGCGCGCTGTACCCACGCCGCCCGGCCCGCGCCGCCGTTCATTCCAAAGCGCGCGTGATCCAGATGACGTCACAACAACCGCGCGTGAACTTCGCTAATAATTTGGTCACAGCATCGTAAATGTTTGTCGTAGACTAAATGTTATGGATTACTTAGCTCTATAAATCTGCAGTCTCAACAAAATCCGTTACGGATCTCCATTGTCGAATTGCAAGTGCGATAACATGTGTGAATTTCGCTGTATGTAGTGGTGCGCTGAGCACAAGTTTGTGATTGCAATGTTAGGAGATACCATATCTACTTAAATCTAAATTAATACATCAATCAGTTTGTACATATTTTTCGTTAAACTTTAAAACTACGGAACCTAATCTTTCCAACACCGATTCTATTCCAACAAGGCTGAACCCACATTTATCACACGTTAAAAAAAAACTAAAAAAAACACGCCAAGCGCCATCTCGGAACGGGCTAATTATGACAAAATATGTCGCTCGTATGAAAGGCCGACGCGGCTCATGTTTTTTGTCATAATTTATTGCTTTTATTATGGTTAACATTTGTTTTGTGGTATTTATGCTGTTTTGTTGATGAGCGCGGTGTTTGGTTGTGATGGCATAATTATGAACAACGGGAGATATACCTACCTAGTCGGCTATGCCATATTTTATCGAAATAATTGCTACTTTCAATAATAATTAGTATTCATTAGAGCTTGGCAGCACTGCGAAAATAATCCGCACGAATAAAAATTGCGTGGATTATATTTCTTGCTGCGAATTTAAAATCGCGAGTGCGGATACTTTGCGTACCTAAAGTCAAAGATTCAGCTATACAGGGTTATTAGAAAAACATTAACAACCTTGCAGGACTGTATTACTGACATCAAAAACAGCAACTCTTGTTCTATGACTTTTTACAAAACATAAAGCATTTAACAAAAAAAATCACTTTCTAAAATGTATGAAACAAAAAAATATTCTCATCTAGAGGAATTGTTGTTTATGATGTCAGTAATACAGTCCTGCAAGGTTGTTAGTATTATTTCTATAACCCTGAATAGGCTCCACGATGGCGCTCACGCGAACTTTCATAAATCTATGCCTGCATCCCAAACAGCTCACATTCTTAACATTCAAATATTCCCTAAGGGCCTATCATTAACATGTTCTCCGTGTTAAATATTTTGTCATGCCCTTTGCAAGACCCCGCGTAAATTGTTCAAGTTTTTCTACAAACATTTCTGTTTCCGCGTCATAAATATTTGACAGTTTATTTTTTGTTAAATTTCAAATCGACACGAAACTATAAACAAAATCAGGATAAGTGCGAGTAGCGACTCGCACCGTGAGGGTTCCGTACAAACTTAAAACAAGTTGAATTTTCAAAAACGCCGAATAGTAAGGGTCCGTTCACATAGACCAGTTCGGAGGGAGAGCACATTTTTATCGCGTTTCAAAAAAGAGATTTGGGTCATTGAAATAAGATTGATTTTTTTCATTTCACTTCTTTTTTGAATGGGAATACCTAAGAGCCGACCCAACGCGCTCGGTGTAAAACAATAAGGGAAGCCGATCGGCTGCCTCCATTGACGGTTTGGTCGGCTCCGGCCTTCCCCGCCCACCCGCATCGGTCTGTGTGAAAAGAAGAGCGCCGTCCGATGCTCTCCGAGCCGGTCTGTGTGAACGGACACTTAATAGGCCTACTACGCTTGAACCATAAAGGTTGGCACTCATCTATCAACTTGGCACCCGACCAGCACCGCCTAGTCGGACGGCATCCACTAACTGAACCTGAAATAAGTGGACCACGCGCTGACCACGCGGCGTTCACTCGTTGACCATGCGCGGTCCACTGGGTGATCACGTGACGTTTATGGTGTAAAAGCAACGTCCGCCCGCGGACCACCTGTCGATAACGAGTGGACGCCGAGCGGCGCTGGTCGGGTGCCGGGTTGATAGATGAGTGCCAACCTTAAACCTCATTGCTCGAACCACTACGCAAAGCGATCTCGTCGTAAAATCATACTACCTAGATAAGTTTGAGCAGCCACTCTGTGCGGCGGCCTTGCCAAGGGCTATATCGCACGAGGACACCAGTGGTAGCGCAACCAGTCGCTCCACCAACAAAATGTATAAAGCTGTATGGAGGATATCGCACCTGGTGTCCGCTTGGTAGCGCAACCAATTCGGTGTCGGCTACCGAATCACCCACTGGTGGCGCCACCATGGTTGCCTCGTGCGATATCGCGCTAAGTCGCTTAGCCATTGAACTGTTATAGTGCTCGACCCCCTGATTGGCCAGGTCATAGGGTTGGTCACTATAGCTGCTCAATGGAAATTGCAGTGGCAATTCAGTGGCTAAGCGACTTAGGGCCCTGCATTGAAACCACTATAACGATCGTGAATATACGTTTGCAAAAAAGATTAATGACTCGATCAAAGAAACTACTAAAATATTTTATCTGGCAACACTTGTCAGCGTTCTCTTCATTGCGATAAATCTGTCAACGCCGCAGCGCGCGGCGTTGAAACGTTTATTTCGTTTTGTCAACGCTGTCCGAAAGTAATAATTATTGGCGTGCTAATTGTCGCACTTTCTCTATTGATCTGTGCAAGATTTATTATGTAATCTAATTAATTTCTAGGTAGGATTGAACAAGCATGCGTGTGCATAGATCTATATTAAAGGGTCGTGTGCGTGTGCTAGTGTCTTTGGCTATAGTAGCGGCACGCTATGACGGCCTTTTTGACGTGTGGGAGGGTGGAGAAAATGGACCTTATGAAATAAGAATGCCAGTTTTGAAGTTTAAGAATGTCAAAAAATGAATGCGAAAATGAATCTTATTCCGTCATAATAAGGTTCATCCTCTCCACCCTCCCACATGTCAAAACGGCCATCATAGCGTGCCGCCACTATAGTAAATAATTGTTTTTTACCCGACTACGGCGGAGGGTTATGATTTTTATCTAGGTATATATGAGGTATAGGTACTATTTTATGAAAGGTGTTCGTAGTTTACTTTCAAATGTTAACCTGACATTCGTGATCTTCCTTGGAATGCTAAATAAACGTATCCCACAAAGACAAGATAGAGGGCGACAGGTAAATATCCAATATACACTTCTCATCAAAAAAATCGAAACAGTACTGCAAGTACTATTCAGGCATTTGAATAACATTTTTTATTGATATCATTAAAAAATACGCCAATAAATACCTAGCTGGCAGTTTAGACTACACAATGGTGTACCACAATTCCCAATTTGAATTTAAATTTTAGAATTTTCATCCAATAAATGAATGTATAGTTCGCGACAGGTCGAGATGACATTCGGGTTATGAGCTTTTTGCAGAATAAAATCTGAATCAAAATTAACAGGACCCGATAAACAATTAAATGGAATTAATTTGTTATTAACTAGTAGAATGGCCGATGGACACGCGGTCGCTGAAGGTGGCAGGCAGCACAGATTTGATAGCAGGCAGCGTCTATTATTTTTCTTTCACTGGTCACACCGATATCAGCCGTCAAAGAAATGTCAAATAAAATCAATCTGTCGTTCTTTTTTTTCTTTTATAAGATTAGTTTTACGGCCCCTGGGAACTAGCCCTTTGGAGCCTAACATCAGTATACTTTTATTACATTTTTTTTCTTAATTCTACCTTAATTCTACCTTAAATCTACCTTATAACTACCTTATTTCTACCTTTACTGACAAATTACTAGACTTCTTGTGAGAAGCCGAAAATCATGTTTCATCACTTTTGTTCCAATTGCCCACACTCACGCACATTTATGACCATATAATGGTTAATATTCCACCAATATTACACACTATAATACACGAAAACACAAGTTTTGGAAATTAAAACAAAAATGACAACATGACCCTTCCACTTCCCGCCAAAAAGCCCAATCTGTCGTTCGTCATTCAGGGGTTTCAAACCTACCGAAATTTCGGTATTTCTTCCGATGTAGGGACTGTTCTACCGAAATACCGAAAAATAATGAATTTTCATCGATTTCTGAGAATACAATTAAATTCTCACGATTTTTCACCGATTGTATTTAACTGCTGACAGCGCTTTATGTAGATATTGATTTTTATATTTTGTATGGGAATACCTCGATTGCATGGTTTTAGGGACTATATTTCAGATTATATGTGTGGATTATCTGATGTAATTGTCTAGTTTAAAATTCTAAAGTTTTAACTTTAGAATTTTAGGAGATTTTTATACATACCTACATATATTTTAATTACCTACATATATTTTAATTACTTTTCGCGAATTACCAAAACTATCCAAAAATGTCATAAGCTCAGCTCAGGAAAGAAGGGGCTTGTCTCCTACCTTACTTATGCACTTAAAAAATATTTATTATGGTAATTATCTAATGTGTAACCGTGCGTTTCCACTGCACTAAAACATGTTGACATAACATACTGTTGTCTCTGTTTTTTTACTGTCATTTAATAAAGACAACAATATGTTGGTCAACATGTTTTAGTGCAGTGGAAACGCACGGTAAGATAAAGTTGAATCGATTTAGGTTTTTAATTTAGGCGATTTCAGGCTATCTATTTATAGCGGAAAATGTTTGGCGACTTGAACTGGCTTAGACTTTGCAACACTGACCACTGCCGTCATTTGTTTGACATTTGACGTACTGTCGTGTCGTGTACAATCGTCCGATAGGTGTTTGTTGTGGTTTCTTGATAGGAATTGAGGAAACAATCACGATTATTCAATTATAAACCCATAAATTTCCTTATACAATCACAAAAACTCATGTAATGAGTGTTACCACTGTGTATGTTTGCAATATACAGTGGACAATCATTCAACTCTGCGTTTACACGTAGCACAATCTAGTTGGCCTAGCTTTAATCTTTTGTAGCTCGCGTGAATTATGTTTCTTGTTTACATTTACGCGGACTGGATAACGAGAACACACGCATCTGTGCTATGGACAAGATAACCGAGATATAACGGCACTGTTCTTTCAAGAACCGTCATTAAATTCCGTTAACAAAATGCGTGTAAATATTCGTAAATTGACTATTGTGGTCGGCGTAGCTACGCTAATATGGTTTCTAGCGGCCTATACATCGGTTATAGAGGTGCCGAGACCGGTTGGTACGAAGAATAATATAGTGGAAATAGAATCAAAGTTAAATAAGCTTCAGAAGAGAGTGGATGTTCAGGTGGCAGACAGTAAACAGTTGTTGGAGACAGTTCGGAAGCATTTAAAGAAGACTGCGTCTGTAAGCGAGGAGGTGAATGAGGGGGGGGAGGAGGAGAGACCTGCGGACCAAGTACTGGGTGAGTCCTTAGTTCCATACCATATAATATTGTTCTAGCCGCATGCTCTATGGAATTTACATTCAAACTTTCATCCCCTATTTAACCCTCTTAGATAATGAAATTTCAAAAATTCTTCCTCAGTGCTCACCTACGTTGTATAAGGAACTCCTGTGCTAAATTTCATGCTTCTAGACCTCTGTGACGTCTGTTAGTGTGGTAATAGAATTTGATTACGTAGAATGTGACTGAGACATCAACAGCAAAATGCTATTAAGTTTGGTAACTGTATGGTCCCAAACTAAGCTACGTTTGTACGTTGACTACCATACAATAGACCAGGGTTGTTACGAAAAAATCACCTTGTTTTAAACACCGTGTTCTTCTTCTTCTTCTTCTACGGGCGGTTTCCACAAATCGACGACTCAGGTGCGCCTGTTTTGTGTGTTGGAGGGTGGTGGGCCGGTTACTCCAGCCATCCCAGCTCCACCAGGAAGTTCCCCAGCTTCTTGACGTCGCCGAAGATCTCCTGGAGGCTACCCGGTGATCCCAGGTAGTTCGCCCGGTAGGTTGCCACTCCGCTGCATTCTAGCAGCACGTGAGCGGCTGTCTCTTCTGCCTCCATGCATGCTCTGCATAGGGGGCTGTCCGTGATACCTAGGTTGAAAAGGTGTCTGTTAAAGTTGCCATGACCTGTTAGTGCGCCTGTTATAAGACGTAGTCGAGATCTACTTAGCTGTAGTATTGTTCTGGTGAATCGGCGGTTAACTTGCGGGAGTGCAAGTTTAGCCTGCCTGCAGTCCTCCAGGCTGTTCCAGAGGTCATTGTGTAGTTTGTCGGTGCGCTGACGCATTTGCTTTCTAAACCAGCTGTTAGGGAGAGGGATGATCGGTTCTGGTCCTACTGGTTTTAGTTCCGATCCTCTCTTTGCTAGTTCGTCAGCTGCGTCATTGCCCCGTGCTCCACTGTGCCCTTTTATCCATTGAGTGTTTAAAACATGTTTTAATCATTTAAAACATGTTTTAAACACCGTGATTTATTCCTTCTGATTTAAATCAATGTTTTAAACAAGCAATAGACTGCGGGCATTCCCAGTGGCAAACAGACCTGGGCAGATTATGAAAAGACCGTTTCCGAAATTTGCCTCAGGCGGGAATCGAACCTGCAACCTTCTAATGCAGTGAGCCGAGCAGCCTACCCTCGGACCACTGCGAAAAATATTGCTATACTCTGATCTTTAATTATGTGGACTAAAATGACAGTTATAAATGTCAATTTATATTTTAATTACACGACTGCCCAAAAAAAAAGAGTGTATATGTGTTTAGGGTTCATGTATGTATGTATGTTTGTATGTATGTATGTGAGATTCTTTATTCCACCATAACTTATAAATGCCTGAACGGATTTCGATGTATGGGGTATCGTTAGAATCCTTACATAATTCCGGGTAACACTGGGTATATTATTTTTGAAAAAAATCTAAATGGAGGCATTATGGCTCAACTTTAATATGTGAAAAAAAAAATGTTTCTTCCATTATTACAATATGGGTATCAAATTGATGAGCACAGTCCAAAACTGTAGAATTTATAGGCATAATTTAACATAGGTAGGGTGTACATGCAAAACAAATATATCATTTTTGGCTGCTGTCACTAAAATAAAAATAAATAATTTAAAAAATTAAAAACACGACTGCCCTGCCAAAAAATTAACTAAAAAGCATAAAACAAGTGCAGTGTCATTGCAGTCGGGGGCCCTCTTAGATTAAATATGTTCCACAGAACGGTCCCCCGACTGCAATGACACTGCACTTGTTTTATACTTTTTAGTTCGTTTTTGGCAGGGCAGTCGTGTTTTTTTGAATCAATTTTTTATGAGTGATTTTGTTTGTGTTATACTTCAGTAAATAAAATGGAATTAATTTGAACCAGAATCATAAAAACAACATTATTCCTGATGAACAGATCAAATTAATTTGATATTTGACATAATAAGCTGTCATTTTGGTCTAGCAAATAAAATCTGAATATACTTGCATATCCTTTCGCATCAATAAGCAATTGAGCTTACTAGTATTATATTGTATTGTATTTGTAGTACAAATAGGTACAAAAGATGTCAATGACACTATATTTACACAGCTGTACAATAAAAGTATAATTACACATATTGTACTATTACACTGTGTATTAAGGTCATATTTGTTTTATAGTACACTAGCTTCTGCCCGTGACTTCGGCCGCTTTAACTTTAAAATCTCACAGGAACCTGACATTTTTCCAGGATAAAAAGTAGTTAGTAGTAGTCTGCTCCAAGGTCATATCTGTCTCCATACTAAATTTCATCAAAATTGGTTTAGCGGTTTAGTCGTGAAAGCGTAACAGCAGACAGAGTTCTTTCGCATTTATAATATTTGTATAGACTAGCTTCTGCCCGCTGCTTAGCCTGTGCAGAATTCAAGTTATAATAATAATATCCTGGGACATATTTACACACGGCTACCTGATCCCAAACTAAGCAGAGCTTGTACTATGAAAACCAGATAACTGGTATTACTGCATATACTACTTTTTTATTTGTAAATACATACTTAATATACATATACACCCAGACTCGGGACATACAGACATGTTCATGCACACAAATGCATTTCCCAGGTAGGAATCGAACCTACGACCTGCAGCGTGAAAGGTGCCATCACGCCAACCACGCTAACGGGCCCGTCACGTTTTCGTTATTGCCATCTAGAGGTTAATACATCTTTGCCTAAAGGCCTTCAATATGATGAGAGTTTGTATGGAAATTTCCATCTGGCACACAACTAGTAGGTAATATAAAAACGCTCAACATTGAGATAAGGTGATAATACTTTCCCAGATGACCGCAGATCATGTTTCTGTGTTCCATTTGATATCTCTTTTTATATCATTTGAATATGCATTCATAAATAATCAAGCTCTTTCATTTGATACCTAACATGGTTTCATTAAAAAAATAATGTTTTTTAGTTCATGACATTATGTCCTCTAGAGGGCGCCATATTTAAATTAATGTGACGTCACATAGCCTGTAACCAGCGGACGATCAAGACTCTTCCAACGATACCTCATTCGTCAAGTTAAGGGGCGTCCATAAATTACGTGAGACATTTGGGGGGAGGGGGGTCGAGCAAAATCTCACCAAATCTCACGTGGGGGAGAGGGGGGGTCTCGGCAAATCTCATTTTTTTTTTACTGCAAGAAACAGTATAACATTGTAAGAAAATTGAGTTAAATTAAGTAAAACATGTTTCTCCTGTATAATATAGCTTTTGAAAAATCTCACGTGTGATTAGAGGGGGTCGAGCAAAATCTCACGAAATATCACCAAGGGGGGAGATTAAGCAACGCTCGGCAAGGTCAGTCGGAGATGGGTGACCGTTTAGTGGCTTTTAATCTGAGCGTCTCCATGCTTCGGAGGGCACGTTAAAAGTCGGTCCCGGTGGTTGTCATTGCAGCAGTCGTTAAGCCTTGTCAGAGGCCTTTGGCTTGAACAACTCTGACACCAGGTACCAGGGAACCATACGATAAGAAGAAGTAACAACAACATTGTGTTGTCCCCAGACCTCACCACAACAGTCCTGCCAGTGTTAGTCATAGCGTGCGACAGGGTGACTGTCAAGCGATGTCTCGACAACCTCGTCAAGTTCCGGCCGAACAAGGAGACATTCCCGATCATTGTCAGTCAGGTAAGATGTGTGATTGCAGCTGAGGGGGTAACATAGAGATGAGGGGGTAACATAGAGATGAGGGGGGTAACATAGAGATGAGGGGGTAACATAGAGATGAGGGGGTAACATAGAGATGAGGGGGTAACATGGAGATGAGTGGGTAATAGCGACGCTATGCTACATTGCAGGAATTCTGCAAAAGCAATTAATTTATCTGATGTTTTAGCAGATTTTTTAAATGACTGAGGTGGCAAACAAGCGTACGCCTGATATTAAGCAGTTACCGTAGCCTATAGATGCTTGCAATACCAAAGGCATTGCTCGCACGTTGCCGACCTGAAGGGGAGGGGAACGAAGGGATGGGAAGAAGGGAGGGAGATGGGTTTCCGGCTCTCTCACTCGTCGTACGAAACGCAACTATAATAGCCACTGTGGGGGCGTCCGTAAATTACGTGAGGCATTTAGGGGGGAGGGGGTCGAGCAAAATCTCACGTGGGGAGAGGGGAGGTCTCGGCAAATCTCACATTTTTATTTATTTATTTATTTACCGCAAGAAACAGTGTAAAATTGCGAGAAAAATGGGTTAAATGAAGTAAAACATGTTTCCCCGCTAGAATATGGCTTTTGAAAAATCTCACGTGCGATTAGAGGGGGAGGGAGGGGGTCGAGCTATTTCTTATGAAATCTCATCTAGGGGGAGGGGGGTCGAAAAATCACAAAAATTACCTCACGTAATTTATGGACGCCCCCTTTACGCCGAACTTCTGTGAGAGGGTGGTACCACCCCGGTCGACCAGTTCATATATGCAGTCGATTGGCTACAGCTTGGCTCTACCGCCAACAAAAAAGAAGTTGTGAAGTTGCAGCTGTGGGGGTAACACAGAACCGCGGCCCTATAGCGACACTATGCAACATTGCAGCAATTCTGCAAAAGCAATTCATTTTTCTGATTTTCTAGCAGAATCCGCTGAATTTCCGTGAAATGGTTGCACATAGTGATGGGATGTTCTCGAGAACATTTTCACCCTCGGAAACTTACTCGTGAGATTTTTTTATTTTGGGTGACGTTATCCTAACTTTAAATCTTAAAAACAATTAAAACCACCATACTTGCATGTTTAATGAGGTTTATGCCAAGTTTAACATGCTTCAGAAGAAAAATTTTCGAAAATTCTCACGAGTAAGTTTCCGAGGGTGAGAATGTTCTCGAGAACATCCCATCACTAGTTGCATAGCGTCGGTATTAGCCCTCCCGTTATCTAACGCTGTAATGTAAACAGTTTCCCAACCCAACGGCTCGCGATAAGCGGCTTAATGCAAGAATTTAATTGCCTATTTATGCTGGAACAAAGTGTGAGTTTTCACACTGCATACACGCTCGACAATCTAGTAGTAGGTATCCTCTAGCCCGATTCACGTAATAAAAACCGTAACGATATCGTACCGACCATAGTCGTTGATAGCCTTTTCGTAATGGCAACAGTGGCCCGATTCACGTAACCAAAACCGTAACGATGTCTCAGCGATATAGTCGTTGATAGCCTTTTCGTTATACAAAAAGGCTATCAACGACTATATCGCTGAGACATCGTTACGGTTTTGGTTACGTGAATCGGGCTACAGGTCGTTGAGTAACCGTTTTTCGTTGAGTAAACGTTTGAGTTGAAGTCCGATCGAACTGCGTTCAAGGAGCACGTGAATACCAACTTTTGATAGGATTTCGATCGAACGACTATCGAACTTCAACGTTATTTGGATCGTTTGTTTTTACGTCAAACGGGCTACAGTAGCCCGATTCACGTAACCAAAACCGTAACGACATCTCAGCGATATAGTCGTTGATAGCCTTTTCGTAACAAGAAAAGGCTATCAACGACTATATCGCTGAAATGTCGTTACGGTTTTGGTAACGTGAATCGGGCCCCTGGGCTACTTTGAAATACGAAACGAAATGCTTCGGCTGACGGATCGAACGTATTCTTACTCCTAAAGCGAAAATAGTTTGACGTTTAGATTCGACGACGATGAAGACGTCAGACAATTTTCGTTCGTAAGAAATGTCGGAATCAATGAGAAACGTAGTAGGAAATACGCGAATTTCGTCCGAAATTTCGTTTTCGTTTGTAAAAGAGCAGGGCCTCGGATCCGAAGTCCGTATTCGATAGTCGTGTTTTGACATTTCCTCTTTCGTGGACTCTAGGGGCCATCCATTAATTACGTCACACGTAAAGGGGGGAGGGGGTCGACGAAATGTGACATTGTGTGACAAGGGAGTGGGAGGGGTCCTAAGTTTTGTGACGCCACATTTAAAAATCTAATATATCTAAGTATTAAAACCGAAATTTGAACTGTTAACGATTTTTTTTAATTTCGTGTGACGTAATTTATGGATGGCCGGCATATATCGTAACCTTTTTATCGTCTCCACAGGACTGCGGCCACGAGCCCACGTATGAGGTCATAAAGGCCTTCACTGACCAGGACCCTACCATCACGGTCGTCCGACAACCGGACTTGTCGGAGATACCGCTGCCGAGGAGCAAGGTCAAGTTCAGAGGTTACTACAAGGTCGCGAGGCATTTCAAGTTCGCTCTGAACTATGTCTTCGAGACTTTGGGCTATGAAGCGGTTATTATTGTTGAAGGTACGTATTTTTTAGGGTTCCGTACTTAAAGGGTGCCAACGGAAGCCTATTACTAAGCCTACGCTGTCCGTCCGTCCGTCTGTCAGCGGGCTGTATCTCACGAACCGTAATAGGTAGAGAGTTGAAATGTTCACAGAATGTGTATTTCTGTTGCCGCTACAACGACAAAGACTAAAAATGAAATAAAATTTAAAATTAAAGGGGTCCCCATACAAGAAACTTGATATTTTTGACGTTTTTATTTTACTGTAGTACGGAACCCTATATGAGCGATTCGGACATGCACTTGGCCGGTTTTTTTATGGGACAGGTGGTAAACAAGCGTACGACCAGCCTGATGTTAAGCAGTTACCGTAACATCGACATAAAACGGAGCGAGTAGTGCTGTTATTGACCGGTAGATAGAAGTAATCGGGGGGGGCGGTAGCTTATTAAATGACGCCCATTTCTTACCCCCACCACCCGCGCCATCCCGCACTTTCCACGCGTTGTTACATAGAGAAATGTACTAAAAACATCTCTTCTGTTTATAATCTCTATGAGCCAGCCCGTATATTATGAGCTGCAGTCAGTTGGCTACAGCTTGGCTCCACCATCAAGAAATATTATATATTTGTCGGAGAAGGAAGGATGGGGTCCGTCGCTTTCTCATATTGTGGGCGTTCAGTGGGTATAAAGATGACTTTACCCCATTTATTATAACATTAGAAATAAGAGGCTCGTAGAAGCAGGGATCCAAAACATTTTGATTTCAAAGTCAAAACAACTTTTATTTAGAATGGTTACATTAAAATTGTTTTCACATAAAACAATGCTAAATACTTCGATAACCAAAGTAAAGGTACTTTTTATACTATGTTTTATTTATAATAACATCGTATCACACATTTTAAGCTGACAACAAAAAATTAATGAAAAAAAAAATGATGGTGAATGACTCAATGACAAACACTGACAGAAAATGATTTACGTCAATTTCATAGACAACATAATCCGACAAAATAAGAAATGCCCTGCTGTCATAACCTCTGAACGGATTAGGTAACATTTTAGATTTGTTAGGATTATAGTGGAACGAAACACGTTCCCGGTATTGTTCACCCCTGCTTCTTTTAGGTTTTTAGCATTGACACTTAATTTTAAATTGGACTGAAATGATAATATTTAAATGAAAGACAATTTATTTTATAATATAAATACTTAAAATAATTACAGTTGGGTGTAACAAGCTGGTATATAAATAGATTATAATAAATTCGACGTCAATCATAACTGTAACATGTTATTTGTACTTTTGTTACAAAGTGGACACTAAAAATAACCTTTTTTAACTTCTGTCTAATGCTATAATAAATGGAGTATAATAAGATCTCAAAATGGCACGAAGACAGTTTCCAATCGCATGTCTCGCTCGACCGCTCGGCGCGGCGGTGCAAACCGTACTGTCCTCCCCGCCGGTGCCGGCCAACGCAATTGGACTCTGTCCAACGCCTATAGATGGCGTTGTCGTACCATTTCGATCGTTTCAATACTCTTTCAGAGTTGCCATCTCCGACATATTCATATTATACAAACGTATTTATTTTTCAGATGACCTAGACGTATCGCCAGACTTCTACGAGTACTTCCTCGGAACATATCCCTTGCTGCACAAGGACCCTTCACTATGGTAAGTACTCTGGCGCTCATAGCCAGCTGCAATCACTGATCGGTACACGATCAGAGGTTAAGCAACGCTCGGCAAGGTCAGTCTGAGATGGGTGACCGTTTAGTGGCATTTGAACTGAACGTCTCCGTGCTTCGGAGGGCACGTAAAAAGTCGGTCCCGGATGTTGTTGAAGCTATACAGCGTGGATTTTTGAGACAGGGCACTAAGGGCGATAGGGCGAAGGGGGGGTTTTCGGCGATTTCTGTCATTTCTAGTACTCAAACCTTCAATGCTCTCATAGAGTCTTTTGATCCCTACATGAAATGGGATCGATGGGAATATAAAAAACAATATTTTGGTATTTTATAATTTTTTTCGCTGACTGTCCATTTTTTCTAAAATCTGTGAATGCAGTTCAGAATATCTCATAAAGTTAGGGAAGGTCTCCTAGGAACGTTTTCCTCTAACTATAACGGTTAAGGTACCTAACCTTACTGCCCCGTCTCAAAAATCCACCCTGTATACTGGGTGAAATCGAAATCTTGGGAAATATTTTAAACGGTGATTCTATACATGATTCAGAATATTTAGGGAATATTAATCAACAAATCAATTGATAAAAAATTATTACCCAGGTAAGGTGTAACAGTTAAATGGTTTGCTTATTTGCTTACCCGAGCAATATGTTTTAATCAATAGATTTTTTTATTTTGTTTCCCACAATATTCTGAATCATGTGTAGGGTCAGATTTTAAAATATTGCCCACGATTTCGATTTCACCCTGTATATGAACCCTACCTTCACCCAGGTGCATATCAGCATGGAATGATAACGGCAAGAAGGACGTGTCAGACATGTCGCGGCCCGACCTGCTCCACCGCACCGACTTCTTCCCGGGGCTCGGCTGGATGCTGCGCAGGGAGATGTGGACCAAACTCGAGCCGAAGTGGCCGCCCGCGTGAGTGTCCAACGTTAACAGCACTGCCCCCCTAGACAAGTGGTATGAACGCTAATCGAATAGAATAGAATAGATTTCACAATGTATGGAAATGACTTGAGAAGTCGCTATGTAGATCACATGATTTATGTCATTTTCATACATGAAGCGTAGCGATTTGTAGGAACGCTTGTAGACGTCAGCCACTTGTCTAGTCTCAGGTAGCATAGCCGTCTAGACAAGACAAAACGCGAGATAAATCGATTTGGTCTCATTTTCTTTCATGTATTAAGTAAAGGAGAGAGCGACTCGGTGCGACATAATGCGCGACAAAAGTCTTGTCTTCGCGCTTGTGCTAGCCCTGCTGCTGGACATAGGTAGGCCCTACAGAGTTACAGACATCCCGGTTCTCGTAGATAGGAGTCGGAAGCCCAACCCCTCTCGCTAAGAGTCGGAAGCTCAACCCCCCCTTTCCTCTATCCCACCCTCCTTCGTCTGTTAACCTGTTGAGGCTATGTACGTATGTTTTTTTTAGGGTTCCCTACGAGGAACCCATATATTAAATTTCATTTATTTGTCTAAAAATGGTAAGTTGAAGTTGTTTTACATAGTCTGTGCAGCATGCTTTTTCAGGTCAATAATGACATGGAAACATTAAATGCTCTCCATTAGTCAATAGTCAAATAGTCAATAGTCAAAGCGGTTATTTTGTTAAGGCCTACGGGGGCACCTACAAATAGTCATTTTACATTTGTTCCTTAAATTCTACCGCCGGATCGGAAACGCGACCTCGGCTGAGAAGATCCGGCAAGAAACTCAGCGGGCTTGTATTTTTTTTTCACATTGCATGTTTAGTAATAATAATAATAATATCCTGGGACATTTTTGTACACACGGCTACCTGATCCCAAACTAAGCAGAGCTTGTACTATGGAAACCAGATAACTGATATTACTACATATACTACTTTTTTATTTGTAAATACATACTTAATATACATATACACCCAGACTCGGGACATACAGACATGTTCATGCACACAAATGCATGTCCCGGGTAGGAATCGAACCTACGACCTGCAGCGTGAAAGGCGCCTCCGCGCCAACCACGCTAACGGGCCCGTCAACTGACTGGTGACTTTAAGTACTTCTCTAATCTGACAAAATGAAAGTATAATCCTACTATTGCAGTTTCTTTGACGATTGGCTGCGGAACCCCGAGAACATTGATGGGAGGGCGTGCATTAGACCAGAGATATCCAGGACATACTCCTTTGGGAAGGTCAGTATCGTTTGCCATAGCATTACAAGATTTTTTTATTACATTTTTATAGTTACTATAATAGCGGCACTATGATGGCCGTTTTGACATGTGGAGGAGAGGAGAGGATGAACCTTATTATAACGAAATAAGATTCAATTTCGCATTCACTTTTTGACATTCTTAAATTTTAAAACGGTCAGTCTTACTAGCTATACTAGCTGTGCCCGCGACTTTGTATGGAACGGGTAAATTTTAGAAAAATATTACTCGCGTTAATCCCGCGTGGAATTCCCAGCTGTTCTTTTATGTTTCCCGCGGAACCCTAATTATTTTTCGAAAATAATAAGCCTGAGTTACTCCTTGTAACATCAGCTATATGCCAGTAAAAGTCCTGTCAATATCAGTCCAGCCGTTTCGGAGATTACCTGGAACAAACATACAGACAAAAAATATTGGTTAAGCACGCGTCTTGCGGGCTTAAGGTCCAGGTTTCAAACCCCGGTTTGCACATCTGGATTATTTCGAAATCTATGTGTGAATCATAACTTTAATATGATTATCACTTGCTTACGGTGAAGGAAAACATCGTGAGGAAACCTGCATGTCTTCGACATGTGAAATCCACCAACCCGCACTGGGCCAGCGTGGTGGATTATGGCCTGAATCCCCCTCGCATTGAGGGGAGGCCCGTGCCCAGCAGTGGGACGTTAAAAGCTAACATTATATGATAACGACGTTTTTTATAATTATCTATGACAGATTGGTGTCAGCAAAGGCCTGTTTTTCGACGTTCATCTGCGGAACATACAACTGAACATGGAATATGTCGAGTTCACGAAACTTAACCTAACATATTTGCTCAAGGTAAGTCATTTTATTTAATTATTCGATTTTTTAAATTTTCTGAATATTTAAAAAAAATTCGTTACGAATTCAAATTTCGGTTTTAATACTTAAATATATTAGATTTTTAAATGTGACGTCGCAAAACTTAGGACCCCTCCCACCCCCTTGTCACACAATGTCACACTTCGTCGACTAATTTTAAAAATACTATCACATAATCCTACAAATTATTATCGATTATTCCTTACTACTAGTTAGTTAATTAGTACTACTACCATGGACCTTACATAGAAAGGACATGGTCTAAGCACCCGAGCCCCAACACTCCGCTAAGCCCGTGACGTCATCACAGTAAGTAGGCGTGGTTTAAGTCAGTGTGCTGTCGGCGTTCGTCTGGTGTAAACGTCTTGCAAACGTTCGCATCCCAAATATAATTCAACTCGACACTAGATGGCAACCCTTTGTACGTCTCTTTTACCATCCTACACTAGTGCAAAAAAAGTGACATCTAGTGCAAAAAGTTGAACTACGTACTAACATCGACATAGAACGAAGCGAGTAGTTTTGCTATTGACCGGTAGATAGAAAGGGTCAAGTAGGCGTTATCTAACACCCCTCCAATAGGGAAATCTACTAAGAACATCTCTTCTGTCTATTATCTCTATGACTACTACTTACTATTAGGGTAAAACCCCCAATTATTGGCACCCTGCACCAATTATTGTCCATACATATTTCTATGGTATTTCTTAGCTCAGCGGATAGAATAACTAGGTAGGTGTGAAAATCTGTGAAATTTATGACTTTTAACAAAAAAAACCACTATTTCCATGTTTAGTTTTCTTATTTTTTAAAGATAACTTCAAAAGTGCCAATAATTGGGGGGGGTGCCAATATTGGGTGCCGTTATCCTACTACTAATTAGTTAATTCCTCACTAAAACTTCCACTTGTAGGAAAACTACGACGAGGCCCTCACAACAACCGTGTATTCGTTACCCGAGATGACCGTAGAGGATGTGTTGGCTGGTAGGAGTGACCACAAAGCAGTCAGAGTCATGTACCACAACGCGAAGAACTACCAGCGGACCGCTAAGGCGCTGGGACTCATGGACGACTTCAGGGTGAGTGGGGGGAGGGGGGAAACTTAAGCTCGTATTAATGCATCTCAAAGTTGAGATCGATCTTAAGATGTTGAGATCGATTTTGACGTTTAATGTATGGAACATCTGTCAAAAACAGCATCTGAAGTTCGATCTCAATCTTGAGATCGATTTCGGCTCGAATTAATAAATGCATCTCAATACATATTAATACATGCCTTACAAATGTAATTGAAGGTAAAGATAGATATGAGGTGGACAACGTTGAAGACGTTCGGCAAAGCTAAAGATTAGTTGGGTAAAGATAGAGAATGGAGAGTAATATAAGTTGGACAAAGCTAGAGATGAGTTGTATACAAGGTGGGAAAAGTTATATACAAGGTGGGCAAAGTTATAAACAAGGTGGGCAAAGTTATATACAAGGTGGGCAAAGTTATATACATGGTGGGCAAAGTTATAAACAAGGTGGCCAAAGTTATACACAAGGTGGGCAAAGTTATACACAAGGTGGGCAAAGTTAAACACATGGTAGGCAAAGATATGTCCTGGGTGGGCAAAGTTGAACACAAGGCAACTTAAGTTAGCGATCGAAGGTCAATATTTAAGAGTGTAACTTTATCCCCAGAGCGGCGTACCGCGCACGGCGTACCGCGGCGTAGTGTCGTGCTACATCCGCGGGCGCCGCGTGTACCTCGCGCCCGCCGCGCGCTGGCGCCGCTACGAGCCCTCCTGGGGCTAGCACACGCCGCACACGCACCCTCCGCGCACACACCCGCGCACACATACTGTGCCACCACTCGACACTCACAGAAACAGACTGTTCTAAAACATATTATAGTGAGTGCTACATCCGCGGTTCGACAAAAATATACTGTTTTATAACATATTATAGTGATTACGCTACATCCGCGTTTCGACAAATAATACTGTAATAGTGAGTATGCTACATCCGCAGTTCGACAAAAATATACTGTTTAAAAACAAATTATAGTGAGTGTGCTACGTTCGCGGTTCGACAAAAATATACTGTTTTGAAACAAATTGTATTGGGTGTACTACATCCGCGGTTTGACAAAAAAATACTGTTTTAAAACAAATTACAGAGTGTGTCACATCCGCGGTTCGACCAAAATATACTGTTTTAAAACATATTATAGTGGGTGTGCTACATCCGCGGTTTGACAAAAATAGTCAATATTATAACAAAAAAGTAACACGAGTTATGACTGAATTTACCATGGAAATTTGACTAGACACGCTTTCAAAACGCGTTCAAGTTCTTTGCCACAACAATACAAATTATAGTGAGTGTACTACATCCGCGGCATAGTACCCGCTGCATCCGCAGTATAGTATCGTAGCAATGCGCGGATTGTAGTGTTCAACTAAACAAAGTGATTGTGGTAAATAACTACAAATAAGATAGCTATAGGAAACGGTGGACATGGTATGATACTAGAACTGCAGTATGGTATTAGGCTACATCTGAGCTATAATAACGCTACATCCGCGGTAAGGTATCGTTCTAAATCCGCAGTAAAGTATGGTACTACATCCGCGCTATAGTATTGTACAACATCCGCATTAGAGTATGATACTACATCCGCGCTATAGTATTGTACTACATCCGCAGTAAAGTATGATACTACATCCACGCTATAGTATTGTACTACATCCGCAGTAAAGTATGATACTACATCCACGCTATAGTATTGCACTACATCCGCAGTAAAGTATGATACTACATCCGCGGTACAATATTGTACTCACCATCACCCCTGTATTTAACTAAGGGGTGGGCAGAAGTGTTTCATACTTCACCGATTTATGTATAAAAGACGCAATGTGATGTTTTGAAGCCACAAATTAAATAATATTTGTAAATAAATTGTAATTTTATAATACTTTTAAAATCATAGTCACAAACTTAGGGCTAGTTATTTTAAATTATAAAATAACGGATCTTCCATTAATTTTAGTTAGATTAATTTTGACTGTACTGTGAGTAAAGGCTACTCACGATGCAATTACGTATTCAATCCGTTGATTCAACTTGAGTTGAGTTGACAGATTGCGCGGTGAGGAGGCAAATTGACGCCTACTTTCATCTACTACTTGAACAAATTGAATCGACGGATTGAATACGAAATTGCATCGTGAGTAGCCGCCTTAATTTTACTTTTCTTACATCATAGACCAATAAGGTATAGACGCCGCATAGCATGCATTACCACTGCATATGTGTCTAGTATACCTGACATTTAAATTTACCGTCTATCGAGGAGCCCGTCATCTTGTGATAATTGCATTTTAAAATACAACAGTGGACATAAGTGGCGTCTATTAGGATTGGTCTGTGTTCATATAAAAAATGTCACAATACCAAGGCAGCTTTAGAGTTATTATTTTATTTTATTATTATTGATTCTGTTTGCATAATGCATACCTAAATTTATACATATAGAGATATTTACCCAGTTTCCAATGGTTTTATAAAGCGTTTGTAACAACAAAAGTGATTTGTAATGCCGTTGCAAGTTGATTATAAATTCGGAGTTATTCCATGGTCACCATGTAAATACTACTAAACCCATCAATGTATATTTATATACTTATAATCTGCATGTCTTAAAAATGCAAATTTTCGGAGGACATGTGAAATTCTTCCACCCGCAGTGCGAGAGTGGTGGATTATGGCCTGAATCCCCCTCGCATTGAGGGAAGGCCCGTGCTCAGGAGTGGGACTTTAAGGCTAATTATTTATTTTTATTATATTTATTGAAAATATATCTTCTATATTAGGGGGCGTGCATTAATTACGTGAGGCGTTTAGGGGGGAGGGGGTCAAGTCAATCTCACCCAATCTCATGAGGGCGGAGAGGGGAGGTCTCGGCAAATACCACGTTTTTTTTTCGGTAAGTAACAGTGTAAAATAGCGAGAAAACTGGGTTAAATAAAGTAAAACATGTTTCGCCACTAAAATATGGCTTTTGAAAAAGAACGTGAGATTAGCGGGGAGGGGGTCAAGCCAAATCTCACGACATCTCACCAAGAGGGGAGGGGGGGGTAAAAATCACTAAAATCGCTTCACGTAATCAATGGACGCACCTCTTACCTTTATAGACCACGGAAGAGCGCAGCTCCACTAGTGCGCTGCGCTGCGTCGTCGCAACGGATCAAAGGGTCGACGGGCGAGAGACGAAGCGGGGGAGGGTGATGCGCCAGTACAAAATCTTGCGACGACGCAACGCAACGTGCTAATGGAGCCCGGCCCTAAGGTAACTCGGCCCCTGCCAAAAATATTAGTGAAATTGTACATAAATATTATTCAAAACTAAATACCATAAGACTGTGATCTGCATTGTAATATAATACTTACTGTGCTGTATATAAAGCTCATGTTATGTATTTATAACTTGATTAATAAACGGATTTTGTTTAAGAGTTTTGTTTTTATTAGGGTCCATATTAAAAAAAAAAAAAGATACAAAAAAAAACTCTAAAAAGGTAAAAATAATATCTTTATTATTTATTGATTTATTTCATAAAACATAGAATAATAATAATATAACATATATATATTGTCCCTTTACGTTTAATCTTACGTAAGTCGAATATTTTCATCCATGAGTCGTTGCGTTGGGGGACCGCTAAGTACATACAATAGTAGTAAAACGTAGAAAATATTAAACTTAGCGGTCCCACGGCGAAACCAGCTTATTTTTGTCGAGGGTTTTTTTTTAAATTTATTTGCTGTATCCGACAGCTATACATATGATATACCTATCTAATAACAATAAATATCGCCAAACACACCAACTGTATGGTCCCAAACTAAGCAAAGCTTGTACCATACAATGGACTGTGGGTGATCCCAAGACACCCAGACCAGGGCAAATTACGAAAAGGCCGTCTCCGAAATTTGCCTCTGGCGGGAATCAAACCCGCAACCACCCGATGCAATGAGCCGAGCGGCGAAACACTGCGCCAAGCGGTCATCAAGAGATATCGTATAGGCGGCTACTAACGATTAAATATTTTATTCAATAGGGGGCGTTCATAATTACGTGAGGTGATTTTTGAGATTTTTCGACCCCCCCTTCCCCCCTTGGTGAGATTTTGCTAGACCCCCTCCTTCCCCCTCTAATCTCACGTGAGATTTTTCAAAAGCTATATTCTAGAGGACAAACATGTTTTACTTAATTTAACCCAGTTATCTTGCAATTTTATACTGTTTCTTGCGGTAAAAAAAATTACGTGAGATTAGCCGGGAACCCCCCTCTCCGCCATGTGAGATTAGGTGAGATTTACCTCGACCCCCCCCCCCCCCTAAATGCCTCACGTAAATTAATGGACGCCCCCATAGGTTGTTTCAACATGAGTTGATTTGACAGATTGCGCGGTGAGGAGACAACATTGACGCCTAATTTCAGTACAGTCGGGACTTCAATCAATTGAATCGACAGATTGAATACGAAATTGCATCGTGAGTAGCCGCCTTGAGTTGTAAATGGAACTATGGTGTATTTTTTAATTCCGGAGAGTAGGTACCTAAATTGCCAACCCCAAATGTCAAACTCGAAAATAATGCTGCCACATTTATTTGTGTAGTGTTGTCCTACCGCTTTTTTCCGGTACCGATTATTTGAACCGTAAAATTAAAAAATGTCGTGCGTATACAGCATGGAGATTATAAATACTGGAGGTAGAAAATTTTACTCAAAGGAATTATAATAATTGTTTCTTTGTTTTTATGTTCCTGTTTCTTTATAAATGAATTACTTTTTTACATAATTGATATATTTTGTAGTGTCCGACCGAAGATTCGGTTTCGGTTTCGGTTTCGGCCAGTTTCGGCTCAAAAATCTAGTTTCGGCACCAGTTTCGGTTTCGGCTGAAAACCCACCGAACCTTTCGGCCGCGCCGAAACTCTGCGTTCGTGAATTATCGCGCGTCACTCGGTTGATTTCGGGAGAGTTCGTGTCTCGCGTTGCATCCGCCATCGCGCATCGTCAGCTGTTAGATCGCCGGCAGGTACGGCGTGATTGTTTTGTGAGTTTAGTGTTATTTCTCGCTTTATTGGCCTTTATTAAGCAATGAAGTGCTTTCCGTTGAGTTATTCACTCGGATTTATGAATGTTGAGAATTAAGTATGTAAAAGAAAGAGGTTATATTATATTATATTTGATTCACACATTCATCATTTATTTATTACTTATGTTACGATACATTTGTTTTAGGTTATTGTTGTTGGGTGAGGTTTTAAATTACCCAAACAACTACCAGCTATGATTTAGCTGTGTGTGACTTTCAACAGGGCTAATTGTAATATATTAAATCCCCGTTTTCATTTTCTACTTAAGTAGATAGGTATGTCACGTTCAGATCGATTCTCAAAAATATATGGACAACAGCAAATTATTTTACCAATAAAAAATGATGTATCTTCGGGGATATTACGTATCTCAGTTGACAACTGGCGTCGGTTGTACACCGAACTTTGATGGTAAATTAGAAAGACATAACGGTGAATGGATATCAAGGTACAGTGAGTTTAGATTAGGTTAGCCCTGCAAGAAATACGTAATACCAATGTTATGTCATTCTAATTCACCATCAAAGTTCGGTGAACAACTGAAGCCAGTTGTCAACTGACATACGTAATATCCCCGCAGATACATCATTTTTTATTGGTAAAATAATTTGCTGTTGTCCATATATTTTTGAGAATCGATCTGAACGTGACATACCTATCTACTTAAGTAGAAAATGAAAACGGGGATTTAATATATTACAATTACGATTGCCACCCTAAATTATAAAAAATATATGAAAATCCCACAAAAACCCTAAATAACCAACTGCAATTAAAATTTAAAATGATCTCAATTAATGTTAAATTTAGTCTTAAACATGTTGTGATTATAAACGCAATCGAAATAGGTACTCAATTAATGAGGTCCTTTTTTTATAATGTAAGTGTTGATTATTGACAATTTTTTGTTCAAGAAGTGTTAACATCATTGTTATAATTATAGTATTGTTAATAATAATATAATAATATTATTATTAATAATTATATTTTCACATACTTCAATTATTGTTTTTTATTTCATTTAACACATTCTAACATTTCTAACTGTCAATATAAGGGTAAGAAATAAGCCAAATTTCATTAAACAAAAGATTTTTAACTTCTCTGAAAAAGGTTCGGTTTCGGTTTCGGTTTCGGCCGAACCTAAAACAGATGCCGAAGATTCGGTTTCGGTTTCGGCAGAAAATCTTGTTTCGGTCGGACACTAATATTTTGTAAAAAAACTGCGTGTCTATTTTTTCAAGGTTTGTCCTTGACCCATAACAACGCATTTTGTTTACCTCATTCGGCCTTCAGCAAAGCGAATGTAATATAGGTGGGGAGCCGTAGAAGAGGTTTCTGGATTTACACGAGCGCGTCAGATTAAGATAAGGGAGATAGCTTACATATTGATAAGAACCTCAAAACATTATGAGCCCTTAATATTGGTGGGTTCGCTCAGGGGACCCAAAAAACAAATAGACCATCTTAAAATACTCGAACTCATCAGATTAAAATAAGGGGGATAAGGGGGATTACTAGCTAAGAAGTGTCAAAAGTGTCAATTTTGCTAATTTGATCGTCAGTCTAAGAAATGGGAGCATCTGGAAGTTTCACTTTTTCACCCCCTCAGATTCACGAATTGCACGCTGGGCTCCCCATCTAGTAGAGTTAGAGACGGAAATTAGAACTTTATGGTGTGGGAGTGTGTATGTTTGTTACGCCAACATTAAGAAAATACATTTAATTATCTTTGTTGGCTACAATTTTTGTATAAGCCAATACAGACTAAATAAAAGTACATGTACTTGATTTTTTATTTTGTGGACTAAAATAAAAACGTCCAAAATATCAAACTTTTGGTGTATGGGGACCCCCTTTATTTTTAAATTTTATTTTATTTTCTGTGAAAATTTCAAGGCTAGTTATTACGGTTCGTAAGATACAGCCCGCTGGCAGACAGACAGACAGACGGACGGACAGCGTAGGCTTAGTAATAGGGTCCCGTTGGCACTATTTGGGTACGGAACCCTAAAAATGAGAGTATAGACACAGTGAAAGTACGTATAGACATATTCCATAATAAAATAATTAATTTTAAACGTCTATGACTCCTTACTTGATTTTGTTGTTTACTGTTATAAATTTCAATGATTAAATAGAATTCCAGACGTTTGCTTGATGTTTATGCGATTTTGCAGAAAAATATTTTACGGTTTTTCGATTAGTTCCGATTGCTGGACATCACTATTTAAAAATTGCAATAACCTAGCCACACTGTCATTGTCAAATTACTCTCGAGGCTTTTTGGCGGGAAGTGGAAAAGTCATGTTGTGATTTTTGTTTTAATTTCCAAAACTTGTGTTTTCGTGTATTATAATGTGTAATATTGGTGGAATATTAACCATTATATGGTCATAAATGTGCGTGAGTGTGGGCAATTGGAACAAAAGTGATGAAACATGATTTTCGGCTTCTCCCAAGAAGTCTAGTAATTTGTCAGTAAAGTATCCGCCACTTTACTGATAGGGTTTGGGGGGGTAGAAATAAGGTAGTTATAAGGTAGATTTAAGGTAGTTATAAGGTAGAATTAAGAAAAAATGTAATATGTATACTGATGTTAGGCTCCAAAGGGCTAGTTCCCAGGGACCGTAAAACTAATCTTATAAAAAAAAAAAAAAAAAAAAAACAAATTACTCTCCGGAATTAAAAAACAGACCTAAAACTTTTTGCTTGAACTTATGTTTAGTAAGCATTTTGCTTTTGTTGTCGGATTATTGACGGACGAAATTTTGTTTAATTTATAAAAGCAGAAAAGCACTTTTTACAACGACTTTTAAAAACAAGCACAAGCGTAACAACGTGCTTTTAATATAAAGCCGTTTATCACATCTTTAGTTGTATACTACGTTTTTTTATACTTGTCCTATTTGGTAAGCAAATATGGCGTCCAGCAGGGCGATTGCGTTACTTTTTTGTCAATGTTTCAATTGGTTCCGTTCATCCTGTGTCAATTATATACGAAACTAATTGAAACATTGACAAAAAGTTACGCAATCGCCCCGCTGGACGCCATCTTTGCTTACCAAATAGGACAAGTATAAAAAAACGTACTATAAAGATATCCATATCCGTAGATAAAACAATATCGCAACGCATGCTTATTAATGGTTTTGTTATCACGTTGCGTTGTATAAAATTAGGTACGTGTGAATAGAATAGCAATAGGAACTTCGTATTTGTTGCCTATATGTTAGAAAGAGTCGTAATGATATGGACAAACAATTCAATAAAGTATCGACCGTTGAAAACATTCGCTTGTAAACGTTACTTTTTGGGTTTTAAAGTCCATATTCGAAAATCATGGATAATACGTTGACGTTGTTGCATACACATCAGATAAGTTTTAGATAGGGTTACTTTTTATTGTGTCGTGTGTATTCTTGATGTAAACAAGTGAAATGGATACGGATGTAAGGAGAACCAGTTTCGCACATTACCAAGCCGGGAAAGAACCTGAGACTTTCATTTACGAAGACGAGCAGGTACCGATTGTACAATGTTTATGTATTAAAAAAGTATTTAAAAGACCTAAAACCTATTAAATAATGTTTTTTAACGATCCTACTGTTTTTTTTTTATTATTCCAGTGCGTAGCATTCGAAGAGGAAGTTAACAAACAAGCGCCTGTCCATTTCCTGGTTGTGCCAAAAAAAGTTATACCAAGACTAACCGACGCGTCAATGGATGACGAAAAACTATTAGGTATTGTAACTAACCCTCTACATGCAACACGATTATGATGACTAAATTTGTCCCATTTTGATAGGTAATGCGTCTGACAATATGACTCAGCCAAACTGGTTACCTATTTTTTATTAGGTATATTAATTATTTGTCAAATACGATAAAAAAATCACTACGTTCTCAACTTTGTCTCAATCAACTAACTCGGAGACCGAACTTGGTGACTCTCAAAATGTCGTTTTGTAAGCACGAGAATGTTTTCCTAGTCTAAGTTTTTTTTATTAGGTAGGTGCATGGTAAATGACTTTAAGCTGATTTAATGAAAATATTACAAAACAGGACACCTGTTAACCGTGGCGAGGCGAGTTGCTCGAATTAAAGGCATCGATCAATCAGGATTTCGTGTTGTTATGGATGAGGGGGCCCACTCTTGCAACAACGTTCAAGAGTTTTACGTGATCGTACTCGGCGGGAGACAGATGTTGTGGCCGTTCTCCTAATTAAACAAATAAATTAAATTTAAAAAACTAAAACTTGTTTTATTTCAGGTCACATGTTATTAGTAGCGAAAAAGGTTATCGCAAATAAAGGTTTAGACAGAACTGGATATCATGTTATGGTTGATGAAGATTATCGCTCAAAGAAATTGAAATCATTGCATGTATTTGGAAGAGCTTTACATCACATGGTTTGGCCTATTGGGCCTGGTTGCAAGCTTTAGTGGATTCGAGCAAGGACATGATCATTTTAGTGTTAAGTAAATAAGTAGTTGCAGATCATTATGCCAATTTTATAATAAGTAATGTTGTATTACGTTAATTAAGTAAATATACTTGTTTCTTTAAAAATCGAGGCTTCAATTCAATTAAAAATTATTGTTTTACAGAAAAATACCTGTTTCTTCCGTTTCTTCAGATAAATCACGTATATTTTATTTAAAAAAATTGCGTAAAACGAAACTCAACATAGTTAGTGTTGCTATAGGATAATACTTACACAGAATTGAGGAAAAAATAGAGAAAAAAAAATGATGTTATGAACCAAAGTAGGTATTTTATTTTGAAAAGTTTGCGAAATCGCTTGCCTATTCTTAATTAACTAAATAGTTGATCAAAGTTTTCATAATCAATAAGCAGTAAAAATGACAATAATTTATTTTGTCAATGTAAACGATACCATTTTTTATGGAGAATATTATATCAATTCTGGCAACATCAAAAGAAAAACGTCAAAAGTCAAAATAAAAGCAAAATTTTCCTCGATTTTTCTCAAAAATGGCCGGCGGCGAGGTTGAATTGGCGCAATCCGCCGCTCCAGGCGGCGATACTATCTTTGGGAAGATATTAAGAAAAGAGATTCCTGCTAAATTCGTGTACGAAGACGACCAGGTAACTAATAACTATATTTTGTTAAGATGGATAACTTTTTTGTACACCGGCTGGTGTGCCGTATTCTTGATCAGCTGTTCTCCTAATTTTCGGTATTTTTGTGATATTTTCATACATAATCCTAGAATTATTATGATTAATGGCAAGTGGGCGAGCTAACATACGTATCCAAAGAAACATGATTTATTAAATCTTATTTGGTTACTAAACTAAGTACAATAGTAAGTAGTAGTTTCTTGGTGGCAGAGCCATGCTGTAGCCAATTGACTGCAGCTTATATACGGGCTGGCTAGACGGGTAGTACCACCCTCTCACAGAACATCGGCGTGAAGTAGCAATTACAGCTGGGTTTCGTACTATGTGTGAGCCGGAAGCCCAACACCTCCCTTTTCCCTCCTTCTGTCTCTCAACACTAAGTAGCGATATTCACTAAAGGTGTAGGCACAGTTGTACCTATTATTTAGATCAGATAAGTCCCCATAGGAGACAAGCCTATGGGGCACACTCCTGAATGCGAGGGATATTTAACCAAACAAGAGCTTTTAATTTTCCAGTGTGTGGCGTTCCACGACGTGAGCCCGCAGGCCCCCACTCACATCCTGGTGATCCCCAGGAAGCCCATCACCCAGCTCTCCAAGGCTGAGGATGCTGATGAACAACTCCTTGGTGAGATTCAATCAGATTCCTATGTCTACAGAAATAAAAAAATGTATTTATCACACACATATGTTTACAGAAATAAAAAAATGTATTTAGCACACACAAAGTACAACACACTATAGTCAACAAAGCAGACACTCTAAAGGTGCGATTTTGCAGGATGCGGCAGACAGCAGACTTCAGTCGGTCTCATACAAAAGTAATGCTGTCTGCCGTCGCGGCACATGTTATCGCCCATATGAAGGTGGGAGTTCGAGCAAAGTGGCAAGACAGCAGACGTCAGTCGGTCCATAGAAATTGAATGCCATCTGCCGTTGCGGCACATGTCATCGCCACAATTAGTATGAGACCGACTGACGTCTGCTGTCTGCCGCGTTGAGCGATCTCTTACCTTCACACTGCCGTCTGCTGACTGCCGCGTCCCGCGAAATCGCACCTTTAGTCGTCGATTTGTGGACGCTGCCTGTAGAAGAAGAAGGAACCCTAAAGGTCCGTTCACACAGAACCGGCTCGGAGCGGAGAGTACATTTTTCTGTGTGAACAGACTCTTAGTTGTTTCATTATGTCTGTATGCACCCTAAATTTTCCTTATCAGGTAGTAATAAAAGGTGTTCAAAAGTTACAAAAACTAACAGGACAAAAACATTGACCTTGAATGTTCTTAGTTTTATAATCTTGTTTCAAAATCCACTTCACATCATTATAAATCATGACAAATAAGTTTCTTATAATCTCCTTACATTTTTCATGAATTTAAATATTAATTAAAAATATCTTTGTCTTATGCGTGGAATTTAGCAAAAAAAAAGGGGTTTTTTACTCAAATAAAATTTGCCTAGTTACTCCATCATCTTCTTGTATGGTTAGTGGCCAACCTAGTGTCAGAGTTGTTCAAGCCGCCCGAAGGCCTCTGACAAGGCTTAACGACTGCTGCCTAGATGACAAAAACCGGGACTGACCTTTTATGTGCTCTCAGAAGCACGGAGACGCTCAGTTCAAATGCCACTAAGTGGTCACCCATCTCTGACTGACCCTGCCAAGCTTTGCTTAACCTCTGATCGTGTACCGATCAGTGATTGCTGCTGGCTATCGGGTATCTGCTAGTGGAAGTTTTTTTTCAGTTCCTTCCCATAGATGTAGAATCATGGATGACCAGCCCCCCTAGACAAGTGGCATGAACGCTAATCGAATAGAATAGACTTCACAATGTATGGAAATGACATTACAATTTGCTATGTAGATCACGTGACTTATGTCATTTCCATACATGAAGCGTAGCGATTTGAAGGCACGCTTGTAGACGTCAGCCACTTGTCTAGGGGGGCAGTTCCCTCTGTTGATACCATCTTAATTTTTTTTACTTTTTTTTTTCAGGTCATCTCATGATTGTGGCTCGCAAGGTCGCGGCCCAGGAGGGCCTGGACAAGACCGGCTTCCGGCTCGTTATCAACGACGGCAAGAACGGTGCTCAGAGCGTCTACCATCTTCATATCCACATTCTAGGCGGCCGCCAACTCCAGTGGCCTCCTGGCTAATGAGAAACTAGCTTTATTGGACAATTAATAAATCGTTTTTTTTTTCTATTGCGCTTTTTTTTTATTCCTAAAGTAGTACCTAGGTACTATGCTTACGGCCTGGGAGTATTGGTCTGGAGTCAGACTTGGACATATTTAATGATTCATTGATTATGGAAAGTGAACTTATCAATGTTTGTGTGTGTTTTGAACATGTTTTGTGGGTAAGGTCATAGAAGAGTACGTGATTATCTAAGGTGGGTGATTATCCATAGATATTGCACTCTTACATTCTCTTTGGAGATTACTTTCATTCAAACATTTCATAATCTGTACTGAATGAATGATTCAGAAAAAATGCATTGATTTTTTGTAACCAATTGTGATAAAGGAAAACATTATTGGCCAATCAGCAACTTTTATGCCATAACTTAAAAGCATCAAGATAGCGTGAATGCACTGCACCAAATTATTCAATCACTAATTCATTCGTTCAATCAATCAATGGCGGTGAAATTATTGACAGGAAAATTGTATCCAGCGTTGTTTTTCTAATAAAACTGTTGAAAAGACCCGCAAAATGTGTGAAAACATCGTTATAAATTCTATATTTGGTGACTTTCAGAAGAGTCTTGATACAGAGCAGGATATAAGAGAGGTATGTATTAAAAACACAACTTAAAAACTGGCCGTTCCGTCGATACCCAAACATGATTTTGTTTTGAATTATCTCGTAAAATACAACCTTTACTAATTCCATCAAATACGAAACACATTTCCAAGAATCTAATTCACAGTTTTTAGTGATGAAATGTCTATTGCATGTAGAAATTATGTGGCAAATAATGATTTTATTGTTTTAGGTTATTCGCAACATCTGCAAGGAAGTTGGGCAGATTTCCCGCGAAATAACGACTGTTCTTCAAGTTATTCACCACAATGAGGCTGGCAGTGAGTACATTATCTTCATTGTACTTGCAGTATATTGATCTTTTTGCCAGTGTGGAAGTATAGGTGCTTAGTAAAGGGCATTGGCTTACCCCTCATTGAGCGTTCTTCATTCGCCGACACGGGCCCGGCAACGACACCCGCCTGGCACCGTTACCGACATTAGTGAACGCATAATTCAGTGAAATTGTACTGCATGCTGTCTCACTGGCCTGGCCCCAGCTTAGCAATGTCCGCTCTAGTACAAAGTAGCTCAGTACAGTGAAATGTGGGTGTACATACATATACCTTGTTTGAATACGTAAATGATAGGTCTTATTTTTGTTATAATTACCACTTTTAACTAGGCAAAAAGAAAATGATTTGTTTAATATTAGTTTTTAATCTGTAAACCAATGAAACTTGGTAAATAGTTTCAGTAAATGTCTGTTTTTGTTAATCAGTACCAGCAGCATGTCTCCGGGCTCGCGAGTTGTTCGAGAAGGCTCGGGACGGGTACACCAAACTTAAGGAGGCCATACCAGACACAGACTATTACAAGTACGATTTATTTTATATTATTTGATCTGAAAAATGAGTTGAAAAGTATAATACAGCTAATAAAGTAAGAGTTATTTAAAATATTAGCAATGAAATAGACAAGGTCAAGGTGGCAGACCCTCCTTAGCTAATCAATATTGATACTGGCTGGTCTTCTTATTGTATGGTTAGTGGCCAACTGGTGTCAGAGTTGTTCAAGCTGCCCGAAGGCCTTCTGGCAAGGCTGAACGACTGCTCCTTAGATGACAACAACTGGGACTTTTTACGTGCCCTCCGAAGCACGGAGACGCTCATTACAAATGCTACTAAACGGTCACCCATCTAGGACTGATCTTGCCGAGCGTTGCTTAACCCCCAACTGGCTGTTTTTTTTTATATGACTGCAAAAAAGCGTACGGCCCGCCTGATGTTAAGCAGTTACCGTAACCTATATATGCTTACAATACCAAAGGCATTGCTCGCACATTGCCGCCCTGAAGGGAAGTGGGATGTAGGGAGGGGGGGGTGTGGGCTTTCGGCTCTCTCACTCATCGTACGAAACGCAGCTGTAATAGCTGCTTTACGCCGATATTCTGTGTGAGGGTGGTACTACCCCGGTCGAGCCAGCCCGTTTATGAGCTACAGTCAATTGGCTACAGCTTGGCTCTACCACCTAGACCCCTTGACACCTTGACCTTGACTTGTGAGCTTGGTCTCTTGGTATCTCGATAACTCTGGCTGATGGTCCGCAGGTACCAGGACCACTGGCGCAACATGACGCAGCGGTACTGCTTCCTCGTGGCGCTCACCATCTGGCTGGAGAAGGGCATCCTGGCCACGCACGAGACCATCGCACAAGTGCTCGGCAGTAAGTACACACACTACACCTTCTATTAGTAGTACGGCTGCTGGCTCGACCGGGTAGTACCTCACAGAAGATCGGCGTAAAGTAGCTGTTATAGCTGCGTTTCGTATGATGAGTGAGAGAGCCGGAAGACCAACCTCACCCCCCCTTTCTCTCTGTTCCACTTCCCTTCGGGTCGGCAACGTGCGAGCAATGCCCTTGGTATTATAAGCATGACATCAGGTCGGGCATACGCTTGTTTGCCATTTCAAGGACATATAAAAGAACAACACACAAACATGTAAATGTAAATGTAACGTCACGACTTTTATCCCCATTCGGGGGTAGTCAGAGGCTTGAGTGGCCGTACACCACCACATTGTGGAGTTATTATCCAACTCAAAGCCCACATTTCACCAGACAGTCAGAACCCAACGTGACAGGTGGTGAACCTTGTCGCCGTGTATACAGGAACTGACTATTACCTAATCCCGAGGGATAGGTATGTTTCCTCACGATGTTTTCCCTCATCGTCAGCGAACTGTAAATTATGCACATAGATGAAAATTCATCCATTGGTGCATGCCCCACCGGGGATCGAACCTGGGGCCTTCTGATTGCTAGCCCAACCTGTTCACCTCTAGGCTACAGACAATTCACATTTACATTTACGATACATTTTCAACACACAAACACAATTCACCAGCACATAACAAACCGTTATAATAATAATATAATATCCTGGGACATTTTTTCCACACGGCTACCTGATCCCAAACTAAGCAGAGCTTGTACTATGGAAACCAGATAACTGATATTACTACATATACTACTTTTTTATTTGTAAATACATACTTAATATACATATACACCCGGACTCCGGACATACAGACATGTTCATGCACACAAATGCGTGACACGGGTAGGAATCGAACCTACGACCTGCAGCGTGAAAGTCGCCTCCGCGCCAACCACGTTAACGGGCCCGTCGTTATATCAGTAACTAATTGTTTTAAATGTATACTGCTAACAGTAGTTCGTACTTTCGACAAATACCGTTTCAAGTTTTCGCGAACTCAAGCACCAGGTCCAACTAAGTTAGTCACTCATGCCACTAATGCCTATACCTATTTTGTTGTGGTTATTATTATTATTATTTTCTAAGTATTTAACCTTTTTTTTGTAATACTAACCTAATAGTTAGTCTTTAGTAGTTCCTTTGTTTTGTTTTGTTTACTTTTAGTCAGCACGTTATTTTTTTGTTTATTAATTATTGTTAACTTTATTTTATTTTATAAGTAAGTTCCTATCTATATTCTCTCTCTCGCATACCTAACTTGCTAAATGTTTTTCTTGCATGATGTGTTTAGGTACCTTAAAAAATTGTACACTTAGTTAAGGAAACTGTTTTGTGAGTTTTGTTATTTTTTGGGTGTAACAATTATTGGCGAACCGTAATAAATAAATAACGACTTGTCTTTTCCAGTTAATGCAGTAGAACAGAAGACTGGCTTCCATTTGGATATAGAGGACTACCTCAGCGGGCTCCTGCAGCTCTGTTCAGAACTGGTAAGAAATACCATCACACCATTATTCACCGAAGAGGTAGGCAAGGGTGGACTATAGTGCAACCACACTTTGCCAATGTAATAGGGGACGAGACGCTAATAGCCAGCTGCAATCACTGATTGGTAAACGATCGAAGGTTAAGCAACGCTTGGGAAGGTCAGTCAGGGATGGGTGACCGTTTAGTGGCATTTGAACTGAGCGTCTCCGTGCTTTGTTGGGCATTCTTGATGTAAATGGTGTAATTATTGATTTAAATGGCGTCATTCTTGTTCTAAATCAGTGGTTCCCATCCAGACGATTTCAAATTTCGCGGGCGAAGTCTTAGTCCTAGAATTACCGTACTTGTGCAGAAGATGCAAGCTCAAAAAGCACATTGATTCAAAATTAACCTATTTGACTTTCTGCAAAAAAAAAAAAACAATTGAAATAATATTACATAGTACATTTGGTGCGTTCCATTCACTGTTAATTTTGTTATTTTCGTCCACAAAAACTGTTAAAAACGATAATAATGATCACTTTCAGAACAAGTTGGTGCGAGTGGAACGACATTTATGAACGAAAATTACAAAATTAACAGTGAGTGGAACGCACCAATTGTGGTCCTTGCTTACAAAAAAGAAATCAAAGTAGTCCCTGAGGCCCTACTCTTTTACAAACGAAAACGAATTTCGTCCGAAATTTCGTTTTCGTTTGTAAAAGAGTAGGGCCTCTGGTTAATAAAAGGTTGGGAACCACTGTTCTAAATGGTGTGTCTCTTGCTCCACAGTCCCGGTTGGCAGTGAACTCGGTGACGCGAGGCGACTACAACAAACCGATGCAGATTTCCAAGTTTGTTATGGGACTCAACGCTGGCTTTAGGTACGTTAACATCCATCTATCAGGCCCTGAGTCATTTAACCACTGTTCTCTAGTATTATCTTCGTGAAGTCTTCATTATAAATCGTAAATTCTTGGCGGTCGACATCTTGTCGGCCATGTGTTAGCAGTCCTCTGGCCGACAACATGCTGACCGCCAAGAATTTACGGTTTAACAATCAAGATTTTTTTTTGTTTTCTGGCTCTCTCATCGTGCGAAACGCAGCTGTAATACCTATTTCACGCCGATCTTCTGTTAAAGGGTGGTACTACCCGGTCGAGCCAGCCCGTATATGAGCTGCAGTCAATCGGCTACAGCTTGGCTCTACCATCAATAAACTATTTGATTATTTTTTTGACTCAGGTTACTAAATCTGAAGAATGATCATCTGCGCAAGCGGTTTGATGTTCTGAAGTACGACGTGAAGAAGATAGAGGAGGTGGTGTACGACCTCAGCATCCGCGGGCTGCTGCCGCGGCCCGAGCCCGCCGGGGACTCCGCCCCCGCCTAGCACGCGATCTCATTTTGTTACTATTCATAATTAATACACTCATTTGAATATATGGCGGTTTTTTTCATAGGCATACCATTTTTTCAATATGGCTTTTATATCCCTGAGAATTTTCATAGCAGGAATCAATTTTCTTAAGTAGAATTTCTCATCTATCCAATATTCCTTCCTTAAAATTGTTTAGGCACGCCTTAGGTCAGTTCAAACAGCGTTACTAGGATAGAGGCAAGTCGTTAATATGACTAAGAAATAATTTGGGTCCCAAAATGCTACCTTGGGGAACCCCAAATGAAATGTGTTCATGATGACTAACGTAAGATTACACTTTGTTACATTGTTTACGGCCGGTTAAGTAAGAGGTAAACCAATTCTGGGTAGAGCCCTGACTCCTAAGCATGTGGACAGTACAAAATAAAACAAAAATTACATAATCAAATCAACAGAAAAAAAAGTAATGAGTATTTATTTAATCCCAAATAATACTGAATTGAACCTCGTCGACGCCCGCAAACAAGGAATAACCAGAGTTGCGCACGTAGTAATAAGATCGAATGTCCATTTTTACAACAAAACACACATGATCCAAGAATATATGGTGTTTCAACACCATCCACTTGCTAGTCGACAGATCCTTATTATATAACTCTAACATTTCAAACAAATAATCAACATCGCAGTCGAAATAACAGTTAAACTTCAACGACATTTTATACGCGTCCTCTACCGCTTTGGTCTCCAAAATTTTCACATCACTGGCAACACTGACTGTATTTTTCAGCCATTCGTAGCTGTGTTCATTATGACAACTGTATACTAATGCACCTTCTTGAACCCCGTGGCATTTTAGCAACGGTAAATTCGTCCATTTGAAGATCTCACATGATATGACTTCTTGTAAATTTTGTATGTTTACTTTCGTTAAACGGTCTATTGGATGGTTGCTATGTACTAAGTACACTTTCTTAATTTCTAGCTTAGTTAGTTTAGACATTTGTACGTCGGAATTGGGAGAATCACTCCTTAAACGCTTGTTTAAAGGACTAGTTTCTTGTTTGATTTCATCAGCATCTTTGATAGCTTCCTCCAACTCTTTGAGTTCACAGTCAAAATTATCACAATTTTCGCTTATTTCTAAATCAGGTACGGATTTTTCAGTCTCATATTCTATAGTCCGTTCCGTGTTTTCAATCATATAATACGTAGCCGTTTCAGTCTCATCCGTAGTCTTTCCAGCCTCATACACTGTGGTATTTTCAGTCTCTATGTCCGAAGAGTTTCCAGTCTCGATCATGGGCATATCCCTTCCAGTCTCATAAACAGTACTCTTCTCAGCCTCGTAGTCCTTAGTCTTCTCGACCTCGTAGTCCGAAGTCTTTCCAGTCTGGACCATAGGCGTAACAGTCTCCTTTCCAGTCTCATAGACAGTACTCTTCTCAGCCTCGTAGTCCGAAGTCTTTCCAGTCTGGATCATAGGCTTAACAGTCTCCTTTCCAGTCTCATGAGTCTCAAAGTCTGCTGTCTTTCCAGTCTCCAAGTCCGAAGTCTTTCCAGTCTCATAGACCACACTCTTATCAACTCCGTAGTTAGTCTTCTCAGCCCCGTACTCCCTCCCGTACTTCTCAACATCGTTGTCAGTGTTATTAGTCTCACTGACTGTAGTCTTTTTGGACTCACAGCCCTTAGACTTTTCAGTCTCATTGTCGTTAGTCTCGTCAGGCTCGTAGTCCCAATCGGAAATTGGAGACCCGAGTAAATAATGTTCATCATCAGATATCATTATTGGAGATTCTTTGCCTTCCATGATGATGACGTCATCTGAAGAGCTGAAAGGTTCCTCTGTGGTTTCACTCTGGCTGTTGAGACCCATAGAGTCGGTATTGTCTATATCCGACTTCGCTGTTTTATCTGTATTTTTAAATACTTTCTCTTCATTTTTGTTGAGTTTATTTTTGTTTACAGAATCATAATTGTTGTTGACATTTTTGTTTGAATATTTCTTCGCTCTTCGAACTTTAGTTACAGTGAATGATCTGAAAAATAACAGAATTATTATTATTGCAAGTATAGTAGTTTGCTCACTTAGATCACAGCAGCTGGTGGCCGCGGGTTCGATTCCCGTCAAGGTTAAATTCAGTTTTTTTTTAAATTTATCTTCTTTGACGTGCTCATAGCCAGCTGCAATCAAATCGGAGGTTAAGCAACACTTGGTAAGGTCAGTCAGAGATGGGTGACCATTTAGTGGCGTTTGAACTCAGCGTCTCCGTGCTTCGGTGAGCACGTAAAAAGTTGATCCCGGTTGTTGTCATCTAGCAGTCGTTAAGCCTTGTAAGCCTTCGTGCTTGAACAACTCTGACACCAGGTACCAGGGAACCATACGATAAGAAGAAGTTCTTACTGATCTATGAATATTAAAAGTATTAAGTTTACCTATATTGATTAAAGAACGTATACTCCACTCCAAAATCGTCAGCCAATCGCAGTATCTCCTTCACCAGCGCTATTTCCGGTTCCGTGGACCCGAAACGGGCGCCCAAATCTATGGACTCCATCGCGTAGTCTATGTAATGAATCTTCTTTTTATTCAAATTGTCTCTGGAGCACCAAGTCATTTTTAATTCTTCGACTTTGAAGAACTCTAGCATATTTATTAATATATCGATTTTAAATTCGAGTAGATCGTATGATTTTTTGTTCTGGCAATCTTGTTCTAGTGTTGCCATCATGTCGGAAACATTGATTTTGAGAGCGCGTTTTAATTTATCTTCTATCTTCGCCATCCTACCGAGTATTAATTCGTTGCTGACGTTAATATTCACATTCGGCATTGACCGCTGAAATACTTTTGATAATTGAATTTGGCTGGAATGGGACAATAAAGAAATATATTTAAAATAATAATAATATCCTGGGACATTTTTTACACACGGCTACCTGATCCCAAACTAAGCAGAGCTTGTACTATGGAAACCAGATAAATGATATTAAAAAAAAAAAAACCATACACCACCACATTGTGGAGGTATTAACCAACTCAAAGCCCACGTTTCACCAGATAGTCAGAACCCAACGTGACAGGTGGTGAACCTTGTCGCCGTGTGTACAGGAACTGACTATTACCAGTTGGCGTGATGGTGCCTTTCACGGTGCAGATCGTAGGTTCGATTCCTACCCGGGACATGCATTTGTGTGCATGAACATGTCTGTATGTCCCGAGTCTGAGTGTATATGTATATATAGTATGTATTTACAAACAAAAAGTAGTATATGTAGTAATATCAGTTATCTGGTTTCCATAGTACAAGCTCTGCTTAGTTTGGGATCAGGTAGCCGTGTGTAAAAAATGTCCCAGGATATTATATTATTATTTGATATTTATACCCGAGTGTCTAGTTGGCTTGGTGGTGAAGTATGTACATACCCCTTGCACGGCGTGACGCAGCCTCGCAGCATCAGCTCGGGGTTGTCTTTCAACAGTTGTTGGATATGATTGCACAACACCATCTCCTCGTCTGCCAGCTCTATCCTGGATCTGGTGCTGAAGCATCTGGAATTACAAACTAGTTATTATTTTCAGTTACTCGTTATATCATCAGCTACCTGCCAGTGAAAGGCCCGTTAAAATCGGTATAGGCGTTTCGGAGATTAGCGGGCACAAACATCCAAACAGACAGACAACAATTTTGCTTCTTTGTTATAAGTGCCGTATGCCCATGTATACTTTCATATTTATTTGACAAACAGACACTTCAATTTTATTTATTTACTAGCTGTGCCCGCGACTTCGTTCGCGTAAATAAAAAAAAAAACATTTTCTGCGTTTAAGAATTTAATGGAATGGAATTTTACAAAACCTTTTTTTACGCGGAACCCTAAAGTAGCTTAAATTACTCCTTATAACATCTGCTATCTTCCATTGAAAGTGCCGACAAAATCGGTCCAGCCGTTTCGGAGATTACTCCGAAAATCACCTCACGTAATTTATGTACGCCCCCTTATTTGTATGGATGTATTGATAACGCACTGTATAGCCTGCTTGAAGAAGTTCCTCTCCTTCTTGCACAACCCGGGTTGGTAGATGATGGAGCTCTGGTCCAGGTCCGAGTCCAGCAGGCGCAGCACAGCCCGCAGCAGCCCCAAGCGGAATACTAGACCCTTATAGTAATGAATAACGTACTGTATAGCCTGCGTAAAGAAGTTCCTCTCCTTCTTGCACAACCCGGGTTGGTAGATGATGGAGCTCTGGTCCAGGTCGGATTCCAGCAGGCGCAGCACAGCCCGCAGCAGCCCCAAGCGGAAGTCAGCAGGCTTGCGTGGCACCGTCTTCAACTTGACGGACTTGGGCGGCGCCACGTGGCCTAGTCCCGCCCACGACACCTGCCGTATCACATTTACTTGATTGAACTTTTTTTTGATAGGATAGGTGGCACAAGCGTACGGCCCGCCTGATGTTAAGCAGTTACCGGAGCCTATAAACATGTATTTTAATAATAATAAATAATATTAGCCCTTTTAACGTCCCACTCCGGGGCACGGGCCTCCCCTCAATGCGAGGGGGATTTAGGCCATAATCCACCACGCTGGCCCAGTGCGGGTTGGTGGATTTCACATGTCTAAAGACATGCAGGTTTCCTCACGATGTTTTCCTTCACCGCAAGCAAGTGATAATTATATTAAAGTTATGATTCAAACATAGATTTCGAAAAATCTAGAGGTGTGAGCCGGGGTTTGAACCCAGGACCTTAAGCCCGCAAAACGCGTGCTTAACCAATCGGCTATCACTGCTTATATAAATAAACTACTGCTGCTAAATACTGCTTAAATATCGACGCTTGAAAGGCAATCCTGACTAAGCGACATATAGGCCGATATTGAGTTATATATACCATTCGAATCGCAAAAATTTTCTACGTCGTTTGGTCTGGGTCCCATAGCTCTACGACGAGTTTTACTGTCGCTTAGTTATAGCGTGATTTCAATCAATTTCACATTTTTGTGCTCACTTAGCGACAAAAAAAATATGATTTTTTGGACTGCCGGCGGTTAGGACATTGACTGTTCTACTGTTTGGCTTTTACTCCTTTTTACTTGTAATAAAAACAACTTTTAAATTCATTTAGTAGTTTTTACTTACTTAAGTAATTATACCTTATGACGCTTATATATTTTAACCAGGGCTGAAGTACCTTTTATTGATGTGGTTGGATAATTTAACCTGATTTAGTATTTTTCCGTAAATTTACTTATACAATTTAACTTGAAATAAAATAGAAGAATATCGTCGCTTAGATACTTTTACCTGTATAATATAAACAATGTTTGTTCAGCCTTAGATAATTTTACTTGATAACTTCAAATATTATTGACGGTGGTTAGATAATCTTAGCCGACTTCATGAGATGGTTGTGACTGTCGCTTAGATATTTTTACCTGAATGCAACATATATTTTTGTTAGTCGCTTATAACTTCCCTTGTCCGAATGGCGTCGCTTGCGTATGCGCGTGACCTCGCGTAATACGTATCGGCGGGTCGACGTTTGGGCGCGAGTGTCGGTTACGGTGGACGTGCGACACGGATTTTTATAATTTTGCAGCGCATTTCGCTTAGTAATGGTGAGTATCCAATCAAATTACTTCAAAACAGCATTTTGTTTAACATTCTTTTTTACTTACTTATTTTAAAACAACTTCATGTAAGTTTATTTTTGGTTTGTTTAAAAGTTGATTATAGAAGATGAGAAAAAATGAGATAGACTATATCATTACCAATAAGAGACAAATATTCAATGATGTCTCCGTGATTCATAAGGTGGAAACCGAAAATGATCACCGAATGGTGAGAGGCACTGGATATAAATTCCAAGTTCGAAAGGTCTCGTCTGATGAAGTCTACGCTCCGACCTGATGCTTCTCAAATCCAAAACCCCGAGAGCTTTCAACTCAAACTAAAAAATTGCTTCGAAAGACTAGAGAGCTGCGCTCCAGTGGACGAAATAAATAATAGGTTAGTGGACACTGTCCAAACAGTAGGCTCTAAGTAAATTAAAACTCGCCGGACAAATAGTCCGCAAAACCTCTACGGCCATACACTCAATCTCACGGCTGACCGACGCTCCATGATGCTACAGTCTTCAGCTCAGTAGATATATATGGAAGTCCTTGCGACGTCATGACATGTGTAACTTTAATACAAATTGTATTAAGGATACGATAGAGCGGAACAGAAACTCAGTGTTCGCAAGAGCTGTATCTATCGGGCAAAGCTGAAAACCGAGAATAGTGGCATAGCGTCGACCAAGGCAGAGGTATTGAGAGAGGTTGAGACGTTTTATGGACAGTTGTACACCTCGGTAGCCAAACCTGTTACTGGTGTGACTAAAGACCCTAGAACCACACTGATCCGACATTACACTGAAGATATCTCGGATTAAGAATGGCCCTCAAACAGCTCAAGAACAACAAGGCGCCAGGGGAGGACGGAATTACCACAGAACTTCTGAAAGCGGGTGGAACACCGGTACTTCGAGTCCTTCAGAGGCAGTTTAATTCAGTCATCCTCGAGGGTGTTACGCCAGAAGCATGGAATGGAAGCGTGGTGATACTTTTCTTCAAAAAAGGTATGAACCGACTGGCGCGCAGGTTCAATGACTTCCAGCCTCCTGAACAAGCCGGTTTCCAAAAAGCCTTCAACACCATAGACCACATCAATACGCTGTGGTAGGTTATACAGAAAACCGAGGAGTGCCACTTTGCTACGCATTAGTGGACTATGAAAAAGCCTTCGATTTGATCGAAACATGGGCGGTGCTACAATCACTCCAGCAGTGTCCCATTGACTACCGGTACATCGAAGTGTTGTAGTTCTTGTACAGTAACGAGTACATGACTCACCTTCGATTTGCCAACGACATTGTGATCATGGGGGAATCGCTAGAGGATCTTGGCATAATGCTCCATGGCCTCAACACAGTCTCCCATCAAGTGGGCCCTAAAATGAATATGGCGAAGACAAAGATCATGTCAAACGTCCATGTTGTGCCCACTTCAGTTATAGTTGGTAGCTCCACACTCAAAGTCGTCGATGAATACGTCTGCCTAGGGCAAACAGTCTGTTTAGGTTGATTGAACTTCGAGAGAGAGGTCAGTCGTCGAATCCAACTCGTCTGGGCAGCGTTCGGGAAGTTACAAAACGTTTTCTCCTCAAAACTACCTCAGTACTTAAAGGCAAACGTCTTTAACCAATGTGTATTTCCAGTGATGACTTATGGCACTGAAAAGAACTGCAGTGGGCCTCATAAGAAGGCTCAGGGTCACTCACAGAGCTACGGAGAAGGCTATGCTTGAAGTTTCTTCACGAGATCGAATCAGAAATGAGAAGATACGTAGACGCACCAAGTTCACCGACATAGCGTTGCGAATCATTGGGCTGAAGTAGCAGTGGGCGGGGCACATAGTCCGAAGAACCGAGTCCGGAAGATGCAGCGTGGGTAGCCCCCCCCACAAGGTGGACCGACGACCTAGTAAAGGTCGCGGGAAACTACTGGATGCAAGTGGCACAGAACCAGTCGTTATTGAAAAACTTTGGGGGAGGCCTATGTCCAACAATGGACGTCTTTAAGCTGAAATGATTATCATGATATAGAAGATATTAAATATGACTGACTGTGTTGTTTTGATGTTACAAATAATAAGATAGTCACAACACCGCGGGATGAGAACTGACAGTGCAGGAATAAGGTCTGAATAGACCATATTCGTGCACTTAAATAATAGCTCTCGTCTCTCGCCACCTAAAATAAACTTGTCTTGAGGTCTTATTTGTCTTTTCTGTATAAGTAATGAATTACCGTAACGAATTTAGTTGAAACTGCAGATTTATAGAGCTAAGGATTCTATAACATACAGCTCAATAATTTTTGGTCTACGACAAAAATTAACGAAGATACGACTAATTTCCTAACGAAGTTTCCTGACCGGGCCGCGCCGGCCGCCGCACTCGCTGTGACGTCACGCGGGCTGATACGCGCTCGGCTAGCGCTAGGGTTCGGTTGTCTTGTTCGCGCGCAGCGTGTTTTAAGCCTCAAAATGAGTTTACAGGAAAGTTTTCAACAAGCTAAGTCGGATAACCTGCCAAAAGTCGATACTTTTATGGTATTCGACTACTTAAACAATAATTTAAAATACACCAGCGCCGAGACACGTGGTTGGAAACGGAAAAGGTATACTTAGGTACCTTTTCACTTACCTTTTCTGTTATGAATACTATTTATACAAAGAAACCTATTATTTTACCACTAGGTTAAGCATGGAAAGGTTCGGTGTACCTACCCAAAGTACTATAAGATATATAAGATACCTAGGAAGGTAGGTAGTATCCTGTCATAAGTAGGTAGATTAGGTGTTTATCCTATTGAGTACTATTTTTATTCCTGTTTATTTTTGACGACCGCTTGGCGCTATAGTTTGAGCGTTGGCCGCTTGGCTCACTGCATCGGGTGGTTGTGGGTTCGATTCCCGCCAGAGGCAAATTTCGGAAATGGCCTTTTCGTAATCTACTCTGGTCTGGTTGTTACTGAGATCGCCCCCAGTCCATTGTATGGTAGCCAAGTATCAGCGGTGCTTAGGGGGCGTCCATAGTCGAGCCAAAACTCACCAAATCTCACGTGGGGGAGAGGAGGGGTCTCTGCAAATCTCACGTAATTTTTTCTCCGCAAAAATTAGGGTGCGTTTCCATTGAAGCGGAGCTGGGCGGAGCGGACCGTGAACTGGCCAATCACAGTGCTCGAAATCTCCACTCCGCATCAGTGGAAACAGTGTAAGCGGAGCGGAGCGGAGTTGAGTGGACTTTCGAATAAAACAAATGAACACGCGGCCCCGAGCCGGACAGAACGGAGTCGAGCAGGCTGTGGTGCCGAGTGGTGGGCACGAAGCGGAGCGGACCGGAGCTGAGTGGAGCGGAGCTGAGTGGAGCTGAGCGGATCTGACCGAAGCTGAGCGGAGCTGAGCGAAGCTGAGCGGAACTGAGCGGAGCTGAGCGGAGCTGAGCGGAGCTGAGCGGAACTGAGCGGATCTAATCGAAGCTGAGCGGAGCTGAGCTGAGCGGACTTTCGAATACAGTATATGAACACGCGGCGGATAGCTTCCGAATTTTCATCTTCTAGTAGAGAAAGATGTAAAAGCGCTGTTCTTTTCTTAACCGATAACATGACGTATGATCACTCGATGAGATTGAATTTGACTCAAATTTGACTGATCGGAACACGGCTCAATGCAGCTCAGCTTGACTCCGCCCCGCTCCGCTCCGCCCAGCTCCACTCCACCCCGCTCCGCTCCGCCCCGCTCTGCTCCACCCAGTTCCGCTTAAATGGAAAAAGTTGCCACTTTTCACTGCTCTTCTCCGCCCCGCTCCGCTTCAATGGAAACGCACCCTTAAACTGCGAGAAAACTGGGTTAAATTAAGTAAAACATGTTTCTCCACTAGAATATGGCTTTTGAAAAATCTCACCTAAGATTAGAGGGGGAGGGAGGGGGTCGAGCAAAATCTCACAACATCTTACTAAGGGGGATGGGGGAGGCAAAAATTCACCTCACGTAATTTATGGACGCCCCCTTAGTTTGGGACCATACAGATGGCGTGTAAGTCTGGCGATATTTATTATTATTATTTATTATTCCTTTATAATCTATTATTAACATAATATTATATTACCCATCACCCTACCTAAGGATTCACTATCACTACATACCTAGTATAAAACAAAGTCGCTTCCCGCTTTCTGGCTGTCTGTCTCTATGTATGCTTAGATCTTTAAAACTACGCGGCGGATTTTGATGCGGTTTTTTTTAATAGATAGTGATTCAAGAGGAAGGTTTATTATGTATAATACATGCTTAATATAGTAGAGAAACACTGATAATTTTAGAGGTTTCTAATGTGATGTCGTAAATAAATATATTTCTTTGCCCTTACATTGCAAACGCTGGCTGAATCCTACGAGATAGATCAAAATAATGTACTACAGTATTGTACACCATAAAAAGGTATACAAAAAGTCCGCGATGGTATTTATGTCTATCTCTTAGGGATAACCCACAATAACCATTTTTTTCCTTTAGTTTTTACGAGAAATAATGGCTTATTTACGAAGCGATTTTAAGCAATACAGCATTAATCCTTAACCAATTAAGTACCTTAAATACATTGTGCATTTAATATAGATCAATATGGCCCTTTACAGCATGTAATTTAAATGAATAACACCTAAAATAGTGAATGGCGGCGCAAGCGGGAAACCGGGCACAGCGCGAAATCAACGAGGCGCGCCCGGTGACGTCACGCGCGCTGGCCGCACTTACCGCCCGTCGATAAATTTTGGATACATAAAATGTGTTAGGAAATCGCAACCGATGGACCGATTTCGATGATTTAAAAACTATATTGATAAGAAAGCTTAGTTTTAACTGTTAGTGTTGGTTATGAGTTGATTTGTTGACCTATTACTGATCCTCATTGTGTTTTTTTTTTCAATAAATGTTGAAATTCTATTTATTTCTAATTTTCAGTCTTTAATTACTTTTATTATAGTATGTTAGTTGAGGACATTATGGTTGAACGTCGGTTACGAAGGGAGAGTTTGGGTGTCAACATCTTCATAAGTTATATATTCCGCGATCATGTAAACTATTCGATAACGCTTAGAGGACTTTACTTGACATAATTTAAATATTTAGATTTCCTTAGATAATTATTCCCATAACTAAATTTAAAAATGTATGAGTTTACATATATTTACCTGTTACCGCTAATCTTACAGTGATAGGTTAGATAGTTTTACTTGTTTTTAAATAGAGGTAACTTTTATATAAGCGACATAAATTTCTTGAATTAAAAGTGTCTGGTACGTAAATCCAATATCTCCAATAGCTTAAAAAAATAACATTTCCAAAGCTATTGAAATTATTTTAATACGACTACTTATAAAATTTATATGATTTTTTTTGTAAAAATTAAAACTTTAAATCACTCTCCTGTAAAGTTCACCTAATGTCGCTTAGTAAGGATTGCCTTTCAAGCGTCGATATGTATTTTATGTACCCATGTGTTTTATGCACGCGAGCACGTTGTTGACCTGAGAGTGGGACGGAGGAAGGGAAGGGGGGAGCAAGGCTTCCGGCTCTCTCACTCACTCATCGTAAACGCAGGTGTAATAGCTGCTTTACGCCGATCTTCTATGAGAGGGTGGTACTACCCCGGTATATGAGCTGCAGTCAATTGGCTACAGCTTGGGTCTACCGCTGCCAAACGGTTTTGTTAACCCCCCCTCCCTCTATCCCACTCCCCTTCACGGCAAAGTGCGAGCGATGCTCTCAGTATTGCAAGCATCTATAGGCTACGGTAACTGCTTAACATCACACGGGATAATAAAAAAAAGTATATTAATTGTCTATCGTGGAAGAGATGTGGTATACTCACGCGATCTAATGCCGGTATGAGGGGCTCCATGATCCCCTCGCCGCGGAGCCCTAGGGCGCCGCCCTCCCACCCCATACCACGCATCATCCTGTTTGAACAAATCAATAACCTATATAAAGACGCTCATAGCCAGCTGCGATCACTGATCGGAGGTTAAGCAACGCTCGGCAAGGTCAGTCAGAGATGGGTGACCGTTCAGTGACATTTGAACTGAGCATCTCCGTGCTTCGGCGGGCACGTCAAAAGTCGGTCCCGGTTGTTGTCGTTAAGCCCTGTCAGAGGCCCGCGGCTTGAACAACTCTGACGCCAGGTACCAGGGAACCATACGATAAGAAGTAGTTCTTCTAAAAAAACGTGATTTGGTGAGATTTTGCTAGACCCTCCCCCCCCTCCCCTAAATGCCTCACGTAATTTATGGACGGCCCCTAAGGAGTATATCTTACCTTAATCCTTTATCGCTCTGTATAGGTACAGACATAGCTTCAAGCAGTTTCACTTTCCTAATATTGAGATCTGCGCCACTCCTAAGTCTTTCTCTATGGCTCTGTTCTTTGTCCATGGTCTTGTTTATGGGCTTGTCTTTGTCAAGTTCGGGACGGTGGGGATCTAGAACACCGGCTGGTTGAAAGCAGATACCGCTGGCTCTGTGAAATGAAGGAAAATACAAGTTATTTTATGTTAATACTAGCTGTACTCGCGACGTTGTATTTATTTTGTATTTTAGAAAAGATCACCCGCCATTAGGTACGCGTGTATTTAGTTTTTTGAGCGGAACCCTAATTTATTTTCTAAAATAAAAGTAGCCTAAGTTACTCCTTATAAAACCAGCTATCTGTCAGTGAAAGTCCCGTCAAAATCGGTTCAACCGTTTCGGAGATTAGACGGAACAAACAGACGGAACAGAGTTTTTTTTTTAATTGCGATTTGTTTTGTTTATTATTTTTTATATACTTTCACGTGCGTTTAGTAAAAGGCTGTCATTTTGACATTACAGGAAGTAACTTCAATTTTATTTATTTGTATAGATGACCTTATATTTGTTTAGAGTGCCATACATACCTTCGATCTTTGCTGATTGAACGGTCAGTGGACTGGTCTGACCGAATTTTTGTATCTCGACTCTTATTATTTGAATTACTGAAATAAAATTACAATATCAAGACGACTTTAGATGACTATATTATATTATATTATTAAGCGGCTATAGCCTAGGGGCGAACACGTTGGGCTAGCAATCAGAAGGTACCAGGTTTGATCCCCGGTGGGGCATGCAACAATGGATGAATTTTCATCTATGTGCATAATTTACAGTTCGCTGACGGTGAGGGAAAACATCGTGAGGAAACCTACCTATCCCTCGGGATTAGGTAATAGTCAGTTCCTGTATACACGGCGACAAGGTTCACCACCTGTCACGTTGGGTTCTGACTATCTGGTGAAACGTGGGCTTTGAGTTGGTTAATACCTGCACAATGTGGTGGTGTATGGCCACTCAAGCCTCTGACTACCCCCGAATGGGGATAAAAGTCGTGACGTTATATTTATTGTTATTTATAGAATACTTACTTGACCGCCATATTGCTTTTTAAAGGTAATATCACACTCTTATTTCTCTCTCTGGCTGTATGCTCTTTAGGGTTGTCCACACTCACAATGTTCGTCTTGACCAAGTCTGTATTGCCCTTAATGTTTGATTGAGGTTGTGTACCACTATGAATAAATAAAACATTTAATAAATATAGTTCAGTGTAGTGTTACCTTAAAGGCTCTGCTGTCTTAGACAAAGTAAAAAAAACTTGATTCACTTCTGTAACAACACCCATACCTATTACAAAGAGATTTATTATAGTGGCCTCCCTACCAACCGTAAGGACCGTCACTTCTGCAACAGTTGAAGTGGCAAACAAGTGTACGGCCCGCCTGATGTTAAGCAGTTACCGTAGCTTTAATTACAATACGGCATCGGGAGGGAGGGGAAGTGGTTGACATTCCGGCTCTCACTCATCGTACGTAACGCAGCTGTAATCACTACATTACGCCGATCTTCTGTGAGATGGAGGTACTACCTCGGTCGAACCAGCCCGTATATGAGCTGCAGTCAATTGGCTACAGCTTGGCTCTATCACCAAAAAAATGAGCGCAATAATTCGTACGAATTTTCCGCAGCAGTTGGTTCGCATCTTTATACCCCGAGTCTGTGTGTAATTATGTACATTAAGTATGTATTTACAAACAAAAAGTAGTATATGTAGTAATATCAGTTATCTAATTTCCATAGTACAAGCTCTGCTTAGTTTGGGATCAGGTCGTGTGTAAAATATTGTCCCAGGATATTTATTTATTTAATACTTACTTCATACATTTAGTAGGTATCTCGCGATCCAGTACTGAGTTAATGAGTAGACTGCGTCTAGTATATCTTGGTGGAGCCCTGCTCACGTGTAATGTAGGACTATTCACACTCTTAGCACCGCCAGCTGACGAGTCTGTGTCATCCTTAACTGATTTCTTTTTCGTATTGACACTGATTTTTATATGTCTGTGAAGAAAAAACATAAATTAAAAATATTCATATTTTGTTGTTTTAGGGTTCCGTACCCAAAGGGTGCCAACGGGACCCTATTACTAAGCTTACGCTGTCCGTCTGTCAGCGAGCTGTATCTCACGAACTGTAATAGGTAGAGACTTGAAATTTGCACAGAATGTGTATTTCTGTTGCCGCTACAACAACAAATACTAAAAATAAAATAACATTAAAAATAAAATTCAAAAAATTCAAAATTTGTTTAAGCCTACGGGGGCACTTACAAATTGTCATTTTACATTTTATATTTAATTCTACTGCCGGATCGGAAACGCGACCTCGACTGAGAAGATCCGGCAAGAAACTCAGCGGGCTTGTCTTTTTTACATTGTTTAATTTTAATTTTATTTTTTAAATCGCCATATACTTATTTTTTTAAAGGGGGTCCCAATACAAGATTCTTGTTTATTTTTGACGTTTTTATTCTACGGTGGTAGGGAACCCTTTATGTGCGACTCCGACACGCACTTGGCCGGTTTTAGGGACTAGGCCCGCCACACTCCTCCCACTGTTGCTCCTGTAAGCCAGGATCGACAGTGTCCAACGATGACGCCGAGGTTTGACCCTCGACGAGTCCCGGGGACAAGCTAAGTTGTCTTGGAACCCACACGAATTTAATCAAAAGAAAGGATAGGTCATCCATAAATCACACACACATCGTCACACGAATTTAATGGACATGAAATTATTCTTGGGACCCTTCCCCCCCTTGTCACAGCTGGTCACATTTGCGAGACCCCCCTCCCAGTGTGATGTCACATATTTTTAAATTTTTTGTCTTTAACAGTTCATATTTCGGTTTTAATACTTAAATATATCAGATTTTTAAATGTGACGTCACGAAACTTAGGATCCCTCCCATGAACCTAATACTAAAGGACTGGGTCTAAGCAGCTAAGCCGCGTTGCATAAACATCGCACAACTAGGCCGGTGACGTAATCACAGTAGGCGTGGCTTAAGTCAGTGTGCTGTTGGCGTTCGTCCTGTGCAGACGTCTTGCCAACGTTCGCATCCCAAATATAATTATATTCGACACTAGATGGCGTCCCTTTGTACGTAATTTTTCATGATCATACACTTAGTGACATCTAGTGCAAATAATTAAACTACGTACTAACATTGACATAAAACGAAGCGAGTAGTTCAACTATTTCCCGGTAGATAGATGCCACGCATTTCTTAACCCCCACCACCCGCGCCATCCCGTGCAAATTACCACGCGTTGTTTAATAGAGAAATCTAATAAGGGCACCTCTTTCTTAAGTCTTTACTCTATGATCCCTCCCACCCCCTTGTCACACAATGTCACATTTCATCGACCACCTCCCCCCCTTTTATGTGTGACGTTATTTATGGATGGCCTCATAGGAGTTGGAAGAAGATCATCCACCATCATATTTAGTACGTTCTAGTTCAGTTTTAGAGGAACTCATAGTTACAATCACTGATCGGTAAACGTTAAGGTTAAGCAACGCTCGGCAAGGTCAGGCAGAGATGGGTGACCGTTGAGTGGCACTTGAACTGAGCGTCTCCGTGCGTAAAAAGTCGGTCCCGGTTGTTGTCATCTAGCAGTCGTTAAGCCTTGTAAGCCTTCGGGTATGAACAACTCTGACACCAGGTACCAGGGAACCATACAATAAGAAGTTCATATTACAACTATGTTGGAAGGTTACTCACCCTCTCTCACGGCTGATCGATCTATCCGAAGAACTGTTGGCTGGTGTGTTCTCTTTTTTGTCCATCGCGTCTACCCATGAGCTGTGCAACATAGACAAGAATAATACCCTGAAATATCCTGAGACACTTTTTTTTACACACGGCTACCTGATCCCAAACTAAGCAGAGCTTGTACTATGGAATCCAGATAACTGATATTACTACATATACTACTTTTTGTTTGTAAATACATACTTAATATACATATACACCCAGACTCGGGACATACAGACATGTTCATGCACACAAATGCATGTCCCGGATAGGAATCGAACCTACAACCTGCAGCGTGAAAGGCGGATTATAAACCAACCACGCCAACGGGCCCGTAAAGGCTTGACATTTCATTTTTTTACGTGACTAAAGTGGCAAACAAGCGTTCGGCCCGCCTGAAGTTAAGCAGTGATCGTCTGTATGCTTGCAATACCAAAGGCATCGCTCGCATGTTGCCGACCTGAAGGGGAGTGGAACAGAGGGAGGGGGTGTCTTCCGGCACTCTCACTCATCGTACGAAACGCAGCTATAATAGCTACTTTATGCCGATCTACTGTGAGTGGGTCGTACTACCTTGGTCGAGACATCCCGTATAGAGAGAATAACATAGATTCATTATTTTATTTTGTACTTACCCATGCTTCTTAAATACAGGTATTTTGGTAAATGTAATTGCCCTGTAAAAGAAAATAAGTAATAGTCAAACACCAGAACAACACTACCAACTGTATTTTATTATAATATCCTGGGACATTTTTACACACGGCTACCTGATCCCAAACTAAGCAGAGCTTGTACTATGGAAACCAGATAACTGATGTTACTACATATACTACTTTTTGTTTGTAAATACATACTTAATATACATATACACCCAGACTCGGGACATACAGACATGTTCATGCACACAAATGCATGTCCCGGGTAGGAATCGAACCTACGACCTGCAGCGTGAAAGGCGGAATATAAACCAACCACGCCAACGGGCCCGTCGAGGGTTGACATTTCATTTTTTTACGTGACTAAAGTGGCAAACAAGCGTACGGCCCGCCTGATGTTAAGCAGTTACCGCCTGTATGCTTGCAATACCAAAGGCATCACTCGCACGTTGCCGACCTGAAGGGGAGTGGAACAGAGGGAGGGGGGGTCTTCTGGCTCTCTCACTCATCGTACGAAACGCAGCTATAATAGCTACTTTATGCCGATCTACTGTGATTGTGTGGTACTACCTTGGTTGAGACATCCCGTATAGAGAGAATAACATAGATTCATTATTTTATTTTGTACTTACTCATGCTTCTTAAATACAGGTATTTTGGTAAATGTAATTGCCCTGTAACGAAAAATAAGTACATATAAGTAATTATTCACAAGAACATCACTACCAACTGTGTTTTTTAAGGGTTCCGTACCCAAAGGGTGCCAACGGGACCCTATTGCTAAGCCTACGCTGTCCGTCTGTCTGTCTGTCTGTCAGCGGGCTGTATCTCACGAGCCTTAATAGGTAGAGTTGAAATTTTCACAGAATGTGTATTTCTGTTGCCGCTACAACAACAAATACTAAAAATAAAATAGAATATAAAAACAAAGGGGGTCCCCATACAAGAAACTTGATATTTTTGACGTTTTTATTCTACGGTGGTACGGAATCCTTTATGTGCGATTCCGACACGCACTTGGCCGGTTTTTTTTTATGTGACTAAGGTCGCAAACAAGCGTACGGCCCGCCTGATGTTAAGCAGTTACCGTAGCCTACAGATGCTTGCAATAGCATAGACATCGCTCGCACGTTCAGCTTGACTCACACCAGTTTGGCCACTAACCAAGCGATAACACCGCTTTTTTGTACACTGCTTTTTTTGCAGTGGTTTAAGCGTAAGTCGCTCGGCTCACTGCATCGTATGGTTGCGGGTTCGATTCCCGCCAGAGGCAAATTTCGGAAACGGCCATTTCGTAATTTGCCTTTGTCTGGGTGTTACTAGGATCGCCCCCAGTCCATTGTACGGTACCCATAGTACAAGCGTTGCTTAAGCGCTGGTTTCCTCCAAAACGGTGCCGTCATATAACAACCGCATTAGAACATTGGCTATGTAAACTATGGCGCGGTTGCCTAGCGACCGGTTCGGACACCGTTTTTGACATAGCCAATGTTCTAGTGCGGCCGTTATATGATTCCTAGGAACCCAGCGCTTTAGTTTGGGACCATACAGTTGGTGTGGAAGACTGGCGATATTTCTGGCGATAGCAAGCAAAATACTCACCTATTACTACCATCGCACATCTTAGTTCTTTTAATGGACAATTTATAATTATCCTTGCTTCTAGCTAAACCAATAACATTCTCAATCGATATTCTGTCACTTTTCTCGAACGCAGCTCTCATCCTATTTGACGCCATCACGTTTTTGAAGTTATTTAAAAAGAAATGTTCATTGTGATTCAGCCCCTTGAACGTCACACTGGCCATAGCGTCGTCGTTATAGAAATCCGTTATTTTGTCCAGCGTCGTTCTAACGAATTGCGCCGTTAAACTCTTGAGTGTGGCGTCGCTTTTTCTGATTTTCTTTCTTTTCGTCGAAGTGTCTGATCTGAATGATATGTCCGATTCCGAAGTGTCCATTGGTGTGGGTTTCCTGAAACACATAACGTCACGACTTTTATCCCCATTCGGGGGCAGTCAGAGGCTTGAGTGGCCATATACCACCACATTGTGGAGGTATTAAGCCAACTCAAAGCCCACATTTCACAAGATAGTTAGAACCCAACGTGACAGGTGGTGAACCTTGTCGCCGTGTATACAGGAACTGACTATTACCTAATCCCGAGGGATAGGTAGGTTTCAAAAAATCACCAAAATCGCCTTACGTAACTTATAGACGCCCCCCATAGAGTAAAGACTAAAGATAGAGGTGCCCTTATTAGATTTCCCTATGAAACAACGCGTGGAAATTTTGCGCGGGGTGGCGCGGGTGGTGGGGGTTAAAAACTGGGAGGCAATTTACAAGCTCCGCCCCCCCGATCTACCGGTAAATAGCAGAACTACTGGGTTCGTTTTATTTCGATGTTAGTACGTAGTTTAACTTTTACACACTAGATGTCACTAAGTGTAGGTTCATATAAAAAACGTACCGAGGGTCGCCATCTAGTGTCGAATAGAATTATATTTGGGATGCGAACGTTGGCAAGACGTCTGCACAGGACGAACGCCAACAGCACACTGACTTAAGCCACTCCTACTGTGATGACGTCACCGGCCGAGCTGTGCGATGTAATAGCAACGCGGCCTGGTAGCTTAGACCCAGTCCTTTATATGGTTCGTCTATGACGCCCCCTAACCACTAGACCACTAACTCTTTAGCAAGCATACACTGCATTATGTTACTTACATATTATTCTTGTTATCCATTTTGGCATTTTTCGCTATCTTCTCAAGTATAAGACATCTGAAAAAACAACTTTTAGTAAGTACTGCGTCCAATTTTACTTTTGACATTGAGTTGAAATAAGCACTACTCACTTCTTACCACCCCCAGTATCATTTTCCCTAATCTTAAACTCGTATTTAAGTCCAAAAATCTTCAACGCCTCCCACAACGGTGCATAGAACGACTTAAAACCGAAACCTATATCCGAATTGACGTTAGGATTGCAAATTAAAGTCGTTATAAGTTCGGCCTGTGGTGCGGTTAAGTCCGGGTATTCTTTAATTAGTTGGGTATTATCTTTAATGAATTTGAGTGTGGTGTTCAAGCATTGCAATTTGAAGCCTGTGGTGATTGATGATTGGTTGTTTAACCTGTCCAGTTTTTTGTTGAACGCCTCCATGCTCAATGCTTCTGAGTGTGCAAGGCTGTGAAAAAAATATAGGTGATTAAAAATAAAAACCGGCCAAGCGCGTGTCGGACTCGCACATGAAGGGTTCCGTACCACCGTAAAATATGAATGTCAAAAATATGACGGTTCTTGTATTTTTAAATTTTATCTCATTTTTAGTTTTTGTTGTTGTAGCGTCAACAGAAATACACATTCTGTGTAAATTTCAAGTCTCTACCTATTACGGTTCGTGAGATACAGCCCGCTGACAGACGGACAGACAGCGTAGGCTTAGTAATAGGGTCCTGTTTTCACCCTTTAGGTATGGAACCCTAAAAAGTATGGCATAAAATATAAGCCAAACATTTTTTTTAATGACTTACCCTGTATTGATCTCGTAAGATATATTTCCATATAATATTTTTTTCTTCAACACCAGACCACTGCAAAAACACTTCTATTTTAATTTCAAATTATACATATTATGGTGTACCTACTGGGACTCCATGAGTAAGTTTCATAGTTATAATGGACTTTATTGAGACTCACTGAGTATGCCTTGTAGATAATATGGACTCTAGTGGGACTCAGTGTGTAAGTCTTGTAGTTATTATGGACTTTATTGGGACTCCATGAGCAAGTTTCATAGTTATAATGGACTTTATTGAGACTCACTGAGTATGCCTTGTAGTTAATATGGACTCTAGTGGGACTCAGTGTGTAAGTCTTGTAGTTATTATGGACTTTATTGGGACTCCATGAGTAAATTTCATAGTTATAATGGACTTTATTGAGACTCTCTGAGTATGCCTTGTAGTTAATATGGACTCTAGTGGGACTCAGTGTGTAAGTCTTGTAGTTATTATGGACTTTATTGGGACTCCATGAGTAAATTTCATAGTTATAATGGACTTTATTGAGACTCTCTGAGTATGCCTTGTAGTTAATATGGACTCTAGTGGGACTCAGTGTGTAAGTCTTGTAGTTCTTATGGACTTTATTGGGACTCAATGAGTAAGTCTCGTAGTTATTATGGACCCTAGTGGGACTCAATAAGTTCTAGTAGATATTATGGACTATACTAGAACTCGATGTGTAGGTTTTGTAGTTATTATGGACTCTTATTGAAACTCATGGGTACTGGGATCAGCCCACAGTCCGTTGTAGGGCTACCATTGATGATAAATATATTGATATGGGTATGCGGCAACTATAATTTTGTTAAATGAACTCAGCGAATGCAGAAGAATACTATCATGTCTTTGTTACCTTATACTGCTGCCTTCTTCACAATACAAATTAAAAACATTCCTGTTCTCCTCCATAACATGAATTATTTCACTACAAAGTGGCTTACAGCTCTCGTCAATGCATCTAGATGATAATACACGAACATCCTCAGTTATCGCAATGAAAAGTACCTTCAAGGACTCAGTTATATCCAGGAAACATAGCTTACTATTATCACTTTTCATAAAACTCAATAATATATCCAGATATATCTTAAATGTTTCCGGCTTTACCGCCTCAATGTGTTCATTCAGATAAACGTTATCGTAATCCATTTCAATATCGTCCGTTTTCGTTATTTTTTGGATTTATTTTTGAAAATGATTAGAGGTTTTTAGAAAAATTGTTTGGCATATTTTATTGCGCCATTTTCATTTTTTTTGACGTGTGATACACAAAGAGAAGATACGCGCGAGGTTCTATTTTCTTCTAATACCTATAGCAAAAAGTTCGATAAAATAAGTCCCGACTAAGAGTAGGTACTTTTGTTATAATAGCCAGAAGAACTTTTGCAAATGTAAATGTAAACTTACCTACCCTATACGGTTTACTAACGTTAAAACTAAATACCAACTTACCTTTTAGTAATTATTGTCGCTGTGCAAGGTAGAACTTCAGTAATTGTTCACCAAGTACCTAATTTATCATTTTGAAATTGAATCAGCCAGCCAGCCAGCCAAACCGAAAAGACGAAAAAAATAAAATGAGAAAATGTCAATAATACGCCAATCTGTCAGTTTCAGTTATGTCAAGTTGATAGGACGTTGGACATCTGACATTGGCAATCATCATCAATCAATGTCAAAGAACGCACCAAGCGGTGGTATTCGTAAATATTTGTTTACAAAATTACTTTTTTAATTTATAAACTTATAAATTAATTTATAAACTTATAAATTAATTTATAAACTTCTAAAATTTAAAGTGATATAAAAGTAGAAAATGTCTCACGACGTGAACTGGGACGTAGAAAGATACAAAGATGAGCATGAGAGCGACGACCATTGGGAATTACGGAAGACATTCATGGAAAGATGGAAAGATGATTATCCTGAAGAGAGGCTGGTCTGCCTGGCCAGGGTGTTCTCTAATATAGAGCTGATGGGCTGCAGATACCCTACGGAGGTCATGCTGGAGGTCGCACGGCTATCTCAAGAGGTAAACATAACCTAACTTTTTAACCGACTACATAAAGGAGGTTCTCAAACTAAAAACTTTTTTTGTATGTTTGTTACGCGATTTCTTTGTCAATTGTGGACCGATTTCGTATATTCTTTTGTTATTTGGTAGGGCACATTACCGGATTGGTCTCATAAAAAATATATTTCATGGAATCAATCCATAAAGTGGTAATTTTGGGTGGTGAAGGTCATCTGAAAAAAATGTTTTTGTCCAATTGACTTCAAACGTAGTATGTACATTTTGTACTAGCTGTGCCCTCGACTCTATCTGCGTCCAATTATTACTAACAGTTGATTTTGAGAAATGTTCTGTACGAGCCGCCATATACGTTCTAGCAACTCATAAGTAATTTAATTTGCAACCAAATTCTTTTGCAAGTCAATGAACGGCCTAAGTGTTTTGACTAAACGAAGTGTGCCATCCTTGTTATGGTCATAAGGTATGATCGAGATAGCATTACTTTTATTCGTAACAAACGTGGGCACCCATTATATTTATTAATTTATAGATAATTCTTACAGGTAGCACAATCATACAGAAATCAAAAGAAAACAAAACTACAACGAACATTTGTATCCGCATCAGACGCGGCCGAAGACAGAGCAAAAGGCATCAAACGAAAAGGAGGAATCGTTATTGACGAACAACCATCAAAATCAACAAAAATAGCTTTCGTTAAGCAAGGTCAAAGTAACGATAATGATTCAGACAACGACAACGATATCGAAGTTCAAAACGCAGAAGTTGATAAGGAAACTGACAAAACGTTGGAAAAGAAGTCTTCAGAAGTTGTTGCCGATGATTACGTGAATGAGATGATGTCCCTGGATTGTTTGAACGTTAGGAGCTTTAGGGAGAACATGTTTCAGAGTATGTTCGGTAGGATGGTGCTGTTGATACGGCCGTGGGCCAGTAAACTGTGGAATATACAAGGTGAGGTAGCCTTACTATTGTTATATGCCAAGTGTCTACTGGCAAGAAATATTACACAAGTTGCCTATCGCAAGCGACTTCCAATGTGTAAACGCTCGCGCAAGTGGACTTCTGCGACTTGCCGAACTTGCTGCAAGTCCCACATGTACACGGCTGTGTAAAATTGCAGTCAGTGGCAACAAGTCGGCAAGTGACTTCTGCAAGAAATTGCGGAAGTTACTTGCCAGTGCACACTTGGCATTAGAAATAGTAATAATAAACTTCAGTCAAAACTATTACAAATTATGGTACTGTGACAGACTGGGATGGTCTGACGGACAGATAGACGGACTGGATGAACTTATAAAGGTCACAGGGACTATAGAACCCTAAAAATTAAGGCTCCAATCAATTATCTCGTATATTACGCGCGTGTGATACCACACAAAATAGGCGCACCTAGTCAAGTTATGGACACCGCCTGTAGAATAAGAAGACGCGCGTGTGATACACTGTGGCCTCTTTACCAGAGTAAAAATAAAATTTATTAAGTAAATCAATGTTTAATATTAGCTATAGATGGCATTTCTTTTAATATAACTCTCCATTCAGAGTTGAAAAACGTGTAAAGCATAGAGCTAATAAAAATCGTAGTGGCTAGTTACCTCGTTTTACCGTGTCCTTCTGCATTGGGCATACTAAAAAATACGCATGAATGTACTACGCACTGCTTCAGCAAAATTGCAGTTATTTTGCCAGAGAAACATAATCATCATTTATACCACAGACTACTTTTAAATTAAGTAGTGTACTAGTATAAGGGCCACCGCAGACATGCTACTTTTTGCATCGGCGATCGGCGATTTTGCGACTGCATCGCGTTTTGGCGACTATCTGCGTTCGATCGCAGTATCAACATCGCGCGATTTTGCGGCTAGTGGCATTTAGCTTCTAAAAAGCGACTAAATCGTCGTTCGCCGATGCTAAAAGCAGCATGTTTGCGGGGGCCTTAATACGCACGAATTTTCCGCACATGTCCGTTGATATACTATTCATCTTCCAGCCAGCTGTCAGGCCTGTAATGTGACCCTAACAAGCACATACGAGAACCGTTGTTTCTCGGTGACATTGAACGGGAAGCTGCTCGCGCAAGCGACGGGTGATACCAAGATAGAAGCCAAGAGTCTCGTCGAGATCATGGCTTGGGAGGTAAGTCAAATGAAAGAGCTTATAGTACGTTTTTTTATACTTGTCCTATTTGGTAAGCAAAGATGGCGTCCAGCGGGGCGATTGCGTAACTTTTTGTCGATGTTTTAATTGGTTTCGTATATAATTGACACAGGATGAACGAAACCAATTGAAACATTGACAAAAAGTTACACAATCGCCCCGCTGCACGCCATCTTTGCTTACCAAATAGGACAAGTATAAAAAAACGTACTATAATTAGCACATTTAAAAAATGGGTGTCTCAAAAGTACGGAATAATAATTAGGCGTTTGGATGAGTATTGGATGGTATAATTTTTTTATTGAAATTCGAACACTTTTATTCGAATATTTTTTCCCCGTCAGTTTTGAAAAACTGTAATATATCTCGGAAACTATGTAAAATTTTCTTGAATATTTGTGGTTGCTACTCCTGAATGCTGTTTACACTGGTTCCTACGCCATTTGATGTGTTCTAAGGCCGCAACACGGAAGTTATCACAAATATTCGAAGGCCTGTAACTCGGAAACTATTCTAGTTACGTATAGTCTGTCTTCACTAGACATCTACATATCAGCTACCGTATATGTAGATTAATTCTTATTTCGTACTTTTGAGACACTCCGTATAGTATTGTTAGCTATAACTCCAAAATAATTTTAATAAAAAGTAAGATCAAAAATTATACGCGTATGCGCCTTATTATATGCGTGACTATCTGGTGAAACGTGGGCTTTGAGTTGGTTAATACCTCCACAATGTGGTGGTGTATGGCCACTCAAGCCTCTGACTACCCCCGAATGAGGATAAAAGTCGTGACGTTACATCAAAAGTTATGAAACAAAGAAAATATGCCACTTCGTCCTAAAGGACAAAATTTTGCAATATTTTCTTGTTTCATAATTTTTAGTTAGAGCGTGATTTTTTAGTAGTCGGGTTTTAGCTTTTAACCGACTTCAAAAAGGAGGAGATTCTCAATTCGACTGTATTTTTTTTTACTTTTTTTTTTATGGTCCTCAGAGGTTACGCAAGGAGGTGGTTAGTGTGCTAGTGAAGGAGCAGTGGATAGCGCATGGCGACGCTCGCATCAGCGTCAGCGACGTGTCGGGAAACAAGTCGGCCAACCAGTCGGCCGATATGTTCGGCACGCCCGTCGAGAACACCGTCGCTATGAAGTAAGGCTCTAATAAATGCATCTCAAAGTTGAGATCGATCTTAAGATGCAGTTTTGGTGTTTAGGGGGGGGAGAGTCAAATCTCACCCAATCTCACGTGGGGGAGAGGGCGGGTCTCGGCAAATATCACGTAATTTTTACCGCAAGAAATAGTGTATAATTGCTACAAAACTGGGGTTTAATTAAGTAAAACATGTTTCTCCAATAAAATATGGTTTTTGAAAAAATCTCACGTGAGATTAGGGAGGGGGCTGAGCCAAAACTCACGACATCTCACCAGGGGGGGACAGGGGGTCGAAAAATCACCAAAATCGCCTCACGTGATTTATGGACAGCCTCGTACGTAATTTACAGCATCTTAAGATAGATCTCAACTTTGAGATGCATTTATTAATATTATCCTAAGTTAAGGACTTATAGTCCATTCCAGTCATTTAAGGCGCTCACAGCCAGCTGCAATCACTGATCGGAGGTTAAGCAACGCTTGGCGAGGTCAGCCAGAGATGGGTGACCGTTCAGTGGCATTTGAACTGAGCGTCTCCGTGCTTCGGAGGACACGTAAAAGTCAGTCCCGGTTGTTGTCGTTAAGCCTTGTCAGAGGCCTTTGGCTTGAACAACTCTGACACCAGGTACCAGGGCACCATACGATAAGAAGAAGTTCTTATTGATCTATGAGTATTAAAAGTATGGCGTCTTATCTTATTGAGGCGCTCATAGCCAGCTGCTATCACTGATGTGTAAACGATCGGAGGTTAAGCAACGCTTGGCAAGGTTGGTCAGAGATGGGTGACCATTTGAACCGAGCGTCTTCGTGCGTCAAAAGTCGGTCCCGGTTGTTGTCATCTAGCAGTCGTTAAGCTTTGTAAGCCTTCTCTGGCACCAGGTACCAGGGAACCATACGATAAGAAGAAGTATCTCAGTACAGTAATTTTGTGTCCACAGGATGATGCAGATGATGGGGTGGAAGGGTGGCGGGCTCGGCGCGGACGCGCAGGGCATCGCTGTGCCAATCAAACCCAACTTGCAAATGGTATGGCTGGCTAAGGCTAATTAATAAATGCATCTCAAAGTTGAGATCGATCTTAAGATGCAGTTTTGACGTTTAATGTATGGAACATCTGTCAAAAGCAACATCTCAAGGTCGATCTCATTCTTGAGATCGATTTATTTATACGGGACATACACATTCCAACTATGTATCAACCATAGACAATCGTTTTATTTTTACTATAAAAGTTTCAAGCCACGAACGTAAATACATCCTGGATTGTTCACTACTGCACGAAAAACGAGCCGAGAGAGAGGCCCCAGTTGGGACCGTGTCCCTCTCATTTCGAGTTGCCATGCCAAAATAATATTATCGTTGGGTAGTGATTGTTAGTTTTTAAATCAAGCAACTAAATTAATTTATTATTTATCGTGACTATTGTTTTATCATATAAACATAGTCACGATAAATACTAAATTAATTTATTTGCTTGATTTAAAAACTAACAATCACTACCCAACGATAATATTATTTTGGCATGGCAACTCGAAATGAGAGGGACACGGTCCCAACTGTGGCCTCTCGCTCGGCTCGTTTTTCTGTCTACAGAATTGTCAAGGTATAATAGACCTTAAAACAGGAGAATAAAGTTGAATTTCTTCACCAAAAACTCAAGTAATAGATCCTTCTTTATACATCCGTGTTTCAAGCTTATACGGGTTGTTGCAAAAGTGCGAAATAATAATTGAGATAGGTAGAGATATTTCACTTTCTATAAATGCACGTCCCTCCACTAAACTCCACCACCACTTTATTATTGTTTTGTCTTGCTAGTCGTAATAAAGTTTTTCTTTATTTTTCTTTCTAAACGGGATTACTTAAATATCACGTACATATATCTCGCCAAATATCACGTACAGAATTTTATTTCCATAAGAAATAGTGTAAAATTGCGGGAAAACTGGGGTTAAATTAAGTAAAACATGTTTCTCCACTACAATATGGTTTTTAGGGTTTCGTTCCCAAAGGGTGCCAACGGGAACCGAATTATTACCTATTACAAAGCCTAGCGACCTAGCTATAGCGACTGTAGCCTAGGGGTGAACAGGTTGGGCTAGCAATCAGAAGGCCCCAGGTTCGATCCCCGGTGGGGCATGCACCAATGGATGAATTTTCATCTATGTGCATAATTTACAGTCGCTGACGGTGAGGGAAAACATCGTGAGGAAACCTACCTATCCCTCAGGATTAGGTAATAGTCAGTTCCTGTATACACGGCGACAAGGTTCACCACCTGTCACGTTGGGTCCTGACTATCAGGTGAAACGTGGGCTTTGAGTTGGTTAATACCTCCACAATGTGGTGGTGTATGGCCACTCACGCCTCTGACTACCCCCGAATGGGGATAAAAGTCGTGACGTTACATTTACATTTTTTACAAAGCCTACGCTGTCCGTCGCGTCTATCAGCGGGCTGTATCTCACGAAACGTAATAGGTATAGTCTGATTTTTAATTAGACGAAGTAAACTGACAGGTGCTAATGTCACTTTTCGATATAAATAGAACGAATAAGGTTCAAATTCATAGAACAGTGACATTTATGGCTGTCAGTTAGCTTCATCTAATTAAAAATCAGACTGTAGAGAGTTGAAATTTTCACAGAATTTGTATTTCTGTTGCTGCTACAACAACAAATACAAAAAAATATAATAAATATTAAAAATAAAGGGGTCCCAAGTCCCAATACAAGAAACTTGATATTTTTGAAGTGCTACGGTGTGGTACGGACGGAACCCTTTATGTGCGAGTCCGACACACACTTGACCAGTTTTTGTCTATGGTCAGGTGAACCGCGCCGGATTGGGCAGCACGGCCAGCGACATCCGTCAGCTGCGGCGCGCTGCGCACGCGCTCATGCAGCGGTACATCGCGTCAGACACCTTCGACCTTGACCTCGTGTTCAGTTCCGAGTTCTCCAAGGAAGAGCGCGCGTTGCTGCATCAGTGCGCGCAGAAGGCAGGCCTCGCGTCACGGAGTTATGGGGACAAGGACAGGTGCGGTGACCTTTCACCTTTGACCTCTACTGACCTTTCATTCGCTGGACGGTTGACCCTAAACACCTAAATCTGAGTAATATTGAAGTCGCCCTAAGAACTGATGGCCGATGGGGCAGAAAGGCAACCTGCTTAACATCAGGCGGGCCGAACGCTTTTTTGCCACCGAAGTCCTATAAAAAAAAAGTTTCATGAGAGGCGACCACGTACCGGAAGACGCAGCGTGGGTAGCCACCCACAAGGTGGACCGACGACCTAGTGAAGGTCGCGGGAAACCGCTGGATGCAAGTAGCACAGGACCGGTCGTTGTGGAAAACCTTGGGGGTGGCCTATGTCCAACAGTGGACGTCTTTTGGCTGACTGATGATGAGAATGCAATTGACTGCAGGCCGGCTCGACCGGGGTAGTACCACCCTCTCACAGAAAATCGGCGTAAAGTAGCTATTACAGCTGCGTTTCCTACGACGAGTGAGAGAGCCGGCAGCACAACCCCTCTCTGCCCCTCCTTCTGTCCCACTACCCTTCAGGTCGGCAACGTGCGATTGGATAGTGCCTCTTTCTTGATAATATCTTAGTTCGTACCTAAAGTGCCCATGTTTTTTACAGATTCCTAGTGGTAAAGAAAAAGCTAGACCCATTCTCCTTAGTGCGAGCTGTCATAGAAAAGGGGGGAAATACCCCCAAATACCAAGTATTTTTACCAGCAGCTCTGGACAGGCGGAATGGCAGATGAAAACGATATAAAATGTGTCAATAGATATTATTCTGAATTAATTTTACTGTAAATAAAAAATAACATAAGTTTATATTTATTTTATTTTCCGCCATTTTGGTTTTTCGTGTTAGTAACGTCGAAAAGATAAAAATCTACCCTCATCGTGGAATGATGATAAAAATCTATCACCGAATTAGTATTCAGACCACATTATCGTGCTTTTAGATAAGATCTTCACTAAATACGGGCCCAATCGAAACATTTCAGTATAAAATACACTGAAATTCGTAGTCTGACATCATTCGTTCACTGGAATCCCGCCAGAAAAGTTAACTTTTTAAAATGAATTCTAAGTCGGTAACAGTTATGGCATTCTGCCTGTGCTATTTGCTGGTTCAAAGTGAATGTTCGTTCTTGAAGCCAAATAATGTACCACGCGTTGGGAGGAGCAATGAAGAGCTCAGTTCATTCGATCAGGGAGCCATGGGTTATGTTATTAAAAATAACAAAAATATACCACGAATGGGCAGAAGGAACTATGATTCGGTAAGTTTTCTGAAATAGGCTACATAAATTGATTTCAAATTACATAATTCAAAAGTTATACCTATGTCCTTGTAGGAGAACCGTTACGACATTCCAAAACTATACCAGTTGTCTACTCAAAACGAGGATTCGTACTCAGGTTAGTAGATAAAGACTTAAGTATTCGATGTGCAAGTTATTCAAGCATAATGTTATAATAAATTAAAATTATAAACAATTTTTAGATGACGATCAAATGGCTGCCTACTACGCTAAACAAATGGATAACATGAAGAAATAGATTCAGGCATAAAGAAAGATTACTATACGCAACCCCCCTAACGCAACACGATAATAATTATTGACCTATATGATCCTAGTCCTAATTTTAGTAAATAAAATATAATATTTGAGCATGCACTGGATTTTTCTTTTAAATAAAGTAACCACAACTTTTTTTAGGAACGTAACTAACAAAAGCGCTTAACGTATAACGGAACGTATTAAATCTGTCAATGTCAGGTTAGTGGTATAATCCGGCAAAATAGAAAATACACATTTTCATCGGATACTCTCGCTCGGTCTTGAAAGGTTCATCATCTCTTATCTCTTTCTTACACGTCAAATCGAATTAACCAAATTTTTTAGGCTTACTCTCGAATTTCTTCCACGAATTTTGTGGAAGAGAATTTCTTATTTATTTTGATTTATCCCTACTAAATTCTCAGTGTATTTGCTAAATAAACCAAAATGGTGTTGACTGCGGACATTACGTTGCCAGAAGAATCCGAATTGAGCGTGCCCGAGGTCAATTTATCGACGTCCAGTTTAATCGCTGCGTCTTTCCATTTAGGAAAATTTTGTGAACAAGCTAATAATGTGAGTAAATTGACTATTTTATATGCTTATCACTACACTTTAGAATAAAACTGGTTTATTATTGATACATGTTCTATATTCGCGTAAAAATGATTGCATAATCATAGTTTATTTAGGTTATGTTTTGATGATAATTTATCAATAATATTTTTACATCTACTTCTATTCGCAATAATGTGAACAGAGCTCTAAATTGGTGGTACTTTCGTATTGCGAATTACGTACTTGAACAGAAATTTGATAAAACCTAAATAAATTTATTTGAAATTAATACAACAGCTGATTGATAAACAGGCCATGCCAAAACTGTTATGTGCATTTTTAATTTTTTTATTTGCTAGTTGTCTAAATTAAAATTCGCATCTACTGCAATATCGATCATGTGCAAATTCCTTCTAGATATTTTTTTAAAGGAAATATTTTCATCTCATTCCTTGTTCCCTCAGTTCTATTGCAGATGTCCTTCCAAACGTCTTGGATATATGCACAGTGTACCGCCTACAGCGCCTTTTATGGTATTGGACCATCTTGTTGGTGCCATTCCTCTAGCGCGTTTGCCATCATTCTGACCCATAATTATGTGCTTCTCCACTCCAGCCTATATTTACATACATAACATAATTTAAATTATTATAAAATAAAAACCTACCCCTAATCGGGTGGCTTGAACAACTCCAACAACAGCCACTAACAATATGACAAGACAAAGAACATCAACGTACGTATTCACCAGTCAATAAACTCAAAAAATCTTGCCGAATATTTCCAGGAATTCATGCTATGTCGCTACGAGGAGCAAGATCCTCGCAAGTGCGTCAATGAGGGACGTGCCGTGACTGCGTGCACCATGGACTTCTTCCGCAAGGTCAAGCAGACGTGCGTGCAGGAGTTTAACCAGTACGCCAACTGCGTAGACAAGAGCTCCGGGGATTATGCTCTGAAGAGGTGAGGGTATTATCTGTAGAGCTAGAGGTGTACTTTACCTATATTGGCAGTTGGTATTTTGGTCCCAATAGAAGCCTAGTGAGCCTATTGCCATGAGTAAACCAGCTACTCCGAAATACGAAACAAAACGTTTCGGCTGACGGATGGTACATTTTCCTATTCTGAAAGTGTTTCAGAAGTGTTCTGTATTCTTTCGGAGTAGGGTCCACGACAGAAGAAACAAAAATCCGAACTTCGGATTTCAAACACTTTTCGAGTGTACGAACAGGTACCATCCAGAATCCGTCAGCTGAAACGTTTCGTTTCGTATTTCGGAGTAGCCCCACTATAGTCTGATTTTTAATTAGACGAAGTAAACTGACAGCTGAAAATGTCGCTGTTCTATGAATTTGAACCTTATTTGTTCTATTTATATCGAAAAGTGACATTAGCACCTGTCAGTTTACTTCGTCTAATTAAAAATCAGACTATAGTTTAGTCATGGCAATAGGCTTACATCCCCCTCAGAGGGATTAAGGCTATAGCCCAAAAGCCTCTGACAAGGCTTAACGACTGCCGCGATGAACACAAACCAAGACCAACTTTTACGTGCCTCCAAACCATGAAGGCACTCGGTTCAAATGCCACTAAATAGACACCTGTCTCTGACAGACCTTGCCAAGCGTTGCTTAACCTTCAATTGTTTACCGATCAGTAAATAATTGCAGCAACAAGAACGTAACGTATTGTAACAATAAGTCCATTGTACGGTACCACAGAGTAAAGACTAAAGAAAGAGGTGCCCTTATTAGATATATGTATGAAAAAAAAAACGTTGTCATTGTTTTTTCATTTTCATTGTTCTATCTACCGGTAAATAGTTGAACTACTCGCTTCGTTTTATGTCGATGTTAGTACTAGGCCGACCACTCGGCCGAGTTGCTTAGGGCCAGTCCCTTTAGTAATTGGTCCATGTACGGTACCCATAGTAAAAGTGATGTTTAGTTTTGGACCATACAGTTGGTATTACGACCGTACGGTTGGTCTGGTGATACTTATCTCTAATTTTTTTTTGTTCCAGCTGCCGCACGACCCAGGGTGTGTTTGACAAGTGCATGCTTGACAAACTGAACATCGAGCGACCAGCTTTCGGGTACTTCTGTGAAGCGCGCGTGCATGAAACCTCCAGGTAATCACCATTAGGTCTTCGGGGCAACCCAAAGAATTTTCCTACTGTCTATGAGGCATCCACATGCTAGCCAGCTCAGCTTAGACGAGAAATCGCCATAGACCACAGAAGTATTGACAATGATGTTTTTTTGTTCTGGAACTGGTGGCAGACAAGCGTACGGCCCACATGATGTTAAACAGTTACCGTAGCCTATAGATGCTTGTAATACCAAATGCATTGCTCGCTCGTTGCCGACCTGAACGAATGCAGGGGAAGAAGGGGGGGGGGGGGGGCGTTGGGCTTCCGGCTCCCATACTCATCGTACGAAACGCAGCTACTTTACGCCGATCTTTTGCGAGAGGGTGGTACTATCCCGGTCGAGCCAGCCCATATATGAGCTGCAGCCTGCAGCTTGATTCTACCACAAATAAATTGGCATAATAATGTTGGCACTGGTTTCTATTCGTGCAGAATCCAGGTGTGCCAGAGTTTCTTAATTAAATACCTTTATTTCCAGGCCCAAACCCCTGCCCGAACCGAAGGCGTCGTACCCAGACGCGACGCCGGCACTGCCCGAAGACGCCGAGAAGAAGCCAGCGCGATTCACCTCGCGATTCTATTGGATGACCGAGTAAGCGCGCCCTTGGGTGTGCGAGCAGAATGCGTAGACGATGGTCGGGATATGTGGGAAAGGGATAGAGATGAGCAGTCCAGCTAATACTTGGTCGTTGGACCTCCTTGGTACAATGGTAAAAAAAATACAAATTTCTTTATACGCAGTTTAATTGAGATTTTTGTACCGAAGTTTTGCATATATTTCCATCGTCTATTCAAGTAAGACATTGGATGAGTTTATGTATTTTATTTTCAATATTTGTATGTTATGTATTTATGTATTTTATTTTCAATATTGTTACGTATTTATTAGCCAGCTTGATATAAGTGTAACTATTAATTTGTAAGTCGAAAGTGGAAATCAACCAATTATGTATAATTTTTGTTACTTGTCTAATGTTTTACATAGCGAAAATAATGAAATAGCTGGTATGTAGATAATAAATATTTAAATTTAAAAAATATTTTATTTACCTAAAAAAAGCTAAGATTTATGTAAGTTCGTTGAGTAATTTACGTCAATTTTACCGTGCGTTTCCACTGCGCAATAACATGTTGTCACATATTGTTGTCTCTATTTAATGACAGCAAAAAAATAGAGACAACAATATGTTGTATCAACATCTTGTGCAGTTGAAACGCACGGTTATATAGGTAACCATTATAAAAGTTTTGACTAAATTAAATTGCGTAAAACAGAACGACATGCATACACAAATGTCAAAATTGACAGAAAAGGGTTTGATTGACAGTTGTTAGCGTTCCAGCTATTTTACCACCGTGTTATTTTTTGGCATACTTATTTGTTTTCCCTTTCTTACACACGGCAACGTAAATGATGGCATTTATTTCTAGCAAATTGTTGTCTGAAATATTTTTTTTATTTGGTTACATGAAATTAATGGTGCATTCGAAACGTGAAACGCATATGTAATCGATCGAATAAAAATCAATAAAATTACATGAAAACAAAAATAAAACCGAACTATAGTGCGGAAAATCACATCCAGTTCGTGTGCCGCCCGTAAAACAATTGTCGGACACAGAAAACAGTTTCCCAATGCGCCGAATCATGTGAAAAGTGTGTGGTAAACAAATGTAGATCTATTTTCCATTAATTTTATAATGAGTAACGGCGATGAATACTGGAGTCAGGGTAATCATGGTGGGATTTACTCAAATACGTACAGTTTGTGGGGGAACTCGAAGTTTTACGACATAAACAATTTGAGCCCGCAAAATTACTTCGCCAACGCTAGGTCTTCGCCTAAAAATGAGGATTTCCAAGCGTCTGCATGTACGTTTGAGCTGTGGTCGGGCGGGGGGGCCGCCCCGGAGGCCCACGACAGCAGGAACAGGCGCATAATCAAAAAACATACGCTGCTCGAAGACCCCGACACGTTTTATAAACATGAGTGAGTTATGTTCTACTTATACATATTTTTATCGTAAATAAACACCAAACACAAAGACATTTCCAAGAAAGAGGGAGATATGTGACTGTCCTGCATGACTTTGTGACGACGGCAGCGGGTGGTTGCGGATTCGATTCTCGCCAGAGGCAAATTTCGGAGACTGCCTATTCGTAATTTGCCCTGGCCCATGTCACTGGGATCGCCCCCAGTCCATTGTATGGTGGCCATAGTACAAGCGTTACATAGTTTGGGACCATACAGTTGGTGTGTCAGTCTGGCTATATTTATTATTTAATGTCCAAAAACAAAGTCCAAGGACATAATATTTACCTATGAGTCAGTCACTCCCAGAAAATGATGTTGACAATGTCAATATTGTCAATACGGCTCATCTTCTGTTGGATAAAGCCTTCTTATGTATTTAATAAGTTAATTGTTGAATTGCGAGTGTGATAACAGGTATCAATTTCACTGCATGTAGTGATTGCGATGTTAGGATGTACCGTATCTACTAAAATAATAGATCAATGGCCAAACATGTGCTAAGCCAAGTATAGTGATCTTATCAAATTTCAGTGCATTAAGAGGAAATGCAGGTGTTGTTTAGTCCATAAAACATGCCTTTGTTTTATCCCTGGATAGTAGTAAAATATAATTTTACCTTACCTCTCCTTTGGCAAGGATAGGAATTGTCTAACTTTTGGTAAAATTGTCATCAATTTGTCAATATTATTTTGGGCCACCCTGTACATTTTAAAAAGTTCTTAAGTAAACAGGGAGCAATGTCCTTAACAGGGTCTAATAGCGACACTATGCAACATTGCAGCAATTCTATAAAACCATTTTTTCTGACCCTCCAATAGAATCCGTAAAATTTCCATGAAATGGTCACAATGGAGTAAAATGTGTGACTATTTATTATTACTAAGGATTCCTCATATAATCTGAAAAATGACTTGCATTGCCAATGTTGAATTAACGTTTAATTTTAATTAATTACTATAAGCCCCTAGTATAGATTTGAAAAATGTATTTTTTGTACTTATAAGGGACACCGTAGACATGCTACTTTTTGCATCGGCGATCGGCGATTTAGTCGCTTTTAGCATCGCAGCAGTCGATGCGTCCGACCGCAGAGAGTCGCCAAAACACGATGCAGTCGCAAAATCGCCGATCGCCGATGCAAAAAGTAACATGTCTGCCGTGGCCCTTACTGACACATTTTGTAAATAAATTAAGCACATAATTTTTTATAAAATAAAAAAATATAAAATATAACGTCACGACTTTTATCCCCATTGGGGGTAGTCAGAGGCTTGAGTGGCCATACACCACCACATTGTGGAGGTATTAACCAACTCAAAGCCCACGTTTCACCAGATAGTCAGAACATAACGTGACAGGTGGTGAACCTTGTCGCCGTGTATACAGGAACTGACTATTACCTAATCCCGGGGATAGGTAGGTTTCCTCACGATGTTTTCCCTCACCGTCAGCGTACTGTAAATTAATTGTAATTGTAATTTTTTATCATTAATTTTATAGATAGGAATAAGGTCACGGCACGAATTAAGGCTGAAGTGATAATCAGTTAGTGCCCCATGCAGTGGTAACATGAATTTAGAGCACAGAGTCATGGGTCAAACAAAACAGAATATTTTTTGGCATACAAAATGTAGTTGAATTCCCGCGATTTAATTTTTTTCCGTAATTTTATATATAATTGAAGTGTCATGTTTTTTCATTAAGTTACTATGGTTGCAAACTTGCGTACGGCCCGCCTGATGTTAAGCAGTTAACCGTAGCATATAGATGCTTGCAATACCAAAGGCATCGCTCGCACGATGTCGACCTGAAGGGACAGAAGGAGGGCAAGAGGGGTGTTGGGCTTCCTGCTCTCTCACTTATCGTACAAAACGCAGCGTAATACCTACTTTACGTCGATCTTCTGTGAGAGGGTGGTACTACCCTGGTCGAGCCAGCCATATATCAGCTGCAGTCAATTGGCTACAGCTACCACCAAACGTGACTGTGTCATAGGTTTCAAAATAACTTAATGGTCAGTTCCTGTATACACGGTGACAAGGTTCACCACCTGTCACGTTGGGTTCTGACTATCTGGTGAAACGTGGGCTTTGAGTTGGTTAATACCTCCACAATGTGGTGGTGTATGGCCACTCAAGTCTCTGACTACCCCCGAATGGGGATAAAAAAGTCGTGACGTTATAACTTCAAAATCATGGTCATTCTCATGGTCAACTGTTTGAGCTGCCTACCCCTTAAAGAAATTCAGGTGTGATGATGAGTATTCCTCTCCAGTGAGGAGCCAGCCAGCTCGAGCCCTATCCCTGCCCAGTTCTGGGCAAACCAGTTCTGGCAGAAGGAGGGGTCTATATGGGGGGAGGTGCCCGGCAGCCTGCACCCCCTGCACCCCCTGCCCGAGCCGGGCAAGCAGCTGAAGGAAGCCAGAATACAGGAGCAGCTGACTAAGTCACTTGCACAGCCTGTTAAAATGACTAAAGCAGAAAGGTAAGTCATAAATTAAAAACACGACTGCCCTGCCAAAAAACGACCTAAAAAGTATAAAACAAGTGCAGTGTCATTGCAATCGGGGGACCGTTCTGTGGAACATATTTAATCTAAGAGGGCCCCCGACTGCAATGACACTGCACTTGTTTTATACTTTTTAGGTCGTTTTTTGGCAGGGCAGTCGTGTTTTTAATTTTTTAAATTATTTATTTTTATTTTATGCATTTTAGTGACAGCAGCCAAAAATGATATAATTGTTTTGCATGTACACCCTACCTATGTTAAATTATGCCTATAAATTCTACAGTTTTGGAATGTGCTCATCAAGGCCTTCAATTTGATACCCATATTGTAATAATGGAAGAAAAAAAAATATTTTTCACATATTAAAGTTGAGCCATAATGCCGCCATATTGATTTTTTTCAAAAATAATATACCCAGTGTTACCCGGAATGATGTAAGGATTCTAACGATACCCCATACATCGAAATCCGTTCAGGCATTTATAAGTTATGGTGGAATAAAGAATCTCACATACATACATACAAACATACATACATACATGAACCCTAAACACATATACACTCTTTTTTTTTTGGGCAGTCGTGTAATAATAATAATATTAGCCCTTTAATTAAACGTCCTACTCATGGACCTAATACTAAGAGGACTGGGTCTAAGGACCCGGGCCCGAAGACGCCAGACTAGGCCCGTGGCGTCATCACAGTAGGCGTGGCTTAAGTCAGTGTGCTGTCGGCGTTCGTCCTGTGCAGACGTCTTGCAAACGTTCGCATCCCAAATATAATTTTATATCGACACTAGATGGCGACCCTTTGTACATCCCTTTTACCATCCTACACTTAATAACATCTAGTGCAAAAAGTTAAACTACGTTCTAACATCGACATAAAACGGAGCGAGTAGTTCTGCTATTGACCGATAGAAATAATCGGATGGGCGGGTTATTAGATGCCACCCATTTATTAACCCCCACCACCCGCGCCATCCCGCGCAAATTTCCACGCGTTGTTTCATAGAGAAATCTACTAAGAACATCTCTTCTGTCTAAGTTTTCTATGGTCCTACTCCTGGGCATGGGCCTCTACCTAATGCAAGGGGGATTCAGACCATAATCCACCACACTGGCCCAGTGCGGGTTGGTGGATTTCACAGCACATGTGATTCGAAAATTTGTTACATTTTCTAAAACACGCAGGTTTCCTCGCAATGTTTTCCTTTATCGTAAGCAAGTAATATTAACGTTATGATTAGCACATAGATTTCGAAAAATCCAGAGGTGCGAGCTGGGGTTTGAACCTTGGATCTTAAGCCCGCACGACGCGTGCTTGGGGGGCGTCCATAAATTACGTGAGGTGATTTTTGCGATTTTTCGACCCCGCCCCCCATGATGAGATGTCGTGAGATTTTGCTCGACCCCCTCCCTCCACCTCTAATCTCACGTGAGATTTTTCAAAAGCTATATTCTAGAGGAGAACTAGTTTTACTTAAGTTAACCCAGTTTTCTTGCAATTTTACACTGTTTCCTGCGGTAAAAAAAAATTACGTGAGATTTGCCGAGACCCGCTCTCTTCCCCACGTGAGATTTGGTGAGATTTTGCTAGACCCTCTCCTAAATGCCTCACGTAATTTATGGTCGCCCCCTTAACCAATTAGCTGTCACTGCTGGCAATTATTTTATTCATAAATTAACGGTTGGTCTCCGCGAAAAAGAAGCGCGAGCGCGAAACTACTATAAATCTATGATTTTAGTTAATTTTAAACAATAATAATTATTATTATTTAGCCCTTTTAACGTACCACTGCTGGGCACGGGCCTCCCCTCAGTGAGGGGGATTCAGGCCATAATCCACCGCTGGCCCAGTGCGGGTTGGTGGATTTCACATGTCTAAAGACATGCAGGTTTCCTCACGATGTTTTCCTTCACCGCAAGCAAGTGATAATCATATTAAAGTTATGATACACACATAGATTTCGAAAAATCCAGAGGTGTGAGCCAGGGTTTGAACCCATTTTAAACATAACTAAAACCCGACTACGGAAAAAACGCGCCCTAAAAAGTATGAAACAAGAAAATATTCTCATCTAGAGGATAGCCGTGGTCCGTGTAGGTATTTTAGGGCCAAATGGCATATGAACACGGACCACGGCTATCCTCTAGATGAGAATATTTTCTTGTTTCATACTTTTTAGTCCGCGTTTTTTCCGTAGTCGGGTTTTAGTTATTAAACTTACTTTTTATTTAATTATTTTGGAGTTATAGGTAACAATATATATATTTTTGTAATGTGCTCATCAAGCTCTTTCATTTGATACCCCACACGGTTTCATTAAAAAATGTTTTTTTTTTAGTTCATGACATTATGTCCTCTAGAGGGCGCCATATGCAATTTTATGTGACGTTACATATCCTATAACCAGCGCGCCATTAAGCCGCTTCTGACGATACCTCATTTGTCAAATTACGACAAGTAGTTTGGAAGTTAGGTGGGAACAGATGCACATACATACATACATACATACATACATACATACATACATACATACATACCGGTCAAAATCATAACGCCTCCGTAGTCGGGTAAAAATAAACTAAAATCTTACATGGTGTATATGGTTGCAGTATGATGCAGAAGATGGGCTGGCAGGGCGGAGCACTCGGCAAGACAGGGGAAGGGATTGTGGAGCCCATCGTACCCAACGTCATCTATGTGAGTACACTTCATATACAGCGTGTAACGGAAAGGGTATATCTATCCGAAAGGGGTGAAAAGTGTATCTGCTATAGAAACGATATGCAAGTTTTCAGCTCAAAATAATTTTTCAAAAACATTTATATCAAAATATTAAATTTGGTAATTTTATTGAATTCCCATCATAATAAACGTGTAACTGCACTACGAGTGTCATTGTCCTCTTCACGTCACTTCCGCGGTCAGGTGACTTGGTGCTAGTGATGTGCAAATGTAAATTTGACATGTTTGGTATTTTGTTTTCATGTATTGTAATGTCTTTTATCTCTGTAACGTGTAGATATAGGATTTTAAAACCCTTGCCGTCTAGTTCGTTATCATCCAAAGAAGCCTTGCACTTCGTATGTATATACCCTTTCCGTTACACCCTGTATATCTATGATTTCGACTTCTTCTTATCGTATGGTCCGCTGGTACCTGGTGTCAGAGTTGTTCAAGCAAGGCCTCTGAATAGCTTAACGACTGCTGCAATGACAACAACCGGGACCAACTTTTAACGTGCACGTTTAAGCACGGAGACGCTCAGTTCAAATGCCACTGAACGGTCACCCATCTCTGACTGACCTTGCCGAGCGTTGCTTAACCTCCGATCGTTTACCGATCAGTGATTGCAGCTGGCTATGAGCGACTTCTGTTCTCTTCTTGATCTCGCTGGAGCTGGTCATAGCTGGCTGAGTGTTCATATTTTTTTTTTGTATATGACTAAGGTAACAAACAAAAGCCTATAGATGCTTGCAATACCAAAGGCATCGCTCGCACGTTACCGACCTGAAGGGGAGTGGGGCAGAAGGAGGGGAAGGGGTTGGGGCTTCCGGCTCTCTCATTCATCGTACGAAACGCAGCTGTAATAGCTAATTTACGCCGATCTTCTGTGAGAAGGTGGTGCTACCCCGGTCATGCCAGCCCATATATGAGCTGCAGTCAATTGGCTACAGCTTGGCTCTCGTATCATATTTGGTAGTTGAACTCATATAATTTTATTTTACTTTTAGGCGACAAAAATCGGCTTCGGCCTCTACCAGCCGAAGCAGCTGACGCCGGGGGAGCTCCAAAAGAAGCAGAAGTTAGACAGCAAACAGATCTTCGACATGAACGTGATGCTCCACATTTTGGAGTTCGTGAAGAATAACAACGAAGTGGAGCTCCTGTTCGACAAAACACTCACCAGCAATGAAAGGAAGAGGGTACGTTTTTATTTATTAACACAATTGTTGGAGTTGGGTTGGAGTTTAACATCCACATTTGGGAAGGGTTGGATTTTACGTTCACAATTATTGGAGTTGGGTTTGGAGTTTAAAATCCACACTTGGAGTTGGGTTGGATTTTACGTTCACAATTATTGGAGTTGGGTTGGAGTTTAACATCCACATTTGGAGTTGGGTGGGAATTGACATGTACAAAGTTGGAGTTTACATTTACAAACTGGACACTATAGACACGTCTGTTTCATTGAAAAAAATATATTTTACCTTTATAAAGTGTAGTTTATTTACAAATTGCACAATTTAAACATAAAAAATGATATTTAACATTTACGAATTTTTAATGAAAAGAAATATAATAATAACAATTTAGCCCTTTTAACGTCGCACTGCTGGGCACGGGCCTCCCCTCAACGCGAGGGGGATTCAGGCCATAATCCACCACGCTGGCTCAGTGCGGGTTGGTGGATTTCACATGTCTAAGACATGCAGGTTTCCTCACGATGCTAAAACCGTAAGCAAGTAATAATCATATTAAAGTTAGTAGGTAAGTTAAGTAAGTTAGTAGTAGGTAGTTTTTTATGAAACATTAATGAAATCTAACATGAAATCTAACATCAAATCTTACAAATTAGACTTACAAACTAACCCCCTTATACATAGAAAGTTATGATCGACTTGCAGTGGAATTACAAATCACATTTGTTCCTAAAAATGCTCTTCAAAACCATTTTAAACTGGCTAAAATCTCTATGAATAAGGGGGTCAATATTTTACATTTACTAACTAAACATTTTACATTTACAAACCAACCATTTTACATTTACAAACTAAACTATTTACATTTACATATAATTACCAGTTCCCAAGACAGTAAGCACATAACACGTCATCTCCCCAGGTCCACTCGCTAGTGAACGATGTCTTGAACGCTGAGGACCTGGCCCTCGCCAACTACAGCAGCGTGGGAGTGATGGACCTGGCGCTACAGATCAGCGACCACAACTGCTACGTGCTCGTCACGCAGAGCGAGGGGGAGAAACCGGACCGGTCAGTACACACCACAGAGTAAAAACTAAAGAAAGAGGTGCCCTTATTAGATATTTGTATGAAACAAAACATGGTCATTGTTTTTTCATTTTCATTTTACTATTTACCGGTAAATAGTTGAACTACTCGCTTCGTTTTATGTCGATGTTAGTACTAGGCCGACCACTCGGCCGACTTGCTTAGGGCCAGTCCCCTTAGTACCTGGTCCATGGTACACACCTTTATACTTTTACCTTCCACAGGACAGGCTTAGAGCCATAACCATGGACAACACATAGAAAGGACTTGGTCTAAGTAACTAGGCCGTATGACTCAACAAGGCCGCTGACGTCATCGTAGTAGGCGTGGCTTAAGTCAGTTTGCTGTCGGCGTTCGTTCTGTGCAGACGTCTTGCCAACGTTCGCATCCCAAATATAATTCTACTCGACACTAGATGGCGACCAATTGTACGTCACTTTTACCATCCTACACTTAGTGACATCTAGTGTGAAAAAGTTAAACTACGTAGTAACATCGACATTGAACGAAGCGAGTAGTTTTGCTATTGACCGGTAGATAGAAAATAAAGAAGTGGGCGAAATCTAACACCCCTTCACCCGCGCAAATTGTCACGCGTTGTTTCATAGGGAAATCGAATAAGAACATCTCTTCTCTCTATATTCACTATGGTCCCAAACTAAGCAACGCTTGTACTATGGCCACCGTACAATGAGGTTCTTACAGCCATCTGCAATCACTGATCGGAGGTTAAGCAACGCTTGGCAAGGACAGTCAGAGATGGGTGACCGTTTAGTGGCATTTGGACTGAGCGTCTCCGTGCTTCGGAGGGCACGTAAAAAGTCGGTCCCGGTTGTTGTCATCTAGCAGTCGTTAAGCCTTGTGGCTTGAACAACTCTGACACCAGGTACCAGGGAACCATACGATAAGAAGAAGCTGATTTAATATCTTTATTTTCAGGTCTCTATGCCTTTACAAACTGCCACCCACACACGTATACCTGGTGATCCCTGATGACCTTCGGGAGGAAAGCCCGGAGACCCCAGAACAGCCTCCAGTAGACCCTGATGAAGATACGAACCCATTCCTCAGGAGCATCACGCGGAATCTGAAGAACTGTAATACTGAGGAGACGAAGTGTGGAGACAGCTGCAATCATGATCATAAGAGTCTTAATAAGATACTGCAATTCTTCTCGGAGTTCGCTGAAAAAGAGGAGTTTACAGTTTTCAGGTAAGATAAGATTCATTTTCATGATGTTTAAGGGTGTCTGGCGAGGGGTTTCCACCATACTAGGTTCTGGCAATAGATGACATGATTTTCTAATACTACTATTACAGAAATTAAAAATTATCATATTTTATTAATTTAGTAATGCATGTACGATTTATTTATTCAATTTTTAAGATACAATACAATGTAATAATAATTATGTTCAGCAATAAAGGCTAATAATAATAATAATAAAACTATTACATAACTCAGTTGACAACTGGCGTCAGTTGTTCACCGAACTTTGATGGTAAATTAATATGAAATAACATTGGTAATACGTAATTCGGTGAATGGATATAAAGGTACAGTGACTTTAGGTTAGGTTAGCCCTGCAAGAAATACGTAATACCAATGTTATGTCATTCTAATATATACTCCCCCCCTCCCTGTGTGACGTCACATATTTTTTTAATTTTCTGAAATTTTCATATTTTTTCGTTAACAGCTCCAATTTCGGTTTTAATACTTGGATATATTAGATTTTGAAATGTGACGTCACTTAACTTAGGACCCGTCCCCTCCTTGTCACACAATGTGACATTTCGTCGACCCCCTCCCGCCCTTTACGTGTGACGTAATTTATGGATGGCTCCTTTTGCACACTGGTTCAAAAGTTATGCTATATGGATTATTAATTTCCCTGTACAGGTACTTAGGGCCCTTCGACCAAGAGGAGTGGGGGGGCTTCGACACGTTCCTAGACCTGGGGACCAAGTACTTGAAGGGAGACAAGATTTGTGACAAGTATCAACAAGTGTTCGACAAAACGCACTTCGAGATCAACACAGATGTCAACGGCCACTCTGTGTGAGTATACTATAGTATAGTAACACTTTTAGAGAATCTGGCATTTTGAGTAACTGGCATTGTACGAATCTGGAATTTGTAGACTCATCTGGCATTTTGAGTGACAGGCATTTTGGGAAACTGGCATTTGTAGAATCATCTGGCATTTTGAGTAACTGGCATTTTGGGAAACTGGCATTTGTAGACTCATCTGGCATTTTGAGTAACTGGCATTTTGGGAATCTGTAATATGTAGACTCATCTGGCATTTTGAGTGACAGGCAATTTGGGAAACTGAAATTTGTAGACACATCTGGCATTTTGAGTGACCGGCATTTTGGGAAACTGGCATTTGTATACTCATCTGGCATTTTGAGTGACCGGCATTTTGGGAAACTGGCATTTGTAGACTCATCTGGCATTTTGGGAATCTGGCATTTGTAGACTCATCTGGAAATTTTATAACTGGCATTTGGGCTATCTGGCATTAGTAAACTCATCTGGCATTTTGGGAACCTGGCATTTTAGACACATCTGGCATTTGTAGACTCATTTGGCATTTTGAGTAACTGTCATTTTGGGAATCTGGCATTTTTGGTAACTGGCATTTTAGGAATCTGGCATTTGTAGACTCAACTTTCTGGTTCGTTTAGTGGGCTGTTCTGATTCCCCCTTGCAGTGGAAAGAAGCCTATAGGTACTCAGCAGTAGAATGTCAATTCCTGTTTTTTTTTTCAGAATTCACAAGAAGATGGGCGCCGAAAAGAAGTCCTAAATATTTATTTATATAGAAATGGTGCTGATTTTGTTGATTCCGACTTCAGTTGACTTAACTAAACAAGTCTCTTTAACAGTAATGGCAGCTTGACATTCCATTACGTCCGGCCCATAGATAAATATACTTTTTTTTTTAGATAGAGATATGTCAATATTTTGACAGCTGCCAAAACGAGATACACACATATACCTTCGCGTTGGAGTGAACGGGATGCATATAGTATCATTTGTCTGTATCATCGTTTCGGTATTTCGTTCAAATGAAGTTAAAAATAATTTAAATTATCTTATTAAAAGTATCTAATTTTAATTAGATAATTTTACGTCTAACTATTAACTATAGTTAATAGTGTACAATATTTTAAAAATCATCACTTGCTTTATTTTTGTTGCCCACTATAGTCGAATTGCTATTCAGACGGAGTATAGTGACAGCTGAAAATGTCACCGTTCTATGAATTTGAACCTTTTTTGTGCTATTTATATTGAAAAGTGACATAAGCACCTGTCAGTTTACTCCTTCTAATTAGCAATTCGACTATAGCGGGCAAAAAAAATGATGATTTTTAAAATATTGTACACTATTAACAGAATACCTTTAATTATTACGGATTTTTTTCAGAGGTAAATTTCGGAAACGGCCTTTTCGCAATTTGCCCTGGTCTGGGTGTCACTGGGATCGCCCCCAGTCCATTGTACGGTACCCATAGTACAAGCGTTGCTTAGTTTGGGACCATACAGTTGGTGTGGTAAATAATACTTATCTATAGAATCCTTCTTCTATGGATCTAATGGATCATCAAGCAGCTATTAGTGTCGACATATTTTTTAAATTGGAAAAGAGACATATATTGCCGTCCTTGTCATTGTCGTAGCGATTGAGTGGGACGGCAATATTTTAGTTATTTCGAATTTAGTTTAGTAATATTTTTTTGTCAGCAGAATTGCGGGAAACTAAATGTATATGACCATATTGTATAACTATAACTTAAAAACGACTCAAATAGACAAGCTTAGATTTGAGGCGCCAACAGTTAAGTGAGACTTAAGCTCGTATTAATAAATGCATCTCAGAATTGAGATCGATCTTAAGATGCAGTTTTGACGTTTAATGTATGGAACATTGTCAAAAACAGCGTCTTAAGATCGATCTCAAATTTGAGATGCATTTATTAATACGGGGCTTAAGTATTTGAGTGGCGTTTAAGTAACGGTATTAGTAAATCAATGTCTAGTCTATGGACGATTTATTAAACCTTCATTGTAAAAGACGCTTTTGACGTTTAAAAATGTCAAAAAACTGTTTGCGTCATTTTAAAGTTTGTTTATGAAATCTATGGTTAATTGTATAATAATATACATGAACTTTAATGTGGAGCAATGAGAATTCTTTGTCATTTTTAAACGTCAAAAGTAATTATTAGTTAAATACCGACATCAAGTCGTGTTAACTTAAATTAATGGTTGATGTACTAAAGGCTAAGCTAAAATATCGCTGTCTCATTCACACGTTGTGAATATGAGAGGGATGGCAATATTTTTTTTACTATTTAAAAATTTTAACAGCGAGTTGACGACAATCATTAATTTAAATGTATCCACACTTATCGACTCTTAATCAACTTCAGCTAAAATACAACTTTAAAACATCACAATAAGGTCCAAATTATAGTCCTCTTTTTACGTAAATGACATTCGGCGCAAACAGGACCCTAATTCGAACGTTATAAAGTTGTTTTTTGTTTGCTCAAGTTAAGCGTCGGTGAGAGTGAATTTGGAATTGTAATGAGATAGATATTAAGAATGAGATAGAGCATCTGCCCTCTCTTTCGGGTGACTACAGTGGTGATGACTGAGTCTATTAATTCCTCATTCCATAGTACACATAAACCCTAATTTCTAAGGCTTATATTAATAAATGCACCTCAAAGTTGAGATCGATCTTAAAATGCTGTTTTTGACAGATGTTCCATACATTAAACATCAAAACTGCATCTTAAGATCGATCACAACTTTGAGATGCATTCATTACGAGCCTTAAATACACTATCTATACTTCTATACTAATATATAAAGAGGGAAATGCTGACTGACTGACTGACTGACTGACTGACTGACTGACTCATCAACGCCGAGCCGAAACTACTGAAGTTAGAGACATGAAATTTGGATAGTAGATATATTTTGTGACGTAGACAAGCAATAAGAAGCGATTTTGGAAAATTCAACCCCTAAGGGGGTTAAATAGGGGATGAAAGTTTGTATGCAAGTTCGTCATTTTTCAAGTTAGAATTATGAAAATTTGTGTTGAGGTGTCTTTTTAAAAATAAAAAATATGGTTTTCGGCGTTTTTGAATATGCAACCCCTAAGGTGGTAAAATAGGGGGTGAAAGTTAGTTGGGAAGTTTGTATAGATGTTCGTCATTTTTGAAGTTAGAATTATGAAAATTGGTGCTTAGGTTCCTTTTTAAAAATAAAAAACTTGAATTGCTGCGTTTTTGAAAATTCAACCCCTAAGGGGGTAAAATAGGGGACGAAAGTTTGTATGGAAGTTCGTCATTTCTGAGGTTAGCATAATGAAAATTTGTGTTTAGGTTTCTTTTTACGTATTAAAAATAATAATTTCATCTTTTTTGAAAATTTAAACCCTAAGGGGGTAAAATAGGGGATGAAAGTTTGTATGGAAGTTCGTCATTTTTGTAGTTAGAATTAAGAAAATTGGTGATTAAGTGTCTTTTACAAAATAATAATAATAGCGTTTTTGAAAATTATACGGGGTATGGGATACGGGATACGCGATATGGGATACGGGATTTTGTATATGGGATACGTGATACGGGATACGGGTTACGGGATATGGCATGCGGGATGCGGGATGCGGCATACGGGATGTGGGATGCGTGATACGGGATACGGGATACGGATACGGGATACGGGATACCGGATACGGGATACCGGATACGGGATACGGAATGTGGGATGCGTGCTACGGGATACGGATACGGGATACGGTATACGGGATAGGGATACGGATACGGGATACGGGATACGGTATACGGGATAGGGATACGTATACGGGATACGGGATACTATACGGGATACGGGATAAGGGATACGGGATACTGGATACGGATACGGGATGTGGGATGCGTGATACGGGATACGGATACGGGATACGCGATACGGGATATGGGATGTGGGATGCGTGATACGGGATACGGATACGGATACGGGATACGGATACGGGATACGGGATTTGGGTTCCAGCAAACGGAAACGGAATTTTTTAAATTTTTATTCTGCGCGGACGAAGTCGCGGGCAAAAGCTAGTCTCATTATAATTTTGAACGTATACAGGGTGAAAAATACGGAATCTCAAATACATTCAAATATTGAGGATGGCAAATTTTATTCACCATTGAATTCAACTTATGATGATTGCTTAGCACAGTTGTGCGAGCGTAGGTAGCTCGGGTCACTGTATCGGGTGGTCGCGTGTTCGATTCCCGCCAGAGGCAAATTTCGGCCTTTTCGTAATTTGTGTCTGTGTGTCACCGGGATCGCCCCCAGTCCATTGTATGGTAGCCATAGTACAAGCGTTGCTTAGTTTGGGACCATAGAAATGCTGTGTAAGTGTGACGATTTATATTGAAAAAAAAAACACCCATTAAAGAAAATCACTTACCCGAGATGAGAATCCAACAGACAGAAATGTAATTTATAAATAATAATAGATATACAGGGTGAATTTGAAATCATGGGCATCCTTTTAAACGGTGATTCTACGCACGATTCAGAATATTTAGGGAATATTAATCAACAAATCAATTGATACAAATTTATTGCCCAGGGGGCTTACCACCACCATAGCGGCCATTTGTGCAATAACGTTTCTTATTGTCATGATAATAAGGTACGTCATTGCACAAATGGCCACTGAAACGTTAAAACAAAACTGCTATAAGAGGTGGTGGTAGGGCCCCTGGTAGCTATAACAGTTAACTGATTTACTTATTCGAGCAGTATTTTTTTATCAATGGATTTTTTTATTTATTTTCCCAAAACATTCTGAATCATGTGTAGAGTCATAGTTTAAAAGGATGCCCTAATTTCAAATTCACCCTGTATAAAATAAATGTGTCCATTCACTATTTTCTACCCTCAATATTTGAACCTATCATGAGATCTCGTATTTTTTCCAATAAGATGCTTCTTAATTTGACGGGAATATCTTAAGGGCCGTAACTTACCGCCAAGTATAACGATTGTACCGAGTTTACGATGGTTTTACAAAGCATTTTTAGAAACAAAACTGATTTGTAATGCCAGTGTAAGTATGCCATAAATTTCTATAAATTTGTGGTAAAGTATGTTGCAATAAAAAGCAATGGCGGGGTCGTGACGTCGACAGTCGTGACGTCACAGCAATGCGATTAAAATAAGAATACTCTTCGAAATAAACAATTCATTTTAATTTGCTCTATATGATTATAATGGTGTTAATAAAAGGCCCTTAAAATATTCTCATCCAATTTGGAAACAATGTATACAGGTGATTTTTTTCAGTGTCCAAAATATTATATGTGGTTCAGTATTTAATTAAATTTATTTGCTTATATTGTAACAAACAGTCGGACAATTTGACATGTAGGCTGTTAAAACAGCTGTTTCAGGCTCATATTAATAAATGCATCTCAAAGATGAGATCGATCTTAAGATGCATTTCTGACGTTTAATGTATGGAACATCTGTCAAAAACAGCGTCTTAAGATCGATCTCAATTTTGACATGCATTTATTATACGAGCCGAAGTCTGGCGATATTTTATTATTAGATTATAATTTATAATACTGAACCACATATTAAATATTAGGCACTGATTAAAAATCAACCTGTATAAAATAGCGTTAAATTAATTTATAGAACTTCGACAATCTTTGTTAAGTACAGTTCATCCAACGAGACAAGCAGCTTTTGACATTTGACACATTACACGCATATTTAAAGAAGAAACAATAATGGCAGTTTGACATTTCGATTTTATTCACACTAAGGCCCGTATTAATAAATCGATCTCATCAAATCGTTGGATGGACTGTAACGGAATATTGCCATTAGATGTTGGACCTTGTTGTCTATATATTAACGTTCGTTTTCCGAAAGGAGATTGTCGGGATAAATTATTAATTTTTGTAATTGTAGATTTGTTTGTGGATCCAACAACAGATTTATCTGTTAAGTTCTGTTTCATAATCTTTAGATAACTTTTATCCACCAAATAAATATGGTGTTTTGATAGAGTTATAAGACTTCTTGGTGCGAAAATCATGTTTTACCACTTTTGTTCCAATCGCCCACACTCACGCACATCTATGAACATATAATGGTTAATATTCCACCAACATTACATATTATAATACAAGGAAACACAAGTTTTGGAAATTAAACAAAAATGATAATAACACTTTGCCACTTCCCGCCAAAATAAGCTGTTGGCTGATTATTCTTATTTGGAACAAACTCCAAGGCCCGTATTAATAAATCGATCTCAAAGTTGAGATCGATCTTAAGATGCAGTTTTGACGTTTAATGTAAGGAAAAATCTGTCAAAAACATCTTAAGCATTTTAAGTTCGATCTCAATCTTGAGATCGATTTATTAATACGGGCCCAGAACTTGTGTCCTACACATAAGTTAATATTCCACCAACATTACAATGTTGGTGGAATATTAATCATTATATGTTCATAAATGTGCGTGAGTGTGGGCAATTAGAACAAAAGTGGTCAAACATAATTTTCGGGTTCCCAAGAAGTATGATAACTTGTCAGTAATGTATCCGCCAATTTAATAGGTATTTTAGGCCTAGCCAAAGGTATTCCTGTGCTGGACACATTCAAAAACTTAAATATACAGGGTTATTAGTAAAACACAAATAACCTCGCAGGACTGTATTACTGACATCATAAAAAACAAGTTTTGTTCTATGACTTTTTACAAAACCTAATACATTTAACGAAAAATCACACTATCCTCTAGATGAGAATATTTTCTTGTTTCATACATTTTTGAGCGTTAATTTTTGTTAAATGTATTATTGTTTGTAAAAAGTCATAGAACAAAAGTTGTTGTTTTTGTCAGTAATACAGTCTTGCAAGGCTGTTAGTGTTATCCCAATAACCCTGTATATTTAATTTGACACTGACTATATACGAAGAGCGAAGCCATAACAAAAATCTGTCAAATCGCCATATTTATTTGGTGGATAAGAGTTATTTGACGATTCTAATACAGACCCCTAACCTCGTCGCTCACTGATATATTCCATAGATTAAATGGACGAATGCTAATATGTTAATACAATGCTTTCCTCAACTGTCCAATATAGAGGGAGCTATGATGCTAAAGGTACGATTCCAACGAACGCGGCAGACAGCAGACGTCAGTCGGTCTCATAAAAATTGTGGCGATGACATGTGCCGCGACAGCAGACGGCATTACAATTTCTATGGAGAGAATTTCAAAATGGCGGGGGGTTGGTTCTGAATTTTTTTACTCGGGATTTGTTATTGTTATAATTATATTTAAGTTGATTTTAAACATTGTATCGTATCGTAAATTCCATTACTTGACATTGGCGAAATCATATTGGGCTTGACCCAATGGAAAGAGGCCATTAATAAAATAAAATAAACAATTTCTATGAGACCGACTGACGTCTGCTCTGTCTGCCGCGTTCGTCGGAATGGTACCTCAAGGTAAGAGTTCGTTCAACGCGGCAGACAGCAGACGTCAGCCGGTCCCATAGAAATTTAATGCCGTCTGCCGTCGCGACACATGTTATCGCCACAATTTGTATGAGACCGACTGACGTCTGCTGTCTGCCGCTTGCAACGAACTCCTCTTCAAGAATACACGACGACACTAAACACTCACCCCCAAATTCATAGATAGTTATGATCGACTTGCAGTGGAATTACAAATCACATTTGTTCCTAAAAATGCGTTTCAAAACCATTGTAAACTGGCTTAAATCTCTATGAATTTGGGGGTCAGTGTATCGACACCGCAACTACAACTAACAATCCCCACCAGACAAGTGGCTTCGTTTATAAGCGTTTCTATAAAAGGGGCCATCCATTAATAACGTCACACGAATTTCATGAATTTTAGACCCCTCCCCCCCTTGTCACAGCTGGTCACATTTGCGAGACCCCCCCCCCCTCCCTGTGTGACGTCACATATTTTTTATAATTTTCAGAAATTTTCAAAATTTTTCGTAAAAAATTCAAATTTCGGTTTTAATACTTAGATATATTAGATTTTTAAATGTGACGTCACAAAACTTAGGACCCCTCCCACCCCCTTGTCACACAATGTCACATTTCGTCGACCCCCTCCCCCCTTTACGTGTGACGTAATTAATGGATTGCCCCAAACGCTACTACTAAATGACATTACTAGTCGATAAGTAGATCACGTGACTTATGTCATTTCCATACATGAAGCGTAGCGATTTGAAGGAACGCTTGTAGACGTCAGCTACTTGTCTTGGGGGGAAGGTGTCGCGGTTGTGGACACACGTAGACACTCGATGTATACTCTGACCCCCAAATTCATAGAGATTTTATCCAGTTTACAAAGGTGTTGAAAAGCATTTTTAGGAACAAATGTGATTTGTAATTCCACTGCAAGTCGATCATAACTTTCTATGAATTTGGGGGAGTGTTTTAGACACTTGTCTTGCGTCTCATTCTATCTTATTGCTTCATCTCTTTCAGTTGATTGGTTGAAGTTGTAGGTTCGTTTTCAGTCGGAGCAAATTCAGAAATCATGTTTTGTCCGACGCAGTGTGCCTACACCGAAATACGAAACGAAACGTTTCGTCTGACAGATGGTACGTGTGCCTACTCCGAAAGTATTTCGGATCCGAAGTTCGGATTCGATAGTCGCGATTTGACGTTTATACTGTCGTTTATACCTATTCCGAAAGAATCCGTAACACTAAGTGAATAGGAAAATATACCATCCGTGAGGCGAAACGTTTCGTTTTGTATTTCGGGGTAGTCCCATTGGGTGTTACTGAAATCACGTGGCCAACGCCTTTGATTTTAAACAAATCAAATTCCTAATAATAAATATAAGAGTGTTTGTAAGTTTGACTGAAAATCACGCAAAACTTTTGATGAAATTTGGTACAGAGATAGACTGAATCCTTACAATACCAAGCAGGCGCCGCGGGTACAAGCTAGTAATAAATTTAATTATTAATATTCGTTCGTTTACTCTATGAAGAAAACAGCGAAAAGACATAGCAAAGCTATATCTACAATTTAATCGGTTCAGTTAGAACCAGAGGAGAAAATCAGGAAATTTAAAATTAAAATTAACTGATTAAAACGTGTTGAAATCATTGATTTAAATCAGAAGGAATAAATCACCGTGTTTAAAACATGTTTTAAATGATTAAAACATGTTTTAAACACGGTGTTTAAAGCAAGGTGATTTTTTCGTAACAACCCTGGTTAGAACAGCTAGGGGACTCCATAAATTTCGTGAGGCGTTTAGGGGTAGGGGGGGGATAGAGCCGAATCTCACGTGGGGAGGAGGGCACGTCTTGGCAAATACCACGTAATTTTAAAAATATGGCTTGAACAATCTCACGTGAGATTAGGGGGGAGGGATGTGGTTGAGCCAAATCTCACCAGGGAGGGGTTGAAAAATCGCCGCACGTAATGTATGGACGTCCCCTTAGAAGAGATGAGTGAGTGACCCAGAAGCCCGGAAATTTGAGGTTACTGTTTAAATACCATGTTAGTAATATACATAGATTAATTTTGGTTTCCGCGAGTGCGCTCCAACTAGATTGAGCAAATACAAGCACTACTAGATGGAGCAATTCAATAAAATGCGGCAACTGTTACTACGCCGAAGTGTACTTTAGTACAGTCAGCAGCATAAGTCTCTAAACATTCTCATTTTTTTAAATCGGAAATTATCTTTGTTTAACAAACGTTGTTAAACCTTGTCGAAACTAAATAATGGATTTAATGCAAAACAAAGTGTGCAAGTGATTTTTAAAAACTGAGAATATTCAGCGGCTTACGTTGCTGACCGTATATCTGACGTGCCGCGACGATTAAGGGCCACCACAAACACGGCGATCGACGATTTAGTTGCTTTTTAGAAGCTAAATGCAGCGACCAGTCGCAAAATCGCGCGATTTTAATACTGCGATCGAACGAAGAGTGTCGCCAAAACGCGATGCAGTCGCAAAATCGCCTATCGCCGATGCCAAAAGTAGCATGTCTTTGGTGGCCCTAAAAGTTGCCGCATTTTCTGGAATATTTTTTCTCAGGTATCTAGTTAAAGCGCGCGCGCAAGACTTATAAATCTATGGTAATATACTCTTGCAGGTAAATAATGGGATTAGAAATAATGTCCTATATTCACCTCTCCCTCGCACACTATCTTGTGTAAGAGAGAGGTGAATACGAATACGACGCCATTTGTAATGCCATTATTGATGTGAACATTATTTTGTCAGTGGGCGCGAGGTAATGTAAATATTATAATAATTTTAAAAAATATAGGTGTATAAGTATTATAATGTGTTTTATTTCATTACAAGCGAATGGCAGATAGTTTGTCATACTTTCTGGATTAGCAGTTATTTTAAAAGCCTATTAAATGCCGGGAAAATGCCTCCCCTTTCTGTCTGCGCAGGTCTTGGGCATCGCGCATCTTGGGCTTGTAGTGGCTATAAACAGGAATAATTACCCGAATTAGGTACATGTGTTAATTATGTAAAAAGTACTAAATTCTAAATTAATATGTGGGTATTTCTGAATAAAGAAAGCTATAATAGCAGCACACTATGATGGCCGTTTTGACATGTGGAGGGGGGGAGAAAATGAACCTTATTATAACGGAATAAGACTGACCGTTTTAAAATTTAAGAATGTCAAAAAATGAATCTTATTCCGTTATAAGATTCATCCTCTCCCCTTCCCCACATGTCAAAACGGCCATCATAGCGTGCCGCTATTATATGCTGCGTTCCATTCACCGTAATTTTTGTTATTTTCGTCCACAAAAAGTGTTAAAAACGATAATAATGATCACTTTCAGTACAAGTTGGTGCGAGTGGAACGTGATTTGTGGACAAAAATAACGAAAATAACAGTGAATGGAACGCACCAATAGTGACACCTAGCGGGCGATCGTTGAAACGAAACTAGCAGGGTTGTATCTAAATACACGACATAAGTTGTATTAGCTGCCCGCTAAAGGTATGGTTTCCTCCGATAGCGGCCGTCAGAACATTGGCTATGTAAACAACGGTATCCAATACCGCTCTCTAGGAAACCGCGCCATTTAGTTCTAGTGACGGCCGCTATATGACGGCACCGCTATCGGAGGAAACCATAGCTTTAGCCGTGTTTAGAGCGTTGGCCGTCGGCCGCTCGGCTCACTACGTCTGGTGGTTTCGGGTTTGATTCCCGCTAGAGGCAAATTTCGGAAACGGCCTTTTCGTAATAAATAAGAAACAAGAAAAAAATACTGAATAAATAACAAACTGACACTTTGTATAGCTCTGTCCCTTTCTGTCAGGCACCAGACAAACCCATTAACTCCACCATCCAAGAGGGAACATTATTCCCCATCGTCTTAAGGGGGGATGCTTGTACCAATATTTTCAGGAAATAAAACTCAAAATTGTAAATATGAACATCTTGATCTTTATTTACACACATCCGACGAATACAGTTTTCATGAAATTTTCAGTCTATATTGTCTACACGCGTACTATAACAATTGCTGCTGGGCTCCGATAGATGGCGCTGTTATGGATAGGATAATGTCAACAGATGGCGCTATTACAAATTATTCTAATAAGCCAATTTGGTGCGTCCAAATGCCTCGCGCACTCATGGCATTATGTCTATAAGTTCCGACGACAATGCTCAGAAGGGCTAGACAAGTGGCTGACGTCTACAAGCGTTCCTTCAAATCGCTACGCTTCATGTATGGAAATGACATAAGTCACGTGATCTACATAGCAACTTGTTGACATAGCGACGTTTAACATTTCCATACATTGTGAAGTCTATTCTATTCTATTCGATTAGCGTTCATGCCACTTGTCTAGGGGGGCAGGTGCGGCATGCGCATGTATACCCAGCCCTTTGGTATTTGTGGTGGAAAATAAAAAGAGACAGTTATACTTTTTCGCATAACTGTGTCCCACTCTTTTTATTTTCGTTAAAAAATAAAGTCACGGAATATTTTTTGTTATCCCAGCATTATATTGTTATTCAATTTATCATTGAAAAGAGGCAAGTAATAATATTTACTAATGTTTATTTAGCTATCCCCGCCGGTCGCTGCACGCAAAATGCCACCTTAACGTGATCAACCGTCAAATTTGTCGATTGTACATAATTCGAAAATGGCTAAAGCTCTAGTTTCCATGTAAACCTCGGTGTCCAATACTGCTCTCTAGGAAACCGCGCCATTGTGTTTACATAGCCAACGTTCTAGTGGCGTCATTCACCGCTATATTACGGCACCGCTATCGGAGGAAACCAAAGCTTAAACTCATTTCGATTGAATCATCGAGAAAATATTATTACCTCACTCCGTTCACTATAATTTACAGTACAAATTTAAACTACACTCACAGTAATAAAATCTAAATAACCAATTTGCTTCAATGCAAATGATGGCGTTTAAATCTAAAAATAATAGATGCGACTTCGAAATAATCACAATTTATGAACAGAGGCAATTTCAGCTCAACAAGGGGTCTAATAGCGACAATATGCAATATTGCAGCAATTCCGCAAAATTTCCGTGTAACGGTCACGAATGGCGTTAAAGGTGACTATTTTACAGAAATTTTGCGGAATTGCTAAGGATTCCTCCGAAAATCTGAAAAATTAATTGCATTAGCAATGTTGCATAGCGATTATTGGTATACCTCAAGCGCTGTACCGCGCCTTAGGTACGCGAGCGGCGAGACGGGAGGCTCATCGCTCTCGCCGTCCCACCCTCCCACCTCCCCGCGCATACCTAAGGCGCGGTGCAGCGGTTGCGGTATGCCTATAGCACCTTGGGTCGCATTCAGAGGTACGCTCCGGTTGCAACGTTTCACTCTGACGTCATACGAGCTGATACGAGACACGTGATATTGACTTGTCTATGCTTCACCGCGTCATGACTCTTGCATACATTGCATATACAGGGTGATTTGTAAAACACTAACAACCTTGCAGGACTGTATTACTGACATCATATACAACAACTTTTGTGATGTAACTTTTTACAAAACGGACCACAGCTTTCCTCTAGTCATCTCATATTTTCTTGTTACACAAATTTAAGAGTGATTTTTTGTTAAATGTATTATTGTTGTAAGTGGTAATTTATGTAAGTACACCCCCGTATTATTTTTTCTTTAGATCCTCTCCATCCAAAGGTTGCCTGGTAGAGATCACTATTAGTGATAAGGCCGCCCATTTTCCACTTTCTGTGTAAATTGTGTAATTATTTATAAATGTTTATTTTTCTAGTGGTGGATTAATAAAGAGTTATCTATCTATCTATTGTTTTGTAAAAAGTCATAAAACAAAAGTTGTCGGTTATGATGTCAGTAATACAGTCCTGCAAGATTGTTACTGTTTTTCCAATAACCCTGTAGTTAGGGGAAGTCCCCGAGGAATAATTAAATTGAAATACATGACTAGTGAGTACATCGCTTAACATAACTTGTAATCAGTCATAAATTTAGGAATGCCATCATAACACACAAATTATACTGAGAGGAACCCCCCCCCCCTCCCCTTCAGGTCGACAACGTGCGATGCCTTTGGTATTGCAAGCATCTATAGGCTACGGTAACTGCTTAGCATCAGGCGCGCCGTACGCTTTGCCACCTTAGTAACATAAAATATTGTATGACCAATAATGATGTGCGAAATGAGCGAGTCTTATTTAAAGAGTATAAAATGTAAATAAACCTATTGTAACGCCGGCTACAAATATTTGCCCACACATTGGCTCAATGGCACATAGCCAACCCAACGTTGGGCCAATGCTATTTTCTAGATCAACACGTTGGACGAGTGGGGTTGGAGCCAACGTTGGGACCACCGTATGGATCCAAACATACGTTCTGCCGCTCTGTACACGAAAGAGGGTACATAGTCTGTTTCGTAGAAATCGTGTAAAAAATATTCGCAATATTTAACTAGTCATTATAAAAAAAAACAAATAATAATCACACCTTGCCATTGTTTCGCTGTCATAAATCTACCATCTCCTAAAATAATCTACCAATATTGCCAGCACACGTTGAATAAATCTACCAAATTAATTAAACATCAATCAGTCACTCATTAAAAATATCAATTAACTAATAATAATTCGTCCCCTAATTATATGAAAAAAAAAAAAAATGTCTTTTAATAATAATAAAATTATGATCTAAGAAAAAATAAGCAGTCTATGATAATATCACTTAAATTAAGGATATGGCAACCGTTTTGCAAGAATTTAAATAACGTTATTTATTTAAATAACCGTTTTTTATTGCATAGCTATTTTGTAAGAAGCCGTTTCATTTTAATAAAGCCAGTATAAGGTAACATGCCCGCGCCCGCACGCGCAGTCTGTCCTGAGCTGATATTATATTAACGAACAAGGTTTTGCCCGCGAAATCGCCCGCGAATAATTAAAAAAAAAGTAGCCTATATGCTATTCCAGACTATAATCTATCTCTGTGCCAAATTTCATCCAGATCCGTTCAGCCGTTCTGGCGTGATTGAGTAACAAACATCCATCCATATAAACTTTCACATTTATAATATTAGTGGGATATATCGTCGCCAAAAATACTATCGGTATTTTCGTAGTTTGGAGACTGACTGGAATTGAGAACGTGTTTGCATGTCATGCATATTGCAAGATAGTTAGCTGCTACTACTACAATAATTTACACTAGACTAGAAACAACTTACTGCCAAATTTATGGAGATTTTAGCCAGTTTAAAATGGTTTTAAAAAGCATTTCTAGCAACAAAAGCGATTGTTTGTCTTGTAAAGCCAGTGTAAGTTCATCATAATTTTCTATAAAGGGGGTTAAAGTTTTACGAAACTAATTTCATTATAAACTCCGCGATTTTAAAGCTGTCATCGCGAAAGCAGTGTTGCCGTCGCTAAAAATACTAAAAAAAGGTAGGAAAGTATCGTCATGGCGTTGTAGCAATGATATTCGTTAATGTAATATCAGGTTGAATGTATGGAAACTGCGGGGCAGACGCGGGGAACGGGTAGTCCGATAGTAGAATTAAAATATACAACCTTTTTTCATCTACCCGTCGATATGTTCAGCCTTACATTATGTCCATTACATACACGTCTTTTAATTATAATTATTAATTTATAATTGAAAAATATCTAATTTTAAAGCTACCAATCAATTAAATGTTACTGGGAGAAAATTCTACTATTTTCATTTACATCTTTTTTATGGCAACACCGATTCGGGTTGTCACTAGAGTTGTTAGTGCTGGTAGTGTCAAAGTTTTAATTCATGTGCACATATTTAAAAATCCAATTTTGAAAAAAAAAAAAAAATTTTTTTTCACACACCTTCGCTGTATCTAAAAAATACATGCCAAATAAATAAAATATTATTTAGAAATGTGAATAATGTTGTCCACAATTTCATTGTAACATCTCTAGTGGCTACACCGATTCATAGATTAATTTTGGTTTCCGCGAGCGCTCCAGCTAGACGGAGCATGCGCACTATTTACACTAATTTACATACAAATTACGTTAAAGTCATTTAGTTTCCATTTATTCTCATTTAAACTAAAATGTTGTCTTTTCATTGCTATTTTATGTTGAATAAATTTTATTGCTTCCCGTCATATTTTGTGATGTTTTGCAAACCGCAAGAGTATGGTAACACTAGGTATAACTGGCTACTTTCAGTAACTGGCCACTATCTACTTTAACCGTCTAAAATAAGAATAGTTAGTATCCATTTAGGGGGAGGAACCTAAAAAAAAAACAGTTTATAACATTTTAAAGTTAAAAAAAACCTGTTAAAGTTTATGAAAAAAATATACGTCACGACTTTTATCCCCATTCGGGTGTAGTCAGAGGCTTGAGTGGCCATACACCACCACATTGTGGAGGTATCAACCAACTCAAAGCCCACGTTTCACCAGATAGTCAGAACCCAACGTGACAGGTGGTGAACCTTGTCGCCGTGTATACAGGAACTGACTATTACCTAATCCCGAGGGATAGGTAGGTTTCCTCACGATGTTTTCCTCACCGTAAGCGAACTGTAAATTATGCACATAGATGAAAATTCATCCATTGGGCGCATGCCCCACCGGGGATCGAACCTGGGACTTTCTGATTGCTAGCCCAACCTGTTCGCCCCTGGGCTACTTCCGCTAGTTTATATACTACAGTATGTAGTGGCTAATTACTGAAAGTGGCCAATCATACCTAGTTTTTTACCTAAATGTTAGTAAGTGTCGTTCGTAAATACAGTCAATATTAGTAGTTCTAAAATTATTACATCAGTCAATAAACCTTTGGTACAAGAATTCGTAATGGCAAGTTGGTTTATTTTGATATTTAGATACGGTCATATTAATGAAATAGAGCATTAATCACATATGTATAGAGTACAGTTAGTATCGACAAAAAACTTTGACACTATGGGCCTTTGGGGCCATCCATAAATTATGTCACACGAATTTCATGATTTTTAGACCCCTCCCCCCCTTGTCACAGCTGGTCACATTTGCCAGACTTTCCCCTCTCTGTGTGACGTCACATATTTTTTGCAATTTTCAAAATGTTTCGTTAACAATTCAAATTTCGGATTTAATACTTAGATATATTAGATTTTTAAATGTGACGTCACAAAACTTAGGACTCCTCCCACCCCCTTGTCACACAATGTCACATTTCGTCGACCCCCCCCCCCCCTTTACGTGTGACGTAATTTATGGATGGCCCCATTAGATCAATGGCAGTTGATCGATCGTAGAGTTTAAACTATTGATTATACAGAGTGTTCCAAAAATACGAAATATTAATCAAACTACATAAACAAAGATGATAAGTGAAGACCCTACACGTAACTATAATAGTTTCCGTGTTATGGCCCTTGAATATTAGTGATAACTTTCGTGTTGCGGCCTTAGAACACATCAAAGGAGTAGCAACCACTAATATTAAAAATAGATTGTGAAAAGTTTACATAGTTCTTGAGATATTTAATTTTTTCAAAATTGGCGTAAAAAGTATTAACAAAAAAAGTGATCGAATTTCAATATTTTTTTTATACCATTTAATTCCATTCCCGATGCTCGTGCAGACCCCCAAGTATTATTTCGTACTTTTGAGACACCCTGTATATTGATTAACTGATGTAAATATCTATGGCATCCGATAGTTATCGACGATACGGGCATCTGAATCATTAAGATAATTAATATTAATCTTAGTGAATTCTTCATTGAAAATAATAATAACCGTATCTAAATATCAAAGTTATAAATCATTCAACCTATTGGTTATATCGAAATTGTCATACAAATTAAATAGTTAATAAAATACATTGTCATTTCCATCGTTGAATATTACCTGTAATACAATGATAAATATCAACTGTCAAGTAATAAATCAAAAACGAAAAGTTATATACAGGGTGGCTTTCAAATTGTTTCCAATTTTTATTAAATCATGACATGACAGCATGCTTCAGAAAATATTAAGAACAAATAAACAGATATCGCCAGACCAACACACATTGTTGCCAATTTCAGGTTTATTTTTAAACTAGCTTCTGCCCGCGACTTCGTCCGCGTTGACTTTTGAACGTCCTGTAGTTTGTTTTTTGATAATCCCACAGGAACCTAATATTTTTCCGGGATAAAAAGTACTTATATTCTTCTCCAAGGTCCTGTCTATCTCTATACCAAAATTCATCAGAATTGGTTTAGCGGTTTAGTCTTGAAAACGTAACAGACAGACAGAGTTACTTTCACGTTAATAATAGACTAGCTGTGCCCAGCGGCTTCGCCTGCGTGGATATTTATGTGTAATTTTAACCTGTCTTATTCCAGAGCCTACACTATCTACGTTTCAAATTTCATTAAAATCGGTTTATTAGTTATGGAGATACGTGGTAACAAACATTAACACACAAACTTTCGCATTTATATTATTATTAGGAAGTAGATTTGGAAGCCACCCTGTATAGATATTTTTTTAATACTTGTCAATACTCACAGTACGTATTAGCTTCTATCTTCTATCTCTGTCTCGTAGTCTACCTGTATCGGGCGGCCGCGGCCGTGGCCAGGGCGGCTAGGGCGGCGCACAGTCCGGCACTAGTGAGGGCGCCGCCCGCCCCCGCGCCGCGCACCACCGCCCCGCCCATGTACGTCACCGACAGCATCAGACCGTGACCGGTACACCTGACATACAAACATGCCGATTGGTGTGATAAAATAATGAGTAAATTTTAGGGCGTGCTATTTTCTAAAGATATCCATAAAGTAATAAAAATAATGTGGATGTGGATTTAATAAACACAACCGAATAATCTGACATGGCAAGTTTTGTCGTTAGTCTAAATTTTGCTTACGAATAGTGTGTGAAAATGTAGATCATGATTTGACATTTTAAGATTTTAAAATTAGCAGCAAAAAAGTTATAAAAAATATAATATTTGATACGATGTGTTATTAAAATAATAATAAACCTGAAAAACGGTGAGGGAAAACATCGTGAGGAAACCTACCTATCCCTCGGGATTAGGTAATAGTCAGTTCCTGTATTCACGGCGACAAGGTTCACCACCTGTCACGTTGGGTTCTGACTATCTGGTGAAACGTGGGCTTTGAGTTGGTTAATACCTCCACAATGTGGTGGTGTATGGCCACTCAAGCCTCTGACTACCCCCGAACGGGGATAAAAGTCGTGACGTTACATTTTTTTTTTTAAACCTGAAAATCTGTTCAGAATCGAGAGTAGAATCGATAACACTACTTAAAGTTTATTTATTTCCTCAAATAATGCAATATTTGTATCATGCAGACTAAAATGTTCATTGGTAATACCGACAATTACTAATATATTTTTCAATTATTTATGGATAGAAATCATAACTTGCCATATCAATTTATTACAAGAAAAATTAGTTGAGATGTCTGAGGTTTTTAGTTATTTAAATAACACCCTGTATATGCTTGATACACAAAAATATGTGAAGGTATTATTTTAAAACTTTCCACTTTTTAAACAACCTGTATGGCGTATGGTTATGAACTTATTGTAGAATAAAATCCGAATCAAAATTAGTGGGACCCGCAAGGCAACAGAATAATTTAATTTAATAATTTTGTGGGCGATTTTAATTGTTTATCGGGTCCTGCTAATTTTGATTCGGATTTTATTCTGCAAAAAGCGCATAACCCGAATGTCATCTCGACCTGTCGCGAACTATACATATACATGAATTATAAAAAAATAAAAACCGACTTCAAAAAAACCTGGAGCACTAAAAAGCCTGAAATAATATTTATATTACCACCACTGCCTACCCCTTCGGGAAAATCAGGCGTGATGATGTGTTATCGAGTATTTGGGGTCGGTGCCAATCTATCTTCTTACTTTTATAGTAGGTAGACTCGGCATACCAAGATTGGCACCGACTCCAAATACTCGATAACACATCATCACGCCTGATTTTCCCGAAGGGGTAGGCAGTGGTGGTAATATAAATATTATTTCAGGCTTTTTAGTGCTCCAGGTTTTTTTGAAGTCGGTTTTTATTTTTTTATAAAAATAATTTTATTTCATGATTTTTAGTGGCGCCATACAAACTTTATCACCCCAAATTACCCCTTTGGGGGGTGACTTTTCCAAGGTTCCAAAACAAAAGTTTCTTAATTTATTATATGGAGTATACATACTAAGTTTCAAGTCAATCGGACACAAATATATTTTTCTACCGTACTTCTACCCCTAGTTTCCCCCTTTGGGGGTTGATTTCCGAAATGATTTTTTTATGGGACCAAAACAACTTAGTCACCTACCAAATAACAGTTTAAAAAGAAAAATTGGTTCATAAACGTTAGAGATAAACGGTAACTCTCCATACAAACTTCAACACCTCGATTTACCCCTTTGGGGGGGGATTTTTCTAAAATCCTGAAACATGAGTTTCATTATTTCTTATGCAAAATATACATATTAAGTTTCAAGTCAATCGGACAAAAAAATTTTTTTCAGACGACCTTCACCCCCCAAAATTACCCCCTTAGGGGTTGATTCTAGGAATTATTTTTTTATGGGACCAATTTGGAGCTACGATCTACCGAACAGCAAAAGAATTTTTGAAATCGGTTCATAAATGCCGGAGAAATAGGTGAACATACATAAAAAAAAAAAAAAACAAAAAAAAAAAAAAAAAAAAAAACATACATACAGCCGAACATAGAACCTCCTCCTTTTTTGAAGTCGGTTAAAAATAACCTGTATGACGTCACATTCATCATATAAAACTTACCTAAGGTTAGCCGGATACGAGTTGACAACGCCAACGGCGACCGCGTAGAATATCATCGTAATGAACAATCGGAACACTGCTTCTAATATATACATCGCCGTCTCGCTCTGCACTACGTAGACCAACGGAGACAGCAACAGGCAGGCCCCACAAAAAACCACTGGAAAAGAAATCACTACTTTAGGGCCACCGCAGACATGCTACTTTTTGCTTCGGCGATCGGCGAATTAGTCGCTTTTAGCATTGGAGCAGTCGCTGCGTCAGAGAGTCGCCAAGTCGCGATGCAGCATCGACACAGTCGCAAAATCGCCGATTACCGATGTAAAAAGTAGCATGTCTGCGGTGTCCCTTACTGTTAAGTTAGACAAGGAAAGTATTCAATTCAATACCGTTATAATTCATGCTTACACGAACTAAAATATAGGGGTGATTAAGGGTGTGTCCATGCGCCTATGAAGAACGTGTGTCGTAGTGTGAGGGTGTGTCGTATGTCCATGTGACTATGAAGAACGTGTGTCGTAGTGTTATGGTGTGTCGTGTGTCCATCTGTCTAAGTAGTACGTGTGTCGTAGTGTGATGGTGTGTCGTGTGTCCATCTGTCTAAGTAGTACGTGTGTCGTAGTGTGATGGTGTGTCGTGTATCCATCTGTCTAAGTAGTACATGTGTCGTAGTGTGATGGTGTGTCGTCCTGTCCATCTGTCTAAGTAGTACGTATGTCGTTTGTCTATCTGTCTGAGTAGTACGTGTGTCGTAGTGTGAGGGTGTGTCATCGTGTCCATCTGTCTAAGTATTACGTGTGTCGTAAGGTGAGGGTGTGTCGTGTGTCCATGTGACTATTAAGAACGTGTGTCGTTGTGTGATGGTGTGTCGTGTGTCCATCTGTCTAAGTAATACGTGTGTCGTAGTGTGATGTTGTGTCGTGTGTCCATCTGTCTAAGTAGTACGTGTGTCGTAGTGTGATGGTGTGTCGTGTATCCATCTGTCTAAGTAGTACGTGTGTCGTGTGTCCATCTGTCTAAGTAGTACGTGTGTCGTAGTGTGATGGTGTGTCGTGTATCCATCTGTCTAAGTAGTACGTGTGTCGTAGTGTGAGGGTGTGTTGTGTGTCCATCTGTCTAAGTAGTACGTGTGTCGTAGTGTGATGGTGTGGCGTGTGTCCACCTGTCTAAGTAGTACGTGTGTCGTAGTGTGATGGTGTGTCATGTGTCCATCTGTCTAAGTAGTACGTGTGTAGTAGTGTGATGGTGTATCGTGTGTACATCTGTCTAAATAGTACGTGTGTCGTAGTGTGATGGTGTGTCGTGTGTTCATGTGTCTATGTAGCCCGTGTGTCGGGGTATGTGTGGTGTGTGTGCGTTACCTGTGGGCCTGGTGCGGTGCGGCAGCGGCAGCAGCGCGAGCGCGGCGGCGAGCAGCGCGGCGTGCGCGGCGTAGCTGTGCTCGGCGAGCGCGCCGCTGAGCCGCGTGCGCAGGTCGGCGTGGCGCGCGCAGCCCACGCGCATGCCGCGGATGCTCGTGCCGGTGAAAGTGCACGTTTCGGACAATTCGCGGCCTATCTCCATGTCTGTGTCGATTATTCTGCGACCAAATACGACGTGGTTAGAGAAGTTGAGCGACCCGTACAGTAATTTGAGCGACCTGTATAGTACTTGAGCGACCCGTACAGTAATTTGAGCGACCTGTATAGTACTTAAGCGACCCGTACAGTAATTTGAGCGACCTGTATAGTACTTGAGCGACCCGTACAGTAATTTGAGCGACCTGTATAGTACTTGAGCGACCCGTACAGTAATTTGAGCGACCTGTATAGTACTTAAGCGACCCGTACAGTAATTTGAGCGACCTGTATAGTACTTGAGCGACCCGTACAGTAATTTGAGCGACCTGTATAGTACTTAAGCGACCCGTACAGTAATTTGAGCGACCTGTATAGTACTTGAGCGACCTGTACAGTAATTTGGGCGACTTGTATAGTACTTAAGCGACATGTGCTGTGTATTGAGCGACCTGTCCAGTAAGTGGAGCGACCTGTACAGTAGTTGAGCGACCCGTACAGTAATTTGAGCGACCTGTATAGTACTTGAGCGACATGTGCAGTATATTGAGCGACCCGTACAGTAATTTGAGTAGCTGTATAATACTTGAGCGACCTGTACAGTAAATTGAGCGACTCATACAGTAATTTGAGCGACCTGTACAGTAGTTGAGTGACCTGTATAGTAAGTTGAGCGACCTGTATAGTAGATGAGCGACTGAGCGACCCGTACAGTAATTTGAGCGACCTGTATAGTACTTAAGCAAAGTATATTGAGTCCCGTACAGTAATTTGAGCAAACTGTACAGTAGTTGAGTTACCTGTACAGTACTTGAGCGACCTGTACAGTAGTTGAGCGACTCGTACAGTAATTTGAACGACCTGTCCAGTAATTGGACCGACCCGTACAGTAATTTGAGCGACCTGTATAGTAGTCGAGTGACCTGTACAGTACTTGCGCGACCTGTACAGTAATTTGAGCGACCGGTACAGTATTTGAGTGACCTGTACAGTAAGTTGAGCGACCTGTACAGTAGATGAGCAACCCGTATAGTAATTTGGGCGACCTGTAAAGTAGTTGAGTGACCTGTACAGTAAGTTGAGCGACCTGTACAATAATTTGAGCGACCTGTACAGTCATTGAGTGACCTGTACAGTAGTTATTCTTGAATAAATTAGCAGAAATTAAAATATAAAGATACTTACGTGGTATTAACAAACGTGGACTCCTCGAACGTGGCATACGACGTTTTAATGTTAGTCAACGCGACGTTACTGAAGGAACAGTTGCGAAACGCGACGTGTGACATCAGCATGTCGCGAAACGTGCAGTTGAAAAACGTAACGTTATGGTACTGCACGTTTTCGAGCGTAGTGTTGTAGTTCTCGTTGACGTAAGTGATGTTGTCTATGGTCTGTTTCGACGCTTCGAATAGACTATTTTCTTTCCGTAAGATAGTTGTGGGAATGTAAGATGATAGGTAGTACTGTGGACAAAGAAATACAAGTGTAAAATAAAAATGCTAATGTCTATGGTATAAAAGGTATTAGATAGTTTATTTTGTAAATTATTAAGTGCATAATCTTCTTCAAACTCCTCTTTTCTTTTGATGAAATTCGTGCGGGTTCCAAGACAACTTAGCTTGTCCCCGGGACTCGTCGAGGGTCAAACCTCGGCGTCATCGTTGGACACTGTCGATCCTGGCTTACAGGAGTAACAGTGGTGGGAGTGTGTGACGGGCCTAGCCCCAATAAATAACTAGGGAATTCCAAAAAGTGTTACCTGTATCGCCATAGAGAAGAGTAGAGTCCCGCCCAGAGACAGCGTAGTGTTTCTATACGCGCTTGAGAATAACTGGAAAAACGACTGCCAGAACTGCGGACAATAACAATAGGGCTCGTATTAGAGGTGAGTCGTATTTACTAGAACGGGTGCGAAGACTAGGTATTTTACGAGACTAGGTGGCACCTATTCCAATTTTGACAGTACTTAGTCCACCTAGTATTAGCGCTCAACACGTCCGCTGACGCACCAAGTACCAAGTACCGTACCGTACTGCGAGAGCGTGACAACGCAATCAATATATTATGGAATAATTTTAATCTAAACAAGTTTGTTTACATAATTACTATGGAGAATGACATATTGTAAGCAGTAGCGACATCTGAAGTGAGAAAAGGCAGTTTTTGTCCCCATTTGATCTCATGTATCGAGTCCTATTATGGATCTAAAGACTAAGTACGCGAACCATAGCCGATAAGTACTTGAGACTAGGTGGAATAGGTGGAACAGGTGTTTTTGGAGCACGTATTTTTAAATACTAGGAATAGGTGCACCTAGTCCCAAATTTACCTAGTACAACCCATCTCTACTCGTATTAACAAATGCATCTCAAAGTTGAGATCGATCTTAAGATTCAGTTTTGACGTTTAATGTATATTTTTAATTAATAACGGATTGCAAAGACGTTGCAAACGTTGCAGTCCACAAAAAATTCAATGTAATAGGGTAGCGATAGGCAGTCGCTCTGCTGAACGGAATATTCAACACACACTTGTTATGACCGGTTGGAATAAACGATACCGCGCTCAGATTCGTTGTAGCGACATCTAGTGACGCGTTTGGTATTAAATATTATTTTCAAACTCAAAACATAAACTCACAAAGGTTGACAAAAAAACCTTACTCAAAAATGCTTATAATCTTGTCATTATTTTGCAAACCTTCTAAGCCAGCAGGGAGACAAAATATAACGTCCCTATTATCTGAAGAGTAATACAATATTATCGTGCCGTTGCCATGGAAACTTAAGCTGTAAACAAGAAAAATAAACAGTTATACAGGGTGGATTTTTGAGATGGGGCAATAAGGGCAGGTACCTTAACCGTTATAGTTAGAAGAAAACGTTCGTAGGAGACCAGACACCAGGTACCAGGGAACCATACTATAAGAAGAGGTACACTGACCATCTTGACGCTGTGTCTGACGTGGTGCAGCGCGGGCGGGCGGCGTTTGGCGGGCAGGGCTAGCTCTCGCAGCCGGTACTCGGGCGATCGGAGGTTAAGCAACGCTTGGCAAGGTCACTCACAGATGGGTAACCATTTTTTTTTTGTGGCTTTTGAATTGTGTCTCCTGTCTCCGTACTTCAAAAGTCGGTCCCGGTTGTTATCATCTAGGCAGCAGTCGTTAAGCCGTGAACAACTCTGACCCCAGGTACCAGGGAACCATACTATAAGAAGAGGTACACTGACCATCTTGACGCTGTGTCTGACGTGGTGCAGCGCGGGCGGGCGGCGTTTGGCGGGCAGGGCTAGCTCTCGCAGCCGGTACTCGGGCGATCGGAGGTTAAGCAACGCTTGGCAAGGTCACTCACAGATGGGTAACCATTTTTTTTTTGTGGCTTTTGAATTGTGTCTCCTGTCTCCGTACTTCAAAAGTCGGTCCCGGTTGTTATCATCTAGGCAGCAGTCGTTAAGCCGTGAACAACTCTGACCCCAGGTACCAGGGAACCATACAATAAGAAGAGGTACACTGACCATCTTGACGCTGTGTCTGACGTGGTGCAGCGCGGGCGGGCGGCGCTTGGCGGGCAGGGTGAGTTCGCGCAGCCGGTACTCGGGCGATCGGAGGTTAAGCAACGCTTGGCAAGGTCACTCACAGATGGGTGACCATTTTATTTTGTGGCTTTTGAATTGTGTCTCCTGTCTCCGTACTTCAAAAGTCGGTCCCGGTTGTTATCATCTAGGCAGCAGTCGTTAAGCCGTGAACAACTCTGACCCCAGGTACCAGGGAACCATACGATAAGAAGAGGTACACTGACCATCTTGACGCTGTGTCTGACGTGGTGCAGCGCGGGCGGGCGGCGCTTGGCGGGCAGGGCTAGCTCTCGCAGCCGGTACTCGGGCTCCGCTGCGGCTGCTGCCTTACCGCACACGCGCACGTGCGCGCTGCTGTGGATGCTCTGAGAACAAATAATAAACAGATAAAAAAAACAACGGGATGCACTCCGGGAGTGCCGGCAGAAGTGAAAACTTGAACATTAACGTTGTGCATTTTTAAATATTTTGGAATGATTAGGGAATAATTTCGCACAAATTGCTTTATTTATCAGTATAAAAGTACTATCATTGATGTGGTTAAATACAATATTCATTTATTGCGCTATCGTACACAAACATGACAATTTATATGTAGTACAAACAACACGCACACTCGCGCAAGCGCCCTGCGCTGCTTAAACGAAACATGTCTCACGAATTTTCGATCAGATCACGTGTACTGACGCGAGTTTAACATTTTTAACCCATCCCGTCTTACAAATTTTCGATCAGGTCACGTGTCCTGACGTGAGTTTTACATTTTTAACCCATTCCGTTTACGAATTTTCGATCAGGTCACGTCTCCTGACGCGAGTTTAAAATTTTTTACCCATCCCAAGAAAAGTGCATAACACCGCTAAATAAAGTTTTCACTTAAAAAAAAAAAAATCATTAATTTATTTTATAACGTTTCCGGCATGCGGCAGATGTGGCCCGCCCAGTTCCACTTTAGTTTTGCAGCTGATTGCCCTACGTCAGCTATACGTGTTTTCGAGCGCAGAATCGAGTTTCTCACACGCAAAAGCAACCACGCAGTGGATCCCAAACAGCAGGAAACGACAACGCAGCAGGCCCAGAAAAAGATAGCGGGATGAGCTGGACTCCTACTTGACGGATTGGTCATAGCAACCGCGCAGGATCTTCACTAGTAATTTGGTCATAACTCCGTAAATTTTTGTCGTAGAACAATTTTTTTTGCACTGCTTGTTATGGATTTTTTAGCTCTATAAATCTGCATTCTCAACTAAATTCGTTGCGGATCTCCATTATGAGCTATGTCTATTGTAATTACTATAGTCTAACCGCAACCGCTGTACCGCACCTTAGGTATGCGCGGGGAGGTGGGGGGTGTGAAATTAGGTATGCGCGGAGTGGACTCGGGGAGATGGGGAGTGGGAAAACGCCCCCCGTCTCGCCGCTCGCGTACCTAAGGCGCGGTACAGCGGTTGCGGTCAGACTTATACCTATACTAGTCCACAATCAACAATGATACCTGGTAGACGAGCATGGCGTCGACCTCGCGGCCCACGTCGAGCAGGTAGCGCGGCGACTCCGGCGTCCAGATCAGGCTCACCAGCGCCGACAGGATCGGCAGAGTACATAGCAGCAGGTACCTGACACAAACAGCCAAACACATTACCAAGAGCGAGATACGTCACTGTCAAACTAAACTGAGTCCATGGACACAGTACGACTCAGTCGCTCGCGGAAAATAATCATGATCCTCTGCGGCCCATTTCGGCCACGGCGACTGCTTCAAACCCACGGCGATTACTTCTCAGGATTTGCTCCTTATCAGCTACACTATCAAATGGTGTAATAGTGTGCGTTTTTTTTTTCTAAATCAAATGGTTCGATTCCTGGCTAGGATTATTGATATTTCAAAAATCCAATGATGCAGTTTTGGTTTTCATCAAAATCGGGCCCGAGACTCCTTTGAATACTTTTCGCTATTCCTCAGTTTCGGATTTGGCCATGAAGGCACACTTGAAAAATTCAGCCTGTGTAAGTTTTGTGACAAACAATTTTTAGTTTATATTATTTTCGCTATATTTAGTTATAACAATATTTTTTTTACTAACGACAGCGCGTGTGACGTCAATACCTGTGCCAGGCGCTGAAGTGTTCCTTGTTCTCGACGAGGGTGGCGGCGCCGGTGGGCGGCAGCGTGGCGGCGGCGAGCGCGGCGGCCAGCAGTAGTACAGCTAGTAGCGCAAGTACCTGTGCCAGGCGCTGAAGTGTTCCTTGTTCTCGACGAGGGTGGCGGCGCCGGTGGGCGGCAGCGTGGCGGCGGCGAGCGCGGCGGCCAGCAGTAGTACAGCTAGTAGCGCAAGTACCTGTGCCAGGCGCTGAAGTGTTCCTTGTTCTCGACGAGGGTGGCGGCGCCGGTGGGCGGCAGCGTGGCGGCGGCGAGCGCGGCGGCCAGCAGTAGTACAGCTAGTAGCGCAAGTACCTGTGCCAGGCGCTGAAGTGTTCCTTGTTCTCGACGAGGGTGGCGGCGCCGGTGGGCGGCAGCGTGGCGGCGGCGAGCGCGGCGGCCAGCAGCCCGCCCCCCCCCCAGCCGGCCGCGCACGCCGCCAGCGCCGCGCCGCGCCGCGCGCGCGCCGTCACCTCCGCCGCGTACGAGCAGCTCGTCGGCAATATGCCGCCGGACCCGATGGCCGAGCAAAACCTGGCCACCAGGGGTATTTTAAAACATTCTGAACTTCAATCATTTTCTTTGTAAAGTTTGAAAATCGCCGTTTTTTTTCAAACTTTGGATCTACGTTTCGTTTTAAATTAATTTTAAAGCAATATTAAAACACCAATAAATTTAATGCGCTTTGCAGTTGTCGCAAACAGCTAAATTACATAAAATTTTTCGTAAAAACAAAAAACAATATGGAAAAAAACTTTATTGGGGCAAGCCAGCGACACAATTGGTAGGTAACATTGGTTAGTATTGGTTGGTTATGTAACAAAAATACGGGCTGTGACGACAATTGGCGCCGTCACCCGACGCATTCACCACAGTACAAATGGTTATTCGTATAGCGTTTCACCTTCGGGCGCGTTTGCCTTACACCCAGTATAGAGTATAAAGTGGGATCTAAAATACACACTATCCGATTTCGATCCGATTTTGGAATAAGGACGAGCGGACAGTAGGTTTCATTCGATCCTCCGATTTCGTAGTAAGTAATAAAAACAAAGCTAGGACAAAGCGACGCGCCCACACTTTATCCAATTTCATCGGAGAAATCGAATAGGATCGTAAAGTGTAAATCTAGTTGTGTTGGTGTGTTTGTTTTATTCACCTGGCCATCATGAAAGTGCCGTATGTCGGCATGACGGCAGCAATGGCCGCGAAGACGGCGTTGACGGCGAGGCAGGAGAGCAGCGCGCGGCGCCGCCCCAGCCGCTCGCCCAGAACGCCCCAGCCCACCGCGCCCAGAGACGCGCCCACCAGGCTGATCATCACTGTACCGCCCCACACGCACGTGTCAACACAAGTAGAGGCCTCTATACAAATCTCGGGGGCCCATACGCCCGTATTAACCGATTTAGAGGCATCTATACGAATCTCGGGGCCCCATACGCCCGTATTAACCCATGTAGAGGCCTCTATACGAATCTTAGAGCCCCATACGCCCGTATTAGCCCATGAAGAGTCCTCTATACTAATTTCGGGGTCCCATACGCCCGTATTAACCCATGTAGAGGCCTCTATACTAATCTCGGGGTCTCATACGCCCGTATTAACCCATGTAGAGGCCTCTATACGAATCTTAGAGCCCCATACGCCCGTATTAACCCATGTAGAGTCCTCTATACTAATTTCGGGGTCCCATACGCCCGTATTAACCCATGTAGAGGCCTCTATACTAATCTCGGGGTCCCATACGCCCGTATTAACCCATTTAGAAGCCTCTATACTAATCTCGGGGCCCCATACGCTCGTATTAACCCATGTAAAGGCCTCTAAACGAATCTTAGAGCCCCATACACAAGTATTAACCCATGTAGAGGCCTGTATACGAATCTCGGGGCCCCATACGCCCGTATTAACCCATGTAAAGGCCTCTATACGAATCTAGGGGCCCCATACGCCCGTATTAACCCATGTAGAGGCCTCTATACAAATCTCGGGGTCTCATACGCCCGTATTAACCCATGTAGAGGCCTCTATACGAATCTCGGGGCCCCATACGCCCGTATTAACCCATGTAGAGGCCTCTATACAAATCTCGGGGTCTCATACGCCCGTATTAACCCATGTAGAGGCCTCTATACGAATCTCGGGGCCCCATACGCCCGTATTAACCCATGTAGAGGCATCTATACGAATCTTGGGACCCCATACGCCCGTATTAACCCATGTAGAGGCCTCTATACGAATCTCGGGGCCCCATACGCCCGTATTAACCCATGTAGAGGCCTCTATACGAATCTCGGGGCCCCTTACGCCCGTATTAACCTATTTAGAGGCCTCTATACGAATCTCGGGGCCCCTTACGCCCGTATTAACCTATTTAGAGGCCTCTATACGAATCTCGGGACCCCATACGCCCGTATTAACCCATGGAGAGGCTTCTATACGAATCTCGGGGCCCCATACGCCCGTATTAACCCATGGAGAGGCTTCTATACGAATCTCGGGGCCCCATACGCCCGTATTAACCCATGGAGAGGCCTCTATACGAATCTCGGGGTCCCATACGCCCGTATTAACCCATGTAGAGGCCTCTATACGAATCTCGGGGCCCCATACGCCCGTATTAACCCATTTAGAGGCATCTATACGAATCTCGGGACCCCATACGCCCGTATTAACCCATGTAGGGCCTCTATACGAATCTCAGGGTCCCATACGTCCGTATTAACCCATGTAGAGGCCTCTATATGAATCTCAGGGTCCCAAACGTCCGTATTAACCCATGTAGAGGCCTCTATACGAATCTCGGGGCCCCATACGCCCGTATTAACCCATTTAGAGGCCACTATACGAATCTCGGGGCCCCATACGCCCGTATTATCCCATGTAGAGGCCTCTATACGAATCTCAGGGTCCCATACGTCCGTATTAACCTATGTAGAGGCCTCTATATGAATCTTAGAGCCCCATACACCCGTATTAACCCATGTAGAGGCCTCTATACGAATCTCAGGGTCCCAAACGTCCGTATTAACCCATGTAGAGGCCTCTATATGAATCTTAGAGCCCCATACATGCGTCTAGCATAGTCGATAATTGTTTTTCTTTCTTTTTATATTTATTATTGTTTTGTCTTGCTAGTCGTAATAAAGTTTTTCTTTCTTTCTTCTTTCTTTTCTTTCTTTTCTTTCATACACCCGTATTAACCCATGTAGAGGCCTCTATACGAATCTCGGGGCCCCATACGCCCGTATTAACCCATTTAGAGGCCACTATACGAATCTCGGGGCCCCATACGCCCGTATTATCCCATGTAGAGGCCTCTATACGGATCTCGGGGTCCCATACGCCCGTATTAACCCATGTAGAGGCCTCTATACGGATCTCTGGGTCCCATACGCCCGTATTAACCCATGTAGAGGCCTCTATACGGATCTCTGGGTCCCATACGCCCGTATTAACCCATGTAGAGGCCTCTATACGGATCTCGGGGTCCCATACGCCCGTATTAACCCATGTAGAGGCCTCTATACGGATCTCTGGGTCCCATACGCCCGTATTAACCCATGTAGAGGCCTCTATACGGATCTCTGGGTCCCATACGCCCGTATTAACCCATGTAGAGGCCTCTATACGGATCTCGGGGTCCCATACGCCCGTATTAACCCATGTAGAGGCCTCTATACGGATCTCTGGGTCCCATACGCCCGTATTAACCCATGTAGAGGCCTCTATACGGATCTCTGGGTCCCATACGCCCGTATTAACCCATGTAGAGGCCTCTATACGGATCTCGGGGTCCCATACGCCCGTATTAACCCATGTAGAGGCCTCTATACGAATCTCGGGGCGAGCGCCTAGTTGGCATGGTTATTAGTACATTCCTGAATGTGCACTGACCGAGCCAGTTCTTCTCGTGCGGCAGTATGCACAGCTCGATCTCTGCGGAGGGCAGTATGGAGGTGATGTATGTGTAGTATGAATGATGTGCACTGACCGAGCCAGTTCTTCTCGTGCGGCAGTATGCACAGCTCGATCTTTGCGGAGGGCAGTATGAAGGGTACGTATGTGTAGTATGAATGATGTGCACTGACCAAGCCAGTTCTTCTCGTGCGGCAGTATGCACAGCTCGATCTCTGCGGAGGGCAGTATGAATGTGATGTATGTGTAGTATGAATGATGTGCACTTACCGAGCCAGTTCTTCTCGTGCGGCAGTATGCACAGCTCGATCTCAGCGGAGGGCAGTATGAAGGGGATGGCGGAGAGCTCCAACGACGCGCCAGCGATGGCCAGCGCCACCGCGAGCACTACGCGAACCTGCGATAGTCCACACCCAGCCTGCAACAACACGAGATTGGTAAGATTCAGCATGTTACCGGTCAAAAGAAACTGGTTACTAACTTAAATCTATAGAAATAGTAGTACATTACTGCCCCGGTCTGTAATGAGTGTATTGCTGGCTGCGGTGTTGATGGCCGAGAGCGCAGCGTAGCTTGCTCCAGGTCACCACAGCGCGTCAGCATTGCAGCCCTTGATGGACAAGCTGAAATAAAGGCCGAGACCGAAGGTCGAGGCCTTTATAGCGTGGCCAGCAAGGGCTGCAATGATGACCAAGCTTGAAGGCCGAGAGTGTAGTTAAGCTTAGCTTGAGGCCATCATAGCGTGGCCAGGAGTACGGTCATTCCGGACCAAGGCTTGTATAGTGCTTTACTCAAAAATGACTTGCATGACATGACATGACACGACACGACACGACATGACCATGATGTCATCTCATCTCATTTTAATTTAAAAACACGACAGTAATGGTTTGCTCTGTGTACCTGTGCCTGACGTCACGCGGGCTTCTGTGTGCCTGTGCCTAACGTCACGCGGGCTTCTGTGTGCCTGTGCCTAACGTCACGCGGGCTTCTGGGTACCTATGCCTAACGTCACGCGGGCTTCTGTGTGCCTGTGCCTGACGTCACACGGGCTCCTGTGTGCCTGTTCCCAAAGCCAGCTCACCTGTCGCAGCGCGTCCTCGTGGAACTGCTCCAGCACGCTCGCATCGTTGTAGTCCAGCAGCTCGCCGCTCTCGTTGTCAGCACCGGCGTCTGGTGGACTGGTCGCCATGTGACTAGTGTTGCCTGGCTCCCCACCACCCTCGGTGCTCACTGGGACAAACAAAACAAATAAACTTACAAGTGTTAACACACTTCTTTAATTCAAACCAAACCACACATGCCCCACATGCCTCAGCCAAAAGATGTCCGCTGTTGGACATAGGCCTCCCCCAAGGGTTTCCACAATGAGTTTCAGTGGCGCACCAAGTCGTCGATTTGTGGACAGGCGGTAAAGGAGAAGACACCTTTTTTGTTGTGATAACTTAGTGTTGTGCAGTGGATGTTTTATTGTCATTTGGGTAGCCAAAGTTGGATGTAAGACAGAATATGAGGAGGCTATGGCTGAAAATTAGCGCTGGAGGAGACTTTGATCCCCTCCAGGCCTCCAGCACATGCTGAGCCAAATGCCTTTCGGCATAGCTAACACTGTATAGCCCGCGACAGGTCGAGATGACATTCGGGTTATGAGCTTTTTGCAGAATAAAATCCGAATCAAAATTACTAGGACCCGCAACGCAACAGAATAATTTAATTTAATAATTTTGTGGGCGATTTTAATTGTTTATTGGGTCCTGTTAATTTTGGTTCGAATTTATTCTGCAAAAAGCTCATAACCCAAATGTCATCTCGACCTGTCGCGAACTATAGTTAATGTTGCTAGTTGCTTTCTTACCTATATGTCCATCTATGTCACTTCTTTTATATGTTTTTTTTTTAATAATGTGTGGACTGCTGTGCTGAATAAGGGACACCGCAGACATGCTACTTTTTGCATCGGCGATCGGCGATTTTGCGACTGTGTCGATGCTGCATCGCGATTTGGCGACTCTCTGACGCAGCGACTGCTCCGATGCTAAAAGCGACTAAATCGATGGCTGATGCAAAAAGTAGCGTGCCTGGGGGCCATCCATAAATTACGTCACACGAATTTCATGTTTTTCAGACGCCTCTCCCCCATTGTCACAGCTGGTCACATTTGCGAGCCGCCCCCCCTCCCTGTGTGACGTCACATACTTTTTACAATTTTCAGAAATTTGCGGTGGCCCTAAAGTGAAGTGAGAAGGTAGTGTACTAACTGCTAAGTCTGTCGTCCGTGTAGGTCATGGCGCGCGCGACGGCCCCGAAGCCTGTCAGTCGTCCCGAGCCCTCAGAGTCGGAGCGCGCGCGCACCAGCCGCGCCTGCTCCTCCGACATGCTGCGACACACGCGCGCTCACACTACCACACACCCACTGACGCATCTGACAGATAACACATATTCCAGTTAAATTAAATTTGACGGGCCCGTTGGTATGGTCAGTAAGATTCCGCCTTTCATGCTGCAGGTTGTAGGTTCGATTCCTACCCGGGACATGCATTTGTGTGCAGGAACATGTCTGTATGTCTCGAGTCTGGGTGTATATGTATATTAAGTATGTACATATTTACAAACAAAAAAGTAGTATATGTAGTAATATCAGTTATCTGGTTTCCGTAGTACAAGCTCTGCTTAGTTTGGGATCAGGTAGCCATGTGTAAAAAAATGTCCCAGGATATTATTAATTACACTACCCGGGGTGTTAAGTCAAAATCAAAATTATTTATTCATGTAAGCTAGGGGTGGGGTTTATGAATTGTTAAAAAAAACAATATAATATTTTAGCGTTACCACCGGTTCGTAATGTTGCTTCCATTGAGAAGAGCCGGCAAGAAACTCAATGATTACACATGGGCCTCTAGATAGTGTGAGCATCTTACTGCTTACAGGAGTGTCATATTTTTTTTTTTTTTAATTTTGTTACACTAACATACCAACTATATGGCCCCGAGCTATGCTCATGACACTTGACGATTGGCAGTGGTTTGAACGTTGGCTGCTCGACTCACTGTATCAGATGGTCGCAGGTTCGATTCCTGCTATTTGCAAATTTCAGAAACAGCCTTGTGATATAATTTGCTCTGGTCTGGGTGTTACTGCGATCGCCCCCAGTCCATTTTATGGTAGCCATAGTACAAATGTTGCTTAGTTTGGGACCATAACATTGGTATGTGAATCTAGCGATATTTATTTTATTATACCCTGTTTACCTCCACAGAATACAAGCGTAATAGCACTTGTACTGCTTAGAAAACAAAGAATATTACTCGACATTGATGATTACCAATTTAAAACGCCGGATGGGCAAATTAACTTTGATTAACTGCCGAGTGTTAACACACATGCACGTTACATACTTCTAGATAAGTACTAATTATACTAACAACTATTTTATCACTGAAAATTCATGCAATAAAAATAATACGTACAAAAATATCAATCGGTGCTGCATCTAATAAGTGTTATTACTTACGTTTTATTAACATTCAGCAATCGAAGTTGTTTTACACAAGTTCACAGACTCGATAAACTAATTAATAGTACGAAACATCTATTAAATTTTAACGAAATAAGTGAAATAATTACGAAAATAATAAAAACACTAGCAACAGCATAGAACAATGCGAATTGTCAATTGCGAACGCGATGTCAAATTTTTGTAGTCGACTAATTTTAAAAGTTTCAAGATTTTATTCAATAGTGATTTTATCTCTTTCAAATTTATATCGAAAATGTTATGCTAAAACGAGATAAAACATAAAAGTATTTAATATAAACGACTTTCCAAACGAGTTGGTTAAACAATTGGAGTGATTGAGTGAGTGAATGATGTGGATGATTGATGGAATGAAATGATGCAGCTAGTGATGTGTGCGCTTCTTTGAATACCTAGTAATTTTGATGACACATTTTCTAAATGACACAATTTTGATGATCACATATTTCTGCAGTATTTATTACATTAATTTTATTTTCCCTACAGGTTATTCACTTAAAAATGTGCAAAGCGACAACATCTACAGTAGAGGAATTATAAAAACATATTTATACGTAGCAAATATTTTTAAATACCCAAACCAGTAGTTAGAAAACCTAAAAAATATTTTAGAAAGAAATACTACTTAATTGTTAAAATCGAAGTTATAAAATTATTAATCTTCACTTAATGAAATTGTCCATGCAATAACTGAAGTCCAAGAACTCCAATTATCTACTTCTAAGGAATAAATATAATAACACTACACAACTTACAGTTTTGAAGCATTAAGCTATTTTTGCGTCCTATTACTTTCCACCTTTATTATGGTACTTCTAAAGCGGTGCTACACTGCTGTTGTCTAATTTAAGAAAAATATTATACAAATTACATTGTGAATTTTATGGCTGGTGACAGGTGCAAAATTTGCAATAAATTATTTAACTATTAGAACCTGATGCACATTTTAACACTCATTGTCATCAAAATCATCTTAATTCACTACAAACACGTATAAAAATAGAAAACAACACATTTTGTTCATATTTTTAGCACTTTTGCCACACTACATTCACAACTGACACAAAATCTATGTCAGACACTAAGGAAAAAAATGTCTTATAGTAAAACTGATACATTTTGAAGATTTTCACATTTTAGTTTATTACAACCATTTTATTACGCTTGTATAGGATAGGTTTTTATATGATTTGAAATCGTTAATTTAAACCCATAAATATGTCTCATATAGGACACGATAAAATCTGCAGAGTTTAAGGTCACGAAAAGGACAGAATAACTTATTTGAAGAATAATAGAGAGAGAAGCATGGTGTAACGCAAGGCTGTACACATGAGATTAGAATTTTCGATATCGAAACACGGAAAATCAAATACTAAATTTTCGACATGGAAAAAAATGTACATTTTATTAATGAATTTGAATTAGATATTAAAATTCTAATAATAGAAATCATTAGATGAAGGAGGTCTAATGATTTTCATGATTAGAATTTAATTATCTAATTCAAATTCATTAATGAGAATTTCTATTAATACATCCAACAGTCACTATAAACAATACATGGATATAATTTATTTAAATAAAGTCTCATTCATAAATAAATCTTATGCGATATCTTGGGATAAGAATCTCGTGTATGTTACTTTTTTATCGATTTATAGGGTAACGTTTTGCGCAGTTAGAGTTTTCGCACATGCGCCGTTGCAAATTCTATTTATAGCTATTTTATTAGCTCTCTCCACCCAGAAACAAAGTCCCATATTATAATGCCTAGTTTAAGTATTAGGCATTATAATTTATGCTAACATTTTTTTGCGGTTTACATAAAAGCGTTACAAATTATATTTTGCTTACTTCACGCTATAAATAAATTTATTTCATATTATCTATTATCTATCTCACCATATACATAGAATATACATATACATAATACAGCACTAGTAAATAATTATAGTATTTTTTTATTATTTATAAAAACCATTCGCGAATGAATGGGAGCGGACTTCAGACGTAAGCAGTCATTTCAGTTGACGTTGACACTGACAGAGCTGTACTGATCCGTCAAAGTCGCAAATCGCGCGAAAATCGAGGCCGTTGAGTTTTGTTTATTTACATCAAATTTTTAGGTTAGGTTAGAAATTTTTAATTTTTATAAAAATGCATAGAGCACCTGTGGAAAATGCGACTGCCTCGCAAATTAAACTAATAAGGAAGTATTTGAAGGTTAAAATAATGGAAGATAATGTGTCGTTTCGTGGTCACAGCCAAGAACGGAATCATGTTTATGATCTGTTTAAACGAACGGTTTTGCACGGCGAATCTCACTCTGCCCTCATGATTGGGCCCCGAGGAAGTGGCAAAACTACTGTAAGTGCTTTTAATATACCTCTTAAGCTACCATTTTCACTGTTGAAGGTATTTTTCTTATCGTATGGTTAGTGGCCAACCTATCATAGAATCAGACTTGTTCAAGCCGCCCGCTCTGACAAGGCTTAACGACTGGCCTAGATGACAACAGCCGGGACTGTCGTTCTCGAGCCCTCCGAACCACGGAGACGCTCAGTTCAAATGCCACTAAACGGTCACCCATCTCTGACTGACCTTGCCAAGCGTTGCTTAACCTCCGATCGTTTACCGATCTTGCGCTATGAGCGCCTCTCTATTGAAGGTATTAAAATACCAAGGTCTGTATTAATAAATCGTTCTCAAGATTGATATCGAACTCAAGATGCTGCTTTTGACAGATATTCCATACATTAAACGTCAAAATTGCATCTTAAGATCGATCTCAACTTTGAGATCGATTTATAAATATGGGCCTAAATTATGGTTTCAGTTAGTGAACTCCGTTTTGCATCAGATCGGCAAAGAAGTGGATCTGAATAATGATGCGATAATTGTCAGGCTCAACGGACTGGTGCATCATGATGATAAGATATCTCTGAAGTCTATAACTGCTCAGGTATGTGTTAAAGGTTCAGTGATCAAATTTGAATGGTGCTTGAAACCAATCTGTTGTCCGAGATAACTTGATACACCATCAAACCTGTATAGGGGGCGCCTGTATATTCTAGAGGAGAAACATGTTTTACTTAATTTTTCTTGCAATTTTAAGCTCTCTGCCCACTACACAGTATCATACTATGACCGTGCTATGAACGTGTCAGGCAAAAAAAAATTCTCTGTATTAAAAAGTATGAGACCATGTCCACTAGCCTGTTCCGTTACCGACCAGCACCGTAGCGTGCCATGCACGGAGCGGCAAGGATTGTCGGCGAGAATATTTTGCCGGTGGCGATACGCTCTGTGCATGACATTAAAACCGATACATACGACTTTGATACGTAATTGATACGCTCTAGTGGGCATAGTAGAGCGTATCGTGTTGCTTGTCGTGTCTGATACGTTGTAGTGGGTAGAGTCCTTAAATCTGTTTCATGCGGTAAAAAAAAATACGTGAGATTTCCCGAGACCCCCTCCCTCCCCCACGTGGGATTTGGTGAGATTTTGCTCGACCCCCTCCCCCCTAAATGCCTCACGTAATTTATGGACGCCCCCATAAAAAGGTAGCCAAAGGTGCACACATTTCGCAATCTTCTGTGACAGGTTGGTACTACCCTGGTCGAGCCAGTACCATATATGAGCTGTAGACGATCATCTACACATAAAGAGCGAGTCACTATTGAAAAGAAAAAACAGTAAATGTCCATGAAGTTTTTTTTTGTCTATGATTGCTTGCCAAGAATTATGGAACTTCTGTTGCGTTCCATTCACCGTAATTTTTGTTATTTTCGTCCACAAAAAGTGTTAAAAACGATAATATTGATCACTTTTAGTACAAGTTGGTACGAGTGGAACGACATTTATGAACGAAAATAACAAAATTAACAGTGCATGGCACGCACCATTCATAGGCTTACTTGATGTGTCAAGAGTAAAATAAATGGTTGGACGAGGTATAATTATTAAAAAAAACCTTTTATTGACAACCGCTCGGCGCACTGAATCGGGTTGCGGGTTCGAATCCCGCCAGAGCCAAATTTTGGAAACGGCCTTTTCGTAATATGCCCTGGTCTGGGTGTCACTGGGATCATCCCCAGTCCATTGTATGGTAGCCATAGTGCAAGCGTTGCTTAGTTTGGGACCATACAAGCAAGGTAGCAAGTTAGGTTCAAGGTGGTAAAGCCAAGTTGTAACCAATTGACTGCAGTTCATAAACGGGCTGGCACGACTGGGGTAGTACCACCCTCTCACAGAAGATCGGCGTAAAGCAGTCATTACAGCTGCGTTTTGTGCGATGAGAGAGCCGAAAGCCCACCACTCCTCCCCCTCCCTTCATCCCACTCCCCTTCAGTAAGCATCTATAGGCTACGGTAACTGCTTAACATCAGGCGGGCCGTAGGTTTGATTGCCACCGCAGTCCAATAAAAAAAAATGTGGTGGGCGACGACCATGTGTTAATTTGACATTGACATTGACAGATGCAGCTAGAGAACGCAGTAGGCGACCGTGTGTTCGGTACATTCGCTGAGAATCTGTCCTTTCTGCTGAGTTGCCTGCAAAGCGGGGCCGACCGGCGCTGTCGCAGCATGCTGTTCGTGCTGGACGAGTTCGACATGTTCTGTCACACCGGCCGCACGCAGACACTGCTGTACAACTTGTTCGATATCACGCACAGTGGGCAAGCGCCTATGTGTGTGTTAGGTAAGTAATTTAAATTCAGGGCTTTGATATCACGCACAGTGGACAAGCGCTTATGTGTGTGTTAGGTAAGTAATTTAAATACAGGGCTTTGATATCACGCACAGTGGGCAAGCGCCTATGTGTGTGTTAGGTAAGTAATTTAAATACAGGGCTTTGATATCACACACAGTGGACAAGCGCTTATGTGTGTGTTAGGTAAGTAATTTAACTACAGGGTATGTTCTGTCACACCGCACCGGCCGCACGCAGACACTGCTGTACAACTTGTTTGATATCACGCACAGTGGACAAGCGCTTATGTGTGTGTTAGGTAAGTAATTTAACTACAGGGTATGTTCTGTCACACCGCACCGGCCGCACGCAGACACTGCTGTACAACTTGTTTGATATCACGCACAGTGGACAAGCGCTTATGTGTGTGTTAGGTAAGTAATTTAACTACAGGGTATGTTCTGTCACACCGCACCGGCCGCACGCAGACACTGCTGTACAACTTGTTTGATATTACGCACAGTGGGCAAGCGCCTATGTGTGTGTTAGGTAAGTAATTTAAATACAGGGCTTTGATATCACGCACAGTGGACAAGCGCTTATGTGTGTGTTAGGTAAGTAATTTAAATACAGGGCTTTGATATCACACACAGTGGACAAGCGCTTATGTGTGTGTTAGGTAAGTAATTTAACTACAGGGTATGTTCTGTCACACCGCACCGGCCGCACGCAGACACTGCTGTACAACTTGTTCGATATCACGCACAGTGGGCAGGCGCCTATGTGTTAGGTAGTTAAAATACAGAGTGAGAGAGATTTTGACAACATTCTCAGTTTTCAAATAGATTGTACACTTTCGTTTTGTATCAAATCCATAATTTTTCTTGATCGAAACAAAAAAAAAAAACCGACTTCAAAAAAACCTAATACTCCTTAATACACCATCACGTCTGGTTGTAGGCAAAGGTGGTAATAGAAATATTATTTCAGGCTTTTTAGTGCTCCAGGTTTTTTTGAAGTCGGGTTTTTTTTTATAAAAATAATTTTATTTCGCGATTTTTAGTGGCGCCATACACATGAATATTTAGGCATATTGAACCGTATGAAGTAAGCCCAAAAAAAGGTAACTGCTGTTAATCGTTAAGGAATTCCCTCGACTGTCTTTGGTGGAGACCAAAGACAGTCGAGGGAGGGTCGACAATCATCAGACCTGTAATGGCACTTATAACCCATATGGGTGCAAATTTCTCATCAATAGAAATGAATTAAGTCCAAACACAAGGTAGCTACTGTAAAACGTTGAGGAGTTCCCTTGACTGTCCTTCGTCTTCACCATCAGACCCCTAATGACAGTCACAACCCATATAGGTGTAAAGTTCTCATCAATACAAATGAATCAAGCCCAAACACCAGGTAATTGCTGTAAATCGTTGAGGAGTTCCCTCGACTGTCTTTCGGCTCCATCATCAGATCAACTCCAGACCTTCATTAAGTAATAGTGCTTTAAAATACTTAATGAAAAAAATTACAAACGCACTAGTCGTCACTACAATTTTCGAAGGTTCCCCTCGATTTCTCTGGGATGCCATCATCACATCCTGGTTTCCTTATCATGGTACCCCTTCTGGGATATCTCCTTTCCAACAAAAAAGAATCATCAAAATCGGTTCATAAACGACGAAGTTATCCGCGAACAAACATAAAAAAATATATATATATATACGGTCGAATTGAGAAACCTCCTCCTTTTTGAAGTCGGTTAAAAATGTAGACATGTTGCTAATGTTTGGTTTTATAAAGGTTTACCAACGTTTGTAGAATAAAGTGTAGTGAATAGTGTGTGTGTGTGTGTGTGTGTGTGTGTGTGTGTGTGTAGTGTGTGTGTAAGTGTTGTAGGTAACCGATTTGAAAAATTCTGAATGAAAAAAAAAAAAAAAAATGAAAAAATGTTTATTTTAAATACCGAAATCGGTTACAGTTACTTATTCTATGTAATTAAATATAAAATGTAATCTTCTTAACCAAAACAGGAGTATTACCAGAGGTTCCCAAACTAGGCACAGCCTGTATCTTGGGATACCAATTATTGAGTTTAAAATAAATTCTTAGTTTAGTGAAGATTATAAAACGTAAAAATCTAAAAAATACAAAATATTAAGAATGTAAGGCTTATATAACAAGTTGTTCTAAATTAATAATCGAGTTGGTGTGTAAAAATAATGTGAGTTACGAGAATTTGTATTAATACGGTGTTTTTAAAAGAGATTCAGTCATTTCATAGTCATGACTTTGTAACCATGTTGTAATTTTACTTTTAGCTTCGTGGACAGAACAGTTTTTAATGTCGCAAAGTTTTGTGACTTTATTATATATCGATGGGTATGCATAAAATTCAAATCTTTTCACAAAACTAGACTTAACCGTAGGCAGTTCTAACCTAAAGACTCTTTTATTTACAAGTGTGTTGTATAAGTCAGAATTAAGAGTAGCCTTATGTGTCGACAAACAGGCTTTTACTATGTAAAGTTGACGGACTCTAAGAACGCCAATCTCCTTGTATAAAACATCCGTTGAAAATCTTAAAGGTTTCAGCAACATGACTTTTAGGACAGCTCGCTGTGCTCGTTCAAGAGGCAGCATGAAGGTTTTAGCAGCACCACCCCAAACGCCAATGCAATAGGTGAGCAAGGACTGACAAATAGCCACATATACGAGTTTGCGAGTAAGAACGTTCGCAGAATTGCGGAGAATTTTCATGATGCCAATAATTTTTCTTACTCTTTTCACCAAACTCGTGATATGAGATTCGAAGCATAATCGATCATCCAAAATTAAGCCTAAGTACTTAAGTTCCTTCGTCCGTGTGATAACTTCACAATCACAGTTTGAAGGGGAAATGGAGTGACACTTGTGGATCTTGATTTCGAGCATTTGAGAAGGTTGACTTGCAGCTGTCTTGTGGAAACACATATATTTTGTTTTATTTATATTCAAAGTCAAGAGATTTTTCTGTAGCCAGCCAGACACTATAGACATACCCTTTTCAGCCGCCCTTCTAGCACTATCCCAATTTGCACCATAGAATAAAATTGCGGTGTCATCTGCATAGCAAACAATTTCAGACGATTCCATATTAAGCTCATGTAAATCGTTCATATAAATAATAAATAATAATGGACCCAAAATGCTTCCTTGTGGTACACCGTAATCAATGGGGAGAGAAGAGCTTCTCAAAGTTTCCACTTTCACAAGTTGTCGTCTATTTGAAAGGTAGCTGCGGAACCAGTTCAAAGCTATACCACGAATTCCCATACTCTCCAATTTCCGCATTAGAATAGGGATCGACACAGTGTCGAAAGCCTTGGCAAGGTCAAGAAAGACTCCGATACATTTAAGGCCTCCATCCAAGTAAGAAGCAACGAAGTTAACTAGTTTTTGAGCGGCATCTTCTGTAGATATGTGTTTTCTGAATCCGAATTGTCTTTCTGAGAGTAAGCGATTTTTTTCTAAGAATGTCATCAAGCGCCTGTTTGTTATTTTTTCTAATAGTTTAGAAAAAACGCTCAGCAGAGAGATCGGTCTGTAATTGCTCGGAATGTCTTTCGCCCCGTCCTTGTAGATTGGTGTCACTGCGGCAGTCTTCCAAGCTTCCGGAAAATAACCAAGGCTAAAGCTGAGGTTGAATATGTGTGTTAGAGGTGTAGTGATGTAGGTTTTAATGTGTTTTATGAGAGTGTTTGTGAATCCATCTAAACCAGGAGCACTATTATTGTTTAAATTGGATATCAATTCATTCACTTCCTTCGTGTCTGTTGGAGAGAGAAAAAAAGAATCCGAAGGACCACACGCAGTGTTTATTTTAGCTGCCAGACTATTTTCAGATTCGTTTGTCTCAATCAATATTTTCTGAGCAAGGTTGTGTCCAATTGAGGTAAAAAAGCTATTGGATTTATGCAGAGACTCTTTGGGTTCTTCAGAATTTGAGAATAGAGCATGAGCTGAACTGTTTTTTTGCTTGAAATGACAGATTTTCTTAATAGTACGCCAAAGTGCCTTGGTATTATTATGACTCTTATCCAGTTCATTGCTTTCATATTCACATTTTATTTTCCGCAGTAAATCATTACAGAAATTTCTGTATCTAGAATAAGTTCTTGATAGGATATAATTGTTGGGATGTTTTCTGGATAGTAGATGAAGATGATCTCTATGTCGGATACATCTTAGCAAACCAGGAGTAATCCATGGTTCAATGTTAGATTTTGATCGGCTGACTTTTACTTCTTTTGTGTGCTTCTTTATGATAGCAGATAAAAAGTCCAGGAACATATGTGTAGCTGTATTAACGCAGTTTTCATTTAAAATCGGTGTCCAATCTATTTCCTTCAGTTCTTCTGTAACTTTTTCAAAATCAGTTTTCATTTTTAGTCTTTGAGGCTTATTTTTCAGTTTTTTATTTTTAAGGCCCAAAATAGCAATCTTGTGATCGGTTATATCAGTTTCACATACTATGCTTACCGCATGAAGTTTAGATTTTACAAGAATGTTGTCCAAGCAAGCGTCTAATCTGGTAGGCAGGGTAATAGCAGGGTAAAGACCATGTACAGCTGTCATACAGAGGTACTCTGATGGATTGTGTTTATTTCTATCCGTTGATAAAATATCAATGTTTATGTCACCAGCTAGAATAATAGTGGAATTATTTTTATAAGATTCTAGAATATCGTCAAGTGATCTAACAAAATCATTTGTATTTCTGAAAGATGGTGAGCGGTAGACTCCTAGAATTGTAAGATTTAACATTGGAATATTAATGGCCAGGCAGCAAGATTCTTCAAGGAAAGGTTCAGAAGTAGATACATTCCAGTAATCTCTCACGTATGCAACAACACCTCCGTTTTGGTTTAAGTTGCGATGTGTATAGAAAGAAGAGTAACCCGGGATGTTACCTATGACCGTTGAAGAGTCAAGCCAGCATTCGGTGAGAATAATTACATCACAGTTAACGTTAAGGCGGTGAAGGGTTACTAGGAACGGGTTAAAATTTTTGTTAATGCTTCTAATATTAAATGTGAGTACTTTGAAGTTAAATTGATTTGTATAAATACGACCACAGTCCTCTAGAATATTGATGTTATGACAGGTAATATCGTAAGTTTTATCTAATTCTGCATATAGTTGTAAACTACCCATAATGTATAATAAGAGCATACGACAGCATTACTAAAAGGGAATTTAATGAAATAATTGAGGAAAGACTGAAAATATTAAAGATGAGGATATAATTGAGGTATTTAGTTACCAGTTTATGCCAGTTTAAGTCTGTTTTATAAGAAAATTTAAATGTGAATATTGTAAAAAGGATAAAACTTGATACCTGAAGGAGACTGAAAGTTTGATGTCTATAAACATATGAATAATAGGGATTAGAAAAGAATGGAATTACCAATTGCTTGTATATGCGATTGATATATGGTAAAAGGTTATCACTGATAAAAAATATAATATTATTAATACCCATTCTCGTAAATATTCTTAATAAATGAGACTGATATTGAATAAACTTATTACTATGAGCCACATTATAACTAAAAATTAACGAACATAGTACAAGTATAGAGAGAAGTTTCAAAACAAATAAAGATTTAAACCTTTTGGAGTCCAATTTAGACAGTAAAAGTAAAATGTTGTAGTAGTGACCATTTCCAGTGACTATTATAATATAATATTGAATATAAGCTAACTTTAAGCAAGCCTTATTAGTACAGTAATATTTAGTTAATTTAGCTTTACAACACAATTTACAGCAATTTTGAAAAAACTTTAAATGACAAGTTAAGCAACAACTTAGGTAACAAAATGGTTTACAAAAACTAAAATGGCAACCGAATGTGATCAAATTACATAATACAGGAATAATTATTGCCTGCATCTGGGCTCTATGAGCCACATTATAACTAAAAATTAACGAGCATAAGATAAGTATACAGAGTAGTTTCAAAACAAATAAATATTTAAACCTTTTGGAGTCTAATTTAGACGGTAAAATAAATTTTATTAAAAAGTTGTAGTATTGAACATTAGCAGTGTCTATATTAAATTGAATATAAGCTAACTTAAAGCGAACCTTATTCGTACAATAATATTTGGTTAACTTAACTTTACAGTACAATTCACAGCAATTTCGGAATAACTTTGAATGACAAGTTAAGCAACAATGTAGGTAACAAAAAGGTTTACAAAAATTAAAATGGCAGCCGAATGTGATCGAATTACATAATTCAGGAATAATTATTGCCTGCATCTGGGCAATGAAATCAATGGGCAATGTTCAGCGACTTTCGTTGCTGACATGTATGACAAAGAATATTTTTTGCATACCCTCGGGACTAAAGACGATTAAATAAACAAACAAAAAAACTGAGGGACCATGTTACGGCCCGTTTTTGGTCTTACGTTACATGGTCCCTCGTTTTTTTTTTTATTATTTATTTGTTTAATCGATTTTACATCGTCGTCAGGCTGTGACCGTGGAGAGTGGCTCTAGACTACTCTACATACGGAAGGTGACGGTGATGATTACTGGTCGGTGGTCCGAACCCAATCTGTCCGCAACCGTCTTCTGTTCTATCTGTAGACTCCCGCGCAGAATGACGAAATCCAGGATGTGTGTGCGGTGTTCACAAGTGTTCTTCTCGTTTTCCGTGCAGTCTGGGTACCGAGTGGGGGTCTTTGGGCCTTTTACCGTGAAACCGAATACTCGCGACGGCTCGTAGAGGATTCTGCCATTACGGTCGGTTGGCACCAGTGAGTGCTGTACCGGGTCCCATTTAAGCTTGCAGTTGAAGTCGCCGACAATCAACGTTGGAATTTGCGTGTTCAACAGCTGGTATATGTCAGGTCCTAATAATTCGATATAGTCACTGGGTGGGCGGTATGCTGCGAAAACTCTAAGCACAGTGTTGCCGATGTACAGATCGACTCCTAAGGCATATAAAGAATCTAATCGTGAGGGGATTTCAACAATTTCTTCATGGGCGATTTCCTTTTTCACAAGGACTGCCAGGCCTCTGTAGGCTGTACCACCTGCATTGTACTCGTCGTCTCGGTAAATGTTGTACCCGGGGAATTCCACTTCGACCTTATCGCTCAGTTTCGTTTCATTGATGAGCGCTATGTGAATATTCTTCTCTCTGAGCAGTTCACGGAGGAGTTCGACCTTCTCCCGAAGTCCGCGGGCGTTCCAATTTAGAATTCGTAGTGTAATATACATAGATGCTTTTTTCGTACGGATGAATATACATTTTCGTATAATGTACTTATTGGCGCGAAAACTTCACTTGCGGGAGTAGGTGTTTTTTATATATAACTCATAAATAAAACAATTTATGAAGATAAATCTAACATTTTAACCATTAGTGATTATTACAACAGCTTTTACATAAATTGTTAAAAAAAAAAAATTGCGTATCAACTTTTTTTTCTTGAAATTAAGTTTTGAATACCAATACCAGCGTCATTAGCGCCATCTAGTTCTGATATGAACTGATTTGTGGGGCTTTCGCAGTCTTCAACTTGCTTTATACAGGGTTATTGGAAAATCACTAGCAACTTTGTAGGACTGTATTACGAACATCATAAATAACAACTTTTCTTCTATGCCTTTTTACAAAACAATAATACATTTAAGGGTGTGTCTAGATCTGGCGAGTTCGGCCGCCGTTCCTGCGCCGCCCGCGCGCCGCTCGCGCGCACTGTGCAAGCCTTGCGTGTGTTGCGCTAAAGAGGTACACCAAACAATTGCAGTAACTGCGCGGCGCATATGCCAGATCTGGACACACCCTAACAAATAATCACTCTCTAAAATGTATAAAACAAGAAAATATTCACATCTAGAGGATAGCCGTGGTCCGTTTAGGTACTTTAAGGCAAAATGGCATATAACCACGGACCACGGCTATCCTCTAGATGAGAATCTTTTCTTGTTTCATACATTTTAGAGTGTGATTATTTGTTAAATGTATTATTGTTTTGTAAAAAGTCATAGAACAAAAGTTGTTGTTTATGATTTAACCCTGTATAGGGTGGAAGTGCTGTCATCCCGTGGCAGTTCGCTAAATCCAGTGCGTATACGCAGCTGGTCCCAAAGTGTCAGCACTGCAATTCTTGACGTAGTTCGCAATAAAGATGACAGATTGCGCTGTCATCAACACAAATACATTATCAAGCGGGAGATGTACATGTCGCCGCCAACTGGTTTAATACGCCATTCAATTGGGCGGCTAGCCCGTTCATTAAACGCTGGCGCTCAATTAGACGCCTAGGCCGTACGTTGAATTGACACATATAGCAAAACGTCCAACGAGTTGGCTGGTTGAAAGCTAGCCTATTGAAGAAGGCTGAAACAAAAGCCGCCGGGTCATTTAAATTTAATGCCTTTTTCCGTCACTGCAGCGCCAGTAGTCATCTAACAAATATGGCGTCCCTATTTGTCAACAGCTGATTGAATGTGTATTGTTTTTTTTTATTGTTTTTACGTATTACCGTGTTTATTGATTTTATAGTGTGTTAAAAAGTTCAATTGAATAGTAAACAAGAGTATAACATGGATTTATCTACGACTAATGAGTCGAAACCGAATTTTAAACTAATTGAGGTTATCAACAATGTTCGACAGGCTAAAGTGACCATGAATTATTCTAAAAGCATACGGACGCTTATGCAGGATTACTGGATGTCATTTCGTCATCTGGATCACTAGTAAAACAATGTTTAGAATGAAAACGGTTTACATATAGCACGCGTGAGCGAGTGAAGCTAGCTCGGGACTTTGGGGCACTCGACTTGGCTGGGTTAGGTTCATCATTCCCTTCGTGTTAGGTTACTGGTGACCCCGAACGCAGAAATAGGAGAACTTTGTCATAGACGTCATGGTCACCCTAACAATATTCACAAATGTCATTCACCCAAGCGGCTAAGCAACGTTCAGCCCCTTTATTAAACGTCGCATTCAACAATTTACCTAGGCGTCCTTTAGCCATTGTATTTAGTGCCGGCGTTTAATGAACGGCCTAGCCGCCCAATTGAATAGCGTATTAAACCAGTTGGCGGCGACATACACATCATGCATTGTGAATGTACAAAATTGTTTGTCGTCCTAGACGGAACCTTATCTTCAATGCATTTAACTAGCTTTTGCCCGCGACTTCGTCCGCGCATAATTAAAAAAAAAAGTATGTAGCCTGTGCTATTCCAGACTATAATCTATCTCTGTGCCAAATTCCATCCAAATCCGTTCAGTAGTTTCTGCGTGAAAGAGTAACAAACATCCATTCATCCATCCATCCAAACTTTCACATTTATAATATTAGTGGGATTAAATGTTGTAGGTATACAGTGCGAAACCTACTACTCCACAACAACAACTGACAAATGTGACGTCACCCGCATTAAAGGCGGTGGCGGGTGTGCGGGCGGTATGCGGGCGGGTACCCGCAATCCATACGAGTTCCTAGTTGGCTTGGTGACGTAGTAAACACACACACTTTACGATCAATAATAATTATGACCATTAAAACAAGGTAAACGAAATCTACCTAAACATAACAAAAATGTTTTTTTTTTTTTTTTTATAGGACTGCGGTGGCAAAAAAGCGTACGGCCCGCCTGATGTTAAGCAGTTACCGTAGCCTATAGATGCTTACAATACCAAACGCATTGTTCGTACATTGCCGACCTGAAGGGAAGTGGGATGGATTGGGCTCACGGCTCTCTCACTCATCGAACGAAACGCAACTGTAATAGCTGCTTTACGCCGATTTCTGTGAGAGGGTGGTACCACCCGTCGAGCCAGCCCGTTTATGAGCTGCAGTCAGTTGGCTACAGCTTGGCTCTACCACCTTGGAAAACGTCACGATAACGAAACGTCACGAAACGTCATTGATAATTTAAAATCATATAAATACATTTAAGTACCTACTTGCTGTGCCTTATCATTGAATAAATATAGTTCAGTGTGCTGTGCTGAGCGAGCCTTGAATTGCAGTTATCTGTATTTGCAATAACATAACATACATATGCGTCACGACTTTTATCCCCATTCGGGGGTAGTCAGAGGCTTGAGTGGCCATACACCACCACATTGTGGAGTTATTAACCAACCCACGCCCACGCTTCACCAGATAGTCAGAACCCAACGTGACAGGTGGTGAAGCTTGTCGCCGTGTATACAGGAACTGACTATTACAAAAAAAAAATAAAAAAAAATAAAAATGTAACGTCACGACTTTTATCCCCGTTCGGGGGTAGTCAGAGGCTTGAGTGGCCATACACCACCACATTGGGGAGGTATTAACCAACTCAAAGCCCACGTTTCACTAGATAGTCAGAACCCAACGTGACAGGTGGTGAAGCTTGTCGCCGTGTATACAGGAACTGACTATTACCTAATCCCCTAATCCTAATCCTATTCCTATTCTTTCTTTCTCCATAAGTACTGCTCCTTAAATTTATTTATGTATTTATTTTGCCTATTCCCATGCTATTACGTGCTGTTATATTAATTTAGCCATTATGTAGTAGGTATAAGTATATCAGTCTATGTAATATTTTCTTGTTTATGTAATGTAATTTATGTAAGTACACCCCCGTATTATTTTTTCTTTAGATCCTCTCCATCCAAAGGTTGCCTGATAGAGATCACTATTAGTGATAAGGCCGCCCATTTTCCACTTTCTGTGTAAATTGTGTAATTATTTATAAATGTTTAATTTTCTAGTGGTGGATTAATAAAGAGTTATCTATCTATCTATCTATCCTATTTTCAATAATTTTACTTACTGACTAGCTGTGCCCGCGACTCCGTCCGCGTCCAGTCGGTGAAGCCCTTAAATTTAATTCTGTCTATCGTCTAATCTGTATTACGTCAGTCTGAATCTGTCTGAATTCGTCTGTTTGTCTGTCTGTCTAAGGCGGTAGAGTCAACCTGAGGCTGTAATCAATCAATCAATCAATCAACATTTATTAGCAGGCAACTTTGGCCCATAGATAAATACCTTACAAACTAACATAAATACAAAAATACAAGATGTGTTAGTATATAAAACTTATAACTATATTAGTATTATATTAGTAATAGATGCTCACAATAGACTGCAGCTCATATCTGGGCTGGCTCGACCGGAATATCGGCATTCAAGTAGCTAATTTATCTTCGTTTCGTATGATGAGGGAGAGAGCCGGAAGCACAACCCAGCCACCTCCCCATCCCCTCCCACTACCCCAGACCCCTTCAGGTTGGAAACGTGCGAGCGATGCCTTTGGTTGCAAGCATCTATAGGGTACGGTAACTGCTTAACAACGGGCGGGCCGTACGTTTGCTTGGCGCCTTAGTTGTATAACAAAAGTTTGACTTTATTTGTCTGTCCTAAGTACCTAAGTATCTGTATACTTATAATCGGTCTGTCTGTAATCTAGAGGTCGGTCTCTCAGTATCACGACTGAACGGTTGGACTCCAGAGCTCAATGTTTAAGTTTCAACTTGATACCCACCACATTGCTAATTCAAAGTTAGCAGGTCCTCCAGATTTATGTTTTAAGCAGGCAGTTACCCAGCAGCATCATTCCTGAGGGGTTGGAGTTCAGAGTTCAATGTATATGTTACTATTACTACTAAATTAAAAATCAGCAGGTCCTCTAGTAGTCTAGACTTACTTCTTAGGTAGGTAGCTTACCTACAGCATTAGTACTGTGGAGATGAATTCCAGAGTTAACGTCTTAAATTCCGCGTGATACAAAGACCCGCTTAATGTTTTTTTTATACTTAATTAGGAATAAAAAACTCAATTTCTTGAAGCAAGGAAGATATTGATTTAATTTTGCCATGTGGTGCAAGGCAGGCAGTGTTTGAATTTTAGTATAGCGACATCTAGTTAAGAAAAACGAAACTTAAGATTGTAGAACGCAGCAATAAAATATAAATTATTAAAATTACCACTATCTAGTCCAAATAGTGTCGGATCACACACAACGTAGGGCTCCGTAGGGCTCCGCTCTAAATAGACGTATTTCAATAACTAAAACTTGTTTTGGCTAGAATTTCTGTGTGATCATAAAAATGTACATCCTATTATTTTAGAAAAAAAAATATCCTAGATGTTAAGTTGGAACATTAGTCATATTCATGCCAAATTTCATTGGAATCAATCTATTGAATTCGAAGTTGTGCGTGTTCGAATATTTAGGTAGTTTTTCAATGGTTTGAATGTTTTGTGGCAACCCTAAACATTTTCGAAAAAATATATATCAATGATGTTAAGTTAGACTATTAGTCATATCCATGCCAAATCTCATTGGAATCCACCCGGTGGATTCGAAGTTGTGCGCGTTCGAATATTTAGGTAGTTTTTTGAATGTTTTGTGGCAACCCTGAACATATTCGAAAAAAAAAAATCAATGATGTTAAGTTGGACTATTAGTCATATCCATGCCGAATCTCATTGAAATCCACCCGGTGGATTCGAAGTTGTTCGAGTTCGAATGATTAGGTAGTTTTTTGAATGTTTTTAATGTTTTGTGGCAACCCTAAACATATCCGAAAAAAAAAATATCAATGATGTTAAGTTGGACTATTAGTCATATCCATGCCGAATCTCATTGAAATCCACCCGGTGGATTCGAAGTTGTTCGAGTTCGAATGATTAGGTAGTTTTTTGAATGTTTTTAATGTTTTGTGGCAACCCTAAACATATTCGAAAAAAAAAAAATCAATGATGTTAAGTTGGACTATTAGTCATATCCATGCCGAATCTCATTGAAATCCACCCGGTGGATTCGAAGTTGTTCGCGTTCGAATGATTAGGTAGTTTTTTGAATGTTTTTAATGTTTTGTGGCTACCCTAAACATATTCAAAAAAATCATATCAATGATGTTAAGTTGGACTATTAGTCATATCCATGCCGAATCTCATTGAAATCCACCCGGTGGATTCGAAGTTGTTCGCGTTCGAATGTTTAGGTAGTTTTTTGAATGTTTTTAATGTTTTGTGGCAACTCTAAACATATTCGAAAAAAAAAAAAATCAATGATGTTAAGTTGGACTATTAGTCATATCCATGCCGAATCTCATTGAAATCCACCCGGTGGATTCGAAGTTGTTCGAGTTCGAATGATTAGGTAGTTTTTTGAATGTTTTTAATGTTTTGTGGCAACCCTAAACATATTCGAAAAAAAAAATATCAATGATGTTAAGTTGGACTATTAGTCATATCCATGCCGAATCTCATTGAAATCCACCCGGTGGATTCGAAGTTGTTCGAGTTCGAATGATTAGGTAGTTTTTTGAATGTTTTTAATGTTTTGTGGCAACCCTAAACATATTCGAAAAAAAAAATATCAATGATGTTAAGTTGGACTATTAGTCATATCCATGCCGAATCTCATTGAAATCCACCCGGTGGATTCGAAGTTGTTCGCGTTCGAATGATTAGGTAGTTTTTTGAATGTTTTTAATGTTTTGTGGCTACCCTAAACATATTCAAAAAAATCATATCAATGATGTTAAGTTGGACTATTAGTCATATCCATACCGAATCTCATTGAAATCCACCCGGTGGATTCGAAGTTGTTCGCGTTCGAATGTTTAGGTAGTTTTTTGAATGTTTTTAATGTTTTGTGGCAACTCTAAACATATTCGAAAAAAAAAAATATCAATGATGTTAAGTTGGACTATTAGTCATATCCATGCCAAATCTCATTGAAATCCACCCGGTGGATTCGAAGTTGTTCGCGTTCGAAAATCTGAGCAAACATACACACATACAAACATACAAAAATTCAAAAAATGATAAAAATCAATTCTGTTGGTCAATCTAAGTCCCCCCCACTATTTTTTTTTAATAATATTTCGAATGTACAGACGCGACCAATTTTACATTCTTATTATACAATATGTTAAAAAAACCCTGTCCGACCCGAAAACGTATTGTTGGGTATCGAGATTAGATTCCATTTTTGTAAAAAAAAACTTTTTTTTATTTTTTTTTTTTAATTTTTCAAAAAAATAGTTTTTCATTTTTTTGGCTTAGTTTGTGTCCCACTGCTGGGCAAAGGCCTCCCATATTTTTTTGTAATACAAAAACCACGTTTACATAAAAAAAAAAAACATAAAATGACGTCATCACATACTTTGTGGTCTGAGGTGACGCCACACGATCTAACATAATTACTTCCGGTAACGGTGTTGTCATATTTTTTAAATTAGCTACATTATGTGGGAAAAAGGCAAAAAAAATGGCACTTTAAATGTTCATTAATATGTTTACTATCATGTTTTTTTTTTTAATTCTTTTATTTGGTCTTGTGATTGGGGAACCTAATTACCGGTTTCGGCTCGGACAGGGTTTTCTTAACATGTTGTAAGTATTGTAGATGATTACTACGCTACGCAACAAAATGCCTTCTTATGTATTAAATAGTCGTTTTTAAACTTAATAAACAAAGACATGATCCTACCTGTCTCAAAAAAAAAAAAAAAACCTGCCTGATGGAGATGGAGCTCTGTATGTATGTAGCAGAGTTGGGCAAAATTTAATTGCAATTAATTAATTGCAAATCGCAGGTGGTGTCACAATTAACAATTAATTGTGATTTCTTCGCGATTGCAAACAAATCAAAATTAATTGTTAATTGTGACACCACATGCAATTTACAATTAATTAATTGCAATTAAATTTTGCCCAACTCTAGTATGTAGCATATAGATGCTTGCAATACCAAAGGCATTGCTCGCAGGTTGCCGACCTGAAGGGGAGTGGGACAGAGGGAGGGGAAGAATAGGGGGTGGGGTGTTGGGCTTCCGGCTCTCTCGCTCTGTCACTCATCGTACGAAACGCAGCCACAGAATAGATAAGGAGTAACGCAGCTGTAATAGCTGCTTTACGCCGATCTTCTGTGAGAGGGTGGTACTAACCCGATCTAGCCAGCCCGTATATGAGCTGCAGTCGATAGGCTACACCATCTCCACCACCAACCCACTCGCGTGTATACCCATCTCATTTTAACTTCTCGATCTATCTTCCTCCAGGCATCACGAACCGTATCGACGTAATGGAACTCTTGGAGAAGAGGGTCAAGTCCCGCTTCTCCCACCGGCATATACTGATCTTCCCTACCGAGGGGAGTGAGGAATCATCAGAGGAGAAGTATAGAGATATGTTAGTGAAGATGATGACCATGCCGGTCCAGAAGGCTGCAAGCCCAAAGAAGAAGGGAAGGAGTAGGAGGAATACTGGTAATAATTGACGGTTGTGGTTGGTTTGACGGGCCCGTTAGCGTGGTTGGCGCGGAGGCGACTTTCACGCTGCAGGTCGTAGGTGCGATTCCTTCCCGGGACATGCATTTGTGTGCATGAACATGTCTGTATGTCTCGAGTCTGGTTGTATATGTATATTAAGTATGTATTAACAAATAAAAAAGTAGTATATGTAGTAATATCAGTTATCTGGTTTCCATAGTACAAGCTCTGCTTAGTTTGGGATCAGGTAGCCGTGTGTAAAAAATGTCCCAGGATATTATTATTATTATTATTAATCTCTAACATTTGTTAGAGACGGGTCATACTTTAAATAATAGTCATAATTTTGATATGGTCCACATATGTGACAAGGGTCACATATGTGCTTAGGTTGTGCGTGTTGGAGCGTTTAGAAATTGTTAAGCGAGATAGGAACGCGTTGCTGAACGAACAGATTAGTTTCGACACCTCTCCTTTATTAAATTTATTTTCATTCCAACAAATAAGTCACTCAATTGATTCTGCGAGTGGCGGGGGGAGTGGGGACACCGGTCGTTTTTGCTTATAAGGCGCGGCGCACGCAGCTTAGTCGCTCAGTCGCAGTCCAGCTTTCCTGAGGATGCCTCGTTTAGAGGCGAAACACGTGTCGAATTTATTTAGGATTCGCTTTGTCTGCGGAGAATTGCTAATTGTTAGGGTCCATGACTCATGACAGACATACTCTCGACTGACAGGGAGTTACGTCTTGTTGGCTTCTTCTATTATCGATCAATTCATTTGGTTTATATTATTGGAGGTTGACAATGAATTACCGTAACGAATTTAGTTGAAACTGCAGATTTATAGAGCTAAGGATTCTATAACATACAGCTCAATAATTTTTGGTCTACGACAAAAATTAACGAAGATACGACTAATTTCCTAACGAAGTTTCCTGAGCGGGCCGCGCCGGCCGCCGCACTCGCTGTGACGTCACGCGGGCTGATACGCGCTCGGCTAGCGCTAGGGTTCGGTTGTATTGTTCGCGCGCAGCGTGTTTTAAGCCTCAAAATGAGTTTACAGGAAAGTTTTCAACAAGCTAAGTCGGATAACCTGCCAAAAGTAGAAATTTTTATGGTATTCGACTACTTAAACAATAATTTAAAATACACCAGCGCCGAGACACGTGGTTGGAAACGGAAAAGGTACACTTAGGTACCTTTTCACTTACCTTTTCTGTTATGAATACTATTTATACAAAGAAACCTATTATTTTACCACTAGGTTAAGCATGGAAAGGTTCGGTGTACCTACCCAAAGTACTATAAGATATATAAGATACCTAGGAAGGTAGGTATTATCCTGTCATAAGTAGGTAGATTAGGTGTTTATCCTATTGAGTACTATTTTTATTCCTGTTTATTTTTGACGACCGCTTGGCGCTATAGTTTGAGCGTTGGCCGCTTGGCTCACTGCATCGGGTGGTTGTGGGTTCGATTCCCGCCAGAGGCAAATTTCGGAAATGGCCTTTTCGTAATCTACTCTGGTCTGGTTGTCACTGAGATCGCCCCCAGTCCATTGTATGGTAGCCAAGTATCAGCGGTGCTTAGGGGGCGTCCATAAATTACGTGAGGCATTTAGAGGGGGGGGGGGGGGGGTCGATGCAAATCTCACGTAATTTTTTCTCCGCAAAAATTAGGGTGCGTTTCCATTGAAGCGGAGCTGGGCGGAGCGGACCGTGAACTGGCCAATCACAGTGCTCGAAATCTCCACTCCGCAACAGTGGAAACAGTGTAAGCGGAGCGGAGCGGAGTTGAGTGGACTTTCGAATAAAACAAATGAACGGAGTCGAGCAGGCTGTGGTGCCGAGTGGTGGGCACGAAGCGGAGCGGAGTGGAGCGGAGCGGAGCGGACCGGAGCTGAGTGGAGCGGAGCTGAGTGGAGCTGAGCGGATCTGACCGAAGCTGAGCGGAGCTGAGCGGAGCTGAGCGAAGCTGAGCGGAGCTGAGCGGAACTGAGCGGATCTAACCGAAGCTGAGCGGAGCTGAGCTGAGCGGACTTTCGAATACAGTATATGAACACGCGGCGGATAGCTTCCGAATTTTCATCTTCTAGTAGAGAAAGATGTAAAAGCGCTGTTCTTTTCTTAACCGATAACATGACGTATGATCACTCCATGTGATTGAATTTGACTCAAATTTGACTGATCGGAACACGGCTCAATGCAGCTCAGCTTGACTCCGCCCCGCTCCGCTCCGCCCCGCTCCACTCCACCCCGCTCCGCTCCGCCCCGCTCTGCTCCACCCAGTTCCGCTTAAATGGAAAAAGTTGCCACTTTTCACTGCTCTTCTCCGCCCCGCTCCGCTTCAATGGAAACGCACCCTTAAACTGCGAGAAAACTGGGTTAAATTAAGTAAAACATGTTTCTCCACTAGAATATGGCTTTTGAAAAATCTCACCTAAGATTAGAGGGGGAGGGAGGGGGTCGAGCAAAATCTCACAACATCTTACTAAGGGGGATGGGGGAGGCAAAAATTCTCAAAAATCACCTCACGTAATTTATGGACGCCCCCTTAGTTTGGGACCATACAGATGGCGTGTAAGTCTGGCGATATTTATTATTATTATTTATTATTCCTTTATAATCTATTATTAACATAATATTATATTACCCATCACCCTACCTAAGGATTCACTATCACTACATACCTAGTATAAAACAAAGTCGCTTCCCGCTTTCTGGCTGTCTGTCTCTATGTATGCTTAGATCTTTAAAACTACGCAGCGGATTTTGATGCGGTTTTTTTTAATAGATAGTGATTCAAGAGGAAGGTTTATTATGTATAATACATGTTTAATATAGTAGAGAAACACTGATAATATTAGAGGTTTCTAATGTGATGTCGTAAATAAATACATTTTTTTGCGCTTACATTGCAAACGCTGGCTGAATCCTACGAGATAGATCAAAATAATGTACTACAGTATTGTACACCATAAAAAGGTATACAAAAAGTCCGCGATGGTATTTATGTCTATCTCTTAGGGATAACCCACAATAACCATTTTTTATCCTTTACTTTTTACGAGAAATAATGGCTTATTTACGAAGCGATTTTAAGCAATACAGCATTAATCCTTATCCAATTAAGTACCTTAAATACATTGTGCATTTAATATAGATCAATATGGCCCTTTACAGCATGTAATTTAAATGAATAACACCTAAAATAGTGAATGGCGGCGCAAGCGGGAAACCGGGCACAGCGCGAAATCAACGAGGCGAACCCGGTGACGTCACGCGCGCTGGCCGCACTTACCGCCCTTCGATATATGTCGGATACATAAAATGTGTTAGGAAATCGCAACCGATGGACCGATTTCGATGATTTAAAAACTATATTGATAAGAAAGCTTAGTTTTAACTGTTAGTGTTGGTTATGAGTTGATTTGTTGACCTATTACTGATCCTCATTCCGAGGGTGAGTGATGGGTCCCTCTCTATAATTGTTTAATAATCTCTTGCTTTGATAGGCTTCTTCTGTATCCAATAGCAGAAGAGAAGTCAATTAACGCAACGTAAACCACAACAGAAACGTAATAATAATATCCTGGGACATTTTTGTACACACGGTTACCTGATCCAAAACTAAGCAGAGCTTGTACTATGGAAACCAGATAACTGATATTACTACATATACTACTTTTTTATTTGTAAATACATACTTAATATACATATACACACCCAGACTCCGGACATACAGACATATTCATGCACACAAATGCATGTCTCGGGTAGGAATCGAACCTACGACCTGCAGCGTGAAAGGCGCCTCCGCGCCAACCACGCTAACGGGCCCGTCAACACGTGACACGTGACACGTGACGAAAAACACTAACAACGTGACTTAAAAAATAACATTAATAAACAACACATCCGAATACATGTAAATGGTGTATGGACTCTTTTTAGATTTGATAACATGTTATTATCACTATGTTTTCCGAATAAAATAAAATAAACTTTTGTCTCAATCAAAGGGCTCAAAAAATACCCGCCGCCCAGGACATCTGCAACTTATGGCCTGCGCGCACTGGCGGATGGCGGGGAGAGCATTTTGATTTTATCAATCGAATTTAAGACTTATCCAATCGAAATAAGGTATTTCAACGCTCGGTGTATGACCCCGGAGCATCTCGGCAGTTTTCTCGGTGCACCGAAGAGCACCCTGGAGCACCTTATTTCGATTGGATAAGTAATATTTCAATTGATAAAATTAAAATGCTCTCGCACACCATCCGCCAGTGTGCGCAGGCCATTAAGGTGAGCAGACGCGGCGCCGACCTTTTAGGGATCTGTAAACATGCCTTTTGAAGAACCCCATGTTGTAATGCAAAGGAAAAATGTTCAAAATATACAAAAAAATATGTTCGATAACTTTCAGCATGCAGCAGCAGTGGTAGCCGATTGGTTAAGCACGCGTCTTGCGGGCTTAAGGTCATGGGTTCAAACCCTGGCTCACACCCCTGGATTTTTCGAAATCTATGTGTGAATCATAACTTTAATATGATTATCACTTGCTTACGGTGAAGGAAAACATCGTGAGGAAACCTGCATGTCTTTAGACATGTGAAATCCACCAACCCGCACTGGGCCAGCGTGGTGGATTATGGCCTGAATCCCCCTCGCATTGAGGGGAGGCCCGTGCCCAGCAGTGGGACGTTAAAAGGGCTAAATTATTATTATTATTATTATTAACTTTCAGCAACCCAAGAAGATCTAACAGAAGACCAAACCCTACCGGTAGAAGTCCTTCGTCGTTATGACCTGGGTTCCACCGACTCTGACCCTGGTTTCGTCCAGGACTGGAACAGTCATATACAAGCACTTGGTGATGATGAGAGGGTGATAGACAGCATCGAGAAATTCTGCTATTACAGTGTCAACGAGCAGATATTTAGGAACGTCTTGGTAAGTATAATAAGTTTTAAGGTGGCAGAACTAATCTTTAGCCAATAGACTGAAAGAAAGAAAGAAAAGAAAGAAAGAAAGAAAAACTTTATTACGGTATGCAAAAAAATAAACAAAGAAAAGAAGTAACTTAACAGATTGTGCTCACCGCAAACGGACTCAATTCAGCATGTGCTGGTCGACAAGAACCAGCGCTGGTGGCGCTGGTGACTGCAGCTCATATACGGGCTAGTTCACCCAGGGTAGTACCACCCTCTCACAGAAGATCGCCTTAAAATAGCTAATTTAACTGCGTTTCTTATCGTATTGCCAACCTGTTCAAGTCTTAACGACTGCTGCCAAGTTGACAACAACCGGGACTGACTTCTTACGAGCCCTCCGAAGCACGGAGAAGCTCAGTTCAAAGGCCACTAAACGGTCACCCATCTCTGTCTGACCTTGCCGAGTGTTGCTTAACCTCCGATCGTTTACCGATCAGTGATTGCAGCTGGATATGAGCGCCGCTCTCATCAGGCTCTCATCAGTGAGGGAGCCAATCCAAGATTAATAAAATAGTCTATTCATTTTCTTATTATAATTTCTTGTTGTACGTAGTATATTATACTTAGTACTTATTCATTTTATACAGAGTGGTGACGACATTACGACCATAAATTTAATCACGATCCCTACTAGTCAATCACAATACTTTAAAATTGTCAAATTAGGTTTACATCAAAATTGTAAAGTTTAACCCCCTTATTCATAGAGATTTTGCCCAGTTTGCAATGGTTATGAAAGGCATTTTTAGGAACAAATGTGATTTGTAACTCCACTGCAGGTCGATTATAACTTTCTATGAATAAGGGGGTAAATTTTCACACAAATTAAATGAGGAAATAATCTAAACGTGACACTACATCCTTTATAATCGTCTACTGACCTCATCGACTGACCTGTAGGTACAAGGGTGGCAAAATCGCTCGCATGTCGGTGTATTTGGCGGTGCATTTGTACACGTAAAGTTAAAATGGTAGAAGTAAAAAAGCCATCCCGTGGTCTATACCTTTGAATATATTTTGATTTTCTATTATGAACGAACTACTCACGTGATACCCTTGTATGTGGTTTCAGTTATTGTCGTTATGTCGTCACCACTCTGTATACCTCTGTCTACCCTTTTGGTGAAAGCAGGCGTCGTAATGGTGTTAATAATATTATTATATTTCTTTCAGTTTGAATTAGTTTCAAAATTATCGCCAACCAAACCGTACATAGAAGCCACAGATTTAACATCGATCATAGACAAGACAGTCGCACCGGAGCATAGAGTTAAACTGCTACAATCCTTGTCTATACTCGAATTGTCTCTGGTTATCGCTATGAAACACGGAATGGAGATATTTGACGGGCAACCGATGAACTTCGAGATGGTTCTACATAGGTAAGCTTTTAAAAATCAATTTTAAACTCATTTTATAACATTGATGATGTTAGTAGATAGATATGGTACGTCCTAACATTGCAGTTACTAAACTTGTGCTCAGCGCATCACTACATGCAGCGAAATTTACACATCTGTTCGACAATTAACTTATTAAATGCATAAAATTAATTTAACAGCAAAGGAAAGGGAGAGAGGTTTTTGAGCTTCCGGCTCTCTCACTCTTCGTACGAAACGCAGCTGTAATATCTGCATTACACCGATCTTCTGAGTGGGTGGTACTACCCCAGTGGAGCAAGCCCATATAATAATAATAATATCCTGGGACATTTTTTACACACGGCTACCTGATCCCAAACTAAGCAGTGCTTGTACTATGGAAACCAGATAACTGATATTACTACATATACTACTTTTTTATTTGTAAATACATACTTAATATACATATACACCCAGACTCGGGACATACATGTTCATGCACACAAATGTATGTCCCGGGTAGGAATCGAACCTACGACCTGCAGCGTGAAAGGCGCCATCACGCCAACCACGCCAACGGGCTCGTCATATGTATATGAGCTGCAGTTAATCTACAAGAATATAATTCTACATCTGCGACTGTAGCCTAGGGGTGAACAGGTTGGGCTAGCAATCACAAGGTCCCAGGTTCGATCACCGGTGGGGCATGCACCAATGGATGAATTTTCATCTGTGTGCATAATTTACAGTACGCTGACGGTGAGGGAAAACATCGTGAGGAAACCTACCTATCCCTCGGGATTAGGTAATAGTCAGTTCCTGTATACACGGCGACAAGGTTCTCCACCTGTCACGTTGGGTTCTGACTATCTGGTGAAACGTGGGCTTTGAGTTGGTTAATACCTCCATAATGTGGTGGTGTATGGCCCCTCAAGCCTCTGACTACCCCCGAATGGGGATAAAAGTCGTGACGTTATATTATTATTATTATAAATCTTCTAGGTACACCAAGTTCGCGAACACAAACTCTTCAACGCAGACTGTACCACGCCCCGTCATACTAAAAGCGTTTGAACATCTTCAAGAACTAGAAATCATAATGCCAGTACGCACCACAGACTCAATATACAACGCAGGAGACACCACAGCCAGTCGAGTACAGAAAGAGTATAAACTCTATACTCTGGCGGTGCCGAATGAGGATATAAGTGATGCTGTGAAAGGTTTCAAGGCACTCCCCACTGAAATCAACCATTGGTACAATAATTCCGTTGTTTAGTGGTAATTTTTTCGAAGTGGCAACACTGGAGTTAATGTCAGTGTCAAAAAAGTTAGCTGACACTTGGATGTATTTTTAGGGAGAAGAATATTTTTGTAATTTATTGATTTAGCGTTAAGGTTTTGATAAAATAAAAGAGTTTTGTTATTATTTTAGTGTGTTATTATTTTATTTCATTAAATAAGTATACTATAATAATTAATAATAAAATGGGGCATTTAAAATCACCCTAGATATCGAATATTAGTAATTCTAAAGAAACTTACAAAAGTTTTCAACAAATATACATGTAACTATGTTATTTTTAAAACAATTAAGCATAACTAGCTAGGCCTTTGAAATTGATTGTAAAGCGCGACTCGCTCAGATTTTGAGTCTATGGAAGCCTGTTTAATGCCACTTAAATCTAAATATCACAAAATATACAACTTAAAATACTTAAGGTCTACTAGCGATTTGGGAGCCGGTTCCTTAACTACAGTAGCGAATAAAAATAAAATTAACCTTATTATAACGGAATAAGAATAGAAGTTTACAATTTTTAAAATAAAATGAATAATTTTAATTTTAAAAATGAATGCTAATATGAATGTTATTCCGTTATAATAATGTTCATCCTCTCCCCACCACATGTCAAAACGGCCATCATAGCGTGCCGCTACTGTAAACGGTTTTAGTCTAAACGTACTCAAAATAATACTCTGTGGTCCTGACTCCATATCTAACATAACAAGCGACCACAAGTAGACAATAGATAAATAAAATCTACTATTCTATCAACACTACTCCGCCAAGCCAACTACACACTCGGGTATAAATATCAAATGATAATAAGTCAATGATTCCGCGGTCCTTCCACCACGTAGTGGGAGCTACTACCACAGGAGTGCCCAGGCATTGGCCCAGGTTCACTACGTTGTGGACGGACCGCGGAATCATTGACTTATTATAATTTGATATTTATACACGAGCAGGTTTGTTACGAAAAAATCACCTTGTTTTAAACACCCGTATTTAAAACATGTTCTAAACATTTAAGACATGTTTTAAACACGGTGATTTATTCGTTCTGTTTTAAATCAATGATTTAAACACGTTTTAAACAGTTTTCATTTTAAATTTCCTGTTTCTTTGCAAATCTGTACCCGAGTGTCTAGTTGGCTTGGTGGAGTGGTATGTATACACATCACTGGTTAATCAAGCCACCTAATATTAGCGCGATCAATATCATTCAGATAATCGTCCTCATGCAACCTATACCTAAACCTTTCTTGACTCGCATTAATTTCACCCAATTCTTCAATTTCTTTCGCCGACAAGTCCTTATATTGCTTCCCTTTCAAATCCTCAGGAATTAAATGTTCAATCGTTACGTGTCTCCCGCCATTTTTGGGAGTGCCGCCATTTTTATTCGAACTCCCGCCAGTTTTGTTCGCGTTCCCGCCGTTTAGTTCTTGGCCCATAGAGTCTATGGTTCTGTGGAGATCGTTCTCGGGGTTGCCAGGGAGTTTGTTCAAAAATCCATGGTTTTTGAATGTCGAACCTGTAGGTTGGCTGTCGTCAACGAACGCTTGGTTGTTGAACACTTTGAAGACGCCTTTCCTTTGTTTTGTCTGCAAATAAATACAATGCACATGTTATTCTGAAAGTGTCGAAAAAAATATACTTGGTAGTCTCACCAAGAAGGAATTTGCAAGAACAAGAGTGTGGTTATGCTACATTATTCCTGATTTCTTAATTGAGGGTCTTACCATGACATCTTAACGTGGCAACTCAGTTAACTGAATAGCTCTTTTTCTACCATATGCCTACGCTTGAACTGATTCGCAATTAGTCCACAAACGTACAAATTAACGAATCAAATAGTCAGAATCTATTCTGCGTTGTCATAAAGTAATAGATCACGCTGGTCGTCTTAATAGAGGTCATGGTATGTCTTGCATAATCGAAGCAGACTTGATTGGCCTATACTATGCGATTAAAATAAGAATAGGACCGGCCTAGCGCCATGTTGTGACGTCACAACTGGAACTTGGTACGGCTCTCGGCTAACTTCACTCATAAGTACAGTACTAGGTACCGTACTTATATGAGTGAAGTTAGTTGAAAGACCGTCCTATTCTTATTTTAATCGCATTGTAGTTCACACCGACGAAACATAAATTATTGTTTCAGGGTAACGTTTCGGACAGTGCAAACCTAGGGTAGATAATATTATTATATTATTGTTATTACCTTGTTATCATGTAGTTTGTCGATGATTAAGTTGTGCCCAGTGTTGACGCCAATAGTACCGACATCCTCAATGCTGTTGGAGCGATGGAAGGGTCGTAACGCCGACACCGCTCGGGAGACGCCCACCTGTAAACAGCATTGTCGAAGTTATTTGCGTAAAAAATCTGATCTTCCTTTGAGAATATTGACTATATGTATTGTGTAAGTAAAGAGTCCTTGTGATTTTTCTTATCGTATGGTTATATGGTGGCCAAACTGGTGTCATAGTTGTTCAAGCCGGCTGAAGGCCTTTGACATGGCTTGACGACTGGCCTAGACGACAGCAACCGGGACCGACTTTTGACGTGCCCTCCGAAGTATGGAGACGCTCAGTTCAAATGCCTGTGCAAGTGTTGCTTAACCTTCTTGTAACTAAAATGTAATGTAACGACAGCGCCCTTACCATCACGTGCTATCACTATAGAAACCCAAAATGTATCGCTGCCATAAAGAAGAAAGAAAGAAAAAACATTTATTCGACACAACACGCAAGACATAGAACATAAACAAATAAAACCCGACTACTGAAAAATCGCGCTCTAAAAAGTATAAAACAAGAAAATATTCTCATCTAGAGGATAGCCGTGGTCCGTGTAGGTCCTTTAGGGCCAAATGGCATATGAACACGGACCACGGCTATCCTCTAGATGAGAATATTTTCTTGTTTTATACTTTTTAGAGCGCGATTTTTCAGTAGTCGGGTTTTAGTTTTTAAACTTACTTTTTATTTAATTATTTTGGAGTAATAGGTAACAATATATATATTTTTGAAATGTGCTCATCAAGCTCTTTCATTTGATACCACACACGGTTTCATTAAAAAATGATTTTTTTTTAGTTCATGACATTATGTCCTCTAGAGGGCGCCATATGCAATTTTATGTGACGTCAAATAGCCTATAACCAGCGCGCCATTAAGCCGCTTCTAACGATACCTCATTTGTCAAATTACGACAAGTAGTTTGGAAGTTAGGTGGGAACAGATGCACATACATACATACATACATACATACATACATACATACATACATACTTACATACATACATACATACATACATACATACATACCGGTCAAAATCATAACCCTCCGCCGTAGTCGGGTAATAAAACGGAAACAAAAATAAAAAGAGGTCAATGCGAACTGTGCCGAAAAGGAATCTTGCTCAGCATGTGCTGCGCCGTGCTGTGCCATAAACATATTAGGGTAGCGGTTCATTTAAGGTTTGCAACTGACTCGCAATCGTGTCGTAAAGGGGTTGCCCGTTCGGCTCACTACACGAGGAGGTTGCAGGTTCCGTACACACAGGAAAGTCCGAGACATGAGCCCATGGAACAGCCCCAACTCTCACCGCCAAATTTATAGAGATTTCCGCCAGTTAACAATAGTTTTACAAAGCATCTCTAGGAGACAGTGAAAGTCGATCATAACTTTGTATAAATATGGGGGTTAGCCGGCAGCCTCTTACCATCGATTCAGATATAGGATTCATAATATGTGTACAACAGTCTGGTAACTGGATGGTTAACTCACGTGTCCGTGCCTGATCCGGTGCTCGGTGATGTCGGCGCCGAGCAGCTCGGTGTAGGGGTCCATGCGGATGGGCAGCACGCGGTCGATGAGCCACAGCAGCAGCATCGTCACGAACACCCCCCACGCGATCAGGCATAGCGCGGTCAGGGACTGCACGCCCAGCAGGTACCAGCCGCCGCCTGACCACCAGTTACACTTACCGTTTTTTTTTACTATAGGTACGTTTTTGGCCAAAGTGGCCTTTACAACTTTACCGGGCAGGGGGCGAAAGCCAGGGGCGCCGGCTTTTAAACAATCTCGTGGGTGCTCATGTCTATTTGATGACTCGTTTAAAAGAACAGACTAGGAGTAGGACAAAAAGGTAATGCATTTTGTAAATGTAGGATAAATAAGTAAAAAGAAGTATTTGGAAAATGCAAAAGTGCAAACCTCAAACGCTCATGTAATATTTCCAATAATAAAATTTTTCTAACTAACTTAGAATCCCAATTGAAAATAAATCCAGGGGGCTTACCACAAGCTCCCATTGCGACTCAATTACAGGAACGTATTAACGTTTCAGCGACTTTTTGTGCAATGACGTACCTTATTGTCATGACAATAAGAAACGTCATTAAAACGTCGTTAAAACGTTCCTATAATTGAATCGCAATAAGAGCTTGTGGTAAGCCCCCAGTTTTTTAATTGGAAGTTACAGTTTAACATTGTTTAATCTAAATAAATCAATTGAAACGTGCGAGCGGGTGTGGTTGTAGAAATATTGCTCAAAGCCGATCTGATCAATTTTAATGTATGCTCTGCACCCACTATCTGGCTTTCATGGGTGCTGGAGCCCCCGAGCACCCACGGAGTCGGCGCCCCTGGCGAACGCAAAGTGCGCTCCAGCCAGTGGGGCAGGGGGACAGCTGGCTGGCGGGAGTGGCGGGTGGCATGGCACCCGCCGCTCGGTGCGGGCTGCTGTCTCTTTGAGAGAACGGGGGTAAAAAAATTACCAGCGGATCGTAACGCGACCTCACTGAGAAGATCCGGCAAGAAACTCAGCGGGCTTGTCGAATGCCTAGTTGCGTCTAGGCCCCTCCAGGCGCGTAAACGCAGTACCTAGTCGCTCATTAGGTCAAATCGCCAATACCTAGCCTAGCTTTTACCTCGTCTACGTCGACGGTAACAAAAATCTTAGTACCCACCTTTGAAGAGTCCAGATCGGCCATCAGTCGTGTCCATGGGTATCGGATTATCCGCGAAGAGTCCCACTGCGATGACACCTGCATACAATATGGAGATTTAAGGATCGTTTTAAATGGGACTAGCTAGGCCGGTAAGCCAAGATCGACAGTGTCCAGCGATGACAACGGGGCTGTACCATCGACGAGTCCCGGGGCAAAGTTTTTTACGGGACTGAGGTGTCAAACAAACGTACAGCCCGCCTGATGTTAAGCTTACCGTGGCCTTCGTTCCACTCCAGGTCAGCAACGTTCGAACAATGCCTTTGGTATTGCAAGCATCTATAGACTACGGTTACTGCTTAACATCAGGCGGATCGTGCGCTTGTTGTACCTGTTCTACTCACCCCACAAGCCGCAAGCGCCGTGCACAGCGGATGCCCCAACAGGGTCGTCCACCCTCATCATGTCGAAGAGCGGGGCAGCCCCGGACACTATGGCTGCCCCTATGAACCCTATCAGCAGGGATTCCCACGCGCGGTACAGGAAACAACCAGCTGGTGGGAGACAGAATGTCAAATTAATGAATTAGCCCCACTAATATGGTTATCATAGCTTTAATGATGATCACTTGCTTACGGTGAAGGAAAACATCGTGAGGAAACCTGCATGTCCTAGTCCCCTATAGTCGGGCCGTTATGAACTGAGTCGTCGGGCCATAAATCATTTCCCTATGTCTATCTCGCTTGCACTTACGGGCCTTATGGAGCCTCTTAGTGAAGGGCGTAACAATGAAAGAAATATATCGATGAGTAACGTTTATTATCGTGTATCTTGTTCATAAACTTTAACGAGTTAACAAAGTAAATTAAATTGCAGTAAACACATTTATAGCAAAGAAAACACGCACTGCAATTGCATTTGGTAACGACCAATCAGAAGCGTACAGATCGTTAGTGACTCATGGACACCACGTGAGCAGGTAGCCGTTTATCGATAACGGTCCCGGCGCGCTGCACATTCCTTTCTCTTTTGACGTTTATGGCCTCACGACTCAGTTCATAGCGGCTCGACTATAGTAGCATTAAGACGTACATCTTCGTCATAAAGACGTACGTTTACATCACTGACCCTAAATTGACCTCAGATTGACGTCTTTTTTTTGTCGCCGACCTTATTTGCTACTAGGGTCTTGCATGACTTGTGAAATCCACCAACACCCGCACTGGGCCAGCGTGGTGGATTATGACCTGAATCCCCCTCGCATTGAGGGGAGGCCCGTACCCAGGAGTGGGACGTTACAAGGGCTAATATTATTATTAGCCCCACTAATGGCCCACTGTTGCGCCAATGGCGTGGGTCCTATCATCATCAGCATCATCATCATGTCAGCCAAAAGACGTCCACTGTTGGACATAGGCCTCCCCCAAGGTTTTCCACAACGACCGGTCCTGTGCCGCTTGCATCCAGCGGTTTCCCGCGACCATCACTAGGTCGTCGGTCCACCTTGCCTACCCACATTATTTAATTAAAATTATGTTATTTATTGGTGGCAGAGTCAAGCTGTAGTCAATCCACTGCAGCTATACGGGTTGGTTCGACCGGGGTAGTACCACCCTCTCACTGAAGATCGGCGTAAAGTAGCTATTACAGCTGCGTTTCGTACGATGAGTGAGAGAGCCGAAAGCCCAACTCATGATAGCTCAAAATGTCTCAAATCTAAGTTTATTCTTCTTTCTTTAAAAACTGCCCTACCAGTTTGATAATTAAGTAGCGGCATTCTACGATGGCCGGTTTGACATGTGTGGGGTGGGGGGGGGGAGAAAATGAACCTTATTATAACGGAATAAGACTGGCCGTTTAAAAAAATAAGAATGTCAAAAAATGAATGCGAAAATGAATTTTATTCCGTTACAATAAGGTTCATCCTTTCCCCCTCCCACATGTCAAACCGGCCATCATAGCGTGCCGCTAGATAGTAACATCATACATACAAATAGCATCAACAAAAACAATAACGATGCAATACAAATAAAAAATACGTAAACGAGACGTAACTTAGGAAAACCCAAAGTGGAGGCCAACTGTTTTTATTTATGTCTAGGACAAAATGCACTTATTAGTTAGAATGCTGCTACCACTGCGAAAAGCCAACGAGAAGCTCCAAAATTAGCCTTTAGATCTCAAATCCCAATTCTATTTACAAACTACCCATAATTCGGGGAAATTTTGAAAGGCTGGTATTAACAGTGTTGCAAGTGTATAATATCAAAAGTGTATTGGTAGAATTCTTTAGGTACCTGTAATGGACACCAGCGATCCCAAGACACAGTTAATCAGTTCCATAACTTCAGCTTTCCCTTTGTTCTTAATCAGCGTGAACCTGAAAAAATATACATGACAAGTCATGATCAGTCTAGCTAGGCATATCCCACATATTTACAAGACTGACAGTTCCTGTATACACGGCGACAAGGTTCACCACCTGTCACGTTGGGTTCTGACTATCTGGTGAAACGTGGGCTTTGAGTTGGCTTAATACCTCCACAATGTGGTGGTGTATGGCCACTCAAGCCTCTGACTACCCCCCGAATGGGGATAAAAGTCGTGACGTTATATTTATTTTTATTTATTTATAAGACTGACTAGTCCAAAATCGAAGCAAATCAAGCAGTCCGTCTATGGCGGCGCTTACTCATGATACTTGTAAGTAATCACTATTTTTGCTCCTAAAATAATAAACCCAATTAGGATGCAATTGGTTTCGTTTTACGCAAAGAATTTGTGTTTTACCCGGATCGATATTTAAAAAAATCTTTGAATAAAGAGAAGGTTAGTAGTAAAGTAACCTGAAAAGAAACCTGAAACAAAGTCTGAAAAGAAACCAGATAAAAAACTAAAACCAGAAAAGAAACCGACGGCTAGAAAGGCTGCACCGAAAGATACAAAAAAGAAGTAGTTTAGTAGAAGTAATATTATTTATCTATATTATAAAAACCTATGGACGTACCTATGCTATGTGATGTGAAATAAACGAAAATAAATAAATAAAGTAGGGTGAACAGGCTTCTTCTGGGTGCGCTCGCTCCATCGTCGACCTCATCAATGCCCCTGCGGCAAGATTGAGGTCAAGAGCAAGCCCATTTTTTATTAAAAATAAAAGGTGCATTCGGATAATTCCGAGAGTCGGGAAAGTCCAATAATTCGGAAGTTCAATTTCCTACCATACGCTGCAATAGGTATGCATTGCAGCATTTGGTAGGAAATTGAAATTATTGGATTTTCCCGACTTTCGGAATTACCTTACCTACTTATTTTTTGAAAATATTGGAATGTTTTCTCTCTGTGAAAGTTATCCTCTTAAAACACGGCTTATTTGGCACCCTGTATACTTACATCAAACCAAAGCAACCTCCTCCGAAGGAACCCATCATGGTCATGACCGCAGCACGCGCCGCATACTGCCATTTCGCACCGCTCACCTGCGAAGATAATATACTTAACCGAACGTCGTATACATCCGCGGGTAGGTATATCGAACAATAGATCTTCGATAGTCATCTTACATAAAAAAATGTATCTTAATGCATGATTAAAATCAATCTTGATTGCTGCATATCGTTTGTTCGCTCCCCTAACCGCGTAGGTATCTCTAGCATGTGTGTCACTAGCAGTTATTGGCCAACTTCGTCCAAAAATTGGATTGTTGGGTGTCAAAAATTGGATCAGGCAGGATTGATAAATAATAACGGGCGTTCGCTTGTGGGTTGTATACTTCAACTATGCATGGACTGAGGCGGTTATTGACACCCAGACTGGGGAAAATTACTGAAGGACCAGAATGGAAATTTCGACGGTAATTGAATCCGCAACCAGCGTGCAGCGAGCCTGGTTGGCGTTCGTGACTTGCAAAAAAAATTTTACGTCACGACTTCTATCCCCATTCGGGGGTAGTCAGAGGCTTGAGTGGCCATACACCATCACATTGTGGAGGTATTAACCAACTCAAAGCCCACGTTTCACCAGATAGTCAGAACCCAACGTGACAGGTGGTGAACCTTGTCGCCGTGTTACAGGAACTGACTATTACCTAATTCCGAAGGATAGGTAGGTTTCCTCACGATGTTTTCCCTCACCGTCAGCGAACTGTAAATTAAGCTCATAGATGAAAATTCATCCATTGGTGCATGCCCCACCGGGGATTGAACATGGGACCTTCTGATTGCTAGCCCAACCTGTTCACCTAGGCTAGTCGCTTCTACTACACTAGCTAGCGTGGCTTGCACTAGCTTCAGAATACCACCGCTGCACCCTAGCACCGTAACTACCTAATCTTTAAAAAAATAAGTGTACTTATCATCTATTGTTCTCGTCTATTTACTTAGAAATAAATTCTCAACATAGCTACTTAAGTCACTGACTAAATTTATTGTTATAAAACCACAATAGATTCACAGATATTGGCGACTCCAAAATAAATATTCAAACAAGCACGTGAATTTATTGTAGTTTAAAAACAATACATTATGTCAAATTCAAATGAGTGTCCAACCACTGATCATTTGTTAAAGCACCGTTTAAGTATAATCAGTATTTGAATGACAACATACACGAGAGCTGAATAAATTATCAGTAATAGAAAAAGTGGCTATTTACTGGAATTAGCCGGTGACCGTAGCCTTGACTAATTATACAACGTTAGCGGCCAAATACTGCAATGTCGGTGAGTAGGGTTGCCAACTTTAGCGTAATTATTTTACGGGATGTTGGCAACCTGAAGGGAAGAGGGGGAGGTTGGGTTTCCGGCTTTCTCAATCATCGCATACACAACTAAAATATATATTTTTCGTCGATCTCCAGTGAGAGGGTGGTATTACCCCGATCGAACCAGTCCGTATATGTTTCTTAGGGCTATATTACATGAGGATACCAGTGGTAGCGCAACCAGTCGCTCCACCAACAAAATGTATAGAGCTGTATGGAGGATATCGCACGTGTCCGCTTGGTAGCGCAACCAATTCGGTGTCGGCTACCGAATCACGGTGGCGCCACCATGGTTGCCTCGTGCGATATCGCGCTAATAGAAATCCATATTTCCTACTTCATTGTTACTCATAGGTACAGTCAGTAACATAGGTGGCAGAAGATTCTTAATTAATTTTTCAAATCCGTAATAAGTAGTACTGTTTATTTAACAGGGGGCTTACCACGAACTCTTATTGCGATTCAATTACAGGAACGTTTGAACGATTCAGCGTCTTTTTGAGCAATGACGTACCTTATTGTCATGACAATAAGAAACGTCATTGCACAAATGGCCGCTGAAACGTTAAAACAAAACTGCTATAAGAGGTGGTGGTAAGCCCCCAGATATTGGTACTGTTTAGATCCAGAAAACTAATGGATTTAATGTAATAGGTACAAAACAGTGCAAGCGATTTAAAAACCGGCCAAGTGCGTGTCGGACTCGCACATAAAGGGTTCCGTACCACCGTAGAATAAAAAAGTAAAAAATATGAAGTTTTTTGTATGGCGACCCCCTTCATTTTTAAACTTTATTTTATTTTTAGTTTTTGTTGTTATAGCGGAAACAGAAATACACATTCTGAGAAAATTTCAAGTCTCTACCTATTATGGTTCGTGGGATACAGCCCGCTGACAGACAGACAGACGGACAGCGTAGGCTTAGTAATAGGGTCCTGTTGGCACCCTTTGGGTACGGAACCCTAAAAACTGGGAATGTTCAGTGACTTATGGGGCTGACTGTACCTACTTGTTTTTATTTTTGACGGGCCCGTTAGCGTGGTTGGCGCGGTGGCGCCTTTCACGCTGCAGGTCGTAGGTTCGATTCCTACCCGAGACATGCATTTGTGTGCATGAACATATCTGTATGTCCCGAGTCTGGGTGTATATGTATATTAAGTGTGTATTTACAAACAAAAAAGTAGTATATGTAGTAATATCAGTTATCTGGTTTCCATAGTACAAGCTCTGCTTAGTTTGGGATCAGGTAGCCGTGTGTAAAAAATGTCCCAGGATATTATATTATATTATTATTTGTAAATAGCTGTACTTAGGTTTTAAGTATAGACGTTTATAAATTAGTACCTAACTCACGGTTTAAGCATAAATTAAGTGTGACATGTAACATTCATTGTAACCGCATTGTAATTTACATTGTGTGTACAACATAGATCAATCACGTTTTTTACCATGATTTCTATGTTTTTATGCTTCTCGGTAAATATATTCCACAAGCATAGATTATTTATGGTTTCCACGAGGGCACTCAAACTAGAGATGGGTTGTACCTACTAGGTAAATTTGGGACTAGGTGCACCTATTCCTAGTATTTAAAAATACGTGATCCAAACACCGGTTCCACCTATTCCACCTAGTCTCAAGTACTTATCGGCTATGGTTCACGTACTTAGTGCTTAGATCCATAATAGGACTCGATACATGAGATCAAATGGGGACAAAAACTGCCTTTTGCTCACTTCAGATGTCGCTACTGCTTACAATATGTCATTCTCCATAGTAATTATGTAAACAAACTTGTTTAGATTAAAATTATTCCATAATATATTGATTGCGTCGTCACGCTCTCGCAATACGGTACGGTACTTGGTACTTGGAGCGTCAGCGGACGTGTTGAGCGCTAATACTAGGTGGACTAAGTACTGTCAAAATTGGAATAGGTGCCACCTAGTCTTGTAAAATACCTAGTCTTCGCGCCTGTTCTAGTATATACGACTCACCTCTAACTCAAACTAGATGAAGCATGCGAACTAATAAGTAGTGCCCGAGTTGAAAGCCAGCCACCCCCACCACAGAACAAATGTGCCCATAACTGCGTTGACGGGGTTGCCCATATTACCCCACTGATAGTGAGAAGATTGCCTTACCCCATATGTACTGCCTGAGTTGAAAGCCAGCCACCCCCACCACAGAACAAATGTGCTCATAACTGCGTTGACGGGATTGCCCATATTACCCCACTGATAGTGAGAAGATTGCCTTACCCCATATGTACTGCCTGAGTTGAAAGCCAGCCACCCCCACCACAGAACAAATGTGCCCATGACTGCGTTGACGGGATTGCCCATATTACCCTACTGATAGTGTGAAGATTGACACTCATAGCCAGCTGCGATCACTGATTGGTAAACGATCGAAAATTAAGCAACGCTTGGCAAGGTCAGTCAAAGATGGGTGACTATTTAGTGGCGATTGAATTGAGCGTCTCCGTGCTTCGGAGGGCAAGTAAATAGTCAGGCCCGATTGCTGTCATCTAGGCAGCAGTCGTTAAGCCTTGTCAGAGGTTTGAACAACTCTGACAAGGTTGGCCACTAACCAGACTATAAGAAGAAGTGAGAAGATTGCCTTACCCCATAAGTACTGCCTGAGTTGAAAGCGAGCCAGCCCCACCACAGAACAAATGTGCCCATGACTGCGTTGACGGGGTTGCCCATTGGTAAGGGTGCGATGCCGCGCGCGTAGCGGCCCAGTCGTGGGCCCAGCATCAGGGCCGACGCAAACGCAGAAGCGCCGCCTGTTTTAAACATCAGCGGTGTTAAATATATTTTTTAATGTTACAAAGGTGGCAAACAAACGTACGGCCCGCCTAATGTAAAGCAGTTACCGTAGCCTATAGATGCTTGCAATACCAAAGACATCGCTCCCACGTTGCCGACTTGAACGAGAGTGGGACATAGGGAGGGGAACGGAGGGTTGGGCTTCCGGTTCTCTCAATTATCGTTCGAAACACAGCTATAATAGCTACTTTAAGCCGATCTTAAGTCACAGGGTGGTACTACCCCGGTCGAGTCAATTACTAGACATGCGTTCAAAACGTATTAATTTTTTTGTAGTTTGGCTTTGGTACTTGCCTATGAGATGCACAGGGCCGGATCCAGCGATGTCCACGGCGCCCAGCCGCCGCAGGAAGCCGTGGGAACCCCACACCCACCCCGCAGGCACGCAGTACACCACTGTGTTCAGTAGCGAGAACAGGCAGTACGCTTTGAAGTTACACCTAGGGGCGGTAATAGTAGTTGTAGTAAAATACACTCCTTTAAGCCTTGTCAGAGGCCTTCGGGCGGCTTGAACAACTCGGATACCAGGTTGTTTTTAAGGAGAAAAAAAAGCGTACGGCCCACCTGATGTTAAGCAGTTACCGTAGCCTATAGATGCTTACAATACCAAAGGCATTGCATACATATAAAGATATATACATTATAAAGAATGATGGAGACATGTGACAGTCCTAAATAGATGGTCCTACTAAACGGAGTCCATGGACACAGTACGACTCAGTCGTTCGCGGACATTATTGTTGAAAACATGTCGGTTTAGCCAATATGGTTAACTTTCTGATGAATAATACGCATTGCAATGCCTTTAAGTTGTTTGTCGAATTGCGAGTGCGATACTAAAATAATATTTCAATAGTTTACCCCTTCTATTAGCTAATTTACCCCATGAATGGAAATAAGCTCATTAGTAAAATGTTTAGCCATATTACTGAAATAACTCTTTAAAGTAATTAGTCTCCATAAAAAAAAATGTTTCCTTTAACAAAATAATTGGCCACATCAGTGAAACAGTTTACCCCTTCCTTGAAATAATGAGCCCGCTTTATTGGTGGCAGAGCCAAGCTGTAGCCAATAGCCACCCTCTCACAGAAGATCGGCGTAAAGTAGCTATTACAGCTTCATTTCGTGAATGAGAGAGCCGGAAGCCCAACCCCCCCCCCCTTCCACTTGCTCTGTCCCACTCGCCGTCAGGTCCATCCTCAAAATTGATGGAGCGACTGGATGGATTGAAGTAATGAGCTCCATCAACGATAAGTAGTATTGACGAAATAAGTTGCATATGCCCCATAAGCCACAAGCTATAAAAAAGAGAATAGACGCTTTAGAAATGTGGTGCTGCAGAAGGATGCTTGGGATATCCTGGGCTTAATTCAGGACCACCCAGTCTATTCGTGAGAAACTTTTCATCAAGCAGCGTCTATCCTCCATCGTACAAGGCCGCATTCTCACCTTCTTCGGGCACGTATTGAGGCGTGAAAACGTCTCCGTCGAACCATTCGTGGTGCAGGGGACTGTCGAATGCAAAAGGCCACGCGGCAGAAGACTTATGCGGTGAACTGACCAAGTTAAGGCTGGTATTAGTGGCCCCCTCTATGAGTGTACCAGGAGAGCAGAGCGTAAGGAGTGACGGCGAGTTGTCAAGTGTGCTACTAACGCATAAGAGGGCGTCCATAAATTACGTGAGGCATTTAGGGGTCGAGCAAAATCTCAGCAAATCTCACGTGGGGGAGAGGGGGAGTCTCGGAAAATCTCACTTTTTTTTACTGCAAGAAACAGTATAAAAATTAAAAAAAAAAAACTGGGTTAAATTAAGTTAAACATGTTTCTCCCCTAGAAAATAGCTTTTGAAAAATCTCACATGAGATTAGAGGGTGAGGGAGGCGATCGAGCAAAATCTCACGACATGGAGGGGGGGGGGGGGTCGAAAAATTTCATGGTCACGTAATTTATGGACGCCCCCTAAGTGATGACCACGGCTACTCTGCCAAGAGTGTTACGACGGAGAAGAATAAGCCTAATAACTTAAGACACAGTATTACACTTACCTCTCCGCCATAGCCCCGCTCACAATTGTAGTGGCAGTGGTCGCAAAAGACAGCTGGAACAGGAATGAAGCGAACACCGGCCCCATGAGCGCGTCACCCACCGGTGGGTCCACTAGGAAGTCCCCCACTCCTATGAAAGGATTGGAGTACTCCCCCTCCCCGTACGACATGCCGTAACCGAATATCCAGTACGTTAGACCTGAGGAGAAAGTTTGGAATTTACTACCCTACCAAGCCAACTAGGCGCCTGTCAAATGTGACGTCATCTACATAACAAGGCGGTGGCGGTGTGCGGGAGGTGTGGCGGGCGGAAAGCCGCAGGCGGTGGCGAGTGTGCGGGCGGGGAAGACGCAATCCATCCGCGCGCCTAGTTGGCTTGGTGGTGTAGTAGATTTGCCTGATTAGATGAATTGCCTTGTCGTAATTTTGCCCGGAATCACTGGGATCGCCCCCAGTCTATTGTACGGTATCCATAGCATTGCTTAGTTTGGGAGCATAAAGCTATTGATGTGATTTGATATTTTTAGCTGTGTTCTAAATTGTTTTCCTCGTGTACGGTCTACTAAAATACAATTTTCTGAAATTGGGCAAGTAAAAACATTACCCCACGAGTATAATAGTAATAATAAAAAGTATTTGTTGTCAAGAAAAGTTTTGTAGAATATAACGCGATACTTTAATTTGGGTAATAATTGTTAAGTATTTAATTCAGGTATTATTGTTAGTAAATATAAGTCTTTTCTCCCTTCTCGTTATCCCCTATCCCCGCAGTCCCTCTTAAAGTAAAAAAGTAAAAAGTAAAGTAGGGGGATCAAACTCACCGCCCAAAGATATGTCAGCCAAGTTCTTCATCATGATGTTAGCTTCGTTCTTGATTGAAACGCATCCAGACTCCAGCATGCCAAACCCTGCCGAATAAACACACTTATAGATCTTCATACTACTGGCCTTTTCCTAAATTTACCGGGGTATCGACCGGGATAGTACCACCCTCTCACAGAAGATCGGCGTAAAGCAGCTATTACAGCTGCGTTTCGTACGATGAGTGAGAGAGCCGAAAGCCCCCCCCCCCGCTTCCCCTCCTTCCATCCCACTCCCCTTCAGGTCGGGCCCAATTGTGCGAGCAATGTATTTGCAAAAAGCGTTCTGCAAATTGGATAATGTAATGCTCACTTTAATTTTGGGCGTACCTAGGTCGATAGGCACAGAGATTGCGTCAAGATAAGTGACTTCTACCCACAGAGTAAAGACTAAAGAAAGAGGTGCCCTTATTAGACATATGTATGAAAAAAAACGTGGTCATTGTTTTTTCATTTTCATTGTTCTATCTACCGGTAAATAGTTGAACAACTCGCTTCGTTTTATGTCGATGTTAGTACTAGGCCGACCACTCGGCCGAGTTGCTTAGGGCCAGTTAGTAATTGGTCCATGCTTCTACCCATCTGGAAGGTTATTAAGTAAAGTAGGTAGGTAAACAAATACAGCTACCTACTACTGTACATTTTTTTTGCATGCTGAGGTCACCCTTAAGGGGTTATCCTCCTCTCACTATTTATTATATGAACCACAATCATGCAACCGCCGTTGATGTTCCTAAATAAATTAAAAGTTACCCGACTAAAAAGTACAAAGTTACCCCTCGGGTGTTTCTGACGGGTAACCTTGACCACCAAGCCAAACCCCCCTTCCCCTCGCTCTGTTCCACTCCCCTTCAGGTGAGCAATGTGCGAGGGATGCCTTTGGTATTGCAAGCATCTATAGCATCATAACTGGGTAACATCAGGCAGACCGTACGCTTGTTTCCCACCTTAAAAAAAGTCTGTCAGCCATTAAGGAACTTTACCAGTGATGCAAGGCGCTCATAGCCGCTGCAATCACTGATCGATAAACGATCCGAGGTTAAGCAACGCTTGGCAAGGCCAGTCAGAGATGGGTGACCGTTTAGTGGCATTTGAACTGAGCGTCTCCGTGCTTCGAACACGTAAAAAGTCGGTCCCGGTTGTTGTCATCTAGCAGTCGTTAAGCCCTGTCAGAGGCCTGCGGCTTGAACAACTCTGACACCAGGTACCAGGGAACCATACGATAAGAAGATCACCGATGTGCTCACAACAAATTATCGATAGTTTGCTAAAATGTCTGCAACATTACGCCAGTTGCCTTCAAACTAGTATTGTTTAGAGATGGGTTGTACTAGGTAAATTTGGGACTAGGTGCACCTATTCCTAGTATTTAAAAATACGTGATCCAAACACCTGTTCCACCTAGTCCACCTAGTCTGAAGTACTTATCGAGTATGGTTCGCGTACATACGTGATCCAAACACCTGTTCCACCTAGTCCACCTAGTCTGAAGTACTTATCGAGTATGGATCGCGTACTTAGTCCTTAGATCCATAATAGGACTCGATGCATGAGATCAAATGGGGACAAAAAATGACTTTCTCACTTCAGTCAGATGTCGCCACGCTACTGCTTACTGATGATGAAGACGATGATGATGATGATGATGACGATGATGACGACGATGACGACGATGACGATGATAACGATGACGATGATGATGATAATGATGATGATGATGATGATGATGACGACGATGATGATGATGATGATGACGATGATGACGACGATGATGACGATGACGATGATGATGATGATGATGACGATGATGATGACGATGATGATAATGATGATGACGATGATGATGACGATGACGATGATAATGATGATGACGATGATGATGATGATGACGATGATGACGACGATGATGACGATGATGACGATGATGACGATGACGACGACGATGATGATGATGATGATGATGATGATGATGATGATGATAACGATGACGATGATGGTGACGATGATGATGATGATGATGACGATGATGACTATGATGACGATGACAATGATGATGATGATGACGATTACGATGATGATGATGATGATGATGATGACGGTGATGATGATGATAACTACTTCCCTTTGGAGCCATTGTGTTTGTTATAAAGACAAAAATACGTTATCTCAATATTTTAACACAAAAATATCGTACTACTTGGACTAGAATACTAGTTCGCTACCATACTATGTAGACTAAGCAATCCGTAATACTCATAATAATACGCGATCGCCGGACGCAATCGAGAGAGCAACACGTCCGCTGGGACGTGTTGAGTGAAATACTAGGTGGACTAAGTACTTTCAAAATTGGAATAGGTGCCGCCTAGTCTCGTAAAATACCTGTTCTTCGCACCTGTTCTAGTAAATACGACTCATCTCTAGTATTGTTAGTTTGTTTAAGGAAAAATATATTGTTACCTACCAGATATACTTAGTACTCTCCTTTGCTATCCTTGACCTACTAACGGCCGAATACTCGTACGCAACTTAAATTTGAGAGCTGCTTAACTTTGACGCGCCATACAAAAAATGACAGATAACGACGTCTCAAACTGCTAAGTGGGACTTAATATTTAAGTAGCCTTTGAGTATTCGGCCGTAAGACATTCGGTTGTGAAATCCCACTAATATTATAAATGTGAAAGTTTGGATGTATGGATGGATGTTTGTTACTCAATCACGCCAGAACGGCTGAACGGATCTGGATGAAATTTGGCACAGAGATAGATTATAGTCTGGAATAGCAAATAGGCTTTTTTTTTAAATTATGCGCGGACGAAGTTAAAAATGATGCTAATATAATGTTTTGCGAGGGAAGGCGAAAGGACGCGATGGGAGGTTTTTTATGTTACTGAGCTGGCAAACAAGCGTACGGCCCTCCTGATGTTAAGCAGTACCGTAGCCTATAGATGCTTGCAATGACTTGAAGGGTATTCGGGCTCTCTAAGGTAAGTAAGGCGAATGCAATCATAATAATATAATACATAATTATTATGTAGGTATTTTATTTCGTTTTCATAATTTATAATCAAATGAGTCATGTCCAGTGGTAAAGATCCTAGTATACAAGAGAATATTGGATTTATTTTTCAATTACGCATCAAGTAAGTATAATTTTTATTGTAATTGCACTTTACGACTGTGAATTAAAAGTGGTTGAAATGTTATTACCTAAAACGTTAAGGTTGTAAGTTTATTGCCACGACGAATGTCTTGCTTATTGTTTTTTTTTAAGGTTTGGTCAGTGCCCTAAAATTCTGTTGCGTTAAGAATATAACCTACCTACTTCGTGCGCCTACCTGCTTCTATACCTAAATAAAAAACCGGCCAAGTGCGTGTGGGACTCGCACATAAAAGGTTCCGTACCACCGAAGAATAAAAACATCAAGTTTCTTGAATGGCGTTGGCGGCCATCTGTCAACAGTCCTCTGGCAGAGTTGGGCAAAATTTAATTGCGATTAATTAATTGCAAATTGCAGGTGATGTCACAATTAACAATTAATTGTGATTTGTCCGCGATTGACAAACAAATCAAAATTAATTGTTAATTGTGACACCACATGCAATTTGCAATTAATTAATTGCAATTAAATTTTGCCCAACTTTGTCTTCTGGCCGATAATATGCCGAACACTAACCTCTAAATTCATAGAGATTTCAGCCAGTTTACAATGGGTTTGAAAAGTATTTTTGGGAACAAATGTGATTTGTAATTCCACTGCAAGTCGATCATAACTTTCTATGAATTTGGGGGTAATAATTCACGATTTACAATAAAGAATTCAAGAAGATACCTACCTAGTTTCGCAATGGACAATGGTTAAGAGAGTTAGCCCTTGTAGCTAGTAATTATCTATCAATTAATACATAGATTTCTTCCTTAGGTACCGTAAATAGAATAACGATATCCTTTGATTGGCCAACTCGGTTGAACCTAATGTTTTCCGTCTTGCAAGTTGACCATAAACATGGCAATATTATTGCCAAAACTCTGGGAGTTTGCCCGCAAAAAGGTTAAACTTGCCATTTGAAAACATACCGTAAGATACCTATTTACGTTGTATTTAAATTGTTTCTTATTAACAAACACATTACATTAGAGACATAAAAAAACATATGAAAACATACGTCACGACTTTTATCCCCATTCGGGGGTAGTCAGAGGCTTGAGTGGCCATACACCACCACATTGTGGAGGTATTAACCAACTCAAAGCCCACGTTTCACCAGATAGTCAGAACGTAACGTGACAGGTGGTGAACCGTGTCGCCGTGTATACAGGAACTGACTATTACCTAATCCCGCGGGATAGGTAGGTAGAGACATGTAACTGTCCAAAATAGTATGTCCTACTAAACGGTGACCATGGACTCAGTATGACTCAGTCGTTCGCGGAAAATAATGGCTCTCTCACTCATCGTACGAAACGCAGCTGTAATAGCTGCTTTACGCCGATCTTCTGTGAGAGGGTGGTACTACCCCGGTCGAGCCAGCCCGTTTATGAGCTGCAGTCAATTGGCTACAGCTTGGCTCTACCACCTTGGCTTCCTGATGTTATCCAACAAATATTATAAATACAAAAGTGTGTATGTGTGTGTGCGTGTGTGTGAATGTTTGTTACCACCACATAGGTATTCCTGATTTTAGAGTTTGTAAACAAACTTTTCGCCATTTTATAATATGTACCTACATATTAATAGCGAATTAAATATTAAAGCGACTGTAGCCTAGGGGTGAACAGGTTGGGCTAATAATCAGAAGGTCCCAGGTTCGATCCCCGGTGGGGTATGCACCAATGGAAGTATTTTCATCTATGTGCATATTTGACGGGCTCGTTGGCGTGGTTGGCGTGATGGCGCCTTTCACGCTGCAGGTCGTAGGTTCGATTCCTACCCGGGACATGCATTTGTGTGCATGAACATGTCTGCATGTCCCGAGTCTGGGTGTATATGTATATTAAGTATGTATTTACAAATAAAAAAGTAGTATATGTAGTAATATCAGTTATCTGGTTCCCATAGTACAAGCTCTGCTTAGTTTGGGATCAGGTAGCCGTGTGTAAAAAATGTCCCAGGATATTATTATTATTAATTTACAGTTCGCTGACGGTGAGGGAAAACATCGTGAGGAAACCTACCTATCCCTCGGGATTAGGTGATAGTCAGTTCCTGTATACACGGCGACAAGGTTCACCACCTGTCACGTTGGGTTCTGACTATCTGGTGAAACGTGGGCTTTGAGTTGGTTAATACCTCCACAATGTGGTGTATGGCCACTCAAGCCTCTGACTACCCCCGAATGGGGATACAAGTCGTGACGTTTTAAATACATATTAATACATCTAATCATTTAATCGTAGCCTACTATTTTTTACTTCCTTTTATTGACTGGAGCTCATATATGCTCATATATGGCTCGACCGGGGTAGTACCACCGTCTTACAGAAGATCGGCGTAAAGTAGCAATAAAAGCTGCGGTTCGTACGATGAGTGAGTTAGCCGGAAGCCCAACACCCCTTCCCCTCTCTCTGTCCCACTCCCCTTCAGGTCGGCAACGTGCGACCTATGTCTTTGGTATTGCAAGCATCTATAGGCTACGGTAACTGCTTAACATCAGGCGGGCCGTATGCTTGTTTGCGACCTTATAGTAAACATTACAAAAAACAAAGAAATGCAAAAAACTATCTACGTATCCTCCTCGGTAGGTAAAAAAGAGGAATGCATAATGTCCCCGCCAAAAAGTTAAATCAGCCATTCCATTGGACGCCTAGCCTGTTTATTAAATGTCTAGGCCGTAAGTTGAATAACAACGTCTAACGAGTTGGCTGGTTGTAAGCCTTAGTTATTGTTTTGCACAACCAAATAAAATTAATATTTAAAAAAAAATTGGAACATACCAGTCTGCATGGTGAAAATAATGAACGATGACGTCAGGATCCAGTTGGTGTCCTCCACGTCTATTTCGAAGCTCTCTTGCAAGTTCACGGTGGTGTTGGTAAGGTTTGGGGACCTGAGTCCCACGCGGGGGAACATAGTCCAGTTCAAATCCATTTTGATGCCTTAACAGCGGTTTAAGAAAAAAAAAACAACCTGTTTACTTTTTTTTATTACAAGAAAAAAGTTTAGTTTTATTGACACTTTTTTTTAAATAAAGTTTTTGTTCGTTTATTTTTCGACACGTGAAGCGGTTTAAGAAAAAAACCGACCAGTTTCCTTTTTTTACAAGAAAAAAGTTTGACACTTTTTTAATAAAAGTTATTGGTAGTTCTTTTTCGATAAGTCGAGTTTAGTGTTGATAATTCAGTCGACTAATTAATTTTCCGTAATATAAACATGATGAGTAAGTATAACTACTTGAGATAAGTAGGACACGTTCAAGCAACACTTAGGTATTTCAACCGCGATCCATTTATCGTGAATTCATTTTTTAAAAGTTCCCATTATTTTTTTATTGAATAGAATTGTCACTTTATTTTATCTATGTCCATTTTACAAAAAAAAAAAAAAAACGTTTAATTTTTTTTTACCCCATTCACAACACTGCTTTCAGTCTGAAGCCGAACGCCAAAATGACGAATTTCTTTGAGCGCTGTTTTATAAGAAACCGGTAGATCCAACTGTCGCGTGACCGCTACGAGCAAACAAGTTAACCATTTAGTTTTACTGGTTAAGGGTCATTATGACGTCATTAGGTCTTGTAACATTACCTGCAAGTGGGCGTCCATAAATTACGTGAGGTGTTTTTTGTGATTTTTCGACCCCCCTCCCCTTTGGTGAGATTTCGTGAGATTTGGCTCGACCCCCTCCCTCCCCCTCTAATCTCACGCGAGACTTTTCAAAAGCCATATTCTAGTGGAGAAACATGTTTTACTTAATTTAACCCACTTTTCTCACAATTTTAGACTGTTTCTTGAAGTAAAAAAATGCGTAAGATTTGCCGAGACCCCCCCTCTCCCCCACGTGAAATTAGGTGAGATTTTGCTCGACCCCCTCCCCCCGAAATACCTCACGTAATTTATGGACAAGAAAGAAATTTAAGAAAGAAGAAGAATTTTTAAGAAATCTACAATGTTTTTCTAGATTTTCAAAATGTAACGTAACGTCGCGACTTGTATCCCCATTCGGGGGTAGTCAGAAGCTCGAGTGGCCATACACCACCACATTGTGGAGGTATTAACCAACTCAACGCCCACGTTTCACCAGATAGTCAGAACCCAACGTGACAGGTGGTGAACCTTGTCGCCGTGTATACAGGAACTGACTATTACCTAATCCCGAGGGATAGGTAGGTTTCCTCACGATGTTTTCCGTCACCGTCAGCCGTCACCTAGATTCTCAAGTACAGAATAAATAAATAATAATAATATCCTGGGACATTTTTTACACACGGCTACCTGATCTCAAACTAAGCTGAGCTTGTACTATGGAAACCAGATAACTGATATTACTACATATACTACTTTTTTATTTGTAAATACATACTTAATATACATATACACCCAGACTCGGGACATACAGACATGTTCACGCACACAAATGCATATCCCGGGTAGGAATCGTACCTACGACCTGCAGCGTGAAAGGCGCCTGCGCGCCAACCACGCTAACGGGCCCGTCAATATATTGCCAGAATAAATATATCGATCCCGCAAACCCCGATGCCGTGACTGCTTTGACGACCGACCGCTTGGCGCAGTAGTTCGAGTGTTGGCCGCTCACTGCATCGGTTACGGGTTCGATTCCCGCCACATGCAAATTACGGAAACGGCCTTTTCGCAACTTGCCCTGGTCTGGGTGTCACTGGGATCGGCCCCAGTCCATTGTACGGTAGCCAGTACAAGCGTTGCTTAGTTTGGGACCATACAGTTGGTGTGTCAGTCTGGCGATATTTATATATTATTTAAAGCGGTTGATGTAAATGTATGTAGGCATATAATACTACATAAGGTAAGTATTATACAATATGTTAAAAAAACCCTGTCCGAGCCGAAACCGGTATTTAGGTTTCCCAATCACATGACCAAATAAAATAAAAAAAAATATATATTCATGATAGTAAACATATTAATGACAATTTAAAATGCCATTTTTTTGCCTTTTCCCTCAAAATGTAGCAAATTTTAAAAATATGACAACACCGTTACCGGAAGTAATTATGTTAGATCGTGTGGCCGGCACCTCTGACCACAAAGTATGTGATGACGTCAGTTTATGTTTTTTTTTTTTATGTAAACGGGGTATTTGTTTTCCAAAAAAATATGGGAGGCCTTTGCCCAGTAGTGGGACACGCCCTATGCAAAACAATAACATATTTTTTTCAAAAAAAAAAAAAAAAATTAAAACTTATTTTTTTTTACAAAAATAGAATCTAATCTCGATACCCAACAATACGTTTTCGGGTCGGACAGGGTTTTCTTAACATGTTGTATAGATGTTCAGTACATGAGGAAGACGTTTTATCATTACTTGCTCTCATTGACCCGAATACATCGGTAATTTACGAAAAATTTGCCATTTATTTATTTCGACAATTTACTTTTCCCTACCCAAAGATATTACTAAGATAGAGGGAGATATTTGACTGACCAAAATAGTACGCCCAACTAAACGGAGTCCGTGAACATAGTACGTGCTATATCGCATGACGACACCAGTGTTAGCGCAACCAGTCGCTCCACCAACAAAATGTATAGAGCTGTATGGAGGACGCACCTGGTGTCCGCTTGGTAGCGCAACCACGTGTCGGCTATTGAATCACCCGCTGGTGGCGCAACCATGGTTGCCTCGTGCGATATCGCACTACGACTCAGTCTTTTGCGAAAAATAATGTCGGTATTGCAAAACAGCTCATCTTCTGGTCAACAATAATAAATAATAATATTAGCCCTTTTAGCGTCCCACTGCTGGACACGGGCCTCCCCTCAATGCGAGGGGGATTCAGGCCATAATCCACCACGCTGGCCCAGTGCGGGTTGGTGGATTTCACATGTCTGACATGCAGGTTTCCTCACGATGTTTTTCCTTCACCGTAAGCCAGTGATAATCATATTCAAGTTATGATTCGCGCATAGATTCCGAAAAATCAAGAGGTGTGAGCCGGGGTTTGAACCTAGGACCTTAAGCCCGCAAGACGCGTGCTTAACCAATCGGCTATCACTATAGATGGGGAGCCGTAGAAGGGGTTTCTGGATTTGCACGAGCGCGTTAGATTAAGATAAGGGAGATAGCTTACATATTGATAAGAACCTCAAAAAATTATAAGCCCTTAATATTGGTGGGTTTGCTCAGGGGAACCAAAAAAAATAATAGACCATCTTAAAATAATCGAACTCGACAGATTAAGATAAGGGTATTCATTACTAGCTGAGAAGTGTCAAAAGTGTCAATTTTGCTAATTTGATCGTCAGTCTAAGAAATGTGAGCATCTGGAAGTTTCACTTATACACCCCCGCAGATTTTTTTTTAAATATATCATTTGATTTTAAGCAGTTACCGTAGCCTATAGATGCTTACAAATTCTGACGCGCTCGAGTATTTTTTTTTTTTTTTCAATTTATCATCTTGGAGCATGAAAGGTATCAATATCTGACACGCTTGAGTATTTTTATGTCATTGCTTTTTATACATAACTTTTTTTTTTCATGTATACGCTTCCCCCACCGCTGAAAGTGGAAACATCTAGAACAATGTATTCTTCCTATCATCTCATCTACCGAATCTACTAGGTTTGGACGACGCTCGTGCAAATCCACGAATTGCACGCTCGCCTCCCCATCTACTACTTCTGACTGGTGAATAATACGCAAAAAAATATCTTGACGTTGATTGTCGAATTGCGAGTGTGGTAAAGATGTGTGAATGTCGCTGCATGTAGTGGTGCGCTGAGCACAAGTCTAGTGATTGCAATGTTAGGACGTACCATATCCGCTAAAATAATACATCAATGTCTCTATCGATAGTGCGGTTCTAGGTTTGATCCTCAAGGCGGTATTATTATCTATCTACTTGTTAAGCCTAAGGTTGAGGCCATGGACCAATAACATAAGACGCCATGCGGTATGGTATATGGTTTCAAACTAAGCAACGCTTGTACTATGGCTACCGTACAATGGACTGGGGGCGATCCCAGTGACACCCAGACCAGGGCAAATTACGAAATCTCACGAAATTTGCCTCTGGCGGGAATCGAACCCGCAACCACCCGATGCAGTGAGTCGAACGACCAACGCTCGAACCACTGCGCCAAGCGGTATTATAGCCGGCGCACACTCGGGACGGCAGAGGAGAGCATTTTATTTTTTATCAATCAAATTTAATAGGTACTTATCCAATCGTAATAAGGTATATAGGGTTATTGGTAAAACACTAACAACCTTGCAGGGGCGTATTACTGACATCAAAAACAACTACTTTTGTTCTATGACTTTTTACAAAAAAAAATAACACTTTATAAAATGTATGAAAAAAAAAAAATACTCATTTAGAGGAAAGCCATGGTACGGCGTTGTATTCCACTTTACTCTAAAGTACCTAAACGTACCACGGCTATTCTCTAGATGAGCATATTTTCTTGTTTCATACATTTTAGAGTGTGATTTTTTGTTAATTTTTTATTTTATTTTGTAAAAAGTCATAGAACAAAAGTTGTTGTTTTTGATGTCAGTAATACGCCCCTGCAAGGTTGTTAGTGTTTTACCAATAACCCTGTATATTTCAGCGCTCGGTGATCGACCCTGGAGCATCTCGGAGCAGTTTTCTCGGTGCACCGAAGAGCACACCGGAGCACCTTATTTCAATTGGATAAGTATTAAATTCTGTTGATAAAAATGAAATGCTCTCTCTGCCATCCTCAGTGTGCGTCGGCCATTAGGGAAGTCTGCGAATTGCGTTGGTCCAATCCATAGACAGTGGTTTTTTAGGGTTCCGTACCCAAAGGGTGCCAACGGGACCCTATTACTAAGCCTACGCTGTCCGTCTGTCAGCGGGCTGTATCTCACGAACCGTAATAGGTAGAGACTTGAAATTTTCACAGAATGTGTATTTCTGTTGCCGCTACAACAACAAATACTAAAAATAAAATAAAATTTTGAAATAAAGGGGGTCCCCATACAAGAAACTTGATATTTTTTATGTTTTTATTCTACAGTCTACTTGGCCGGTTTTTTTACTCTTTGGGTTTGGCATATGCAATGCAGTGGTAGGTAAAGGTGAGGTGCTCATAGCCATCCGTCCATGCCCATTAAGGTCGGCAACGTGCGAGCAATGCCTTTGGTATTGCAAGCATCTATAGGCTACGGTATCTCCTTAATAACATCAGGCGGGTTGTACGCTTGTTACCTTAGTCGTATAAAAAAACCTAGAATTATGGAAAAATCCAGTAAGCACTTAGGTATCACATCTATTTTCGTCAGTGCAGGTAAGTACCTATTTAAATTCGATCTAATCACAGAATATTCGGAAATATACTGAAAATCAGTTTAAAAACTGGTTATAATCGGTTTCGTTATTTGCAGGTAAAGACGCTAAAATTTGCGCTCACTCGCTAATGATTGCGATTTATTACTCGATACAATGATAGTATCGATTGTCGTTTAATTTGTGCTTCACGTGCAGTGGGCATCACTAGTGATAGATATGAACTGCTTTTAACTAAATACATAATAGGTAAGGGCCTTATCAGACTAGCGGTTTCAAAGCGGATCAAGTACGCAGCGAACACGCCGCGGGTATGTGGTCAACTTTTTAATAGTTTTTTGTTAAAGGTTGCCAATTGCAGCAACAGTTGCCGCGGTTGTTTTATATGAAAACAGCTAGTTGCGAGTTGCCAGTTGCCGCAAAAGTTGCCGGTGTGCATAGCCCCTAAGGCCCTTTTCTGATTAGTCGGTGCAGCAGCGGCGGAGCGACATCAGCACGCTTGGATGTCGAAAGGATACCGCGCCGCCTCCACTTTCGCAAAGTATGTTTGCAGAAAATTATGCAAATTGCAGAGCCGCGTCAATATTATGTCGCGAAATATTTTAAAATGTAAAATAAATAGTTAAAGCGCCATCTAGTTTTGAATTGGGTAATTAATATAAACTTTAGTTTTCTAGTAACCAAGACTTTATGTTAGTTTAGCTATTTGACCATAGATGTCGCTATTTAAATAAACTATACTAGTTTGGCTACTGAATAACAGATGGCGTTACTAGTTATAACGTAATTTGTCCGTCAATCGAGTCAAAAAGTAACCATCCATCGCAAAATAATAATGGATTGTGCATCCATTGTTATTTTGCGATGTGATTCAACGAAGTGATTCAACATTTCTAAAATTCGTCGGGAAAAGATTCTTTAACCAATTTAGTAACGTTTGTTATTGGCTTATTAAACTATGGAGAACTTTCATTCCCTATTTTCATCCCCCTTGTGGTTTGAATTTTTCAATATCGCTTGTTATCGCTTGTCTACGTCATAAAACATACCTTCTGTCCAAATTTCATGCCTCTAACTTCAGTAGTTTCGGCTCGGCGTTGATGAGTCAGTCAGGATTTCCCTCTTTATAGTAGGTATACTTACCATCTTTATATGTAGAGTTTTTAGCCCGTTTACAATCGTTTTGTAGAGCATTTCTAGGAACAAACGTGATTTGTAATGCCATTGTAAGTCGATCATAATATCATAACTTTCTATGAGTTACTTACTATATTAGAAGGTATAGATCAACGGTCGGCAACAGGCGGACCGCGGTCCGTTTGCGGAACGCGAAAGGTCGAACCTCGGACCGCCAAACATGTCGCAGAAATATATGAAAATTGCAAAAAACTAGCTATCAATTTGGCCACTATGTTTGGCTCGACAAACGTATGTATGTGAATCATCTTTTTCAAAATGTTTTTTTTGAAAAACAAATACCGTCGGTGCAGTTTCTTACATTAATTTTAGGTCTTGTGTTTTATAATTCTGAATTTTATTTGAAACCATACAATAAATAGGTAGCACTTAAATTATTAACAGTTGTATTTTTCTGGACCTCGTTAAAATTTTCCCACAGTATCCGGACCCCACCTAAAACTACTTGCCGACCCCTGGTATAGATTATCCCGGGAAATGAAATGATTCTCTTATACTTCTTTTATTTTACCTATGTTCTCAACAAACTTATTAGGTTATTTTCAACGATCACAGCAATCGCAGTGTTTGGCGCAGTGGTTTGAGCGTTGGCCGCTCGTCTCACTGCATCCGGTGGTTGCCGGTTCGATTACTGCCAGAGGCAAATTTCTGGGACGGCCTTTTCGTATTTTTCGCTTTACGCAGCTCTCTATGTAGCTACTTTGCGCCGATCTTCTGTGAGAGAGTGGTACTACCCCAGTCGAGCCAGTCGATATACAGCTTGGCTTTATCACCAGTACCTAGCTATGTCATAATAAAAGTACATTCTTGCCGCGACTTAACGCTATCCATTATTAAACCATTTTGTACACATATTACAAAACTCATAATACGTGCTTATTATACCTACATAACAATTCGAAAACTACCTCATCACACCGCAATAAAGTCCAAATTAATTTGACCTGATCTTACAAAAAGGTTGCGTTCTTTTTAAAATACGATCAATCAATGCAAATTAAATTTTAACGTTCACAAAATAAAGTTCGAAATTCTTCACTGTATATCGTTTCAGGATTATCGAAGTAGTTATAATGAAAAGTATATTTTGTGCTGAGGGTATAAGATTGATTTTTCCCTGTAGATGTTACACAATATGAATTACCTCCTAAAAGGGGCGTGGCTATCCGCAGACGGTAGCCGAGCGCCGCACACTCATCAGTACACAACCGACATTCGGACGTTCCAAATTCGAAATTTGAGATTCGAATTTCAAAAATCGCGCAGTGGCCAGTGTCAGTGTGTGCAGTGATGGAATCAGAAATAAATAAAATGACCAAGATCCCGCCGAAAAACTTCTCGATCGAATCGATTGTAGGTATCGATAGACGGTCGCCGGAGATTGATATCGAGAACAGTATTTCGCAAGATTACGCGGCGAATACCGATCATTCTGAGGATGAGGAGTTGAAGGTTAGGGATGGGAAAATGGGATATTATTTCCAACAGAATCGAGTACCGAATTTTCCGTTTTTCATGTCATATGACAAGAGAATGGGCGGGTTTCAAAATGAGTCGGGGACACAACAGGAGGAATTGAAGCGGGCGAGCCCGGGGAGCGTGCGGAGTGAAGTTGACAGCGACGGAGTGGACGACAGACCTCACGGTGAGTTCTAGATACCTAACAGCTATAAAAAAAAAATAAGAAAAAAAATACCCGACGCAGCGCAACCGGTGTTATAAGTTTCAATACTTTATCTGTTATTCTATGGCTTCGTTAAAAGCGAACGGGTGCACTTAATTTAGTGCTTTTGTTTTGATCTTAGCTTAAGCAGTTTTGTAATTTTTAACATACCTACCTACTACTATTGATTTTAATATGAATGGCGGCTGGTTCCTATTTTTTTTTTCTAGTCCATGACACTATTCCACTCTTTGGAAAAATGCTTACCATTTTCTCTGTCCTACAATTTCTAAAATAAAATATTGGTGATCACGATTCCTGAATTAATTAACTAACAATTCATAAAGCTAGGTACGACTAATAAAAATATGATCCAGGAATCAATTAAATATTTAGTCCGGTTGCCAATAAAATATAGAAAGAAAGAAAGAAAGAAAAACTTTATTACGACTAGCAAGACAAAACAATAATAAATATAAAAAGAAAGAAAAACAATTATCGACTATGCTAGCCGCAAACAGCATGTGCACTGCATGTATAGCACTCAATAAAAATAGTTAATGGATAATAAAATTAATTAAAGTCTAGTTTTATCGCTAATCCTTTCTTGCATATGAAAATAAAATAAAAGCAATAAATAATTTACTAACAATTTTATTAAAACAATATTCAGATGGATCTATGTAGATACCTACTCTGTCTGTTACAAACAGAAGTCATACAATTTTGTGTCGTGCTGGTCTATGGACTGATCCCTCTTGCATTAAGGGGGGGCTTTAGCCTTAGCTTGCTCTAATAACAAAGAAAATCTTATCTATAAACTATTAATAACAGACTGTTTATATTATTGGCGTAAGTAACATAAAAAAAGGTTTTTATATTTTTCGTCGTTCAAAATCCTTGAAAATTAGTAAAACCATAAAATAAATGTCTCTACTTTTATAAATATTGTTTTGTAGCGGTAAATATGTAATAGCGGTAATAATCGGGGTCCGTTTTACAACGCGCCGGCCGCCGGTAAAAGCTCCGTCGGCCGCTTTGAAGTTTTATAAGTTTACAACCGACGGAAAGGTACCGAAATATAACTGTTTTAGATTTAATATTGGCGTGGTATTTTATTTGTATTATGATGTCAGCATTTTATCCAAGTATTTTTATTTTTTGGCTTACCTATTAATTATAAGAAGCGCACTTAATACTTAGTTTTTTATTATTTTAAATTAAATAGCCGTGTTTCTTGTTTTAAAAATCATGAAAATATTACATGCCTGACTTTCAGCTATTCAGTGCAGTAGTAGTTAGATAGTTTGCTACGTGGAACCTAGTTCCGACGGCGGCGTTTTATCTTATCATTAAGTTACTATCGTTATTTTTACTCATTCACTTGACAAAAATAATCCCAACAAAAATAATAATCCTCTAACTTTATAACAAAATATTAAATTACGAAACAAAAACGTGAAAATAGAGTAACAACGACTCGATCCTCTATTAAAACAAGAGTAAACTTAAATCTGAGTAGTAATACAAAAACAACTTCTTAATATTTAAACCCATATTTAACTAATTTTAATCTTATAATCCTTGGAGTGTTTGTATCAAAAGCGATTATCATCATAAACACATCGTCGACCCTCCGTATTTACATAATAAAAACTCAATTGGGCATCAGATTGTTGACAAAATAAAGCCATTTAGGAGGCGGGTTGAAAAAACGAGCCCAGTTGGGACCGACACCCTTTGTTCATTTTTTTTGTGTATGGCGATGAAATTTCGCTTGTCTGATGATTTTGTGTGAATCATTTAAGATTTGGAAAAGTTTTTCCCGATTAAGTTATTTTTTGGAGATTGAATTATCTTAATTTAATGTTTTGCAAGTGGCACAGGACCGGTCGTTGTGGAAAACCTTGGGGGAAGCCTATGTTCAACAGTGGACGTCTTTTGGCTGACATGATGATGATGATGTATGTTTTGCAATTTGATATTGATTTTGATTGATTTGATACACAAATAATTACGTTTGAAAAATACTCAACTGAATGAAAACCCTATAATCGCGTTGAGGTTAAGATTAGTTTTATTTTAACAAGATTTGTTATGTGCCTATGAGCCCTCGTTGGATCATTGGCTCTAGGCACCTAATAGAAAAACACAATTCTTTACAAATACATACAGTAGTCAAGCAAGCCACTTACATGACATAATATTATGTAGTTTATGGCTATGTTAATTTATAAGAAACAGACCAAAGAAATAACTTAACGCTTTAATTAAGACAAATAGTCGTCACCGAACGGTAGCAATTTAACTCCCATATTGTTAGCTACTGTTCAATGAGAACACTATTGTCCGCCATGCTAGCTCAGCGTGACGTCTGTCAGATTTGCCGCCAAAATGCCGAGCATAGACAATTTTATTTTGAAAAGAGTTATTGTCCTTGTTGGCACACAAACGTATTGTCTTTGCTCAATTATGGAGTGGTGTATTGTGACCGCGCTTTCAATGTTTTGGAATTTCTCTTTTATTGCCGTCGCTCATTTTGTCCTCAGAACTATTTAATATTTGGTTTTACTGCTTCCACATTTTAGTGAATTCACGTTCTTAGAATATTTTACTATTTGTTGCGGTTTATTTTCTTTTTAGGCAAACTCATTCCCTAGATTTTAATATACATGTTACATATCTAAATAAACTACATTCTACGCTACCTAAGTGCTGCATTTTAGGCCGGCCATTAGTCTAAAGGCCTGTTTCAGAATCGTCAAATAACTTTTATCCACCAAATAAATATTACCTTTTTTTCCAAAGAATATCTGTCAAAACGCCATATTTATTTGATGGATAAGAGTTATTTGGCGATTTGAAACAGGCCCTAAATATAGGTATCTTTGTACAATATTTATTATATTATCATCTACATAGAAAACAATTATCACAGACAATCACTTCGTAAGCATTTATCGTTTTCACTTTGGGACATATCATAAGCAAATATGATTAGCTATTGACATGGTATTTTAATGATTTTCTTTAGTCTGGATGGATAGATAGCACTTTATTATTCCACAACTAGAAAAAGGAAAACAAACATTCATAAAAAAAAAATGCATGTTACTGATCTCCTCTTTCCATGGCTCCCGTAGCTATGAGCGTTACATAGCCCGGATCCAGTTAGCGTGTATATTATTTATGCGTATCCCCGGGAGAAGTTATAGCGATGTATCATACAACTAGCAGCTTCCAGTAGTATTAATAACCCCATCTCGTAGTAATGAGGGCCCATGATGTTCACGCTCGCCTCGCTATGAGCGGCATGATTGAAATATTCAGCTGCGCGCACAGTAGGAACTTTCAGCTTACATTTACAAAGGTTTATTAAAATCGTCAATTAAATTATGAATACATAGCGACGAAAGCATATTAACACTGTTTTGAAATTGATTAGGTATGCAACGGTACTAAATGAAAAAAAGAACACAATTTTACTATTACGTAGGTAACGTAATAATATGCTGAATATAACATCGAAATGTTAAAAAGATAATGAGAAAAATAAAGTTCAAGTTTACAGAAAAATCTATCAATACATTTTTGCGCGTTTAATGTTGTTAATTAAATTTAGTCTTAATAATAAACTAGGTACCTAGGTATCACTTGAAAGAATATAAGACAAAGAAAATAGCATAATACATTTTTACATAAATGTCACAACAATACGACTGCGCCAAAATTAATTATTATCACCGATGACTAGCCTACTAATAAATCTACATACCTACCTAAGTAGGACACTGAAATCTTATTTATTAAATAAAAACAATGTCAAACCAATTCACTTCCGCCAACGCATTCATGAAATTTCATAGAAAACCAAAATAAAATCTATGTTGCGTAAAATAATCTAGAACAAGGCCCCATTGTGCCTCGAACCTTACCCAAACGAGCTTTCAAGCTCATGAGCGAAAGAGACAGACGATTATGCCCCGCCCTGATTGGTGGGGATAAAAACGGCGGGCCGTTATTGGCTAACGCATTATGGATTTTTAGTGCGAGGCGGCGCGGCGCGCATCGAAAACAGACTCAATATTTGACAGTTTAAATACTTTTTGTGCGCGGCGACGGAATTAACTCTGTTTACTTTTTTAACGAGTTATCCAGTAAAACCTTTTTGTATACGCAAAGACAATATTGTAGCTTTTTTATTTACTTTTTTTTTGTACAAAATTAAAATACAGTTATGGAAACGTGTAGAAATTATACGATGGCACACAATTCAGTTAGGGAGCCGTTGACAGTCGATTTAATGCCTAAATACAGTGAATTAAGCGTCCATCATACCCCACCATCATCACCTAGGAGTAAAGGTAAGTTATTTTAGAGCTTTGAACTTAAACCTACCTACTTAATACGGTATTTAGGATTGAACTAGGTATTAGTGGCCACTGCGTAATCAAATAGGTAATGATAATGGAAATTGGCGGTTATATTGCAGTAATTTAGAAGTCAAACTTAATATTGTGAACTAATAATTTAATTATAAAATAAATTATTGCAATACACACCTGTCTTATAAAATACCTGCCGACACCAGTGCCACAAACTTATCTAGATCGGTGGACAAAAGAGGAACTAAAGTTGTCAAAAGAGAAATGTCATATTCTGACAATCGTGTATTGACACTAGCGACGTTCTACGGGACTTGAATCTCTTAACAATTGTCTATTGCGACACCAACGGTCTCTAATAATTAGGTACCTTCGTGAACTTTTACCTAATTAAATCCATGGCGGTTGAGTTGTCGGCCATCTTTTAGCAGTCCTCTGGCCTTTATTAAGAGAGTCGACGCGATCAGGCCCTATTTAATAAAGCTGACAATCCGACAAGTGTGACATATATCAAAAAGTGGCAATTCGTCAATTTTTCTGTCATAACTTACAGGCGACAAAATTGTCATGGTGGAGTTAGCGCGTGGGACTGTACTTTAGGTTTATTATGTAGGTAGTAAAGTCAACGCCACAAGTGCAAACTTATTTTTTTAGTGTAGGTAGGTATTCAAATCGACAAAAAAATATAAATAAGTACAGTTAATAGATAATTAAACTTCAAACGAAATGAGCTGCTCTAAAAATATTGATAACATAGTGTCCGAATAACGGAGCGAATATTATACAAAGCCAGGTAATCTCAAGCAATAATGACTTTACAGCTTCAAAAGTAAATTGTCGGACAAATTTGAGCTTTACCAAGTTATTAATAAGGATCACAAAATATTTTTTGATTAGTTTAGTTATATTTGCTGCAATACTAAAAGCCATCATTGCCTTTTACAACTCCGTTTGAGAAAGCCGACGTTTTGTGAGCGACAATAAAATTATCAAAACATTTGAGATTTCCTTACCAAAATTTTTTTTTTTCGGTAATATATTTTTATTTGTATGTTTCACTGTACAGTTAGGTTTTAAAAATTACTAGATATAATTTATCTGTATAGTAGTACCTACAGATATCTTTGTTTATTTTATTATTAAGTATGTTTTTTAAGAAATTATAATAGTAAGTAGACGATTAGAACAATTTAGGCGCGTGCGTATTTAAGTATAGACAATATAGTGTACCTAAGTATTTGAAAAAAAAAAAAAAAAAAAAACATTCCATCGCCATTTGTATACTTACTACCAACACTACAGAAAATTAAACAATTAAAAATCGAAATCAACCACAAGTCACAATGTAACTAATAACAATTAAAAATCGCCACAAACTAACCCATTTATTAGCGAACTAATTAACGTCAAATCAGTTAACATCTGCCGATAAAAGTTAAATGGCGCTTGGAAAGCTTGTCGCCGCGTGGGTGGATTCCCGCCACAATCTGACAGATCGACGCCATTGCTAATTGCGCGGTAAATTGACCATATCGAGCTTACGCTACGCCACGGCTACGATATCTTTGTAACCGAATCTGATTAATTAATTAATAGAATAAACCATTTAATCGTAGAGAATCATTCCATTTATTTTGAGTTTAATTACATTATAAATACTTAGGACAGTGTTAGAATCTGATTAGGTTTACGACGCTACGACTGAATGTCATCTGGAAAGTCTAGCCTAAAGAACAATGCATGGCGTAGGTCAGACATTATAATTCGGGAATCCAGTCAAGTACTGACCAACTCAACTAGGACTACTTAACAATTTAGCTGAAAGTTTCAGCTGACATCCTCACCAATTCTGACATCTAGCCAATGTTTTGTATGTCTTGCAATCCCTTTTAAACAAAATAAGTAGCATTTTAAATAGTTTGCGATTTAAGCATGTTTACTAAATGAGCATCAGTAATTAAGTATCATTAATTTCGCCGACATGGCCGTCCCCCGTTTAACCAGGGGTCGTGTTTGTAATACGTCTTGTCAATTGAGCTTAAACTGATTTCGTTTTTATTGTCCAACTCCCCGTCGAGATATTTATCTTCATTACCCGACTAGTAGCGGATTTTATCGCGTATATTGTGCTGGGGTGAGTACAGGGGGATGACACCGTGTAATTGGTGTATCGGAATAATTGTGCAGTAGATCGGAGTTGAAAATTGTTTTAATTCCTCTGAGATTGTTTGCGAAATTGTTTTATGAATAAGTTATGAGTACAATGTTAGATGTTTTTATAGGGGACGTTTGTTTAACCCACTCTTCTATTACTGCTGAACTTGTAGGTTACAGTCTACAATCATTTCCAATGCATAAATCAATATTTGAGTTTCACGATAGATTAAATAACCGAAAAAATTTCAATTTCATTTGTATTTTTCCTTTTAGTATTTTTTGCTAAACGTCTTGTGATTTGGATAGCAAAGATTTATGTACCTAATGCCTCCTATTATATTCATATAATTTGCTATTAATTCTTTATGTAGAATTTATAATTCGGGAGTAACTAAAGTTATATGTATCTATGGTGTTTACTTTATCTCCACATAATTATGATCACATGAACACGCATTATTTTTATATGATATATCCCTTTTATAACTATAGATAAATCATAAAAACATATCTTCAATAATCTTAATAACGACTTCCCAATTCGAAAAAAGAAAAAAACCGTTTAATCTTCCAATTCCAAATCAGCGGAACGATCAACTGTCATAGACATTAAGCTCTATACAGACTGATTGGTGTCCGTTTCTTGTTCCATGTGGTGTGCACGGCACAAAACACACCACTAATATGGGTAATGCCCTATATCTAAACAGAGCATTAAAGGGAGCTATTCACGACAATACAATTAGTGGCACGTGCCGGGGTGGCGGCGATTCTCAATAATCCAATTGTTAATGTATAGGCTATTGGTTTGCGCCTATTAAGGGCGATTGGGTTCGCAAATTGATGTGGTGCGATTAATTAAACGTTTAGTGTCGGTGTTTGAATGTGTTGCTTTAAAGGTTTTTTAAGTTAACCAATGGCGCGTCCATATACCTACCTGGGTGTATACGAAAGATTATCAATTATCAGCTGGTAGGGTAGTAACTGTTTTAGGAGACCGGAAGTTATGACAGGTACTCTTTTATTATGAGTAACTCAACTGACTTATTTCATTAGCGGCGTCTGAATCAATAGGTAGTTAGTACGACTACTTCAATTCACAAATTATCTATGATCAGATCACCGCGCCAATTTCAGTGTTGCCAGTTACTAAACGCACCTAATAGAGCGCGTACCGTATTAGGGGTCACTCATTTGTCGAATCATTTCTGTACTGGTTTCGGTACGGCGTTAATGGGCGCGACATGACTGTATTTCATAACGTTTCAATAATGTACGCCGGTTTGTTTGTACATAATTTTATCGCGTCTCCAAGGCTCATTTAAGATGAAGTTACATGAGAGAATAACATTAGGGATCGTTTTGATTTGGCGTATTTGGTGCCTTTGTCAGTGATTCCCTATATACAACAAAATATTTATTTTAAAACCCCATTATCCGACTTAAAATAATATTCTATTATACGGTACCCATTAAAACCGGCGTCCGCGTCGCATAGTTTGGAAAGATTGGTGTGTTTGCCCGGTCATATTTATTTAACACCGCTGGATTATGCTTTAAAAAGGCAAACTTTAACTCTCACCAAAGCTTCCGTGTCATTACCGACTCAAATACTTTTATATGGCAGTATAAACCTCGGTATAAAACGGTGGAGACTTTAAAAGTCAAATTGTTTCAGTTCCCACGTTAAGCGTAATAAGGGCTCCGTAGGAAGTTTGTCCGTACAATGTAACGCCGCCTTAATGCATTATGACTGTTTCAAGCGTTGTGTGCTTTACACATTAACGTTCGTTTTGAAACAAAGCGCTGCCGTTTCGAAATTACCGAAACGACACGTTTGATTTTCATGTCTGACGTGAGCATATAATCAGCTTTGATGTATTAAAAACATGTGACAAAGGAAGGGGCTCTCAATTTGTCGAGATATTGCTCCAGATAGCTCAATAGCTTTCGGCAATTGTGCAAGCAATAAGTGCTTTTAAAGTTACCAATACTTAGGAGCGCCCTAAAAAAAGTATAGACACAATAAAACACTTTTCATGTCTTCAACACAAGTATGATTCCTTCCGTCCAAAATGGAACAGCGGAAGCTTTTAAACGGAAACTTTTTAAATATCGAACGCTTCCTCGTTCTTTTTTCGAAATCGAGACACACGCCAATAGCGCAGCTGGGGACCATAGACGACGCTAAAGAGGTTGTAACGTTTGTATAACAACAAATTATTGAAAGGAAGCTACCGGCTAGACTATTGCAAATTGGTTTTTGAGTGTTCTGTCGCCACCCAGCATGGGAATAAGTCAAGTGGCTCCGACGCCACGAATGAACAACGAAAAAAAAACATGAATTGAACCCGCCGCACTTATGAAACCAATAAATTTTCTCTAATGCGAACTCATCATTCGCAAACTTTTTCATTTCAATCATGTTCATAGTGAGCGGTAAAGTTATGTAAATTGGCTGCTAACCTAGATGCAACATTTTAGCGTTTCAATTTGCGTTAAACATAAACGACGGACTGCTAATGCGATTCTAAAGCGGAAACGAATGAACATCTTAATCACGCCGCCGTTAAAACAATAGGTACGTGACTTAAAAGCGTTCGATGTTCTCTTTTTAAAAAACGGGCATGTCAATAGAGCTCCCGTTCGCCGCGCCCTTTTAAATTTAGAACCACTTCAGCGACTAATCAGATTTGTAAAGTCGGCTTTTTGGTCGGACGAGTTATTTTTTTAAATTGAGCGGCGATCGACTGAGGCGTTCGGTTTCTTTGTGCCAGTGTTTATATGAAATATACAAACTGTTCATGGGAAAATATTTAATTAGACAATAGCTTATTTGTGTTTGTTTTGTGTTAATGTTACTCTTGAAACTTTGGGTGCGCTCAATTAGCACCTGCCGGCTACTGGTTCCCGAACGGAGCGTTTAGAGATACATCTTTTTCCGTTTTACGACAAGTCAATTTTGTATTTCAAGGAATAATTAGTTTTACATTAGGTATATGCAACGATATTCTTTGCCATTATGCCAGACCTTTTCATTATCGTACAAATGGTCATGGACTTTTGACATAAACCGATCCAGACCACAGTGCCAGGAAAAAGAGAAACATAGACAAGTATAAAGTGATACTCAAAGAGCGATGCTTAAGCAGATCACAAGTAGCTAATGTCTAGACGTTCAAGTAATTAAGATAATTGTAAAACCAGCCGCCATAAGTGCTACTTACAACCCTTTGAGGGCTCGCCCTTTTCATACAGATAACTAATAATCGGTCCTCAGAAACTATTAAACCGATTCTAGATTTATTTATAGAATGTATTGAAGATATATTTTTAGTAAAATACTTTTGTTTTGTCCGCAGAGTCTTTAAGTCCGCAGTCTGAACAGATGAACAACTCGAACCCGGTACCAGACCCAAATATAAGGTAAATGTGAAGGTTTTTAAGTTTATCGAAGTTAACTAACCCCCTTTAAGGCACAGAATAGTTTTCACTTCTTATCATTTTCTTAAAGATCATTTGGACCAAAATAACTTTGCTCAAATTGAAAAAAAAATACAATTTTATACTAACGTTACGTCATCTCTTCTGTAGGAGATACCGCACAGCGTTCACAAGGGAACAGCTCGCGAGGCTTGAGAAAGAGTTCATGAAGGAGAACTACGTGTCCCGGCCGAGGAGATGCGAGCTCGCTGCGCAGCTGCAGTTGCCAGAATCTACTATTAAGGTAAGATATCAAGCGATTAAAATAATATTAACAGTTAGTATAGGAATTTAACCAGTTTCTCTTCTTCTTATTAACGTGTCCTAGTTCACCTCCTACCTCTATTAAGAATAAATCCCGTAGATTTCCTAATCGTTTGTGAACATGAAGATATAATATTTTTACAACACATAAAATAAACTAGCATGTATGCTTACAAAAAAAACTTTAAAGTTTGTCAAATTAAACAAACATTTCCGAAATAAACTTGTGGCTGCAATACCTCCTTATTTTCGAAACAACTTCCGTAGGCGTATACGAAAATTAAAACATACACGCTAAGTAAAAGAAAACTAGATTTAACTGAACCTTACGACAGAAAAAGCAATTTAATTAAACACATTTCAGTAATGACGCCCACATAATGTGACACGTACAAAAAATACTTTTCAGTTTCTTCATTCATACACCCACGTTATGACCCGAATAATATCGACCTCTTTGTCCAATTAGCGATAAAGCGAAGACAATTTTCGTAACATCACGACGTCCAATTGACATGTCAACTCAATGACGAATAACAGATGACGTGTGCTAATTATGTTTATTTTTTGTCGCTACGATTTCCTGTGTTTTAAAAGTAAAGTATAGTGAAAAATATTTTTTGATTTGAATATAGAATTAATCGTAGATTTAAAAAGTTCATAGTGTGGACAGCCTCATCATTTCAAATTCCATTAATATTTTAAGGAATAATGTAATAATTTTAAAATCGAGTTTTAAGTAGGACGTATGTTTTTTAGGTTATTATAAATCATTGTTTTTCTTCATAAATGATTATTAACCGTAGGTACAATTTTTATCAATGAATCAACCATTGCTCTATTAAACCCCAGTTGTTTTAAACTACTGTTATCCAATTGAGTCGTTAACTACAAGTTGCACGGTGTATGATGCGCAAATTAGAGCTCCAATAATTTCCATAGCCGAACGTTTTATGGGCGCGCGTTAATATGCGCGAATCACGTTTACAAATGTGTGAATGTGCAACGAATATCGGGTTTCCAAATTTAAAAATTATGACATCTTTATAAGGTTGCCCGAACACAAAAATAACAAAAAAATGTATATTGCTATGAACAAGTACGAGTTTGAATTTCCTTTTACGTTTAAGTAACTAATTTTGACAGTGGTTTACTCAAAAATGGCTAAATGAATTTGGATGAAGTTTAATACATAGGTTGTTCAGACTTTTGTATAGCCCATAGTTTTTTTTCTTCCACAATACCTATTAGAAAAATCTACGTTTTCTCTCTGAAAAATAACATTGTAACTGCAGGAAATACATCTCAATTCTTAAATCTTATTTTACGTTCGTTCTGTCAACGTAAATTAAACGCACTTATTTATAAATGTTGACACCTCGCTCACAATAAAACAGTTTCAATTAAAAAATCTTTTACTATTCTTTTTCCAAACTAACACGCCAATTTAAATTTAAATTCTTCAGTCCGGTCATAATGTCAATTATCACTTCCAATAAAAAAAGAGAAGCAAACCATAGAGAAAAAAAAACATATGTTTTTTATTGCTTCATTCGAATTTTACATTCACGCTAATTTGTTGATGGGCATTAAAAGGAGCCGGCAGAGTTATTCGGTAGCCGTTCTTTGCTAATGAACATTAATGCGGGGAACTGAACGGTGGGGTTATAAAACGACCATTATTAGGAGTGAGCCCCACTGTAGAGGCTTTGACGTTATAAAATGACATTGACAGCTTTCTTTGCGTCGGTCACTCTCACTTCATGCGTCGTTTAGATTTTTAAAACCTTTTATTTGTCTGTCCCAGTCAACAACCACTAATAGACGACTTTAAACATTATAACTCTAATGTAGAAGATTGTCGAATCGTCAAAAATATAATCCGTCGACTGTCAAGTCAGTTTGGTGTTAGAACTTTTGTCATATCTGCGATTGTAGGGTATGGTTAGGTTAGTAAGCCATTTAGAAAAGTGGCTTTTTGTAATCACCAACGTGGAAACAGGCCTAAACTTTGAGGCAGAATAAAAGTCACACATACACCACAACCTAAGATCAAAAATATTTAACTAATAAACTATAAAGTTGTCAATAAAAATTCTCACAATCAATAGTGAAACGAACACCTAAATGTATCATTAGTGCGTCGAGTGAATAAAACACTTCATCGCTTGTCTATGGGCATCTGTTTTTAGGCCTATTCAGACTCAAGCTGGATCTGCTCGCGCTGATCAGCATCATTCAACAACATTGTCTGTAGATTTAATACAGTTTTTGTTTTCTTGGTATACTTAAAAAGTTGATCGAATGAAATAATTATTACGGAAACTCTATTGATTATTCACAAACAATATAATAGTTGTTGTATTGAATATAACAATCACACCTTCAGTGCCGATATAAACGCTCCGTAAATCTAAACAGATCTTTATAACCCGATAATACCAATTAAAAACTATTAAATTACCTCCTCGGCTACCATTTGATGAGTTATAAAAACTGGATTTTTATCCACACATGTTTGTTTACTGTGATGAATGTTTATTGCGTATAATAAAGCCTGTAACGTCTATAAATGCCGCATCGAGTTTTTAACTCCTATATATTAGCGTTGCGTAATTTTTAAGACATTCACAAACATTTGGCATAAAGTAGGTATTCTTTTTTTCCTTTATCATGTATTTATAATAAAATATCATACTTATTATTGTAGCTCAAAAATAAATAATGGTATGATTTAAATGAAAGCAAAGTAATTGCTTATGGCAACATAAGGATTTTATTTTTAGATATTTTCAAAATGACCTTTCGATAAATTAAATTAAGAGCTCCTCAAAATATATCAAAAATAATTCAGATTACCATGTAATGAACACTCCAAAAGTTTACCTATACTATAGGTAATATATTTTTAGAGTGGTAACTCTATTAAAAATATTACAAGTCTTTAAAATACACCTCCATAATATTTCTTCTACAGATACAAATCCATTGTTTTATTTACATTTCGCAAACAATAAAAAGCAATAATCTTCGTGGAAGTGCTAAAGGAAAGTTATTTCCTGCGAATATTTCGCGCGGTTCCCGCCAATTAACACGTCTTACAAAGATGGCCGCCAAGATGGCGCGCTTTTAGAGGGAAAAGCATTGTGTGCACAATGTAACAATACAGTTGCGGCCGGGGTGGCTGTTTATGTTTTATTTAACGATTTTAAAAGAGGTAAAGTCAAGTTTAATGTTAAGGAACACTTTAATTATCTATTCTCAAATAATTTCTTGGAAAAAAACTTTTTAAAGGTCTTCGTACTAACTTAATTATAACTAGCTGTGCCCACGACTTCATACGCGTAACATTTTTGAAAAAGACACGGGTAGTCTACGTGCGCGTGGAATTTTTATTTTTGCACGTAACCCTAATTATTTTTTCTAAGATAAAAGCCTAAGTTACTCCTTATTACATCAGCTACCTGCTAGTGCAAGTCCCGTCAAAATCGGTCCAGCCGTTTCCGAGATTACTCATAATACGAGCGTTGCTTAGTTTGGGAATTGTTGTGTTAGTAAAAATACAGGCAAACCCACATAACAATACTAGCACCTAATTATAAAATTAAATGGTGACATCATCGTCCAATAAAATAGAAATCGATGATTCAAAACAGCGAATCATTACGCGCCGTGTTGGATAATAAAACGCTAATAAACTTGCCATTATTGGGAATGTATTCACTTTTAAATATGTTTGTCTGTCTATTAACTTGTTATTACTTAACTATTACTTGATTTAACCCTCTGTGTGACGACACGCGAGACATTGCTGGTAGAGCAAACTTGTAGCCAATTGACTGCAGCTCATATGGGCTGGCTCGACCGTAGTAGCACCCCTATCACATAAAAATCGGCATAAAGTAGCTATTAATTTATAGTTGCATTCCGTGCGATGAGTTTGAGAGTCGGAAGCCCAAGCTCCATCCCCTTCCTTCCCCTTCCTTCCCCTCCCTTCCCCTTCATTCCCCTTCCTTCCCACTGCGATGCCTTTGGTATTGCAAGCACCTATCCCACCTATAGCCGTGACAGACGAAAGCTGAACGATAGGAACTATTCTTTTTAACTTTTTTTTTTAATATTCCATGTTCCACCATAACACAGGCGAAGCCGCGTTAAAAACCAACCAATCGTTAAATAATATACAGTTTTGAATGTACGTTATTCACATATAGGCGCTAATTAATTACACATTTTCGTATAACTGAGCGCTGATCGTAAAATCATTTTTGTGGCTCTGTATTAAAATTATTAAAAAATTGCTACTGGCATAATGAGTGACGAATTTAAAAACGTTAGAACTTAAAGCTACATATACCTACTACGGTAACTGCTTAACATCAGGCGGGCCGTACGCTTTTTTGCCACCGCAGTCCTATAAAAAAAACTCACTTTAGTTCCAAAGCTAGATTTTACACGAAAATAAAATTAACAGTGTCATCTCTTTGTCTAACAGGTATGGTTCCAGAACAGAAGAATGAAGGACAAACGCCAGCGCATCGCCGTGGCCTGGCCTTACGCTGCAGTCTATAGCGACCCGGCCTTCGCGGCCTCAATACTCCAAGCAGCGGCCTCATCCGTAGGCCTACCCTACGGCTACCCGTCCCCAGCACTCATACCCCCCTTCCATAACCCGCAACTGTTACCCTCCGGTTACCCTTACCCGTACCCAACTTACCCACGCTACCCGTACATTCCCCCTACCCCGCCGTCCCCGGTTAACGCTGACGCTACCTCACTAAGGCCCGCGTATTCGAATTTCAATTTGAATGTCGAGAAATAAGTTTTTTTTTAAAGCGAAAGGACTTGGTGTTAAATATTTGATGTTCATTTTCCCGGTAATAAATAATAGTAAGTAATATGTTTGGGAAAATGTAAATATAGGTACTTTTATTGAAAATCTTTTTGTACCTAAGTTGTGTAAATAATGTGTCAACCAGGATACTGAATTTTACTTTTTTTGTAAAAGAATATGTAAGTGGTTGACACATTATTGAGTATTATTTTGACGAGATTAGGTCTTTATATAGTTTATTATTGTAAATAACTTCTGTTATATTAATTTATTAAATGCTGGTCATGTATGTAATAAATAAGGAATAAAACGACTCAAAAAATGTAAGACTATTGCGTAATTATATTTTGTTTAAAAGACATTAATTAAAAAACAGTAATTCCTAAGTTTCGGTTTAAAATCATTCCAATGAAAATTTGCTCCAATTATTTTTGTAAAAGTATTCGTATAATCTTTTCGGTGATAAGTTAATTAATTAAAAATTAGGGAATTTATTTTTTTGCGTCTGGCCACTCTTATTTCCACGCCATAACCATAGATTAACAATAATTGTCCTTTTTATAAAGCTTTGCTCATACGAGGCGGGTTTCGCTTTCCGTGATCTGTCAGTTAGCTCAACTTAGAGCGGGAAAGAGCTATAGTCTGATTTTTAATTAGACGAAGTGGGCTGACAGGTGCTTATGTCACTTTTCAATATAAATAGAACAAATAAGGTTCAAATTCAGTTGGATTCGTCTAATTAAAAATCAGACTATAGGGAAAGGTTACCCACCCCAAGTTTTAAAAAAAACCAAAGTAGGTACATTCATACATCATAAAATTACATAAATATAGTGCAATACAAATTATAATGTCGATGTATGTGAATGGATTGGCTATTCCCAATTATTGACTTAAGGTTCACTATAGACTTGCGACAAAAAATTTGCAAAAATGCTTCAAAAACTGCTGATATTTTTTTAATTCAACAAAAACACAGATACCTGCAAGCAACGAAATCAGAGGATTTGACAGCAGGGTAGCTATTCTGCAACGACAATCTCATTTCTTACGCGTGATTCTGCTGATGATATGTCAAATTTGGTATTGAAATTTGGCATTTCACCAGCTAATGAATTAAACGTGTGAGATATGAGTTTGCCGTTACAGAATAGCACTACTGTTATATTTTTTGTAAATCTACCTCTTTTCCTTTTTTAATTGAGATGTTAATAAGTTCCTTATTCTGTTGCGTTCCCGCTTACATTTATTGCGTCTTTTCAGCGATTAAAAGTCGCAAGTCTGTATTGTACTTTAAAATGTAAATGTTGTGTATATTAATGTTAGTATTTAATTAAGTATAGTGTTCATAGCTTTAGACAATGATTGTTTAATTCATTTCATTATTAATTAGAATATAAGGATTGTATATAGTTTTAAATAAGCATAAAAAGAAAGAATAAAAAGTTATTATATACATTTACTTTTGTTGTTTCATTAAATAAATACAAAATCTATCTAAACCTATAACTGTCTGTCTGTCTGTCTGTGATTTTTTTTCGACAAAACCGCTCAACTAATTTTAATTAATTTTGGTATAGAGATAGACAGTACCTTGGAGAAGGACATAATATACTACTTTTTATATATAATCGACGGGCCCGTTATCGTGGTTGGCGCCGAGGCGCCTTTCACGCTACAGGTAGTAGGTTCGATTCCTACCCGGGACATGCATTTGTGTGCATGAACATGTCTGTATGTCCCGAGTCTGGGTGTATGTGTATATTAAGTATGTATTTACAAATAAAAAAGTAGTATATGTAGTAATATCAGTTATGTGCTGCAGTCAATTGGCTACAGCTTGGCTCTACCACAAATGTATCTAGTGGCTTGTTAATTACAATGGCCAGTTACACCTACTTTTACATAAACCTAAGTGCTATATCGCACGAGGACACCAGTGGTAGCGCAACCAGTCGCTCCACCAACAAAATGTATAGAGCTGTATGGCGGGTATCGCACCTGGTGTCCGCTTGGTAGCGCAACCAATTCGGTGTCGGCTACCGAATCACCCGCTGGCGCAACCATGGTTGCCTCGTGCGTTATAGCCCTATACAGATAGGTAAGTAATTAAAGTCTAGTCTAACCAACCTATCTAATACCTATGTACCTCCAATAATGACCCATCCATAACTAAACAACGTGTTAGCATCATCCCCGTCGCAATAAATTACTTAATAAACCTCTCCCTGCGCTTATTGCACGGCGAGACGGGGTAAGATGGGCAGGGGCAGGTCGGAGCAGGACGGGGCAGGACGGGGCAGAAAGGGGCAGGACGGGGCTGGGGCAGACGGGCCGAGATTGGGCTTTAATTAAACGGCCACACATCATCAGGACTATGTAGAATGAGTGACGTATGGGTAGTGATAAAACACCTGGACGTCAGGGGCCATCCATAAATTACGACACACGTAAAGGGGGGGAGGGGGTCGACGAAATGTGACATAGTGTGACAAGGGGGTGGGAGGGGTCTTAAGTTTTTTGACGTCACATTTAAAAATCTAACATATCTAAGTATTAAAACCAAAATTTGAATTTTTTACGAATTTTTTTGAAAAATTCTTAAAGTTGTAATAATATGTGACGTCACACAGGGAGGGCGGGAGTCTCGCAATTGTGACCAGCTGTGACAAGAGGGGGGTAGGGGTCTAAAAATCATGAAATTCGTGTGACGTAATTTATGGATGGCTATAAGGCTATGTAAGTATGTAAGTAGGTATTTTATGTACATTCAATAAATGTACCGCTTGACCACGTCACGAATTGTTTTTGTGTAATGAACAAAAAAAAACTGTGTGCGTTTACATTGCGACAAATTTCGGAAACCGACAATTCGTAATTTGCAATCTGTCACTGGGATCGCTCCCACTCTATTGTAGGGTAGCTTAGTACAAGCGTTACTTAGTTTGGGACCATACAGTTGGTGTGTAAGTCTGGCGATATTATTTGATTATTTATTACCTGCCTAGTTACCCTTTTTTTTTACCGGGGTTAGCGGAGTTATCTTCAAAGGATGCCCAATTTTAAAGTGGGACTAAGCCCACACTCCCACTGTTACTCCTGTAAGCCAGGATCGACAGTGTCCAACGATGACGCCGAGGTTTGGCCCTCGACGAGTCCCGGGGAAAAGCTAAGTTGGAAAAGCTAAGGATGTCCAATGCGAACAAAGTTGAAATCCTACGAAGACAGCAAATCAACTTTGAAATATGATGAGTTACACAATAGAGCTTAGTCCATAGTAAAAATAAGTTAATTCTAAGTAGAAATGTGATCCAATAATGTCTCGATAACAAATATGGCCGCCGTACATTCTCATACAGATAACGCAGTAATAAATGATATACGAATTACGAATGAAATAGAGCTCTTTTGTAGTGTGACCATGAAATAACTTGGGATGGGACATTGATGAATTATTTTCACAGATATGCATTACTTTAGTAGGTGGTAGAGCCAATTGACTGCAGCTCATATACGGGCTGGCTCGACTGGGGTAGTACCACCCTCTCACAGAAAATCGGCGTAAAGCAGCTATTACAGCTACGTTTCGTACGAGGAGTGAGAGAGCCGAAAGCCCAAAACCCCCTCCCTTCCCCTCCGTCCATTCCACTCCCCTTCAGGTCGGCAATGTGCGAGCAATGCCTTTGGTATTGCAAACATCTAGCTACGGTAACTGCTTAACATCAGGCTGACCGTATGCTTTTTTGCCATCGCAGTCCTATAAAAAAAAAATTGCATTATTTTAGCAGGTATCCGCCAAACACTGCACGCAAAACGCATCCTTAAAGTGGTCAACCGTCATATTTGTCCATTGTACTTTCACGTCGCGATCACTAAACCAGCGCACCACGACATGCAGTGAAATTCACACCTATAATGCACTTGCAATCCAACTAGGTTATTATCTATTAACTCATAGAACACATAAGAAGACCTTATATACCAGAAGATGAGCCGTATTGGCAATACAGACATGTTTTCAGCATTATATTCGGACTAAGTACTGTGTCTATGTACTCCGTTTAATAAGAAAAACAATTTTGGACCTTTACATGTCTGTGGTGTGTTTCTTGGTAGGTAATGTTTTAAAACTACACCGGGTAGGGTAAACGCAAAGTGCGCTCCAGTCAAATACTACCCGCCTAAGAGATTTTGCAGTGGACTTACAAAGCATTTCTAGGAACAAAAGTGATTTGTAATGCCAGTGTAAGTCGATTGTAACTTTCTATAAGGGGGGTTCATCTTTTACCATTTCACCGGCGGATTCCTGCGTGAGATATGAGTTCGTTGTATAAAATAACATTGCAGTTTATCCTAAATTCTATAATTCTATTTTGTGTGTGCACTCCTGTTTATCACGGTCGATCCACTATAGCTGTCTGAGTCAATGATATGATAAGAAAGGAGGTAGACAGGTTACCTAGACGACAGAAAGTGTTTACAAATGGCAAGAATACCGTGCGCACACATTACCGGCTATACATTTTTCTAACCACGTGTTAAGTAAATTTAACAATGTATACGTAATATGCCATTCTGAGGTCAGGTTTGCAAATTAGCAAAGTTTTTATGTGTTATTTACGGAGCTCGTAAAACAAAGTTATCTATATTTTTTATCGTTATCTCTGAGCATCGAGTCTTTAAACGATGGTGTATTCTTCATTGTAAATTGCAAATTCATGGTGGTCGGCATGTTGTCAGCCAGAGGACTGCTACAGATGGCCGACATCATATCGCCCGTCAAGAATTAATGATTTTTAATGAAGAATTCACGAACATAATACCTAAAGACCGCGGTTTCGCAGAGGTTCGGGTTTGCCAATTAGCAAAGTTTTACATGCCACATTTGGAGCACATAACCTATCTACATTCTCATTTATTATCACTGGTCTATCATCTTTATATAACAAACAAGCGTTCATATGTGCGCTGTGTTATCGCCAATAAATCCCCGTCCTGGCGGGTACATGCGAATAGTCGGCGTAATGATATGATATGATAAAGATCAGTAATACAGCGGCAGTCTGATAGAGAGTAATAAATGATAACGGGACGAGGATGAAAGTATTGCGATCCAGACACCATAAGTTCAGTGAGTTGACGGACATGTCTTACTTAGTTCTTCTTATCGTATGGTTCCCTGGTACCTGGTGTCAGAGTTGTTCAAGCCGCTCGCCTCTGACAAGGCTTAACGACTGCTAGATGATAACCGGGATCGACTTTTTACGTGCCTTTCAAGGCTCGGAGACGCTCAGTTCAAATTACACTAAACGGTCACCCATCTCTGACTGACCTTGCCAAGCGTTGCTTAACCTCCGATCGTTTACCGACCAGTGATTTCAGCTGGCTATGAGCATCTCAAAACTTGTGACGGTCATGTCAAGGATCAATAAGTTACTTGGAAGATAAATCAGCTTGGGACTGATCGCTCAAATACACTTCGTTAAGAACAGTGTCATGTAAAAGTGTAGCGTGTCTTGCCTTGCTTATTTCGGAAGGCAGCACACTGGAGCTATTGTTTAACAAAATACATTGTATTAAAATAAGTAAATGGCGAAAAAAAAAAAAAAACAATGTAAAAATGACAAGCCCGCTGAGTTTCTTGCCGGATCTTCTCAGTCGAGGTCTTGTTTCCAATCCGGCGGTAGAAGTTAAGGAAAAAATGTAAAATGACAATTTGTAAGTGCCCCCGTAGGCCTAAACAAAATAAATGATTTGAATTGAATTTGAATTTGAATTTGCCCTGGTCTGGGTGTCACTGGGATCGCCCCCAGTCCATTGTATGGTAGCCATAGTACAAGCGTTGCTTAGTTTGGGAGTCCCAAATTGGGATTATACAGTTGAAGTGGCAAAGAAGCTTTTGGCCTAGAGAGGCAAATAATTCACCAGATCGTGGGCCGTATTGGCAATACCGAGATGTTTTCCACATTATTTTCCGCGAGCGACTGAGTCGTACTGTGTCTACGGACTCCGTTTAGTAGGACAAACTATTTTGGACAGTCATGCGTCTCCCTTTTTCTCAGTATTTTTTTTTATAGGACTGCGTAGGCAAAAAAGCGTACGCCCCGCCTGATGTTAAGCAGTAACCGTAGCCTAGAGATGCTTACAATACCAAAGGCATTGCTCGCACATTGCCGACCTGAAGGGGAGTGGGATGGAGGGGGAGGAGGGGTGGGCTTACGGCTCTCTCGCTCATCGTACGAAACGCAGCTGTAATAGCTGCTTTACGCCGATCTTCTGTGTGAGGGTGGTACTACACCGGTCGAGCCAGCCCGTTTATGAGCTCCAGTCAATTGGCTACAGCTTGGCACCACCTCGAATATTTCAGCTTGACATCCTCTTTTTACGCATGTAAGTTTTTTAAAATCTTTTTGGTTTTATTTATGAACGATTTTTTTCAGTGTCATAAAGAATGGCGGAACAACTTTAGTAAGATCGCAGCTCTAGCCACAAATAATCCCCGCGCGATCATAGCGACTCAGCTCTAATGAAAATATAAAGTTCATGAATATCCCGCGTCTCCACTCTATTATTTAGCGCGGTGGATACGATGTGAAAAATTACCTCTCTACCGACACCCGCTATTATGCTGAGGCTGTAGACGTGGGAATGTCTAGACGTGGCATACCTATACAAATATTAATTATGATAAAAATTATTATATGACAAAAATATATTATTATTATTAATAATAATAATAATAATATCATTATTATGTTTCTCAATTTTGTCCACTCGGGCTAAACCCGGACCTTTGGAAGGCTTGCGTGGGGACATGGGTCCAACACGTAGAGGCCCCTAGAGATAAGTTTGATGTTATGTGAGGCACCTGCTGGGGTCAACCGCTGCAGGCGATGAGACACTTACAGCAGCTTGACCCCAACAGATGCAGGAACTATTGCAAAATGTGAAAAGAGAAAATGGTTCTATTGCATGAGGTTTGGATGGACTGGGATTGGGCTATAGGAAGGGTTCGGACACCTGCCATAATCAGTGTAAGACTAATTATCGTCGGCAGGCGGTGACTTGCTGCTCACTAGGTGGGCCCCTAAAATTGCCATCGTAAAGACGGCTAGGAGCAACACTGGTGTGGGCGGCTCAGGGGTGTAGAGAGGTGTGCTGCGCTTTCTCCGAAGTTACTCGCGGCGTTATGCCCTTTAACACTTCCACCCCTGGAGCATATAGCTCTAACGACCCCTCTCTGGACAGCCAACTAAGGCAAGCCAGAGCTGAGAGTCCTGCGGGCCCCCGTCGGTTTCCACTCGGCCGGCGAAGACACGCCGAGGTGGGGGCCCTGACCGACTCTCTGGGGTACTCGGGTCCGTGGTGTCGCTACTCACCAACAGCTCGCCACAAGCTGCCCTGCGGGCTCATTATTATTATTATTATTATTAATAATAATAATAATAATAATATCCTGGGACATTTTCTACACACGGTTACCTGATCCCAAACTAACCAGAGCTTGTACTATGGAAACCAGATAACTGATATTACTACATACACTACTTTTTTATTTGTAAATACATACTTAATATACATATACACCCAGACAAGGGACATACAGACATGTTCATGCACACAAATGCATGTCCCGGGTAGGAATCAAACCTACGACCTGCAGCGTGAAAAGCGCCATCACGCCAACCACGCCAACGGGCCCGTCAAATTATATCATTATATCATTATCATCCGTATTATATCATTTATATATTATTATATGATAAAAATCCTACGTATTTAATTGTTGACTATGAATTCTGATTAAAAATACCTACTTAGATGCCTACTTAATATTGACCTCAAATTTCCTTGGCGCAGTGGTTCAAGCGTAGGCCTCTCAGCTCAGTGCATCGGGTGGGTCGCGGGTTCGATTCCCGCCAGTGGCAAATTTCGGCAACTGCCTTTTCGGAATTTGCCCTTTTCTGGGTGTCACTGTGATCGCCCCCAGTCCATTGTACAGTACCTGCAGTACAAGCTTTGCTTAGTTTGGGACCATACAGTTGGTGTGTAAGTCTGGCGAAATTTATAGTGGCACGAACAGAAGTAAAGTGACAGATAACGTCAGTCGAGTCCAATTAGGTACCTACCTACCTACCTAAGCGTCATCCGGGAGCTGTTTTTTTTGTCCCTATTGCGTACAAACCATAGACAGAATATTTTTCAAACATTCCAAACATAAACAACAAACAATTAACTCCTTTCAAACACGTCAAACAATTTGCCAGCGCAACTAATCACTAGCTACTGGAATATATTACTTTACTCTTTGCTACTGAAAGCTGCGACTGCGCACTCCACGGGGGACTTGCGTCGCTCACAATAACGTTACAACAATAATAGCTTCTATTAATAGTTCTGTGAAGACATTATTATTAAAGATTTTGGTTACGTTAGTTTTATTTTAAAACTTATTATAGGTAACAATCATAGCTACATTAATAAACCAGATGGGGTTGATGGCTTATAGAAAAGTCGTAATTTCAATTTAATATGGGATAGGTACAGAACTACTTTTTAGATTGATTATCTTTACATTACCTTTTTAAATTCTTCTTTTTTATAAGCAGAGTCGCGGGTAACAATTACTATGATTAGGTATATTGTACCATCCTATTCGATTTAGTTATCTTTGAAATTAAGAAAAAATAAAATACTTTCGTTTGACCTCGACTGGTCGCATACAGATAAAATCCAGATAATTAAAAAGAAAGCAACAATTTAAATGTTAATCCATAATGTCACAACGCTAATCTAATGAGTAACAGTTTTAAATTAATTCTAAACATTTACTAATTGATTCACTTATTTTAAATTATTACTAAAACATTGTAAATAGACATACCTACCTAGCTCACAATTATATAATATCTATATATAAAACAGCCACGGTTGTGTCTGTATTTACATAAAAGAAACACGAAAAACACAACACCGTACCTACGTATTTTTGCGAATTTGTATAAGTCCGTGAATTGTATTTTAATATGACTTAGCTTGATAATACAGCCAGGAAATGCAGCCATTCTTGCCACCATCCCACGCGGACGGGATTTGTTTGATTATAGGGGTAGTTTTTATTATATTATTATATTAATTTTAATTCATGTTATGTTAAAAATTATCTAATTGCTTCATTAAAATTGACACCTATAAGATGCTTGGATTGTGTAGAAATTTGATCTACATTTTAGCACATCAAGGCATGGATGCCCCTGGACAATATAAAATAATTAATTATACAATGAAAGTCACGGGCACAAATAGTAGCAAATAAATTTTGACATGTCTAAACATCGTGAATCTATGCGTGAAGAAAAACTCATATAATTGTTCTAATATCGCAATTTCATTCTGAATTTAAAATATAAATCGTATGAACTACGAAACAGTAGAATTAAAATGACGTAACTATACTCCTTTAATGTGGAGATACGACCTTTTTGTTACACGTAATATTGGCACATAAGACTTTTCAAATAACCAAGTAATAAAGAACGCGCCGCGAGCAATTTGTTTTGGCCAATCACAGCCTTCGTACTTTTTTTGAAACAGCCAATGGCGGAACAGAGATAAAGGCCCGTTTCGCTCTGGCATTCCGTGCGAAAAGTCCCTGTACATTTTCACGGGCGTTTAGTTCGGAAAAGTGTTCACGGAATATTCGACCGTATTGTATTGTATAATCAGCCATCATGGAACCCGAGGGCGATTCATGAATGCGTTTCGTTGTTGGAAAAGCTTACCTCGCTTTGTTTTTCTCTGTGGGTGAGAAAGAGTCCAATATAGGGAAAATGCTGGGTTAAAAAGAGATGGAAATGGGTGGTGGTTACGCCGTTTTAACCATAGAGTTTGGTAAAGTAATTTTCCCGCTTTTATTCGGTGTGCAACGAAGGCAGTAACGCTACAATGTAACTGTTTCAGATTCGTTTTATATTTTGATGTTGAAGTTTCATTCAAGTATGTAATAAATAATATCCTAGATATTTAATAATAGGATATTGTATAATTTCAGGGTTCAAACCTCAGCTTGCATCTCCGAATTTTTCGAAATTAAATGTGCGAAAACTTTAATACGATAATCACTTGCTTAAACGGTAAAGGAAAACATCGTGAGGAACCTGCATGTCTTAGAAAATATAATACATTTTTATTCACCAACGGACTGGGCCATCGTGTTAGATTATGGCCTGAATCCCCTCACATTGAGGGGAGACCAATGCCCAGGAGTGGGACGTTAAAAGTGCTAATATCATTGTTATTATTTTTTAATAATTTATAGCTAGACAATTTTACGTAAAATTAAAAAAAATAACGTTAAAAACTACATAAAAACTATTTTCAATAAACATAATTTAGCCAAACTTCATAAAAGCTAGTAAAATAAAAATAATAATGTTTAATTTACACCATAAAATGGCGAATTAAATGCGTCCTATTATTATTAAGTATGTATTTGGATTTGCGCCAGAAATAGCGGTTAAAATATTGTTCAATGTAAAAGACATACCTATCAGTTCGAGAAATGGTAATAAATTATATCACGAAATAAATTCAGACAATCATGCGGTCCCAACTAGTTTCAAATATTTTGTAAAAAAAAAACAACATCATTTAAAAGCTATACACTTTTTAACCAAAGAGCAGGATGTAAAAACTAAAGCTTAATACAAATATGGAGTCGAGTCTAAGCTAGGGTAACCCTGTATTTCAGGTCTCCAGGTCTCTCTCCAGCGGTGAATTATACCTACCTACAAAATTATTGATGCTAATGTGCTGATAGGCCTAGTGTAAGTTCCACTGATAATGGCTAAACTGCAAACCACTTATAATAGGTACAAAACTTACTACACAATTATAGTTACAATACTTATTACACTACACACTCACAATACATATAGTACATAACTTAATTTTACCATAAACTTTATAAAATCACTAGCTTTTACTCGCGACCTCGTCAGCGCATATTTATCCCACGGGAAGCATACATTTTACCGGGATAAAAAGTAGCATATGTGCTATTCCAGACTATAATCTATCTCTGTGCCAAATTTCATTCAGATCCGTTCAGCCGTTCTGGCGTGATTGACTTACAAACATCCAGCCATACATCCATACGTGTAGGTACATTGTTTTTTTTTTATACCTGAAACTACAAAGTTACATCTTAAGTCCGCTGTTTAGAGTTTAATAGGATATCATAAAACAATCCGGCCGCTTCCAGCCGCTGCCAGCGCCCGACAATGATAGCTGTTTATCCGCGCCCCGTCGCGCGCGAACCATTCTAAATGACGTTAATTTACCCGCGAAAACTACGTACAAGTTGGCTACACAAAATGGCGGATCATTCGTTTGAAATAAGAATTTAGGGATTTTATAGCATTTCTAATCACATCACATTTATTGGTGCTGTGTAGTTTACTACAGCCCATAGGTATAACGGCTGGCTCGACCGGGGTAGTACCATCCTCTCACAGAAGATCAGCGCAAAGTAACTATTACAGCTGCGTTTCGTACGATGAGTGAGAGAGCCCAAACTCCCCCTCCTCCCTCATGTCCCAATCCTCAGGTCGGCAACGTTCGAGCAATATCTTTGATATTGCAAGATATGCAAGTATCTATAGGCTACGGTAACTGCTTAACATCAGGCGGGCCAAATGCTTGTTTATTACTTAGTCATATAAAAAAACTTACTAAAATATAAACCCTGGTGTTTTTACCAATGTGTAGATTTATTTTAAAAGATGTATGTACACATACGCCATTTGGTATTAGTGTTTAAATAAATCATAATAATCAACACAAATGAACATTGCTAGGAAAAAATGTCAACCTCAACGCTTAATTAGAAGTTCCAGAAAACAGTTTATAACTTTTACAACGACGCCAAAAGAAATTGTAACAATTTCACCCAAAAACTATATTTTTTCATACACTTTTACGACCTCCGGCATAATGAACCATAAACAATACGCGGACAAAAAAAAAAACAAATAAAGCGCGGGAAACATTTTGACGTTTCTTGAAATAGGTGTTTATGGTTGCGTTCACAAATTTCGGTTTGTAATTGTTCAAAAAAGGTTTGCATTAACAATGTTGGGTCCCCGCTGCGTGATGGCTGTTTATTTTGCTACCAGTAGCTCATGATTAGTTTCGGTGGCCATTTTAATGTGTAAATAATCTTGTGTTGGCTGTATAGAGATGTTTTTAGGCGTTCTACGATGACGAACCTTGTTAGTTACGCGCGAAAACAATGAATATGGAGGCACAAGAAGGCTTATTGTTAATGCAATATAATAAATATGTTAGGACGAAGCTTTGGACCTGTCTAGATTAAAGAAAAACAAATAGTTGTAATAGATAGGACCTATCTGATAGGAACGTTTGAGACCTAAAATACGATATTTACGGTGGTGGTACCTATTACTGCAAAAAAGTTAAACATGTAATGATGATGTTCAAATTTCACACGGAAAAAAATACATGAGTAGCTGTCGTGTTTCTGTTTATCACGTGTTTTTGTGGTAACATCGCTCGTTTTTTATTTTTTTTAATATGCCATCACCTTCTATAAGCACGTAGGTTTTTGGATTACGTACCATGTCCTCTGGTCAACAACATGCTGATCGCCAGGAATGTGCGATTTAAGATTGTTGTACAAATAAATAAATAAAAATAAATAAAAAAGAGATTACAGACCCTGTAAACTAGGGGCCATCCATAAATTACGTCACACGAATTTCATGATTTTTAGACCCCTCCCCCCATGTCACAGCTGGTCACATTTGCGAGACCCCCCCCCTCCCTATGTGACGTCACATATTTTTAACAATTTTCAGAAATTTTCAAAATTTTAACAGAAACATAAACTTTAACAGTTCTAATTTCGGTTTTAATAGTACTTAGATATTTTAGATTTTTAAATTTGACGTCACAAAATTAGGACCCCTTCCACCCCCTTGTCACACAATGTCACATTTCGTCGACCCCCTCCCCCCCCCTTTACGTGTGACGTAATTTATCGATGGCCCGCTATTGAAGAACTTATAGTTTATTTTATTTCACCATTGGTTTAGTGCCAATACGCACGCAGAAACAAAAGCATAGTCCCTATCACAGCCCTACAGATCTTCAAAGTACAAGAAAAAAAGCAATCCTTTCGAAATAAAACATATATTAGGGGACCCGACCCCGCGGGGGTGATACAACATTTTTACACGAACAAATAGTGCAGATAACCGGATGATTGCCACGGAATATCCGTGATACCCGGACCGGCGGTGTTTACGAGCGGACCCGGATTAAAAAGTAACCGGCCGAAGGTGTTATTGGACCGGTACGGGTATTATTGTACCGGTGATATTTGGGGTAGGGGTGGTCCAAGTGTGTATTTATTATGAAAAAAAAAACCGGCCAAGTACGAATCGGACTCGCATATAAAGGATTCCGTACCACCGTAGAATAAAAACGTCAAAAATATAAGTTTCTTGTATGGGGACCCCCTTTATTTTTAAATTTTATTTTATTTTTAGTATTTGTTGTTGTAGCGGCAACAGAAATACACATTCTGTGAAAATTTCAAGTCTCTACCTATTACGGTTCGTGAGATACAGCCCGCTGACAGACGGACAGACGGCGGACAGCGTAGGCTTAGTAATAGGGTCCCGTTGGCACCCTTTAGGTACGGAACTTTAAAAACTAACCGTCTTTATAGAAAGTTATATGATAGACTGACACTGGCATAACAAATCACTTTTGTTCCTAGAAATGCCTTTTAAAACTATTGTGAAATGACAAAAAAAAAATCTTAATTAATTTGGCGGTAAAAGGTATGGAAGGAGTAGGTAGGTATTTAATTTGTTAAAAAGAAAATAAGATCGTTTTTCCTTCGTTAACCAAACTGAAATACGGACATGAGCTGGATTGATTTGAGATTATTTTCATGGTTTTCATCTGTTTTTCAATGGAAATTCTTTGTTTTCTCGTGGTAAGGCTGAAACTGGCTGGCTGGTGGCTGGTTTTCTCGTGGGTGGTGAGGCTGTTGAGAAAGAAAAACATAGAAAATAATAAAACTTACCAATGTCCCAAAGAATAGGTAGGCAGGGTCTAGACTAGTGGTAGCCTACCTGAAAGCTATAGGTGCCTACTGACTCAGCATAGTCAGCTAACGCAGATTTTTTTTGCAGCACCAATGCATGCATAAAAAGTTTTTAAACTGGACTTTGAGGTACTCACTGAAGTAGGTATCCCATAAAAGATCTAATTGCGAACAAATCGTATCTAGAACCTTCATATTACATTTCAAAACAACTTACTATCTCTCAAATCCACCCTAATCCGAGCCATCATAAACTGCTAAACAAAAACAATAACGGACAATAATCCCCTTCTATCAACACGTAATATAATAACAAGATTTTTAATCCATTTATTATTAAAATTTTCGTTACGCGCAGCCCTCGTTTCGTCCCGCGGCGCTCATGAAAATAAAATCATGGCGCCCGACCCGCGCGGATTGAATTCAAAATTGGAATCAAAAGACAATCCTTTTTTTCTTTTTTTATTGCGACAAATGGCGATCGCGCGAGCTGACGGCCGGGTCGCCAGTGTTAAATTTTATATGGCTAGTGAGGAGATTCGAGGTTCGGGGCCTATCAATGAGGTTTTATTGGTAGATTGGAAAAAGATTGGATTGTGTTTTTGTTTATGTCCAGTTGTAAAACATCTTAATGATGGTGATTAGAACATTGCACTTGCGGTGGGACTACACTCTGATACTCCAATAGCGTAATGGTTAGATGGGTCACCTATCGTGAAATAAGTTTCGCGTTTGATTCCTACCAGACACCATCTATAGACGCGAGCTCCCTAAACGATGTTTTGTTTTATATGACTGAACTGATGCCAAAGAAGCGTATGGCCCGCCTGATGTTAAGCCGTTACCGTAGCCTAATACCTACCAAAGGGTACACTCGCAAGTATTCGACCTAAAAAGGGTGGGTAAGGGAGGGTGGGGTTGTTTAGGCTTCTGGCATAGATGCAGTCTAAAACTTGGCTCTATCACCAAATAACAATACCCAAATATTTGTATTAACTCAACCATTGCAGTATAAAGCAGTTATTTTTATATTAACTGATACTGAGCACCTCATAATATCTCTAACTGCACATTATCACCTCGGTTTAGACAAACTAAACACTAATAGCAACATTTATATTACCTAATACCAGATAAATTATGGCCGTCAAAGTCACCGCCATTTTTCTTGAAATTTGAAAAGAAAATGTCCATTTCTATGCGGAGGACACTGCGGTAGTATACTCATTACTCACGGTCGCAATTAAACAATTAACAACTACCGTAAAGTGGTTTAAATAAAGTAATAAAACAATTTGTCGTCACGTCAAATTATAGCGGTAACGTTTGAACGCATCGACAATGCGAAATGACAAAACATTTTATTGTGAACGCGTCCTTGAAGGAGAGAAGCGGGAAGGTGATGTTTTTTTGACAGAAAGGCGGGAAGGTTTTTTTTTATGGACGCGTAAAGACTCTTTGTTGAAGAAAGTTTTTCTTTAATATTTTTGTGGTCAAGTTTTGGGTGAAAAATACGCAATATTTTACTGTTTGATTGCAGCAATATACCAAATACTAATAATGGTTTTATTTGTATTTTAGTGGTTCTCTATTTAAAAGTTATAACGGCCTTAAAATACAAATAGAGACAGTTTGAATTGTAAAAAGTTGCCAATTTGATAATTTTTTTATGTAGGTCCCTTTTTATCAATTTAAAAAAAAAATACAACAATAATTCAATTCTAAATGAAAACAATAAACTGAATCCCCATTAATTTCATAGACAAGTGTTGATTTAAAAAACAACGCACACTCTATGGTCGGCCTCAGGTGGCAGTGAGCGCCCCCTGCCGGCAATTTGACAGACTATTAATCCGGATTTAGCCGCTTCGAAACGGATTAGGGGCGGATTCGGCCGGTCTAAACCAGCGCTAACTGGTAACTGTTCATTTAGTTTCGTTTACACTATTAGGGGGATGTCTTGAATTGGAATGAAAATTAAATTTTTGGTGATAGAGCCAAGATATCGCCAATTGACTGCAGCTCATATGGGCTGGCTCGGCCGGGGTATTACCACCCTCTCACAGAAGATCGTACCACCCTCTCATAAAAAAAACATTTCTTCATGAGGTCCAGAGAAGAACTTCGGATTGACATTGTGTTTAAAAAATGCATACCTATAGCACTGTGCCTATAGTATGCAGGGGCGCCGACTCCGTGGGTGCTCGGGGGCTCCAGCACCCATGAAAGCCAAATAGTGGGTGCAGTGCACCCATGGCTCCAGACATTAAAATTGAATAATATTTCTGACATCTCACCCGAAAACACTGTAGTAAGAATATTTTCAAGGTTTATTGGGATTCAAAGTTAGAGTCAGAAAAATTACATCCAAGAAATATTATTCAAAATATTACATATGAGCGTTTGAGGTGTGAACTTTTGGATTTTTCAAATTATTATTTTCTCACTTATTTTCCCTACGTTTAAAAAATGAATCACCTTTTTGTCCTACTGCTTGTCTGTTCTTTTCATTATGAGCACCCACGTAATTGTTTAAAATCCGGCGCCCCTGAGCATGGGGCATGTACACCTATCATAGATTCATGCGAAGTTAAGTTATAAGTCAATTCACCACACTCACCACGACCCCTACTCACTCTAAATTATCTTAAAAGCTAACCAATCACAGCTAAACATTATAACCGCCAACAAAACAAGAATATCACATTATCCGTTCTATTTGCGTATAAAAAACTCGACTAATTGTCTGTTTATTAGTAGCCACATTTAGCTGTGACATATTGAGCGCGAGGGGGCGCTTTAAGTGGTTAGTGATGTGCCGATGCGGGGGATATGTATCCGTGTATAAGAAACTCAACGTGGGAAAGAGAATATGAATCCAGGAATATCACTCATTTAATATCGCCCTCAGAACATTGTATGGTGGTCATAGTACAAGCGTTGCTTAGTTTGGGACCATACAGTTGGTGTGTAAGTCTGTCGATATTTATGTATTATAATTATCATTGGGAGTAGTGTCTCCGATTGAGAAGATAGATAATAATCATGTCCAATGTAGAAAAAAGGAGAATAATTACATTATATTATCACCCGAATAAAACATACTATAAAACAAACGTAATTCTCTAAATAGCTTGCAAGTGTCGTCTGGAGCAGTTTATTATATAATATGGACCTTGTGGAAACCAGGGAGAACTTCCGTGCGTTCAAGCGCTTTTGCCATACCTATTATTGGAATCAAGTATAACTAGCTCACGAGTTTAGGTCCAAATAGTCAAATTACTGTCCGTTGTGCGTTACAACTGGTCTTCCACTAGTTGTAACAGTCTTATATCTGTAGCAACCAGCCTATACTGTTATTATTGTCTCTCGCTTTGTTATGGAGGGAAGTGGATAATCTTCTTCCAACTCCTCCTATCCTTTCTTCCGATTAAATTCGTGCGGGTTCCAAGACAACTTAGCTTGTCCCCGGGACTCGTCGAAGGTCAAACCTTGGCGTCATCGTTGGACACTGTCGATCCTGGCTTACAGGAGTAACAGTGGTGGGAATGTGTGGTGGGCTTAGTCCCAAAAAAAAAATACTATGGACTACCTATGAGCTGCAGTCAATTGACTACAGATTGGCTCTACGACCTATAAAATCTCCATCATTCCCTAGGGTAGTCTCTTTTTACCTCCTTATACGACATGAAACCGACCTTCTCTTGAATCTGGCGCATCAGCCTAATTCTTAATAAAGATGTCATGTCGCAGAGATACCTCCTAGCCAATATATTTGACGATGGCTCGGTGCCGTCGAGCGTTGGTCACATCCCTACTCCGAAACTGTTTGATGTGAATTAATTCTATGTTTGGCATTACTCGTTGAGAGCTTTTTTATAATTAGTCCAGCTTTATGGATAGCGCTTTTTAAAGCCATTATAATAAACTACGGCCTCTGTCCGTGACTTTGTCGGTATTGTCGTTATATTATTAAATTATTGCATACATACAAATACACATTATTTTATTGCTGGTAGAGCTAAGCTGTAGCCAATTGACTGCAGCTCATATACGGGCTGGCTCGACCGGGGTAGTACCACCCTCTCGCAGAATATCAGCGTAAGTCAGCTATTACAGCTGTATCGTACGATGAGTGAGAGAGCCGAAAGCCCACCCCTCTCCCCCGTCCCTCCATCCCACTCCCCTTCAGGTCTGCAACGTGCGAGCAATGCTTTTGGTATTGCAAGCACCTGTAGGCTACGGTAACTGCTTAACATCAGGCGGGCCGTAAGCTTGTTTGCCACCTCAGGCCCATAAAAAAATATACTTGGGGCCCTGTCTCGTATTTTAAAATCCAGTAGGTAACCGCTGACTCCAAATTTTGCTCTTTAAACGAGCATAATACGAAGTCAACACCCCACCCCCCATAACCCAATTCCCCCCTCGCCCCCTCCCCGCGGCCCCACCTGACCCCAGTCTACACCAGATTATATTTTAATGCAATAATTCTACGTGATCATGCCACGTTTACGAGTGCTGGGCAGCACACTGGGTAATGGTAATGAGATAAATCTGAAGATATCTTATTTAATACATGTTCAGTCAAGCAACGTTAAAGTCAAATCGATTGCTTTGTTTAGACGCTACGGGGGCACTTACAAATAATCATTTATACAATATGTTAAAAAAACCCTGTCCGACCCAAAAACGTATTGTTGGGAATCGAGATTAGATTCTTTTTTTTAGATAGTATGAGTCCTACTGCTGGGCAAAGGCCTCCCATATTTTTTTGGAAAACAATTACCCCGTTTACATATTTTTTATTTTAATTAAATGACGTCATCACATACTTTGTGGTCAGAGGTGCCGCCACACGATCTAACATAATTACTTCCGGTAACGGTGTTGTCATATTTTTAAAATTAGCTACATTATGTGGGAAAAAGGCAAATAAAATTGGCACTTTAAATGTTCATTAATATGTTTACTATCATGTTTTTTATTTTTTATTATTTTATTTGGTCATGTGATTGGGGAACCTAATTACCGGTCGGCTCGGACAGGGTTTTCTTAACATGTTGTATACCTACCATAGCTCTATGACCTGATCAGAACGCGACCTAGGCTTTTTTCTGTATTTTTTTATGTTTCTAAGGGAGCAAACAAGCTTACGGCCCGCGTGATGATAAGCAGTTACCGTAGCCTATAGATGTTTGCATTTCCAAAGGCATTGCTCGCACGTTGCCGATCCGAAGGGGAGTTGGGTTTGGCTTCCGGCTCTCTCACTCATTGTACGAAACGCATCTGAATTAACTACGCCGTTATTTTGTTTGAGGGTGGTACTACCCCGGTCGAGCCAGCCCATATTCGCTGCAGTCAATTGCCTACGACTTGGTTCGAAGAGTAAAAGATGTAGCATAAGATTGATCTTCGGAATATTAATACGGTGTGCGTCGGTCTCTGGCCGCCGCTCGGTGAGATTAAATTTGCCGAAATCTCAGTTTATATCTGCTGTACAACCCTGGAAACATCTGCACGCTTATAAACTCTAGTTAATATTACACTAAAGGTAGTTACTGTCTTTGGGTATCTTTTAACCACTGTCATAACGTTAGAGGAGTGTATTCTAGTCTTTGCGGTTGTCTGTCTTGCGTCTCGTAGTTTTAAAACGGATGGACCGATTGCGATGCGGCTTTGTTTATTAGCGTGCCTATGTTTGATGAAAATTTGTTGCGATTTCAAGATTTTTGATGACTGACGAAATAATATTATATACCTAAGCTAAGTAGGACCTAGTACCTAGTATACGTTTATTAGTAGATACCTATATTTTATATAGGCTGCGACAAATTCTTACGTCGTCGTGTAAAGGTTTAAAATACCTATGTCAGTTGAACTTTTGAATAATGAACGGAGTCGACCGAAAATGTTAGTAGATGTATTTTGAGCTGAAACGAAACTTATGTGCGGCGGTGTATCGCTACCATAGTATAATATTCAATTATTAAAACAATAATCCACCCTCAGCCGTCCCCCGACACACAGCGCCATCTATCCCCGATTACGTGAGTTAACCTGGTTGGGATTTGTTAGGTATTTTTTAAACTCGAATAAAATTTATGTGATTAAAATTTAGTTGATTTGATTACCTAAGAAAATAGTGTGAAGTGTTGTAGAGCTTGTATGAGACTACCTATTTACTATAAAATGTATCTGAATGATCTTATCTTGGATTGAATTTGAATTTAGGTTGTAGTAATATTTAGCTGATTTTATCAGTGCTGCCATCTCTTGTCAAGTAGATTATTAAAAGTTTGATCTTAGGTTACATAAAATGACTATTCGCTAGTAGATGGCGCTATTCATCGATTCCTTTTATAGTCACTAGATGGCAGTATTACGATGTAAAATAAAATAGTTGCACAAAAAGCCTAATAAATTGCTTATCAAATGAAAATATTCAATTTTAACTAGGTATTATTGTGTTTTTAGTCTATTTTTATTATTATTGAATTAAGACCATCATAGACAATCTAACTGCAGAACTGCAATCCATAGATCTGCAATCGCCTTTGACATTGACTTAACTTTGATATTTTTTCTATTTCGTTTGAAAAATTTGATTTGACAAATTTGATTTGACAAATTTGATTTGACATTTCAACACCTTGGTCGTGCCTTTGTCGAACACACAGATTTATTTGTTTTGATTGGACATTTATCAGCTATTTTAAATTATCGTGATTTCATTGAACAAATACCGTTATATAATAATAATGAATAACTGAAATGTGCACATTGTTATTCCACGATGGAGCAGCTCTACGCGGTTGGGGTAGCCTGTATTGAATTCGTTCAAGACTGGTAGGTACCGTATTTATTTCTTCAATTTCTTCAATAAACGCCGTATGTGGGCCATAAAATGTCTATAAAAATAGCTTATCAACACGAAGATCTATGTAATTTAGTAAAGAATACTGTGAGACTGGGTTAGTTAGAAATTTAATAGCTTCGTATGACACGCTCGCCGGGAAACCTGTCTTAAGAGGTGACTGATAGCAGGAAGAAGTTAATTTATTAATCTCATATAGACTTATTAGCTTTTCCCCGCAACTTCGTCCGCGTAGAATTTAAATAAAAAAAAATCGGATCTTAGATCCCAGATCCCGGATCCCGTATCTCGGATCCCGTTTCCCGTTTCCCGTTTTTACCGGATCCCGGATCCCTTAGCCAGGATATCCCGGATCCCAAAAAATATAGCCTGTGTTACTCAGGAATAATGTAGCATTCTATCATAATAGCGAAAGAATTTTTGAAAACGGACCAGTAGTTTTTGAGTTTAATCGTTACAAACATACAAAAATACTAATCTTTTCTCTTTATAATATTAGTGTAGACTACTCCACCTGGTACCTAGGGCTCGTAAGGTAGTACTGTTCTGCGTGAGATGAACCTGAAAGTAATTGCACATGTTCTCCACAGGTTCTCAGACAGCGAAGGTTTCTTCGAGCTGGTGAACGACATATCGAACCCGCACCATGTCTCCGAGGTGCTGTTCCCCCTTATCTCTGTCGTCGACTCGGTGTTTGCGTGCCAGTTGATACTATGCATGGCGTTCGGAGGCTGGCTGAACACTGTCATGAAGTGGTAATGATAAAAAAAATATATACATGTCGGAGAAGGACTGATGGGGGCCGTCGCTTTCTCGTATTGTGGGTTTTCAGTGGGTATATAGAGAAAATGAAAATGAAATGAAAAAATGTAAAATATTTATTCAGCACAGCAGTACACACATTATAGGAAAAGAACAGCACGTATAAAAGAAGTAAAATAGATGGATATAAAGTTTAAGAACGCTATATTCCCTACAGTGTGAGCCGTGCCGAAAGGCATTTGGCTCAGCATGTGCTGGAGGGGAACGAGGTCTATTAGAGGACACATTTACAGATCCCCATGTCCAAACGGACAAGGGAAGTGATGTCCTGGTACTCCAGGGATTGCAAGAGGGCGAAGGGACGGCCACAAAGAAGATGGGAGGATGACCTTCCAACAGGATGGCGCAGGAAAGCCAGAAATAGAGAGGAGTGGCGTGCTCTGGCGGAGGCCTATGTCCAGTATATTTAATGCCAGATTGTAATAATTTAAGTTTCATTATTGGATCAGCGAATAAAGGCTATTATTATTATTAATAATAATTTACAGTTCGCTGATGGTGAGGGAAAACATCGTGAGGAAACCTACCTATCCCTCGGGATTAGGTAATAGTCAGTTCCTGTATACACGGCGACAAGGTTCACCACCTGTCACGTTGGGTTCTGACTATCTGGTGAAACGTGGGCTTTGAGTCGGTTAATACCTCCACAATGTGGTGGTGTATGGCCACACACACAATTGAATTGAGAACCTCCTCCTTTTTGAAGTCTGTTAATAATAATATTAAGCCTTATAAGGTCCACTCCTGGGCACGGGCTTCCCCTGTTTGCAAGGGGGATACAGCCCTCAATCCACCACACTGGCCCAGTGCTGGTTGGTGGGTGAGGATATTATATATATGTTTTAATAAATATTGGCCATCACATTCCTAGATTTGTATTAGTCTGCTAAGGGCAGAGTTCACATAAAAGACTCCTTGTTATTGTATGGTTAGTGACAATCTGAGTCTACTTTTCTTTTTTTTTTGTCGGACAGGTGGCAAACAAGCGTACGGCCCGCCTGATGTTAAGCAGTTACCGTAGCCTTTAGATGCTTGCAATACCAAAGGCATTGGTCACGCTTTGCCGACCTGAAGGAGAGTGGGACGGAGGGAGGGGGAGGGGGTGTTGGGCTTCCGGCTCTCTCCCTCATCGTAATAAAATGCAGCTGTAATAAATAGTTGTTTACGCAAATCTTCTGTGAGAGGGAAATACTCTCGTGTGTGTTCTGTGTGAATTACTCTGTTACTTGAGAAAAATTATATCACCATTAAAACAGATCACAGGCACTCATAGCCAGTTGCAATCACTGATCGGTAAACGATCGGAGGTTAAGCAACGCTTGGCAAGGTAAGTCAGAGATGGGTGACCGTTTAGTGGCATTTGAACTGTGCGTCTCCGTGCTTCGGAGGGCACGTAAAAAGTCGGTCCCGGTTGTTACCATCTAGGCAGCAGTCGTTAAGTCTTGTCAGAGGCCTACGAGCGGCTTGAACAACTCTGACACCAGGTTGGCCTCTAACCATACAATAAGAAGAAGACAGATCATCTAACAACCAGCCCGTTTCCATTTCAAGGTGGCTGCTAGAAGACCGTCCGTACTGGTGGGTGCGGGAGACCTCGTTCTACACGGGTGGGAGGCGACCGAGACTGCAGCAGTTCAGACAGAGCTGCGAGACAGGGCCAGGCTGCCCGTCCGGGCACAGCTCCACAGCTGCTATGCTACTCGTGCTGGCTGCTATGTGGGCTGAGCATGTGATGCGGGACAGGTAGGAATGAAAGAATGAATCAAAAACGTTTATTCAACACTCGCAACATAAACAGAAAAAACCGGCCAAGTTCGTGTCGGACTCGCACATAAACGGTTCCATACCACTGTAGAAAAATACGTCAAAAATATCAAGTTTCTCGTATGGGGACCCCCTTTATTTTTAAATATTATTTTATTTTTAGTCTTTGTTGTTGTAGCGGCAACAGAAATACACATTCTGTGAAAATTTCAAGTCTACCTATTACGGTTCGTGAGATACAGTCTGCTGACAGACGGACAGACAGACAGACGGACAGCGTAGGCTTAGTAGTAGGGTCCCGTTGGCACCCTTTGGGTACGGAACCCTCAAGTTATAGGTCTATGATACTAAATAAACATTGTTTAGATTGTATCGTAGACCACTTTAGTTCCAGGCTAGCCATATGGTATGGGCACGTATGGGTATAGGTACCCCATGGACCAGACATAGAAAGGACATGGTCTAAGCAACTCGGCCACATGGCTCAACTAGGCCGTTGACGTCATCACAGTGGGCGTGGCTTAAGTCAGTGTGCTGTTGGCTTTTGTCCTGTGCAGACGTCTTGCCAACGTTCGCATCCCAAATATAATTCTACTCGACACTAGATGACGACCCTCTGTACGTCTCTTATCACCCTACACTTAGTGACATCTAGTGTGAAAAAGTTAAACTACGTACTAACATCGACATAGAACGAAGCGAGTAGTTTTGCTATTGACCGGTAGATAGAAATGACAAAGTAGGCGTTATCTACACCCCTTCACCCGTGCCTTCACCCGCGCAAATTGTCAAGCGTCGTTTCATAGGGAAATCTAATAAGAACATCTCTACTGTCTATGTTCTCTGTGAAGTACCCATAGTCAAGCATGGATTAGTTTGGCACCATAAAATCAATTTTATCTCTGTGTTGTTCAGGAAGTGCTACGTGTGGTGGTGGAAGTACCTGGTGTACCCGGTGTTCGCGAGCGCGCTCGGCGCGGTGATGCTCGCGCGATTGTTCGTCGCCACGCACTTCCCGCACCAGTGCCTGCTCGGCGCACTCATTGGTAAGTAGCTACTTAACGTTTTAATAATAATAATCCTGGGAGATTTTTTACACACGGCTACCTGGTCCCAAACTAACCTTGTACTATGGAAACCAGATAACTGATATTACTACATATACTACTTTTTATTTGTAAATACATACTTAATATACCTATACACCCAGACTCGGGACATACAGACATATTCATGCACACAAATGCATGTCCCGGGTAGGAATCGAACCTACGACCTGCAGCGTGAAAGGCGCCATTACGCCAACCACGCCAACGGGCCCGTTTTGATGGTTTATTCCAGTGTTTTTCAAAGTGTGACTTTCATGGGGTCATAAAGTGCGACTGAGGGGGTCACGACTTCGTGACAAGTTTGGTGCGACCCCCTGAAAGGTCATAAGAATATCCAAAGGCGTCGGGAATTTTCTAGTAGATAAGATAGCCGACATAACTGTTGAGGATTTAATAAAAAATAAAAAAAATAAAATTAACATCAAGTCCTAGAAACAGAAATACTTATTTATGTTTAAATTTGATCTAATTTCTATGTGTCAGTTTGTTTACCTTTGCTACGGAACACAGAACTATTTTTATTTAAGTGCTTGTAAATTTAATTATATAGTCTGCTGATGTATAAATGCGAAAGGTTATGTGTGTGAATGTTTGTTACCACGTATCTCCATAGCTACTAAGCCGATTTTAATGAAATTTGAAACGTAGCTAGTGTGGGCTCTGGAATAAGACATAGTCTAATCCAATTTACACACGGGCGAAGCTACTGGGCACAGCTAGTTAATAATAATAACGCACTGGTCGGTCCCAGGTTCGTTCCTGGCGCCGGCGCTGTGCATCTACGTGTCGGACCCGTACATCTGGCGCTACGGTGTACACGTTAGCATGGCCGCCCGGCGCGCGCTGGCGTGGCACGTGCTGGCGGCCGTGCTGACCGTGTTCATCGGCGTGCTCACGTACTACAGCCTCGTGCTGTGCGGCTGGGACCCGCAGTGGACGGTCAAACTGGTCAGTATCAGAATGCAGGCCCAGATCTAGGGGGAGGCGGCCAGCCACTAGGCAGTCTGTGATTTGTAATAGTTTCGTGCTTAGTGACCCGCAATGGACCGTCAAAATGTCTGTACCAGAAAGGGATAAAAGGTTATGAGGTCATCGAAATCAACTGCTGACCAATACGCGAGGTTCCATTTCGCTTTTGAACAACCCATAATGTACGCCAGACATACTACAGTCTACCGGAGATGTTACCTGCGCAGGTTTTCCTGCGCAGGTCAGCTAGCGTGTGTGGGGACGTTCCGGTATACCGGAGCGGTCTTCAAAAGAATTGATTTCGATCTTACTCTGGTCGCCTGCGCAGGTTTAAAAAACTGCACAGTGGCCTAATTCACGTAACCAAAACCGTAACGATGTCTCAGCGATATAGTCGTTGATAGGCTTTTCGTAATACAAAAAGGCTATCAACGACTATATCGCTGAGACATCGTTACGGTTTTGGTTACGTGAATCGGGCTACAGGTCTATTCCCATACACGCTCCGGTACACCGTAGCATGTATGGCCAGCATAAGATTTCGGTGGTAAGTAAATTGATTCATAATAACCTCGAGCTATGGAGGTGGGCTCGCACAGGACTGTCAACTGGTGAGTGTGAGAAAGATGAACCAGTGACGACGCGCAAATTTAGTGAGTTTCTGACTATTGCCGAGCTTGAAGGCACTTTTAGTTTGATCCCTGGAACTTGGTTTTCCAGGCGTTCCGTTGGTGCGAGACTCCTGAGCACATCCACGTGACGACGACGCCGATGTTCGCGCTGGTGCAGTGCACCGGCTACCTGCTGGGCTGGGCGCTCAGCGTCACGCCCGCCCTCGCACAGTCAGTACACAACAACACAACACTATACCCACTAATAATACATTGAATCCGTGTTTGTTTGTAAGGGGCCATCCATAAATTACGTCACACGATTTTCATGATTTTTGACCCCCCCCCCCTTGTCACAGCTGATCACATTTGTGAGACTCCCCCCTCCCTAGTGTGACGTCACATATTTTTTAAATTTTCAGAAAATATATTTTTTTCGTTAACAGTTCAAATTTCGGTTTTAATACTTAGATTATTTGATTTTTAAATGTGACGTCACAAAACTTCGGACCCCTCCCACCCCTTGCCACACAATGTCACATTTCGTCCCCCCCTCCCCCCCTTTACGTGTGACGTAATTTATGGACGGCCCCTAAGCTCTACCGGGGTAGTATAACCCTCTTCATCATCATCATCTCAGCCGAAAGACGTCCACTGCTGGACAAAGGCCTCCCCCAAGGTTCGCCACAATGACCGGTCCTGTGCCACTTGCATCCAGCGTATTCCCGCGACCTTCAGCAGATCGGCTCTTCTTCCTAGCCTTATCCCATTATGAGGGGTCGGCTTTCAGTCTACCCTGATTTGGCTGATCACCGATATTTACACGGAGCGATTGCCATCTGCCCACCGATACCCAACTAGTGGGACTTTTGGCAATCTAAGTGTAACCATTTTTGTCAGATTTTTCAGGCTTCTTACTGCCTGTAACGACTGTCAAAGATCTTCAAAGACACCCGGGACAGTCAGCTTAACGTGTCCTCCGAGGCACGGAGCAGCAGGTCGTCTCTTAATAAATAATAATAATAATGAATATCGCCAGACAAACACACCAACTGTATGGTCCCAAACTAAGCAACGCTTGTACTATGGCTACCATACAATGGACTGGGAGCTAACCCAGTGACACCCAGACATAGGCAACCACGGATTCAGGGAAAATTAAGGAAGGTCGTTTCCGAAATTTGCCTCTGGCGGGAAACGAACCCGCAACCATACAGTGAGCCGAGCGGCCAACGCCAATCGTTTTTTTTTTAATTTCAGATACCGGCACTACACAAAAGAAAGATCTCTAATCATCTCAGCATTCACCACTGGCCTCATGGTATATGGCCTCAAGCATATTGAGAACAATATATGCACCGCGAACACTTTCCGGTTCTATCTGAGCCATTGGCTCCTAGCGGGACTCAAGCCCATGCTGATGTTGCGACTAGTGCCCGCGATAGCCATGTACCCCTTCACTGGGGTCAAGACCAAAGTCGAATAAATTACCTTTCATGGGGTCATTTCCGCGGGGGTCATATTTTAGTGACATTAACCAAAGTCGAATAAATTACCTTTCATGGGGTCATTTCCGCGGTGGTTACATTTTAGTGATATTAACCAAAGTCGAATAAATTACCTTTCATGGGGTCATTCCAGCGGGGGTCACATTTTTATGACATATTAACCAAAGTCGAATAAATGACCTTTCATGGCGTCATTTCCGCGGGGTCGCATTTTAGTGATATTAACCAAAGTCGAATAAATTACCTTTCATGGGGTCATTCCAGCGGGGGTAACATTTTAGTGACATATTAACCAAAGTCGAATAAATGACCTTACATGGGGTTATTTCAGCGGGGGTCACATTTTAGTGACATTAACCAAAGTCGAATAAATTACCTTTCATTGGGTCATTTCCGCGGGGGTTACATTTTAGTGACATTAACCAAAGTCGAATAAATTACCTTTCATGGGGTCATTTCCGCGGGGGTTACATTTTAGTTACATATTAACCAAAGTCGAATAAATTACCTTTCATGGGGTCATTTCCGCGGGGGTCACATTTTAGTTACATATTAACTGAAGTCGAATAAATTACCTTTCATGGGGTCATTTCCGCGGAGTCACATTTTAGTTAAATATTAAGGTGCACCCTCACCGAAAGCATTCGCCTGTAATGTAACGTTACAGATTCGATTTTGAGCATTACGTTACAATACTGTCTCCCTGACTGACGAGCATTCGCTTGTATTGTAACATTTCGAGCATTGTATCCAAATATTACAGGCATTACGCTTTGTAATGCTCAGTTCGCCTCACTTATGAATGCTCGACTCTGTAACGTTACATTACATGCGAATGCTCCTGGTGAGTGAGCACCTTTATAGCAGGATAATGCTATAGTGGGGGTTAAACTTTATCGGGGGTCACTTCTAGTAGGAGCTTCACCTGAGTGGGGTCAATTAATTTTATGTCAGGTTTACATTCACATTTTAATGACGGTTACCCTTTAGTGGGGTCCAACTTAATTGTCATGCTTAACGCTTTACAATTGTGGAGAAAACTTACTTTGTCTTACTAGGGTGTCAAAATGGTGACCCAGAAAATATGATTTTAATATAAAACACAAAATACCAAAGTTGAATGAATATTATAGATATTTCACTTTAATCATTACAACTGCGGGGCAACTATTATGCAAAATGGCAGTAATTCTGCAAGAGCAATGCATTTTTTGGACCCTCCAACAGATTCCGCTAAATTTCCGTGAAACGGCCACGAATGCCCTAAAATGTGTGACTATTTCACAGAAATTTTGCGGAATTGTTAAGAATTTCTCAGAAATCATAAAAATTTATTGCATTGGCATCATTGCATAGTGTTGCTATTAGCCCCTGATTGCGACTGTCAGTTGGAACTTTCAAGCATCTTTCATTGTTATTATTATTATGTAAATAGTTATTAAAATGTTCGTTATTATTACACTTATGGTTGTCTGTATTAAAAAAACGGGTTATTTATTGTATTTATTTGTAACACTGCACTGTGATATTATTTAATCTCACGAAAAAACATAGGAAATGTTGCTATCACATATTGGAACAAATGTACAAACAAATTCTATGGTGCTTATATTGGTCCAATATGTGATTTTATACTAAATTAATTTGAGATAGCAAAAAAAAAGAAATGTAACGTCACGACTTGTATCCCCATTCGGGGGTAGTCAGTGGCTTGAGTGGCCATACACCACCACATTGTGGAGGTATTAACCAACTCAAAGCCCACGTTTCACTAGATAGTCAGAACCCAACGTGACAGGTGGTGAACCTTGTCGCCGTGTATACAGGAACTGACTATTACCTAATCCCGAGGGATAGGTAGGTTTCCTCACAATGTTTTCCCTCACCGTCAGCGAACTGTAAATTAAGATGTAATTTTGAGATAGCAATACCAGACAAAGCCAACAGTGGCCAATACTAAAACGTAAGGTACTCAAACCGTATTAATAAATTCATCTCAAACTTGAGATCGATCTTAAGATGCAGTTTTGACGTTATATGGAATTTCTGTCAACGGGTCGGGAACGGGCGAACGTTTGGTATTGCCAACTTAAAACGTACAAAAGTACAATTATTATTACTATAAATAATAAAAGATATAATAAAAATGACTGCTTTCAATGCACCGACTCGCCAGAGCACGTACAAATAGATTTGTATTGGGTAAATAAAATTTATCGAATTTAAATTTTGTTTTTATTCACGCTAAATTCATTATTTCACGTGGTACCATTAGATAGCCCCAGTAATGGTACCACGGGAACAATAATGCCGTAGTGCCATGAATCGTACCACGGGGGGTATAATGCCGTGAATCGTACCACGGGGGGTATAATACCGTGAATCGTACCACGGGGGGTGTAATGCCGTGAATCGTACCACGGGGGGGGGGGGGGGTAGTATAATGCCGTGAATCGTACCATCTTTACAAATAAATAAAATTGAAGTGTCTTGTTTGTAATGTCCAACTAACAGCTTTTACTAAATGCATAATATGAAAGTATATCCGATACCTACTAATAATTTTAAATTTTTTGTCTGTCTTTTTGTTCCGGCTAATCTCCGAAACGGCTGGACAGAATTTGACGGGACTTTCAATAGCACATCAATCAGCCTGTACTGTTGTTTTTGTCTCCCGCTTTGCAACAGGGAAGTGGATAATTTTCTTCCAACTCCTAATTATCCTTTCTTTTGATTAAATTGGTGCGGGAAAGACAACTTAGCTTGTCCCCGGGACTCGTCGAGGGTCAAACCTTGGCGTCATCGTTGGACAATATCGATCCTGCCTTACAGGAGTAACAGTGGTGGGAGTGTGTGGCGGGCCTAGTCCCAAAAATGTATGATGTATGCTGAATGAAGTCAACAGCTGAATTGGTGCGTTTACATCAGACGCATGCCGCGCCCGAGCACTAAGTTATGACATGTATCCTACTATAATATTATAAATGCGAAAGTTTGTGTGTATGAATTTTTGTTACCACGTACCTTAGCTCATAAACCGATTTTTATGAAATTTAAAACGTAGGTAGATAGTGTAGGCACTGGGATAAGACATAGGCTAATCTTACACATAAATTTCCACGCAGGCGAAGCCGCGGGGCTCAGCTAGTAATAAGATGGGTGCTCGCGCGAGGCTTGCGAGGCTTCTGGACGCATCAAATGATAATCTTATTAATTTAATTAGACACTCGATAAAAAGTGCTGATAAACCCAAAAAGCTGAATTAATAGCCTCTTCACTTACCTTATCTAGTTTTGTTTTTATAATCATTGATGTAATATTTTAGCAGATATGGTACTACACCACCAAGCGGACTAGGAACTCGGATGGAATGCGGCTTCCCCGCCCGCACACCCGCCCCACCTGCCGCTTCCCGCCCGCCACACTGAGCGCACACCACCACCGACTTGTTATGCGGGTGACGTCATATTTGACAGGCTCCTAGTTGGCTTGGTGAAGTAATACCACCTAAACATTCCATTCACTGGACTTGTGCTCAGCGCATCACTAAATGTAGCGATATTCACACATCTGTTATCACACTTGCAATTTGACAATCAACTTATTATAGTACATTACTGCCGCGGTCTCTAATGAGTGTGTTGTTGACCGCGTTGTTGATGGCCGAAAGCGCGGCGCAGCGCAGCTCCAGCTCTTGCTGGCCGCGCTATAAAGGCCTCGACCTTCGGTCTCGGCCTTTATTTTAGCTTGTCCATCAAGGGTTGCAATGCTGACCGCGCTGTGGAGGCCGAGAACGTAGCGAAGCTTAGCTTGAGGCCATTATAGCGTGGTCAGCAGTACACTCATTAAAGACCAAGGCTTGTATAGTGCTTTACTCAAAAATGCGACTATTAGTTTGAACAAAACTAGCTAAGTAGGTATAAAAATTAATACAATATATTTATATTTTTACGAACTATATCTATAGTTGTGTATTTTCTATGTTTACGTTTCCATGGCAACGGCACGACCAACTCGTTTTAACCGTCAATAAGATTTTTTTACGAACCATAAACATACCTGTTTGTTACGTTTCCATGGCAACGGTCAGATAACAGCAATATAATGGTGGTCATACTCGATTATAATACATTATATATCATGCGTTTCTTGCAATACGACAAATTCGACTTTGCTCGAAGAAGGTTTGCGAAATAATGGCAACATTATAAACTTTTTTGAGTAAAATATATTATAAGAAGACATTATTCACCAGAAGATGAGCAGTATTGGCAATACCGACATTGTTTTCAACATTATTTTCCGCTGAGTCGTTGGTACTGTGTCTATAGGCTCCGTTTAGTAAGACAGTGGTAAAGTCAAGCTGTAGCCAATTGACTGCAGCTCATATACGGGCTGGCTCGACCGGGGTAGTACCACCCTCTCACAGAAGATCAGCGTAAAGCAGCTATTACAGCTGCGTTTCGTACGATGAGTGACAGAGCCGAAAGCCCAAACCCCTCCCCCTCCCTCCATCCCTCTCCCCTTCAGGTCGGCAACGTGCGAGCAATGCCTTTGGTATTGTAAGCATCTATAGGCTACGGTAACTGCTTAACATCAGGCGGTCCGTACGTTTTTTTGCCACCGCAGTCCTATAAAAAAAAACAAAGTAGTACAGTCACGTGTTTCCCTCTTTCTTGGTAATATCTTTGTTTATGAAGTACATTGACAATTCTGTGATATTATATTTCATTCTTTTATTAATTCATTCTTGTAACAACAAAACGTGCTTTCAGCAAAATGTTTGGTGCTGAAACCAGTTTTTTACCAACTGATTTGCTGAAATACGTAAGTACCTACTGATTCTGATTAAATTCGTGCGGGTTCCAAGACAACTTAGCTTGTCCCCGGGACTCGTCGAGGGTCAAACCTCGGCGTCATCGTTGTACAATGTCGATTCTGAAAAAAAAAATGTTACGTCACGACTTTTATCCCCATTCGGGGGTAGTCAGAGGCTTGAGTGACCATACACCACCACATTGTGGAGGTATTAACCAACTCAAAGCCCACGTTTCACCAGATAGTCAGAACCCAACGTGACAGGTGGTGAACCTTGTCGCCGTGTATACAGGAACTGACTATTACCTGATCCTGATCCGATACTGACTTACAGGAGTAACAGTAACAGCAGTGGCGTAGCTTGCCTTAGCCAGCCCTACTGTAACATTTGTTGGGGGGCCCCAAATGGTAAAGTATTTTAGCATACTTTCGGGGTCCCCGGAGCCCAGGGGCCCCGTATCATTAATACGACTGATACGGTAGCTACGCCTCTGATTAACAGTGAACCTAGGAGCATACCTTTTTTGTAATTTTGGAGCAGGCCCGGATCTAGGGGGGGCAAGCCGGGGCACCCGCCCCGGGTGGCAGTTTCAGGGGGCTCCAAAATCATAATATACCTAGTATGATTAAAAATAAAAAACTTGCTCCACAAAACGCCGATTTGTGAGTTTTTTAAGTAATTTATCTCAAACGCTGGAGAGAGGGGCGCCACTATCAAGTTTCTGCCCCGGTTCGAAAAATCGTAGATCTGGGCCTGTTTTTGAGCTTTGACTTGATGTGGCTTTGTTTGTAGGCCGAGGAACTGTTGAAGGAGTCAAGATTACGAGAAATAAGTTTACAAAAGACCAACTACAGTTGGTTAAAGTCGAAGAACCTTCAAACGGAGCGCTTCCCAACTTCTAAAGACTTGGATAAACTAAAACCAATGATTTTGAAGGTACGTTTAGTTATTAAGGTGACAAACAAGCGCACGGCCCGCCGGATGTTAAGAAGTTGCTGTAGCCTATAAGTGCTTGCAATACCAAAGGCATCGCTCGCACGTTGCCGACCAGAAGGGGAGGGGGAGGGGGTATTCCAGCTCTATCACTCATCGTACGAAACGCAGCTGTAATAGTAATTACGCCAATCTTCTGTGAGAGGGTGGTACTACCCCGGTGGAGCCAGCCCGTATATGAGCTGCAGTCAATTGGCTACAGCTTGGCTCTACTACAATAAACCATCAATAAACCAATAATGGATAGCCTCTTTTTTATCAAGCGGACCGGAAAACGACACTAAAGTCTATGGTTTAACCGCAATATTTTGACAGATGTCACCGGAAAATTGCGCCAAAATCGCTGTCAATCTCGACAAGCTGACAGACGAACTGTCATCGACGAGTGACATTCTAATCACGTTCAAGAAGCTTCTAGAAGAAGAGTACAGCATACAAATGTTGGAACGAAACATTAAGCGCGGGAAAGGGATGAGAAATACGAGGAAAAAAGTGAATAAGGTTCATCCTGATCTATCTCCGGAGCGGAGGCAGCCTATTGTTTCTTTTATATTGTAATAGGAATACTAATGTTATTATAATAATAAAATGTATTTATTTAATTACTTGCACACATTCTGCATTAATAGTTCATGAAAGATCTAGTATTATACCGGTTTAAGCATAGATCTAATAGGTTTGTGGGTTTAAGTCACAAGTAGGCGTATTTTTTTTAAACATTTTGCTTCCTTCATAGATTTATAAAAGATTCGTGCGCGCGTTTTAACTATATAGATAGGTACCACTCTTCTAAGATAGATCATTTCAAAAATGGAGCTGCCTCGCGGATACCAAAATTAATCTATGGTTTCCTCTTTATAAGTAAAAAATAATATGATTGCATGAAGAATTATTAGTCTAATTGCAGAATTCTAATTCGGAATCTTGCCTCCTACACAACAGTACGTTTACCTATCTATACCTACTAAGGTTTTTTTTTATATAAATATAAAATTATTGCTTCCCTTTAAGCCTACACCATTCTTAAATGTCAAGCTGTTACATTTCGCGCCAAATGGGTTCGGTTTCGATACGATGCACGCGCATAGGAATCGCTTCCTGCACTATTAACATTTTATTGTTTTCACCATTGATTAAGTTATTACCTACTTATAGTAAATATGTTATTATGAACTTTATATGACAACAATGTTCTTTAAACAACGACGGCAAGGATTTCTTGAAACCTACCTAGCACATTTTTTTTCTCTTTAGAGTTGCCTACTTTTCAGACTGAAAAAGTGCTAGATTTTTTTTTTTTTTGGAATTTATTTTTGTAATACTAAAGGAAATTTCGGAATAGTCTAAAATATAAGTAGGTATGTATACCTATAAACTACCAAGCATAGATGTTTTTTTATGCCACTGAGTAGATTTCATGATTTATAAATAGTTTTTTTACCCGACTACGGCGGTGGGTTATGATTTTTACCGGTATATATGTATGTATGTAGTTCATCTGTTGCCACATAACTTTCACACTGCTATTACTACCTACTAATCATAATTTAACCAGTACTTTCATATTTTTAAGTAGTATTTTTAGGCATAAGGTACCTAGTTATATTTAGTCCTAAAATGTAAAATGTACCTTTCCAATGTTTAGTCAGGATAAATAAAAGTAATAAACTTTTTAAAAAACATTTTTATTTACACTTTTTTACATATTTTATACAAAAATACAAATGCAAACAAGCATTTTCTTACAAAGAAGGAAGAGGAAATGCGTCCATTTACATTTTTTTTAGATAATATGGCAGTGATTCAAAAGACACCGATCATTTCTACGAAAGCTTAGCTGTCAGAGATTTAAAAAATAAATAAAAAAAGTAATTTGTGACATCCCTAGCACGTCAGTAATCGGTACATTTACGTAAGCACAGTACCTAGGTAACCGATATTCCGATATGCTCTAATAAGTAAACAAATCGACTTTTTACTTTTTTCTTTTACTTTTTTAAATCTCAATGGACAAGGTAATCGAATATTCACAAGCAGTAAAGCGCGATGTTCCATTTTCAAAAACGAATATTCTTTTTTTATTCAAATTACGAAGACGCTACCAAGATAATACGGTAGAATTAATTCGAATGTTATAGCAACACTGAACCTTAGAATAATATACTGTAAGGTTAGTATATCCTAAATTATAATGTACAGAGCGTCTTCGTAACATGAATGATGGCATAGTGGGGTAGTTTCGTTGGAATGCCGATGGGGTCGTGGGGGTAGTCTACCAGCAGTAGGGGTAGTTCGGGCACAGGGCGGCGGGGAAGTCAGCGGGGTACTTGGGGGCGGCGACGGGCCTGTAAAAAAACAAACTTCAAAATAAATGACATGGATAAAAAAAAAGAAAAAAAAACTTAAAAGAATATAATATCAATAAATATAGCCAACTAACACACCAACTGTATGGTCCCAAACTAAGCAACGCTTGTACTATGGATACCGTACAATGGACTGGGGGCGATCCCAGTGACACCCAGACAATGCTTATCGGTTTCTGCACCATCTTCTGGCGTTACTCAAGGGTAGTCTACATATATATATATATATATATATAACGTCACGACTTTTTATCCCCATTCGGGGGTAGTCAGAGGCGTGAGTGGCCATACACCACCACATTGTGGAGGTCAAGTCAACTCAAAGCCCACGTTTCACCAGATAGTCAGAACCGAACGTGACAGGTGGTGAACCTTGTCGCCGTGTATACAGGAACTGACTATTACCTAATCCCGAGGGATAGGTAGGTTTCCTCACGATGTTTACACGGGTACATACGTCTACATATTAGTTAAAATTCACACACACATTTCTGTACAGGTACATACGTTTTCTATACAGGGTGAATTTGAAATCCTGGGCATCCTTTTAAACTATGACTTTGCACATGATCCAGAATATTTTTCGTAAAAAATAATAATTATTGAGTAAGCAAATAAGCAAACCAGTTCACTGTTATAATATCTTACCTGTGCAATATTTTTTTATCAACTGATTTGTTGATTAATATTCCCTAAATATTCTGAATCATGTGTAGAATCACCGCTTAAAAGGATGCCCATGATTTCAAATTCACCCTGTAGTTTATCCATAATGCCCCAAACAGACCCGAAATACTTACACGACTGGGGCGACGGGGAGCAGGGAGGGGTTGCGCACCCACTCGGGGATGGGGGTGCCGTCGGGGGAGAAGCGGGCCAGCGTCTCCGAGTCGCAGAAGGGGTAGTTGGGGCAGACCGCGGGGTGGACCCCAGCGGGGTACTCGCCGGCCAGCGCTACCGCCGCCAGGGCGAAGAGTACGAACTGGGGGGTAAAATAGGGTAAAAAGGAGTAAAAGGGGTACACAATGGGGTAATTAAATATATAAATAAATATCGCCAGACCAACACACCAAGTGTATGGTCCTAAACTAAGCAAAGCTGGTACTATGGGTACCGTACAATGGACTGGGGGCGATCCCAGTGACACCCAGACTAGGGCAAATTACGAAAAGGCCGTTTCCGAAATTTGCCTCTGGCGGGAATCGAACCCGCAACCACCCAAGGGGTAATTTCGGAAAAAGGGGTAAGGTCCACCTGGAACTACTTTGTCTAATCATTAAGTGTTCTGCGAGAAATTAATATTAATATTAGCCCTTTTAACGTCCCACTCCTGGGCACGGGCCTCCCCTCATTGCGAGGGGGATTCAGGCCATAATCAACTACTCTGGCCCAGTGCGGGTGGATTTCACACGTCTTTCGGAAATTTGTTAGATTTTCTATGACCGCCCGTAGGTATATGAGCTGCAGTCAATTGGCTACAGCTAGGCTCTACCTCCAAGAAAAAAGAAAAGAAGAATTGCGGGTGCGATAACAGATTGTTTGAATTTCGTTGAATGTAGTGGTTGAGCACAAGTTAAGTAAAATTGCGATGTTAGGAGCAGAGGGCCTACTCTTTTACAAACGAAAACGAAATTTCCCGAACGAACGCGAAACGAAAATTGTTTGACGTCTTCGTCGTCGTCGAATCTAAACGTGAAACAATTTTCGTTCGTAAGAAATATTGGAATGAATGAGAAACTTAGTAGGAAATACGTGAAATTCCGTCCGAAATTTCTTTTCGTTTGTAAAAGCGTAGGTACCTACACAGGGGCGTAGTTACCGCCGTATCAATGATACAGGGCCCCCGGACTACAGGGGCCCCGAACGTGTGTGAAAATCCTTTACCTTTCATTTGTGAAAAATCTTTACCATTTGGGCTCCCTAAGCCGTGGACTCCTATTAAATGCCATCGGCCCCTTACAGCGTCACGCGTACGCCGCGTCACAATGCTTACTATAGAAATGTACTGTTGTGGTCGCCTTCACACGCCGACGTCACTATAGTAACATTGCGACGCGGCGTACGCGTGACGCTGCGGCAAATTTTGATACAGGGCCCTTCTGAGGCAAGTTACGCCATTGGTTAATAAGCACCATAATATTATCAACAATATACATTGTCAATGTCTATAAGCATAGGTATTACACATTTATGAAGCATTTTCACGCGATACGTAGTAGCGTGTGAATGGTTGCTAAACCTGACCTAGCTGTGTTCGATACGGATTAATCAAAATTTAGGTAACGAGCGTCAATCACGAAACGACGTGATAATTAACGATATTGCGATGTCCGTTATTGATATTTCGTTATGTGTACACGCTATTTCTTTGAGCTCGGTAGGAATATCGGAAATGGCAAGAAATATCGATATTATATCGTATAGTTATTTTATTGCAAATATCGATATCGATGTTGATTGTTTTTAAACCGATTTATCGATACGATTTCATAGACAATAATTTATTTTAGAAATTTAAAACGTTTTATCGAAATATTAAGAATCGCTCAAAAATATCGATGTATCAGAATGTAGGTATCGATATTTTTTCAATAAGTCTAGCTCGAGAGGTTTTGGTTAGACGTTCGATATACGCGTTAAGCCAAGTTTGGCTCGGTCGGGACTTCGATGGGTGACTGAATTATAACACCAGATCGCCGATCGGGATGGTCGGGGTAGTACCAACCTCTCACAGAAGATCGGCGTAAAGTAGCTATTGCAGCTGTGTTTCGTACGATGACTGACAGCCGGAAGCTCAATCCCCCTTGAAGCATCAGTTGTATGGTCCCAAACTAAGCTTGTATTATGGGCAGCATGTAGACTGGGGACGATACCAGTAACACCCAGACTGGGGCAAATTACAAAAGGCTATACGGGAATCAAACCTGCTACCTACAATAAGCTGAGCGGCCTACGCTTAAACCACTCATTCGTCAAAACTTACAAGCTTACAAGATTTGAATATAAACATGATTAAATATTAATGAATTCACATACTTCACCTGTTTGTATGTCTGTTATGTTGTAGCTATTATAATAGCCTTCCGCCTACTGTGTGTTAAAAGAATACTACTACCAAGCCAACTAGGAGCCTGTCAAATGTGACGTCACCCGCGTTTTAATTCTACGGTAGTACGGAACCCATATGTGCGAGGCCGACACGCACTTGGCCGGTTTTAAAATGTTTTTATTTTTTTATTTTTTTATTGGACTGCGGTGGCAAAAACGCGTACGGCCCGCCTGATGTTAAGCAGTTACCGTAGCCTATAGATGCTTACAATACCAAAGGCATTGCTCGCACATTATAATAATAGTATTAATCTATATATATTCCCTCGGGGAATAAAAAACATTGAAAATTTCTGATTTCAATTTGCAATGCAAATACAATACACCTACAATTATTATTAATTTATTCATAATTAATCACTAGCTTGTCACATAACATTTCTAGTTGTAAGATCGAGTTGAAATATTGACAATGCCGACTTAGTTTGGGACCATACCACCATAGTGTTGTCTGACACTATGGTGGTATGGTCCCAAACTTAGCAACGCTTGAGTTGGGCAAAATTTAATTGCAGTTTAGTGTAGTGTCACAAATTAACAATTAATTTTGATTTGTTTGTCAATCGCGAACAAATCACAATTAATTGTTAATTGTAACATCACCTGCAATTAGCAATTAATTAATTGCAATTAAATTTTGCCTAACTCTGTGTCTCCCACACCAGGGCAAATTACGAAAAGGCCGTTCCCGAAATTTGCCTCTGTCGAACCCGCAACGACGCGATGCAATGAGCCGAGAGGCCCACGTTCGAACCATTGCACCAAGTCGTAACTTCGCACTTTTAAAACACACTGTACCTATTTATCCCATCCCACTATTATTATAAATGTGAGTTTGGATGGATGAGTGGATGGATGTTTGTTACTCTTTCACGCAAAAACTACTGAACGGATTTGGATGAAATTTGGCACAGAGATAGATTATAGTCTGGAATAGCACATAGGCTACTTTTTATCCCGATAGTATGTTCCCTTGGGATAAATTATGCGCTGACGAAGTCGCGGGCAAAAGCTAGTCTATACTTATTATTATAAATGCGAAAGTAACTCTGTCTGTCTGTTACGCTTTCACGACGAAACCGCTTAACCAGTTTTGATGAATTTTGGTATGGAGATAGATAGCACGTTAGAGCAGAACATAGGATTTTTGTTGCGAAAATTATAAATGAAGGGGGTGAAATAGGGGATGAAAGTTTGTATTTTTTTTTAATTATGAAAATTGGGTCCTGTTATTTTTTATATAAATTTTTCGCGGGCGTACTCGCGGGCAAAAGCTAGTATATCACAAAACGTCGACTCACCAGTTTAGGGAACATGTCTACGTGTGTATCCTCTCGACTGAACAGTGAGACTGATGTGTTGTTGGCGGTGCGACGCGCTTATATACTTACATACTTGCGCGCGCGCCGATTCGGTGCCGATTCCGCTATATTGTTCTAGTAGCTTGTGTGGGGTAAGAATTCCAAGGTGGTCGGGATTGTAGGCATGTAATATATCCATCCATACTGGTCCTAAATAAATGACGCTTGTATTTTGGGTCCTCGATCCCAGTGACACCCAAACTTACCCTCTAGTCAAGTGGCTCGTCAACAAGCGTTTCTACAAATCGCTACGCTTCATGTATGGAAATTACATAAGTCACGTGATCTACTTATCGACTTGTAATGTAATTTCAATACATTTAAGCGTAGCGTTTTGTAGAAACGCTTGTAGACGAAGTAACTGGGCTAGGGGGGCTGGGGTGAATTACGAAAAAAAAATTATTGGTGGAAGAAGTTTATATATGAAGTTTATAAGCGCTGCAATCAATAGCGACTGTAGCCTAGGGGTGAACAGGTTGGGCCTGCAATCAGAAGGTCCCAGGTTCGATCACCGGTGGGGCATGCACCAATGGATGAATTTTCATCTATGTGCATAATTTACAGTTCGCTGTGGGTGAGGGAAAACATCGTGAGGAAACCTACCTATCCCTCGGGATTAGGTAATAGTCAGTTCCTGTATACACGGCGACAAGGTTCACCACCTGTCACGTTGTGTTCTGACTATCTGGTGAAACGTGGGCTTTGAGTTGGTTAATACCTCCACAATGTGGTGGTGTATGGCCACTCAAGCCTCTGACTACCCCCGAATGGAGATAAAAGTCGTGACGTTACACACAATACACACACACACATGTTTCCCTCTATCTTGGTAAGGTCTTTGGATTATTCATTCATAAGGTGTTCAATTTACACTGTTATTGATATGATAGTCAAGTTCCAGTTAACATTTAAACTTAGTTTATTATGAAGGGCGATAGACGTGTCTACAACACGCACATGCCGCGCGAGGCCGCTCACCCACATGCCTCGCGAAGCACGACGTTTGCCTCAGTCGCATGCCGCGCGAAACAAATGGCGAGGCAACTGACACTAGACAGGGAAAGGTATACCCGATCAATCAGTTTGACACGTTTGACATCGTCCTGTCTCACGACTGCCAAACTAGGCGAGGCAAATGTGAGTGCTCAGGTGAGGCAGGGCGCGCATTTGCCTCACGTGAGGCAAGTCAAACTTGGCGAGGAAAATTTTCCTCGCGCGGCATGTGACACTTCTGGACGTAGCTGATGACTAAGGGCCAGTACTGTTTGAGGCGGTCTAACCAGCTGCAATCACTGATTGGTAAACGATCAGAGGTTAAGCAACGCTTGACAAGGTCAGTCAGAGATGGGTGACCGTTTAGTGGCATTTGAACTGAGCGTCTCCGTGCTTCGTAGGGCACGTAAAAAGTCGGTCCCGGTTGTTGTCATATAGGCAGCAGTCGTTAAGCCTTGTCAGACGGACAGCGAAATGATGAAACTATAAGGGACTAAGGTGGAAAAAAAGGGTACGGCCCGCCTGATGTTAAGCAGTTACCGTAGCCTATAGATGCTTGCAATAACAAAGGCATCACACGTTGCCGTCCTGAAGGGGAGTGGGACAGAGGGAGGGGAAGGAGCTACCGGCTCTCTCACTCATCATTCACAGCTCTAATAGCTACTTTACGCCGATCTTCTGTGAGAGGGTGGTACTACCCCGGTCATGACGGCGGTCCCTCTAAGCACTGAGTTATGCTTGAAAATGACTTATGTAAACGAGCACACTTAATCTTTGGACTGCCAAAGTAAACTCAACTAAAGTTGTTTGTCTTAGAATTCACTTTCCAACTAAACATATTGCTACAGTGTATATTACTACGCCCTATAAAGGGCAGCGTAGCGCGTAGTAGCACGCGGCGTAGTACGCAGCGTAGCAACTTGTTTGTGTTTAACTGGTAAATTATTAACAGACTTAGGGCCCTGCGCGACGTGTGACGCTCACCAACATTACTTATTACGATTTATTTACGCCGATTTTCTGTGGGAGGGTGGTATTACCCTGGCCGAGCCAGCCCATATAACTGCTGCAATGCTATGCAAATGTGGGATGTAACGTCACGACTTTTATCCCCATTCGGGGGCAGTCAGAGGCTTGAGTGGCCATACACCACCACATTGTGGAGGTATTAACCAACTCAAAGCCCACGTTTCACCAGATAGTCAGAACCCAACGTGACAGGTGGTGAGCCTTGTCGCCGTGTATACAGGAACTGACTATTACCTAATCCCGAGGGATAGGTAGGTTTCCTCACGATGTTTTCCCTCACCGTCAGCTAACTGTAAATAAAAAAAATAGTTGGTCTTAATAAAAATAGACCATAGATACAGTACGACTCTGTCGTTCGCGGAAAATAATGTTGAACACATGTCGGTATTGCCAATACGACATCTTCTGTTCAATAATACGCATCAAAATGCCTTTAAGATGATTGTCGAATTGCGAGTGTAATAACAGATGTGTGAATGTCGCTGCATGTAGTGGTGTGCTGAGTACAAGACTGGTGAATGCAATGTTAGGACGTACCATATCTACTAGAATGATATATCAATGGTTGACCTTGTATTTTATACGTATCCGTACTACGATGAAGGATGATTATTTAGGGACTACAGTTTGCTAAGCGACTGTAGCCTAGGGGTGAACAAGTTGGGCTAACAATCAGAAGGTCTCAGGTTCGATCCCCGGTGGGGCATGCACCAATGGATGAATTTTCATCTATGTGCATAATTTACAGTTCGCTGACGGTGAGGTAAAACATCGTGAGGAAACCTACCTATCCCTCGGGATTAGGTAATAGTCAGTTCCTGTATACACGGCGACAAGGTTCACCACCTGTCACGTTGGGTTCTGACTATCTGGTGAAACGAGGGCTTTGAGTTGGTTAATACCTCCACAATGTGGTGGTGTATGGTCACTCAAGCCTCTGACTGCCCCCGAATGGGGATAAAAGTCGTGACGTTACATTTAGTTACCTTTTTACAGTTTGTTGTAGTCTGGCGATATTTATATTTATTTAAATACTAGTTTTGCCCGCGACTTCATACGCGTACATTTTTGAAAAAGATTGCCCGCGTAGGTATACGTCCGTGTAGAATTGAATCAATTTTATATGTTTTAATTATTTTACGAGGAACCCTAATAATTTTTCTACAGGAAAAGTAAATTACTCTCTATAATATCAGCTATCTGCCAGTGAAAGTCCCGTCAAAATCCGTCCAGCTGTTTCGGAGATTAGCCAGAACAAACATCCAGACACACAGACACAAATTTAAAAAATAGCTTTTTTTATATAAAGTGGGTATTAGGTAGGTACGTATTTCATATGCATTTAGTAAAAAGCCGTTATTTTGACATTACAAGTAAACAGCTGGCCTACTCCGAAATACGAACCTAACGTTTCGGCTGACGGATTGTCGTGATTTGACATTGTTTTGATCGTAAATCGAATCCGTACTTCGGACGATCCGTCAGCGACGTATTTCGGAGTAACCCCCCTGACATTTCAATTTTATTTATACAGAGTGGTGACGACATAACGACAATAATTGAAACCACATACTGGGTATCACGTGAGTAGTTCGTACATAAAAAAATATTAAAATATATTCAAAGGTAAAGACCACGGGATGGCTTTTTTACTTCTACCATTTTAACTTTACGCCTACAAATGCACCGCCAAATACACTGACACCGAAGCGATTTTGCCACCCCTGTACCTACAGGCCAGTCGATGAGGTCAGTAGACGATTATAAAGAATGTAGGGTTAGGTTTAGATTATTTCCGCATTTAATTTGTGTGAAAATTTAAATTTTACGATTTTGATGTAAACCTAATTTGACAATTTTAAAGTATTGTGATTGACTATAGTCTGATTTTTTATTAGACGAAGTAAACTGACCGGTGCTAATGTCACTTTTCGATATAAATAGAACAAATAAGGTTCAAATTCATATAACAGTGACATTTATAGCTGTCAGTTTGCTTCGTCTAATTAAAAATCTGACTATAGTAGGGATCGTGTTTAAATTTATTGTCGTCACCACCCTGTATAGATTATAAACATATTTATGATATCTATAAAGACATAAGAATTTTATTTTATCAATAAAATATATTTGCCCTTTTGATATACCATATTTGGCTTCCATAACTGGACGAATAAATCGCCCTGACCTGCCCAAGTAAATAACACTTTATTCACTAAACAATACGGTGTAGTTTCATCGTATTTATTAAGATAAGATGGTAGGAAATGGTAGAATTCTTGTAATTTACAGCTGCTATTGTTTAATATTGTACTTCGATGTATTAAGATTCCACCCGCTAGTGTGTAATGTATTAAATACATCGAGCATTAAATAGTGTTTAAAACAAGTAAATAAATGTTTTAAAGACAACTAAATGTGTATGTGTGTGTGTGTAACGTCGCGACTTTTATCCCCATTCGGGGGTAGTCAGAGGCTTGAGTGGCCATACACCACCACATTGTGGAGGTATTAACCAACTCAAAGCCCACGTTTCACCAGATAGTCAGAACCCAACGTGACAGGTGGTGAACCTTGTCGCCGTGTATACAGGAACTGACTTTTACCTAATCCCGAGGGATAGGTAGGTTTCTTCACGATGTTTTCCCTCACCGTCAGCGAACTGTAAATTATGCACATAGATGAAAATTCATCCATTGGTGCATGCCCTACCGGGGATCGAACCTGGGACCTTCTGATTGTTAGCCCAACCTGTTGACCCCTAGGCTACCGTCGCTACAGACAACTAAAATATGTTTTAAATAAAATAAAATGTTTATTTCCAGTCCTCAAATGGCCGTGTACAGATTGTGCGCACTGCCTCGCGTGTCCGACTCAGTGGTTCGCGGAAACTAATGTTGAAAACATAATTATTGGTACTGCAACAAGGCTTATCTTATGAAGGATAACATATATCAGAATGCCTTTAAGTTGACTGTTGATTAGGTGCGTCCAGATGCCTCGCATGCCTCGCCCGAGCATTCATATTATTACATTATGTCTATGCGTTCCCACGTCAAAACTGAGTGCTCGGACGTGGCTTGCGCCTCATGTAGACTTGTAGATGCAGCCACTGAGAGAGGCTCAATATGACCTGACTCACCCGCAGCTAATGTTCAAGCTCTCTTTTTGTCTTGTTTTTAGGGTTCCGTACCCAAAGGGTGCCAACGGGACCCTATTACTAAGCCTACGCTGTCCGCCTGTCTCTCCGTCTATCAGCTGGCTGTATCTCACGAACTGTAATAGGTAGAGAGTTGAAAGTTTCACAGAATGTGTATTTATATTGTCGCTACATCAACAAATATACTAAAACTAAAATAAAATTTAAAAATAAAGGGGGTCCCCATACAAGACACTTGATATTTTTCATGTTTTTATTCTACGGTGGTACGGAACCCTTTATGTGCGAGTCCGACACGCACTAGACCGGTTTTTTTCCTTGATATCAGCCCGTCTGTTGTCAATTTAGCGTAGACTGATTGTTCAGAGCTACCCATAAATTATGTCCATAGCAGCCTCGCGCGGCTGTCTGTCAGTGTGAACGCGCCTAATAACAATATACTGGCCGACCAGTTCACCTAGTGTCATTTAAACGAGCGCAGAGATAAAATAATAATGATCATCAACGTGAATATAATTGATGATTAACAAGCCAGGATATTATTTAACCCAACGCGCTGATTATATGTTAATTTAATTAGTTTTTGCGAGTGACACCATAAATGTACGAACTAATTAGTGAATGCATTGCAAAAATCTATAATTTGGGTCGTGCGATGTGGGAATAGGAGTGTGCACAGGTAGACGCGGTATTTTGTAAAAAAATAAATGTAATGTAACGTCACGACTTTTATCCCCGTTCGGGGGTAGTCAGAGGCTTGAGTGGCCATACACCACCACATTGTGGAGGTATTAACCAACTCAAAGCCCACGTTTCACTAGATAGTCAGAACCCAACGTGACAGGTGGTGAACCGTGTCGCCGTGTATACAGGAACTGACTATTACCTAATCCCGAGGGATAGGTAGGTTTCCTCACGATGTTTTCCCTCACCGTCAGCGAACTGTAAATTATGCACATAGATGAAAATTCATCCATTGGTGCATGCCCCACCGGGGATCGAACCTGGGACCTTCTGATTGTTAGCCCAACCTGTTCACCCCTAGGCTACAGTCGCTTCGTCGGTATTTTTCGAGGGGTAAATAAATATAATATTAATATGGAGTCGGACTCCTGTGGACTTAAAGCCAAATTTATGGAGATTTTTATGCCAATTTATAATTATTTAAAGCAGAGGTCCCCAAACTTTTTTGTCTCATAGACCCCTTGCCATGTTTTACGGTTTTTGGTAGACAACCCTGCTTAGCTTAGCTAGCCCTTGATCTAGGGGGGGGACACCCGCCCCAGGCGGCAGTTTCAGGGGGCGCCAAATTCATAATATAGTATGCTTAAATATTAAAAAACCTGCTTCACAAAATGCCTAGATTCGTGAGTTTTTTTAAGTACCTAATTCGCAGCCCAGCTTTCCTGAGGATGCCTCGTTTAGAGGCGAAACACGTGTCGAATTTATTTTGGATTCGCTTTGTCTGCGGAGAATTGCTAATTGTTAGGGTCCATGACTCATGACAGACATACTCTCGACTGACAGGGAGTTAGGTCTTGTTGGGCTCTTCTATATTATCGATCAATTCATTTGGTTTATAATTTTGGAGGTTGACAATTCCGAGGGTGAGTGGTGGGTCCCTCCCTATAATTGTTTAAGTAATTAATTTCAGTAATGTAAACGCAGCCAATTGCGAGTGGGATACTTGTGAATTTCGCTGCATGTAGTGGTGCGCTGAGCACAAGTCTAGTGATTGCAATGTAAGGAGGTACCATATCCGCTAAAATAATACATTAATTAAATGATTACCGCATCCATATTCTTTCTCAATTCCATGGCCTCCCTTGACATTACCATAGCGATTCTCACGTAGGAATCGTTTCCGCATTGAGCCGTGAGGCGTGGTTGAACCATAATATATGGTGGGCGGAGGTTAAGCAGCACGCAGCGAGGACGCGAATTGGATGGGTGAAGTGAAAGTGAAAACGAAAGTTCAGTCAAAGGAAAAAGAAAATTATTTTGGGGTAAGGTTTTTCAGTAAGGCCACAAATTAGATACATAATTTATGTATCACACTTATGCAGCATTTTCATTTTGAAGACGAAATGACCTCTAACGAACAATCCAAGTTAAGCGGTAGTCGGTAAGGACGCGAAATTGATGGGTGGCCTGCTAAACTAGCCAGCGATAATCGTGTCACAGCTGTTATATTTTATTAGATCGTGTTAATTAGGACTGCCTGTCCCCATTCACGGTTAGCGTGATAATAATGAAATAATGTAGCTGATACATTTATTTGGTTCGTAAGTATTGTAAATTTATTGGAATATTTAAATTATTTTTATAGTTCTACAAATAAGTATGCGGTACAGTGGAAGCTGAGCGAAAGATATATTGAAGCGATATAGCAACACAGTGACACATGCGACTCGTTGGCGGGAAGTGAAAAATTTATGTTGTATTTTTTTTTAATTTCCAAACTTGTAGGTATTTCTTTGATTTTATTATTATACTGGTTATATGCAAAAAACGAAGACAAAAAAAAACAAGGGTACTTTTCGAGTTTTTTTTCGTTACACCATATTTTGGTACCAATATAACTAGCTAAGCGATTTTTTATGGCATACCTAACTATGGATGAATATCTTAATGCGTGCATAATAAAATAATTTATTTAACAGCACATGACCGCCCAGACCGCACTCTGTATGTATGTCTGTATACACAGTCATCGGAAACCTTTCTTAACGTTGACATATCGCTTCATAAATAAAATTGTATTTCTTTACAACTTTATTTAATAAAAATACTGTCAGTCTGAGGTTATTACATTATTATTGGTCCGTGGTTACGGTGAGGGAAAACATCGTGAGGAAACCTACCTATCCCTCGGGATTAGGTAATAGTCAGTTCCTGTATACACGGCGACAAGGTTCACCACCTGTCACGTTGGGTTCTGATTATCTGGTGAAACGTGGGCTTTGAGATGGTTAATACCTCCACAATGTGGTGGTGTATGGCCACTCAAGCTTCTGACTACCCCGAATGGGCCGAATGGGGATTAAAGTCGTGACGTTACATGTTTATTGGCCCATTTACCGCCTACAGCTTATGTCACTTTTAGATAGAAATAACAAATAAGGTTCGAATTGACAGAACAGTGACATTTAGGGGTAGTACCACCCTCTCACAGAAGATCGGCGTAAGTAATTATAGCTGCGTTTCGTACGATGAGTGCGAGAGCCGTTAGCCCAAGCCCCCCTCTCGATCCCTTCCTCTCCAAGGATCGTTTGCTAGCATCTATAGGCTACGGTAACTGCTTAACATCAGGCGGGCCGTACGCTTGTTTGCCATTTAGACACATAAAACACATTATAATTATATTTCTAGTTAAATTTACATTACACAACTTAAAACTATGTAACCTTGAATATGTAAATTTAATTCTAAATAAGTAATTGAATAATTTATGACAATTTTATAATGTACCTAATGTATTAACCGACTGTGCCGGTAGCAAAATGTGTACCTAATGTATTTGCCGAGGTGAAACTATAAAAGTAGGAGTTCGATGCAAGCGGCAGACGGCAGACGTCAGTCGATCTCACAGAAATTGTAATGCCGTCTGCCGTCGCGGCACATGTCATCGCCACAATTTGTATGAGATCGACTGACGTCTGCCGTCTGCCACTTGCATCGAACTCCTACCTTAAAGTTTTAATTGCACAGTGTACAATATAACATTTTGCATATCGCCCATTGATCATTATCAGGATCATACCATCGACAAAATATGCCCAAATCACTTACAGCCAGCTGCAATCACTAATCGGTAAACGATCTGAGGTTAAGCAACGCTCGGAAAGGTCAGTCACAGATGGGTGACCATTTAGTGGCATTCGAACTGAGCGTCTCTGTATTTCAGAAGGCACGTAAAAAGTCGGTCCCGGTTGTTGTCATCTAGGCAGCAGTCAAACCTTGTCAGACCTTCGGGCTTGAACAACTCTGACACCAGGTACCAGGGAACCATACGATAAGAAGAAGAGTCGCACTGCAGGTTTCTGCCTACACCTTCGGGGAATGCTGGCGTGATGGTGTACAGAATAATGTATGCAATTCGAGTATGCATTGGTAAATATCAACCAGTTGTGAATAAGGTATGGAATGTAAAAAACGAGTGAAATATCTAAAAAGTTTTAAAGGGCGGAGACGTTACATTAGTTCAGGAGGCAGACTGGTTTATTTATTTATTTATTCTGTAATCATAGATTAATGATTGGTCTCCGCGAGAAATTATCATAAATCTATGCCTGAACGTACAAGGGGTTAGTAAGTACACTTATGCATGGGTCTTGGGCACATAATGATGTAGATTAGATTAATTAGTAAAAAAATAGAACTAAATAGCTCTATAAGTATCGAAAAACATTTCATTAAATTCAAATCAAATTCATTTATTGCTAAATATAGGTAATTACATAAGATATTATTTGCTAAAAAAAAATCGTGTCACGAACTATTCGACAACTTACTTAATTTATTTTGGTCCTTTTTTTTTCGATACCATGAAACTATTTATGTACCTAAAATTAAACAAAATGAAGTCAGCTCTTCGACTATAAACATTTTTAATTGTCAGGTGTTGTCATATAATTGGACCGGTTTATTCGAAAGATAGCAATGAATACGTCAATTTTACCAACGTTAAATTGCGTAAACTGGTTAGTATTGGAAGGGGCCACAGGAAATAATGAAATAAAACATATACTCAGCTTTAGGACTCCATTTTATTATTATAAACATATTAAATGTTAATTTTCTTTATGTGATTTTATTTGCTGAAAACTGATATATTGACATACGTCAGATAGATGTTTGTTTGTTTTTGATTATGCCAACAGTTAGTAACGTATCGGATCATGCATAGATGCAAGGACTATATGTTTGTACTATTAGTTTTTCACTAAGGATAATTTATAAACTTAAATGTGTAAGTATTTAACTTTTAAATGGATGTGTGGATGGAATTATCAATTTTAAAAAACAGTGTTGATGGAAAAAATAAGCAGTAACATTAGTTTATTTAAATACACCGTGTAACGTTGAAACGTCACTCGTCTGACCGGAAAAAAAATATTCAAATACTTTCCTTCGGGTCTCCGGGGCCCTTATACACAAATTGTCATTTCTAATTCTTCTTATACAAAAAAAAACTACTAAAAATTACTAGAAAAAATCTTGTTTTAAAAATTTATTTGTGACATCTCACATGCAACGATCCTCGCTTGAATTGGACCGGTCGAGTACTCTACATAGCTCGGTACGTCGGTCATGCGATACATACACACAAACATACCTACATACATCTTAATGCCAAGGTTAACCTCATTAGGAAGACGTGTACTGAGATAAGTCGAAATTTATGTTCCATGTTTTTATTTTATTTTTGTTGGCAACATTATTGTTGTTTTTAGGGTTAAGGGGGCGTCCATAAATTACGTGGGCATTTATGGGGGGAGGGGGTCGAGCAAAATCTCGCCAAATCTCACGTGGGGGAGAGGGGGGGGGGTCTCGGCAAACCTCACGTAATTATTTTTACCGCAAGAAACAGTGTAAAATTGCAAGACAACTTAAGTTTCTTTTTAAACTACACTTCATTTTTAATTTTTTTGTAAATTTAAGTAAAATATGTTTCTCCTCCAGAATATAGCTTTTGAAAAATCTCACGTGTGATTAGAGGGGGAGGGAGGGGGTCGAGCAAAATCTCACGAAATCTCACCAAGGGGGGAGGGGGGTCGAAAAATCTCAAAAATCACCTCACGTAATTTATGGACGCCCCCTAACATAAAAAAAATGATTCCAAAGGGGTCCACGGGGCCAGAGGACATCTATCAGGGCCCTAAGTCGTTTAATCATTGAACTGTCATTGCCACTGAGCTGCTTTAGTGAGCGACCTTCTGATTGGAGCTCAATCACAATGACAGTTGGCTAAGTGACTTAGGGCGCAGATGGCCGACAGCATGTCAAGAATTTCATGATTTACAATGAAGAATTCACGAAGTAATATTGGTTTTCCAATGGTTACTAGTTAGCAGACTTGCGGCCTTGGAGACGATATCAGAAACGAATTAACAAAAAATCATTTTCGAAATTTGCACCAACGGGAATCGAACCCGCTATCACCTGATCCCGTGACCCGAGCGGCCTAAGTTCAACCACACGCCAAGCAGCGTATTTCACGTGTTTTAAACGATTAATTAAATGTTTAGACATGTGCAATTAACTATGCTATTTGATAATTAAATATTGCATAGATTAATGTAACAATGAAATAAGGTTACGCCAACTGACGGGCCCGTTGGCGTGGTTGGTTGAGATTCCGTCTATCACGCAGCAGGTCGTAGGTTCGATTCCTACCCGGGACATGCATTTGTGTGCATGAACATATCTGCATGTCCCGAGTCTGGGTGTATATGTATATTAAGTATGTATTTACAAACAAAAAGTAGTATATGTAGTAATATCAGTTATCTGGTTTCCATAGTACAAGCTCTGCTTAGTTTGGGATCAGGTAGCCGTGTGTAAAATATTGTCCCAGGATATTTATTTATTTAGGATTAGGTAATAGTCAGTTCCTGTATACACGGCGACACGGTTCACCACCTGTCACGTTGGGATCTGACTATCTGGTGAAACGTGGGCTTTGAGTTGGCTTAATACCTCCACAATGTGGTGGTGTATGGCCACTCAAGCCTCTGACTACCCCCCGAATGGGGATAAAAGTCGTGACGTTATATATATATATATATATATATATTCACTTCTTGGTTACTTAGTAAATAACACAGTGGTAGAGCCAAGCTGTAGCCAATAGACTGCAGCTCATGTACGGACTGGCTCGACTTAGGTAGTACCACCCTCACACAAAAGATCGGCGAAAAATAGCAAATTTTAGATGCGTTTCGTACGATGAGTGGGAGAGCCGGAAGCCAAACCCCCTACCTATAGGTTACGGAAACTGCTTAACATCAGGCGGGCCGTACGCTTGTGTCCAGAGGACCGGCTCGCACCTCAAAGATTTTAGAATTTTACTGCGTATTTTTTATATATGGCAAAGAATCGTACGGCCCGCCCGATGTTAAGCAGTTACCGTAGCCTATAGATGCTTGCAATACCAAAGGCATTGCTCGCACTTTGCCGACCTGAAGGGGAATGGGATGGGGAAGGGGGGAGTTTGGGCTTTCGGCTCTCTCACTCATCGTACGAAACGCAGCTGTAATAGCTGCTTTACGCCGACCTTCAGTGAGAGGGTGGTACTACCTCAATCGAGCCAGCCCGTATATGAGCCGCAGTCAATTGGCTAGAGTACCTAGTTCAAGATTTATCACTTTCTATTTATTGTAGATGCCTCCGAGGTATGCAAGAGGCCTCTCTACCTACGCTCCGTATACAATTAGCATATAATAGGTTTATTTAATTGATACAATCCGTCCTTCCGAGTCATAGAATAAGAATATTTAACTTTATATAGACTAGACATGTACGGGCGGCATAAGCAGTGGTAGCCGATTGGTTAAGCACGCGTCTTGCGGGCTTAAGGTCATGGGTTCAAACCCCGGCTCACACCTCTGGATTTTTCGAAATCTATGTGTGAATCATAACTTTAATATGATTATCACTTGCTTACGGTGAAGGAAAACATCGTGAGGAAACCTGCATGTCTTCAGTCATGTGAAATCCACCAACCCGCACTGGGCCAGCGTGGTGGATTATGGCCTGAATCCCCCTCGCATTGAGGGGAGGCCCGTGCCCAGCAGTGGGACGTTAAAAGGGCTAAATTATTATTATTAGACTAGACATTGGGATTTGACAACCGCTTGGCTAGGTCAGGCAGAGATGGGTGACCATTTACTGGCAATTGAACTAAGCATTATGCTTCGGAGGGCACGTACAAATGCCGTCCCGGTTGTTGTCACCTAGGCAGCGGTCGTTAAGCCTTGTCCGAGGCCTTCGGGCGGCTTGAACAACTCTGACACCAGGTTGGCCACTGACCATACGATAAGAAGTAGAATATTGGCATTTTCACTCAGTTCATATGCCTTTAAACGGTCACCCATCTCTGACTGACCTTGCCAAGCGTTGCTTAACCTCCGATCGTTTACCGATTAGTGATTGCAGCTGGCTATGAGCGCGTCGTTCCTTCCACTCGACACCACCAAAACGACACCATCGGTGGTGTCGTTTGGAATCTCTAGTCCATACGACACCACCCTAGTGATGTCCAGAAACGCGTGTTTTTGACAAACAGCTCCCAGTTCATTAAAATAAATAAATAAATATCAGACAACATCACATACATTGATCCGACCCCAAAGTTATTATTTCAAGTTATCTATAGTTAAACGATAATTAATAAAACAGAGTTTATGAAATGGTATAGACGAACTACCTCCGTCCCTAATTAAAGAATGCGCTGATGAACTAACTTTACCATTCTGCTTATTGATTAACCAGTCATTTGTAAGCGGTATTTTCCCCGATCTTCTAAAAAAAGCTTTGATAAAACCATTGTTTAAGAAAAACTCCAAAACAGACCCCAATAACTACCGTCCAATTGCACTCCTACCTACTGCCTCAAAAATATTTGAAAGAGCCATGTGCGACCGGGTTTACAAGTTTTGTGAAAAATATAGGATATTTGATGATTGCCAAAATGGTTTCCGAAAGGAGCGGTCGACAACTCTCGCCGTCTATAAATACATTCAAGAAATTTTAAATATATTAAATCATAAAGAATACGCAATTGGAATACTGCTGGACATGACAAAAGCTTACGACAAAGTACAATTTAACATCCTACTTGACAAATTATATTCGTAATTCATCCGATATAACTATGTAGTTTCGGCTTTATGCACTACGCGACCCTTTAGAGAAAAAAGAGAAAAAATTAAGACAGCTCCTGTCAACCCTTTTACCAACTGTCATTCGGTTTTTGCGCGTTAACACGCGATGTTTGTTTAGATCATTTTTATCGGTAATTTAGTGATTATATAGTGATTTATATTATAATCATGACGAAACGTAAGTCAGGAAGTAGCAAGGACGAATCTAAAGGAAGTAAAACGTATTTAAACGTTTTAGAAAGGTACCTACTGAATCAATTTCGGAAAATTGTGAATCTGACATTTGTTGCAGTTTGCAAATTTTCTCAGTTAAGTTATTTGTTGATACTCATAGAGTAATATGATTTTACCTAATGTACCTATCGATTCCGCTGGAAAGGATACAAAGTCTTATTTAACTTAACCTGTAGTGTCGCGTGGCGACTAAATTCCTCCGTAGGATGGAATTCTTAATGGCAATGGGAAAATCGCATGGCGATCAAGTATCTATGTACCTTTTCGTTGAAAAGGATGTATTTGGTGATTTACCTGCTGCATTTTCGTGTGACGACTATGCATCATTCCGTGGGAATGTTTTATGTGCCTATATTTTACAATCACCTAGCTACTGCAATTATCGTGGATATTGCAGCTTTCCGGTGGGAAGTTTTTATCTTTATTTTACAAGTAGCAAGACATCATGGCTGAAAATATTCTTGTCACAACTTGATTTTCTCGTGAATAATCACTACAAGTACTTATACTATTGTATGGGTATAGATAAAATAGATAATAAATAGACTGAGTTTTCCCTATGTTAACTCTTACAATTATTATTGGAAGACAGAGTGGGTCATGTCATGGACTCTTAAAGTGTGGGAGGTTCTCGATGAGGAAGTCAGTGCTACCCACTATCATACAAGCCCTTTGCACATAGTGTTCCCTTTAACTTGTACCTTATCACTTACCTTCTTAGGCATTCTGAGTTTCAGAAGAAAATATAAATATCATGCTTGACCGGAGAGTGGTTGGAAGCCTTGAATTCAACAAGTGATGTGTATTAATAAGAGCCATTGCATTTCACTATATTACTGTGTTTTAAAAAAGTGTTTATATTATAGCAGGTTGAAAGTGAATACATATTTTATAAGTAATAAAGATCCGGAGAACTCCATCATGTTGGAGGCTCCAAGGTTACATTTGGATGTGCACTTATAAATAATTTAATGTAGGCTTATAGATAGCCTCATAGATCAAATATAGGTTGGAATGGGGTTAGTTATTGGTAATATTTTTCGCTGTTGAATCTGTCCTTATGAAAGATTATGATGGATAATACTCAAATAACTATCAAATAATAAGGATATATTATCATTATTATAAATAAATAAGTAAGTTATTAAAATATTGAACAACAATGTTTATACCACTCTTATACAGCTGTAAGGAAGAACCTTATCAAGTTGGACAAGCACTTATATCTATATCCTATGGATAATTAACACTCAAGTTGGTTATTTTCCAATTTGGATGAGACTGTATGTCACCATTAGGAAGGAAGCTACATCATAGCTCAGCATTAGCTTCCAGGAGGGTTAAAAGACTGGCAGCCTCCCCGGCCACAGTTTCAAACTCAATATATAAAAGGCCCCGCCCCGTTCAGGGAGCATATTACCCGCAGTGCATTTCAGTGCGGCTACTTCTGAGGCAGCCTCAACTATGGTGTCGCCGTTGGCAACACGAGGTTGAGCCACGTACCCGTAAAGGTAGTACAATTTGCAGGGAGACTAAGTGCTGTTTATAATTATGAAAAGCAATTAATACAAGTTCCTATGATTTTATTTTGGATAATATTAGCTTACCGCTTTACATTAGATTTCTACCATTTCAAGACTAAGAAAAAGATATCATTAATTTTTAAAGACTTGATGCACATGCCTAATTTCAAATTATAATCCAGTTTCAGATCAATTTATGCCATGTATTTTCACAATGCCTAGGAGTGATAATACCTGTTGGTTCACTTCATACTGAATCTTATATGTTCTGATAAGTTTTTAAAATTACCTGATTTCATATTTCATGGTATTCAGACCTTGTGTAAATTACTATCCAAGAATGAGTATATGTTTACAATAGAATTTTAAGAATGCATAATTTTATTATCTGCTCATGCTAACTATAGTTAGTAATTCAGGGGTAACTGCTTACCTTTTGTACAATTATGCAATAAGCAATTTGTATTTTGTATTTGTATTTGGTAATACAGTAAACACAGTGCAGTAATACATATTGTATTAGATGATACAATAATGTTTGTGAGTCTGTTATGTATAGTGCAATAGTGATACTCAGTTTGTAGTAAGGTTTTTTGAGTGCTTAGGCGTTATTGTTAATAGAGAGAAGATTTGTCTTAATTCCTCAAGGTTAAATTAATATTTAAAACAAACAAGGAAAGTTTCTTGACTCGGTATATCAGTCTCTAGGAAGAGATAGTCCTACTATTAGCCATCATCACCATTTACGATTATTACGTAAATTACTATGAGTCCAAATTGAGCTCGAAATGAAGTTAAAACATTATATGAAAAATTATTATTTATTATTAGAAAACTTTGCTAAGTTATTTGGTTATTCAATGGCGGTATATCTGTACAAGCTTATGGTTTTGTATAAGTACATAAGGATTTTAGAATGAGAAGTTTTTGGCCCTTGAGGGATTGAAGGCTACCTAATTATGAAGACATTATAATGATTATTTAAATCTGTATTTTTGGTTGAAGTACCTATTGTTAGTAAGGAGTTGTGGGAGAAACATAACAGTATTCTTTTAAATGAGAGATATTTTCCTATGCATCTAGGGGAGTTAGGAGTTTTTTGGTCAAATGAAGTAATAGTTTATAATTATTCAGAACTAGGTAGTTATTTGGTTAGCAGTTTTCTTTTAATTAAAATGTTCTTCATAAGGCTTAAATTTGCGAGATCATCTGGTAGTGGTATGATACTCAGGGATTATGGGTGTTTGCTTCTTATTATATTATCTAGGGGTACCTAATAAGGATGTAAATTTTGAATCTTGCGTTTTGAATAAATTTTCGAAATGGGAACTTTCCTGTGGCTTAATTAAGATAGCGTCATTGCAAGGTAACCCAGATAAAGATCTACCTATGTGCTTCGCGTTTGAATGGGCAATGTGATGCTCTGAAGCTGGGAATATTGACGCATTTACAGTCGGATGGTCCGAGTTTCTTTTTTGTACCCCTCATAATTCTGCTTACCTACTGTTCAGAGTGCTTCAAAAGACTGACTGACTGAACAACTCAGTGAAAACCTCCGGTATGGTGGTTTGCCTTTTTTGGCCTGCCTAATTATAGTACTGAAGCCTATGGTGATATCACAATATTGTTTGAACCTTCAGATAATTTTTTGACTTTTCAGAGATCCACATATACTACTGAGGGCAAGATTAACCCTGGGAGCGTGTGTATTATCCGGGTGGTACCTACTAAAGCCAAAATTGATTTCGGATTACACAATATAAATTTTGTTTGCTTCATCATCACAAGACACTTAACACAAGATACTTAATGGCTTCTTTCTGCAGTGGTGGACATTTTGCAAGAACTAAGAATGTTAATAGATGTGGTACTGGTGCCCCTATCTCTAAGAATAAGCCTTTTTGACTTCTATCTTTCATAAGCGTGTTTTATATTAGACATTAAATCGCTTAGCTTTTTCCTTTATTGTGGGAAGTCATTTAGGTACAGATGATAGAGTAGAATATGGTCTAAAAGAGTTAACAAGATTCATCTTAAGACACTGAAGTATATTAGAGGTAGTGTTTGGGGCCCTGCTATAGTATTTTTATATATATATCTTAAACGTTGGTATCCCTTAAGTGATTATGATTAAGAAATTCTTACCAAGAAGACAGTAACTCTTCTAGTGTTAGCTACTGGTCATAGGTTCAGACCAATAATTTATTAAGATTAACATTAAACTTACACCATCTAATGTTGAAATAGTTTTTACTTATATTTTTTAGACATCAGCACGTTATAGATCCCAGCCAGTATTATTATTAGGATTTTTACATTAATCGTTTGTATTGTGAAAACTTTTTTGGTGTGTATTGAGAGAACTAAATAGGTAATTAAGATTAGGTAATAATTGCTCTTTAGACTTCCTGTGTGTAACTTTTAAGAGACCACTGCAGTCACATGTCGGTCAATAAGTATATAGGTATATTAGCTTATCAGTGTCCGTCACCAAGTAGGGTGACTATGAATTTTTCGGGACAAGACCGGGAATTTGATAACCAACGTAGGGTGACCACGAAAGCTGATGGTGATAGTTTCGTCACCTTTTCGTCAGTTAGTTCTTCGCAAGTTGACAAGTAATGCCTAAAATTTGCATTGATATTTAGCTCCTCTCTACATTCAACCTATCACGCTGGTACCTCATGTGCGTTCTAGGGGAACAAGACGTCTAGGTTATTTGCAGAATACTTTGAAACGATAACGTAATTATTCTAATTAAGTTTTTCTTGCCAGAGCAGGTTTAATTAGTACAAACTACTAGGTACTTGTGTAATATGAGATTTTTAGGATATAGTATACGTATAGTTTTTATTCTTATAAATTAGGGTTATAAATGGGGTACAATGTATCTTTCGTTATGTTTTGGAAAATATGATTGACAGCAGCAGTTGCTATGTTTAGGGTTCCTTTGTCGGATTTAAGTTGATTCACTAGGGTTCTTCTCTGAACATCTACATAGTTATATCGGATGAATTACGAATATAATGACAGGATTAAACGAACTTACCTTAAGTGAAGTTCAATCCTTATTATATGAAGTAATTCATCCGATATAAGAACATCCCACCCGCCTCGATAAGCCATACGTATTATGCCTTATTCACCCATATTATTAATGTTGTTGCTCTAAAATAATGACAGTTGGTAAAAGGGTTGACAGGAGCTGTCTTAATTTTTTCTCTTTTTTCTCTAAAGGGTCGCGTAGTGCATAAAGCCGAAACTACATAGTTATATCGGATGAATTACTTCATATAATAAGGATTGAACTTCACTTAAGGTAAGTTCGTTTAATCCTGTCATTATATGGAATAGGTATTCGCGGAACTACACACAAATGGTTTGCTTCATATTTGGAAAATAGAGAACAGTTTGTAGAAATAGAACATTTCAATAACGATAAAAACGAAATTATAAAAATAAGATCTGAAGGTACAATTGTAAACGCATCCATCCCCCAAGGTAGTGTTATAGGATGTCTTTTATTTTTAATTTACATTAACGACCTCCTAAAGATATTGAAGGAGCCTTGTGTTCTCTTCGCAGACGATATTTCCTTACTAACATCTTGTAAAAACAACACATCCCTAAATGAAAAACTCGACTCCATATTTAGTAAAATAATATACTGGATGAACGAACACAATTTGGAAATAAATTACAAAAAAACAAAACTAATGACCTTCCATCCTTATCAGAAATCACCACTTACAGTCAACTTTAGCATCAGGGACACACAAATAGAAGTAGTCCACAACTTCACATTATTAGGATTAACAATAGATACACATAACAACTGGAAGACCCACGTTCAAAATATACGAGCAAAAATATCAAAATTTACTTACGCCCTTCGTGAAATTAAGAAAACTACTGACCTACAAACAGCGCTGACTACCTACTACGCCTATGCTTATGCATGGTTTAGTTACGGGATCATCCTGTGGGGAAATAGTACAGATGCACCTACTCTATTCATCCTACAAAAGAAGTTAATTCGAATACTAGTGAATATAGAACAGACCGATAGCTGTAAACCCTTCTTCATAAAACATAAAATACTCACCTTACCATGTATCTACATTCTGGAAATCTGTAAATTTACACGTAAGTATGCTAGCTTCTTCACAAGGCGGGGTGACTTACATGTAAACCAATCGGTAAGACACAAGAACATGCTGATGCTCCCAACTTCACGAATGACCTTACACTCTGCAAGTCCCTTTGTTATGGCCATCAAAATACACAACGCACTACCCGATTCTATAAAGAATGAAACGAATAACAAATTATTTACAAAACATTTGAAAATTTTATTAATTAATAAAGCCTACTATTCTATTAATGAATACATGAATGATAAAGACATTAGAAAAAACAAAATAATATTCAAATATGCTAATTAAAATGTATCTCCTAAATAACAAATACCTATCATATATTTATTATAATATACCTAACAACAGCATTTTATAATTATCTAAAAAAATATGTATTACGTCATTATCCTCCTCTCTCCTACTTATTACTTTTGCTGTGCCCTGCTGGGTCCACAATTGGTCTACATTGTATTTAACACCTTTTACACATTGTGGAATGCGAAATAAATGAATATGAATATGAATATGAATATGAAATAAATATAAACTAAACTAACAGATAAATATAAACTTTATCAAATGACATACCCCATTAATGAAACTGCTTGAACTTAATTGGAGTTTTCATATCAACAACTTTGTATGTAGCTAACCTCACTAATAGTCGGTGGTGTCGTATGGACTAGAGATTCCATACGACACCACCGGTGGTGTCGTTTTGGTGGTGTCGAGTGGAAGGAACGGAGCGCGTCACATACCTACATTATATGACAGCGGGGCGGTTGCATAACTTTTTCGTCAAGGTTTCAATTGGTTTCGTTCATCCCGTATTGCATTTTCAGTTGAAATTAATTGAATTCCAGATGAGTCTGGAGTTCACTCTTCCCGATTTCAATAAATTTCAATTGATAAAAGAACACAAGATGAACGAAACCAATTGAAATATTGACGAAAAGGTTACTCAATCGCCCCGCTGGTCTATGGTATCCACAGAGTAAAGACTAAAGAAAGAGGTGCCCTTATTAGATATATGTATGAAAAAAAACGTGATCATTTTTTTTTTCATTTTCATTGTTCGATCTACCGGTAAGTAGCTGAACTACTCGCTTCGTTATATGTCGATGTTAGTACTAGGCCGACCACTCGGCCGACTTGCTTAGGGCCAGTCCTCTTAGTAATTGGTCCATGATGGTATGCTTATTCTATGTTCCAACTTCACATCTACCGAGTCTATTGTATACTTAGCTGTCAGATCAAAATGCGGTTTCAACCAACCTGTTGACATTCCTGTAATACAATATTGATATTGTATGCTAATTAATGTAGATAGGTCTGGTGGGTAAACGCCCTATACGTTAAGCTACAGTCGGCTCGGCCAAATTTTGGATGGGTGACCGAATATTCGTCATCCTACAGTGTGTTACAGGAAACGGACATAATATCCTACGTACCGTACGCGGGGGTAACCCCCCACAAGGTGGACCGACGACCTAGTGAAGGTCGCGGGAAACTGGATGCAAGCACAGGACCGGTCGTTGTGGAACACCTTGGGGGAGGCCTATGTCCAACAGTGGACGTCTTTTAGCTGACATGATGATGATTAATGCAGTGGGCATAAAGAATCTATATTACCCATTGATGTATTATTAAGCAGATATGGTACCTCGTTACATTGCAATCACTAGACTTGTGCTCAGCATCACTACATGCAGCGACATTCACACATCTGTTATCGCACTCGCAATTCGACAATCAACTTAAAGGCATTTTGATGCGTATTATTTACCAGAAGATGAGCTGTATTGGCAATACTGACATGTTTTCAACATTATTTTCCGCTAACGACTGAGTCATACTGAGTCCATGTGCTCTGTTTAGTAGAACATACTATTTTGTATAGTCATATGTCTCCTTCTTTATTGGTAATGTTCTTGAAATTAGCAGTTTTTTATTGGTCAGAGAACTACTTATTATTATTATTAAAATAAAACAACCCGCTAAATATTCATGATGCACATATATTCGTTACAATAATAATAATATTTAATAGTGTAATATAATAATCTATCTCTTACAACACTATTAAAGCTTGCACATGTTTTAATTGGTTTCACTGCGACGCTAACACGACTATTATTTATTATAAATAATAATAGTACTTATTAAACAAATTAATATTTTTATAATAATTACAAAGTATTCTTTAAAACTAAATATTTTGAATGGAGTGGTTAAAAGAATAAAAAGAGTGAACAGTACAAGATTTTTCACTATGTCGCACCGAGTTGCTGCCTCTCTTTCTTAATTCATAGGAGAGAATGAGACGAAATCATTTTTTTTAATGTTTTTTGATTGATTGGTTCTGTCTGTGTTTGTAGATATGCTAACACTATACTAGCTTGTCTATCATCCCAATTGAAGATTTAGTTCGTTGTACTTTGATGTGTAATTAATAACTTTAGATACGTTATACGCTCTCCCGAAGTGGCACGTTTAATCTTGGATAATTAGCAAATCCGATCCCAGTCACGTCCGATGAAAAAAATGGAGCCAGCCAGCCGTCGTTTTGATATTTTTTGTACTAAAAGTTTGCTATAAATAAATAGCAATCCCATTGTAAATAGTTTATGGTAAATAAGTAATATTATTTTATAATATTATGGTCACCGACGTCGTGGCAGAAGGTGGCGAAGTTGGTGCGACGATTTGAACACCTTTGTGGGTAAAACGTGGCCACTACAAGTCCAGGATAGGGACCTGTGGAGACAGAAAGGGAAGGCCTATGTCCAGCAGTGGGACATTTAATAGGCTATTTAAAAAATCTTCCACTCCAATCTACATAGAAATAAAAAAATGAAAAAAATAAACCAAAAACACATCTATTACCTAATTTGTATATTTGAACTATGCATTTAAGCTTTACTTAGATAATCCGATATTATAATTCGATAATTTCGTATATTATTCTATCTAGAATACTTCTTTAATATTCGCGTTAAGGAGCGCCTCGAAAAAGGTCTAAATAATAGGTATTATAGATCTATGCCTCGACGTTGGTGCTGATTCTAGTCGTCGAGATCTAAGAGGCCCGTTTTGACAGCTAGTTATGACAATAGAATGAAAAAGCATGAAATCAAGAAAATATTAAAGTTCACTTTTTGAGTTCAAAAACACTTCATTTTTCGTGCATTAAATGTGGCAACATTATTATTATTATTTTTTACAAAATTATCGAAAGTTAAATGGAATAATTACAGGTGTCAAAACAGGCCTTTCTTCACCTCAAACCTAGGCATTTGTGGTGTTTACTGCAAAACGCTACAGTATATTATTACTTGCGAATATTTTAAGTCAGTATTTTAAATTTAATATTAGTTAAAATAAATAATACCAGCCTCACTATTCGCTGTAATGGCACAGATAACTATAAAATTAGTTATATACCAATAAAGTGATAGTTTATGGTTATATCTATGCCATAACACCGTAAGATGAGACAAGAACCCCTATTCGTAATAGACTATAGCACAATATGAATAATTAAAAATAAACATTGAGCTATGCACAAAAAATACATCTCAAGACCAGGAAATGCATAAAAAATGTTGCTTTTTTTGTTAGAATTAAGTATTTTTTTTACAAATTATGTGACCTGTCACACGAAAAAATAGAAAGAAAGAATTGGCTCTTTTTATGCTATAAAGCACCAACACAGACACGTACAGATTATGACAATATAACGTACTTACACATTAATTTAATGCATGTTATAATTATTTTAATTATAAATAATAGTGGTAATTCTGTAGTTCAAAACTTTAACGAGATAACGAAATACTGCTGTCTTGCTTATTATGGCGATTACAAGAAAGACTGCAGTGCATTTAGTTTAGTTTGTGTTATCAGAATTAGGACCATTGGTTAACGTGATGTGCTATCTTTTAATATTCTAATAGAACTATTTTTTTTCTATAAATGGACATTTAAAATCCTACATAGAAAAATATTTACAAAAAATGCTGGCGTAGGAATCATGGGACGTATTTAATTTATATTCCCTTGGCACGACTTTGATATATTTTGTTGTAAGTTCAATATTTTTTTTTACAGAAAATAAAACATAACTACCTACTAACCCATAACATATTTTGCTTTTGACACTGCCAAAATGAACACTGTGTGATGCCATACGGGAGTTGTTTTAAATTATTGCATGCCAACGTTAAAATAAAGCAAAATTCGCGCCAAATCAGAATGGGATGAGGATGCTGTATAGTAGCATTTTTGAGCATGCTACAAGCAGATTATACATTAAAAAAAACCACATTAAACGGATCTTATACCTAGAATTTTCCCGAAAATAGCAACAATGATTAATAATAACAAATGATATTACATGTATTTTTAGATGTAAACTATTTTTATAATACGGCAGGATTACACACAAAATATTCGATATAATAAAATTATTAACAATTAAATATTACAATTATATTACACTTAGAAATAATTACAACACTTTGAATTCGTCTTATTTTTATAAAAACAAGCTTAAAACATAATATTTGTATTATTATTTTTAATAAAATTTCACATTTAATACAATTAATAATAAAACTTAATTTTTTCAAAAACATATATAAAATCAGAACCATTAAGCAATAAAAACTATATTTCTAGCTAAGAAACTATAATAAATTATTTACAAACGATTAAAAATATATTTAGAAATATTAATATTAGTAATAATAATAATATAAAACAAAGTTCTGTAACCGCATCTCACTCTTACTTAAGACTTATTAGTATGTGAGATAGAGATGAAAATAATACTGTCGATGCAGTCACACTCGCATGGCTGTGTCATTATTTTTATTTTTAAAATAATAATAAAAAAAAAGAATTGTAATTTTTAAAATAAGATCGTATTAGTGATTTTTTGAAACTACATTATATTCCTTTGGCATCAAATTACTTAAGTACTATATACTTAGAAATCGCAATATGTAAATGTATATTGTGTATATCTAATTTGCTAATTGCAAAATGGACGTTAGGATTTTTGTAAGCGCATTTCTACAAACTATAAATTAAAAATGCATATTTCTATAACTTGGTTCAGTAGGTATATTAGTACTATGTACTCCTAATACGCCTACTTACATGTACTAAATGAATTAATTAATTATAACTTTAAAGGAATACTACTATTTATGGTCAATTAGTAAATTAAATAAATATATACCCATTTTATATAACGGAAAAAGTATTTTTTTTATCTTTTATAGTAGACAGTCTCAGATTAGTGTTGTTAATAAAAAAAGCCAAGAATCTGTTGTAGACGCGTCAGTTAAATCTTATCCACTAAATAAATATGGCGGTTTGACAGATATTGTATGGAAAAACTGTCAAAATGATATATTTATTTAGCAGATTAAAGTTATTTGAGGATCCTGAAACCGATCCTAAGTATGTAGATTTCACGAAAATGTTTTCTGAATTACATATTGTAACAATAATAATTTTTTTACAGAAATGTTAAGATACAATATTAATCTTTAAAACAATTAATTCACAAAGAACTTGCTAATAAATAAAGCTAAAAGCTATGTATTAATAAATACATTAATTCAAATTAAATAACATACACACATATACATTTTTATACACATAATTTTAACAATATTTCTAATCACATAATAACGTACAGTAGATACTGAGATATACAGATATTCTGATAAGTTAAAATATTCTATTTACCAATTTAAAATTAAAATTTAATAGATCAATTAGTTGAACAAACAATCAATTGAATTATCCGTCAATCATCCATGATTGATTGATAATCTCAATGAAAAATATAACTCGATGGAAAAAATTTAAAGCAAAAAATCTGTCAATTATCAATTACAGAAGGCATAACTTGTTTCACAAGGCGACAAGGCGACAAGGCTCATCACCTGTCACGTTGGGTTCTGACTATCTGGTGAAACGTGGGCTTTGAGTTCGTTAATACCTCCACAATGTGTGGAGTATGGCCACTCAAGCCTCTGACTACCCCCGAATGGGGATAAAAGTCGTGAAGTTACACACACACACACATAACTTGTTTGATATATCTGTATCAATCAATTTATATAATCAAAAGACGCTTCTACATGTACCGAGCGGATTGATTTTAAATTTTACAATCAATCAATTTGACAAAATGAATGAACGAAACAATTGATTGCAATTGTTTGATGTTCAACCAATTTAACTATAACGGTTGAATAAATCAATTGATTGGTTAGCAATGAGTGAAGATCTTGAAGAATCCGCGTCCCTTCTCCGGGGCTGGTCCCATCAACATTGGCACTTGGTTCTTGTGCGTTATCGTTATCTGTGAACATTATTATTAATTTCAGTAATAACGAATAATAATAATAAAAATGTTAGCCCTTTTAACGATTCACTCCTGGACAAGGGCCTCCCCTCAATGCGAGGGGGATGCAGGCCACCACGGTGGTTCACATCAAGGTGGTAGAGCCAAGCTGTAGCCAATTGACTGTAGCTCATAAACGGGCTGGCTCGACCGGTGTAGTACCACCCTCTCACAGAAGATCGGCGTAAAGCAGCTATTACTATTACAGCTGCGTTTCGTTCGATGAGTGAGAGAACCGTAAGCCCACCCCCCCTCCCTCTATCCCACTCCCCTTTAGGTCGGCAATGTGCGAGCAATGCGTTTGGTGTTTTAAGCATCTATAGGCTACGGTAACTGCTTAACATCAGGCGGGCCGAACGCATTATTGCCTCCGCAGTCCTATAAAAAAAAAAACGGCGGCTCAGTGCGGGATTTCACATGTCTCTCGAAAATTTATTAGATTTTCCAAAATATGCAGGTTTCCCCACAATATTTTCTTTCACCGTAAGCAAGTGATGACCTATTAAAGTTATGTTTTTTTTTATTTTTATTTTTTTTAGCATAGTAAGTGTCCTACTGTTGGGCAAAGGCCTCCCATATTTTTTTGGAAAACAATTACTTACCCCGTTTACATTATTTTTTTATAAAATGACGTCATTACATACTTTGTGGTCAGAGGTGCCGCCACACGATCTAACATAATTAATTCCGGTAACGGAGTTGTCATATTTTTATAATTACCTACATTTTGTGGGAAAAAGGCAAAAAAAAAATGGCATTTTAAATTTTCATTAATATGTTTACTATCATCAATATTTTATTTGGTCATGTGATTGGGAAACCTAATTACCGGTTTCGGCTCGGACAGGGTTTTCTTAACATATCGTATATTTAGAAAAATCCAGAGGACCGAGCCGAGGTTCATTTATTTCAAGTATCATATTACTCATGCATGGCATGGTGAATGTAAAGTATAATAGTTTACCTTGCATGGCGGCTGCATCCATGGCTCTCCGTCGATCTGCATGGGGAATGTCTTTTTGGTGGTGATGGTAATTGAACTGCACTGTGCTAGCCGCCTGCCAGACGCGCGGAGACCTGGATGAACTTGGTTTGACAGTTAAGTGGGAGTAGGCATGCACAGCTTTCTAGGCTAGTTTTTATTAATTTTTATTTAAATACCTTATTTTCTTTTTTTACTCACACTGTGTTAATGCATGCCTGCTCACATAGCGTTACTGTTTGAAAATGTATACAATTATTCTTTTGAAAAGAGTAACCATTGAGTTTCTTGCCGGCTCTTCTCAATGGAAGCAACATTTCGAACCGGTGGTAACGCTAAAATATTGTTTATATTGACTATTTATAAATGCTCTAATGAGCTTACATGAATAAAAACCTTTTGACTTTGACTTTGAACTCCAAGTTAATGCAAAACTCAGGTATACATATACCAATATAATATACTAATAAAAATACCAATACCAATATAAATATCTATATATTATATTGGTATTGTTAATTTCACCATTCATATTTTTTTTTCAATGTTGTCATGGTTATCGTGTGAGTTACATGCAAAGAAAACTCGTAATTTATTTGAGTTTTCGGGAAATTACGGGATATTTTCGTCTTTAATTCAGAAATTTTATAAAAATCTGAAAATTTGCAGTAACTTCAAAATGGATCGTAGCTCTAGCTTCAACTTAAGATATGTACTAAATCCACGATTAATGGGACACCCTGTATACTCTACCATCATGAAGGTGTAGTCCATTGACGTATTTTAGCAGATATGGTACCTCCTTACATTGCAATCACTAGACTTGTGCTCAGCACCACTACATGCAGCGACATTCACACATCTGTTATCGCACTCGCAATTCGACAATCAACTTAAAGGCATTTTGATGCGTATTATTCAACAGAAGATGAGCCGTATTAGTAATACCGATATGGACTCAGTTTAGTAGGAATTACTAATTTGGAGAGTTACATCTCCCTCTTTCTTGTTAATGTCTTTGACACACATTTTGTTCTAAGCGCGATATCGCACAAGGCAACCATGGTGGCGCCACCAGTGGGTGATTCGATAGCCGACACTGAATGGGTTGCGTTACCAAGCGGACACCAGGTGCGATAATCTACATACAGTTCTATACACTTTGTTGGTGGAGCGACTGGTGTCCCCGTGCGATAGGGCTCTTAAGCTTGCGTTCAACCACTGGGCCATCTCTATTAATGATATGGAAGAGTAGATATGTTTATAAGCCCTTACCCGTCCGCACTTGTCCCATATGGAGACAGTTTTCTAATCCAATCACTTCTATTAATTTGTCGCCGATATCTGAAAACAAAATTCGATATTTAAGTACAGTTCACATTGAGACTCTCTATCTTCTATAAGGATACGTACATGACCGTCTATCTTCAGACGTGAACATATTACCTATAGTCTGATTTTTGATTAGACGAAGTGGGCTGACAGGTTCTTATATCACTTTTCAATATAAATAGAACAAATAAGGTTCAAATTCGACATTTTCAGCTGTCAGTTGGCTTCGTCTAATTAAAAATCAGACTATATAAGTTAATTTAATACATCCATGAACTTGAGCAAATATTTTATTTCTCTATGTTAGTCTTTCTCTATGATTATTAGACCCAGTATGGGAGATAGGTAGTATTCTTCTAACATAGTGGTTATATTATCTTTGGTCTAGTGATGCCAAACTATCGAGTCGATACTATCGATCATAACTATACTAATATCGATAGTTCTATCGATATTGTCACTATTGCCAGGCTATTGATATACTATCAAACATTCAAAATTAAAAAAGTTTATTTCGTTTAGGCCTACGGGGGCGCTTACAAATTGTAATTTTACTTTTTTACTTAATTCTACCGCCGGATCGGAAACGCGACTTCGACTGAGAAAATCCGGCGAGACTCAGACTCAGAAACTCTATCGATAGTGGCGTATCGAGCGTCATTGCAGATAGTGATACTAGAGATTGACTGGTGGATGACCGGTGGACGACTGGTGGATGATTGGTGGATGACTGGTGGATGACTGGTGGATGACTGGTGGACGACTGGAGGATGACTGGTGGATGACTGGTGGATGACTGGTGGACGACTGGTGGATGACTGATGGATGATGGATGACTGGTGGATGTCTAGTGGATGACTGGTGGATGACTGGTGGACGACTGGTGGACGACTGGTGGATGACTGGTGGATGACTGGTGGATGGCTGGTGGATGACTAGTGGATGACTGGTGTATGGCTGGTGGATGGCTGGTGGATGACTGGTGGATAACTGGTGGACGACTGGTGGATGACTGGTGGATGGCTGGTGGATGGCTGGTGGATGACTGGTGGATGGTACTTTGGTCCAACCTTGGTGCGCGGTGGGCAGGCGGCCGCGGCGGTGCGTGGTGCTGGAGCCCCACAGGTTGGAGCCGCCGTGCGCGAACGGGATGTTGAGCAGCGCCACGCCCTGCAGCGAGGGGCCCTTGTTCAGCTCCAGGGACGCGCCGTCACACTGAGGAAATCAATATTATATTCCTAAGGGTATTACTAGAGCAATCGATCGATCCTCCAACGATGGCATCGACCGATGGTAGAATGGATAAGTCGACGTCGATCGATAGTTTCTACCACATTGATCGATCAACGTCCAACGATGCCATCGATCGGTGATAAATCGATTGATTAGTTGACGTTTTATGGAACGGTATCCGTCGATCAACCAAAGCACACGAACCGGTCAACTTCGATCAACGTCGATCGATGGTATCCATCGGCGATCGATCAATTTGTGTGGTAGCACCCTAATAGACAACCTCTGACGTCTGAGGGGTGGTTATAAAAAATACCCTAACCTTAATTCAAATTGCTATAAGGTAACATTTAAAAAATGTTTTATTTGTGGTAGACCCAAATATAGCCAATTGACTGCAGCTCATAATGTACTGGCTTGACAGGGGTAGTACCATCCTCGCACAGAAGATCGGCGTAAATACCACAGAAGGTAACAATGTTCCCGTAATCTACACGGGAACATTGTTACCAAATCTAAAAGCTTACAGCCTCGGAGCGGTACTAGCATAGAGAACAATGTCATCCATGGGTACTAGTGATGGGCTAAATTCAACAATATCTAAATTCTCGTGCTGATTCGAGTACCTTATAGCGCTGTTTAAAGTCTATTAGACCAGTCAGTCAGTGCAGTCTTTAGTCTCGGATCGGTTTTAGTGATGGGATCATGAACCTAATACTAAAGGACTGGGTCTAAGCAGCTAAGCCGCGTTGCTTAAACATCGCACAACTAGGCCGGTGACGTCATCACAGTAGGCATGGCTTAAGTCAGTGTGCTGTTGGCGTTCGTTCTGTGCAGACGTTTTGCCAACGTTCGCATCCCAAATATAATTATATTCGACACTAGATGGCGTCCATTTGTACGTAATTTTTCATGATCATACACTTAGTGACATCTAGTGCAAATATTTAAACTACGTACTAACATCGACATAAAACGAAGCGAGTAGTTCAGCTATTTCCCGGTAGATAGATGCCACGCATTTCTTAGCCCCCACCACCCGCGCCATCCCGTGCAAATTACCACGCGTTGTTTAATAGAGAAATCTAATAAGGGCACCTCTTTCTTAAGTCTTTACTCTATGGATGGGATAAATACCACAATATCGATGTTCTCGTGTAGATTCTTGCAGCTGGCCGCGAACTGCTCTGATGTGGCGAACTCGAAGTACCAGAGCTTGTTCTTCATCCTGGAGCTGAACTTGTCAGGGTTGCGCTCCCGTTCCGTGTGGAACTTGACACAGATCGCCGCGTCCTGGCGGAAGGTATGGAGTCATTTCATTTCTAGCCTGTACTGTCCCACTGCAGGGCAAAGGCCTCCCCTCCCTTTTTCCACTTGCTCCGGTCTATGGCTACCCGGGACCAATCCGTCAAGTAGGAGGAGGAGGAGGAGGTATGGAGTCAGGTTAATAAATATCCTGGGACATTCTTTTACACACGGCTCCCTGATCCCAAACTAAGCAGAGCTTGAACTATGGAAACCAGATAACTGATATTACTACATACTACTTTTTGTTTGTAAATACATACTTAATATACATATACACCCAGACTCGGGACATACAGACATGTTCATGGACACAAATGCATGTCCCGGGTAGGAATCGAACCTGCGACCTGCAGCGTGATAGGCGGAGTCTTACCAACCACGCCAACGGGCCCGTCAAGTGAGCTACTTTTGTTAACTTGGAATTCTTGGTAGACTTCGGAAACTAAGTTTGATGCGTCTAGATGCCTCGCATGCCTCGCCCGAGCACACATGTTATGACATTGTCTATGCGTCGACATCAAAACTGACAGACTAACAGTTCGGGCGCACTATGCGTAGACAAGGCGGACCAACGACCTAGTGAAGGTCGCGGGAAACCGCTGGATGCAAGCAGCACAGGACCGGTCGTTGTGGAAAACCTTCGGGGAGGCCTATGTCCAACAGTGGACGTCTTTTGGCTGAAATGATGATGATGATGATGATGATGATGATGATGATGAGGATGATGATGATGATGAGGTTGATGATGATGATGAGGTTGATGAGGTTGATGATGATGATGATGATGAGGTTGATGATGATGATGACGACGATAATGATGATGATGATGATGATGATGATGATGATGAAGATGATGACGATGATGATGATGATGATGATATGAGATACTTACGACTCCAACAGAGAAGTAGTTGTTGATGATGTTGTATGGCACGGAAGTAGGATGTGGCCCCGAGCCCGGCATCTGAGGCTGTTCACACTGCAACAATTAACATCACCGTGGAGAGAATAATCTTCTTCTTATCGTATGGTTCCCTGGTACCTGGTGTCAGAGTTGTTCATGCCCGGAGGCCTCTGACAAGGCTTAACGACTGCTAGATGACAACAACCGGGACCGACTTTTTACGTGCCCTCCGAAGCACGGAGACGCTCAGTTCAAATGCCGTTGAACGGTCACCCATCTCTGACTAACCTTGCCAAGCGTTGCTTAACCTCCGATCAGTGTTTGGAGCTGGCTATGAGCGCCTCAATAGGATGAGACGCCATACGTTTAATACTCATAGATCAATAAGAACCTCTTCTTATCGTATGGTTCCCTGGTACCTGGTGTCAGAGTTGTTCAAGCCGCCCGAATGTTTACAAGGCTTAAGGACTGCTGTCTAGATGGCAACAACCGGCTTATTATGTCCCTCCGAAGCACGGAGACGCTCAGTTCAAATGCTGCTGAACGGTCACCCATCTCTGACTGACCTTGCCAAGCGTTGCTTAACCTTCGATCGTTTACCGATCAGTGATTGCAGCTGGCTATGAGCGCCTCAATGCAAGAATGAGTATCCGTGGATGACTCCCAAAAGGATCTCTTAGGATTCAAGTAAATCGAGCGTCAAGGCATGTGGAGTGGGCATGGACCCATTACTAAGGGGACTGGGTCTAAGCAACTCGGTCGAGTGGTCGGCCGAGTACTAACATCGACATGAAACGAAGCGAGTAGTTCAGCTATTTACCGGTAGATGATGCCACGCATCCCGGGAAAACGACCACACGCGTTGTTTCATAGAGATATCTACTAAGAACGTATCTTCTAATTAAAATCTCTATGGGAGTGGGTTATTTTAAATTCTGTATGCCGAAAATGACAACTGCCTCGGTCCTCGAGGCATGTGCCTGAGCGAGGCAGACCAGCCTCGAGGCAGCTCAAGTCCATCACTAACCTCAGTAGAGGTGTTCTCCACGTGGATCTGCCACCGGTCCATCATCACGGTGCTGGCGCGCGCTATCTTGTCCAGGATCTTATGTATGGACTCCCCTTCGTACCTGACAATAATAGTAGATTGTATCATAAGGGAGCAAAATAATATTTTTTCGGCGAGGGCGCTTTTTTGAATCCAGAGCGAAGTGAGGGATTCTAGAGTAGAATCCCGAGCGTAGCGAGGGATTCTTTAGTAGAATCCTGAACGTAGCGAGGGATTCAAAGTACGTCGCCCGAGCCAAAAATATTTTGCACCCGAGAGATACACTCTACTTTTCATCACCCTCTATGAGAAAATAAAGGGCTCCTCATATTTTATTGTAATATTATTATTTAATAAGATATTTAAAGGTGGTAGAGCCAAACTGTAGCCAATTGACTGCAGCTCATATACGGGCTGGCTCGACCGGGGTAGTACCACCCAAGATCGATCTCTACGCCGATCTTCTCACAGAAGATCGGCGTAAAGTAGCTATTACAGCTGCGTTTCGTACGATGAGTGAGAGAGCCGCAAGCCCAACCGGCCCAACCGGGTCGGCAACACTCGAGCAATGCCTTCGGTATTGTAAGCATCCATAGGCTAGTTCGCGCGTTGTAATTTGATTTATTTTTTAAACCGACTTCAAAAAAGGAGGAGGTTTCTCAATTCGACCGTATATATTTTTTTTTTTTTTTTTTTTTATGTGTGTTCGCGGATAACTTCGTCGTTTATGAACCGATTTTGATGAATCTTTTTTTGTTGGAAAGGAGATATTCCAGCGGTGGTACCATGATAAGGAAACCAGGATCTGATGATGGCATCCCAGAGAAATCGAGGGGAACCTTCGAAAATCGTAGGGGCGACTAGTGCGTTTGTAATTTTTTTCATTAACTATTTTAAAGCACTACTATTTTATGTAGGTCTGGAGTCGATCTGATGATGGAGCCGAAAGACAGTCGAGGGAACTCCTCAACGATTTACAGCAATTACCTGGTGTTTGGGCTTGATTAATTTGTTTTTACCTTGTGTTTGGACTTAATTCATTTCTATTGATGAGAACTTTGCACCCATATCGTTTATAAGTGCCATTACAGGTCTGATGATGGAGACCATAGACAGTCGAGGGAATTCTTCAACGATTTACAGCAGTTACCTTTTGTTGGGCTTGATTAATTTGTATTGATGAGAACTTTACACCTAGATGGGTTGTGACTGTCATTAGGGGTCTGATGATGAAGACGTAGGACAGTCAAGGGAACTCCTAAACGATTTACAGCAATTACTTGGTGTTTGGGCTTGATTAATTTGTATTGATGAGAACTTTACACCTAGATGGGTTGTGACTGTCATTAGGGGTCTGATGATGAAGACGTAGGACAGTCAAGGGAACTCCTCAACGATTTACAGCAATTACCTGGTGTTTGGGCTTGATTAATTTGTATTGATGAGAACTTTACACCTAGATGGGTTGTGACTGTCATTAGGGGTCTGATGATGAAGACGTAGGACAGTCAAAGAAACCCCTCAACGTTTTACAGTAGCTACCTTGTGTTTGGACTTAATTCATTTCTATTGATGAGAACTTTGCACCCATATCGTTTATAAGTGCCATTACAGGTCTGATGATGGAGACCATAGACAGTCGAGGGAATTCTTCAACGATTTACAGCAGTTACCTTTTGTTGGGCTTACTTCATAAGGTTCAATATGCCAAAATGTTCATTGGTATGGCGCCACTAAAAATCGTGAAATAAAATTATTTTTATAAAAAAAAAAAACCGACTTCAAAAAACCTGATGCACTAAAAAGCCTGAAATAATATTTCTATTACCACCTCTGCCTACCCCTTCGGGAAAACCAGACGTGATGGTGTGTTATCGAGTATTTGAAGTCGGTGCCAATCTTGGTATGCCAAGTCTACCTACTATAAAAGTAAGAAGATAGATTGGCACCGACCCCAAATACTCGATAACACACCATCACGTCTGGTTTTCCCGAAGGGGTAGGCAGAGGTGGTAATAGAAATATTATTTCAGGCTTTTTAGTGCATCAGGTTTTTTGAAGTCGGTTTTTTTTTTATTCAGCTGGCGGCTCGACTATGGGCCCCGTCGCGTAGTACCGGCCAGTCTTTATTCAAACAATATTTGTGTTGGATTTATTTGGCGCTGAACACTAAGATATTCTAAATTCAAAAAGTGCGCCGCAATTTACTTTCCCGCACACTTATTTCATAAGTGTGCGGAAAAGTTCATTCCGCCGCACTTTTTGAATTTGGAACAAGTTTCTTATACACCGCCTTAAAACACCACCTTTGGGCTCACTTAAAGGCGAACCAAGTCGTCCTTTTCGAATAGATGGGATGAAAACATATTTATTAATGGCTTATTACACTGTGCAATATATGTGTCCATATGGCGCGCATGCCTCACCCGAGCACTCATATTATGACATTACGTCTATGCGTTCCGACGTCAAAAGTGAGTACTCGCGCGAGGCATGCGCCTGATGAAGACGCCGCCAATGGCTAACAGAGTAGGAATTTTATAAAACTTCAAAGTGGGTGGGAATGGCAATTTGCCGTTGCCATTGATGGTTAGTAGACTACGAAATCGGTCAAAATTTTAGAACTATACTAATCTTTGATTTATCTGCGCAATTGGCATTAAAATCGCCGTCTGTGTGCATGTCTAGGCAATTAATAAAAACTAAAACCCGACTAATGAAAAATCACGCTCTAAAAAGTATGTAACAAGAAAATATTCTCATCTAGAGTTATAACAAACAATATACAGGGTTAGCAGGGTTAGCATATTTTCTTGTTTCATACATTTTGAAGTGTGATTTTTTTTAATTTTTTATTGTTTTTTAAAAAGTCACAGAACACAAGTTGTTGTTTATGATGTCATATGTCAGTAATACAGTCCTGCAAGGTTGTTAGTGTTTTCCCAATAAAATATTATATTTTTGAAATGTGCTAATTAAGCTCTTTCATTTGATACCTCACACGGCTTTTTAGTTCATGACATTATATCATGTTCATTAGAGCGACTGTAGCCTAGGGGTGAACAGGTTGGGCTGGGAAACATAAGGTCCCAGGTTCGATCCCCGGTGGGGCATGCACCAATGGATGAATTTTCATCTATGTGCATAATTTACAGTTCGCTGACGGTGAGGGAAAACATCGTGAGGAAACCTACCTATCCCTCGGGATTAGGTAATAGTCAGTTCCTGTGTACACGGCGACAAGGTTCACCACCTGTCACGTTGGGTTCTGACTATCTGGTGAAACGTGGGCTTTGAGTTGGTTAATACCTCCACAATGTGGTGGTGTATGGCCACTCAAGCCTCTGACTACCCCCGAATGGGGATAAAAGTGACGTGACGTTACATTTACATTTTTTTCATTTTGACATTATATCCTCTAGAGGGCGCTATATGCAATTTTATGTAACTACACATAGCCTATAACCAGCGAACGATTAAGCCGCTTCTAACGAACTTCTTTGTCAAATTACGAGAAGCAGTATGGAAGTTAGGTGGGAACAGATGCACATACATACATACATACCGGTCAAAATCATAACCCTCCGCCGTAGTCAGGTAAAAATAAACCTGTCGGTCACGTGACTTGAGAACTTAATGTGACATGATTTTTTATTTTTACCCGACTACGGCGGAGGGTTATGATTTGGACCGGTATGTATGTATGTATGTGCATCTGTTCCCACCTAACTTCCAAACTACTTGTCGTAATTTGACAAATGAGGTATCGTTAGAAGCGGCTTAATGGCGCGCTGGTTATAGGCTATGTGACGTCACATAAAATTGCATATGGCGCCCTCTAGAGGACATAATATCATGAATTAAAAAAAATACCGTGTGGGGTATCAAATGAAAGAGCTTGATGAGCACATTTCAAAAATATATATATTGTTACCTATAACTCCAAAATAATTAAATAAAAAGTAAGTTTAAAAACTAAAACCCGACTACAGAAAAATCGCGCTCGAAAAAGTATAAAACAAGAAAATATTCTTATCTGGAGGATAGCCGTGGTCCGTGTAGGTTCTTTAGGGCAAAATGGCATATGACCACGGACCACGGCTATCCTCCAGATAAGAATATTTTCTTGTTTTATACTTTTTGGAGCGCGATTTTTCAGTAGTCGGGTTTTATATAAAGTGATTATCTCACCCGCCGCCCCACCGCAGACACCTGGCCAGGTCGTTGCCAGTGCCCAGCGGGATGACACCTACAGCCGGCTGCCCCTCAGTCGGTACTTTATCTGAAAAGACAGTTAACCTCTTCTTATCGTATGGTTCCCTGGTACCTGGTGTCAGAGTTGTTCAAGGCCTTTGACAAGGCTTAACGATTGCTGCAATGTTAACAACCGGGACCGACTTTTGACGTGGCCTACGAAGCACGGAGACGCTCAGTTCGAATGCCACTAAATGGTCACCCATCCCTGCCTGACCTTGCCAAGCGTTATTTGCGTTGCGGTGCATCAAATGGTAAGGAGTCTATATAGGAAAAAAATAACCAGTGCGAGTCAAAATCGGTCCAGCTGTTTCGGCGCTTAGCCGGAACAAACAGAAAGACACAAACAGAAATTAAAATAACAAAAATGCTTTGTTGTAAGTACCGTATATATACTTTCTTATTCATTTAGTAAAAAGCTGTGATTTAGACATTACAATCAAACATTTCAACTTTATTTATTTGTATAGCTAGCTAGAAAAAGATATGTGCGGTATGTGTGAACGCACCCATGGTCTCAAGCACCCAGCCTACGGTGCCGTCTCCGCCGCAGCATATCACCCGGTAGTCTTTCACGTCTTTGAACATCTGTAAACCTGGAAAACAGAGGTAATTTTAAGGGCGCTTACAAACTAACGTTTTTTTGCAAGTCGGTATACGGTCGTTTCGGCATACGCGCTTACAGGCGCGCTTGAAAAAGTCGAACACGCGTACACGGGCTTATTGTAATGTAATGTAACGTCACGACTTTTATCCCCGTTCGGGGGTAGTCAGAGGCTTGAGTGGCCATACACCACCACATTGTGGAGGTATTAACCAACTCAAAGCCCACGTTTCACTAGATAGTCAGAACCCAACGTGACAGCCACGGTCCCACGGGCTTATTGTTCAATACATAAACATAAAATGTACTACTTAAATATTAATTTAATTAATATAAATAAATATGTTATTTACAACACCTCAGATAGCAACATTGTGTTTATTGTGTGTATGTGTATATTTATAGTGTGTGCTGGCAACCCAGCGCTTAGTTAGTTCTCGTTCATGATGGTACCCATTGCCACTTTGCCATGCCATGCTTTGCCATGATTGTAGCCACTTTTACATAGTTAAACGTGCTTATACGCTCGTATAAAACGCTTGTTTGAAAGCGCCCTAATCAATAACCGTAGCTTGGCGCAGTCGTTTCAGCGGTCCATAAAAATGGTCTTCCGGCTCTCTCACTCATCGTTCTTTACGTCGATCTTCTGTGAGAGGGTACTACCCTACTCAACCCGTATATGAGCTGCAGTCAATTGGCTACGACCAGTAAAATTCTCACCTTGCATAGGCCCTCCCTTCGCGATATCGTGGACCTGTCTCGGGTTGAGTATGTACTGGAGTTTCCTCAACACCCTCGACCCCTGCCTCCCCCCGGACTTGGGGTTGATGAACACCAGCAGAGGGGTCGTGCCGTCGGGGGGCGAGATCTGGAAGGAGATGGGAGGCGCTCTGGTTTCCTTGCGGTCCTCTTTGCTATCTTCGGAGGTCGCTGCTATTGAAACTGGCAAGGATATTGAGGTGGGGAGGGATTGCTGAAAAAAATAAGTGTTTTTATTATTCTCTGTTCTTCTCAATGGAAGCATTACGAACCGGTGGTAACGCTGAAATATAGTGTTGTTTTTAACTTCTTCTTATCGTATGGTTAGTGGCCAACCTGGTGTCAGAGTTGTTCAAGCCGCCCGAAGGCCTCTGACAAGGTTTAACGACTGCTGTCTAGATGACAACAACCGGGACCGACATTTTTCGTGCCCTCCGAAGCACGGAGACGCTCAGTTCAAATGACATTAAATGGTCACCCATCTCTGACTGACCTTGCCGAATATAGCTTAACCTCCGATCGTTTACCGATCAGTGATTGCAGCTAGCTACGAGCGCCTCATTTTTTTTAACGATTCATAAGCTTACATGAATAAAAAAAAAATTACTTAGACTTTATTGCCAGCTGTACACGCTCGTCGAGCACATACACGAGCACGAGGCAGGCCGAGTAAGAGTAGGTATGTACATGGTGTCCTCGTCGCGTCGCGTCGCGTCTCGAGGCCCTAGTTGGCATTCGGAAGCGTGTCGGTTTTTGTGCTCGACTCAAAGGGATTCTGCTAGGTCCATCGCAGCGGGCATCCGGAGTTCCGAGTGTGTAATGGTGGAGCCTCTACCCGACGAGAGGCACGCGAGGCGACAAGACGAGCGTGTATAGCCGGCATAATAATCACCAGATTATTACAAGTTTTAAACCAAGGGCCTATGCATCAGAAGTGCATGTCGACTGCAAAATTGCAGTTTGGATAAAATGTTGATATCGATCATGGACCAATTACTAAGGGGACTGGCCCTAAGCAATTCGGCCGAGTGCCGGCCTAGTACTAACATCGACATAAAACGAAGCGAGTAGTTCAACTATTTACCGGTAGATAGAACAATGACAATGAAAAACAATGACCACGTTATTTTTCGTCTTTACTCTGTGATATCGATAATGTTGATTGTTGATATAACTGAGTAGTCTGTTTGCAATTTACTTGCAATCGGATGGCAGTTTTGGTACAGTCCCCTTGCAGTCGATTGGCAGTTGCATGTCGAGTCTACTATAGTTGGTCCAAGCGCTCGAGCCACGCGGGGTAATAAAACGTGGGAAAGGAGTATGGCATATTGCGCGCTCCCTTGCACTTCTGGTTCTTATAAGCGGGTGTATTGATGTGTCTTTAGGGCTGCCCATAAGTGCAAGGGAGCGCGCAATATTCCCTACTCAATTCCCAACGTCTCACGTGTAATGGCCCCGCGTGCCATGAATGCTTGGACCGAGCACAGTACTATAGTCTGACCGCTACCGCTGTGCCGCGCCTTAGGTATCCGCGGGGAGGTGGGGAGTGGATTCTCCTCACCCGTCTCGCCGCTCGCGTACCTAAGGCGCGGCACAGCGTAGCGGTCAGACTATAACAAGTTTCTTTTGAGTACTGTCGTGGCTTAAGACGGGGACAGCAGCTAACGAGGCATTTTTGGAGGCTATCTCCTCTTAGACGAGTGGAGTAAAAATTTTGAAAAAAATATCACCGTATTAACTGAACCCTCATCTTTAAAAAATAAGCAGGAAAATAGTTCTTTATGCTCTTTTTGTATGTGAAAACAAAAATCAAAATGAAGCTGTTTTCGTCTTAAAATTTCTATCTCCTTCTAAACGGCTTGGAATTTTAAATTATTTTTTTCGCCAAAAGATGGAGAAAGACAATACCTAAAAAAATTAAGATAGATTTTGGTGATGCAATAGTTTTTCACGTCACAATTAATGATTTTCGATATTTTCGCAAAAGAAGTGGGCTGGGCTAGTGCGCTCTCGACCAATCCAGACGGCGGAAACGCGCGGTGGGGAAGCGGGGCCTTAAACGTGGGGTAAAGATACTAGACAAGGGTAGACGTAATAGACAGAATGCAGACCTGGTCCTGTTGTGGTCTGTGCGGTAACGACCGCTGGCGGTCCAGCACGAGCGGGCGGATGGCGGTGGGCGGGACGATGTGGCGCGCGTGCCGCCCTAGCGAGCACGCGCCGCCCGCGCTGCCCACGCACCGGTTATGGAGCTGTGGGTTAACAGAAGGGTGTGTCCACATCTCACGTGCATTTGAAGTTCGCGCGCCGTTCCTGAAGGACTAGACAAGTGGCTGACGCCTACGAGCATTCGTTCAAATCGCTACGCTTCATGTATGGACATGACATAAGTCACGTGATCTACATAGCAACTTGTAATGTCATTTCCATACATTGTGAAGTCTATTCTATTCTTGCATAATTTACAGTTCGCTGACGGTGAGGGAAAACATCGTGTGGAAACCTACCTATCCCTCGGGATTAGGTAATAGTCAGTTCCTGTATATACGGCGACACGGTTCACCACCTGTCACGTTGGGTTCTGACTATCTAGTGAAACGTGGGCTTTGAGTTGGTTAATACCTCCACAATGTGGTGGTATATGGCCCCTCAAGCCTCTGACTACCCTCGAACGGGGATAAAAGTCGTGACGTTACATTACATTACATTCTATTCTATTCGATTCGCAAAAGCCGCGCGCGCTCACTGAGGAACTAAGGTTTGAGGTTTTTAGTTATTAAAAATAAATAACCCTATGTTTCGTCTCACTCCCGGGTACGAGCCTCCCCTCAATGCGAGGGGGATTCAGGCCATAATCCACCAGACTGGCCCAATACAGATGAATTGATCTTACTATTACGACTAGCAAAAAATAATACAGGCTGACTGGTTGAACACTTTACATATTGATATAGAGTGCTCAGTACTCGACTCTTGTTCTAATTATGTTAAAAAAAATAGGTGCCTAATATTTGCCTAATTTATCTTTAATTATCCACTCAAAACAATAAGCGTGGTCAGGATCGTACCTGCTTGATTTGACGTACCTACCTATCAAGTGTCATTAACTCCGTTCGCTCAGAACACGCGTACTATAGTCTAATTTTTAATTAGGCGAAGCCAACTGACAGCTGAAAATTTCGAATTTGAACCTTATTTGTTCTATTTATATTGAAAAGTGACATAAGAACCTGTCAGCCCACTTCGTCTAATTAAAAATCAGACTATAGTGATAGCGGTGTCCACAATTACCGAGTTTTAGCACATTAATTTAATTAAGGTTTTCTCTGTAGTTCATTGGTATTTTTTAAATTTGATTTTTTTTGAACGTTTCATGTTACCATAAATTATCATGTCCTTCAATATGTAAAGTGTTTAACCAGTCACCCTGTATAGGAAATAGAATTAAAAAAAAACGGCTCTTACTTTTTTTACTGTTATCAGTAGGTATACGGTATGAACACGTGACTTGTGACAGGTACTCACAGTGATATGACACCATCGACAATGCAGTCCAGTGATTCCGTTGTAACCTTTGATCTTTTTCCGACACCGCGCACATTTCCCGTGGCAGTTTCCTGTGGAATAAAGTAAATTCAGGACGATTGCCTGGTCTGACCTGGGGGCTTGCCACGAACTCTTATCGCGATTCAATTACAGGAACGTTTTAACGTTTCAGCGACTTTTTGTGCAATGACGTACCTTATTGTCATGACAATAAGAAACGTCATTGCACAAAAAGTCGCTGAAACGTTAAAGCAAAACTGCTATAAGAGGTGGTGGTAAGCCCCCTGGGGGTTAAAAACGCCACACAGCAGTTCTGTAAAAGCAATTAATTGTTTCTGATTTTACATCGCGTGCGGAGCGGGTGACGTCACATTTGACAGGCGCCTAGTTGGCTTGGTGGCGTAGTATGTGCACTTACCTTCGACCCAATGATGCGCAAGAGTGGCGGGCGCGCGCTTGGACTTGGAATACGTGGCGATGCACGACGCGGGCGCGCGTTGCACGCAGCGCTCGTGCACCGTGAACTTGCAGACTGTGGAAGATACCATGAATTATACATTGTAGCGTTATTAGCTACATAATCATTGGTGCGTGAAGCCGTACAGCCGCGACGCTAGATGGCGCGTGCCTAAGTGGAAGGTAGTTGTAGTACCTTGCAGTCATATTACAAAAAAGGTGTGGTAGCGAAGTCCCATTTAAAGGTTCAATACATCTTTGGTATAGCTACTACGCGCCGCCTTCGACGGACTGCTTGGAGCAGTCAGTTCCAACCGCTTGAAGCTATCGGCACTGACTGCTCCAAACAGTCCGTCTATGGCGGCGCCGACTGCTCCAAGCAGTCCTTGTGCAATTGTGTTTGTATGAAGCGGTCTGTGTACGGCGGGTCAAGCAGCTCTTTGCTGCCGGCATCAACCGCATGCTGACTGCTTTTTTAGCCCCGACCGCAAACGAACTGCTTGAGCGGTCCGTGTATGGCGAATGTCAGTGTTGTATTGAAACTGCAGATTGCGAACAGCGACCGGTTGAAGCTGTCGGCACTGACTGCTCCAAGCAGTCCGTCTATAGCGGCGCTAAGTGTATGAATATTATTATCTTGCTTCAATTTACTTTTGGATTTAGAATATCATACGGCCGAATAACTCGTACGCAATTCAAATTTGAGAGCTGCTTAACTTTGACGCGCCATACAAAAAATGACAGATAACGACGTCTCAAACTGCTAAGTGGGACTTAGGCCCGTACAAATAAATCGATTTTGAAGTTGAGATCGATCTTAAGATGCAGTTTGGACGTCTAATGTAATAATAATAATAATATCCTGGGACATTCTTTTACACACGGCTACCTGCTGGGCTATTACATAACTCAGTTGATAACTGGCTTCGGTTGTACACCAAAATTTGATGGTAACTGAGAATGACATAAAATTGGTATTATGTATCTCGGTGAATGGATATCAAGGTTCAGTGACTATGCGCTGACTTCCGGTGCTCTTCAGCACACGTCTTGACACCTCTATTTTTCATCGACTATTATACGGCTAAGTTGAATAACACCTTTAGAGCAACTTAGGGCGTTACCTGACGCCATTTTGGAGTTCATTTTATTTTAAACGGTTTATAGATATTTGACATGACAAGTTCTTCTTCTTCTTTTTTCGAGACATGAAAAGTTGACAGTTTGTTTTATAATAAATAGGTAAGTTGTTTACCAAAGAGGATGTAACCACTATGTTTACTGTTTATCTCGGGAGTCAAGCGGATGTTTACTTGTGTTTTTTAAGATGCTGGTTTTGTTCCTGTAGGTGTAGGTCGATGGTTAAATAAATTTAAAAAAAAATAACGTCACGACTCCCCCATTCGGGGGTAGTCAGAGGCTTGAGTGGCCAGACACCACCACATTATGGAGGTATTAAGAGTCAACCCAAAGCCCACGTTTCACCAGATAGTCAGAACCCAACGTGACAGGTGGTGAACCTTGTCGTCGTGTGACTGACTATTACCTAATCCCGAGGGATAGGTTTCCTCACGATGTTTTCCCTCACGGCAAGCGAACTGTAAATAATGCACACAGATGAAAATTCATCCATTGGTGCATGCCCCACCGGGGATCGAACCTGGGACCTCAAAGATATATATTATTATTTTATTTTATAAACTTTATCATAAATCTATGGTTGCCTATTGCCTTTGACCAAATAAACAATAATCCTTCCAAAAAAAATATCCGCATAACGCACACGCTATAAACCCCATCTCTTTATTTTTAACATGGTCAGTTATTAGTGATGATCACTGAAGACGTATAAAACACCAGCCTTTAGTAGTTGCTTTCGCGAACCCCTTTGACAAGTCCAGTGACTAACGTTTTGATGTCCATTTGCCTTACGTAATACCAATAGTTGGTTTATCGATACAAAAACTCCTGTCAAACTACACACCGGTGACCATCACCGAGATGACGTCATTTCAGTTGATAACTGGAGATAGGTAATACGAAATTAGCTGTTTGACAGCCAATCGATGATAACTTTGCCAGTAGTTGTTCACTATGAGCTGTCAACAGAGTTATATAATAGCCCCGCTGATCCCAAACTAAGCAAAGCTTGTACTATGGAAACCAGATAACTGATATTACTACATATAATACTTTTTGTTTGTAAATACATACTTAATATACATAATTACACCCAGACTCGGGACATACAGACATGTTCATGCACACAAATGCTTGTCCCGGGTAGGAATCAAACCTACGACCTGCAGCGTGGAAGGCCGAATCTTAATTAGCCAACCACGCCAACGGGCCCGTCAACAATGTATGGAACATCTGTCAATGACAGCATCTTCAGTTCGTCTCGAGATCTTTAAGACGATACAAGAAAAAAATGAATTTTAGTTTCGGGGTGTGGCTAGCGTCGCGTGAGCTGCCGAAGGATATATCCCTCTCGCTTAGCTAGGACAGAACAGCTATGGAGTAGACTATAGTATAGTTAATTTTTGAAGGAACAATATTGTTTAATTCGTACAATTAAAATAATATGTCCCAGTGCACCTTTTAAAATAGATGAAATGGATGAAAATATTCAAATATATTTTTTTCGTTTTATATGGGATTTTTATGTCGAGTGTATTTGAAAAAAATAATTTAATTTCTATGTTGTTTTTATTGCTGAAGACAAAGTAAGTCAAAAGAAGACAAACGATACCTACAATATGCTGATAGATACGTATAACAATATTTCGATCGTATAATAGCCTATAACCAGCGGACGATCCAGACGCGTCCAACGATATCTCATTAGTCAAATTATTATGATAAAAATAGTTTGGACGTTATACGGGAGCAGATGAACATACATACATATCGGTCAAAATCATAACCCTCCGCCCACCGTAGTCGGGTAAAAATGTACATACTCTGTGTCAGTGACTGACTGCCGGATATGAGTATCTTTTTCATGTTTCGTAGGCAAAGGAATACTTTGGTACTTAACTTCGATGCCGATCATGAAGTCATCAGCGTTGTCATAATATTTTTTTTTACCATATTTATTTTTTTTTTAATTTTATTTTCAGTTTTTATTAATTTTATTGATTTAACCATGCATTTATTTTTTGTTTATCTTTTTATCTTTATTTTTTTATCTATCAAAATCACCCTTAGACTGGTTACCGCCACAGGTGACAAAAGGGCTGGCTCTTTCCTTGCTCAAAAAATTAGCTTGACAACAGGAACAGCTTGAATACAGGGAGGACATGCAGCCAGTATCCCACGCGGACGGTATTTGTTTAATTAGGGGTAGGTTTTTATTTTATTGTATTTTATTTTAATTTATGTTATATTATATTGTATTTTAATGATAAAACATGAAAAATAAAAATAAATATATATATTTTTTAAATTTAATTTTACTTTTATTTATTGTTTTATATTTATTGTGAAATTATAATAATTTTAATAATCAATATTGGACTATGTCTGAAACAAATACATTGAATTGAATAATTTAAATACAAAAATTATCACATTAACTCGTTAAATCACGGTTTACACCCGCTAGAACGAAAAAGATCCTAACATGGTAGGTAGGACCTGAGGGTTGGCCAGTTAATTACTTAAAATACACTATATTTATTTCAAGAAAACATTCATAAGATCTGAAGGCGTCGGACTCGCACATAAAGGGTTCCGTACCACCGTAGAATAAACACATCAAAAATATCAAGTTTGAGACTTGATATTTATTTTTAAATGTTATTATATTTTTAGTATTTGTTCTGCACCGGCAACAGAAATACACATTCAGTGAAAATTTCAACTCTCTACATGTTACGGTTCGTGAGATACAGCCCGCGCTGACAGACGGACAGACAGACAGACGGACAGCGTAGGCCTAGTAATAGGGTCCCGTTAGCACCCTTTGGAACCCTAAAAAGTAGCCTATGTTCTCCGCCAAGACCCAGTCTATCTCCATACCAAAATTCATCAACATTGGTTCAGCGGTTTAGCCGTGAAAAGGTAACAGACAGAGTTACTTTCGTTTATAATATAATAGATTGAATAGGACGGACAAACATTTTCCTATCCATATCTGTAATGTTATTTTTTACGATAATTTATTGATGTATGATATATTTATTACTTGCCCATCCATACCTACAACAAACGCAATAAAGCGACTCCATTGTTTTGACAAGCAATGTATTCCCACTGTCGGCCCAAGACCATGCTGCAAGTATATAACAGTAAGCGAAATAGGGAGTTTTTACAGAAATGACACGAATAACTATGAAATGACAAGAGATGACACAAAATGACAAGAGATGACACAAAATGACAACAGATGACACAAAATGACAAGAGATGAAAAGAAATTACACAAGACAAGGAAAAGCAAACGAAAATCACGCTGCAGTGCAGGTCGTAGGTTCGATTCCTGCCCAGGACATGCATTTGTGTGCATGAACATGTCCGCATGTCCCGAGTCTAGGTGTAATTAAGTGTATATTTAGTTTGTATTTACAAACAAAAAGTAGTATATGTAGTAATATCAGTTATCTGGTTTCCATAGTACAAGCTCTGCTTAGTTTGGGATCAGGTAGTCATGTGTAAAATAATTTCCAAGGATATTTATTTATTTATCATAGGCGTCGGCGGACTGTAAATACTGTACTGTACCTGTAATGTGGCACGACCGTAATATTTTTTCGTAATATTTTTTAAAAAATCCTTCACAGGTCCGACGTCGAACAAGTCCGACTGGACACTGACAATACAAAGTTAGAGAGAGACATGGTTAGTTCAAGTACTTAAAATGTGAGATGGCGATATTGTGCGCGCGCTCGGAAATAAACAACGTAAGCGCTAAACCACATTTTCTTGAATTAAAAAAAAACTACTTCATGAATTAAAATATGGTTGAAGGGTAGTTTAGATATCATTATTTGCTATGTTTTAGAAATAATTTCGTGATCTAAATCGTAAAAACATCGTGGTAGCAAGGAAAATTGTAAATAATTAGAGCTCATTTCATATTTTTTTTTTATCGAGAAAATTTCATCAAATCGTGATTTGGATTTAAAGATACTCATGATATTATAGTCAAAAATCATACATCTAAATATAAGATTCCTAGTCCACATACTTACTTAAAGAAAAAGTAGAATAGAAAATCAACCAAATTTCGAACCCTCGTCTTAATAGAGATTATTAATACGTACCTTAAAATATTTGAGTAACCTTTGAGTATTCGGCCGATACTCACATATACAACAAAGGCCCTTCTTGCCGAGCCCTACAAGCATGTTCAGACATAGGTTGCAGTACGCTGGCCGGCTGAAGTGCTTCAGTCGCCACGCGTGCTCGCCGTCCTCCTTGACGTTTGTGTCTAGACCAAGCAACACTAGCAGGGGGATGGTCGTCATGCTGAAAAAATACATTATTTTAAAGGAAGAGGGTACATCTTCCTGTAGGCCTAGCACAGCAACGCGACAAAACTCTATCTCACGGACTTTGTAACGCTGTCCCTTTCGAACATGGACCAGTTACTAAGGGGACTGGCCCTAAGCAAGTCGGCCGAGTGGTCGGCCTAGTACTAACATCGACATAAAACAAGGCGAGTACTTCAACTATTTACCGGTAAATAGTAAAATAAAAATGAAAAAACAATGACCACGTTTTTTTTTCATACAAATATCTAATAAGGGCACCTCTTTCTTTAGTCTTTACTCTGTGCTTTCGAATTTCATAAAAGAGGGGCCATCCATTAATTACGTCACACGTAAAGGGAGGGAGGGGGGGGAGGGGTCAACGAAATGTGACATTGTGTGACAAGGGGGGAGGGGTCCTAAGTTAAGTGCCCTCACATTTAAAAATCTAATATATCCAAGTATTAAAACCGAAATTTGAATTGCAAACGAAAAAATTTTAAAATTTCTGAAAATTGAAAAAAATATGTGACCTCACACAGGGAGGGGGGAGGCTCGCAAATGTGACCAGCTGTGACAAGGGGGGAGGGGTCTAAAAATCTTGAAATTCGTGTGACGTAATTAATGGATGGCCCCAGAGAATGAGACAAAATTTACATTTCTCACGTTTTGTCTTGTCAGAGCCGGCTGTGCTAGGCCCACAGGGTTATTTTTCATATTATATTTTACTTGACACTGGCTTTAAGCGAAAAGCAAAGCCATAAAGAAAAATAAAAAAAGATCCTCCAGGCAGGCGGGTGGTATGCCTGGCAGGACTGGCCACTATGCACCAATGGAGTCTTCTATACAGGGTGTCCCAAAAGTACGAATTAATACTTGGAGTTTGAATGAGTATCAAGAATATAATTAAATGGTTTAAAAAATATTGATTTTCGAAAACTTTTTTCAAATATTCCTTTCCCGCCAATTTTGAAAAACAGTAATATCTCAAAAAAAATCTTGAATATTAGCGGTTGTTACTCTTGAATGCTGTTTGCACTGGTTCCTATACCATTTTATTTGTTACACGGAAGTTGTAACAAATATTCGAAGGCCTGTAGCTCAGAAACTATTGTAGTTACGTACAGTCTGTCTTCACTAGGTATCTACATATCAGCTACCGCATATGTAGTTCAATTATTATTCCGTACTTTTGAGACACCCTGTATATTTGTACTCAGTTCAGTTTAGTTCACTGTCAAGCGATGTTTTTGTTTGCTCACCCTCCTCGTTTCCATTCGTCAAGAGAGACAGTACCGTCAGCATCGTAGTCTATTTCCACCATCATATCTTGTAGGATCTGAGAAATATAGCAGTTTTAAGCAATCAACTGACTGCCGAGAAAAAATCGCGCGAATTATCCGCACTGAGGACACAATTAATGATAATTTTGTTTTGTCCCACTCTCCGTCAGGTCAACTACGTGCGAGAAATGCCTTTGGTATTGCAAGCATCTAAAGGCTACGGTAACTGCTTAACATCAGGCGGGCATGCTTGTTTACCACCTCATACCCATAAAAAAATACTTCGGGAGGGAGATCGTCTACTTGCACTTCAGCGTTCAGTTATAGTTTAAAATATGACTAACTTAGCTGTACCCCGCGGCTTCGCCCGCGTGGAAATTAGAGCCTGCCTTATAAGCCTATCTTATTAGTATGCCTGCCTTATTAATTAGTCTTATTAGCATATGTCTTATTCCAGAGCCTACACTATATACGTTTCAAATTTCATTAAAATCGGTTAAGTAGTTACGGAGATACGTGGTAACAAACATTCACACACACTTACTTTCGCATTTATTACACTAGCTTACGCCCGCGACTCCGTCCGCGCATAATTAAAAAAAAGTAGCCTATGAGCTTTTCCAGCCTATAATGTATCTCTCTGCCAAATTTCATCCAGATCCGTTCAGCCGTTCTGGCGTGATTGAGTTACAAACATCCATCCATCCATCTATCCATCTAAACTTTCACATGTATAATATTAGTGGGATTAGTAGGATGTCAATGTCACCCTGTAGTTATAGTACACTCACAGGTCTGAGCTCCGAGGTCTCCCAGCCCAGGTACTCGGCGACCGTCATCATCTGGTTGACGATGCAATCCATCTCGTTGGTGTCCAGCACGCCGTTACCATCAGTGTCATACAACCTGAACATGACTGGAAACAAACACAATGATAATAATATCCTGGGACATTCTTTTACACACGGCTACCTGATCCCAAACTAAGCAGAGCTTGTACTATGGAAACCAGATAACTGATATTACTACATATACTACTTTTTGTTTGTAAATACATACTTAATATACATAATTACACCCAGACTCGGGACATACAGACATGTTCATGCAAACAAATGCATGTCCCGGGTAGGAATCGAACCTAAGACCTGCAGTGTGATAGGCGGAATCTTACCAACCACGCTAACGGGCCCGTCAATGATGATCTTCTTCTTATCGTATGGTTAGTGGCCAACCTGGTGTCAGAGTTGTCCAAGCCGTCTGTAGATGACAACAACCGGGACCGACTTTTTACGTACCAAGCACAGAGACGCTCAGTTCAAATGCCACTAAATGGTCACCCATCTCTGACTGACCTTGCCAAGCGTTGCTTAACCTCCGATCGTTTACCGATCAGTGATTGCAGTTGGCTTTGAGCGTCTCAATCAAATCTTCTGGCCACAGGACACAATACAGAAGATAAGAGGGTCAATGTATATGCTTAGCGGCGCTATTAGGTTTAGGTTTAGGTCTAGGTTTAGGTTTGAGTATAAGGGTGGGGAAAAGGACACGGATCGACTTTGACCTCGTATGACCTTGCCGCGGCACGCTCGCTTCGCTCGCTCGGCTCGCGCGTTGTGGTCACTGTTCTAACCTAACCTAACCGAACGTGTCCAACATTTAGCAAGGTAAGAAGGTCAAGGTCAAGTTCAAAGTCAAATGTCAAGTTCATTCGAGGTCAAATGACATTCGATATCAAAGGTTACTTGAGTTCAAAGGACATTCGGGGTTAAAGGTCAAAGGTCATTCGAGGTCAAAGTCGACCCGTGTACTTTTCCCACAGAGTAAAGACTAAAGAAAGAGGTACCCTTATTAGATATTTGTATGAAAAAAAAAAACGTGGTCATTGTTTTTTCATTTTCATTTTACTATTTACCGGTAAATAGTTGAACTATTCGCTTCGTTTTATGTCGATGTTAGTACTAGGCCGACCACTCGGCCGACTTGCTTAGGGCCAGTCCCCTTAGTAACTGGTCCATGACTTTTCCCTACCCTTATACTCAAACCTAAACCTAGACCTAAACCTAAACCTAACTGCGCCTCTAAGGCTACACTCTAACCGATAAGAGCAATACTCACACTCCAACTTATCTTCCGGTCTCCCAGCTTCCAATAGCGACAGATAGCAAACTATATCCTTGAGAGAAACTCTTGCTGTGTGCACCTCCAGTGTTGAAGACCGACGCATCAGATGTTTGAAGTCTGAAATACAGGGTTCATTAGACACGATGATGAAATGGTGCGATTAAACTTTGAACCGACTTCCGCGGAAAATACGCGCGAATTAATAAATTGAAAAACCGGCCAAGTGCGTGTCGGACTCGCACATAAAGGGTTCCGTACCACCGTAGAATAAAAACGTCAAACACATCAAGTTTGTTGCATGGGGGTGACCCCCTGTATTTTGAAATTTTATGTTATTTTTAGTAGGTATGTGTTGTTGTAGCGGCAACAGAAATACACATTCTGTGTAAATTTCAAGTCTCTACCTATTACGGTTCGTAAGATACAGCCCGCTGACAGAAGAAAAGACGGACAGACGGAGAGCGTAGGCTTAGTAATAGGGTCCCGTTGGCACCCTTTGGGTACGGAACCCCAAAAAAACTAACTTTTCTAAAATTGGCTTCCGGCTCTCTCACTCATCGTACGAAACGCAGCTGTAATAGCTGCTTTACGCCGATCTTAGGTACTACCCCGGTCGAGCCAGCCCGTATATGAGCTGCAGTCAATTGGCTACAGCTTGGCTATACCACCATAAAATAGTATAGAAGTATTATTAGCTTAATATTGGGTGGCCAGCTAATATTATTAAACAGAGTATGAGGACGCTTTGGCTGAAAATCAGCGTTGGAGGTGACTCCGTTCCTCTCCAGCACACGCTGAGCCAAATGCTTTTCGGCACAGCTCACACCGAAAGTAATGTTGCTCGTTGTATACCTACGATCTATATGCCTATTTTTTACCCGACTACGGCGGAGGGTTATGATTTTGACCGGTATGTATGTATGTATGTATGTACGTGCATCTGTTCCCACCTAACTTCCAAACTACTTGTCGTAATTTGACAAATGAGGTATCGTTAGAAGCGGTTTAATGGCGCGCTGGTTATAGGCTATGTGACGTCACATAAAATTGCATATGGCGCCCTCTAGAGGACATAATGTCATGAACTAAAAAAATATTTTTTTTTAATAAAACCGTGTGGGATATCAAATGAAAGAGCATGATGAGCACATTTCAAATATATATATATATATATATTGTTACCTATAACTCCAAAATAATTAAATAAGAGTAAGTTTAAAAACTAAAACCCGACTACTGAAAAATCGCGCTCTAAAAAGTATGAAACAAGAAAATATTCTCATCTAGAGGATAGCCGTGGTCCGTGTTCATATGCCATTTGGCCCTAAAGGACCTACACGGACCACGGCTATCCTCTAGATGAGAATATTTTCTTGTTTCATACTTTTTAGAGCGCGATTTTTCAGTAGTCGGGTTTTATTAAACTTACTTTTTTTCTAATTTTGTATGTGCTGTTCCTTTTTTGTGCTGTGCTGAATAAATATTTTTCATTTCTTTTCATTTATTATTCTGGACTAATGAAACAGCCTGTTGAAGGCTCAAGACTACAGTACCTTCGATCTTGGTGGACTGGTTGACGCGCAGTGAGTTGCTGCTCTTCCGGCTCGAGTTCCTGGACATCTGGCTGTGGCTGGGACTGGTCTCGTTGCGGGCGAGGCACAGCTCGTGGGACGAGTACGACGGGTGCGTTGTCACAGAGAACATCGGGTGCACGCTCCCTGGACGAGGCATTTACAATGAGGTTCATTACTAGATCGACAAATCAACTTAAATACTATAGTATAGTGTGTTATAATAAGCAGTCTGATCAATATAATTTTAAAATCATCGAAATCGGTCCATCCGTTGCGATTTTATAACACATTTTGTATAATGTGCGGCCGGCACGTGTAACGTCACACGGTCCGATTGCTGCTGTTCCGGCTCGAGTTGCGGGACATCTGGCTGTGGCTGGGACTGGTCTCGGTGCGGGCAAGGCACAGCTCGTGGGACGAGTACGACGGGTGCGTTGTCACAGAGAACATCGGGTGCACGCTCCCTGGATCATCCATTTAAGGTTTTATTACTATGTAGGGTCTATTCAGACGAGCCGGATCTAGAGTCTTTTAGGCCCGTATTAATAAATCGATCTCAAGATTGATATCGAACTTAAGATGCCATTTTCGACAGATGTTCCATACATTAAATGTCAAAACTGCCTCTTAAGATCGATCTCAACTTTGAGATGCATTTATTCGAGGTCGAAAAATCAACTCAAAACTAATACTATAGTGTTATAATAAGCTGTCTCATCGATTTAATTGTGAAATCTTCGAAATCGGTCCATCCGTTGCGATTTTATAACACATTTTGTATAATGTGCGGCCGGCACGTGTAACGTCACACGGTCCGATTGCTTCTCGTCCGGCTCGAGTTGCGGGACATCTGGCTGTGGCTGGGACTGGTCTCGGTACGCGCGAGGCACAGCTCGTGGGACGAGTACGACGGGTGGGTTGTCACAGAGAACATAGGGTGCACGCTCCCTGGACAACGCACTTACAATTTACATTACTGGGTCTTGAAGGTTCAAAGTACATTGTTTTTATCCCCTCTAAGCTCATTAGCGAGCTTATTCACGAGGAAGAGGAAATTCAGAAGTCGCTATGGTCTTGGGTAGTGATGCCATCATTATAAAACAAGTGCGTGACAAGTGCATGTCGGACTCGCACATAAAGGGTTCCGTACCAAAATGTATATTAGATGCTTTGGTACCTGCAAACAATTTGAAATTTATAAGATTTGCTGGTTTATATTTTTTTGCAACAACGCCATCTGTTGTCGAGTAAAAAAATTTTTGCTACCACGCCATCTATTATCGAGTAGCAAAGCATTAAGTTTAGTCAAATCATTAGCTAATCATGTTTTAAATATAAGCTACTAGAGTGCGCTGTATTCAATAATCATATTTTTTTATGTACAAATTTTATTTTATTTTTAAACCGACTTCAAAAAAGGAGGAGGTTTCTCAATTCGACCGTATATATATATATATATATATATTATTTTTTTTTCATTAAGTATTTTAAAGCACTACTATTTTATGAAGGTCTGGAGTCGATCTGATGATGGAGCCGAAAGACAGTCGAGGGAACTCCTCAACGATTGGTGTTGGGGCTTGATTAATTTGTATTGATGAGAACTTTACACCTAGATGGGTTGTGACTGTCATTAGGGGTCTGATGATGGAGTCAAAAGACAGTCGAGAGAACTCCTCACCGATTTACAGCAATTACCTGGTGTTTGGGCTTGATTAATTTGTATTGGAGAGAACTTTGAACCCATATGGGTTATAAGTGCTATTACAGGTCTAATGATGGAGACCATAGACAGTCGAGGGAATTCCCCAAAGATTTACAGCAGTTACCTTTTGTTAGGCTTACTTCATACGGTTCAATATGCCAAAATGTTCATTGGTATGGCGCCATGGTGGTAATAGAAATATTATTTCAGGCTTTTTAGTGATCCAGGTTTTATTGAAGTCAGTTTTTTTTTTTTTAGTATTTGTTGTTGTAGCGGCAACAGAAATACACATTCTGTGAAAATTTCAACTCTCTACGTGAGATACAGCCCGCTGACAGACGGACAAACGGACAGCGCAGGCTTAGTAATAGGGTCCCGTTGGCACCCTTTGGGTACGGATCTCTAAAAACACCAAGATAGCCCAGTCACGCATCATCGAAAGGTTTTTGTTTTCGTGCGCTTTTTGGTGAACATGTTCATCAGCGCGCGTCTCAGTTGGCAATTGTTACCTGTTCTGCTTCTGGATCCCCTGTCGCTGCCATCCACCGAGTCCCCAGAACTCCTGCCCAGCTGCTGCAGACGCTCTGCCAGCCCGTGGATCTTGGAGGCCAGGCTCATTCGGCCCTGGAACCATCATTCAATCATTACGTGTCAATCATTAGGCAACAGTTATCATAAAACGTTGACGGGCCCGTTGGCGTGGTTGGCGTGATGGCGCCTTTCACGCTGCAGGTCGTAGGTTCGATTCCTACCCGGGACATGCATTTGTGTGCATGAACATGTTTGTATGTCCGGAGTCTGGGTGTATATGTATATTAAGTATGTATTTACAAATAAAAAGTAGTATATGTAGTAATATCTGTTATCTGGTTTCCATAGTACAAGCTCTGCTTAGTTTGGGATCAGGTAGCCCTGTGTAAAAAATGACCCAGGATATGATTATTATTATTATAAAACTCTTTTCAATTATACACCTGCAACGTGGGGGTTGGGCTTCCGGCTCTCTCACTCATCGTACGAAACGCAGCTGTAGTAGCTACTTTAGGCCGATCTTCTGTGAGAGGGTGGTACTACCCCGGTCGAGCCAGCCCATATATGAGCAGCAGTCAATTGGCTACAGCTTGGCTCTACCCCATTAGGTATAGTCCGACCGCAAGCGCTGTACTGCGCCTTAGGTACGCGAGCGGCGAGACGGAGGGCTCATCGCTCTCGCCGTCCCACTCAACCACCTCCCCGCGCATACCTAAGGCGCGGTACAGCGCTTGCGGTCGGACTATAGTTCATCCATGGTTATTACCTATGAGGTTCTAACAGACTCTCCGATACTGACAGAAGTGACCGATAACGTCAGTCCAGTCCAATCAAGCGACATCTAGCGTCATTTAGCGTAATACTGTATGTTAGCGACGCAAATATCGATGCTTAATTAATTTGTATCTAAAATTCTAAAACTATAACTACGTAAACTAACTATGTATAACTATAAATATAAGCGCACAATGTAAGCAGAGGCGTGCGGGGAATGAACTGCGGGGAGGGGTCCGCGCCCTCAACCACCACCATTTGTAAGACAGTCGATTAGATATGCTTTCGAACGTCGCAAGCCTCCTGCGGCCTAGTTTTGTGAGTGCTACCTTCCACTTGAAAAATATACCCTCATCTGGTTGAAAATTTCCGAATTTTATTTAGTGGCTACTTCCCCAGCTTACACTGTAACTAGAATGTGCTACCTGATGGTCGGCGTGTGCGGTGACGGCTGCGCACGCGGCGGTCGAGCTGGCCGCCGCCATCTCTCGCAGCGCCGGCCGCCGGTCTCGCCGCACGAACGACAGGAACAGATGCCTAGCAACAGGAGCATAGGCGTTTTTGTCACTTAGGCCCGTATTAAAAAATGCATCTCAAAGTTGAGATTGAACTTAAGACGCTGTTTTTGACAGATGTTCTACAACATGTTAAGAAAACCTTGTCCGAGCCGAAACCGGTAATTAGGTTCCCCAATCACATGACTAAATAAAATAATAAAAAAGAAAAAAAAAACATGATAGTAAACATATTAATGAACATTTAAAGTGCCAATTTTTTTGCCTTTTTCCCACAAAATGTAGCAAATTTTAAAAATATGACAACACCGTTACCGGAAGTAATTATGTTAGATCGTGTGGCGTCACCTCAGACCACAAACAATGTGATGACGTCATTTTATGAAAAAATAAAATTATGTAAACGGGGTATTTGTATTACAAAAAAATATGGGAGGCCTTTGCCCAGCAGTGGGGCACATACTATGTAAAAAAAAAAAAAAAAAAATGGAAAATTAAAAAAAAAAAAGTTTTTTTTTTACAAAAATAGAATCTAATCTCGATACCCAACAATACGTTTTCGGGTCGGACAGGGTTTTTTTAACATATTGTATACCAACGTCAAAACTGCATCTTAAGATCGATCTCAACTTTGAGATGCATTTATTAATACGGGCCTCAGAGTCACCAGGGGAGTGGCGGGCCTCGCGGCATTTTATAAAAGAAAAGAAAATATGAATAACGCGCGCAGTGTATGTTATTTTTCTCACAGAGAGGGATGAAAGCAGAGTGTATCGCTCGGTTGAGATATTATTTTTGCCTTCGGCGACGCAATTAGAATCCCTTTCTTCGCTGCGTTCAGAATTATTTTTTCCTTTCTACTCAGGAATCCCTGAATCCTTCAAGATTCAATCGATTCTTCGACAGTGCCCTCATCATCATCATCATGTCAGCCAAAAGACGTCCATTGTTGGACATAGGCCTCCCCCAAGGTTTTCCACAACGACCGGTCCTGTGCTGCTTGCGTTCAGCGGTTTCCCCCGACCTTCACTAGGTCGTCGGTCTACCTTGTGGGGTCCTATAGTGCCCTTACCATAAAAAATTGTTAAATTAAATTAGTTATATTGCTCTGTGATACAATAAAATAATATAAACAAATATATAACGTCACGACTTTTATCCCCATTCGGGGGTAGTCAGAGGCTTGAGTGGCCATACACCACCACATTGTGGAGGTATGAACCAACTCAAAGCCCACGTTTCACCAGATAGTCAGAACCCAACGTGACAGGTGGTGAACCTTGTCGCCGTGTATACAGGAACTGACTATTACCTAATCCCGAGGGATAGGTAGGTTTCCTCACGATGTTTTCCCTCACCGTAAGCGAACTGTAAATCTGTCTGTGATACAATCTATTCTAATACATTCTCTATATTAATATTGATAAAGTATGGATACCTGGACAGTTCATCAGGAGTGGACACCTCAAGAAAGGTGTCCAGAAACCACCGAAAGCCTTCATAGTCGATATCCTGAAACAAACATTATTCGTTATTCTTCCTCTTCTTATCGTATGGTTCCCTGGTACCTGGTGTCAGAGTTGTTCAAGCCGGAAGGCCTGTGACAAGGCTTAATGACTGCTGCAATGACAACAACCGGGACCGACTTTTTACGTGTCCTCCGAAGCACGGAGACGCTCAGTTCAAATGCCACTAAACGGTCACCCATCTCTGCCTGACCTTGCCAAGTGTTGCTTAACCTCCGATAGTTTACCGATCAGTGATTGCAGCTGGCTATGAGCACTGAACTAAAACATCAACTGTATGGTCCCAAACTAAGCAACGCTTGTACTATGGCTACCATACAATGGACTGGGGGCGATCCCAGTGACACCCAGACCAGGGGGCTTACCACAAGCTCTTATTGCGATTCAATTACAGGAACGTTTTAACGACGTTTTAATGACGTTTCTTATTGTCATGACAATAAGGTACGTCATTGCACAAAAAGTCGCTGAAACGTTAATACGTTCCTGTAATTGAATCGCAATAAGAGCTTGTGGTAAGCCCCCAGGGCAAATTATTAAAAGGCTGTTACCGAAACAGCAGTTATATCATTAAAATAAACCAACGTATACACGTCTCAATACAATCAATATTAAAATATCGTAACGAGAAAAACTTAGCGAGGCGCACGAATTGAAGAACTTTATTTTCCTTGTATACGGGATAGGGGCCGGGCGGCGCGAAGCGTAATGAGGCTATTTCTTAATTTTAAATTTAGTATCTACCTATATTTTGTTTATATCAGGGTAGTGGATTATGACCGGAATCCCCCTCGCATTGAGGGGAGGCTCGTGCCCAGGAGTGGGATGTTAAAATGACGATTTTATAAATATTAATTCATAAGTAGGTAGCAAAATCTTCTATGATATATTGTGAAAGAATAAAAAAAAAATTATACCCTATTAAAGTTTGCTCAAAGTAACCGATTATGACGTCAAAGTCAAAATATTTTTATTCAAGTAAGCTAAAGGAAGCACGTTTTATAGTCAACATAAATATTTTAGTGTTACAAGATAAATCAGTGCAGAAAATGTAGAATAGAATTAAGTAAGTGTCCCCAATTTGTGTACCGCGTTCAGGTAAGTACGTGGTTGCTAAGCAACGGGCGGCGTCTCCCCCGGCGCCATCTTTGATCCCCACCCCCACCCTAACAACAAACAGATAAGACATAATTTTATATTCAAAGCACTCGCGAGCTTGAAAAATAAACAAACTAATTCTTGTGGTGAACTTAACAAGATAAACTATAATAGCCCCACGTGAGACAAAATTAGGGTCAAAAAAAAGCTTACTAGATGACGTTTGATTGGACTGGAGTGACGTAAACGACAGTAGCGGCATTTTACGACGGCCGGTTTGACATGTGGGGGGAGGGGGAAGAAAATGAACCTTATTATAACAGAATAAGAAGATATTATAAAAAATAAGAATGTCAAAAAATGAATCCAAAAATGAATTTTATTCCGTTATAATAAGGTTCATCCTTTCCTCCTCCTACATGTCCAACCGGCCATCATAACGTGCCGCAGGTATACGATATGATATGAAAATGAGTATTCCGGCTACTCATTGCAATATAACAAACACAAAAAAACAACAACAAAAAAAAACAGTTGAATAGAGAACCTCGTCCTTTTTGAAGTCGGTTAAAAAAATACGTTTCGGTGTTTCTGAAATTGGAACCCTCAGGGCGCGAGTCCTATTCGTGCTCGTTTTATTTTTTTAAATGTGCCCAATGCAGAAATGAATAAAGTTTGTTTTAACTTCGGCAAAGAGGCTATCGACGCGCGTAATATACGCGGAAGTCGATTGGAGCCTTTGATTTTATCTGTGGATAATAAATTCAAAAAATAAGGTTGTAAACAAATTTAAAAATTAGAGGTAGTCGTAGCCTAGTAAGGGTCAGTTCAGACAGAGCGGAAAAATGTGCGAGCAATTTACTGACTCCATTAAAAAATAGGACCGTATTACCCACGTACTCCCCACTCCGCTTCAGGTCGGCAACGTGCGAGCGATGCCTTTGATATTGCAAGCATCTATAGGCTACGCATCAGGCCGTGCGCTTCTTTGTCACCTCAGTCTTAAACATAAATAAAAAAGACTGAAAGCCGACCCCACGTAATGGGATAAGGCTGGGAGGAGGAAACCAATTCAAAATTACTTCTGAATTTCCTCTTCCTCGAGGTTTCTCTAATGAGCTTAGGCCGCAAACATACGAGCGGGACTTTGCCGTCAACAGAGCCAACTGCAGCCGTCGACTCGTCGGTGTCTGCCGCTGACGTTTGGCAGTAGCTGTCGATATGTCGACGGCTAGCGCCGACCGGTGCCGGCAGCTGCAGTTGTAGCGGGTTGGACTGCACTAGCTGTCGACTCGTCGGAGTCTGCTGCTGACGTTGTTCGTCGACACTGGTCGGCGCTAGCCGTCGACATGTCGACAGCTACTGCCGAACAAGACGTTGTTGACGTTGCTAACGAGCAACAGCCGCCGACGAGCCGACAGCTGGCGCCGCCCATTGTCGACGGCTGCAATTAGTTCTGTCGACAGCAAAGCGCCGCCCGTGTGTTTGCGGCCTTAGAGGGGACAAAAACAGTATTGATGGCTGCCTCGTCGCGTCGATAATGCTCAATGTGACATGTGACGCCTCTATCGCTCCTCACGAGACATTAGATGAGGCAGAAAGGCAGTAACAAAAAAAATATACGAGGTCTCCTTGTGAAATATTTTTGGTAGAAAATAGGATGGTGATGTTATAAAATATAACGCATGTTTAATTCTTACTTTGAGCTGCAATCACGGATCGGTAAACGGAGGTTAAGCAACGCTTGGCGAGGTCATTCAGAGATGGGTCAGTCAGAGACTATTTAGTTACTGGCCAACCTGGTGTCAAAGTTGTTCAAGCCGCCCAAAGGCCTCTGACAAGGCGACTGCTGCCTAGATGACAACAACCGGGACCGACTTTTTACGTGCCTTCCGAAGCACGGAGACGCTCAGTTCAATGTCACTAAATGGTCACCCATCTCTGACTGACCTTGTCAAGCGTTGCTTAACCTCAGATCGTTTACCGATCAGTGATTGCAGCTGGCTATGACCGCCTCTGTTCACCTTAAAAAAACCTTAAAAATATAGTCCATCGACAACAATGATATTTTTTATCCGAACGTTGTACATCAATAGCGAAATGCCCAGTAGCTATTGTTTTCGAAAAGACAGCTTAAATAGCCGGTTTGACCCGAGCTTTAGGGGGCTATTTCTAGGCCTCACTTAAGACCCCCGCCCCCTTTCCACAGATAAGATTTCATTTTAAAATGCTTGTGGAGATTTTATTATGGTACTGAGGTGGCAAACAAGCGTACGGCTCGCCTGAAGTTAAGCAGTTACCGTAGCCTATAGATGCTTGCAATACCAAAGGCATTGTTCGCACGTTGCCGACCAGAAGGGGAGTGGAACGAAGGCAGGGGAAGAATGGGGGAGTTGGGCTTCCGGCTCTCTCACTCATCTTACGAAACGCAGCTGCAATAGCTACTTTACGCCGATCTTCTGTGAGAGGGTGGTACTACCCCGGTCATGCCAGCCCGTATATGAGCTGCAGTCGATTGACTACAGCTTGGCTCTATCACCAATAGTTCTATGTATGTTCATTTGCTTTAACTTCGATATTGTGCTTGGAACATTAACATGAATTTATTTATCCCTTTAACAGTTTTACGATATTTGAAAAAAAAACAAAAAATTAAAAACACGACTGCCCTGGCAAAAAATGAACTAATAAAAAGTATAAAACAAGTGCAGTGTCATTGCAGTCGGGGGACCGTTCTGTGGAACATATTTTATCTAAGAGGGCCCCCGACTGCAATGACACTGCACTTATTTTATACTTTTTATTAGTTATTTTTTTGGCAGGGCAGTCGTGTTTTTAATTTTTTAATTTATATTTTTTTATTTTATGCACGTTAGTGACAGCAGTCAAAAATGAAATGCTTGTTTTGCATGTACACCCTACCTATGTTAAATGATGCCTATAAATTCTACAGTTTTGGAATGTGTTCATAAAGGCCTTCAATTTGATACCCATATTGTAATAATGAAAGAAAAAAATATTTTTTTCACATTTGAAAATTGAGCCATAATGCCGCCATATTGTTTATTTTTTTTTCAAAAATAATATACCCAGTGTTACCCGGAATGATGTAAGGATTCTAACGATACCCCATACAACCAAATCCGTTCAGGCATTTCTAAGTTATGGTGGAATAAAGAATCTCATATACATACATACAAACAAATATACATGAACCATGAACCCTAAACACATATACACTCCTTTTTTTGGGCAGTCGTATAAAAAATATCGGTATCCCATACAAAATAATTAAATATTTAATTGATGGCTGTTGTAAAAGGTCCTTTTGTGTTGAGAATTGTCAATTTGACGTGACACATGCGAGAAAAGTAAAAACAACATCAAAACGAACTCATTTATTTAAACCTTGTCGTACATAAGGAACATTGAAAACTCTTTACTTACGAACGAGAAGAAAATAGTATTTGGTTATTGTACGGAGTACTTTATTGTACTGTCAGCGGATTGCTGCCGACACGCTACCGCGAGGCGATTTTACTTTATATAGTACACGTTGAACCACCGCGTGCGCGAGTACCATTAACCATTACCTAACCATTTAACCATACCATTTAGTATTTAATTAACATTTGAACAATAAACCAAATAATTACTACCAACCAGTGACTTTTAGTTACTTACTACCAAAACCATACAAATTAGAGTACCCAACGAGAGTACTTTACAGTTATGAATTAAGAATTACACACGTTTAACTTAGATTAGTGATTAAATTTAGATTTTAAATAATTTGAAAACGGTACGAGTTAGGCACTTAGTTTCTTTGAGAAATTAACTCAATTAGAAAACGACCTGTCTTGAGTGTCCCTACGGCTAAAACTAATTATAGAGCTAACACATTCATAATTCGTGCGTGTGACTCTTTTAATCAACTGTCGACTGATATAGATCTATTCTGCTCTAACACAACATCAGTTAAAAAGTTATGTTCAAAAGATTTCTTTACCTAATTGATTAGTCTAATTAATTGTTTGTAATTATTTTGTAATTTGTAATCAGTACCTAACGTATATCTCCATTTTGGAATATCTACCTACTTAATAACTTCCTCATGTTTACAACCCACTTAAGGACCTAATTGTGAAGATTTGTTATTAGCATTGGAATACCTACTATACACGAATTAACGATGTAATTAGTCTGTAAATCTTCCTAAAAGTAAATAAATAAAAAAGTAAATAAATAAATAAATAAGACGTAAGGAATTTACCCTTAAAGTTAAAGCAAATGAACATAAACACGGTGTATAACTATACCTATGTTATGAGAATTTATCGGCGGTTAAGAAAAACCTTAGCTAACACCGTTACGAATACCTAGAGACTAAGGGCCACTGCAGACATGCTACTTTTTGCTTTGGAAATCGGCGATTTTGCGACTGCATCGCGTTTCGGCGACTCTCTGCGGTTGGACGCAGCGACTGCTCCGATGCTAAAAGCGACATCGCCGATCGCCGATGCAAAAAGTAGCATGTCTGCGGTGTCCCTAATCAACCTTCTTTCAATGACCCAAAACCCTTTTTAAATCGCGATAAAAATGTACTCTCCTATCCGAGCCGGTTCTGTGTGAACGGGCCCTTAGTGTTCAAGTAACGGTGCTGTGTAAATGCATCCTAAACCCTCAATAATGAAGATAGGTGTTCCGGTAGAGGGGATTCTGTCACCATTACTTTCTGTTAGCTTCGAACACGCCGGCCACAAGCTTTAACTATTTATTTACACAAGTTTTTTTATAAGGATTTATAGTTTTACAAAGGGCCTGGATGGTTTTTGTTGGGACATTTACAAAAGGGATATTTACTCCCTAAGTTAGAGACGGTTTAATCTGTTAACAATGGCTTTACAAAGCTTCTCTGGACGACTTTTTAGGGTTCCGTACCCAAAGGGTGCCAACGGGATCCTATTACTAAGCCTACGCTGTGTGTCTGTGTGTCTGTCAGCGGGCTGTATCTTACGAACCGTAATAGCTAGCTAGACTTGAAATTTTCATAGAATGTGTATTTCTGTTGCCGCTACAACAACAAATACTAAAAATAAAATAAAATTTAAAAATAAAGGGGGTCCCCATACACGAAACTTGATATTTTTGACGTTTTTATTCTACGGTGGTACGGAAAAAAAAAAATTGCAGTCGGGACCTCTTTTTGTTGGAATTCATTATTTCTACCATCTAGCTAGAACTAGCGATTTCTAAACTTTATCTAAAGCTAAATTTGCTTCAGTCTAGTTGGCAACACAGAGTGTCAAGTGTCTTAGAAAACAGACCGTGGGCGGCCCGCCCACTGGCTCTAAATATATCGCCTGATTCCGCCCTAAGAACCGCCTTTCCTGGAATACAGTTAATTTCACTTTCAAGTAAGTAATGTAAGTTTATTTTTAGGTCTTGTGACTTCATAAGTTTAACACATAAATGTTTACGACGACGTTGTGTTTTAATATGCGCTGGCTCGACTAGGGTAATACCACCCTCTCACAGAAGATCAGCGTAAAGTAGCTATTTTAGTCGCACTTCGGACGATGATGAGAGAGCCGGAAACACAACGCTCTTCCTCCCTTTCCTTCGCTCTTTGTGTCTCACTCTCTTTTAGGTCAGCAACACGTGCAAGCGATGCCTTTAGTATTGCAAGCATCTATAGGCTACCAGCACCCAGGCTTAGTTATTATAAAAATATGTTCATTATTATTACACAAAGACATTACCAAGAAAGGGAAAGACATGTAACAGTCCATATGTCCTACAAAATGGAGTCCATGGACACAGTACTACTCAGTCGTTCGCTTACAGTATTGCCAATACGGCTCGTCTTCCATTAGATGTGTCCATATGGCGCGGATGCCTCACCCGAGCACTCATATTATGACATTACGTCTATGCGTTCCGACGTCAAAACTGAGTGCTCGCGCGAGGCATGCGCCTGATGAAGACGCCGCCAATCAATTATAAGCATTAAAGTGACTTTAATTTGACTGTCAAGTTGCGAGTGATGTGTCATGAATTTCGAATGTAGAGTTGCGCTGAGCACAGTGATTGCAATGTAAGGAGGTAACATATCTGCTAGAATGACACATCAATGTTATTAATGTTATTACATATCGGCTGTGAATGCTGATTCCTGTTGGAGTCCTCCATCCATTATAATTTTATGACGTCATTACATGGGGCGGGGGGTGGGGGGTGAAGGTCGTATCCAGGTCACATACGTCCTCCAAATATATCTGTGCCGGTCATAAAAAACAAGCCAAGTGCGTGTCGAACTAATACATAAAGGGTTCCGTGCCACCGTAGAACAAAAACGTGAAAAATATCAAGTTTCTTGTATGGGGACTTCCTTTATTTTTAAATTTATGTTGTTTTTAGTATTTGTTGTTGTAGCGGCAACGGACATACATATTCTGTGAAAATTTCAACTCTCTACCTACGGATACGGAATCCTAAAACTATATATACAGGGTGAAATTGAAATCGTGGGCAATATTTTAAAATATGACACACCATATGATTCAGAATATTTTGGGATAACAAATAAAAATCTATTGATAAAAAAATATTGCTCGGGTAATCAAATAAGCAAACCATTTAACTGTTACACCTTACCTGGGTAATACATTTTTATCAATTGATTTGTTGATTAATATTCCCTATATATATATATTTATATTAATATACTTTGACGGGCCCGTTAGCGTGGTTGGCGCGGAGGCGCCTTTCACGCTGCAGGTCGTAGGTTCGATTCCTACCCGGGACACGCATTTGTGTGCATGAACATGTTTGTATGTCCGGTGTCTGGGTGTATATGTATATTAAATATGTATTTACAAAAAAAAAATGTAGTATATGTAGTAATATCAGTTATCTGGTTTCCATAGTACAAGCTCTGCTTAGTTTGGGATCAGGTAACCGTGTGTACAAAAATGTCCCAGGATATTATTATTATTCCCTAAATATTCTGAATCAGGCAGAATCACCGTTTAAAATATTGCCCACGATTTCGATTTCACCCAGTTGACTTTGACTTTGACTTTGACTTTGAATGTAAAAGACAAGCCCGCTGAGTTTCTCGCCAGATCTTCTCAGTCGAGGTCGCATTTCCAATCCGGCGATTTCGTACGATAAGTGTGATAGTCGCAAGACCAAACCCCCCTCCCCTTCCTCCGTCCCACTCCCCTTCAGGTCGGCGACGTGCGAGCAATGCCTTTAGTATTGCAAGCATCTCCTACGGTAACTACTTAACTTTGACATTGGGCTTTGACGGGCCCCTTAGCGTGGTTGGCGCGGAGGCACCTTTCACGCTGCAGGTCGTAGGTTCGATTCCTACCCGGGACACGCATTTGTGTGCATGAACATGTTTGTATGTCCGGAGTCTGGGTGTATATGTATATTAAGTATGTATTTACAAAAAAAAAGTAGTATAATTATGTAGTAATATCAGTTATCTGGTTTCCATAGTACAAGCTCTGCTTAGTTTGGGATCAGGTAGAGTGAGTTACGTCCGCAGTGTGGTTTTTTCCTGCTGGTCTAATCAAAATTTGAATGATGCAGATAATTAGTGCTCCATCTCGTGTAAATGTGCCGAAATTTTTAAATTTGTGCCTATAGCCGTTTTGGAGTTATTCACGAATATATGATCTTGCTGGCGTAACGTTACCGCAGCAGTGTGGTTCTTTCCTGCTGGTCTAATCAAAATTTGAATGATACAGATAATTAGTGCTCCATGTCGTGTAAATGTGCCGAAAACTTTAAATTTGTGCCCCCTAAGGTTTCAGAGTTATTTCAAATCTTGCTGGCGTAACGTTTTGCGAATTCCTGTATCTCAAAAACTGTTTGGCACACAATCATGATTTTTCGTACACACATTAGTGTTAATTTGTGCCCATTTGTGACAGTTTCATATTTCAATAAATCAGAAAGGTTCAGGTGTTATAATATTTTTCCTAAAAAAACTAAAATAGCTCCTAGCTCTTAAACTGGGAAACCTAGAAACCAAATGTTAGTGCTAGCTTGTATTTCTTATGGATCCTAAGCATTCCTATAATGATCGTAAGCCTACTCCAAGGAATTTACGATTAATTACGATTTTATTGCTATCTCGCGGTGAAATAATTTAAACCCTAAATACACGAGTTTCGTATGTTCCGATTACTTTTATTAATATACAAAAATTAGTGCCCTACTTCAAATATACGTGTACGAAATATCAGCTCTGTAAACCTTATAATTAAAATATTATTAATAAATAACCATCACGAAGCGCTTTCGGTGGTTAACTGACGGAATCGGAATGTATAGAAACAAGCGAACGCTCCGTACTTCAAGCCATCCTATTTCAATTGACAGCGTTGTAATGAGTACAGACGCGTAGATAATACTTTGGAGTGTATTTATAAACTATTAAATAAGGTAAATAAATGTATAATCACAGGGTATGCTGAATTTAAATATGTAGGTACCTTCCTTAATATTCCTTTTATGTTTCGTGTAGCTAAATGAGCTTTAACTAATAACACACAACAACAGTAAAAGTATCTCCTTTTATATATTTCTAGAGATAAAAAATCGACGCTTATAAACAGCAATACGACTTTGAAAAATAATATCCATTCTTTAAATCGAAATCATTCACCATCATCGAGATATAAAACGAATGAACACTTATAAATATTAGTATTTTCAACAATTATAAACAAACAAAACATTACTTCTTTGACACAACATAAAAATATAAAAATAATGTAGGTACTTACATTAAACAAAAAATATATCTTGATATTAGAAATTATAAAAAAAAACGTATGGTAGTAGCACAGTACAAACAGTGAGCGGACGAAGGGGTCTAGACAGGGGGCAAGGGTAGGAAGTCGAGTTTAACCATTACAAAGAAAATATAAAAATAAATATTACTCATTCACTTTTCTACAGAACTGTTAGCACACAGCCAATTTATTGTATACATTTAAGATGGTAGGCGGTATGTATCGGGCGGCCGCATTTTTCAACTCATTTTATTTGGTCGGTTAACCATTGAAAGTTTGTCATGGTGTTTTTTATTAATTATTTTATAATTATAAGGTTTACAGAGCTGATATTTCGTACACGTATATTTGAAGTAGGGCACTAATTTTTGTATATTAATAAAAGTAATCGGAACATACGAAACTCGTGTATTTAGGGTTTAAATTATTTCACCGCGAGATAGCAATAAAATCGTAATAAATCGTAAATTCCTTGGAGTAGGCTTACGATCATTATAGGAATGCTTAGGATTCATAAGAAATACAAGCTAGCACTAACATTTGGTTTCTAGGTTTCCCAGTTTAAGAGCTAGGAGCTATTTTAGTTTTTTTAGGAAAAATATTATAACACCTGAACCTTTCTGATTTATTGAAATATGGAACTGTCACAAATGGGCACAAATTAACACTAATGTGTGTACGAAAAATCATGATTGTGTGCCAAACAGTTTTTGAGATACAGGAATTCGCAAAACGTTACGCCAGCAAGATTTCAAATAACTCTGAAACCTTAGGGGGCACAAATTTAAAATTTTCGGCACATTTACACGACATGGAGCACTAATTATCTGTATCATTCAAATTTTGATTAGACCAGCAGGAAAAAACCACACTGCTGCGGTAACGTTACGCCAGCAAGATCATATATTCGTGAATAACTCCAAAACGGCTATAGGCACAAATTTAAAAATTTCGGCACATTTACACGAGATGGAGCACTAATTATCTGCATCATTCAAATTTTGATTAGACCAGCAGGAAAAAACCACACTGCGGACGTAACTCACTCGATCAGGTAACCGTGTGTACAAAAATGTCCCAGGATATTATTATTATTATCAAGCGGGCCGTACGTTTGTATCACCTCAGTACCATAAAAAAACAATCAACCAATGAACTGATGATCAATGATATTCACACGCCTTGCAGATGCAGATTCCCTCAAATCTTCCTACACTTCTTCTTTCAGCCTGTATCCACCCACTGCTGGGTACAGGCCTCTCCTCTTTCACGCCATTCGTTCCGGTCCTGTGCTAGTCTCGTCCAGCAAGTGCCGGCCACCTTCTTACATCATCGGACCATCTGGCTGATGGTCTGCCTCTCTCCCTACGTCCCCTTCTAGGCCACCACTCTGTTACCGACCTGGTCCAATTCCCGTCATCCCGCCTAATCAAGAATCCTGCCCATGGACCAGTTACTAAGGGGACTGGCCCTAAGCAAGTCGGCCGAGTGGTCGGCCTAGTACTAACATCGACATAAAACGAAGCGAGTAGTTCAACTATTTACCGGTAAATAGTAAAATGAAAATGAAAAAACAATGACCACGTTTTTTTTCATACAAATATCTAATAAGGGCACCTCTTTCTTTAGTCTTTACTCTGTGGTCCTACCCATCTCCACTTTAGTGTCGCGATTCGCATACCGACGTCTATAACTTTCGTCCGACGGTGAATTTCAATGTTCGGTATGCGGTCCACGAGGGAGATACCTAGCATGGCACGCTCCATGGCTCTGTGCGACTCTTATTTTGTGCATGTAGTCCTTTGTGAGCGTCCACGTTTCGGATCCATAAGGGCCTCCGCAGACTAGCTACTTTTAGCATCGGCGATCGGCGATTTTGATGCTGCGTCTCGCTCGTTCGCGCTCGAAGAAACGCGACGCAGCATCGATACGTCAGAAAATCGCCGGTCGCCGATGCTAAAAGTAGCTAGTCTGCGGAGGCCCTAAGTGAGCATGGGCGGAACACACTGATTAAATGTCTTGGTCTTGAGACATTGGGGAATATAAGATTTGATCCTCCTTCCTACACAGTTCACTCGAATTTCTTCTACAATATCCTTGGAAATTCGACCCATCTCATATTCATAAAGCGGGCTTAGACTGGCTATGACGTCACCCCCCCACCCCTTGCACCTCCCCCACTATGCGTCGGCATCGCGTGGTATCGTTAGTCGGTGATTACATCTGAGCCGGGTGAATTACGACCGCCAATTTGAACCGGTGACATGGTTGGCCGGATAATTATATTTCACACGCATCTGACGTCGTCCGGGTATAATTCTTCTTATAGTATGGTTCCCTGGTACCTGGTGTCAGAGTTGTTCGACCCGCCCGAAGGCCTTAACGACTGCTGTTTAGATGACAAAAACCGGGACCGACTTTTACGTGCCCTCCGAAGCACGGAGACGCTCAGTTCAAATGCCACTAAATGGTCACCCATCTCTGTCTGACCTTGCAAAGCGTTGCTTAACTTTTATTCGGAAACTATTGGGTATTGAAATTTGACACACATAGATATTTGTCAAGTCAAGTCTAGGTTGAAACATGTGTGATGTAAGAATTAATAATCAGAGTTCAAAGAAACTGGTTTTTACCCGACTACGGCGGAGGTTTATGATTTTGACCGGTATGTATGTATGTATGTATGTATGTGCATCTGTTCCCACCTAACTTCCAAACAACTTGTCGTAATTTGACAAATGAGGTATCGTTAGAAGCGGCTTAATGGCGCGCTGGTTATAGGCTATGTGACGTCACATAAAATTGCATATGGTGCCCTCTAGAGGACATAATGTCATGAACTAAAAAAAAAACATTTTTTAATGAAACCATGTGGGGTATCAAATGAAAGAGCTTGATGAGCACATTTCAAAAATATATATATTGTTACCTATAACTCCAAAATAATTAAATAAAAAGTAAGTTTAAAAACTAAAACCCGACTACTGAAAAATCGCGCTCTAAAAAGTATGAAACAAGAAAATATTCTTATCTGGAGGATAGCCGTGGTCCGTGGTCATATGCCATTTGGCCCTAAACGACCTACACGGACCACGGCTATCCTCCAGATAAGAATATTTTCTTGTTTCATACTTTTTAGAGCGCGATTTTTCAGTAGTCGGGTTTTAGTTTTTAAACTTACTTTTTTATCACGAAATGGTTCCGCGAGCTCAAAGCTAACACTTCAAAGACACTTACAAAGCGCAGGTACCCCCTACACTACACTTAACACTGAGTGAATCCACTTACACTTAAGTGAATTCATTACTATGGGGCCATCCATAAATTACGTCACTCGAGTTTCATTATTTTTAGACCCCTCCCCCCCTTCTCACAGCTGGTCACATTTGCGAGACTCCCCCCCCTGTGTGACGTCACATATTTTTTTAAAATTTTACGATATTTTCAAAATTTTTCGTTAACAATTCAAATTTCGGTTTTAATACTTAGATATATTAGATTTTTAAATGTGACGTCACAAAGCTTAAGACCCCTCCCACCCCCTTGTCACACAATGTCACATTTCGTCGACCCCCTCCCCCTTTACGTGTGACGTAATTTATAATTTTACGATATTTTCAAAATTTTTCGTTAACAATTCAAATTTCGGTTTTAATACTTAGATATATTAGATTTTTAAATGTGACGTCACATAACTTAGGACCCCTCCCGCCCCCTTGTCACACAATGTCACATTTCGTCGTCCCCCTCCCCCCCTTTACGTGTGACGTAATTTACGGATGGCCCCTATCACGACAGGGCGAGGAGGTAGCCTAGTTCGTAAGGCTTATTAATAAATCGATCTCAAGATTGAGATCGAACTTAAGATGCTTTTGTTGACAGATGTTCCATACATTAAACGTCAAAACTGCATCTTAAGATCGATCTCAACTTTGAGATGCATTTATTAATACGGGCCTTAAACGCCCGAAACAGAGGCACGTTAAGCTACGTTTATTTTTATGCGACTAAGTGGCAAACACGCGTACGGCCCGCCTGATGTTAAGCATACCGTAGCCTATAGATGCTTGCAACTCCAAAGGCATCGCTCGCACGTTGCCGACCTGAAGGGGAGTGGGACAGAGGGAGGGAAGGGGGATTGGACTTACGGCTCTCTCATCATACGAAACGTAGTTGTAATAGATACTTTACGCCGATCTTCTGTGAGAACTTAAATTTTGTAGAACAGTGCCTCAGAACAACAACCTTATTTGTTGGTTACCATACTAAGGGCCTCCGCAGACTTGCTACTTTTAGCATCGGCGATCGGCGATTTTGATGCTGCGTCTCGCTCGTTCGCGCTCTAAGAAACGCGACGCAGCATCGATACGTCACAAAATCGCCGGTCGCCGATGCTAAAAGTAGCAAGTCTGCGGAGGCCCTAAAAGGCCTCCGGAATCTGAACGTGATTTAAACCTTAATACTCTGCAAATAGAGTAAACATTCGTGTAACAGGGTTATAAACAGGTTGACCTACTGATATTTATTTGACCTAGTTAAAGGACATTATTATTTTATGATTCCGATCGTTCGAGGACACAGGGCATCGAGTCTCTTAATAATTGACGGGTCCGTTGGCGTGGTTGGTAAGATTCCGCCTTCACGCTGCAGGTCGTAGGTTCGATTACCCGGGACATGCATTGTGTGCATGAACATGTCTGTATGACCTGAGTCTGGGTGTAAATTATATTTACAAACAAAAAGTAGTATAATTGTGTAGTAATATCAGTTATCTGGTTCCCATAGTACAAGATCTGCTTAGTATGGGATCAGGTAGCCGTGTGTAAAAAGAATATCCCAGGATATTAATTTAGATTTTATTTATTTTAATTTGTCCTTAGAATACGACTGGTCCCTAAAATTATTTTCGTAAATTCCTCTGACAAGGCTTAACGACTGCTGCCTAGATGACAACAATCGGGACCGACTTTTTACGTGCCCTCTGAAGCACGGAGACGCTCAGTACAAATGCCACTAAATGGTCACCCATCTCTGTCTGACCTTGCCAAGCGTTGCTTAACCTCCGATCGTTTACCAATCAGTGATTGCAGCTGGCTATGAGCGCTTTACTGCTTAACATCAGGCGGGCCGTACGCTTGCGTCCTTAGTTATAAATATCTCTGATCCGAATTTTTTATTAGGTTATTGAATTATATTTCACCCTTGTTGCTTGTGATCATATCTTCGAGGCAGATAAGCCATAGAGTAGAAATCAAAAGATCGCAAAACATTTTTTTTTTTAGATAATGTTCGTATAAAATATGAGCTATTCAATAAATCAACCCTTAAACCTTTCCCTTTATCCCGCAAAAATGTTTATCATAGCCCTTCTGTGAGATAAGGGCAGTAACTCGGCCACATGAGATTTACGCGAGCCTTTAGGCCTAGGCCGCACAGCGGTTATATCCGCGCTGTTAAAACCGCGTTAAATCTGTGTCCTATGGAATCATATGAACCTATCCGCACTTGCGGTTCATATGATTCCATAGGACATACAACAACAAATACTAAAAATAAAATAAAATTTAAAAATAAACAGGGGTCCCCATACAAGAAACGGAACGGAACGGTACGGAACCCTTTATGTGCGAGTCCGTCACGCACTTGGACTGTTTTTTTTTGTTTTTTTTTCCAGAATAATCTGAATAATGTGGAGTCATAGTTTAAAAGGATGCCCATGATTTCCAATTCACCCTGTATTAGGCTTAATGCCATTTCGTATCGCCTCCCACTGGTCGTAGTATAGGGTACTTGACTTTAAGGCCTAGGCCGCACGGTTATATCCGCGCTGTTAAAAGCGCGTTAAAACCGCGTCCTATGGAATCATATGAACCTATCCGCACTTGCGGTTCATATGATTCCATAGGACGCGGTATTAACATCGCGGATATAACCGCTGTGCGGCCTAGGCGTTAAAGTCAGGACTTGGAACCGGTTTTGAAATACCGGTTAATATCGTTCATGAAACCGGTTTAATTCCGTTCGTTGATTAACCGGTTAAATACGAAACCGGTTTTAACTAAACCGAAAAAAATTTGGTTACCGGTTATGGCAGCGAACGGAACGCTTACCGATATTAAGACCTCAATTAACCGGTTAAACTCAGACGCATGCTACAGCCGACTAGCGATCAAGGTCGAGTTCCGCACATAAGATGCGCTCACTATCCTTTTCTAGCACGCGCGCTTGGTTCGTTTGTCTCATTCACACGCTTTCTGGTGTTTTCTTTCGTTTCCGCCGCAAAGGGAACCGAGTTAGCATCTTGCATTGCATCCTTTTCATTATTCTTGCTGTGGCGGCTAGCGGCCGAGTGATCTCTACTACCGCCTGATGTTAAGCAGTTATATTTTTATGGGACTGAGGTGGCAAACAAGCGTACGGCCCGCCTGATGTTAAGCAGTTATTTTTATGGGACTGTGGTGGCACACAAGCGCACGGCCCGCCTGATGTTAAGCACTTTTTTATGGGACTGAGGTGGCAAACAAGCGTACGTCCTGCCTGATGTTAAGCACTTGTTTATGGGACTGAGGTGGCAAACAAGCGTACGGCCCGCCTGATGTTAAGCACTATTTTATGGGACTGAGGTGGCAAACAAGCGTACGCCCCGCCTGATGTTAAGCAGTTATTTTTATGGGACTGTGGTGGCAAACAAGCGTACGGCCCGCCTGATGTTAAACAATTTTATGGGACTGAGGTGGCAAACAAGCGTACGGCCCGCCTGATGTTAAGCACTATTTTATGGGACTGAGGTGGCAAACAAGCGTACGGCCCGCCTAAAGTGAAGCACTTTTTATGGGACTGAGGTGGCAAACAAGCGTACGGCCTGCCTGATGTTAAGCACTTTTTAATGCGACTGAGGTGGCAAACAAGCGTACGGCCTGCCTGATATTAAGCACTTTTTTATGGGACTGAGGTGGCAAACAAGCGTACGGCCCGCCTGATGTTAAGCACTATTTTATGTGACTGAGGTGGCAAACAAGCGTATGGCCCGCCTGATGTTAAGCAGTTATTTTTATGGGACTGTGGTGGCAAACAAGCGCACGTCCCGCCTGATATTAAGCACTTTTTTAGGGGACTGAGGTGGCAAACAAGCGTACGGCTCGCCTGATGTTAAGCACTTTTTTATGGGACAGGTGGCAAACAAGCGTACGGCCTGCCTGATGTTAAGCACTTTTTTGTGGGACTGAGGTGGCAAACAAGCGTACGGCCCGCCTGATGGTAAGCACTATTTTATGGGACTGAGGTGGCAAACAAGCGTACAGCCCGCCTAAAGTTAAGCACTTTTTATGGGACTGAGGTGGCAAACAAGCGTACGGCCCGCCTGATGTTAAGCACTATTTTATGGGACTGAGGTGGCAAACAAGCGTACGGCCCGCCTAAAGTTAAGAACTTTTAATGAGACTGAGGTGGCAAACAAACGTACGGCCCGCCTGTTGTTAAGCACTTTTTTATGGGACTGAGGTGGCAAACAAGCGTACGGGCCGCCTGATGTTAAGCAGTTTTTAATGGAACTTCGGTGCCAAACAAGCGTACAGCTGGCCTGATGTTAAGCAGTTACCATAGCGTAGCCTATACATGCTTGCAATGCCTTTGGTATTGTCCTTAATATCAGGCCGGTCGTACGCTTGGTTGCGACCATAGTCCCGTAAAAACCTGCTTAATATCAGGCGGGCCGTAGGCTTGTTTACAACCACAGTCCCATAAAAACTGCTTAACATCAGGCGGGCCGTACGCTTGTTTGCCGCAATCCCATAAAAAGTGCTTAGCATCGGGCGGGCCGTACACTTATTTGCCACTTCAGTCCCATAAAAAAGTTGTTAACATCAGGCGGGCCGTACGCTTGTTTGCCACAATCCCATAAAAAGTGCTTGGCATCAGGCGGGCCGTACGCTTGTTTGCCACCTCAGTCCCATAAAAAAGTTCTTAACATCAGGCGGGCCGTACGCTTGTTTACCACCTCAGTCCCATAAAAAAGTTCTTAACATCAGGCGGGCTGTACGCTTGTTTGCCACAATCCCATAAAAAGTGCTTAACATCAGGCAGGCCGTACTCTTGTTTGCCACCTCAGTCCCATAAAAAAGTTCTTAACATCAGGCGGACTGTAGACTTGTTTGTCACCTCAGTCCCATAAAAAAAGTTCTTAACATCAGGCGGGACGTACGCTTGATTGTCACCTCAGTCCCATAAAAAAGTTCTTATCATCAGGCGGGACGTACGCTTGTTTGTCATCTGTCCCATAAAAAAGTTCTTAACATCAGGCGGGCCGTACGCTTGTTTGTCACCTAAGTCCCATAAAAAGTACTTAACATCAGGCGGGTCGTACGCTCATTTGCTACCTGTCTCATAAAAACTGCTAAAAACATTTATTATTATGCTATTGATAGCCCTGTCGTTATCCTAGGTGATTTTCAAGGTCAACTATCGATAGTGTACTATCGATATTTTGGCTTCACTACTGCCGGAAAGCATAATAATAATATTCGTTTGCAGCGCGCGAGAGTTTTTTATTGGAAAGAGATGACGCATACATACGTCATAACTCGATCGCTCGCTAATACAGCCAAATCTCAATTTAACCGGTTAATTTTGCTTAATAGAACCGAAATTTGTGTAAAACCGGTTTCATCATACCGAAACCGAAACCGAAACCTTAACCGCAATCCATTCCGGTCTGGGGTCAATGGCCGAAACCGGTTTGAAAAATTAACCGGTTTCCGAGCCCTGGTTAAAGTCAAGTACCCTATACTACGACCAGTGGGAGGCGATACGAAATGACATTAAGCCTAATACAGGGTGAATTTGAAACCATGGGCATCCTTTTAAACTATGGGCATCCTTTTAAACTCTACACATGATTCAGAATGTTTTGGGAAAATAAATTTAAAAAAATCTCATGATAAAAAAAATATGTCGAGTAAGCAAATAAGCAAACCAGTTGACTGACTACTCGATGCAATTTCGTATTCAATCCGTCGATTCAATTTGTTGAAGTAGGTAGTAGTCGAAGAAAGTAGGCGTCAATTTGCCTCCTCACCGCGCAATCTGTCAACTCAACTCAAGTTGAATCAACGGATTGAATGCGAAATTGCATTCCGTAGAAAAGAGCAAATAAAAATGCACTATTTAAATAAATAATAATAATAATAATATCCTGGGACATTTTTTTACACACGGCTACCTGATCCCAAACTAAGCAGAGCTTGTACTATGGAAATCAGATAACTGATATTACTACATATACTACGTTTTTATTTGTAAATACATACTTAATATACACCCAGACTCGGGACATACAGACATGTTCATTCACCCAAATTCATGTCCTGGGTAGGAATCGAACCTACGACCTGCAGCGTGAAAGGCGCCATCACGCCAACCACGCCAACCGGCCGTCAAATAATAAGCCGAATGCTATGTTCAGCAATATGGCGGCTTCATGACGTAACACAGCAGCAAATAAAACCGGCCAAGTGCGTGTTGGACTCGCACATGAAGGGTTCCCTACCAACGTATTAAATACCCTTTTATTTTTAAATTTTATTTTATTTTTAAATCAAGTCAAATCAAAAGTTTTTTATTCATGTAAGCTCAATAAAGCGTTTATAAATAGTCAAGATAAACAATATTTTAGCGTTACCACCGGTTCGTAATGTTGCTTCCATTGAGAAGAGCCGGCAAGAAACTCAATGGTTACTCTTTTCAAAAGAATAGTTGTACTTATACATTTTCAAACAGCAACGCTATGTGAGCAGGCAGGCATTAACACATTGTGAATTAATAAAAACAAAATTAGGTATTTAAATAAAAAAAAAAAAAATAGTATTTGTTGTAACGGCAACAGAAATACACATTCTGTGAAAATTTCAAGTCTCTACTATTACGGTTCGTGAGATACAGCCCACTGACAGACGGACAGACGGACAGCGTAGGCTTAGTAATAATAGGGTCCCGTTGGCACCCTTTGGGTACGGAACCCTAAAAACTAACCAAAGACGCAACTGTCATAATTTAAGTTTCGTTAGCATTGGAAACTTAAAATGGCTCATATCCAGAGGCTATTACTATTACTATTACTATTTTAAAAAACCTGTAACGTTTCCATGAAATATTTTTTTAAATCTGTAACTATTGTTTGCTGCACTGTGACGTCATACCAACAGCATTTTTTTTTTTAAATTTAGTTTTTTCTTATAGAAAATATAGTCCATTTTGTTTTATTTTAAATAGAAAGAATTTTAAATACTATAAATCTTCTAGGATTACTTCAGCAAGATCTATGGTTTTAGATGTACGAAAATACCGTATTCTCGTCTCGTTCTCGACAAGGAAATACACTTAGCTCAAGACAAATAGCCCCCATTAAACTTTTTGTGAGCCATTAACCGTACCCTAAATAAAACCCGACCTTATCACCGCCAGATAAAACCGAAAATAAGTCAGCAATTTTATCCTTTTCTCACATCCCTATTTAGTGACGTAGACTATTATTAAAAATCTCAAATTACTTCCTTATTACCATATAGATAAGGTTCACATTTGACAGGGGGATATTGCAATCGATTGTGCGTTGGTGACGTCATTGTGCGAGGGAGTGGGGTGATATGACGTCATATCTGCGGCCTCGCTCTTTGGCATTTGCAGATTATGGTCGGGAAATGCGAGGATAAAAGAAGTTTTGCTATCACAGACTATAAACAGATAAATAAATTACTTCTGGATTCTGCGTTGTCTGTGGTACAATTTATTATTATCTTTGGTCTATAAACGGTAGTTAGTACATTATTACTAGTACGATTCGGGAATTTAAGACGAGGGTTCGAAATTTGGTTGATTTTCTATTCTACTTTTTCTTTGAGTAAGTATGTGGACTAGGAATCTTATATTTAGATGTATGATTTTTGACTATATTATCTTGAGTATCTTTAAATCCAAATCACGATTTGACGAAATTTTCTCGATAAAAAAAAATTATGAAATGAGCTCTAATTATTTACAATTTTCCTTGCTACCACGATGTTTTTACGATTTAGATCACGAAATTATTTCTAAAACATAGCAAATAATGATATCTAAACTACCCTTCAACCATATTTTAATTCATGAAGTAGTTTTTTTTTAATTCAAGAAAATGTGGTTTGGCGCTTACGTTGTTTATTTCCGAGCGCGCGCACAATATCGCCATCTCACATTTTAAGTACTTGAACTAACCATGTCTCTCTCTAACTTTGTATTGTCAGTGTCCGCTCGGACTTGTTCGACGTCGGACCTGTGAAGGATTTTTTAAAAAATATTACGAAAAAATATTACGGTCGTGCCACATTACAGGTACAGTACAGTATTTACAGTCCGCCGACGCCTATGATAAATAAATAAATATCCTTGGAAATTCTTTTACACATGACTACCTGATCCCAAACTAAGCAGAGCTTGTACTATGGAAACCAGATAACTGATATTACTACATATACTACTTTTTGTTTGTAAATACAAACGAAATATACACTTAATTACACCTAGACTCGGGACATGCGGACATGTTCATGCACACAACTGCATGTCCTGGGCAGGAATCGAACCTATGACCTGCACTGCAGCGTGATTTTCGTTTGCTTTTCCTTGTCTTGTGTAATTTCTTTTCATCTCTTGTCATTTTGTGTCATCTCTTGTCATTTTGTGTCATCTCTTGTCATTTCATAGTTATTCGTGTCATTTCTGTAAAAACTCCCTATTTCGCTTACTGTTATATACTTGCAGCATGGTCTTGGGCCGACAGTGGGAATACATTGCTTGTCAAAACAATGGAGTCGCTTTATTGCGTTTGTTGTAGGTATGGATGGGCAAGTAATAAATATATCATACATCAATAAATTATCTTAAAAAATAACATTACAGATATGGATAGGAAAATGTTTGTCCGTCCTATTCAATCTATTATATTATAAACGAAAGTAACTCTGTCTGTTACCTTTTCACGGCTAAACCGCTGAACCAATGTTGATGAATTTTGGTATGGAGATAGACTGGGTTTTGGCGGAGAACATAGGCTACTTTTTAGGGTTCCAAAGGGTGCTAACGGGACCCTATTACTAGGCCTACGCTGTCCGTCTGTCTGTCTGTCCGTCTGTCAGCGCGGGCTGTATCTCACGAACCGTAACAGGTAGAGAGTTGAAATTTTCACTGAATGTGTATTTCTGTTGCCGGTGCAGAACAAATACTAAAAATATAATAACATTTAAAAATAAATATCAAGTCTCAAACTTGATATTTTTGATGTGTTTATTCTACGGTGGTACGGAACCCTTTATGTGCGAGTCCGACGCCTTCAGATCTTATGAATGTTTTCTTGAAATAAATATAGTGTATTTTAAGTAATTAACTGGCCAACCCTCAGGTCCTACCTACCATGTTAGGATCTTTTTCGTTCTAGCGGGTGTAAACCGTGATTTAACGAGTTAATGTGATAATTTTTGTATTTTTTAAATTATTCAATTCAATGTTTTTGTTTCAGACATAGTCCAATATTGATTATTAAAATTATTATAATTTCACAATAAATATAAAACAATAAATAAAAGTAAAATTAAATTTAAAAAAAAAATATATATTTATTTTTAAACCGACTTCAAAAAGGAGGAGGTTTCTCAATTCGACCGTATATTTTTTTTTTTTATGTGTGTTCGCGGATAACTTCGTTGTTTATGAACCGATTTTGATGATTCTTTTTTTGTTGGTAAGGAGATATCCCAGCGGTGGTACCATGATAAGGAAACCAGGATCTGATGATGGCATCCCAGAGAAATCGAGGGGAACCTTCGAAAATCGTAGGAGCGACTAGTGCGTTTGTAATTTTTTTCATTAAGTATTTTAAAGCACTACTATTTTATGAAGGTCTGGAGTCGATCTGATGATAGAGCCGAAAGACAGTCGAGGGAACTCCTCAACGATTTACAACAATTACCTGGTGTTTGGGCTTGATTAATTTGTATTGATGAGAGCTTTACACCTAGATGGGTTGTGACTGTCATTAGGGGTCTGATGATGAAGACGAAGGACAGTCAAGTGAACTCCTCAACGTTTTACAGCAATTACCTGGTGTTTGGGCTTGATTAATTTGTATTGATGAGAGCTTTACACCTAGATGGGTTGTGACTGTCATTAGGGGGTCTGATGATGAAGACGAAGGACAGTCAAGTGAACTCCTCAACGTTTTACAGAAGCTACCTTGTGTTTGGGCTTGATTAATTAGTATTGATGAGAACTTTACACCTAGATGGGTTGTGACTGTCATTAAGGGTCTGATGATGGAGTCAAAAGACAGCCGAGAGAACTCCTCAACGATTTACAGCAATTACCTGGTGTTTGGGCTTGATTAATTTGTATTGGAGAGAACTTTACACCCATATGGGTTATAAGTGCCATTACAGGTCTAATGATGGAGACCATAGACAGTCGAGGGAATTTCTCAAAGATTTACAGCAGTTACCTTTTGTTGGGCTTACTTCATATGGTTCAAAATGCCAAAATGTTCATTGGTATGGCGCCACTAAAAATCGTGTAATAAAATTATTTATATAAAAAAAAACAAACCGACTTCAAAAAAACCTGGATCACTAAAAAGCCTGAAATAATATTTCTATTACCTACCACCTCTGCCTACCCCTTCGGGAAAACCGGACGTGATGGTGTGTTATCGAGTATTTGGAGTCGGTGCCAATCTTGGTATGCCAAGTCTACCTACTATAAAAGTAAGAAGATAGATTGGCACCGACCCCAAATACTCGATAACACACCATCACGTCCGGTTTTCCCGAAGGGGTAGGCAGAGGTGGTAGGTAATAGAAATATTATTTCAGGCTTTTTAGTGATTTTTTTTAATTTTTCATGTTTTATCATTAAAATACAATATAATATAACATAAATTAAAATAAAATACAATAAAATAAAAACCTACCCCTAATTAAACAAATACCGTCCGCGTGGGATACTGGCTGCATGTCCTCCCTGTATTCAAGCTGTTCCTGTTGTCAAGCGAATTTTTTGAGCAAGGAAAGAGCCAGCCCTCTTGTCACCTGTGGCGGTAACCAGTCTAAGGGTGATTTTGATAGATAAAAAAATAAAGATAAACAAAAAATAAATGCATGGTTAAATCAATAAAATTAATAAAAACTGAAAATTAAATTAAAACATAAATTAAATATGGTAAAAAAAAATATTATGACACCGCTGATGACTTCATGATCGGCATCGAAGTTAAGTACCAAAGTATTCCTTAGCCTACGAAACATGAAAAAGATACTCATATCCGGCAGTCAGTCACTGACACAGAGTATGTACATTTTTACCCGACTACGGTGGGCGGAGGGTTATGATTTTGACCGATATGTATGTATGTTCATCTGCTCCCGTATAACGTCCAAACTATTTTTATATCATAATAATTTGACTAATGAGATATCGTTGGACGCGTCTGGATCGTCCGCTGGTTATAGGCTATTATACGATCGAAGTATTGTTATACGTATCTATCAGCATATTGTAGGTATCGTTTGTCTTCTTTTGACTTACTTTGTCTTCAGCAATAAAAACAACATAGAAATTAAATTATTTTTTTCAAATACACTCGACATAAAAATCCCATATAAAACGAAAAAAATATATTTGAATATTTTCATCCATTTCATCTATTTTAAAAGGTGCACTGGGACATATTATTTTAATTGTACGAATTAAACAATATTGTTCCTTCAAAAAATAACTATACTATAGTCTACTCCATAGCTGTTCTGTCCTAGCTAAGCGAGAGGGATATATCCTTCGGCAGCTCACGCGACGCCAGCCACACCCCGAAACTAAAATTCATTTTTTTCTTGTATCGTCTTAATACCGTTGAGAATGAACTTCGATATATACCTAATTTTGATGATATTATGGACTTACTAAGGTTCAAAACGATGATTTCACGTAAAATTGTTGATGAATCCGTTGGCCCAAGTGCTTTATAAAAATACTAGCTGTGAAAAAAGAAAAAGTTTACCCGCGTTTAAAGCCCGCGTGGAATTTAATGGGTTTTTATTTAATACACGGAACCTTAGGGTTCCGTGTATTATGTTATGTTATGTTTCTAAAATAAAAGTAGCCTAAGTTACTCCTTATAACAACAGCTATCAGTGCAAGTCCCATCAAAATCGGTCCATTCGTTTCGGAGATCACCCGGAACATACATTCAGTGGTTGGGCTTTCGGCTCTCTATACTCGTAGCTATTATAGTTGCGTTTCGGAAGATGAGTGCATCGTCCGAAACGCAACTATAATAGCTACTTTACGCCGATTTTCTGTGAGAGTGTGGTACTACCCCGGTCGAGCCAGCCCGTATATGAGCTGTAGTCATGGACCAACAAAACAGGTTGTACAACATTAAATAAATAAATAATAAAATAATATCCTGGGACATTTTTTACACACGGCTATCTGATCCCAAACTAAGCAGAGCTTGTACTATGGAAACCAGATAACTGATATTACTACATATACTACTTTTTTATTTGTAAATACATACTTAATATACATATACACCCAGACTCCGGACATACAGACATGTTCATGCACATAAATGCATGCCCCGGGTAGGAATCGAACCTACGACCTGCAGCGTGAAAGGCGCCATCACGCCAACCACGCCAACGGGCCCGTCAACATTGTCTGGTTATCCCTTCGGGACATACGATCGCAAATAGAAACTCCATTCGTTATTATAATATAGTTGCGAGTTGACTACAAAGTTGCTTTTAATCAAAACTTTATATTAACTTTTCTGTTTGACGAGTTTTCATGAAATATTTTCCATTATAATGGAAAATATGATAAGCAGTGATAGCCGATTGGTTAAGCGAATTGCGGGCTTAAAGTCCTGGGTTCAAACCCCAGCTCGCACCTTTTGATCTTCAAAATATTCGGATCCTAACTTTAATATGGTAACACTTGCTTATGGTGAAGGAAAATATCGTAAGAAAACCGGCATGTCTTAGGAAAGGCTAATATTACATTAGATATTATTATGAAAAATAGGATAACCTTGTTAGCATATAAACAGAACCCACAGTACTTTTAGACTAGGTACCCATGCAGTTCCCATGATTTCCCCAGTCTACGTCACGATCAAGGCCCAGAGTCTTTGCGGAGGCGCCTTTCACGCTGCAGGTCGTAGGTTCGATTCCTACCCGGGACATGCATTTGTGTGCATGAACATGTCTGTATGTCCGGAGTCTGGGTGTATATGTATATTAAGTATGTATTTACAAATAAAAAAGTAGTATATGTAGTAATATCAGTTATCTGGTTTCCATAGTACAAGCTCTGCTTAGTTTGGGATCAGGTAACCGTGTGTACAAAAATGTCCCAGGATATTATTATTATTATTATGAAACCAGTGGTTTTTAATAATTATTCCTGTAAATTCTGCATTCTGAATCGCAAATTCTTGGTGGTCGGCATGTTGTCAGTAAAAGGACTTTTTTGTTGTTAAATAGGACTGCGGTGGCAAACAAGCGTACGGCCCGCCTGATGTTAAGCCGTTACCGTAGCCTATAGATGCTTGCAATACCAAAGGCATCGCTCGCACGTTGCCGACCTGAAGGGGAGTGGAATAAAGGGAGGGGAAGGAGGATTGGCCTTCCGGCTCTCACTCGTACGAAACGCAGCTGTAGTAGCTGCTTTACGCCGATATTCTGTGAGAGGGTGGTACTACCCCGGTCGAGCCAACCCGTATATGAGCTGCAGTCAATTGGCTACAGCTTAGCTCTACCACCTATTCAATACCATAATAATAATAATATCCTGGGACATTTTTTACACACGGCTACCTGATCCCAAACTAAGCAGAGCTTGTACTATGGAAACCAGATAACTGATATTACTACATATACTACTTTTTGTTTGTAAATACATACTTAATATACATATACACCCAGACTCGGGACATACAGACATGTTCGCACACAAATGCATGTCCCGGGTAGGAAACGAACCTACGACCTGCAGCGTGAAAGGCGCCTCCGCGCCAACCACGCTAACGGGCCCGTGTGTAATACTGTGTGATATTATAACATCTATAGATACTCTATGGATCTCTATAGTCTCTACCCTCCAGATAATACCGTCATATACCTTATCAGGCACTTGACTATGATTACCAATAGATAGCAGTAATCAGATTTCATTATTAGGATTCGAGAATTGAGTTTGTAAAAGTTAATTAACTAAACGGGCCTTTGACGGGCCTGTTAGCGTGGTTGGCGTGATGGCGAGTTCACGCTGCAGGTCGTAGGTTCGATTCCTACCCGGGACATGCATTTGTGTGCGAACATGTCTGTATGTCCCGAGTCTGGGTATATATGTATATTAAGTGTGTATTTACAAATAAAAAGTAGTATATGTAGTAATATCAGTTATCTGGTTTCATAGTACAAGCTCTGCTTAGTTTGGGATCAGGTAGCCGTGTGTAAAAAATGTCCCAGGATATTATTATTATTATTATTAAACTTTATTGGTAGAGCCAGGCTGTAGCCAATTGACTGCAGCTCATATGAGCTGGCTCGATCCGGGTAGTACCACTCTCTCACAGAAGATCGGCGTAAACTTAGCTACGTTTCGTACGATGAATAACATAGCCCGACAACAATTGGTGAAACCGCCTATACGCTACAAAAAAACCGGCCAAGTGTGTGTCGGACTCGCACATAAAGGGTTCCTTACCACCATAGAATAAAAACGCCAAAAATATCAAGTTTCTTGTATGGGGACCCCCTTTATTTTTAAATTTAATTTTATTATTAGTATTTGTTGTTGTAGCGGCAACAGAAATACATATTCTGTGAAAATTTCAAGTCTCTACCTATTACGGTTCGTGAGATACAGCCGGCTGACAGACAGACGGACAGACGGACAGCGTAGGCTTAGTAATAGGGTCCCGTTGGCACGCATTGGGTACGGAACCCTAAAAAGCGCTGATCGTTGACAGTCGATCAATTGGTTAAAAAATGGTTTTACAAAGCATTTTAGGAACTAAAGTGATTTGTAAAGCCAATGTAAGTCAATAGAGATTTTAATTAGAAGATACGTTCTTAGTAGATATCTCTATGAAACAACGCGTTGTCATTTTCCCGGGTTGCGTGGCATCTATCTACCGGTAAATAGCTGAACTACTCACTTCGTTTCATGTCGATGTTAGTACTAGGCCGACTACTCGGCCGAGTTACTTAGACCCAGTCCTCTTAGTAATTGGTCCATGATCATAACTCTTTATAATTTTACTGGTTAGATTATGGTACTTAATTAACAGTTACTTACCCCGTCAGGACTCTGTTTCTTGACCTCACAGAGTTCCTTAAGCACATCTTGAAGTTTCTTTGTGGAATCTGAGAACAAAAGACGTACATAAATAGTTGATCCCTCACGGAAGATCGGCGTAAAGGAGCTATAACAACTACGTTTCGTATAGAGTGAGAGAGCCGTAAGCCCGCCCTCCCCCTCCCTCCATCCCAGTCCCCTTCAGGTCGTCAATGTGCGAGCAATGCCTTTGGTATTGTAAGCATCTATAGGCTACGGTAACTGCTTAACATCAGGCGGGCCGTACGCTTTTTTGCCACCGAAGCCCTATAAAAAAAAAAAAGCGAGCCCATTAGTCTTCTTCTTCTTATCGTATGGTTAGTGGCCAACCTGGTGTCAAAGTTGCTGAAACCACAAGGCTTAACGACTGTTGCCTAGATGACAACAACCGGGACCGACTTTTTACGTGCCCTCCGAAGCACGGAGACGCTCAGTTCAAATGCCACTAAATGGTCACCCATCTCTGACTGACCTTGCCAAGCGTTGCATAACCTACGATCGTTTATCGATCAGTGATTGCAGCTGGCTATAAACGCCTATATGGGTATAAGGGCCACCGCAGACATGCTACTTTTTGCATCGGCGATCGGCGATTTTGCGACTGAATCTCGTTTTGGCGACTCTCTGCGGTCGGACGCAGCGACTGCTCCGATGCTAAAAGCGACATCGCCGATAGCCGATGCAAAAAGTAGCACGTCTGCGGTGTCCCTAAGTTAGTACTATTTACTTATAAGTACGTTTTTATACTTGTCCTATTTGGTAAGCAAAGATGGCGTCCAGCGAGGCGATTGCGTAACTTCTTGTCAATGTTTCAATTGGTTTCGTATATAATTGACACAGGATGAACGAAACCAATTGAAACATGGACAAAAAAGTTACGCAATCGCCCCGCTGGACGCCATCTTTGCTTACCAAATAGGACAAGTATAAAAAAACGTACTATACATAGCGACGTTTGACATTTCCATACATTGTGAAGTTTATTCTATTCTATTCGATTAGCGTTTATGCCACTTGGCTAGCCCCTCTGTGATTGCAGCTGGTATATGGCTATAAGTTATTATTACTATCTACTTATAGATGGGGAGGCCAGCGTGCAATTCGTGGATTTGCATGAGCGTCGTCCAAACCTAGTAGATTCGGTAGATGACATGATAGGAAGAATACATTGTTCTAGATGTTTCCACTTTCAGTGGTGGGGGAAGCGTATACATACCAATTCTTTTTTATTTTTTTTATAAAAAGCAGTGACATAAAAATACTCAAGCGTGTCAGACATTGATACTTTTCATGCTCCAACATGATAAATTGAAAAAAAAATAATTACTGGAGCGCGCCAGATTTTGTAAGCATCTGTAGGCTACGGTAACTGCTTAAAATCAGGCGGGCCGTACGGTTTTTTGCCACCGCAGTACTATATTAAAAAAAAAAAAAAACTGAGTGGTTGAAAAAGTGCAACTTCCAGATGCTCCCATTTCTTAGACTGACGAAATTAGCAAAATTGACACTTTTGACTCTTCTTAGCTAGTAATGAATCCCCCTTATCTTAATCTGACGAGTTCGAGTATTTTAAGATGGCCTTTTTTTTTTGGTTCCCCTGAGCGAACCCACCAATATTAAGGGCTCATAATTTTTTGAGGTTCTTATCAATATGTAAGCTATCTCCCTTATCTTAATCTGACGCGCTCGTGTAAATCCAGAAACCCCTTCTACGGCTCCCCATCTTTTACTTACTCTACATATTAAATTGAACTGTAGTCTTTCAAACTAATTGGATACCAAGGCTATCCAGTAATATAGTAAAAAGGTATTTCTACCGTAATTGCACTTTGCCAATTACACTAGCTGGGGTGGGGGGGTTGGGGGGGGGTGTATTAGCGAATTAAATTACCCGCGGTGAATACAGATATAGAGTGGATGTGACCCTGGTATTCAGGGCTTCTTTAAAAATGCTAATATCCTACGACTACGTCTCATCTATATACGTTAGTAACTTTGTCTGTCTATTATGCTTTCACGAATAAACTGCCGAACCAATTTTGGTAAGGAGATAGACAGGACCACAGAGTAAAGACTAAAGAAAGAGGTGCCCTTATTAGAAACATGTATGAAAAAAAACGTGGTCATTGTTTTTTCATTTTCATTGTTCTATCTACCGGTACTAGTAATAGCCGGTAATAGGTACCGGTAATAGTTGAACTACTCGCTTCGTTTTATGTCGATGTTAGTACTAGGCCGACCACTCGGCCGAGTTGCTTAGGGCCAGTCCCCTTAGTAATTGGTCCATGGACAGCACATTGGAGCAGATAGGCTCCTTTTTATCCCGGAAAATGTCAGAAGGGCTAGACAAGTGGCTGACGTCTACAAGCGTTCCTTCAAATCGATACGCTTCATGTATGTACGCAACTTGTCGTTGATCCACATAGCGACGTTTGACATTTCCATACATTGCGAAGTCTATTCTATTCTATTCGATTAGCGTTCATGCCAATTGTCTAGGGGGGCAGGTTCCTGAGGGATTTTATAGTTAACGCGAACGAAGTCACGGGTAGAAGCTGTATGATTATATCTTGCTTGCGGTGAAGGAAAACATCGTGAGGAAACCTGCATGTCCTAGACATGTGGAATCCACCAACCCAGTGCCAGTGTCCACAAAAAAAAATGAAAATTAAAAAAACATTTAATTGAAAAAATTAAAATTGAAAAATTGCTCTACTGAAGTTATTTTGTATATAATCGTCACGATCCTCAGTATTGAGGTAACGATTGGGAAGAGAGAAGAGTAGTGCCAGTGCCCAGGAGTGGGACGTTAAAAGGGCAATTATTTTTGAAGGTAGGCGGTACTCACATGAGGTCAACTCCTGGAGCTGTTGAAACTCGGCCGGCGACAGCTTGTCCCATTGGAACCCGCTGGGAGCCGCGTTCGGCATGACCATCTGGAAACATAAACACTGTTCAACATTACCAAGAAGGAAGCAGATATGACTGACCAGAATAGTCTGTCCTCCTAAACCTTTTGCCTCTCGTGGTGGCTATTTGTGGTTAGTTGCAGGAGAGTGGCATATGCCTACTCGGTAAGTCTGTGACCGAGCATCACTCCCCAAACGCATCGAGGGTCTGGAGTTACCGGCAGGCATAGGGCCACCTGTGGTCAAACGCGAGCCTTAGAGCTATATCACACCGGGTATCACTGGCGACGTCGCCAGTCCGTCGCCAGATGTGTTACCTGCCATCATTTCAATACGTATAGTTGGCTACGGTGACTGGCGACGCGCCGGCCACGTATCCAAACAATTTGTATTGACTGGCGACGTCGCCAGTCCGTCGCCACGTATGTTACCTCCCATACATTTTAATACGAATAGTTGGCTACGGTGGCTGGCGACGTCGCCATGGCGTCCCGGTGTGTTATGGCCCTTAGTTCAGTGATTGCAATGTTGGGACCATTAGCCGATGATATTTTGGCCCCAGTGTGCTTACCTACCAAACAGAAACCTTGGTTATACCGTGCACACTTCCCCTCAATGCGAGAGGGGTTAATACAGCTAAGTATTATAAATTGATAAAACGTTAACAAAGTTTTTCTTTCAGAGAGTACAATCCTGCTTTCAAACACGATATAACAGTCCATTTATTTCACAAAAGCGTTTTTACAATGGCTGTAACCTCTCCATACAAAACAGAGGTATTGTTAGTATACAGAGCGCTTTGTTATATAACACGAGCTTTTTGCAAGCATTTTATGAAGTGATAAGTACGTTGGAGCCAATGTTGGTGGCGGGAGAATTGGCGACAAATATATGCCCCGATATAACGTAACGTCACGACTTTTATCCCCATTCGGGGATAGTCAGAGCCTTGAGTGGCCATACACCACCACACTGTGGAGGTATTAAGCAAACTCAAAGCCCACGTTTCACCAGATAATCAGAACCCAACGTGAAAGGTGGTGAACCTTGTAGCCGTGTATATGTCGCAGGCAAATCCTATAATTCCGCATTTTACATACGGCGTCGTCCGTTTACTAACGCTCGCTGTTTTGCAATATGCCGAAGGCAAATTGGCAACTCATTCAATCGTTATATTTTCGACATTGATTGTAATTGTTGGGTGACCATCATAAAAACAGTCCATGACAAAGTCGACGGAGCCCCGCTTCGCGGGGCTCCTATTTCTGCGCTCAGGGTCACCAGTAACCTAACACGAAGGGAATGCCGGGGTTTACCCTTCGAACCTAAACCAGCCAAGTCAAGTGCCCAGAATCCCCGAACTCGCTCCGCTCGCTCACGCGTGCCATCGTCTATCCTTATTCAGATATAGGATATAGGATTATTAGTGTACTTCGCACGAGTGCCCTGTCAATACCCCGTCGTCGGCTGACTGTATGTACTTAGATTGTGGTTATGTTATGTTGTCCCGTAATGTCAGTGCGTTATTGGCACATTGGTATATTGGTACAAATGTTGGAGTATATGCCTGCATTGATGAAGCTTTTATAAATGAACGAGGAGGTGTCTCGGGGCACTTTTGACAAAATGAAAGCTACTGAAAGTCAGCGATGGGCGTGTTCACATGTGCCGAAATGTGCCGAATGTGCAAATATCGGTAATCAACGTCATAATATTAAAACTTGAAATAAGTTGCTAGGAAGGCAAATGCGGCGCGCGCGTCACCGTTGTTTCTTCCTCAATACCGATATCAGGGGGCTTACCACAAGCTCTTATTGCGATTCAATTATAGGAACGTTTTAACGACGTTTTAATGACGTTTCTTATTGTCATGACAATAAGGTACGTCATTGCACAAAAAGTCGCTGAAACGTTAATACGTTCCTGTAATTGAATCGCAATAAGAGCTTGTGGTAAGCCCCCAGGTCGATATCGTTATCGGCCAGTGTTAAACTGTAAATTTTAAAACGTTCACATGTAGGTACTCTTTTTATTAGGGTTCCGTACCCAAAGGGTGCCAACGGGACCCTATTACTAAACCTACGCTGTCCGTCTGTCTGTATGTCCGTCTGTCAGCGGGCTGTCACACGAACCGTCGTAATAGATAGAGACTTGAAATTTTCACAGAATGTGTATTTCTGTTGCCGCTACAAAAACAATTACTAACAATAAAATAAAATTTAAAAATAAAGGGGGTCCCCATACACGAGACTTGATATTTTTGATGTTTTCATTCTACGGTGGCGCGGAACCCTTTATGTGCGAGTTCCATACGCACTTGGCCGGTTTCTTTTAAATTTAAAACCATCAAAAATATATTCTACAATATGTTAAAAAAACCCTGTCCGACCCGAAAACGTATTGTTGGGTATCGAGATTAGATTTTTTTTTTTTTTTTTTTTTCAAAAATTTTTTTTTTCATTTTTTTGGCATAGTTTGTGTCCCACTGCTGGGTAAAGGCCTCCCATATTTTTTTGTAATACAAATACCCCGTTTACATAAAAAAAAAATTTCATAAAATGACGTCATCACATACTTTGTGGTCTGAGGTGACGCCACACGATCTAACATAATTACTTCCGGTAACGGTGTTGTCATATTTTTAAAATTAGCTACATTATGTGGGAAAAAGGCAAAAAAAATTGGCACTTAAAATGTTCATTAATATGTTTACTATCATGTTTTTTTTTTTTTAATTATATTATTTGGTCATGTGATTGGGGAACCTAATTACCGGTTTCGGCTCGGACAGGGTTTTCTTAACATGTTGTATATTTAAAATCCATTAATGGATTACATTTTGATTTTAATTTCACTCTAATCCACTCCCGTGGACTGATCCGGATACTTACATTCAAATTTATGCAGTTTTTATCACTGGGCCAGTCGTGGATTATGGCCTGAATCCCCCTTGCTTAAGGGGGGACCATGGACCAGTTACTAAGGGGACTGGCCCTAAGCAACTCGGCCGAGTGGTCGGCCTAGTACTAACATCGACATAAAACGAAGCGAGTAGTTCAACAATTTACCGGTAAATAGTATAATGAAAATGAAAAAACAATGACCACGTTTTGTTTCATACAGATATCTAATAAGGGCACCACTTTCTTTAGTCTTTACTCTGTGGGGGGCCCATGACCAGGAAATGACATTAAAAGGACTAATTATTAGTATTTTATTGGGATGTTATGTCCGGATGAAAGACCAGTTAACCCGGTTTTCTTTCTAAGATTGAAAGGAGTATGCTAAGATGGTTTGGCCATGTAGAGAGGATGAGTGAAAGTCGATTGACGAAAGAGATATACGGAGCGAAAGTAAGTGGATGCGTCGGAAGAAGGCGCCCAAGGAGAACTTTTCACGGCCAAATCAATGGTCTCTTCCAGAAAGGTCAAGTGCGTAGCACCCTCAACCGACGGCAGTGCATGAGATGTATGAATGTGGATGAAGCAAAAGAGGTGTGTCAGAATCGTAGCACGTGGCAATCAATAGTCTCTGCCTACCCCCTTGGGATACAGGCGTGAGTATATGTATGTATGTATGTATGTTCTAGCGAGATTGAACTGCGTTAGAGCTGTTTGAGTTCCTTTTTGAATTCCATTCACGTTCCTTATTGACAGCTTGCAATGAGACCACCCACTGTACACAAGCGTACGGCCCGCCTTATGTTAAGCAGTTACCGTAGCTTATAGATTGCAAAGGCATTGCTTGCAGTGGGGAGGGGGGGGTTTTGCTTCCAGCTCTCATACTCATCGTCCGAAACGCAGCTGTAATAGCTACTTTACGCCAATCTTCTGTGAGAGGGTGGTACTACCCCGGTCGAGCCAGCCCGTATATGAGCTGCAGTCAATTGTCTACAGCTTGGCATTACCACACCAACGTGTTTGTTTGTTGTTTGTTTCGTTTATATAGGTATGTGTACTGGTATACAATAATATTATATCCGGATATAGAGTATATCCGTTTTTTGTTTTATATCCGGATAAAAACTAGGTAGTTGGCTATTATCGGCGCGTCAGTGATCGATGGTGATGCATGCACACATCGACACTGCATTATCGACGTGTCATAGCTGTGATGTATGAGTTTCACACGGAGAATAGCATTCAAAGACATTACCAAAAAAGGGAGATATGTTACTGTCCAAATTAGTATGTGGCAAACAGAGTCCATGCAGTGTGACTTAGTTGTTCGCGGAAAATAATGTTGAAAATATGTCGGTATTGTCAATACGGCTCATCCTCTGGTGAATAATACGCATCAAAATGCCTTTAAGTTGATTGTCGAATTGCGAGTGCGATAACAGATGTGTGAATGTCACTGCATGTAGTGCGCTGAGCACAAGTCTAGTGATTGCAATGTTTGGAGGTAACATAACTACTAAAAAAATACATCAATGCAAGAAAATATCTACTTTAAATGCAGATTATACTGCTTTCTAGATCATTGCATGTCTCCTAAGGCTGCGACACGAAAGTTGTGACAAATATTCAAACTTAAAACAATATTATAGGTAGTTACGTATAAGTAGTTTTAAGACACTCATAGCCAGCTGCAATCACTGATTGGTAAACGATCGGAGGTTAAGCGACGCTCGGCAAGGTCAGACAGAGATGGGTGACCATTTAGTGGCATATGAACTGAGTGTCTCAGAGCTTCGAAGGACACGTAAAAAGTCGGTCCCGGTTGTTGTCATCTAGGCAGTCGTCAAGCCTTACCAGAGGCCATCGGGCGGATTGAACATCTCTGCCACCATTGGCCACACAATTGAATAAACACACCGAAGACTAAATAATGTGTTTTAATAATTAAATCCCACTAATATTATAAATGTGAAAGTTTGGATGGATGGATGGATGGATAGATAGATGGATGGATGGATGTTTGTTACTCAATCACGTCAGAATGGCTGAACGGATCTGGATGAAATTTGGCACAGAGATAGATTATAGTCTGAAATAGCACATAGGCTACTTTTTACCCCGGAAAAATTTCAGGTTCTTGTGGGATTTTAAAGTTAACGCGGACGAAGTCGCGGGCAGAAGCTAGTACGAAACAATACATATACAACAAGAGCTTAGAAAACGACAAATATTTCCCGTAAAACAATAAAATACTCAATACTTGGACCACAAACAATAGTTGTTTACTTATAAATCCACAAATATTTACTGGAAGGGAGTCGTATTATCGCGAGCCCTCAGGATCCCTCCAGGGCCCTTTGTAACCCGGTCAGACCTTTGTGTTTGTGTTATGAATCCCTTGGAACCCTTAAGTTGGTATTAATGGTCAGGGCAGTGATGCGTTTGGAATTTTCCGGATATATCCGGGGATATAGATCTTTATCCGGAGCAATTGTGGGCCGTGCGGAATTTCTAGAATTTAGGTAAACATGAAATAAAAGTAAGATAAGTACGAGTAGGACTAACGCCCTGAGGGATCCGTACAAACTTAATAGTTTTTTGAAAAACGCCAAAAATATGCATCTTATTCGTAAAAACGTAGCCTATTCTTTCGTAGCCCTAACTTTTTCAAATATCCAGAAATTTGTTTGACTCACAACCACCTACAAACCTTCTGCCTAGTTTACATTATGGCAGTGACGGGACAGTCCAGTAACCCAGTCCAGCGCTGACCAGTAACTGGGCTCGTGTGGACACTAGTTTCAACCCAGTCCAGTGCTGACGTCACGCGCACAAGTCAGTCCAGCGGACTGGCCGCTTGTAGTTTTTATAAAAAAAGAAAAACACTAAAAGGCCTAACCAAACACCGGCCGGATGTCCGGTCCCACCGTCCGGATATCCGGAGCTACCTGCTTGCTCCGGCCGGACGAAAAATAATATTCGTTCAAGCCAGTGTTGATTTATGGAATAGCCACTTTTATTAAATAAACATGGATATTTGTCTTTGGACTAGGCTAGTACGTGATAGTTATTTTAATACAGGATGTTTTAAAAGGCCTTGCAGTAACCGTAGCCTATAGATGCTTGCAATACCAAAGGCATCACTCGCACGTTGCCGACCAGAATGGGAGTGGAATAGAGGGAGGGGAAAGGGGGTTAGGCTTCCAGCTCTCTACTTTACGCAGAACTTCTGTGAGAGGGCGGTACTACCCCGGTCGAGTCAGCCCGTATATGAGCAGTATATGAGCTTGGCTCTACTACCAAAAACACAAAAGTGTCCACAAAACTGCATTCAACTAGTTTCCAACCAGCTCAGATCGGTTTAAACCGGCTATAACCGGTTATATTCAGTAATATCCGGTTTCGTTATCGAGCGTTTGATGTATTAGTCTCTGTCGCAGCTTTATTGTAGTCTGGCTGTTATTCGACGCGTATATTGAGTTACATTTAACAAGTAGTACTTAATACTTATGGTATGACGACCGCTTGGCGCAGTGTTTTAAGCGTAGGCCGTTCAGCTCACTGCATCGGGTGGTTGCGGGTTCGATTCCCGCCAGAGGCAAATTTCGGAAACGGGCTTTACCGGCGTATTTTTTTAACGGAGTAATTTGCCTCTGGCGGGAATCGAACCCGCAATCATCCGATGCAGTGAGCCGATCGGCCTACGCTCGAACAGGCGCAGGCCTGTAAAGACAGAACTAAATACTGCTTTCTGTATTATTACGGACAAGAAAAGTATAGCAATACATTTCGCTTAAGCTATGGTTTCCTCGGAAAGCGGTACCGTCATATACGGCCGTAATATATGCGGTGAATGACGTTACTAGAACATAGGCTATGTAAACAACTTAAATCCAATACCGCTCTTTAGGAAACCGCGCCATTTTGTTTACATAGCCAATGTTCTAGTGACGGCATTCACCGCTATATTGCGGCCGCTATCGCACCTGGTGTCCGCTTGGTAGCGCAACCAATTCGGTGTCGGCTATCGAATCACCCGCTGGTGGCGCAACCATGGTTGCCTCGTGCGATATCGCACGCAAGATAAACTCAATTTCCATTAAATTATCTGCATCATGCTATACTCTGACAGCTCTAACTTGAAACTGAACATGCACGCCGCACACCCCTAATTTAGTTAGAATAATGTGTACATTTAATAGGGTTGTCGAATTTTTAAATTTTCTCATTTTTTTACTAAGCTTTGAAATATCTAAGTTGTGCTATGTTTAGCAGAATCAAGCTATACTAGTCAATATCGCTATACTGCGCAAGAGTATGGGCCGGGCCCTATTATAGCCCGCGTTGCGTTGCGCTGCGTCGTCGCTGCGTCGTTGCGGCGTCGCCGCTGCGTCGGTTTACATATATTTTATAGTGGCATGCCACATTTATGCGTTGCGTCGTCGCATGCGACGTTTCAACGGAGTGACGAAGCGGGGGAGGGTGATGCGCTGCGCTGTCGGTGGGATGACGTACAGCGTTCCGCTGCTAGAGGGAGACGTGCGCATACGAAATGATGTATACGACGGCGCACAGTGGCCGGATTTTGGGGCTTCCCTTTCATAGGATTTTTGAAAATTAAAATGAGTTTTTTGGTACATTTAAGTACACAGTCTAGTTGATAACATCGTAACATTAAATTATCTAGTAGTCATGGATTTTTTATTAGCTATTAACATCATGAAATACGGATTTTTAGATTTCAAATGTATGGAAATGGAATTTGTTTTCCTTATAACTTTTTTATGTTTCGAGTTGTAAAGCTGAAACTTTTATGTATTGTTACTGAGTTAGTAACCAAGCCATATGACCTTTGACCTTGACCCGGGACGGTCCTATTCAAGAGATATGAATTTTGGAAAAATGACTGTTTGGTGACATTTATTCAGGCAATTTATGTTCAAATAATGAGTGTAACAAGCCTTTTTATGTGAATTATTGTTACTGAATCAACTCTACTACTACGACTAGATTGACCTGGACTAAGAAAATTCCCGTTATAAGACAAAAAAAATAAATAAAAGACATTTTTATGACTAATATTCAATATTACACATAAGTCGTACAAAACCTACACATTTTGACTAGGTAGGTAGCAGTTGCCATTACCTGCCCCCATTTTCGATTGTTTGTTCCACACACAGGTGTCACCAAATGTCAGGTTTCACTAATTAGGTGTATTAGGGATTAAATATTAATTCTAATTATTGTGTTGTTATTGTAGGTGAATGATTGTCTTACAAGATTCCTGGAAATGACTTAGGGTTCTAAATGAAAGCAGTATAAATGCCGAGAGTACCTTTATTTCGTTTCACTTATAATAACGACTTCGTATCCTAAATGTTCTCCTTTAACAATATTGACTTGTTCAGTATGGATAGTCTGGTTTCAAATGTCGACGTTTTTGTGTTTATGAAGCAAAATTCTTGAAACGAACATATTGTTTATAACTTAAAAGAAAACTATCCAAGAAAATTTTCGGGATGAAACGGGTCTCAACGTGTACATAGTTAAACAAGGTGCAGGTACTATAAATGATGGGAACACTGCACGAAGATTTTTTGAAAATCCCGAAGCAACTGCATAGATAACGGGTGTTGATGAAGAGCTGATCAGAAGATTTGCAGTTATTCTTGTGGAGAGTTTATTGACGTGGAAAAGTTCCGGCAATATTGTGCTGCAACAGCTCATAAATATGTCGAGTTATATGCATGTATTATATGCCCTCTAGCGTACATAAATTACTCATGCATGGTGCTGATATAATTAAGCAGAATAACTTTATCCCAATCGATAAACTCCCTGAAGAGGCCTCTGAAGCGCGCAATAAAGATATTAAAAATTTAAGAGCGTTCCACACGCGTAAATTCAGCAGAATCGCAACAAATGAGGATATTATCCACAATTTATTAATGTCTTCTGACCCATTCTTATCAAGTTTTAGACCTAAGATAAGTAAACTTCACCATAAACAACTATCAGATGAAGCCAAATTGTGATCACTTCTAGTTCTGATGAAGAAAATTTTGAGTTTGTTGATGTAGGAAATTTATGATTTTAGTTATTTTGTGATTTTAGTGATTTTAGTCATAAAATTAATTTTGTACTTTAGAATTTCTTTACCATTTCCAAGAATTATTGTTTTATATTCTATGATATTCACCTACAATAACAACACAATAATTAGATTATATTATTATTATCCCGTATTATTTTTCTTTAGATCCTCTCCATCCTAAGGTTGCCTGGTAGAGAGCACTATTAGTTAGGTATAAGGCCGCCCATTTTCCACTTTCTATGTCATTTATGTTATAGTTAATGTATTTTTTTTCTAGTGGTGGATTAATAAAGAGTTATATATCTCTCTATAATATTTAAACTCTAATACCCCTAATTGGTGAAACCGAAACATCTGGTGACATCTGTGTGTGGAACAAACAATAAATATTTCCAGGAATCTTGTATGGCAAACATTCACCTACAATAACAACACAATGATTAGACGTTCCTTAATCCCTAATACCCCTAATTAGTGAAACCTGACATTTGGTGACACCTGTGTGTGGAACAAACAATAGACAATGCGGGCAGGTAGTGGCAACTGCTACCTACCTAGTCAAAATGTGTAGGTTTTGTACGACTTATGTGTAACTCAATGTAATATTGAATATTAGTCATAAAAAATGGGTTTTATTTTATTTTATGTTTATAACGGGGATTTTCTTAATCCAGGTCAATCTAGTCGTAGTAGTAGAGTTGATTCAGTAACAATAATTCACATAAAAAGGCTTGTTACACTCATTATTTGAACATAAATTGCCTGAATAAATGTCACCAAACAGTCATTTTTCCAAAATTCATATCTCTTGAATAGGACCGTCCCGGGTCAAGGTCAAAGGTCATATGGCTTGGTTACTAACTCAGTAACAATACATAAAAGTTTCAGCTTTACAACTCGAAACATAAAAAAGTTATAAGGAAAACAAATTCCATTTCCATACATCTGAAATCTAAAAATCCATATTTCATGGTGTTAATAGCTAATAAAAAATCCGTGACTACTAGATAATTTAATGTTACGATGTTATCAACGAGACTGTGTACTTAAATGTACCAAAACACACATTTTAATTTTCAAAAATCCTATGAAAGGGAAGCCCAGAAATCCGGCCACTGTGCGGCGTGGCGTCACCCTCTTACGTTGCGACGTCGTGCGTCGTCGCAACGCAGGTGTGGCATACAATGCGTTGTCCGTTGCGACGACGCAGCGCAGCGCGCTAGTGGGGCCCGGCTCTATAGCTCTATCTTTTTAGAGTGTTTCAAAAGTACGAAATAATAAAATTAAACTACATATACGGTAGCTGATATGTGGATGGATGCTCAGTGAAAACATAATATACTTAACTATAATGGTTTCTGAGTTATGGGTCTTGGAATATTTGTGACAGCTTCCGTGTTGCAGCCTTAGAACACATCAAATTGTGTAGAAAACAGTGTTAACAGCATTTAGGGACTCGCAGCCATTAAATATTCAAGATTTGTTTGTAAAAAAATTACAATGTTTTTGAGATATTACCTTTCTACAAATGAGCGGTAAATAAAATCGAAAAAGTGTTCAAATTTCAAAAAAATTGTGAACCATTTAATTCTAATCCCGATACTCATCTAAACCCCAAGTATTATTTCGCACTATTGAAACAACCTGTATAAACAATACAGCTTGGATCTACCATCAATATTCGTTTCGCTCACACCTTTGAAGAACACTTCGTGTGAGATGAGACAACCCTACCATAGAGTATGCAGCACCACGTTGCAAATTAGTCTCAAGTCAGAAGCTAGACGAGTTCACATAGAGTTATAACTTGATAGACAGGGATATTGAACTTTATTACTTGGTTACGGCGTACCATGGACCAATTACTAAGGGGACTGGCCCTAAGCAACTCGGCCGAGTGGTCGGCCTAGTACTAACATCGACATAAAACGAAGCGAGTAGGTCAACTATTTACCGGTAGATAGAACAATGAAAATGAAAAAACAATGACCACGTTTCTTTTCATACATATATCTAATAAGGGCACATCTTTCTTTAGTCTTTACTCTGTGCGGCGTACCAACATAGCCATTATCCAAGTTGGGGCACTAAAATAAATAAAAAAAGTAAAGCCGTTAACATTCTTGCGTGCTGTTTAGAAAATTTGACCAGGTATACCTGGAACTGGGTAAATAAAGCTTGTTTTAAATTTGGCAAAGCGTATATGTTATATATACTCGTATATATTATTCGTGGCCGGTAGATAGATAGATAGATAGATAACACTATATTGTACACCAATGGAACAAATACATAAACAACAATGACAAACAAAACAAGATACGAATACAGTGTACAGTGGACGTACGTGGAGTGTACAGTGTGTAACGGTGAGGGAAAACATCGTGAGGAAACCTACCTATCCCTCGGGATTAGGTAATAGTCAGTTCCTGTATACACGGCGACACGGTTCACCACCTGTCACGTTGGGTTCTGACTATCTGGTGAAACGTGGGCTTTGAGTTGGTTAGTACCTCCATAATGTGGTTGTGTATGGCCACTCAAGCCTCTGACTACCCCCGAATGGGGATAAAAGTCGTGACGTTACATTTTTTTGTACAGTGGGCGGTGTTATCGCAAGCTGCGATCTCTTCCAGACAACCTTTGGATGGAGAGGATTCCATGTTTCAAACAGGGTAAGTCAGAAATTTGACCTCTTGACCCTTTTGTAATCGGGACTCGAGACTCCAAAGTTTCACCTAAACCCTGAAGTACGTGTTCCTTTATAATCTTAGCGCCGCCATACACAGACTGCATTTTGCTGTCGGAACCGACTGCTCTATTGCAGTTGGTTGCAGTCAACCGCACCGACAGCTCGCGACAGCCCGCCGACTGCTTGACGCTAAGCAGTCGCGAGCTGTCTACTGCAACTAACTGCAATACAGCTGTCGGTTCCGCCAGCAAAATGCAGTCCGTGTATGGCGGCGCTTAATAAGGCATAACAAATCACTTTTTGTTCAAAGAAGTGCTTTATAAACTGGCTAAAAAACTAAATTTGGCTGTATAATATGTAACCCATTACGCCGAAAGACATCGGTCCGGAAACTCTAACATACCGTTTACGTTGACTTAAAGCCAACGTAAAGCAATTAGAAGAGTCAACGAGTCAACGAGTCAACGAGTCAACGAGTCTTATAACCCGCCTGTCGGAATATATCAAACGGATATTACTCACGCGGGAGTTCTTGTATTTCATCATTAGAACCCCTACTATCGGTTCGTGACGAATACATTAAGCAAGAGTATGTCCTACTAAACAGAGTCCATGGACACAGTACGGCTCAGTCGTTCGCGGAAAATCATGTTGAAAACATCGGTAATGCCAATACGGCTGATCTGGTGAATAACACGCATCAAAATTCCTTTAAGTCGATTGTAAGATTGTATTTAAGTTGTAAGTGCGATAACAGATGTGGGAATCTCGCTGCATGTAGTGGTGTAATGAGTAAATGTCTAATCTCTTCTTCTTATCGTATGGTTCCCTGGTACCTGGTGTCAGAGTTGTTCAAGCCGCTCGGCCTCTGACATGGCTTAACTATTGGCTAGATGACAGCAACCGGGACCGACTTTTTACGTGCCCTCCGAAGCACGGAGACGCTCAGTTCAAATGCCACTGAACGGTCACCCATCTCTGACTGACCTTGCCAAGTGTTGCTTAACCTCCGATCGTTTACCGATCAGTGATTGCAGCTGGCTATGAGTGCCTCCATTGCCATTACTAACTTTGGTGCTCACTACGTTTTTTTTTTTAATTGGACTGAGGTGGCGAACATGCGTACGGCCCGCCTGATGTTAAGCTGTTACCGTAGCCTATAGATGCTTGCAATACCAAAAGCATTGCTCGCACGTTGCCGACTTGAAGGGGAGTGCAACTAAGGGCTGGGAAGAAGGGGGGGGGGAGAGTTGGGCTCTGGCTCTCTCACTCATCGTAATAGCTACTTTACGCCGATCTTCCGTGAGAGGGCGGTACTACCCCGGTCGAGCCAGCCCGTATACTGCAGTTGATTGACTACAGCTTGGCTCTAACACGAATAAAACGAACGATACCTATTAATAGGTACTTTAGAAAATGGTAACCAATGGTAAGGGCTCCTGGAAAGTGACTCCGAGTCTCCAGCCAATTACGAGACCCTACAGATATTAAGTTTCACTGAAATATTAAGTTTTTTCACTTAAGAGATTTCGGCTTTGAGTACTTTTCATCGCTCTCATTTTGTTTGGGGGTCCGCCGCGATGTTTGCAGGGGCGGATTTGATACGCTGGCCGCCCTAGGCCTAAAAAGATTACCGCCCCCCTACTCCCTGTAAAGCGCGAAAAAATTAATGATAATGTAAGTATAAGAATTCTTCGTCAGTTCCTGTATACACGGCGGCAAGGTTCACCACCTGTCTCGTTGGGTTTTGACTATCTGGTGAAACGTGGGCTTTGAGTTGGTTAATACCTCCACAATGTGGTGGTGTATGGTCACTCAAGCCTCCTTATGTTTTTATTATTTTTTTAAGAATTCTTCTTCTTCTAGTGCCGTATCCTACCGGAGGTTGGCAATCATTAAGGCTATTTCCACTTTTGAGACCGCAGCTCGGAATAGTTGTGGTATTGTCTTGTCGAAAAACTGTCGTAAGTTTATATGAAAAGAATAAAGAGTATAATAATTTAAATTAAAAAATAACGAAAGTCTGTAAATGATAAAGTTATCTCAATCAGTGTCCTTAGGATGCATAGGTACCGTTTTTGAGTGTTGTGAATTTCGCCAAGTTCTGCCGCCCCCGAAATTTTGCCGCCCTAAGCCCGGGCCTACTCAGCCTTATTTTTTAGCCAAGGATGGGACACTGGCAGACGGTCAACCTGATGGTAAGTGGAAGCCGCCACCCAGGACATCTGCAACTTCAGGGGAGCAGACGCGGCGCCGACCTTTTAGAGACTTGAAACATGCCCTATAGGGAAATCCGCCCCTGGATGTTTGAAGTGAATGAAATCTGAGTGTCTTTTATCCCTGTCTTTGAAGTTGGTGTTTGTATTTGAGGGATGATCGAGTGGGCTTTGGGACTGGTGAGTTTATGAGGGGCTAACGTGGGCAAAAAATGTTTAGGGCGGTCGCCACTTTGTGGGCGTGGTAATGACACTGACAAGTTAAGTGACAGATAATGACAGCCAGTCACGAACGTAAATACATACCTGGACTGTTCACTACTGCACAAAAAACGAGCCGAGCGAAAGGCCCCAGTTGGGACCGTGTCCCTCTCACTCCGAGTTGCCATGCCAAAATAATATTATTGTTGGGTAGTGATTGCTGGTTTTTAAATCAAGCAAATAAATTAATTTATTATTTATCGTGACTGTTGTTTTATTATATAAACAATAGTCACGATAAATAATAAATTAATTATTGTTTATATGATAAAACAACAGTCACGATAAATAATAAATGAATTTATTTGCTTGATTTAAAAACTAACAATCACTACCCAACGATAATATTATTTTGGCATGGCAGCTCGAAATGAGAGGGACACGGTCCCAACTAGGGCCTCTCGCTCGGCTCGTTTTTCGGACTAAGAATTGTCTAGGTATAATAGACCTTAAGGCAGCAGAATAAAGTTGAATTTCTTCTTAACCAAAAACTCAACTTGTCTATCCTCTATTAAAAGATCCTTGAATGAGCCCCAAATCCCAATTATGCTAACTTTAACGAAAGAAAGAAAAAAAAAGAAAGAAAGGAAATCTTTATCGATCTTTTACCATAGATTTATTTAAGTTTTGCGCGCACTTTGACTAAGTAGATAAATACCGTCCTACTATCAAAAATCATCCAATGCAGCAACTTTATTATCGTCGCGGCTTGTCAGTTACTTACATTGATTGCTGTCAGGTGTACTGTAGTACGCCGACTTCGGCGTAGTATAAGTTGCAGCATTTTACTGGTCCGCACTCGCGGAAACCAAAATGAATCTATGCTTTTAACCATTGGAAAACCATCTCTCCGTAATATTGCCAGATTGACACACCAACTGTATGGTCCCAAACTAAGCAACGCTACTATGGCTACCATACAATGGACTGGGGGCGATCCCAGTGACACCCAGACCCGAAGGGCTAGACAAGTGGCTTACGTCTACAAGCGTTCCTTCAAATCGCTACGCTTCATGTATGAAAATGAGATAAGTCACGTGATCTACATAGCAACTTGTTGTTGATCTACATAGCGACGTTTGACATTTCCATACATTGTGAAGTCTATTCTATTCTATTAGATTAGCGTTCATGCCACTTGTCTAGGGGGGCTGCGTTGGTAGCACAGCCCGACGTGACAAAACGCGAGATAAATCGGTTTTGTCTCATTATCTCCTATCCATTTAGTAAGAGAGAGCGACTGGGTGCGATATAATGCTAGTAGTAGTGCGGGGTAGTACCACCCTCTCACAGAAGATCGGCGTAAAGCAGCTATTACAGCTGCGTTTCGTACGATGAGTGAGAGAGCCGTAGGCCCACCCCCCCTCCCCTCCCTCCATCCCACTCCCCTTCAGGTCGGCAATGTGCGAGCAATACCTTTGGTATTGTAAGCATCTATAGGCTACGGTAACTGCTTAACATCAGGCGGGCCGTACGCTTTTTTGCCACCGCAGTACTATAAAAAAAAAAAAAAAAAAAAATGCGCGACTTACGTCTTGTCGCGTGTGTTAACCATTCAAGGCAAATTAGGACAAGTCCGTTTCCGAAATTTACCTTTAGCGGGAATCGAACCGGCAACCACCCGATGCAGTGACCCGAGTGGCATACGCTCAAATCACTGCGACAAACGGTCGTCAAATTACATCCTGAAATTCTCGGCAAGGCTCTGAAATGGCGTTATAAAAATATGCTCCGCGAAAATTGGAATAAAATCAAGTTACACCACTCATCTCGTTTATTATTGAGTGCTCAATCCCAAGCTCTCTGGCTCGTTTACTGAGGTAGTAGCTCAAGTATTAAAGTACTGAATTATATATTTTTATGAGACCTTTAGACGGAGGCTCCGACTGATAGATGGGGAGCCGTAGAAGGGTTTTCTGGATTTACTCGAGCGCGTCAGATTAAGATAAGGGAGATACCTACATATTGATAAGAACCTCCTACCAGTATGAGCCCTTAATATTGGTGGGTTCGCTCAGGGGAACCAAAAAAAAAATAGACCATCTTTAAATACTCGAACTCGTCAGATTAAGATAAGGGGGATTCACTACTAGCTAAGAAGTGTCAAAAGTGACAATTTTGCTAATTTGATCGTCAGTCTAAGAAATGGGAGCATCTGTAAGTTTCACTGAACACCCCCTCTGAAATTGTTTTTTTTTTTAGGACTGCGGTGGCAAAAAAGCGTACGGCCCGCCTAATGTTAAGCAGTTACCGTAGCCTATAGATGCTTACAAAATCTGACGCACTCGAGTATTTTTTAAACCGACTTCAAAAAAGGAGGAGGTTTCTCAATTCGACCGTATATTTTTTTTATTTTTTTACGTGTGTTCGCGGATAACTTCGTCGTTTATGAACCGATTTTGATGATTCTTTTTTTGTTGGAAAGGAGATTTTTCGGGGGTGGTACCATGATAAGGAAACCAGGATCTGATGATGGCATCCCAGAGAAATCGAGGGGAATCTTCGAAAATCGTAGGGGCGACTAGTGCGTTTGTAATTTTTTCATTAAGTATTTTAAAGCACTACTATTTTATGAAGGTCTGGAGTCGATCTGATGATGGAGCCGAAAGACAGTCGAGGGAACTCCTCAACGATTTACAGCCATTACCTGGTGTTTGGACTTGATTAATTTGTATTGATGAGAACTTTACACCTAGATGGGTTGTGACTGTCATTATGGGTCTGATGATGAAGACGAAGGACAGTCAAGGGAACTCCTCAACGTTTTACAGTAGGTATAGCTACCTTGTGTTTGGGCTTGATTAATTAGTATTGATGAGAACTTTACACCTAGATGGGTTGTGACTGTCATTAGGGGTCTGATGATGGAGTCAAAAGACAGTCGAGAGAACTCCTCAACGATTTACAGCAATTACCTGGTGTTTGGGCTTGATTAATTTGTATTGGAGAGAACTTTGCACCCATATGGGTTATAAGTGCCATTACAGGTCTAATGATGGAGACCATAGACAGTCGAGGGAATTCCTCAAAGATTTACAGCAGTTACCTTTTGTTGGGCTTACTTCATACGGTTCAATATGCCAAAATGTTCATTGGTATGGCGCCACTAAAAATCGTGAAATAAAATTATTTTTATTAAAAAAAAAACCGACTTCAAAAATACCTGGATCACTAAACGGCCTGAAATAATATTTCTATTACCACCTCTGCCTACCCCTTTGGGAAAACCAGACGTGATGGTGTGTTATCGAGTATTTGGAGTCGGTGCCAATCTTGGTATGCCAAGTCTACCTACTATAAAAGTAAGAAGATAGATTGGCACCGACTCCAAATACTCGATAACACACCATCACGTCTGGTTTTCCCAAAGGGGTAGGCAGAGGTGGTAATAGAAATATTATTTCAGGCTTTTTAGTGATCCAGGTTTTTTTAAGTCGGTTTTTTTTTTTTCAATTGATCATGTTGGAGCATGAAAAGTATAAATATCTGACACCCTTGAGTATTTCCATGTCATTGCTTTTTTTTTTAATTTTGATATTAACATGTAGACGCTTCTCCCACCGCTGAAAGTGGAAACATCTAGAACAATGTATTCTTCCTATCATCTCATCTACCGAATCTAATAGGTTTGGGCGACGCCGGAGTAAATCCACGATTTGCACGATGGGCTCCCGGTCCATGACAGCCACGTATAATACGCGCGATATTAATTTTCAAAAGTTAAACACACTTTATTCACATGAAGATTTCTAAAAGTCGCATGATCTTACTAATATTATAAATGCGAGAGTAATTGTGTGTGTGAATGTTTGTTACCACGTATCTCTGTAACCATTAAACCGATATTAATGAAACTTGAAACGTAGATAGTGTACGCTCTGGAATAAGACATTGACTAATCTTACACATCAATTTCCACGCGGGCGAAGCCGCGGGGCACAGCTAGTTTATTATATATTATTGGTAGTGGTTTTCGAAATCTATGTGTGTATCATAACTGAACATCATCATCATCATCATGTATCATCTATGTGTGAACATGTCTGTATGTCCGGAGTCTGGGTGTATATGTATATTAAGTATGTATTTACAAATAAAAAAGTAGTATATGTAGTAATATCAGTTATCTGGTTTCCATAGTACAAGCTCTGCTTAGTTTGGGATCAGGTAACCGTGTGTACAAAAATGTCCCAGGATATTATTATTATTATTATTAACTTTAATATTATGATTATCACTTGCTTACGGTGAAGGAAAACATCGTGAGGAAACCTGCATGTCTTTGGACATGTGAAATCCACCAACTCGCACTGGGCCAGCGTGGTGGATTATGGCTTGAATCCCCCTCGCCTTGAGGGGAGGCCCGTGCCCAGCAGTGGGACGTTAAAAGGGCTAATTTTTATTTTTATTTTTTTTATTGGTAGTCGAGCCAAGCTGTAGCCAATTGACTGCAGCTCACATGGGCTGGCTCGACCGGGGTAATACCGCTCTTTCACAGATGATCGGCGTAAAAGCTATTACAACTGACATATTTTCGGCTATCTGCTAGCAGTCGGGATCACTAATCAGCACTTAAATCGCTATGCTCATGAATAAAGCCGCAGCCCGTGGAATTTCATATCCTCACGCGTCGTTCCGCGATATTACTTCAATAGGTCCAGGAAAAATACTCGAAGGCTAGATTCCTTAGTATAATATCCTCTCTACATTTTTAGGCGAAATCTGACTTATTACAGACGGCCAGGGCCGCTAGTAATCTTCTTCTTAGTCGTTACGCTCTTGGCAGAGCGGTCGTGGTCATCATGTGGAGCTACCATGGGCAGATGTCGCTCGCCTCACGATCTCTCGCCATTTGTCCCTGTTGGTGCTGGCTCTGGTGCATTCATACAAGGGTCCACCCACACAAGATTTTATCTGGTCAGTCCATCGCATGGGTGACCTGCCTCGTGGTCTGATGCCCTCTACCTTCCCCTGCACAACAAGACGCTCTATGGAGTCATGTTCCCGCCTTGAGACGTGTCCGAAGAACTTTAGGATGCGAGTTTGCACTGTAGCTGAAAGGCGCTGCTTAATTCCGAGTTCCTGGAGTATGGAAGCATTGGTACGGAACTCGGTCCATGATACTCCCAGCATTCTTCTCCAGCACCACATTTCCAGAGCGTCTATCTTCTTTTTTTCAATTTGTCGCAACGTCCACGTCTCTGCAGCGTAAAGAAAAATGGGGAAAATAAGTGTCCTAACGAGCCGGATCTTAGTGGCTTTAGTGACGTTCCTGTTCCTCCATATCTTCTTCAGCTTCTCCATTGCAGTTCTAGTAATCGCCATACGCCGTTTTACCTCATCTATGCAGCCACCACCGTTCGAAATTAAAGTGCCAAGGTATATGTAGGATTGGACCACATTGCAGTTCGCAATCTGTGTGACTTCGGGCGAGTTGTTGTTTGCGCGGTCCACAATCATCATTTTGGTCTTGCTGCGGTTAATCTTTAATCCAAACTGAAGGCTTACACGCTCCATTTTGAGAAGCAATTGTTCCATATGGCGAGCACTAGTCGCAAATAGTGTGGTGTCATCTGCGTAACGCAAGTTGGAGATCCTATAACCCCCGATTGTAACACCATCTGTCCAATCTTCAAGTGTTATTCTCATAATAAGCTCGGTGTATGCGTTAAACAGGAGTGGCGATATTATGCATCCCTGTCGGACGCCTGCACTAGGATGGAAGGTGCTTGACAAGACGTCGTCTGTCCGTATTGAGGCTGATCCTTCTTCATAGAGACATCTCAGAAGGTGTACAAGGTGTTTCGGCGTTCCCATTTCCAGTAGTGTGTTCCATAGAATAGGCCATTTCACGGAGTCAAACGCTTTTGCGAAGTCAACAAAGCAAATATAGGTCGGCTTGTTGAATTCACGAGCCTTCTCTATGATCTGACGAACTATGAGAATTTGTTCTCGAGTGCCCTTTCCCTTTACAAATCCGGCTTGTTCCGGTGCAATCTCTTTTGTCAGATAAGTCTTGAGCCGCTCGTTGAGGATATGTAGCATGATTTTGCTTGCGTGCGATATGAGTGCAATAAGGCGGTAGTTGCTACATTTCTTCGTCGAGCCCTTCTTGTGCAAGGGTATGAAAACAGTATGAGTCCATTCAGTTGGCCATACCCCTGTCTGCCATATTTTGTTGCAGATGATGTGGAAAATATGGGTACTATGTTCTCCTAAAGCTCTAATGGTTTCGATGGGAATCGCATCTCTACCCGTGGCTTTCCCATTCTTTAATACTTTGATAGCATTTTGGACTTCCGACTTGAGAATTTCCGGCTCCAGGTTTGCAATTGTAGGTTCTGTGGTGGTGAAGTTACGAGACTGTGAGTCCTGGAACAGGGATTGACAGTAACTCTTCCAAGCCTCAGAGATTTGGTCAAGTTCCGTTACAACATCGCCACTCTCGTTCTCGATCGCCCAGCTTTTAGAGGTCAATGATCGCGTGAGGAAGCGTATCTTCTGGTAGAGATCCCTAGCTTCATGTCGATTTGCGTGAGCTTCAACTTCTTTGCAAGTATTACAAAGGTAAGCGTTGTAGTCTCGTCTGCAATTTGCTTGTATCTGGGCAGACAACTTATTCAGATCCCTAACATCTTCGCCCCTAGCTTTCATCTCACGCCTCTCTTCGACTAGTTTTAGGGTGTTATCAGTCAGCCAGTGTTGGCGCTTGCGTGTTTCATACGGAGGCTTACACTTTGAGATGGCATTCTTTATTAGGCTTTTCGTTCTGTCCCACAACGAGTCTGGTGTTTCTTCGGCATGACATGCGTTAGTCCACTCAGCCCAGTGTTCTTTCACGTTCTTAGAAAAATTAAAGGTGTCTCTGACTTCGTGTCTTCTCTGATTTTCCTGAGTTCTAGCTGCCGTAAGTTTCACCTTCATTTTTGACATCAATAGCTGGTGATCTGATCCACAGTCAGCTCCGGGGAGAGTATGAGCATTTGTTATAGAAACCGCTAGTAATAATGTAATGTAACGTCACGACTTTTATCCCCGTTCGGGGGTAGTCAGAGACTTGAGTGGCCATACACCAACAGATTGTGGAGGTATTAACCAACTCAAAGCCCACGTTTCACTAGATACTCAAAACCCAACGTGACAGGTGGTGAACCGTGTCGCCGTGTATACAGGAACTGACTATTACCTAATCCAGAGGGATAGGTAGGTTTCCTCACGATGTTTTCCCTCACCGTCAGCGAACTGTAAATCTGGAATGTAGGGCCGCTAGTTTCTTAACAATTGTCCATTGCGAAACCATTGGTCTCTAATATTATCTTCGTGAATTCTCTATTATAATCGTCCATCGATCTCAAGCCGACATCTAGTGCATGGCCCCATAACTCAGAACATTTTCTTTAGTTCAATTAAGAGTTTGATTTACATGTCAATAGATGGCAGTAGTAGCAATGTTATTCAAGTAGCTAAAGAAGCAAATTTTCGTCCTATTGCTAGCTCACGTAGCTCAGTTGTCAAGATGGGGAGCCGTAGAAGGGTTTTCTGGATTTACTCCAGCGCGTCGGATTAAGATAAGGGAGATACCTTACATATTGATAAGAACCTCCAACCAGTATGAGCCCTTACTATTGGTGGGTACGCTCAGGGGAACCAAAAAAAATAATAGACCATCTTAAAATACTCGAACTCGTCAGATTAAGATGTGTGAATTTTGTAAATTTTGCTAATTTGATCGTCAGTCTAAGAAATGGGAGCATCTGTAAGTTTCACTGAACACGCGCTCGAGTAATTTTGTTTTGTTTCAATTTATCATGTTGGAACATGAAAAATATCAATATCTGACACGCTTGAGATTTTCCATGTCATTGCTTTTTTCACAAATTAGAAATTATCATGTAGACGCTTCCCCCACCACTGAAAGTGGAAACATCTAGAACAATGTATTCTTCCTATCATCTAATCTACCGAATCTAATAGGTTTGGGCGACGCTGGAGTAAGTCCACAGTTTGCATCATGGGCTTCCGGTCCATGTCCATGACGCCGTTTCGAATTGGTCAACTCAAATTTCCACGGAGGTAGGTCCATATATTGTAACCCCTTATTTCCATGTATCCTTATATTCTCATTCCTAGTACATAACTTGAATGCTTGAGTGGTACCTCTATCTCAGATTATAAATTATACTCTATGGTCTAGCGGAGCATACAGACAGCAATAGATCATCCACTTACTAATCACTTCACATAAAGGAAAACGAATTAAATTAATAGTTATTCTGACATGAAATGTGTGAATATCAAAGCGATTTTATAGTGTGATAAATATATTTAATAGTGTATGTATGTGTACATAACTGTCTAGTTTGATATTTATTTAAGATAATAATTTAGCGATGACGGCCATTTTAAAATAAATCATTCCCATTTGACTTGCAAATCTGGGATATATTTCAGGTTTTTAGAGAACTAGGATTCTGTTTTAGTCTTTTTTTCGTTTAACGTTAGTATGAACGAGATGTGTAGATAAATCTTCTGTTGAGCAAGTATAGGGTAAGTACCACCGGGGTAGTACCACGCTCTCACAGAAGATCGGCGTAAAGTAGCTATTGCAGCTGCGTTTTGTACGATGAGTCGAGTAGTCGGGAGTGAGTACGAGGAGAGCTTGAAGCCCAGCCCCCCTTCCTCTCTCCCTCCCTCTGCCCCACTCCCCTTCAGGTTGGCAACGTGCGACCAAAGTTTGGTATTGCAAGCATCTATAGGCTATAAAATCTATGGTTTTGCCTTACTGGTGGTTTGGCTCAATTCTATCCCACTAAACACTTTCCATTGCACTTTACTTGCCTACTGTGTTCATGTGAACCGCGCATTACGTCCAGTAATATGGGTGCACCATTATCAGTCAATATATCACGCTAAGCGTGGTTGTCAAACTCGGCTCATAAATCTTTCCACAACATTCAGATTGGGGTTATTTATATCACTGTTTGATATTCGTTGCGACTTGATGTGTGTGACGCAGACCAATAAGCCTACACGCCACTTCTTCTCATCGTATGGTTCCCTGGTACCTGGTGTCAGAGTTGTTCAAGCCGCTCGCCTCTGACAAGGCTTAACGACTACTAGATGACAACAACCGGGACCGACTTTTTACGTGCCCTCCGAAGCATGGAGACGCTCAGTCCAAATGCCACTAAACGGTCACCCATCTCTGACTGACCTTGCCAAGCGTTGCTCCACAATTCCATTTCATTCCCCATCCTCAAACACCCAAGTATTATTTCGCAGTTGTGAAATATTCTGTATATTCAAATTAGTACCTTAAAATACACTTTTTTTAAAATAAATATATAAAATCTGTAGGGCAATGCAGACAAGGGCTATGCTCGAAGTTTCTCTACGAGATCGAATCAGAAATGAGGAGATACGTAGACAAACCAAGGTCACCGACATAGCCCTGCGAATTAGTAGGCTGAAGTGGCAGTGGGCGGGGCACATAGCCCGAAGAACTGATGGCCGATGGGGCAGAAAGGTTCTTGAGTGGCGACCACGTACCGGAACACGCAGCGTAGCCCCCCCACAAGGTGGACCGACGACCTAGTGAAGGTCGCGGGAAACTGGATGCAAGCAGCACAGGACCGGTCGTTGTGGAACACCTTGGGGGAGGCCTATGTCCAACAGTGGACGTCTTTTGCAGATATATGCAGACAATGCGAATTTGGTCCTTCGTTTTTTCCATACAAATTGCTTGACCTTTGCTATAACCAAGACCAAACGGTCGAAGTATAACAATACGTTCAACATGTTACGGTATGTTACGATATTTGTTTATCCGGGTTGAATGGTCGGCCGACCGGACGAAAATAGACCGCCCTATATATAACCGTTATGAATATTGTACAAGTCTCGATTGCGATAGAGATGTGCCGGCGTAATCGAGAACTCGATTATTTATATCGATTTAGGTCACGAATTAAAACTGGTTGGTGTAACATTATTATTATTTTTATGGGATTGAGATGGAAAACAACCGTACGGCCCGCCTGATGTTAAACAGTTACCGTAGCCTATAAATGCTTGCAATACCAAAGGCATTGTTCGCACGTTGCGACCTGAAGGGGAGTGGAACGAAGGGATGAGGGCTTCCGGCTCTCCTACTTATAGCTACTTTTACGCAGATCTTCTGTGAGAGGGTGGTACTACCCCGGTCGAGCCAGCCCGTATATGAGCTGCAGTCAATTGGCTACAGCTTGACTTTACCACCTTGAAATATGGCTCATATTCTGGCGAGGCCTTCTTATGTATTAAACATGATGGAATTGCGAAGATGTGTGAGTGTCGCTGCATGTAGTGGTGTGCTGAGCACAAGTCTAGGGATTGCAATGTTAGGAGGTACCATATCTGCTAAAATAATACATCAATAGGCGTGTCTATAATACGCACATGCCGCACGAGGCTGCTCACCCACATGCCTCGCGAAGCACGACGTTTGCCTCAGTCGCATGCCGTGCGAGGCAAATGGCGAGGCATCTGACACTCTAGACAGAGAAGGTATACCCGAGCAATCAGTTTGACACGTTTGACATCGTTCTGTCTCATTACTACGCCAAACTAGGCGAGGCAAATGACAGCGCTCAGGTGAGGCAGGACGCGCATTTGCCTCGCGCGAGGCAAGTCAAACTTCGTGAGGCTATTTGCCTCGCGCGGCGTGTGAGACATCTGGACGTGGTTATTGGGTGTAGCTAAGTTGAGTGTATTTTTTATTTCCGGAGAGTAAATTGCCCAAATGTCAAACTCGAAAATAATGCTGCCACATTTATTTCTGTAGTGTTGTCCTACCGCTTTTTTCCGGTACCGATTATTTGAACCGTAAAATTAAAAAATGTCGTGCGTATACAGCATGGAGTACTATATATACTGGAGATAGAAAATTTTACTCAAAGGAATTATAATAATTGTTTCTTTGTTTTTATATTCCTGTTTCTTTATAAATGAATTACTTTTTTACATAATTGATATATTTTGTAAAAAAATCTGCGTGTCCATTTTTTTCAAGGTTTGTCCTTGACCCATGACAACGCATTTTGTTTACCTCATTCGGCCTTCAGCAAGCGAATGTAATATAGGTGGGGAGCCGTAGAAGAGGTTTCTGGATTTACACGAGCGCGTCAGATTAAGATAAGGGAGATAGCTTACATATTGATAAGAACCTCAAAACATTATGAGCCCTTAATATTGGTGGGTTTATTCAGGGGAACCAAAAAAAAATAGACCATCTTAAAATACTCGAACTCGTCAAATTTGCTCGAAATTGCAATAACCTAGCCACACTGTCATTGTCAAATTACTCTCCGGAATTAAAAAACACACATGAAAAAACAAATTACTATGCATCGAATAATAACAGTCATACATAAAAAAACATATAAAACCAGCGAATTAATGTTACTACCGAGTTGCTTTGATCTCCACGATATATTACTGGAGGAAAATAAGCCGCAAGTCAAGAGTTACAAGCGGGTAGGGACATAAGTCGGTCAGAGTGCAGCCTTAGGGGCGCAGTTAGCTTTAGGTTTAGGTCTAGGTTTAGGTTTGAGTATAAGGGTGGGGAAAAGGACACGGGTCGACTTTGACCTTGAATTACCTTTGACCTTTAACCCTGAATGTCCTTAGACCTCAAGTAACCTTTGATATCGAATGTCATTTGACCTCGAATGAACTTGATATTTTGATATATAGGTACTTTGACCTTGACCTTGACCTTGACCTTGACCTTCTTTATAGGATAGATATTTATAGACAAGTCATTTGTTTAATTCTAAGCAACTGAATCGGGAAACAGCAGTCGCTTCTAACTTGTACCACACTCAATCTCAAGTGATATTTGGTCGCGTACCGACCGACTCCAAGACAGCCAATAGCAGCGCCAATAATCTCTGGATAAGGGTTCCGCGCATCCACCGGAAGCCGTGGAAATGAGGAAACTTCGCGCTTTAGGGCCCGAATGATCCTATCAGATATTATTATTGTTTGTCTGCTCGCTACGATCTGTAATTCTACGGCTTCGCGCTGCGGATGAAGGCTTCATTTACTGTTGCGAAAAATTCGCACCAATATCCGCACTCAAAAAACAAAATCGCGCTTAGCATGACATTGACAGAAGTAAAGTGACAGATGACGTGAGCCCAGTCCACTCAAGCGACATCTGGAGACCTGAAAATATTTTGCAAGTACTCTCTCACAGAAGATCGCGTCGGCGTAAAGCAGCTATTACAGTTGCGTTTCGTGCAATTTGTGAGAGAGCCGGAAGCCCCCCGTCCGTCCGTCCGTCCGTCCGTCCCACTCCCCTTCAGGTGGCAAAAAAGCGTACGGCCCGCCTGATGTTAAGCAGTTACCGTAGCCTATAGATGCTTACAATACCAAAGGTATTGCTCGCACATTGCCGACCTGAAGGGGAGTGGGTGGAACGTGCGAGCAATGCCTTTGGTATTGCAAGCATCTATAGGCTAAGGTAACTGCTTAACATCAGGCGGGCCGTACGCTTGTTCGCCACCTCGATCTTATAAAAAATATACTTATAGGTATATCGGAAATGGCCTTTTCGTAATTTGCTCTCTTCTGGATGTGACTCCGGTAGCGTTAGGCGTTCTATGTTTTTTTGTTTTCTGTGCAACAAATATTCAAAACAGTTTATAGATTGCTTGGCTTGGTTCCATCGCATTAACGGAGCTATAAGATCGCCTTCGTTGACGAGTGTTATTATATTGTAATCATATACAATGTGAATTGGTGCGTCCAGATTGACCTCGACCGAGCACTCATAATACGACATTAGGTACCTACTAGAAGGTGCCCGTGAATTCGTCTGCGTAGAATTTGTAGAGATACTTAGCTGATGTTATAAGAAGTAACATAAGCTACTTTTTTTTTATTTTTTTTATTCATAAATAGGCAAGCATTTGACCACGAACTCACCTGATGGTAAGTGACGAAGTGGTCTACGATGGAGCATACTTGCCTAGACAGTACCTGTTCACTCTCGACTTGAAAACACCCAGATTGTAGTCCACGGGGAACAAAGACGCCGGCAAGGAGTTCCATTCCTTAGCAGTTCGCATGATGGAGGTAGAAGCAAAACGCTTGGTACGAACCGAAGGAATGGAAGGAATTTATACAAATAATTAGGGTTCCGCGCAAAAAAAACTATTCAATTCCACGTGGATGTAGTCGCAGGTAATCTTTTTCTAGAATTAACGCGTACAAAGCTGCGGGCAGAGCTCTACTTCGTCCAACCATTTATTTTACTTTTGACATTAAAGGATAATAATAATAATAATAATTTAGCCCTTTTAACGTCCCACTGCTGGGCACGGGCCTCCCCTCAATGCGAGGGGGATTCAGGCCATAATCCACCACGCTGGCCCAGTGCGGGTTGGTGGATTACACATGTCTAAAGACATGCAGGTTTCCTCACGATGTTTTCCTTCACCGTAAGCAAGTGATAATCATATTACAGTTATGATTCACACATAGATTTCGAAAAATCCAGAGGTGTGAGCCAGGGTTTGAACCCAGGACCTTAAGCCCGCAAGACGCGTGCTTAACCAATCGGCTACCACTGCTTAACACACACACACATTAAAGGATGTCAGAGAAAAAATTATCTAATTTATTTCTTTACTAGCTTTGGCCTGCGACTTCGTCCGCGCAGAATATAAAGTTTAAAAATTCGGATCCCGTATCCTGGATCCCGTATACCGTCCTCCCCGTGACCCCTAAACTAACACTACCTTTATCATATCGAACCTTTGCTCTATGAAAAATTAAAACAAATCTAACCCACGCATAGTCTAAACGGTAACCATACATTTTATCGGGATAAAAAGTAGCCTATGTGCTATTCCAGACTATAATCTATCTCTGTGCCAAATTTCATCCTGATCCGTTCAGCCGTTCTGGCGTGATTGAGTAACAAACATCCATCCATCCATCTATAATAATAATAATAATACCCCCCCGGGGGATCACCTTGCCGTGGTGGGGGGGCTTACGGGTATTAGGCACTGGTTTATATATGGTCATAACATCTTACCAATTTACAATACACCTACCCAAACCAACGATCCCCAAACCCTTTCTTCGGAGAATCAAATGGAAAGTCAGTTAAATAGATATAGTTTGCGGCCGCTGCCCGGGGGTCGCCGGGGCGCATCTGGAGCCGACGCTGGATGCCACAGCATGCGAACCGTTGGCGACGGGGGACTGAGCAGGCGGGTTCCCCTCGAACAAAATACTACAGCCGACCGATCATCCTCACCCTCATCAACTGCACATTCTGAACCATCACTCTTTTCTAACATTCCATCACCTTCTTCGACTCATACCTTATTTCGATCACCAAACTCATCACCAAAGTCATCACCGTCATCATCATATTCATCTCGAACTACAAGGTCAACAGCTGTTGTGCAGGAGGCATTTGCCACCAACCCTGCATCCACTGCTGGCTATTCTCGTGCGAGAAAAAAGTGGACCGAAGATATGAACCGCTTCATATGGCGCACATACCTATTAATTACAAAGTGTGAGACGACCGATATGAATAACTACCTTGAACCTTTACACCAAAAATTTGCCAATAGATATCCTGAAATGCAAGCAACACGTCAACGTATAGGGGACCAAAGAAGGGCCATTATAAGACGAAAACTATTATCACAATGCATATTGGATCAAATCAATGCTGATGTGAGAGAACATATGCAAACTGAAAACTCTCAAGCAGAACATCATTCACCCACATCCACACATCATTCAAATTCAAACCACCCAGTACACTCAACACAAATATCATCACAAATAAACACCACTTCCAATAGCAGAACTAGATGGTCAGACGAAATGAATGATGATATTGTTAGATGCTATTTCGAAGTAACTGAATTAGAAATGTATAAGACTGCCTATCGGAAAAAGATGTATGAACTTTTTATAGAGAGACACCCACACCTATCACACCTAACAGAACAAAGGGTTGCAGATCAGAGAAGGTTAATATTCAATAATAGGACATACACAAGTAGGATTCAAGGTTTGAAACTCGAAGTAGAGTTAAAATTGACTGAGTTGCATAATCGGCCTGAATCCCAGGTTGAACAAGAACTTACAGCAGTGGGACACCAACACTATAATCAAACTGAAGACACCGTAAATACTATGCTGACACAAACACTCTCATTTATAGAATCACCCTCACAGTCTGTCATACTAACTAACATACACACTGATAACACCCCAATTCAAACACAAGATACTGAAACAGAAGCCAATACAATTGAACTGGAATTTAATAACGCATTAGAACTATTTAGCCAAGTAGACCCCGAAGCAAGACCATACATCCCAAAACAAAAGTCTTCTCGTAAATTTTCTCAAATTGTGCAATGTTTGAATAACGTCGTACTCCCAAAACATTTAAATCACGAATTAGATTTTACATCTCTACACACTTTAATCTACTCTGCAGCCTTTACAGCAGCCTCTTGCAACGGCACAAAGTTTAATTTAGATGCAAATACCTCCTCAAATAAACGCAACAGAAAACCAGCATGGCAAAGAAGAATTGAAAGCAGAATAGATAAATATAGGCTAGAAATAGGTAGACTTACACAATATATAGCAGGAAATAGAAACCAAAGGATAGTAAATACTGTAGAAGAAATAAAGATTAAATATAAAACTCATTCACAACACGAAGAACCGAATATAGAACCACAACATTTTCTCGACACCCTGAAACAAAAATTGAACGCGGCTTCTAATAGACTCAAAAGATACCTTACTTGCACAAAACGAAAACAACAGAACTCTACCTTTATAAATAACGAAAAACAGTTTTATAGAACTCTAGGAAATAATCAACAAAATAACACAGAAATGGCCTCCGAACGTCCATCACCACAACATCTACACCAATTCTGGGCAAACATCTGGGAACATCCTGTAGAGCATAACACTAATGCCGAATGGCTACACAAAATATCATCTCATACGACACATATAAATCAAATGGACTTTGAAAACATCCCCGTTCAAATTTTCACTCAAACCGTCAAACGCACACACAACTGGAAAGCTCCTGGCACTGATAACATTCACAACTATTGGTACAAAAAACTCACTTGCACACATCCATTCATCCACAACCACATATGTCGATTCATACACTCACCACATACTATCCCAACATTTATAACACACGGAATCACTTACATGCTATCAAAAGGCTCCGATACAAAAAATCCCGCAAATTACAGACCAATCACTTGCTTACAAACTATATACAAAATCATCACAGGATGTATCAGCGCAATAATCTACCAACATTTGGACCAATATAATGTACTAGCGGAACAGCAAAAAGGATGCAGGAAAAATAGCCAAGGATGTAAGGAACAGCTGACAATAGATGCAATAGTAATGAAACAAGTACAAACTAGAAACAGAAATATTGACACAATGTACATTGATTATAAAAAAGCTTTCGACTCCGTTCCTCACAGTTGGTTACTTTATGTACTAGAACACTACAAAATTCATCCTAACTTAATTTCATTTCTTAACATAGCCATGACAAATTGGGAAACAAAATTAAAATTAATTGATAATAATACATCATTGATCACTGAACCGATTAAAATCCAACGAGGTATTTTTCAAGGCGATGCTCTCAGCCCATTATGGTTTTGCCTAGCACTCAACCCATTATCAGAACTATTAAACGACACTAACACTGGATTCAAACTAAAACATAACAACACACACCACATCCTCTCACACCTCATGTATATGGACGATATAAAAATCTACGCAACTAATAACACTGAACTCACAGAACTAGCAGACATCACACAATCATTTTCTACAGATATACAAATGCAATTCGGGGTGGATAAATGCAAAATACATTCCATCAACCGCGGAAAATCACAACACAACACATACACACTCGATACAGGCGAACATATAGAACCCATGGATGAACACAGCACATACAAGTATTTAGGTTTCCATCAATCCAAAAAAATACAGCAGAAACAAACCAAAATTGAACTGACTAGGAAATTTAAGTTTAGACTGAACCAGATTTTAAGAACACAATTAAATTCACGCAATAGTATAAAAGCCATAAATACTTACGCAATACCAATCCTCACTTATTCCTTTGGAGTTATAAACTGGTCTCAATCAGACTTAGTTAAACTCCAACGTATGATCAACACTCACATGACCACCCACAGAAAACATCATCCCAGATCATGCATCCAACGTCTTACACTACCACGTCGAGAAGGAGGAAGAGGTCTCATCGACATACAAAATTTACACAATAGCCTTATAGTCAAACTCCGAAGCTATTTCTACACCAAAGCCGAACACACAGATCTCCACAAATACATAACTGACATAGACAAGAAATTCACACCGCTTAACTTAAATGACAGAAACATGCAACCGAAAATAACAAGTAGACAACATAAAATAGATAAGTGGTCGCAGAAGTCTCTGCACGGGAGGCACTTTGCCGACCTCAGCCAAACACATGTCGACAGAGAAGCGTCGAACGAGTGGCTGCGGCGAGGAGAGCTCTTTCCAGAGACCGAGGCGTTTATGATCGCTATTCAGGATCAAGTAATGGACACCCGTAACTACCAAAAACACATCATCCGAGTACCAAACCTTCCAACAGATTTATGTAGACGATGCCATAGTAGTTCTGAAACGATCCAACACATTACAGGTGCTTGCAAATCTATTGTCCAGACCGATTACAAACATAGACATGACCAAGTAGCAGCAATAGTCCACCAAAACATAGCCCACAAATACTCTTTTATCCCAAAAAAAGTAGCATATTATAAATACCAGCCAAGCACAGTTTTAGAGAACAATTTATACAAAATTTATTGGGATAGAACAATTATTACAGATAGAACCATTCACTTTAATAGACCGGACATAACAATATTAGACAAAAGTAACAAAACAGTATTTATTATAGACATAGCAGTATGTAACACGCATAACCTCCTCACTACTTACACGGAAAAAATGACAAAATATATAGACCTGGCTACAGAAATAAAAAGACAATGGCAAGTAGATACAGTTAAAATCATACCTATAGTTATTTCCACAACAGGCGTTATCCCAAGCACACTCCAAACCAATCTCAACACTCTTCAAATGCCCAAATCAACCTTCTCACTCATTCAGAAAGCCGTTATACTCAATACCTGTCGTCTCACACGCAAGTTCCTTCAAAACTCATCATCACCTTAGTCTCAGTAGAAGCTGGCACACTTGGTCGAGGCCCGTGTGTCAGTTACTTTACCCCTTAAACAGGGAGAAGAAAAACAAAAACAAAAAAATAATAATAATAATAATAATAATATCCTGGGATATTTTTTACACACGGCTACCTGATCCCAAACTAAGCAGAGCTTGTACTATGGAAAACCAGATAAGTGATATTACTACATATACTACTTTTTTATTTGTAAATACATACTTAATATACATATACACCCAGACTCCGGACATACATACATGTTCATGCACACAAATGCATGTCTCGGGTAGGAATCGAACCTACGACCTGCAGCGTGAAAGTCGCCTCCACGCCAACCACGCTAACTTTCACATTTATAATATTAGTGGGATATTATGGTACATCTTATTATTATACAATTAACCATTGATTTGACGGATACGCCTTATTATACGCAATAAGTATTATTTTTCTTTGGCATTTTTTAATGTCAATAGTTAAATAAATGGTTGAACGAAGTATAGACTAATATAAAACACTCGTGAAGCAGACACGATAAGAAATGCATCTAATCATCAAGTGAGACAAAAATATACGAATACCCCGTGCTGAAGAGAAAGAAAAACATTGACGCATGCAAGCATCATGGACAGACGAGGTGACCTTGTCTTGTGGCCACATGGAGCGATTCCCCGGCAGGGTAGGTATTTTTAGGGTTCCGTCCCCAAAGGGTACTTACGGGACCCTATTACTAAAGAACGCTGTCCTTCTGTCTGTCTGTCCGTCTGTCACGAGCTATACCTAGGTAGAGACTTGAAATTTTCACAAAATGTGTATTTCTCTTGCCACTACAACAAGAAATACTTAAAATAAAATAAAATGTAAAAGTAAAAGGGGTCCCCCATACGAGAAGCTTGATATTTTTGACGTTTTTATTCTACGGTGGTACGGAACCCCTAAGTGTGGTCCGACACGCACTTGGCCGGTTTTATTGGGACTAGGCCCGCCACACTCCCACCACTGTTACTCCTGTAAGCCAGGATCGACAGTGTCCAACGATGACGCCAAGGTTTGACACTCGACGAGTCCCGGGGACAAGCTAAGTTGTCTTGGAACCCGCACGAATTTAATCAAAAGAAAGGATAGGAGCAGTTGGAAGAAGTTTATTCACTTCTCTTCGTCGCAAAGCGGGAGACAAAAATAACAGTATAGGCTGGTAGTACCACACTCTCACAAAAGATCGGCGTAAAGTAGCTAAGTATTACAACTGCTTTTTGTACGATGAGTGAGAGAGCCGGAAGCCCAACCCCCCTCCCCTTCCACTCCCCTTTAGGTTGGCAACGAGTGATGCCTTTGGTATTGCAAGTATCTACAGGCTCCGGTAACTGCTTAACATCAGGCGGGCCGTACACTTGTTTGCCAACTTAGTCACATAAAAAGATCTGATTAAACGCAGCGTTTCGTCCGCCTCATATGCACACAGACTTATACTCTTATACTAGATCGTAGTAGAAAGGTTATTTTTAACAACAAAAGATGCTGTTTGATCATTAAATCTCATCTCCCTGAGACAGCTGTGATTCATTCAGAACTCGCGACTCGTGAAACAATAAAATGATTTTAAGATTAATATTCAACGTTTCAGAGAAATACTAAAATTAAGTGTTTACTAAAGGCGGAAACCCACCGCGGCGCCCGGAGAGGCCACACACGTGGGTCATGCTTCGCTTTGCAAGAAAATGTATGTAACCGTATCCACCGCGGCGCACGGAGAGGCTACGCACGAAATGACGTCTTACATACATTTTCTTGCAAAGCGAAGCGTGGCCCGTGTGCGTGGCCATGGCGTGGCCTCTCCGTCCACCACGGTGGGTTTCCGCTTCAAGGGCCACCGCAGATGCTAGTTTTTGCATCGGCGATCGGCGATTTTGCGACTGCATCGCGTTTTGGCGACTCTGCGTTCGTTCGCAATATCAAAATCGCGCGATTTTGTGACTGGTCGCTGCATTTAGCTTCTAAAAAGCCGATGCTAAAAGTAGCGTGATTGCGGTGGCTCTAAGACTCAAAACGGTAACTTTACGAAGAACTCGACGGGCCCGTTGGCGTGGTTGGCGTGATGGCGCCTTTCACGCTGCAGGTCGTAGGTTCGATTCCTACCCGGGACATGCATTTATGTGCATAAAAATGTCTGTATGTCCGCAGTCTGGGTGTATATGTATATTAAGTATGTATTTACAAATAAAAAAGTACTATATGTGGTAATATCAGTTATCTGGTTTCCATAGTACAAGCTCTGCTTAGTTTGGGATCAGGTAGCCGTGTGTAAAAAATGTCCCAGGATATTATATTATTATAATTGTTGATGAATCCGTTGGTTGACCCATGTGTTCTTTGAAATAAACCCATTTAAACTTCATAGTTACCTACTTCTCAGTTCACACTGTCAAAAAGAGTATCCATTGAGTTTCTTGCCGGCTCTTCTCAATGGAAGCAACATTACGAGTCGGTGGTAACACTAAGGGCCACCGCAGGCTTTTTATTTTTAGCATCGGCGATCGGCGATTTTGATGCTGCGTCTCGCTCGTTCGCGCTCGAAGAAAAGCGACGCCGCATCGATACGTCACAAAATCGCCGGTCGCCGATGTTAAAAGTAGCAAGTCTGCGGAGGCCCTAAAATATTGTTATTTTTTTGACGATTTATAAATGCTACATATAGATTACATTAATAAAAAAAAATTGATTTGACATCATCATCATCACGAGAGCTAAAACACGCCCACTATTGGACATAGGCCTCCCCCAAGGTTTTCCACAACGACCGGTCCAGTGCCACTTGCATCCCGTTTCCCGCGACCTTCACTAGGTCGTCGGTCTACCTTGTTGGGGGTCTACCCACGCTGCGTGTTCCGGTACGTGGTCGCCACTCAAGAACCTTTCTGCCCCATCGGCCCTAATTTCTTCGGGCTATGTGCCCCGCCCACTGCCACTTCAGCCAAATTCGCAGAGCTATGTCGGTGACCTTGGTTTGTCCACGTATCTCCTCATTTCTGATTCGATCTCGTAGAGAAACCCCGAGCATAGCCATGTGTGTTATCAGTGATGACGTTATGTTATGTAACGTCACGACTTTTATCCCCATTCGGGGGTAGTCAGAGGCTTGAGTGGCCATACACCACCACATTGTGGAGGTATTAACCAACTGAAGCCCACGTTTCACCAGATACTCAGAACCCAACGTGACAGGTGGTGAACCTTGTCGCCGTGTATACAGAAACTGAATATTACGTAATCCCGAGGGATAGGTAGGTTTCATCAGTGATGACGTATAGCACTGAAACGTGGTCATTGACTATGGGCCTCATAAGAAGGCTCAGGGTCATCAGAGAGCATCAGTAAAGGCTTCTATGAAATTGACGTTACCGACATGTCATTGCCGGGCCGGGCCAGTAAGACAGTCTACAGTATAATTTCATAGAATTATGCGTCCACTGATGTCGGTTCAGTACCGGGCCGGTGTCGGCCAGTAAAAAACGCTCAATGGTTGGAAATGAGAACGTTTTCCGAACAAAACAATTTAATTCCAGGCACGCAAACAGAATGATTCATCCTTCACCTTTCAATATATATAAAAAAACGTACACAACATGTCTGCCTGTTTATTAGTTCAGAAATAAAATTAATAATAGGCAGATTTTTTATTATACACAAAGATAGGGCGGTGTGGGCGGAACGGGGAAACATTCTAAACAAACCAGGTTTTATGGTTCATCCCACATGGATGTTTAGTGTACTGGACACTTTTCGAGGTCCCAAGGTCTCAGGTAACTGTAACTGTAACGTCACGACTTTTATCCCCATTCGAGGGTAGTCAGAGGCTTGAGTGGCCATACACCACCACATTGTGAAGGTATTAACCAACTCAAAGCCCACGTTTCACCAGATAGTCAGAACCCAACGTGACAGGTGGTGAACCGTGTCGCGGTGTATACAGGAACTGACTATTACCTAATCCCGAGGGATAGGTAGGTTTCCTCATGATGTTTTCCCTCACCGTCAGCGAACTGTAAATTATGCACATAGATGAAAATTCATCCATTAGTGCATGCCCCACCGGGGATCGAACCTGGGACCTTCTGATTGCTAGCCCAACCTGTTCACCCCTAGGCTACAGTCGCTTAGGTCTCAGGTCTTATTATAAAATACATATTTGATAGCAGTTACGAAGTCAGTCAACATATTTTAATTCATGTAAGCTAAAGGAAGCACCAATGCACCAATGGATGAATTTTCATCCACGTGCATAGTTTACAGTTCGCTTACGGTGAGGAAACCTACCTATCCCTCGGGATTGGTAATAGTCAGTTCCTGTATACACGGCGACAAGGTTCACCTGTCACGTTGGGTTCTGACTATCCGGTGAAACGTGGGCTTTGAGTTGACTTAATACCTCCACAATGTGGTGGTGTATGTGCTCAAGCTTCTGACTACCCCCGAATGGGGATAAAAGTCGTGACGTATATTTCATTTTTCATTTCTAAAGGAAACTACACAATGCGATACACGTCGCGGGCGACAGAAGACGGTGTAGGAAAATTGCCCTCCAGAAGTAGATTTTGTACATAATCATCACGATCTAATTGAGGTAACGACTGGGAAGAAGAAAAACTAAAGGAAGACCAGAGGGCCTACTCTGTTTCAAACGAAAATGACATTTCGGACGATATTCGCGTATTTCCTCAAACAATTTTCGTTCGTAAGAAATGACGGAATCAATGAGGAACGTAGTAGGAAATACGAGAATTTCGTCCGAAATTTCGTTTTCGTTAGAAACAGAGTAGGCCCTCAGAAGACGCAGCATGGGTAGGCCAACAAGGTAGACCGACGACCTAGTGAAGGTCGCGGGAAACCGCTGGATGCAAGCAGCACAGAACCGGTCGTTGTGGAAAACCTTGGGGGAGGCCTATGTCCAACAGTGGACGTCTTTTGGCTGACATGATGATAATGATGATGCAGCTAAAGGTAGCACTTATTAATAGTGTTACAGCTGGCCCAGTGCAAGTTGGTGGATTTCACATGTCTTTTTTTAATATAGGATTGCGGTGGCATAAAATCGTACGGCCCGCCTGATGTTAAGCAGTTACCGTAGCCTATAGATGCTTACAATACCAAAGGCATTGCTCGCACATTGACGACCTGAAAGGGACTGGGATAGAAGGAGGGGGAGGGGGCGTGGGCTTACGGCTCTCTCACTCATCGAACGAAACGCAGCTGTAATAGCTACTTTACGCCGATCTTCTGTGAGAGGGTGGTACTACCCCGGTCGAGCCAGCCCATATGAGCTGCAGTCAATTGGCTACAGCTTGACTCTACCACCTTATGTCTTTCGAAAAGGTGTTAGATGGGTCCTCACGATGTTTTCCGTCACAAGCAAGCTTCACTAGCAAATAATAATCACTTAAAGTTATGATTCGCGCATAGATATCGAAAAATCCAGAGGTGCGAGCCGGGGTTAGAACGAACGGGGTTGGACCCGCAAGATGCTTGCTTAAGCAACTGGTTTTTATTATAAGTAATTAATATATCGACCGCTGACGTAGGCACAAAAAGAATTAAACACGCATCTGTATTTAAACAAAATTAATCTTTGTTACATTGTGAAACGTTTATTTGAACACGATTTACGGCGTACGCGCAAGCGTTACGTTACGTATGTTCGCTGCGGATTATGTTGTAATTTACGTAAGATATTGAAAGAAAAAGCATTTTTGAATGGATTTTAGAAATGTAGTTGGTGGTGGAAAGGTAGAGCTAAGCTGTAGCCAATCGACTGCAGCTCATATACGGGCTGGCACGACCGGGGTAGTACCACCCTCTCACAGAAGAAGCCCAACTCCCCCCCCTTCCCCTCGCTCTGTCCCACTCCTCTATTTATTCCAATTTCTTTGGTCCCACTCGCCTTCAGGTCGGCAACGAGTGAGCAATGCCTTTGGTATTGCAAGTATCTATGATCTATAGGCTATGGTCACTGCTTAATATTAAGTGGGCCGAACGCTTCTTTGCCACCGGTTCGACCGTTGGCCGCTCGGCTCACTGCATCGGGTGGTTGTGGATTTGATTCCCTCCAGAGGCCAATTTCGGAATTAAAATAAAACAAAAATGTTAATAGTAAGTCCATAAATTATGTGAGGTAATTTTTGAGATTTTTCGAACCTCCCCCTCCCCCCTTGGTGAGATGTCGTGAGATTTTTCTCAGCCCCCTCCTTCCCCTCTAATCTCACGTGAGATTTTTCAAAAGCCATTTTCTAGCGGAGAACCATGTTCTGCTTATTTTTTTCAATTTTTCTTGTAATTTTACAATGTTTCTTGAGGTAAAAAAAATTACGTGAGATTTACCGAGACCCCCCCCCCTCCCCCACGTGAGATTTGGTGAGATTTGACTCGACCCCCACCCCCCTTAAATGCCTCACGTAATTTATGGACGCAGCCTAAGTACCTACTCTATTTCGTTTAAGCCTACAGGAGTACTACACTTGCAAATTGTTATTTTTAATTTTTTACTTAATTCTACCTCCGGATCGGGAACGCGACCTCGTCTGAGAAGATCCCCGGGCTTGTCTTTTTTACACGGCCGTTTCGTAATTCGCTCTGGTCTGGGTGTCACTGGGATCGCCCCCAGTCCGTTGTACGGTACCCATAGTACAAGCGTTGCTTAGTTTGGGACCATACAGTTGGTATGGAGTTATCTATGTTTGCGTACCGGAAGACGCAGCGTGGGTAGGCTCCACAAGGTGGACCGACGACCTAGTGAAGGTCGCGGGAAACCGCTGGATGCAAGCACAGGACCGGTCGTTGTGGAAAACCTTGGGGGAGGCCTATGTCCAACAGTGGACGTCTTTTGGCTGACATGATGATGATGATGAAGATGACAATGATGATGATGTTTGTGTATCAGCTGCCCCCCCCCCTCCCCCCCCCCCCCGACCACCGGAATAACGTAATTTCGTGTACACTAGCAGTGTTGCAGTTAACCGATGTAAAATCTATTTTAAACCGGTTTGTGTAAAGACAAATATACAGCTGGGTACTTTTAAATTTAGATTTCGTTAAAAAACACTACTTAAATACTCAGATCTTATTCTTCTTATAGTATGGTTCCCTGGTACCTGGTGTCAGAGTTGTTCAAGCCGCTCGGCCTCTGACAAGGCTTAACGACTGTCTAGATGACAACAACCGGGATCGACTTTTTACGTGCCCTCCGAAGCATGGAGACGCTCAGTTCGAATTCCACTAAACGGTCACCCATCTCTGACTGACCTTGCCAAGCGTTGCTTAACCTCCGATCGTTTACCGATCAGTGATTGCAGCTGGCTATGCACGCCGAGAGGGGCGGGGAGGGTATAGTGATCTACTATTAAGGTTTTTTTTACATGACTAAGGGGCCAATTAATGGAATTACGTCACACGTATTGGGGGGAGGGGGTCGACGAAATGTGACATTGTGAGACAAGGGGGTGGGAGGGGTCCTTAGTTTTGTGACGTCACATTTAAAAATCTAATATAAGTATCTAAGTATTAAAACCGAAATTTGAATTTTTTACGAAACATTTTGAGAATTTCTGAAAATTATAAAAAAATATGTGACGTCACACAGGGACCCCCTCCCTGTGTGACGTCACATATTTTTTTATCTCGCAAATGTGACCAGCTGTGACAAGGGGGGAGGGGTCTAAAAATTATGAAATTCGTGTGACGTAATTAATGGATGGCCCCTATGGTGGCATACAAGCGTACGGCCCGCCTCATGTTAAGCAGTTACCGTAGCCTATAAATACTTGCAATAGCAAAGGCATTGGATGGGGAGTGGGACAGAGGGAGAGGTAGAGGTAGAGACTCATCGTACGAAACGTAGCTGTAATAGCTACTTTACGGCGATCTTCTGTGAAAAGGTGGTACTACCCGAGTCGAGCCAGCCCGTATATGAGTTGCAGTCAATTGGCTACAGCTTGGTTCGACAACTAATGAATTTTTAGAAGTTATGGCACTGTGACAGCCGGGACGGATGGACGGACTGGATGATAAGGGTTCCCCGCAAGGACTAGGGAACCCTAAAAACCGATTATACCTACATTTGGAAATATTGTTGCAGTTGACTGCAGCTCATATACGGGCTGGCTCGACCGGGGTAATACCACCCTCTCACAGAAGATCGACGTAAAGTAGCTATTACAGCTGCATTTCGTACGATGAGTAACATAAAACAAATTGGGAGGCGTTTCAGTAAACTCTCTTGACACATTAGATACCTACACAAAAAAAAAAAAAAGCACTACCTACCACGAAACACGGAGACGTAAAACAAAATTCAATTAAGCCCAAAATTGCGTTTCAGCGTAATTACTCCCGTATGAGCTTTGTGTGAGCAACGGGAGGGAGGTTCGCGGAATTATGGTCCCTATTGTTTGGAGCAACAAAGGAAGTTATTGCGGAACCACTATGAGGGTAAAGTGACCCGAATTCAGTAAAATATTGCCCCTCCGGGCGTGGTAGAGGGACTCCTAAAATCTTCTGTACAAGTAAATTGAATTAAAGTCAGTTTGTAATGTCAAAATAACAGTTATTTTTACTAAATACATACGAAATTAAATTATATACGTTACTTTTAACAAATTATAAAAAAATAAAAACTGACTTCAAAAAAACCTGGAGCACTAAAAAGCCTGAAATAATATTTCTATTACCACCACTGCCTACCCCTTCGGGAAAATCAGGCGTGATGATGTTTTATCAAGTATTTGGGGTCGGTGCCAATCTATCTTCTTACTTTTATAGTAGGTAGACTCGGCATACCAAGATTGGCACCGACTCCAAATACTTGATAACACATCAATGTGGTAATAGAAATATTATTTCAGGCTTTTTAGTGCTCCAGGTTTTTTTGAAGTCGGTTTTTATTTTTTTATAAAAATAATTTTATTTCATGATTTTTAGTGGCGCCATGCAAACTTTATCACCCCAAATGACTCCTTTGGGGGGTGACTTTTCCAAGGTTAAGAGGCAGAAATAAACTTGTTTATAAGGTTTTATATGGAGTATACATACAAAGTTTCAAGTCAATCGGACACAAATATATTTTTCTACCGTACTTCTACCCCTAGTTTCCCCCTTTGGGGGTGGATTTCCGAAATGATTTTTTTACGGGACCAAAACGACTTAGTCACCTACCAAATAACACTTTAAAAAGAAAAATTGGTTCATAAACGTTAGAGATAAACGGTAACTCTCCATACAAACTTTAACACCTCGTTTTACCCCTTTGGGGGGGGATTTTTCCAAAATCCTGAAACATGAGTTTCATTATTTGTTATGCAAAATATTCATATTAAGTTTCAAGTCAATCGGACAAAGAATTTTTTTTCAGACGACCTTCACCCCCCAAAATTACCCCCTTAGGGGTTGATTCTAGGAATTATTTTTTTATGTGACCAACTTGGAGCTACGATCTACCGAACTGCAAAAGAATTTTTCAAATCGGTTCATAAATGCCGGAGAAATCGGTGAACATACATAAAAAAACATACATACAGCCGAACATAGAACCTCCTCCTTTTTTGAAGTCGGTTAAAAAAGGAACTTTAGATTTTTATGTGTGTGTTTGTTCCGGCTTATCTCCGAAACGGCTGGACCGATCTGGACGGGATTTTCTCTAGCAGATAGCTCATTTTGTAAGGATTAACGTAAGCTATTGTTTTAGGAAACATTAATAAACATTTTCTGTAAAATTCCACGCGGATGTTTACATCAATTCTTTAATTATAAATTAATCTAATAAATATTTATAATTTGACGGGCCCGTTCGCGTGGTTGGTTTAGATTCCGCCTATCACGCTGCAGGTCGTAGGTTCGTTTCCTACCCGGGACATGCATTTGTGTGCATGAACATGTCTGTATGTCCCGAGTCTGGGTGTATATGTATATTAAGTATGTATTTACAAACAAAAAGTAGTATATGTAGTAATATCAGTTATCTGATTTCCATAGTACAAGCTCTGCTTAGTTTGGGATTAGGTAGCCGTGTGTAAAAAGGATGTCCCAGGATATTTATTGTTTATAATATAATGGTTACAAGTTAAATATACAACCAATTATAATCAATTACCTCTTGCTTCATATACAATTTGACAACATAGTGCTTATAAATATTCTATAACCGAAAAATTTTGTGGTCTACAGAGATATTAGCAGGGTTTCTCGTAGCCTACGGAACCAAAGTTACAGTTCGCTTACGGTGAGGGAAAACATCGTGAGGAAACCTACCTATCCCTCGGGATTAGGTAATAGTCAGTTTTTTTTTTTTTATAGTACTGCGGTGGCAAAAAAGCGTACGGCCCCCCTGATGTTAAGCAGTTACCGTAGCCTATAGATGCTTACAATACCAAAGGTATTGCTCGCACATTGCCGACCTAAAGGGGAGTGGGATGGAGGGAGGGGGAGGGGGGGTGGGCTTCGGCTCTCTCACTCATCGTACGGAATGTAGCTGTAATAGCTGCTTTACGCCGATCTTCTGTGAGAGGGTGGTACTACCCCGGTCGAGCCAGCCTGTTTATGAGCTGCAGTCAATTGGCTACAGCTTGGCTCTACCACCAATCAGATCCTGTATATACGGCGATAAGGTTCACCACCTGTCACGTTGGGTTCTGACTATCTGGTGAAACGTGGGCTTTGAGTTGACTTAATACCTCCACAATGTGGTGGTGTATGGCCACTCAAGCCTCTGACTACCCCCGAATGGGGATAAAAGTCGTGATGTTATATTTATTTTTTATTTTTATTTTTACGGAACCAAAGGATTTAGTAAATCATATAGCTGAATGCTCGGAGCCGCTCGGTGCATGTAAACGCTGCAATTACTTATATCTCTATCTGCATCAGCCTTTTGCACATCAGAACACAATTCCGTCCCTTCAATTCAGTATTGTCTATCACTTTTACTAGTTCTTTGTCGACCACAATACCCTTAGACAAGAGATTTTCTGTCGTAAATTCTAATGGTGTATAATGTATCGCAAATCTTGAGTTAATCATTGTTATACAACATGTTAAGAAAACCCTGTCCGAGCCGAAACCGGTAATTAGGTTCCCCAATCACATGACCAAATAAAATAATAAAAAATAAAAAACATGATAGTAAACATATTAATGAACATTTAAAGTGCCAATTTTTTTTGCCTTTTTCCCACATAATGCAGCTAATTTTAAAAATATGACAACACCGTTACTTGAAGTAATTATGTTAGATCGTGTGGCGTCACCTCAAACCACAAATTATGTGATTACGTCATTTTAAGAAAAAAAAAAATTTATGTTACGCGGTATTTGTATTACAAAAAAATATGGGAGGCCTTTGCCCAGCAGTGGGACACATACTATGCCAAAAAAATGAAATTTTTTTTTTGAAAAATTAAAAAAAATAAAAAATAAAATATTTTTTTACAAAAATGGAATCTAATCTCGATACCCAACAATACGTTTTCGGGTCGGACAGGGTTTTTTTAACATATTGTATATTGCGATATTTTCTTGCCATCGCAAGTAAAGTTTTCGATTGCCAAAGACGCGATATCAGCTGAGTTTTCAACGAAGACGCCAACCCAAGGATCGACTGATGCTCCCGGTATCTTAAACTCCACCAGATTATAATCCGTTCCATTATAGAACCATTGTGCATCACTTATATATGGTTGTATTGAGATCTTCTCGCAAAACGGTCGCATTTTCACTCCATCAGTGAATATTGCGGCAAGCCACCATTCTCCGTATATATTGTCAATCTTATCTGAATGTATTGTGGTAAATAAAGTCAATAGGTATATTATCCACATCGCGATGCACGTCAACACACACTGTATGGGCTATAATCAATGCCTACGGTTAGTGATGCTACTAGGCCACTATCGATAGCTCGGCAGTTGCAAGAATATCGATAATACCTTGAAAATCAGTTAGGATGTCGATATGGCTATCGATATTATCGATATCAAACTCGTCAGGGACGGAAATAGAATCGATAGCCGTGGCGACTATCGATAGTATCATATTTAAAATGTGGTAATAGTATTGATAAAATGCATAGTAGGGATAGTCGCCACGCCATTGATACTATCAATGCAATCGATACAATTTCCGTCCCTAACGAGTTTAATATCGATAGGTACTATCCATAGCCATATCGATATCCTAACTGATTTTCAAGTTCCACTATCGATAGTGATACTATCGATAGTTTGTAATCGCTACCTACGATACAGCTTTGAAAACAAGTCGTTGGATCATGGACTTAACTAACAGGATAGTGTACGGTTGCATAAACAGCTAGCCGAGTGAGAGGCTCCTGGATGCCGAATCCTTTAACCACAATTGCGCAGAATATGAAGGAAGTCTATCAATGATAATGACAAATTGCTATTGCCAAGGCCACGGTATGCTTGTTTATCGCACAGTTGTATAAAAAGTCTTCGTCTTCTAAATAAAAAAAAAACTTAATAAAAAATAAATAAATAAAAAACAGTAAAGTGCGCGCTCCAGTTAGGTATAAATCCATGCGTAGTCTTTTGACCTAAGATAGTGAAATGTACTGCGCTGTGTAAATAATACATAAAGCCGGGTACAGACAGACAGAGCGTGCTCTATATGTGACCGACCTTATACGCCTGGCCTGCTCAATACCACCGAGAATTGCCTGTAAATAAGTTTACAACTATAGTTTAAACTAAAATCTGTCAAAAGGATTGCTTTAAAATTAAACTAATATTTAAACTAGACTCTGCTTGCTTTAAAATTTCGGATTACTTATAAGATAAATCAGCTTGGGACTGATCGCTCAAATATACTTTTGTAAATAACAATGTCAAAGTGTAGCGTGTCTTGCCTTGCTTATTTCGGAGGGCAGCATATTGGACATGGACCCATTACTAAGGGGACTGGCCCTAAGCAACTCGGCCGAGTGGTCGGCCTAGTACTAACATCGACATAAAACGAAGCGAGTAGTTCAACTATTTACCGGTAGATAGAACAATTAAAATGAAAAAACAATGACCACGTTTTTCATACATATATCTAATAAGGGCACCTCTTTCTTTAGTCTTTACTCTGTGATATTGGAACTATTATTTCTTAAAATACACCGTATTAATTAATTAAGGATTACTTTATACTGGGTGAAATCGAAATCGTAGGAAATATATTATACGGTGATTCTACACATGATTCAGAATATTTAGGAAATATTAATCAACAAATCAATTGATAAAACATTATTGCCCAGGTAAGGTATAACAGTTAAATGGTTTGCTTATTTGCTTACTAGATTAGTTTTTTTTTTTTTTTTCCCAAAGTACCTATTCTGAATCATTGTTGAAAATATTGCCAACGATTTCGATTTCACCCAGTATAAAACGTTACTTCTAGCTGGATTATAATTTTTATCAAGGTTCCAAGTCCTTGTACACAGCTGAGGCGCCGAGCCGAGGCGCTCATAGTCAGCTGCAATCACTGATCGATAAACGATCGGAGGGTAAGCAACGCTTGGCAAGGTCAGTCAGAGATGGGTGACCATTTAGTGGCATTTGAACTGAGCGTCTCCGTGCTTCGGAGGACACGTAAAAAGTCGGTCCCGGTTGTTGTCATCTAGCAGTCGTTAAGCCTTGTCAGATGCCCGGCTTGAACAACTCTGACACCAGGTACCAGGGAACCATACGATAAGAAGAAGTAACACAGACAAGAGCAAAGTGTTAACGCAAAACGGAAATATTAATTAGAAATGGCAATTTCGAATTCCACGCAAAAGGAATGTTTAAATGGATCGTTAAGCCCTCGAAACTCGCGCCGCAAAGCCCATTTCACTGACAGCGCTAATGTCAGGCCGCTGTCACTTTGACAGCTCGCATTAGCGACCTGTCAGTCGATTATTCACGACGGAACGGGGGCGTAATTGTTTTGAATAAATAAAGGCGTGCTCTTAACAATGTTGGACAATTTATTTATTTTTATTTATAAAACAGTTCTATTCTATAGATGATTTTCTCAAAATTAGACATCTCAAAATTGAGATCAATCTTAAGATGCAGTTTTGATGTTTAGTGTATGGAATATCTGTCAAAAACAGCATCTTAAGATCGATCTCAACTTTGAGATGCATTTTTAATACGAGCCTAAATTAGCAATCCTTTATTTAGGTAGGTGAATTTGAATTTTCATTTTAATAAAGTTTATGATAAACTAGCTATGCCCGCGATTTCGTACGCGTAGTAGGTACCTACATTTTTGTAACAGATTTCCTGTGATTACGTCCACGTGGAATTCAATGGGGGTTATTTTCGCGGAACCCTAATTATTTTTCTAAAATAAAAGCAGAAGCAAGTTACTCCTTATAATATCAGCTATCTGGCAGTGAAAGTCCCGTCAAAATCGTTCCAGCCGTTTCGGAGATTAGATGGAACAAACATCCAGACACACAATTTTTTTTTAAATTTCCTTTTTGTTATTAAGTACCGTTTATACATGTATAAGCATTTAGTAAAAAGCTGTTCTTTTGACATTACAAACAGACACTTCAATTTTATTATTATTTGTATAGATAAGTGAGTGCCAACATTTTTGCGAACATTTTAGGGTTCCGTACCCAGGAACCGTACGTAGGGTTCGGGACCCTATTACTAAGCCTATCCTGTCCGTCCGTCTGTCAGCGGGCTATATCTCCCGAACCGTAATAGGTAGGTAGGAATTTGTAATTTTCACAGAATGTGTATTTCTGTTGCCGCTACAACAACAAATACTAAAAATAAAGGGCGTACATACAATATTCAAGACTTGATATTTTTAACGTTTTTATTCTACGGTGGTACGGAACCCTTTATGTGCGAGTCCGTGACGCACTTGGCCGGTTTTTCCTGAAACATTCGACGCGTAGGCAGCTCTCCGGAGGGACTATTTCTAATCCGATAATGATGTTGACTTCGATATTATTACCGCACATTAATTTCGCGTTCCAATGCGTAGTTTGCACTACGTCATCGAATGATGTTATGTAAACTAGGGTACATTAAGCTCAGTGGAATGTAAACGAAAATATTATGCTGATTTATTAACGCAAATAGGTTTTTGCTTATCTTCATTGTTTTAATGATGATAGTAGAAACACAGAGAATATAATATAATGGAACGGCGATAGAAAACTATAGTTAGCGACAACGGTGCTATTATTAAAAATTGTTTGTTGCGCAATTTGGAAGTAATCTTGAAAATATCAAAGAAAGGTTTCAATAAAAACGATACATTTTATATGAATCTAAAAATAGTTTGCATGTGCATAATACGACCAAGAGACAGTATTTTTGATAATTTTTGTTTGGAACTTACAGTAATTTGAGCAGAAAGAATAATAAAAAAAAAACAATTTGAATTATACAGGCAGACGGATTAAGCATTGTGTATAAAAAAACGACAAAAGCTGTAAAATCTCTTACTCCGGTGTGAATCACGGATCTATACGGATGTATATGATACATTTTTGGACCATGTATGTTTATAAATGTGCGTGAGTGTGGGCAATTAGAACAAAAGTGGTGAAATATGATTTTCGGGTTCCTCAAGAAGTCTGGTAATTTATCAATAATGTATCCATCTCTTTATTGATAGAATTTGTGGGAAGGGTGTATTTTTGGGCTTAAATGAAAATTTTAATTTTCTTGATACTGGCTTTATACGAAAAACGAAACCATAAGGAAAGAAAAAAGAAAAAACATCAGCGCCTTCGGCCGCCAAGTTATTATTATAGGACTGTAATAGCGACGAGTGATATTATTTCCAGAAATTCCTTATTCTCTGGCTGGCTCGAGAATAATCATTTTATTAAGTAGGTAAGTGCCCCTGTTATTGCTCCTCTTGACGTTGAGGGAGGCTATGGAACTAGGGTAGTGGAGGCAATTACAGACATTTGGTGGCTTTTAGTGTAGGTAGGTTAAAGGGGGCGTCCATAAATTACGTGAGGCGATTTTGGTGATTTATTGACCCCCTTCCCCCCTTCGTGAGATGTCATGAGATTTGGCTCGACCCCCTCCCTCCCCCCTAATCTCACGTGAGATTTTACAAATGCCATATATACAAATGCCGTATTTTACTTAACCCCAGTTTTCTCGCAATTTTACACTATTTCTTGAGAAAAAAAATTACGTCATATTTGCCGAGACCCCCCCACTGAGACCTCCCCCATGTGAGATTGGGTGAGATTCGGTTCTACCCCGAAAATAATGAATCACGCATGAATTGCGAGTGTGATAACAGATGTGTGAATGTCGCTGCATGTAGTGCGCTGAGCACAAGTCTAGTGATTGCAATGTAAGGAGGTGCCATATCTGCTAAAACAATACATCAATGAGGTAGGTATAGTGTGTGTTATTAACGTGATAGTTCAATCCCTTCCCTCCCTCTGTCCCACTCCCCTTCAGGTCGGCAACGTGCGAGCGATGCTGATATTGCAGGCATCTACAGGCTACGGGAACTGCTTAAAATCAAGCGGGCCATTATTATTTAAAAAAATACATATCTTAAAACTAAGATAGTCTGTGTCTTAAAATTAGTAAAAAAAATAAAAAATTGCAATAAAAAATAGTCGTTTAATTTTTTTATAGCAATATTTGTAAACGGAACGTATTTTTTTAAAATCGAACTCACCAGATTTCCGTTCCGAATTTAAATAGAATCCCAACTGTCACATCACATCACTTTGTTTTTTTTTTCTTTGCGATACGTTTCACTCACCAAATAAATTAAATGAGGCTTAAATTGTATTTACAATATAAATACGCACAGCGTTCCGAATCCATCGTTCTGGCTTTGTTTTGATGCGTGAGCCTGTATTTTTCTTCAAACTAACCATTATAATGAAACGTTCCTCATTACTATGTTAATAATCCTGTCCAGAAACACCCCGCAGGCCACAAGACTAGTATTTCCAAACAATCACATATATTATTTTCGAAAAAAATCCCGCGAAAATAAACGCGACGTCCTCTCCCGTCGAACGCCCGCTGAAAACTACGTACATTTTCATTTTCAGCCCTATCGCAGCATTCAACAAATCTATATGAGAAAGTACACAATACACCCTCTCTGTCTAACCGCAACGTTATCAGATCACCTGTCCTTGTCACTTGTTATCCTGTTCGCTGAAACTGGAAAGTCGGCGGACGAAAATATCGAATTATGCTCTCATTATAGTGAATTGGAACGTGTTTCTTTATTGTTTGTTTTTTTTTTCGAACGCGGCGATAACATGACGTTTGTTTTGGCGGGAAGCGTTATTAATGACTTTGACAGATTACATTACCTACCCATAAACTATAGCCCTTCAAATAAATAATTTATAAAAAGTTATGCTAGACTGGCATTACAACTCACTTTTGTGCCTAAAAGTGTTTTGTATGATCATTGTAAACTGGCTAAAAACCTTTATACATTTATACCAAGTAAGTAGGTATAGGTACTTAGGTACTTTGATTGTTTGATAAAAATCATTGACTGTATGGTCCCAATTGTCCCAAACTAAGCAACATAGATGGGGAGCCGTAGAAGGATTTTTGGATTTACTCGAGCGCGCCAGATTAAGATAAGGGAGATAGCTTACATATTGATAAGAACCTCCAACCAGTATGAGCCCTTAATATTGGTGGGTACGCTCAGGGGCACCAAAAAAAATTAGACCATCTTAAAATACTCGAACTCGTCAGATTAAGATAAGGGGGATTCATTACTAGCTAAGAAGTGTCAAAAGTGTCAATTTTGCTAATTTGATCGTCAGTCTAAGAAATGGGAGCATCTGGAAGTTTCACTTTTTAAAGCCCTCAGTTTTTTTTAATAGGACTGCGGTGGCATCAAAGCGTACCTACCACCCGCCTGATTTTAAGCAGATACCGTAGCCTATAGATGCTTACAAAATCTGGCGCGCTCGAGTATTTTTTTTTCCATTTATCATGTTGGAGCATGAAAAGTATCAATATCTGACACGCTTGAGTATTTCCATTTCATTGCTTTTTATAAAAAAAATATTGAAATTATCATGTAGACGCTTCCCCCACCGCTGAAAGTGGAAACATCTAGAACAATGTATTCTTCCTATCATCTCATCTACCGAATCTAATAGGTTTGGGCGACGCCGGAGTAAATCCACAATTAGCACGATGGGCTCCCGGTCCAACAGTAGCACTATGGGTACCGTACAATGGACTGGGGGCGATCCCAGTGACACCCAGACCAGGGCAAATTGGGCAATTTTGACGGGCCTGTTAGCGTGGTTGGCGTGATGGCGGCTTTCACGCTGCAGGTCGTAGGTTCGATTCCTACCAGGACATGCATTTGTGTGCATGAACATGTCTGTATGTCCCGAGTCTGGGTGTATATGTATATTAAGTGTGTATTTACAAATAAAAAGTAGTATATGTAGTAATATCAGTTATCTGGTTTCCATAGTACAAGCTCTGCTTAGTTTGGGATCAGGTAGCCGTGTGTACAAAATGTCCCAGGATATTATTATTATTAATTCCGTAAAGGCCGTTTCCGAAATTTGCCTCTGGCGAGGATCGAACCCGCAACTCATAGCCAGCTGCAATCACTGATCGGTAAACGACTGGAGGTTGACACGTTGACTGTCCACCCTATTTTGGGTGAAAACTCTCGTAGGTCCAGTGACCAGTCCAAAAAACGGGTCGGCGTCTTCATCAGGCGCATGCCTCGCGCGAGCACTCAGTTTTGACGTTCAAACGTTTAGACACAATGTCATAATATGAGTGCTCGGGTGAGGCATGCGCGGCATTTGGACGCACCTATCCAGTTTATTTAGGCTTGTGTATCTAAATATAATAAGAATCAAAGTCCTGACTCACTGACTGACAGACAACGCACAGCCTAAACCACTGGTCGTAGGGACTTGAAATTTGGAGGGTGTGTGTGTCTTGATGGGTAGAGGTGTACTAAGAAAGCCAAGCTGAGCCAATTCACTGCAGCTCATAAACGGGCTGGCTCGACCGGGGTAGTACCACCCTCTCACAGAATGAGTGAGAGAGCCGTAAGCCCACCCCCCCTCCCTCTCCCTCCCTCTCCCTCCATCCCACTCCCCTTCAGGTCGGCAATGTGCGAGCAATACCTTTGGTATTGTAAGCATATATAGGCTACGGTTACTGCTTAACATCAGGTGGGACGTACGCTTTTTGCCACCGCAGTCCTATAAACAAAAAAGAAAAAAAAGAAAGGATTTTTTTAAATTCAACCCCTAAGGGCGATAAATAGGGGATGAAAGTTTGTATGGAAGTTCGTCATTTTTGAAGTTAGGATGATGAAAATTCGTGTTGAGGTTTCTTTTTATAAATAAAGAAATATTAACTACAGCGTTTTTGAAAATTTTACCCCTAAGGGGGTAAAATAGGGCGGAAAAGTTTGTATGGCGGTACCGATTCCGGCTAATCTCCGAAACGGCTGGATCGATTTTGACGGGTCTTTTACTGGCAATTACGATACAGGATCGGGGATCCGGACTCCAGGATCCGAAATCCGCGATCCGGGATCCGGGTTACGAGATCCGGGATCCGGCAAACGGGATCCGGGATCCAGTAAAAACGGGAAACGGGATCCGATATACGGGGTCCGGGATCCGGGATCAGATATCGGATTTTTAAAATTTATATTCTACGCGGACGAAGTCGTGGGCAAAAGCTAGTTACATATAATGCACATACGTCACAGCTAGATTGAAAATGCATTACGTGTAATGCACGGACAGTCAACGTGTTAAGCAACGCTTGGCAAGGTCAGTCAGAGATGGGTGACCAATAAATGACATTTGAACTGAGCGTCTCCGTGCTTCGGAGGGCAAGTAAAAAGTCGGTCCCGGTCGTTGTCATCTAGGTCAGTCGTTAAGCCTTGTCGGCCTTCGGGCGGCTTGAACAACTCTGACACCAGGTACCAGAGGGCTTACCACAAACTCTTGTTGCGATTCAATTACAGGATCGTTTTAACGTTTCAGCGACTTTTTGTGCAATGACGTACCTTATTGTCATGACAATAAGAAACGTCATTGTCACGTCATTAAAACGTTCCTATAATTGAGTCGCGATAAGAGGTCGTGGTAAGCCCCCAGGGAACCATACGATAAGAAGAAGTATAAAGAGATTTATTTTATTGGCCTCCTTATGTATTAACTGACCAATATTTTTTTTTTTTTTATAGGACTGCGGTGGCAAAAAAGCGTACGGCCCGCCTGATGTTAAGCAGTTACCGTAGCCTATAGATGCTTACAGTACCAAAGGCATTGCTCGCACATAATCCTGACCTTTGGTTATCATAAATCACAATACATTTCGAGGTCATGTACTCTAGTTAGTAAATAATAAAATTAAATATAGCATCCTATTGTTAGTGCCGTGTTACAAAATAATAGCGTTTCCTCTTGACGTAAGTTTGTACTGGTGGTAGTCAAGCTGTAGCCAAGTGACTGCAGCTCATATACGGGCTGCCTCGACGTGATAATACCACCCTCTCACAGAAGATCGGCGTAAAGTACCTAGCAATTACAGCTGCGACTCGTACGATGACAGAACCGGAAACCCAACTCCCCTCTCCCCCACTTCCCCTCCCTCTGTCGCACTCCCCTTCAGGTCGGAAAAGTGCGAGCGATGATTGGTATTGCAAGCATCTATAGGCTACGGTAACTGCTTAACATCAGGCGGGCCGTACGCTTTTTGGCCACCTTCATGATCTGATTGCAGTGGCTAATTAGTGGCCAATTTACACCTAGTTTTATTTTACCTATAATAGGTACTTTTGTGTACTTTTGGTCATTAGAACTACTCCACCAAGCCAATTAGACACTCGGATGGAATGCGCTTCCCCGCCCGCATACCGCCCGCACACCCGCCACCGCCTGCGGGGAAGCCTCCGGTACCCCGCCATCGCCTTGTTGTGAGGGTGACGTCACATTGGACAGGTCTCTATTTGGCTTGGTGGAGTATCATCACTTCACTATCACTACATAGTTTAAAACAAAGTCGCTTCCCGCTGTCTGTCTGTCTATCCCTATGTATGCTTAGATCTTTAAAACTACGCTACGGATTTTGATGCGGTTTTTTGATATATAAGAGCACAGAGTAAAGACTAAAGAAAGAGGTGCCCTTATTAGATATTTGTATGAAACAAAACGTGGTCATTGTTTTTCATTTTCATTTTACTATTTACCGGTAAATAGTTGTACTACTCGCTTCGTTTTATATCGATGTTAGTACTAGGCCGACACCTCGGCCGAGTTGCTTAGGGCCAGTCCCCTTAGTAACTGGTCCATGGATAAGAGTGATTCAAGAGGAAGGTTTATGTGTATAATATATGCATAATATTAGTAGAGAAACACCGACATCCACGCGGGCGAAGCCGCGGGCATCAGCTAGTATTACATAATACCCGGAGTCTGTTCCCCGCCACTGCTTCTAAATCCAGTTTCCCCCAAAAATGTGGACCAGTTTATAATTATAATTCAATATAATTGTATTTCGCGTGATACCAAATGGTTTGTTTACAGAACAGCGCGCGCGCCGGCACAATCCGGCGGCTCGGTGTTGCTAGCTTAATCTTGAATATTACCCGTTAATATTTAAAAATTTCCCCCATTTGAATCACTTCTTAAATATTTTCCGTGTGAAGCTAGGTTGGTGTACTTACCATTAGTCTGACTCTCTGGGCCTCGAGGCCGAAAACAATTAATCATTGAGAAACTGCTGGTCTCCAATATTATCCTCGTGAATTCTTCATGTTAAATTCAGAATTTATTAAATTAAAGAATATCCACACATCCGTGATATCCACACATATCAGGGCCGTGCCCGGGAAAATATAGGTCGGTGTGAACATTTTATATGAACTCTGAGCTCAGTCCGTCCACGTCCTGGGCACGGCCCCGGCTATGTGTGGATAGACCATTATCGCGATACAGATACGCACCTACTGTACACACTCACTCTTTCCAACGTAGCGCTTCTTGGTGATAAAAAAAGTCTGACCGCCCGCACTCCCGAAAACGTGGGAGATGTCCATAACCTGGCAACACTGGGTTGTTTTATTAGCAACGTGTTGCGATATACACGGCGCAGACGCCGACAATGATAACTAACATGCTCTGCGTACGGCTTCAATGGACGCGATAAATCAACCAGCTGAGCGGCTGATCTTTCCTGAAGGCTTCAGGAACGGATACAAGAGAAGGGCGGGGGAGAGGGAGGATGGGGGATGGGCAAAATATAGCCCCTTGAGTCAAGACCGTATTTAAAAAAATGGTACTATAGTAGATTTTTTTATGTTTTAAAGTAGTCATAGACTCATCTCGACATCACTAATCGAAACTAATCTGGGGAGCTCATCGGGGGACCTCACAGATTGGATAGATGTTTGGGGAGCTATTACAAAAAAAACAATCGATTCGTTCGGGCTTCGAATTTTGAATTTTGACACATTTCCATTCTAAACTGTAGTGTCAAAATCACGAACGAACGAAAGGTCCCGGGTCCGGGTTCGTAATGACGTAATGGCCCCAGAATCGTTCAGCACATGTTATTAAGCGTATGTGAATCGGAAACGTTTGTACACGAAATACTATGGGCTTCTTTGTCAAAAGGAAAGAAGATTTTCCAGCCAGATGGGTGGCACCCGGGCGGGGATAGCCGCTATGTCCCAATGGGTGTTGTCGGGGTGATCTACATATTATGATATACCCCGTGCCGCGATGTGGCCCATGAATCTTGCTATCGTGTTTCAGGATTTCTATGCAGAATCACATGTTGTAGTGTAGCATGCAGTCAGCGCCATCTGTCGGTGGCGTCGTGAATATATAGTATGTAGCGAGATGTGAGGTCTCTACACAGGGCACATTATTATTCGTAAAATAGAGTAGACCCCCAAAAGGCACTGTTAGCTTTTTTATGATTACATCACCTGCTAACGCAGTTATTAATCGCTTTACGATACGCTACAAATGCTATAGCACATTTCGTTCAAAAGCGCTTTCCGCTGGAGACAGCTGCTGACTTGTTCATATAACCATACGGCTCAGGGATGGACTCAATTTATTTTTCGAGTACCCATCTACTGACGGCGATGCTAACGGTGTCTTCATGATGCAAACTTTACCCGCAATCCAGCACCGTGCTACAATGTGCAGTAAGTATAGTGTGAGATCCACCTTAACTTGTCGAAACGAACATATTAGTTTTCGCGCGTCAACAGTATGGTGCCAAACTAAGCAACGTTTATACTATGGCTACCATACAATGAACTGGGGATTTCATTAGTTCTGGCATGCCAAAAGTTTAATTCGAAAAATCTAGAGTCCGTCCCTGTCCCGCGTGCTCTTTACGACTTAATGACGTATTAAAGATGGCCGCCATAGGTTTGTGTAGGTAGGTCATTAGGACGATTTACGAGGGCCGTTGCGAACAATTTATTGAACGGGGCTTAATAAAACACGCTTATTTTCATTGCCGTCGGTTTCTGGTGATTGTAGATCATACAATGTCATCGAGAACGGACGAGAACGAGAACAAGAATCCACTCTTGCATCGAGAATCGCAAGAAAAAAACATTCGGTTAAAAAAGTAGCGGATTTTGACAATTTTCGACTAGAAAATTCACCTAAGTACCTAACATAGGACCTGAAAATTATTAGTGCACTTGAAATCACTGAAATAGAATAGTTAGGTAGCTAGACATTAGATGTACATACCCACCTATCTACTTAGTTACGTTCAATACTTAAAAAATAAAGTGTAGGATAAGTACCTACCTACTTACTTACTTACTTACTAAGTAGGTGGTCTAGTAAATAAAATAATAAATCGCCATTAAATTAAATAGTTAAGTTAGGTAGTAGTTAGGTAGGTACCTACCTACTTAAGTTATTTTTTAATGAATTGAGTAATATAAATAAATGAAATAATTGTTAGTACAAAACTCAAACAACAGAACTATAACTAGGTATGTTATCAGCTAGTTTGTTACAAATGAGATAAATAAACCTATTCTAAGATGAACGCCCTTGACTGGCTGGTCTGATAACACTGTTATCACGCAATATGTTCATATTTACATTAATACCTATTAGAACGAGATAAGAAATTATTGTCTTAATGAAACATGCGGCCCTCACTGTTTTTTTTTATGCAGCCCTATTGATTTGTAGCGTTCCAGATAGAAACGAAGGTATATTTTGAGAATTTTAATTCTCTCTCTCACTTCATCTCATGTGGTTTGTGTGTTGTTATCCCGCTGTCATAATTATTTTGAAGGATTTGGATTAAGATTTTTGATTGACATAAAAAAACGCGGTAACAGAATAGTTAGTACTTTTTGTTTTTTTAAAATAATTCTATTTAACGAAAATTTCCTTAGTTTACCTGCTATAGTATAAATTAAAATAATATATTACGCAGGCTAAATACATTTTCTGCTCAGTGTTTCGTTTGTAACTTCAGTTCAGTGTCCGATCGTTAAGCATTCAATGATATTCTGTTTAGTAAAATGTCGAGGGTTAAATTAAATTTAATAGCTGCTGCGTGTGAAAACATGGGTATTGGAGCAAATGGAGCCTTGCCATGGAGGCTGAAGTAAGTGATATTAATAATTAAATACATTAATTATTCATATTTAGTGAGAAACATCCATCCGATTACTACTGATATGAAAATATAATTCAATAACCGGTTTATCATGTCAAGGTTGACCTAAGTTGAAACGCGATCTCTACTGAGAACTGGTAAATAATTCAGGGGGCTTGTCATTTTAAAGTTCAAAAAAAATATTTTCTATTGAGATGATTTTTCTTATGAAGTACTTATTGTATTCTAATATCTATTTATTAATTTATTTTATTCTAATATCTATGTGACGGCCCCGTTGGCGTGGTTGGTTTAGATTCCACCTTACACGCTGCAGGTCGTAGGTTCGATTCCTACCCGGGACATGCATTTGTGTGCATGAACATGTCCGCATGTCCCGAGTCTGGTAATTATGTAAGAATATTAAGCAGAGTTGCAAAAAAACAGCAAAATTTTGAATCAAAACTGTTTAAAACATATTTAAATCATTGTTTAAAACATTGATTTAAAACAGGAGGAGAAAAAAAAACACTGTTTTTAATGTTTAAAACATGTTATAAACATGGTGTGTAAATCAAGATGATTTTTTCGTAACAACCCTGATATTAAGTATGTATTTACAAACAAAAAGTAGTATATGTAGTTATATCAGTTAAGTACAAGCTCTGCTTAGTTTAGGATCAGGTAGCCGTGTGTAAAAGAATGTCCCAGGATATTTATTTATTTACAGGAAAGAGATGGCATACTTTACGACAATGACATCCAAAGTGAAGGATGAGAGCAAGGTGAATGCCGTGATCATGGGGAGAAGAACCTGGGACTGCATACCGGACAAGTACCGACCGCTGCACGATAGAGTCAACATCGTCTTGACGCATCACACTGAAAGTCTTAAGGAGAATGTATGTTTTAACTTGCAATCCCCCACTTACCTATACCTAACCCCCTTTTTTAACATTAGAAAACCCTTTCCATTTTCAAAAACACCGAACTGTAGTTTTTATTTGTAAATAGTAGTCTTAGTAATATTTTTCAAGGCTCTAGCTTCTACCCCATACAAACTTTCACCCCTAATTTTACCCCCTTAGATTAGACTTTCCAAAATCCTTCCTATGCTCTTTTACACCATAATATAAACGGTACCTACTGTTAAAATTTCATCATTCTACCACTAACAGTTTGGGTTGTACACGTCTTGACCAAAGACAGATGGTCAACACGTTGATCCTATAATGGTTCTACTTTTTACTTTTGATATGTATGTCTATGGTATCATAGCTACTAAACAGATGAACTGATAGTGTCTAGTCCGTCCTCAGCGTTGCCTTATGGCATACATATAAGGCATCATCGAGGCTTGTGCGGTTAACATGGTTTCTTCGTTATTAAAGGTTTCCTTTTGATATGTATGTCTATCTATGGTATGATAGCTACTAAACAGATGAACAGATATTAATATGATTCCTTCTTTTAAAGGTTCCCGAAGGCGTGGTTGTGGTACCAGGGCTGGATGAAGCCATCAACTACATTAACAGCCGACCAGACATAGAAGCCAGCTGGGTTATTGGAGGCTCTTCAATATATAGGGTAAATCATCAAACATAATTAAAAAGTAAAATTGTTGGAAAGAAACGGAAGAATAGGTACATTGGAATTAAGGATATATTGATAACAAGCTTTTGCCCGCGTTAACCTTAAAATCCCAGAGGAATCTGATATTTTTCAGAGACAAAAAGTTGTCTATGTTCTGCTCCAAGGTCCTGGCTATCTGCATACCAAAATTAATCAAAATTGGTTTAGCGGTTTAGTTGTGAAAGCGTAAAAGACAGACAGAGTTACTTTTGCATTTAGAATATTAGTATAGATAGGGAATTCAAACATAGTAGTTTGTTTTGGCAAACTAACAGGGGGCCAAGTCCCTTAAGAGCTTATTACACTTGGCTAAATTTAGAAGCCTAGATTCAGAAGCTTCTAAATATTTAAACCATTCTAGCTTCTAAATGCGATTACACTTGCCTAAAATCAGTAACGACTAAATTAAGTAGCCTAAATTTAGTTAAGTGTAATAACCCCTTTAGCCATTGTGGCGCCACTATAGCGATTTGCTATAGTGATCAACGCTCTGATTAGTTGGTTGATTCTGACCGACCTCCGTTTAAACCAGTGACGTGTTTAGGAAGACTCCGCGCATGCCAAGAAATATAGCTCCTTGAATGCGGCCATCTCAATATTGTAATGTGAGTAACTATTTGCGTCAACGCACACAAGCATGAGTAAATAGTGTGGTCAACTTCTAAACTTTTACCCCATGAATCAAAGACTACCAAACTTAAGTGGAGATGGGCAGGCAATAGAATAGAATGGATCCTGACAAGTGGGCTAAAATTTCAAGCGAGTGGGTTCCGGAAGATGTAAAACGGCGTTGCGGCAGGCCTAGAAAGAGATGGTGCGATGATCTTGACGCCTTAGAGAAGGACTGACAAAGAGTCGTTGAGGACAGAGATAGGTGGAGGAGGATGGGAGAGACCTATGCCCAGCAGTGGGACGAAATAGGTAAATAAAACATGGGAAACTTTTTTTTATACAGTCTACTAGTAAGTACTTAGTTGCTGTTTTGATGTAAGTAGCTTATAAAATACATAAGTGAACAGTCAAATGTAATGTATATGAAGGTAGAGATAAAAATGTACGCCCCTCCACTAAACCTGATTATTTAAATGTGGGAAAATAAATATTTTCATATACAGTCATTCACCATTTGACATTTATTTGACTGTTCACTTATGTATTTTATAAGCTACTTACATCAAAACAGCAACTAAGTACTTACTAGTAGACTGTATATAAAAAAAGTTTCCCATGTTTTATTTACCTATTTCGCCCCACTGCTGGGCATAGGTCTCTCCCATCCTCCTCCACCTATCTCTGTCCTCAACGACCCCTTCACCCGCGCAAATTGTCACGCGTTGTTTCATAGGTAAATCTAATAAGACGTTGACATTGGCAGAATCACATTGGGTCCGAATGGAAAGAGGCCATTAATTAAAAAATAAAAGTTTTTAAAAAAGAACAACTCTTCCCTCTATGTTCTCTATGATACCTACCACAAAAAAAAATTTTGGGTTCCTTTGACTGAATCACTCGTTACCAAATAATTTTTAAAGCTAATAACCAGCTGAAACAACCGAACGAAAATATTTATACCATGCGATTATTTTTTATGGCAGGGTGAATACATCATCTTCAGCATTTAGTAAGGTGCCTTGCAAAATATCTATTTATAAATTACGACCTTATATAAAAATAATTATTTATTTGCAGAAAAATAAAAATCGCAACCTTGGGGCAATTAAGTTTTATTACGCGGTATCACTGAACGGTGTAATGTATATTCTTTGACATTTTAATTGTTGGTGTTATTTTTCGTTGAAATTAGGATATTATGCAATACTTACTGATGGTATGTGATCCCAGTGCCTTTCTTATTGTTTGATTGATTGTTTCTGCATAATTTTACGGCGCAGGCCGGCATTTTACTATCTAAATATAATTAAAGAAAAATGTCAACACGGCAGCTCAGTGTGACAGAGTGGTTGCTACGAGATTACGTCAAGTTGGACTCGTATGCTCATTTATATGAGCATTATTCGTTGCCGCATTTTACAACTACACCGAATCCATCTAGCCAATATATATCTATGGTTTAAACTATAAAAAAAGCAGATATTCCGATTGGTTGAATGTCAAGTTGACATTATTGTTGGCATAACTTGAAGACCGCTTGGCGCAGTGGTGCGAGCGTAGTCCGCGCAGCCCACGGCATCGGGTGGTTGCGGGTTCGATTCCCGCCAGACATTTCCATAAAAAATACTTTTTTTTTCTTCCAGGCTACAATGAACCATCCGAACTGCGGTAAAATCTACCTCACAGAGATCGAGAAGTCTTTCGACTGTGACACCTTCTTCCCGAGTATAGACAAGCAGCAATTCCACCTGGTGGACGAGGAGGGGGTACCCGGGGGGAGGCAGGTGGAGGGGGACATCAGCTATTACTACCGGGTGTATAAGAAACTATGATTAATGTTGCTATGTAAAATAAATATTATTATTTTTAATTCATGACTTTGTCCTTTAGCTAGAGGGTGCCATATTCAATTCCATATGACATCGCTTAGGCCGTGGTCTCCTATCAAATGCCATCGGCCGCTTACAGCGTCACGCGTACGCCGCGTCACAATTATTTTTTTTTTTTTTTTATAGGACTGCGGTGGCATAAAAGCGTACGGCCCGCCTGATGTTAAGCAGTTACCGTAGCCTATAGATGCTTACAATACCAAAGGTATTGCTCGCACATTGCCGACCTGAAGGGGAGTGGGATGGAGGGAGGGGGAGGGGGGGTGGGCTTACGGCTCTCTCACTCATCGTACGAAACGCAGCTGTAATAGCTGCTTTATGCCGATCTTCTGTGAGAGGGTGGTACTACTACTACAATTTTACTATAGTGACGTCGGCGTGTGAAGGAGACCACAAAAGTACATTTCTATAGTAAGCATTGTGACGCGGCGTACGCGTGACGCTGTAAGCGGCCGATGGCATTTAATAGGAGACCACGGCCTAAGGGCCTCCGCTACGTTAAGCGTGCGCACGCGGCGGGTGCCCGTTGCCGTTTGCCCGTACTGAAAGATAGTTTGAGAGCGCTGAGGGCCTACTCTTTTACAAACGAAAACGAAATTTCGGACGAAGTTCGCGTATTTCCTACTACGTTTCTCATTGATTCCGACATTTCTTACGAACGAAAATTTTTTGACGTCTCGTATCTAAACGTCAATCAATTTTCGTTCGTAAGAAATGTCGGAATCAATGAGAAATGTAGTAGGAAATACGCGAATTTCGTTTTCGTTTGTAAAAGAGTAGGGCCTCTGGGGCGGACGCGTGCGACAGCTTTGTAGGTACACGAGCGGGCGGCCGCTCCGTGCACCCGCCGCGTGCGCACGCGCAACGTAGCGAACGCCCTAAACTAGTCGCGTGCTACTAATTACTAACCAGTTTGGAGGATGTTGTCTTGCCGTACGCTTACTTAGCTTTGTTGAACTATGTCGCTGCGGTAATGGATCGGTCATGCTCACTCTAATGTCCTTGCTTGCGGTGGCTCTGTGGAGCGGGTCACCCTCTTCCCTCTAAAATGGTTGAGGAGGGTGATGCCGCTGCTCAAGTCATGCTCGGGTTCCGGGCGCTGCTTGCGGGGACTGGTCCGCCCATTTTCCACTTGACACCGTTGTTCCAAAACTTTTACAGACAAGACCTAAGCACGGAAGGCATCACACCAAAACAATCGTTCTAAATATTCACCTTTTGGTTTGACAGTTAAGTGGGAGTAGGCATGCACAGCTTTCTAGGCTAGTTTTTATTAATTTTTATTTAAATACCTTATTTTCTTTTTTACTCACACTGTGTTAATGCATGCCTGCTCACATAGCGTTACTGTTTGAAAATGTATACAATTATTCTTTTGAAAAGAGTAACCATTGAGTTTCTTGCCGGCTCTTCTCAATGGAAGCAACATTACAAACCGGTGGTAACGCTAAAATATTGTTTATATTGACTATTTATAAATGCTCTAATGAGCTTACATGAATAAAAACCTTTTGACTTTGACTTGACTTTGACTTTGTTTCTTTTACTATTGCTATTACTTAATACTATTGCTATTTCTAGCAACTCGTTTGTAATTTATGTCAGTAACCAGTTTCTTTTGAGTAGCGCTAGGAATGGTTTAAAAGATTATGGTCTGTCAATAAAACAAACGTCTGGTTATTATTAACTTTATTGTTTACTCAATACAATAAACTTACAGTTTAAAACTACATATAACTTGTCCCAAAGGTTACAACGAAAGATTTCAAGTAAATACTGAAATGGACAGTGTTAGTCCTAAGTAATGAGGGAATGTGGACCTTATTCTCTTCGGATAAAGGTGCAATTAATGGACAAGTTTTTATGAGGCATTTTGCAGCAATTTTTTTTTTTCAAAAATAATGATTTTCGAAATTTAAATTTGAAGTTCTAATTTGACCTCATGAGGTGTTATTTTGAAATTAGAAGAAAATAAAGCCCATAGACTGTATAGTTTCTTTTTTTTTCAGGATAATATTCAATTATAATTAATACTAAATTAACATAAACCACTTATATGCTAGATCTATGATTAATTCTAAGATACAAAGCGCGTTAAGTGTTCTTAGTCTCACTCTAAAAAAACTTAGCGAGCAAAAAAATGATTCTAATGAAAAAATATTTCGAACTGCTGTGTACTTATACAAGGAATAAGTTTATACTACTGTTAGCTGATTAGGTGTTAAAAACTTTCGTGAAAATTAACGTGAAATCCGAAATATTTTTACAAATCCTTTTAATTATTTTTTTTTACTTTTTGTTAGTTTTTTTGTTTTTTTTTTGCTCTACCCCGGAGTGGGTGGATAATGATTAAACACGACGACATACGTACTTTATAACATTACAGATAATATAATCGTAATAATAAAGAAAAAAAATATATTAAGAAAAATACATTTCTACTAACATCAGTTTTGTAAAAACTAATACCTATAGTGGCGACAATGTAAGCATTATTTTCAAAGCTGAAATTGTAGAAATAATAGTCATATCTTAATTCGAATCCCCTTAGAATCCTTACTTACTAATACGAAATATGTATTTTAAAACATGCTGTTGCCAATTTTCGTCAAGAATGTAAATTTGCTCTTACTATCTTTAAATCAAGTCAGGGCGCTTGACTTCATGAGGTCGAAAGGGACTCGTATTATTACAATAATTAATACACTTAACATCTATACTACGGAGACTTGTCGACGCTTCCACTAAGCCCATGGTGTTAAAGTTTTAAGAAAACGTGCAACTTCAAATACTGTTTATTATAATAACGATAGCTAAATGATGATAAGCTCGGAACAAGATGGCGAGTGAAGTCGGTATTTTTCTCTAAACGGTGTTTTTTTTTTGAGCCACTGCCACTAAAGGTCCTAGCCCTCTATTGGTACCTAAGGCCAACTAAGGAGTCCAGGTCAGTGAATTCATGATTTTACCCTTCCCAGAAAAAAAATACCCTAACATTACCCTGCTGAAAAAAATCCCTAACTTTACCCTCCCTTGAAAATGACCCTAACTTTACCCTCCCTATTAACATGCCCCTAATTTTACCCTCCCTTGAAAAATGACCCTAATTTTACCCTCTCTAAAAATAACCCTAACTTTACCCTCCCTATTAAAATGCCCCTAATTTTACCCTCCCTTGAAAATGACCCTAACTTTACCCTCCCTTGAAAAATGACCCTAACTTTACCCTCCCTTGAAAATGACCCTAACTTTACCCTCCCTTGAAAATGACCCTAACTTTACTCTCCTCAAAAATGACCCTAACTTTGCCTCCCGAAAAATATTGACCTTGACTTACCCTCAATTTCTATCGAATCCCGACTTCACTGAATCTGTCCAAGGTGCTCTACTGCATGTTATAATGCAAGAACATGTACTCTGGGTTGTTAGCGTGGTGCGGCACGAGGGGGGATGTGGGGGCGAGCAGTTGGAAGCCCATGAACATGAAGGTGCGCAGGATTGTCGCGCGGTCCGGCACGCTCTTCAGCACGCAGACGATGCAGCTGGAACGAGACAGCAAATATATAAATACCGTCTCATGTTTCTGACCTTAGTATAATGGCAGCTACACACGTAACGATTTACTTGCGAAAGTTTTGATCTTCACAAGTACTATAACGTGGAGGTATTGGAAGATGATGGCTTTGTATCGTTATTTTTTTACCTATTTCATCTGCTTAAGACTAACAAGTCTTAATTAAAAAAAAAAAAATGCGTAATACTTATCTCCCAATACACGTTACAATATACTTGTGCGAGTCTAAACTTTCGCAAGTAATTCGTACCGTGTGTATCCGACTTTAGTGATTTTACGTTGCTACCATTACTATATTTTTTTAAGATTTAGGTGGAATACAAGCGTACGGCTCGCCTAATGTTAAGCAGTTACCGTAGCCTATAGATGCTTGCAATACCAAAGGCATCGCTGCACGTAGCCCGCCCGAAGGGAAGTGGATTAGGCTTCCGGCTCTCACTCATCGTACGAAACGCAGTAATAGCTACTTTACGCCGATCTTCCGTGAATGAGTAGTACTACCGCGGTCGAGCCAGCCCATATATGAGCTCAATTGGCTACAGCTTATCTCTACCACCAATAAAAAGCAGCAGAGCAGCTGAGTCGATCCCCTGAATAGTCCAGCAGCATGAAGCTCTTACTGCCATACTGCGCACAAAATTTTACTGCCATACTGCGCAGTAAATTTTACTGCCATACTGCGCAGTAAATTTTACTGGCATACTGCGCAGTATATTTTAATGGCATACTGCGCAGTAAATTTTACTGCTACTACACCACCGCGCCAACTAGGCGCCTGTCAAATGTGACGTCACCCGCACAAGGCGGTGGCGGGGAAGCCGCATTCCACCCAAGCGCCTAGTTGGCTTGGTAGTACCACGCTAGTTGATACTGACTTGTTGCAGCCGAGCCGCTCCTCTGCGAAGTCTAGCAGCAGCATGAAGCTCTCCTTGCTGCCCGACTGCAGCACGCCCGGCATGCGCAGGTACATCGTACTGCCATGCACCACCTGACAACAAACATATTAATTTATTATTTCTTCTTATCGTATGGTTCCCTGGTACCTGGTGTCAGAGTTGTTCAAGCTGTAGTAACTGGAATACCATGACCTCGAAATGTATTGTGATTTATGATAACCAAAGGTCAAGATTATATTGGTCAGTTAATACCATGGGCCAATTACTAAGGGGACTGGCCCTAAGCAACTCGGCCGAGTGGTCGGCCTAGTACTAACATCGACATAAAACGAAGCGAGTAGTTCAACTATTTACCGGTAGATAGAACAATGAAAATGAAAAAACAATGACCACGTTTTTTTTTCATACATATATATAATAAGGGCACCTCTTTCTTTAGTCTTTACTCTGTGGTTAATACATAAGGAGGGTAAGAAAATAAATCTCTTTATACTTCTTCTTATCCTATGGTTCCCTGGTACCTGGTGTCAGAGTTGTTCATGATGTAGTAACTAGAATACCATGACCTCGAAATGTATTGTGATTTATGATAACCAAAGGTCAAGATTATATTGGTCAGTTAATACATAAGGAGGGTAATAAAATAAATCTCTTTATACTTCTTTTTATCGTATGGTTTCCTGGTACCTGGTGTCAGTTGTTCAAGCCACCCGAAGGCCTCCGGAGGCTTAACGACTGCTACCTAAATGACAACAACCGGGACCGACTTTTTACGTGCCCTCCGAAGCACGGAGACGCTCAGTTCAAATGCCGCTAAATGGTCACCCATCTGTCTGACCTTGCCAAGCATTGCTTAACCTATCGTTAACCGATCAGTGATTGCAGCTGGCTATTTTACTAGTAGGGGTCGTATTTTAATTGTCGTAATGTCGTCACCACTCCGTAGAATGTTTGACATAAACTTATGTTAAGTTTTGTTGAGATTTTTGTTTTTATTGTTTTTTGTTGACAATAAAATTGGCATCAGTTTAAATTACTATTTAAATTCAGAATTCTGTAACCAAAACATTTCTGTTTACCTAATAGTACATTACTGCCGCGGTCTCTAATGAGTGTGTTGTTGACCGCGTTGTTGATAGCCGAAACGTTGCAACCCTTGATGGACAAGCTAAAATAAAGGCCGAGACCAAAGGTCGAGGCCTTTATGGCGCGGCCAGCAAGGGTAGCTATGATGACCAAGCTTGAAGGCCATGAGCGTAGCGAAGCTTAGCTTGAGGCCATTATAGCGTGGTCAGCAGTACACTCATTAGAGACCAAGGCTTGTATAGTGCTCTACTCAAAAATGCGATGCGATTAGTTTAAACAAAACTAGCTAAGTGGGTATAAAAATTAATACAATTATATTAATATTTTACTAACTATATCTATAGTTGTGTATTTTCTCTGTTTACGTTTCCATGGCAACGGCACGACCAACTCGTTTTTAACTTTCAATCAGTTTTTTTACGAACCATAAACATACCTGTTTGTTACGTTTCCATGGCAACGGTCAAATAACAAATATAATGACGATAATACCGGTTAATAATACATTGTATGTCTAGTAAGTAGCTCGTGCAGTACGACAAATCCGATTTTGCTCGAAGAAGGTTTGTGAAATAATGACATTATAAACTTTTTGGAGTAAAGTATAAAAGCATGTTGTGATTTCAGAATTCAATTGCAAAACACACTGCTTATCGCAGAACATAACGCGCGCTATGTCGTTATCGGTTACATATGCGTTTTAATAACTGTTGCGAGTGCAACGACCAAGCTTGATAACCTTCGCGAGTGCATTATGCGCTTACTTGTGTTAACACAATATGTAATCGTATGTAATCTACAGGGTGGTGACGACATTACGACAATAAATTTAAACACGATCCCTACTAGTAATACTATGTCCATTGGCGCGCATGCCTCACCCGAGCACTCATATTATGACATTACGTCTATGCGTTGCCGCCAATGGCGGCGTCTTCATCAGGCGCATGCCTCGCGCGAGCACTCACTTTTGACGTCGGAACGCATAGACGTAATGTCATAATATGAGTGCTCGGGTGAGGCATGCGCGCCATATGGACACATCTATTAATCACAATACTTTAAAATTGTCAAATTAGGTTTACATAAAATTGTAAAATTTAAATTTTCACAAAAATTAAATGCGATAATAATCCAAACGTGACACTACATCCTTTATAATTATCTACTGACCTCATCGACTGGCCTGTAGGTACAAGGGTGGCAAAATCGCTTCGGTGTCGGTGTATTTGGCGGTGCATTTGTAGACGTAAAGTTAAAATGGTAGAAGTAAAAAAGCCATCCGTGGCCTATACCTTTGAATATATTTTGATTTTCTTCTATGAACGAACTACTGACGTGATACCCAGTATGTGGTTTCAGTTATTGTCGTTATGTCGTCACCACTCTGTATATTATGGTAGCGACACACGAGCTGAACAAGCGAATATTTAAACATTTTTAGCCGGGCACCCCCGTTAGCTTAACATATAGAAATTATCAAAATAAATATGAATTATCGGATAATTATTTATTTTTAGTTTTTTGGGTTCCGTACCCAAACGGTGCCAACGAGACCCTATTACTAAGCCTACGCTGTCCGTCTGTCTGTCTGTCCGCGGGCTGTATCTCACGAACCGTAATAGGTAGAGAGTTGAAATTTTCACAGAATGTGTATTTCTGTTGCCGCTACAACAACAAGTGTAGGTCCTTTGGGGCAAAATGGCATATGACCACGGACCACGGCTATCCTCTAGATGCGAATATTTTCTTGTTTCATACTTTTTAGAGCGCGATTTTTCAGTAGTCGGGTTTTAGTTTTTAAACTTACTTTTTATTTAATTATTTTGGAGTTATAGGTAACAATATACATATATATTTTTGAAATGTGCTCACCAAGCTCTTTCATTTAATACCCCACACAGTTTCATTAAAAAAATTTTTTTTTTTAGTTCATGACATTATTTCCTCTAGAGGGCGCCATATGCAATTTTATGTGACGTCACATAGCCTATAACCAGCGCGCCATTAAGCCGCTTCTAACGATACCTCATTTGTTAAATTACGACAAGTAGTTTGGAAGTTAGGTGGGAACAGATGCACATACATACATACATACCGGTCAAAATCATAACCCTCCGCCGTAGTCGGGTAAAAATAAAAAAAAGTTTGAAAATAAAGGGGGTCCCCATACAAAAAACTTAATATTTTTAACTTATTTGTCTTATGGTCGGTTTCCATACAAAAGACTTCAACGTGTGACTCTAAATATCAGCATTTTGGGGATGTTTGTTTATATTCTACGGTGGTACGTAACACTTTATGTGCGAGTCCGACACGCAATTGGACGGTTTAGAGTACTAAGTTCGCGTAGGTATGACAAGGGGCCCTACCACCACCTCTTATAGCAGTATTGTTTTAACGTTTCAGCGACGTTTTGTGCAATGACGTACCTTATTGTCATGACAATAAGAAACGTCACTGCACAAAAAGTAGCTGAAACGTTAGAACAATACTGCTATATGAGGTGGTGGTAAGCCCTCAGGGGGCTTACCACCGCCTCTTATAGCAGTTTTGTTTTAACGTTTCAGCGTTGTCTATCGTTATATTGTCATGACAATAAGGTACGTCATTGCACAAATGGCCGCTGAAACTTTAAAACAAAACTGCTATAAGAGGTGGTGGTAAGCCCCCTGGTCTATAATATACAACGTCATTGGTTAAACCCGGTGCTAAAAAGTAGATAATTGTATAGATACTCACAGCTTCCCAACGATTGAGCGTGTTCTCTGTGAGGAATATCTTGAAGTCAATCTTAACGGGCTGCCGGTCCTTGCGCTCCAGAATCTTACGAATCACCTGTCGATCACAAAATCATACATTTGAGAACGATAAGCACTCATGATTGAAACCAACAAACATGTAAACATGCATCTGTGGTGTTTGGTGTGTTGAGGTGTGTGTGTTGTGTCTATGTGTGCTCGGAACAGACATGGAGAGGCTAGTCAACGCATATTCATTAGGCGTGTCTACAACATGCACATGCCGCGCGAGGCTGCTCACCCACGTGCCTCGCGAAGCACGAAGTTTGCCTCAGTCGCATGCCGCGCGAGGCAAATGGCGAGGCAACTGACACTCTAGTCAGGGAAGGGTATACCCGATCAATCAGTTTGACACGTTTGACATCGGTCTGTCTCACGACTGCCAAACTAGGCGAGGCAAATCTGAGTGCTCAGGTGAGGCAGGGCGCGCATTTGCCTCACGTGAGGCAAGTTAAACTACGCGAGGCAAATTTTCCTCGCGCGGCATGTGAGACTTCTGGACGTAGCTATTAGATAGTATGAAAACCGAGCGTGCCATCTTTTTTATACCTTATGATGACGTCACCCCAGCCATTTAGTGATTTGCTCAACGTAAACAGAATTGGTTCAATCGCTAAGCGTCAGTGAGTTAACAGAATGACGACTAAATCGATTCGATGACAGAGGAATGAGAGTACAAAAGTAATAAGCGCGTCAAGTTTACACTACATTGCAAACTTTCGGGCACGCTCGGTCGGACAGTTTGCGTGGTCTAGCCTCTCCATGTCTGTGGTGCTCGGGTTATTGATGTAATAATAATAATAATAATATCCTGGGACATTTTTGTACACACGGTTACCCGATCCCAAACTAAGCAGAGCTTGTACTATGGAAACCAGATAACTGATATTACTACATATACTACTTTTTTATTTGTAAATACATACTTAATATACATATACACCCAGACTCCGGACATACAGACATGTTCATGCACACAAATGCATGTCTCGGGTAGGAATCGAACCTACGACCTGCAGCGTGAAAGGCGCCTCCGCGCCTACCACGCTAACGGGCCCGTCGAACACATGTGGACGGGACGACAGCACCGCTTACTTAGTTTAGACTATAGACGGTGGGCGTCTTATATGGGTTTGTCTGCTTGCGTGTTCGGACGTGTGTCAGTCATGAAACAGTTTATTATTATGTGTGTTAAGGTGTTTTTGAGCATGTCATTTGAGTGTGTCAAAGTCAGTAACTTAAAAGACACTCAAACTTGATATTTTTTTGTGAAGTGTGTGTGTACATGTGTGTGTGTGTGTGTGTCATGGTGGGTGTGTGTGTACTGACCGGCTCCTGTTGCTGGTTGGGTGGTGCGAGGGAGAGCCGGTCTCGGTGGCGAGGCTCTCGGCGCTGCTGGCGAGCGAGCTTGCACTGGCCCATAGCAGAGCGCTCAACAAGTATGTGTGTGTGTGTCAGTGTGTGTGTGTGTGTGTGTGTGTGTGTGTGTGTGTGTGTGTGTGTGTGTGTGTGTGTGTGTGTGTGTGTGTATGTGTGTGTGTATGTGTGCGCGTCTGTGTGTGTGTACTGACCGGCTCCTGTTGCTGGTTGGGTGCGTGGTGCGAGGGAGAGCCGGTCTCGGTGGCGAGGCTCTCGGCGCTGCTGGCGAGCGAGCTTGCACTGGCCCATAGCAGAGCGCTCAACAAGTGTGTGTGTGTGTGTGTGTGTGTGTGTCAGTGTGTGTGTGTGTGTGAGTGTGTGTGTGTGTGTATGTTTGCGCGTCTGTGTGTGTGTACTGACCGGCTCCTGTTGCTGGTTGGGTGCGTGGTGCGAGGGAGAGCCGGTCTCGGTGGCGAGGCTCTCGGCGCTGCTGGCGAGCGAGCTTGCACTGGCCCATAGCAGAGCGCTCAACAAGTGTGTGTGTGTGTGTGTGTGTGTGCGTGTGTGTGTGTCAGTGTGTGTCAGTGTGTGTGTGTGTGTGAGTGTGTGTGTGTGTGTATGTGTGCGCGTCTGTGTGTGTGTACTGACCGGCTCCTGTTGCTGGTTGGGTGCGTGGTGCGAGGGAGAGCCGGTCTCGGTGGCGAGGCTCTCGGCGCTGCTGGCGAGCGAGCTTGCACTGGCCCATAGCAGAGCGCTCAACAAGTGTGTGTGTGTGTGTGTGTGCGTGTGTGTGTGTCAGTGTGTGTGTGTGTGTGAGTGTGTGTGTGTGTGTATGTGTGCGCGTCTGTGTGTGTGTACTGACCGGCTCCTGTTGCTGGTTGGGTGCGTGGTGCGAGGGAGAGCCGGTCTCGGTGGCGAGGCTCTCGGCGCTGCTGGCGAGCGAGCTTGCACTGGCCCATAGCAGAGCGCTCAACAAGTGTGTGTGTGTGTGTGTGTGCGTGTGTGTGTGTCAGTGTGTGTGTGTGTGTGTGAGTGTGTGTGTGTGTGTATGTGTGCGCGTCTGTGTGTGTGTACTGACCGGCTCCTGTTGCTGGTTGGGTGCGTGGTGCGAGGGAGAGCCGGTCTCGGTGGCGAGGCTCTCGGCGCTGCTGGCGAGCGAGCTTGCGCTGGCCCATAGAAGCGCGCTCAACAAGTCACCTGAAAAATAATAGGGTTGTAATTGAACATTTCAAGTCTACCTATTACGGTTCGTAAGATACAGCCCGCTGACCGACAGACAGACAGACGGACGGACAGCGTAGGCTTAGTAATAGGGTCCCGTTGGCACCCTTTGGGTACGGAACCCTAAAAATTACATCCAAAAATTATTATTCAAAATATTACATGAGTGTTTGAGGTGTGAACCTTTGGAGTTTCCAATTTTTTTTTCACTTGCTTTCCCATAGATATATTTGGTCGAGCGATAGGTCGATGTATTTTCCATATCTTTAAAAAATGCATCACCTTTTTGTCATACTGTTTGTCTGTTTTTTTCATCATGAGCACCCACGGGATTGTTTAAATCCCGTGTTTAAAAGCCGGCCCCCTGTCTGTAGTAGAAACCAGAGTTGTGCAAAATTTAATTGCAATTAATTAATTACTAATTGCATGTGGTGTCACAATTAACAATTAATTTTGATTGTTTGTCAATCGCTAACAAATCACAATTAATTGTTAATTGTGACATCACCTGTAATTTGAAATTAATTAATCGCAATTAAATTTTGCCTAACTCTGGTAGAAACTGTCTGTACTCACGGTTGTTGTCGTCGTGGGTGGGGGTTGATGGTGTCGCGGGGCTCGAAGCCCCGCTATTCACCCCTCCGGGCGGTGCCGAGCTGTGTGCAGGAACATCAGGACCACCTGCGCGAGCGCACACCGTCATTAAACTCACATCAAACTTATCCTTTCAGGTTTCTGCGCCATCCCGGAATGCAAAGAATTTGCATTTTTTTTTTTGCCACAGCCAATCTCGCTCGGCCGGGGTAGTACCACTCTCTCACAAAAGAGATGAGCGAGAGAGCCGAAAGCCAACGGTAGGCTCGGAAGCCAGAAAATTACCATGAGACTAAAAAGCATATTTTTTTTTTGGGACTAAGCCCGCCACACACTCCCACCACTTACTCCTGTAAGCCAGGATCGACAGCCAAGTGTCCAATGATGACACCAGGGTTTGACCCTCGACGAGTCCCGGGGAAAAGCTAAGTTGGAGGGAGTTGGTTGTAAGTGTGGTCTTGGACACCGCATGAATTAAATCAAAAGAAAGGATAGGAGTTGGAAGAAGATTATCCACTTCCCTCCGTTGCAAAGCGGGGACAATATAGGCTGATTGCCACAGAAACAACACACAACAAGTTACAACTGATGGAAGACCAGTTACGAAGTAGAACCTTTAAGTAAGCAAATATATTGTAATTTTAATCACCTCTGGAGGCATATTTATTTACTTTTTAAAACAAGTTTTTAACATTAAGACCTCCTGTTTGCATTTCAAACTCGGAATCCAGAAAATTACCATTCTAAGACTAAATATATCAAAACTACAGTCCAAATTGTACTTGGGTTGGCTGAATTTGGCTGATCACAGCATGGCTGAGACTGGCCGAAACTCAATACGTACCACAGAGGCCCGGCGCCCAGGCACAGCGAGAAGCACTCGGCGTCCGACGCCGACAGGGCGGAGCGCTTGCTGCCGGCGGCGCTCAAAGACGCGCCATCGCCGCTGTAAACAAAACATAACTTTAGTACGGATGTCACTGGATGTCACAGCACCCATGGGACAAGACGACCGAGAAAATGTAAGTCAAAGTAAAAAATGGATAAATTTTCATCTATGTGCATAATTTACAGTTCGCTGACGGTGAGGGAAAACATCGTGAGGAAACCTACCTATCCCTCGGGATTAGGTAATAGTCAGTTCCTGTATACACGGCGACACGGTTCACCACCTGTCACGTTGGGTTCTGACTATCAAGTGAAACTTGGTCTTTGAGTTGGTTAATACCTCCACAATGTGGTGGTGTATGGCCACTCAAGCCTCTGACTACCCCCGAACGGGGATAAAAGTCGTGACGTTACATTACATTTTTTTTACATTACAAGTAAAAAAAAAACACATTCATGTAAGCTATAAATAGCACTTATAAATCGTCAAATTAGCGAAAATATGTTAGCGTTACTACCGGTTCGTAATGTTGCTTCCATTGAGAAGAGCCGGCAAGAAACTCAATGGTTACTCTTTTCAAAAGAAAACGTATAAATCGTGTTACAACAATATAGCTTGTTTGAGGATGTCAAATTGTTAATGGCTGTTACAACACATAAAATGTGTAACAAAAATATAGTTTTAGATTGTGGATGTCACAGCACCCATGGTACAGGAAGACCGTGACAAGGTAAAATGAGTAACGAACGAGCATCATGCAGAAACGGCTAGAAGCCTCGAAATCCACGCGGGCGGGTCCGCGGGCAAATGCTAGTTTACATTTAGGGTGGTCGGTCCAGTTGATCCACGTTGACTCAAATGATTTGAAGTAATTTTTGTAAACATACAAGGAAAGTCAGGGCGAATTCTTGATGCTTACCATACCAGCTTGACGACCATTTTTCATAAAACTATAAAACTCCTATACACAACAACGAAATAGAATTCGTATACAAATATCAACAGAACGTATATCACAAATATTGGAATGTTTTTACTAAAAATAATAATAAATTACTAATGTTTAAATACCAAAACTGGCTAAAACCTGAACCGATTCTTCAAAGGTATTTTTTTGAAAAATATTTCTATGCTGTATGCCTTATACAGCATAATATTATTGTTATTGGACAGTTTTTGATTTGCTGATTAGCAGAGGCGTCCGTTCGATACGAAGTTAATGTAGCGACTGAAAATTTATAAACAGTCCGCACCGGCCAAAACAGAGGCCTTGCCAAAATTCAAAAATAGAACCGTGTTGTGGAACTAAAAAAAGATAAATAATAGGGAGTGCGCAATCTTCCGAGATGACGTCATAGCTTTCACGTTTCCATTGCACGGGACTCGAGGCACATGTTCGAAATTCAAATCGCTAAATTGTATTAAGAATACTCATTCGTTAACGGTAATTAATACATTGTTATTCGTGTATTTGCATTTAAGAAAACGTGTACAACAATGAACAAACACGTGTTTAAACACGCGTTTAAACACGCTTGCATGTTATACAGCAAGCAAAATGACAAATCATGATTTTTCTTTTGACAATTCTATCTTAGGCCCGTATTAATAAATGCATCTCAAAGTTGATACCGATCTTAAGATGCAATTTTGACGTTTAATGTATGGAAAGTCGTCCAAAGACCAAAAACTATTTTAAAAATTTTCACTTTACAACCAACGATTGGCAATTTAACATTTCATCAGAATATAAAAAAGGTTTGTTAAAAGATTTAAAAAATCTGATTCAAAAATCTGAAAAACTTAGGCTCGTATTAATAAATGCATCTCAAAGTTGAGATCGATCTTAAGATGCTGTTTTAGACAGATGTTAAACGTCAAATTAAACGTCAAAACTGCATTTTAAGATCGATCTCAACTTTGAGATGCATGTATTAATACGAGCCTATGTTTACGTTACTTAAAGTCTAGAACAGTCTGAAGAAACCCACTTATACAATATCAATAAAATCCCACACATTATTTTCTTTAAAAAATACGAGGCAATAATTGTTGGCCTTAATATCTAACGGTTGAAATGCGCAGTATTGTAATGGGCACGAACACTCAGGAGCCGCCAATAGCGACACTCACCCTAACTATTTAATAGTGCGCGCTTGCCAAACAACATTTCTTTCATATTTATGTTTAACATTATTGGTTTGCCCTGATTATTGTGTACTAGCTGTGCCCGCGGCTTCCTACGCGTATAATATCATTTTTTTTTGTATAACTACGGGTCCGTTACCGTGGTAGGCTAGATTCCGCCTATCACGCTGCAGGTCGTAGGTTCGATTGCTACCCCGGACATGCATTTGTGTGCATGAACATGTCTGCATGTCCCGGGTGCGATTATGGGAAGCCGAGAGCTCTCGCATGGTATAGGCCGATTGCCACAGAAACAAGTTACAACTGATGGAAAACCAGTTGTAAACCACCCCTTGGTCAGTCTTCAATATTTATTTTCGGGATATTGCCAAAATTTTCCACAACTACAAATGGTTTGAGAAATGTTAACGGTCTCAGAATGAACATTGTTTGAAAATCTTTTAATAGCCGTACAAAACAAGACGTCATCTAGTTGAAACTTTGCCATAACTGCTTAGTTTCGTGTTATTATGGAAACAGAGTAGCTACTTAAGTGATGTTAGTTAATCACAATCTATTTACGTATTTTCTATTCCACTCACACCACATGAATACATACTATATCCTACTAGCCTGCTAATATTATAAATGCGAAAGTGTGTGTCAATGTTTGTTACCACGTATCTCCAAAACTACTAAACCGAATTTAATGAAGTTTGAAACGTAGATAGTGTAGGCTCTGAAATCAGACATAGGCTAATCTTACACATCAATTTCCAGCGAAGCCGCGGGGCACAGCTACTATACTATACAGCGAAAGTAACTGTCTGTCTGTAAACTTCTTCACGCCTAAACCGCTAAACTAATTTTGATGAATATTGGTATGGAGATAGACTGGAGCTTAGAGAAGGACATAGACTACTTTTTATCCCGGTAAAATGTTAGGTACCTGTGGCCAGAGTTGGGCAAAATTTAATTGCAAATCGCAGGTGGTGTCACAAATTAACAATTAATTTGTTCGCGATTGCAAATTAATTGATAATTGTGACACCACCTGCGATTTGCAATTAATTAATTGCAATTAAATTTTGCCCAACTCTGCCTGTGGCATTATCAAAAAACTAACTACAGGACGCTTGCAGAGTTCGCTTCTAATATCAGCGTACAATGCGATTAAAATAAGAATAGGACGGGCGCTCGGCTAACTTCACTCATATAAAGTACTGTACTTATGAGTGAAGTTAGCCGAGAGCCGTACCAATTCCAGTTGTGACGTCACAATATGGTGCTAGGCCGGTACTATTATTATTTTAATTGCATAATACTTCGCGGCCCCGTAGCTATTAATTTAATATTGCTTGAAGCGCAGAGCGTATTTTCATGGCCATATACGGTAATGTGGATTCCACCCATTCCCCCCATCACGAGGGGAGGCACGTGCACATTACGTGACCGTGGGACGCAATCCAATCGATTTAATAACACAAACGTGACATTTTCTAATAATTGCTTCAACGCTTTTCAATGAAAGAAAATTAAAAAGATAAATGGTTATAAAAACAAGTGCGCGTCACGTGAAACGGATTGGCGCGAAAAAATTTTCCATTTTTAAAAACGCGGCCGGGTGTGGCTGTCTCATCATTATCACATTATGCCAATGTATCGCAGGAATTTTATATTAGCATTATTTTTATTTATTTAATTTAAACAAACTTTTGCGTTATGGAACTCAAATCATGGTCGAGTTATTAGTGTTTTTTCTTGAATAAATAAACTAACATCGATCCATTGGTTTAATGGTCGCAAGAACAGCTACAAGTTATTAGTTCCTGGAGTCTGAAACTTAAGTTTTTTGCTAGACAAAGTAATACAGCTCAGAGCTTAAGTCCTAAACAATAGTAATAATGAGAATAGTAGTATGAATGATGGTGTTATCTGAGATAGATTATCGTATGGTTCCAAACTAAACAGCGCTCATATTAAGAGTACCGAACGGACTGAGGACTATCTAAGTAAATCTAGACCAGGGTAAATTATGAAGACCCATTTTAATATTCTCCTCATAAGAATCGCAGATATAGTCCAGAAAGGTAATAGGCATACAGTCCATTAGTCTACATAGTGGTGAAATTCCCGACAGTAAAATATACAAAGAAAATAATCGGGTTGTTTTGGTTGGAGCTATATTTTTGCACATTAGCCAAGTAGTCTAACCTTGACATTAAATTCCTCTGCGTTTGCAACTTTTCCTTGTTTTTTAATGCACAAATAACAAAAATCCACGTGTTTTTAAAACCTGTCTCTATAGGCCACAGGTAAACTACCTATACAAAACCAAATAAAGCACGAAACATACGATGAGCATCTACTATCTACGTAAAACTTCGTTAGAACATAAATTACTTTTTTCGTTAAAATCGGATCGCATAGAATCAAGAAAAGACACTCGTACTCGTAGCATACCTCTAAAAAATAGAAAAGGGAAAAGTTTAATGATACTGGCCACCTTTCCATTCTTTAAAAATACTGGCCACTTCAAAACAATCTACTCCCGCCGTTCCCGCCATCTGCAAATGACAGCTGTCAACATTTTCCCGGCATCCGGCACTCGGCGGCCGGCGATAACGTTCCATTTATCGGAAAGGTCACACAATAGATAGCACCGTACGCAGTATATTCAATATTTAAATGTTTTATAGGAATTCTTAACGGGGTAATCACGCATCGTCGTAAGTTTCTTTTAGCCAGAGACAGGCAGTGGCAGACACGTGGGGTGATGGAGGGGTAAATCTCTGCCCAGATGACGAAATAGGGGTAAAAACTTGCCATGTTTTCGTGCGGAGACTGGGAAAATCACTTTTAAAATAAGGCAAGGAATCAACAGTTAGTACGTAATACTTCATGATTGCGACAAGAAAGAATACCTATGAGTAATGAAAATTCTACCATCATTTTAATATTATCTACGTAGATTGAGAGAGTCAAGAGAATGATTTTAATCTCTGTAAATACCTACCTTGATAATTATAAATTAGGCTGCCTACATACCCCATTGGCCACAAGAACACATGTGACTGCCACTAACATTAACAATGAAATTAAGAAACCTACCAAATATCTGACAACACGCTTCAATTTTGGGCCGTTCTTAATCGATCTCAAGTCAGATAACACTTGATTACAGTGTTATAAACTAATCTGGCTCTAATTGTTTGATGTTATATCGGTTATCAGTCAAATTAAGATAAATTAAAAACCAACCTAACATGATGAGAAGCTCACCTGGTTTCCACTGAGTTGATATAAAAAAAAATATTGTCAATAAAAATATGGACAATATTTTTTTGCTGTCATAAAATACCTATAAAAACACGACTGCCCTGCCAGAAAAAGAATTAAAAAGAAAAAAAACTAGTTTTAGCATTAAATTGTCATTGCAGTAGGGGACCTCTTAGATTAAAAAGGGTTCAACAGACCCGACTGCAATGACTTGTTTTTTCTTTTTAGTTCCTTTTTTGGCAGGGCAGTCGTGTGTTTAATTTTTTAAATGTATGAATCCCAACCACACTACGGGAGCAACTACGCAATGACAACCAATACCGGAGATCAAAACTTATCAACAACAACAACAGCAACAACAAAACCAACAAAAAATACAACAAAAAAACTTATCAACAACAACAACAGCAACAACAAAACCAACAACAAAACCAACAAAAAAATACAACAAAAAACTTATCAACAACAACAACAACAACAGCAACAACAAAACCAACAAAAAAAAATACAACAAAATCTACAACAACAACCAAAAACAAAACATTCCCCAATCCGGCTGGTCCCCGTGGGAAATTAGACCAAAACCCCCCACCCAATCAAAAAAAACAAAACACAGAAAAACAAAACACAGATAAACTATACATACTCACACACAATGTGAGGTCACTAATAGACAGTACAAGGGTAATACAGTTAGAGCACAGTTTAGAAAAAATAAACTGGGACATAATTGGATTATCAGAAACTAAAATAGCGGGCCAAGCAATAAAAGAAAATGATAAATATATATTTCTTTACAATGGGCAAAAGAGTGGTAGAAACGGTGTCGGCTTTATGGTCAAAAGAGAGCTTAAACAATACATTCATAACTTTACTTCCTATACAGATAGAATAGTGCGATTAGACATGAAATTTAATAAACATAACATGACAATAATCCAAACTTATGCCCCAACTGAGGCGGCAGATATACGAGAACTAGATGACTTCTACAGTGTCCTGCAAACCGCTCTAGAAAGTTGTTCCAAGAATACCTTAGTCATAGGTGATTTCAATGCCAAAATTGGTAAACCACAGACAGGAGAAAATCTATGCCTAGGCAGTTACGGTTACGGAAAGAGAAACGACAGAGGACAAACACTAATTGATTTCTGCTTCGAAAACAGACTTATTATAACAAACACAAAATTCAAAAAACCTGAAAAAAATAAATGGACCTGGAAATCACCAAATGGAAAAACTAGAAACGAGATAGATTTTATTTTAACATCAAATATGAGGATGGTTACAGATGTCAATGTCTTAAATACAACTTACCCTTCAGACCATCGCCCTGTACGGTGCGAAATCCAGTTGACAGGAATGCCCAAAAGAAGCCGTAGGAACCTAACAAAAACTAAAACTAGACTATTTACGACTTTAGAAAAAGAATGTCTCACAAATACATTAGCCAAAAGAGAAATAACGATGGAAAAGGCAATTGGCGATACGTACAAAAACATAATAAATACAATAAACGATTGTATAAAAAACATACAGCCAACAAGAATATCTAATAAAGTAGATGCTTCTTACTTTATTACTAAAGATGTAATAATTTTGATTAGAGAGAGAGAATACCTGAAAGGACTAAGCAATAGAAACTTCGAACAAAGAAAACGTTTAAGAACCCTGTATAGGAAAATCAGAAATAAAATAAAAGATAAGCAGAAAAAATATAGACTACAGACAATACAAGAAGAACTTGAGGAAACAGGATCAACAAGGAAAGCATTTAAGAAAAATAATACTTCAAATAAATGGATCATGGAACTACACAAGAACAACAACAAAGTAGTGACATCAAGGCAAGGGCTTCTAACTGTGGCTACAGAATTCTATAGAGATCTATATAAAAGTTATGACACACAAATACAAAAAGATCCACTAGGACACACATCAACTTCACAAGAAGATATACCACTCTTTATTGAAACTGAAATTAGCACAGCTATCAACAAAGCAAAGAACAACAAATGCCCGGGTGATGATGGTATAACAAACGAAATGATAAAAGCATTTGATGGATCTATATACCCAGTACTTACCACATTCTTTAACCAAATATTGAAACACGAATACATACCAGATGAATGGAAAACATGTACTATATCACTACTGTATAAGAAAGGGAATCCCAAAAATATAAATAACTACAGGCCTATAAGCCTATTATCAACCCTATATAAAATATTTACCTCGATACTCCTAAATAGAATTTCCAAACAAATTGACGAAAACCAGACCAGGGAACAAGCCGGATTCAGGAAAAGTTTTTCGACTATCGACCACATATTTACCCTGACCCAAATAATAGAAAGATACACTGAATACAGAAAAACAATATTCCTAACATTTATAGACTACAAAAAAGCTTTTGATTCTATTAAACATGAAACACTTTGGATAGCTCTAGCTGAAATGGGAATCAATATGAAATACATAAATCTTATAAAAAGTATCTATAATAAATGCAATGCAAAGGTTAAACTAGAAAAAATAGGACCCACATTCAACATAGAAAAAGGAGTCAGACAGGGAGATACTATCTCACCCAAAATATTCATAGCTGTCCTCGAACACATATTCAGAAAGTTTGAATGGGATAAATATGGAATAAAAATAAATGGAGAATATTTAACACATCTACGCTTCGCGGATGATATAATATTAATCACTGAAAAACAATCTGAACTTCAGAAAATGATAACAGACCTGAACAGAGAGAGTAAAAAATGTGGATTGGAAATGAATCTGGAAAAAACCAAATTAATGACGAATGGAGTACATGTACCACTTTACATTGAAGGAAATGAAATAGAATATGTAGATAACTATATCTATCTTGGTCAAAACATATGCTTCACGGACAGAGTAAATAAAGAACTAGAACGTAGAATAGCCCTAACATGGAAGAAATATTGGTCACTAAAAGAAATATTTAAAGGAAAATTTCCAAATTATATTAAAAAGAAAATATTTGATACCAATGTACTACCAACACTACTCTATGGATGCCAAACTTGGGCACTAACTAAAAAACTAAAAAGGAAACTAAGATCCTTTCAAAGAGCAGCAGAAAGAAGTATGCTGAGTCTAAAGAAAGCTGATCGTATTAAAAGCGACCACATAAGATGTAAAACAAAGCTTATAGATGTTCTCCAAATGGCCGCCAAACTGAAGTGGAAATGGGCGGGACATGCAGCCAGACTAAAAGATAACCGCTGGAGTGAGAGGATTCTGCACTGGTACCCCCGGGAGGATAAGAGGAAAAGAGGAAGGCCACAACAAGGATGGAAAGATGACATTGTACAAGTAGTAGGAAGAGTTTGGACCCGAGTGGCACAAGACAGGGACAAGTGGCAAGGGATGGAGGAGGCCTACATCCAGAAATGGATGACCTTAACTTAACTTTAATTTATATATTGCTTTTCTATAAGTGTAACATTTTTAAGGAAATAAAGGCTTTTTTATTTTTATTTTATTTTATTTTATGAATGTTTTATCTGTGCAAACCTGGGGTAACATGACAGTTCTAGTTCAGTTTCAGTCCAAAAATAATCCTATCACATGTGGTTCTCGTGTAGCTAGCCTAATTTCACATGTTCAAAGTAGAATGAGGCACAAGTAATACCTAACAGACAAGTAAAAGTAATCTATAAATAAATAAACGTGAGGCAGTTAAAAGCGAAATGTTATCTTTTTAGATTGTGTTGAGATAGCAATATCTGTCTCCTTTGTCATGTCATGTTTGTCTATACATAGATAAAATCCATCCAAGTATGTAAGTACTATCATATCTTCCCACTTCAATTTAAATAGTTTATTTTGTTTAGTTCTACAGGGCACTTACAAATGATTCCGTATCCAGAGGGTGAGTTCAAACCCTGGCACACACCTCTGTATTTTTCGAAATCTATGTGTGAATCATAACTTTAATATGATTATCACTTGCTTGCGGTGAAGGAAAACAGTGAAAAAACCTGCATGTCTTAGACATGTGAAATCCAACAACCCGCATTGTGGGGATGCCCGTGCGCAGCAGTACTTCGTTAAAAGGGCTCAATTATTATACCCAAAGGGTGCCAACGGAACCTATTACTAAGCTTCTGCTGTCCGTCTGTCCGTACCTCTGTCAGCGGGCTGTATCTCACGAACCGTAATAGGTAGAGAGTTGAAATTATTACGGAATGTGTATTTCTGTTGCCGCTACAACAACAAATACTAAGCATAAAATAAAATCCAATAAAAGGGGGTCCCATACAAAGAAACTTGACGCTTTTATTCTACGGCGGTACGGAACCGTTTATGTGCGAGTCCGACACGCACTTGCCCCGTTTTTTACTTTATTCTACCTCCGAATCGGAAACGCGACCGCGACTGAGAAGATCCTGTAGGAACTCAGCTCATGACTATGGTAAAATTTCCAATGTAACCTGACCTCTCTTTATTATTGACACCCATAATCAAGAGAGCTCAGCTTATGTTGGTAATGTTACCATAGACATGCAGGCAACCTACCGCATCTACTGTACTTATAAAAGAAGGCAAGCAGTGTATGGCAGTGTAGTTAAACAATAGACAATAGGAAAAAAAGTACCGAGCTGAACTCATAAGCTCTGACGTAGGCTAAAATGTGACAGGTCATTTGTACAATTGATTGGTATGTACCAATCAATGAGGTATCAATTGAACAATTGTATGACCTTGATAGAAACACCTAGTTGTTTGTTTATTAATGTAGAATAATTTGAAGAGTCAATTATGATGATCAGAATAATATTCTGTTTCTTATAAGATACATACTTACAGTTACTTACCTATTTAAAGTTATAATGTATGCACAATTAATTTAGAATGAACTTGTGCAACAAAAATATTGTCCACTTATTAAATTTTCTTTTATATGCCACAACAAGGATGGAAAGATGATATTGTGCAAGTAGCAGGAAGAGTTTGGACCCGAGTGGGCCCGAGGAGGCCTACATTCAGAAATGGATGACCTTAACATAATTTTAATTTATATATTGTTTTTGTAAATGTAACATTTTTAAAGGAAATAAAGGCTCTTTTATATTATGAGTTTTTTTTCCCTGGTTGAATCTGCAATCAGTATCCATACTATGAGGAGATGTGGTGATGGTATACTGTCAGGTTGAGTGCGTCCCAGCCACAGAGTAACGACTAAAGAAAGAGGTGCCCTTATTAGATATATGTATGAAAAAAACCGTGGTCATTGTTTTTTCATTTTCATTGTTCTATCTACCGGTAAATAGTTGAAGTACTCGCTTCGTTTTATGTCGATGTTAGTACTAGGCCGACCACTCGGCCGAGTTGCTTAGGGCCAGTCCCCTTAGTAATTGGTCCATGGTCCCAGCGAAGACATCTACTCATTCAGTTTGGTATGTGTAGCTGGAGTATGTCGTTCCTAAATGGTATTGTATGAGGGTTGGTATTTTGTTTATTCTACACTCTAGCCCAACCCCCCCTTTTCCCTCTCTCTATCCCGCTCCTCTACAGGTCAGCAACATGCAAGCAATGCCTTTGGGATTGCAAGCATTTAAAGGCTTTGGTAACTTCTTAAGATCAGGTGGGCTGTATACTTGTTTACCACCTTAGTCGTATAAAAACAAAAAGTCTACACTTAGATCTTTATTTTTTTTGTAGGTTGTGTAAATACCTATGGTCTCAAACTTAATTTGCATTTGAGTGGCAGTCTACCTGTATTAAATCAAGGCTTATGATGAGTAAATACCAACTGCACCTACTATTGTCTTTGTCACTAGCCTACACCGAACCGGACAATAGCTCAAATTAATTATACGACCTAACATTAAGGACAATATTATATGCAGTTACATTATCATTCTACAATAGTGCGCTCATAGCCAGCTGCAATCACTGATCGGAGGTTAAGCAACGCTTGGCAAGGTCAGACAGAGATGGGTGACCGTTTAGTGACATTTGAACTGAACGTCTCCGTGCTTCGGAGGGCACGTAAAAAGTCGGTCCCGGTTGTTGTCATCTAGTCAGCAGTTAAGCCTTGTCAGAGGCCGAGCAGCTTGAACAACTCTGTCACCAGGTACCAGGGAACCATAAAATTAGAAGAAGATTCTAAAGTAAACTCGAATCCCACATGTAACAGATGTTAATGAAATCACCTGCATCACAAGCTAATAAAAAGTGGGTAGGTAGAAAACAAATTGAGAACGTTCTGGACACAAAAGTTAATGGCTATGATCCTAAAAATATATAAAAAACACGTGGGGTTAGGTGGATGAAAGTATTGTTAGTATTTTAGATTGTGACATTACAGTATGCAATCAGCCAATTATTAGATGATGGATGACGTATGAACGAAAGACAATGAAAGATTGTAATGAGTGTTCTGAATTTAAATAATTCAAAGTTTATGTAGATTTTAGTAATTATTATCGTTCCTTATGCATTACTAATCATAAAAATAGATATTGGTTAGTGATTGAAGGTACTTACTAGTAGTTCTTCTCTTCTACATCATTCGTAGTAATCCCAGCGACATCGTAGTAGTTATTAATACTACTACTAAAATTTAACTGTTGTATTAACTTCGTCATCTTGGAGAATCGTAATTAAGCCTTGCAATAACTTTTACGCAAAAAACACGGCTAAAACCGTAATCACAACGAATTGCGTAGTAATCACGAACACTCAAGCTTTCAAGTGATTTGATTTGGTGAATCAACTTGAACTGCAGGCGAAAGGTACTAAGTGACAAGATTAGAGATGTAAGTATTTACATACAAAGCGCACGTGGCGTCGATACATCTGAATTTAGTCGCGTAATACAATTTTTCCGTAATGGCCACCGGAAATGTGACGTTTCTGTTCCAGCAATTGCGTTCCGTTCTACGTTCATTTAGTTTTTAGAAACAGGTACCTAATCAATAGAAAAACATCTATAAATGTTTTTTTCTGCTTTTTTCTTTCCTAGGAATCGTTATGAATTTTTGTTTTTATGTAATAAGTAATCAATGAATTTAAAATCTACTAACTCAACACCAATGCATTCACATTGTATTCAATTAAATTCTTGCAAGAACATAAAAAAGAAAAGATTTTTTAACTTTTGATACAATAGTTAGTAGATAAGTACCTATAATAAATATAATTATGTTACCTACTTTGAGGCTTTTTGCCTACCCCTTTGGGGAAAGCAGGCGTGAGCCGTGACTTTAGAACGTTCCGTTTCATCAAAACAATCCACCATAGTGAAGTTATCCGCAACACTATCGATCCGGTCGCGCCGTAATGCGTAGAAACAAAAAAATCGATTAAAAACTTACCGATTACGAAATATTAACGAAGGCATAGTACTCGATGATGAATCAATACTTTTAAATTTTTGTTTTTGTAACATATAACTGGATGCCGGCAGGGCATGTAACGTCATAACTTCACTTTGAGCTTACACTTCACTCCAATAATCACTTCCAGTTATGGAATTTATGCTTTTAGTTTTTTCACTGTGGCATACATTAGAATCGATTTTACTTGATTGGTGTTTTCTAGAATTTAATCGATTCCTGGATAACGACATTCAGGCTTGGAGGTGTGTTCGTGACTGGAGTCAGTCCGCATCGACGGTATACTACATAGATAAACCTCTCCCTCCTTTTTAGGGTGAATTTCGGATGGTCCACACGGGTGGAGATTTTAATATGCATCGAAATAGGAACTACCTAGGTACTTATCTTTTTCTTTTTTTCAAAAATATTTAAACCACTGTTCTGGCTACTTCCTGTTTCTTTTCTTGTACAGATTCAGTCAGTACTTAGGTCAATGACGTTTTAAATAATAGACACGACACTAGCTAATTTTATTTTGTACTATGTGGTATACACACCTATTTTTTGTTTTTGGAATTATAATTAGTGTCGATTGTTTTTTTAAGTATTATTCAGGCCTGTACCTTTTCAAAGAGTATAATAGTAATATGTCTTCCATCTCATGACCAAAATGTGCTCGACAAAATGATTTAACGAAGTTTTTTCTTCTAATGAGACCGAAAGATAATAAATAGGTAGTGGTTTTCTAAAAACACGCCCGTGGTTATGGAATCCTACTAATACTTTAAATGCGAAAGTGTGTGTTCGAATGTTTGTTACCATATATCTCCATAACTACTCAACCGTTTTTAATCAAATTTGAAATAAGACATATGCTAATCTTATCTTACTTATCAATATTCACGCAGGTGAAGCGCGGGGTACAGCTAGTTTTTCTATAATTATAAATTTTGCGTAATAAGGTATCTAATATTCGGCTCGTGTGTATACACAGTTCTACCGCGCATGCGCTGGAGTGACGTCACTTTCTGTTTACAGCCCCACTGTATATTCGATTGTTTTGTGTACCCCCCTGTATTCAATTCAAATATAATAGTACTTATGACTGATTGCCTGAATTTATTTTATATAAGTAGGTACTTAATTAATATTCTTTTATGCAAGTAGCAGTTTAATATCATCATAATAAAAAGAGAGAAAAACAAAGAAATTACCAAAAAAGAGGGATACGATACGTGACTGTCCAAGATAGTTCGTCCTACTAAACAGAGTCCATGGATATAGTACGTCTCAATCGCTTGCGATAGAAAATAATGTTGGTATTGCCAATACGGATCATCGTATGATGAATAATGCCTTCTTATGTAGTATTTTGTCGAATTGTGAGTACGATTACAGACATTGAATTTCGCTGCATGTAGTGGTGCGCTGAGCATAAGTTAAAAGGTACCATATCAACCAAAAAAATACATTATTTAAAAAAAAAACTGTTAATCATAAGTAGTCGCATTTTATTCAATTTGAATTACTTATAAATTGTTTAAATATTATTTAGCTAAAAATAAATAATTAATCTAAACTGCAGTTTTGTTTTCATAAACCGTTTTTTGAACCTATACCTGCGGCACGTTATGATGGCCGGTTTGACATGTGGGAGGGGGAAAGGATGAACCTTATTATAACGGAATAAAATTCATTTTCGCATTCATTTTTTGACATTCTTATTTTTTTAAACGGCCAGTCTTATTCCGTTATAATATTTCATTTTCTCCCCCCCCACATGTCAAACCGGCCTTCGTAAAATTCCGCTACTGTAGCGATCATCATCAAACATTTCCATTTGTGAATTTAGCAACGTGAAACGGAACGAGAACTCTAATAGATATTTGTCTCAACAGGTTATCATAAACTTGCATCAGGGATATCGTTTTAGTTTTAAAAAGCATTGCTATAACGTCTCCATTATCCGTACAACTTACGGAATTAGGAACGATCATGCCTGGTGGAAGCTTATTTAATATCGGGCTTAAGTAACTATTTCCTAAATGACAGTACTCTTCTTCAGGTACCGCGATATTAGGAGTCTCCATTAAAATATCAGATGCTTTCTGACAGGGGATTGTAAATTTTGAATTCCTTTGACTTGGTTCAGTTGCTTCAGAATTTTCTTTTACTTCTTCAACATTGGTTTTCGGTTTTAATATCTTTGTCATTTCAATTGTATCGTTAGCGCTAGTCTCGTTAACTTTAGAAATTGCGGCTACGATTATATTCAATATTTTACTCATAATTTTAGTCTTATTTACTGTTATATCCTTTACAATGTCATCTGTGTAATTAACCTTGAATATTTCTTTTATCGCTTTCAATTTCTCTTTGAGTTCTTCTTTTGATAGCACTTTTATATTATCATCCTCGTTGACGATATCTTTTGGAAATTCATTTAAAGTTGCATTATTCTTTTCTTTTTCTTCTAAATCGCGCTGTTCGTTACCTGTCTCATCTATTAAAATATGTTTTATGATCTTAGCGATGTTGTGAAGTTTTTCTTTTTTTATATTTGTTGTGTTCTTTGTTTTTTCTAATGCTGGTATTAGCTGAGCCCATCTCGTGTTTGGCGATTTTGAGCTTTGTATGATGATTGTCACTGGACTATCTTCTGTGGAGGCTTTCTGGAAAGATTATAGATGATTAATGACGACCGCGTGGGGCAGTGGTTAAAGCGTAGGCACGGCTCATTGATTCGGATGGTTGTGGGTTCGATTGCCAGGGACAAATTTCGGAAACGGACTTTTCGTAATTTGCCCTGGTCTGGGTGTCACTGAGATCGCCCCCAGTCCATTGTAAGGTAGCCATAGTAGAAGCGTTGCTTCGTTTGGGACCATACAGTTGGTGTGTAAGTCTGTCGATATTTATTTTATTTGTTTATTTACTTACATTTATAATTACACAAATGATAGTCAATAAAACACCGAATTTCATTTTTTTCGTAAAAAGTTCAAGCACAACTATCTATAAACAGTATCAAATAATTAATAACATCGATTATGATCTGAAAGTTTATAATATGAATATTATCGCTTACATAATATCGGAGCCGATATACAATTGCAGCATTTTAAAGTGAATCACTTAACTAATTAATAGAAATGACATCATGAGGGTATATTTACCTATGCATTGATGTGGGCATTATTTTAGCAGGCATGCTACCTTCCATAGAGAATATAGAGAGAAGAGTTGTTCTAATTAGATTTCAATTTGCGCGAATGAAGGGATGTTAGATTCCGCCCACTTCTCTATTTTCTATCTACCGGTCAATAGCAAAACTAGTCTCTTCGTTCTATGTCGATGTTACTACGTAGTTTAACTTTATCGCACTAGATGTCACTAAGTGTAGGATGGTAAAAGAGACGTACAAAGTTGCGCCATCTAGTGTCGAGTAGAATTATATTTGGGATGCGAACGTTGGCAAGAGCTGTGCTCAGAACGAAAGCCGACAGCATACTGACTTAAACCACGCCTATTGTGATGACGTCAGGACCTTGTTGAGTCATACGGCCCGGTTGCTTAGACCAAGTCCTCTTATATGTCTTGTCCATGGTACCTCTTAACATTGCAATCACTAGATTTGTGCGCAGCGCACCACTACACGCATGCGTGTTATACATAGAAACATAAAAGGTCTGTTTGTTTCTGCCTTTATCTATACTAAAGTAAGTTACTTACATAAACTAGTCCCTATCAAGTTAAGCAACATTACCTATTTCGCATTATTATACAGATTAAATATATATTAGAGTTACAAAATCGATAACAATGTTGAAATAATTCTATATAAAGGGATGTCATGTACATGGTCGGTACAATCGAGACATTATTTTTAAAATGAAATCTATTTTACTAATTTTGGTTATCGTGCAGGCTGTTTGTGTACAGGTAAGTGATAAAATAAATCTATATTAATAAATAATATTGAAGTATCTGTTTGTAATATCAAAATAACAGATTTTTACTAAATACAGTAACGGTACTAATTACAAAAACTGTTTTTTTTATGTTTTTGTCTTTCTTTCTGGATATTTGTTCTGTACTCCCGCTTATCTGCAAAACACCTGCATAACACCAGGGGGCCGTGCGCTTATAAGCCCCCTTAGTAACATAAAAAAGCTACCGTAGTTATTATTTCGTACTCCTAAAGTGGTACGGTAAGGGAAAACATCGTAACGAAACCTACCTATCCCTCGGGATTAGGTAATAGTCAGTTCCTGTATACACGGCGACAAGGTTCACCACCTGTCACGTTGGGTTCTGACTATCTGGTGAAACGTGGTCTTTGAGTTGGCTTAATACCTCCACAATGTAGTGGTGTATGGCCACTCAAGCCTCTGACTACCCCCGAGTGGGGATAAAAAGTCGTGACGTATATTTCATTTTTTTTTCTTAATACACTGTGCAGAGAGTGCAGACCAAAAACTAAACCATACCATTTTTTTTCAGCACTGCTTATCCCAATGCATCAGAACGTGTGGCAACGTGATGCCATCCTCTATAGCTGTACCAAATACAATCACAGTCGCACCAAGCGTTGCCAGCAGTCTGGCAGACACCCTCTCACTCCTGACCGTTAGCAGTCTCCTGGCAGAAACTCTGCCATTCAATCCCAACGTGATTGCCACAATCCCAGTGCCAGTAGCACCAGCTTCTATTTCCACTTCTATGGTCAGTGGATGTGGCTGTGGTAGTGGTTGTGGCTGTGGCTGTGGTCTTGGCGGACTTGGCTACGGCGGACTTGGCTACGGCGGACTTGGCTACAGCGGACTTGGCTACGGCGGTCTAGGTGGTGGTCTAGGTTATGGTTACAATTATTTGTTTTAAAAACCGGCCAAGTGCGTGTCGGACTCACACTTAAAGGGTTCCGTAACGCCGTAGAATATAAACAAACATCCCCAATACTTATAGTGATATTTAGAGTCACACGTTGAAGTGTTTCGTATGGAAACTGACCATAAGACAAATAAGTCAAAAATATTAAGTTTTTTTTGTGTCCCCACACACCCCCTTTATTTTTAAGTTTTATTCTATTTTTAGTATTTGTTGTTGTAGCGGCAACAGAAATACACATTCTGTGAAAATTTCAAGTCTCTACCTATTACGGTTCGTGAAATACGGCTTGCTGACAGACAGACAGACAGACAGACGGACGGACAACGGAAGCTTAGTAATAAGATCCCGTTGGCACCCTTTGAGTACGGAACCCTAAAAAATAATTGCATTTGCAAAATTGCTATGTGTTGTTAGCCGCCATGCCCCTCTAGCCAAGTGGCTTCGTATACAAGCGTTTCTACACATCGCTACGCTTAAATGTATGGGAATGACATTACAAGTCGATAAGTAGATCACGTGACTTATGTCATTTCCATACATGAAGCGTAGCGATTTGTAGAAACGCTTGTAGACGAAGCCACCAGGCTAGAGGGGCAGGTCTGACGTATATGGTTTGAATTCACCGATAAGTATGTATACCTACAGTATGTTAAGAAAACCCTGTCCGAGCCAAAACTGGGGAGGCCTTTGCACAGCAGTGGGACACTTAACATGCAAAAAAAGAAAAGAAAAAAAAAAGATTTTTTTTACATAAATATAATCTAATCTCGATACCCAACAATACCTTTTTGGGTCGGACAGGGTTTTCTTAACACACTGTATATAGTTTATTGTGCTCTTTTAGGGTAATGTTCGTGTCGGGTCGGGTCTTTAATATTAAATGTCATTGTATTAGATACGTTCACTTTCGCAACACAATTAATCAAAATTATGTAAATACCTACGACATGATTAATTTTGTTATCACTGCCATTGCATCATCAACTGTAACACATTATGTAATAAAAATAAATTTCATATAAAATAACATTAAAAATATTTTTATTTTGAGTAATGTTCGATAAGGCATGCAATATTTAATCTTTGTTATGTAATCCTATATGGCCTAAGATTCCTGTAAGGTTACCTAAGATTCCTGTCAGGTTACGTAAGATTCTTGTAAGGTTACCTAAGATTCCTGTAAGATTACCTTAGATAATGATTATTATTACAAGACATATGAAAATACTGTCCTCTAAATACGAAGGTATTTAGTCGGACCAGTCACCAAAAAATAAGAGATTACTACAATACCTCGTCCAACCATTTATCTTACTTTTGACATTAAAGAATGTGAAAGAAAATTTAGTTGAATTACTTTGTATTATGGTTCGTCTATATTCGTATACAATTAACCATAGATTTGACATAATATAAGCTTTATTATGACGCAACAAGATTTTTCTTTGACATTCTTAAATGTCAAAGTAAAATAAATGGTTGGACGAAGTATAGTATTTATATCTAAACCAATAAATAAAATTATAGCGTCTGTTGTAATGGAAAAACAACAGAGGGCCTACTCTGTTTCAAATGAAAACGTAATTTCGGACGAAATACGCGTTTTTCCTACTCCGTTTCTCTTTGATTCCGACATTTCTAACAAATGAAAATGGTTTGACGTTTAGATTCCAGGATGACGAAGACGTCAAAAAATTTTCGTTCGTAAGAAATTATGTCGGAATCAATGAGAAACGTAGTAGGAAATACGCGAATTTCGTCCGTAATTTCGTTATCGTTTGAAACAGAGTAGGCCCTCGGCTTTTTATTAAATGCATATGAACCTAACTAAATAAAATTTTATTTTGTTTAATGTTTGTTTTTATCATATGTATTACTAAGATGGCCAAAAAGCGTACGCGCCACCTGAAGTTAAACAGTAACCATAGCCTATAGATGCTTGCACTCGCACGTTGCCGACCTGAAGGGGAGTGTGTGTGAATGTTTGTTACCACGTATCTTCATAACTGCTAAACTGATTTGATGGAATTTGATTCATAGATGGTGCAGAAACTGTAGACTGGAATAAGATAGGCTAATCTTACATATAAATTTCCACGCGGACGAAGCCGCGGGGCACAGTTAGTGGTTACATAATTAAAAGGTTCAATGTAGCCTAAGGTTGTCTGGGTCGGTTGGGACGTCTCTGGGACGCGGGCAAACTAAGTAGGCAATATAGATATTAAGCACAGATGTATTAAACCTTTAGATACGATTTAGCCCGCTTATTTCTCCAACATTAATGCAAGGTAAGGGGGCGTCTATAAATTACGTGAGGTGATTTTTAAGATATTTCGAGCCCCCTCCCCCCTTGGTGAGATGTCGTGAGATTTTGCTCGACCCCCTCCCTCCCCCTCTAATCTCACGTGAGATTTTTCGAAAGCTATATTCTAGAGGAGAAACATGTTTTACTTAATTTAACCCAGTTTTATTGCAAAGCAAATTTTAATAACATTACAATGTAGGTATCTTCAGGTGTCTTTCTAACAGTGTTCTTTGCTAAAATGTTGAATGACGCCACGAGCAGCCGCTCTCGGCGGCAACGCGCGCGATGCAACACATAGAAAGGACATGGTCTAAACACCCGGGCCCCATAACTCCACAAGGCCCCTGACGTCATCACAGTAGGCGTGGCTTAAGTCAGTGTGCTGTCGGCGTTCGTCCTGTGCAGACGTCTTACCAACGTTCGCATCCCAAATATAATTCTACTCGACACTAGATGGCGACCCTTTGTACGTCTCTTTTACCATCCTACACTTAGTGACATCTACTGTAAAAAGTTAAGGCCCCGCTTCCCGGCCGAGCGTTTTGGCCGTCTGGATTGGTCGAGAGCGCACAAACCCCGCCCACTTTTGCTGCGAAAATATCGAAAATCATTAATTGTGACGTGAAAAACGATTGCATCACCAAAATCGAACTTATTTTTTTTAGGTTTTTTCTCCATCTTTTGGTGAAAAAAATAATTAAAAATTCCAAGCCATTTAGAAGGAGATATAAATTTTAAGACGAAAACAGCTTCACTTTGATTTTTTTTTTTCACATAGTAAAAGAGCTTGTAGTACTTTTTTCCTGCTTATTTTTTAAAGATGAGGGTTCAATAAATACGGTGATATTTTTTTCAAAATTATTACTCCACTCGTCTAAGCGGAGATAGCCTCCAAACATGCCTCGTTAGGTGCCTATACAGTCTTAAACTACGTACTAACATCGACATAGAACGAAGCGAGTAGTTTTGCTATTGACCGGTAGATAGAAATGGACAAGTAGGCGTTCTCTAACACCGCTTACCCGCTCAAATTGTCAAGCGTCGTTTCATAGGGAAATGTAATAAGAACATCTCTACTGTCTATGTTCTCTGTGGTACTAAGTATGTAAAGTAGTTCGTCCGTCGAGCGTTGGCCGCTCGGCTCACTGCACCGGTTGGTTGCAGGTTCGATTCCCGCTAGAGGGAAATTTCAGAAACAGCCTTTTCGTAATTTACCCTGGACTGGGTTTCACTGGCAACGCCCCCAGTCCCATAATCGCCAGTCGCCATGTCCCATGGTAGTCATAGTACAAGCGTTGCTTAGTTTGGGACCATACAGTTGTGTGTAAGACTGGCGATATTTATTTATTTTATTTACACGACTGCCCAAAAAAAGGAGTTTATATGTGTTTAGGGTTCATGTATGTTTGTATGTATGTATGTATGTATGTATGTATGTGAGATTCTTTATTCCACCATAACTTATAAATGCCTGAATGGATTTGGATGTATGGGATATCGTTAGAATCCTTACATCGTTCCGGGTAACACTGGGTATATTATTTTTGAAAGAAAATAGTATGGCGGCAGTATGGCTCAATTTTGAAAAGTGAAAAAAAAATATGTTTCTTTCGTTATTACAATATGGGTATCAAATGGAAGGGCTTGATGAGCACATTCTAAAACTGTAGAATTTATAGGCATCATTTGACATAGGTAGGGTACACAACAAAGATTTCATTTCTGGCTGTTGTCACTAAAATGCATAAAATAAAAATAAATAAATAAAAAATTAAAAAACACGACTGCCCTGCCAAAATACGAACTAAAAAGTATAAAACAAGTGCAGTGTCATTGCAGTCGGGGGCCCTCTTAGATTAAATATATTCCACAGAAAGGTCCCCCGACTGCAATGACACTGCACTTGTTTTATACTTTTTAGTTAGTTTTTTGGCAGGGCAGTCGTGTTTTTAAATTATTATTTTTTTACCTACCATATCTGTTAAAATAATACATAAATACAATTAACAATGATAAATTTATTTAATCAAATAACTTGGGCGATTAAACCACCCCCAGCGTTAACAATAGCGGTTCCGATGGAGGGGACGCCCCCCTCCACGGCCACGGTACCATAGACAGGGAAGCAACCCTTCACTTTAATACTACCCCCTATCGGGAGGTCGCCTCCAACAGAGATGTCACCGAACTGGAGAGCCGGGATGATTTCAGTGATGATCGGCCCGCCAGGCATCGTGTCGGGCAGAAACGGCCCGATCGGGAGCGTGTAGGTCTCCTGAGAAGAAATTACAAGATTATAATGAAAGATTTTTGAAAAAAAAAAAAAACAAAAAAGAAATACGACTGCCCTGCCAAAAGGCACGTAAAAAGTCGGTCCCGGTTGTTGTCATCTAGGCAGCAGTCGTTAAGCCTTGTCAGAGGGCGAGCGGCTTGAACAACTCTAACACCAGGGGGGTTACTCCGAAATACGTCGCTGACGGATCGTCCGAAGTACGGATTCGATTTACGATCAAAACAATGTCAAATCGTAGAGAAAAACGAAAGAAGAAATGTCAAATCACGACAATCCGTCAGCCGAAACGTTAGGTTCGTATTTCGGAGTAGGCCAGCAGGTACCAGGGAACCATACGATAATAAGAAGTAAAACACGACTTACTTGTAAACTGAAAGCGACGAGGCACACAAACAAAGCTCGGAAGTACATTTTGTGGATTATATCGATCAACTGATGTCACATAACGATTCTCGGACCTTTTATATCGATTATTTTCATAATCGATACACGTGACATTATTATCACGTAAACGTAATCGATGTTACTGTAATACTTTATCTACGCGTCAAATATTATTGTTGTAAGTTTTGATAAACACATCATACAAATGAGTCCAAATGAATCCAAATGTGTCCAAATGAATCCAAATGAATCCAAACGAGTCCAAATGAATCAACCTAGGTGTATGTTTGTATCGCGACTTTCCAATATTAGGATGATGGCGCATGCCGCACCCGAGCACTCAGTTTTGACGTCGGAACGCATAGACATAATGTCATAAGTGCTCGGGCGAGGCATGCGAGGCATTTGGACGCACCAGATCACATAGTTGTGTATCGATCCTGAATATACCGAGTATTTCAAAAGTACGAAATACTAGTTAAACTATATACATGTTATACGGTAGCTAGATGCCTAGTGAAGACAGACTATACGTAACCATAATACGGGCCCGTTAGCGTGGTTGGCGCGGAGGCGCCTTTCACGCTGCAGGTCGTAGGTTCGATTCCTACCCGGGACATGCATTTGTGTGCATGAACATGTCTGTTTGTCCCGAATCTGGGTGTATATGTACATTAAGTATGTATTTACAAATAAAAAAGTAGTATCAGTTATCTGGTTTCCATAGTACAAGCTCTGCTTAGTTTGGGATCAGGTAGCCGTGTGTAAAATATGTCTCAGGATATTATTATTATTATTATTATAGTTTCTGAGTAGGAGCAGTGAGCCCAACAGGAGAAAATGAAACAGTTACAAATACATCTTTAAATCTTTAATTCATTTTAATTCAGGGTTACAATAAATAATTATCTCAATAAAGACCTCCGCAACCGCATCCCGCAAATCCCGCATAGTTAGCAGGAACGCCAAAAGCTGCAGGAGCAATTGCAGCGGCAGGAGCCACCCCAAAAGGAGCAGTAAGCCCAGCAGGAGAGAATGCAGCCGCAGCGGGAATGGTCTCGCTCACCATAGCAGTGTTGCCATTACCGCAGCCGTAGTTGACAGCACCAGCGCCGGCAGTGGGCAGGACGCCGTCCACAGCCACGGTACCGACGAACGGCAGCTCACCAGCCGCCGCCAGAATACCCTCGTACACGTTCTCAGAGTTTATCGAGAGGCCGTAGGGAGGGATTGCTGAGAAGCTGTTGATGGGGAAGTTACCGCCACTGGTGGCGGTGATGTCGAGGCCGGAGGCGTAAGGAATGTTTCCGAAGCACGGATTGGCGAAGCCGTAGGTGCTGTAAGCATCGCGGTTAAAACACTGGCTGAAGGCAGCCTGAAACACAAATTTGATAATACATCAATGGAGTCTGAGAGAAGGAAGGAAAGGAAAAAGAAAGAATTGTCAATTTTTCAGAAATTCTGAAAACCCATTTTGAGGAATAGTTATTCATGCTATTCATGTTAATCTAGTTAAAATTGGAAAATACACTAGTTTTTTTTCATGTTTAGTTTAGCTCAGTCAGTCCAGCTTGCCTGAGGATGCCTCGTTTAGAGGCGAAACACGTGTCGAATTTATTTAGGGTTCGCTTTGTCTGCGGAGAATTGCTAATTGTTAGGGTCCATGACTCATGACAGACATACTCTCGACTGACAGGGAGTTAGGTCTTGTTGGCTTCTTCTATTATCGATCAATTCATTTGGTTTATAATATTGGAGGTTGACAATTCCGAGGGTGAGTGGTGGGTCCCTCTCTATAATTGTTTAACAATGGATTTCCGCAAAGTTACGCCTGATTCCATCAATTACGTTTAGTTTAGCAAAGAAATTTATGCCTAAATCTTCTTCGATAAAGATGATGACGTCATTAATAAATTCATCGTCATCATACAATTTTACTTGAAAAACATTAACATTAAGAAACTATTTTGAATATTTGTATGTTACTAGTTAAACGGCAAATATTATTATTAGATTATGACTCCACTAGACTCGTTTGTTTTTGTGCAAACTACGCAAATATTCGTGCTAATACGAGATATAGTGCCAACATATACCTATATTATTTAGGTAAAAGTAGACACTTGGCATATTACATTTATGTATTTTGTGTTTACAAACCTTAAACAGAAGGACTTGAGCGCAGAAAATAAGAACAATTTTAGCAGACATCTTGTTTCTGTTTCAGTGCTGACGACAATAATATTCGCTAGAAATTATACCACTTATATACAAATGCCAAATGTAACAGTGAACCAATTCAGAAATAGTTTTATCTTATTATCGCAAATAACAGAACGTGCCAATTATTAATTAAGTTAATAGTAAAACTATTAACTATGTCATCACTCTAAAATTGTCAAAACAAAGGTTTGCAATATCACTAAGCAATATAAAATGACAGTGAAGTTGTTAGAGAACATTATTCAGCTTCTCGTTGAACAAACATCAAACATGAACACCTTCGCTGTTTTGTTCGTCTGCGTCCAAGCTTGCTTGGTACAGGTGAGCTATAAATTGGTCATCTGTAGTTCTGATTTTAATAATAACATATCTTGATAAAATTTTGTTTCTCAGAGCATGTTCGGGCAGTGCCTCGGCAGACTCGCTCCTGCCGGCTGCGCCCCCGCTGCTGCTGTCGCCACCCCCGGCTTCGTCACCCCCTCTAACTACGCTCCCGGCGCTATCGGTGCCTACGGCTATGGCGCTGGTCTCGGTTACGACGCTGGTCTCGGCGACCTCGCTAACCCTGCGGGTCTGGGCGGTATCTACCCCGGTGCCCTCGTTGGTGCCTACCCCGGTGCTATCGCTGGCTACGGTCTGGAGTCCTACGGCGGTGCTGGTGAAGGCAACGTGGCCGTCGCCGGTGAGCTGCCCATCGCTGGTACCTCCACCGTCGCAGGTCAGGTGCCGATCATGGGTGCTGTGAGATTTACCGGCCCATTATCCGCTGGTGGTGCCGTCTCCATTGCTGGCAACTGCGCTTGCGACTGCGGATCTATATTCGCTTTAAAAAATTGTGATTGTATATGATAAATAAATAGATTTTTGGTTTAACATTATGTGTACTGAGAAGTATGCAGTGTCAGCCTAGTATCTCCTGCAGGCCAAGATATAGTGGTACACCTTAACCAAGAATTTTAATGTCATTAAATATCTCACAAGAGACCTCATGTTGGACCTATCTCCATGCAAAATATCCACGCCTGGTTTATCCAGCATGTGACACAATGCAACCGGAACGTTAGGGCCAATGAGACATGATATGTTTCATATAGCTGTTTCTCTTATACAGGCTGACTGGTTGAATACTTTACATATTGATATAGAGTGCTCAGTACTCGATTATCGTTCTAATTATGTAAAAAAATTGGTGCCTAATATTTGCCTAATATACCTTTAATTATCCACTCAAAACAATTAGCGTGGTCAGGATCGTACCTCCTTGATTTGGCGTACCTATCTAGTGTCATTTAATTGCGTTCGCGCAGAACACGCGTACTAGCGATAGCGGTGTCCACAATTTCCGAGTTTTAGCACATTAATTTAATTAAGGTTTTCTCTGTAGTTCTTTGGTATTTTTTTAATTTTATTGTTTTAAACGTTTCATGTTACCATAAATTATCATGTCGTTCAATATGTAAAGTGTTTAACCAGTCATCCTGTATATACACTAGACATTAAAAGTATTGTACAGCATGTCAAAATTAACTAAGCAATAAAATAACCTATTAAGTAAATATAAGGTGCGCAACCCCTATAGCAAAGTGACTTCGTCTACAAGCGTTCCTACAAATCGCTCCGCTTCATGTATGGAAATGACATAAGCCACGTGATCTACTTATCGACTTGTAATGTACTAAACTTGGCTAGGGTATATTTAGGGTAGGATATTATTATTAATTCAAACGAAACAATCGGTGAACCAGTTAATAGAACCGCAAGCCTGTAATTCCAATCTTAATTTTGTAACGAGTGATAAGGCTTTTGTAACTAAACGTGACACGAAATCAGTTTCGCATAAAGCTCTGATAACGAATTGGCAAATTGTACGCGACTGATGTCTCAACTCGTATGTGGCAGCGCTGAATCTACGCTGATGAAATTTGACAACAGATTACTGATTCGCTTAAGAGATATAACACACCGGAACGCCATGGCGACGTCGCCAGCCACCGTAGCCAACTAATTTGTATTGAAATGTATGACGGGTAACACACCTGGCGACGGACTGGCGACGTCGCTAACAATACAAATTGTTTGGATACGTAGCCGGCGACGTCGCCATGGCTGGAGAGGTGATAATTTTAAATCCTCAAAGACTATGACGTCTTCTTGGTCCAAAGAATTTGAGCGTGTCCACTGCACCAAAAACTTTAGCCCTTTTAACGTCCCACTTTTGCGCACGAGCCTCCCCTCAGTGCGAGAGGGATTCAGGCCATATAATCCACCGCGCTGGCCCAGTGCGGGTTGGTGGATTTCTTATGACTTTGGAAAATTTGTTAGATCTTCTAAGACATGCAGGTTTCCTCACGATGTTAAGTGTGTAACATGATTTTTTTTTTTAATGTGATTAAAGGATTTGATTTGAGATTTGAGTGAGAGTGTGACAGAGAGAGTGAGAGATTTGAGAGGAGAGGAGTGGATTTTGAAAATAGATTTGGTAAAAGCACATGCAATCTTCCTTACACGGGCCCGTTGGCGTAGTTGGCGTGGTGGCGCCTTTCACGCAGCAGGTCGTAGGTTCGATTCCTACCCGGGACATGCGTTTGTGTGCATGAACATGTCTGTATGTCCCGAGTCTGGGTGTAATGTATATTAAGTATGTATTTACAAACAAAAAAGTAGTATATGTAGTAATATCAGTTATCTGGTTTCCATAGTACAAGCTTTGCTTAGTTTGGGATCAGGTAGCCGTGTGTAAAAAATGTCCCAGGATATTATTATTATGTCTAGGGCATCCAGCATATCAAATCCGCCCCTGAAATCACCATAAAAGCAGTTATTTTCTTTTGCTTTTGGTTTTCAAATGGTAATTCATTAAATTTGAGATCTGCGTCTTACAAAATATGATAGATAGCGACGTCTAAAACAGCCAAATGGGGCTCAAAAATTTAACTATCATTTCAGTACCATGGTCAACTGTCACTTTCATTAGTTACTATTGACTAATGAGGCCTAACTACACCTACTGAAGTTTTCTTATCAGTAGGCTTAACATTATCAATATTAAGAAATACATTTCTTGCCCTATCGCATTCAGGCTTACAAATCATTGCATAATTTACTGATTAGATTGTTTAAAACAAAAATATTTTTAGTATAAAAGGACCAGGTAGTGTTTTTGAAAATCATTCCATCATCAGTTCTGATACAAACAGTATTATTATATCTTCAAAATGGCCGCTAAAGTTGTTCTTGCTTTCTGTGCTCAAGCTTTGTTGGTTCAGGTAATATTATTTATTATTATTCTCACGCCTTCTAGCTTGTTTATTTTGTAAGTCTGGCGATATTTATTAATTATTAAGTAAATTTTAAATTTAACTGTATTACCAGCGTTTTTGGAAATTCAACCCTTTAAGAAGTGAAATAGGGGATGAAAGTTTGTATAGAAGTTTGCAATTTTTTGATGGCAGCAATTGGTGGGTTGGTGTTTAGCTTAAACCATCCAACTTAGACTTCTGTTTATAAGTGAAAGTCAGTTGTGCCTGCGTTTTTGGATATTCATCCCCAATCGGGTGATGATGAATTTTCACCCCTCATTTCCACCGCAAATGAGGGATGAATCCTCATCAACCGACGACAAATCGATCAATACTGCTGGTTACTTAAAAAGATATATTTTACAGGGTATCTTTTCCCAATGCATCCCTGGAGCTGCCTTCGATGACTTCGCTCGCTACCCCGTCGGACCTTCACCCTACGGGCCAGGAATTGGCTACCCTTACCCCACCGCAGCATCCCCCACCAGTGGAGGTGGATTTCTGGTCCAAAGCTCCTCACCGATAACCCCAACTGGTGTCACTGTTTTCTCCGAAAACGCCATCGAAGGAGCGTTATCTGTAATTGGTGAACTGCCGTTCTTAGGGGCAGTCGTTTTGGAAGGTACCCTGCCAACTGCTGGCGTTGGCGGTATCAACTACGGTTGCGGTAACGGCAATGTGGCTATCGTTAATGAGGGTTTGGGTTATCCTGCCCCTTATAATGGGGCAGTGGGTTATGCTCCCAATGTGGGTTACGGGTATCCTGGTATGGGTTACGCTTATTAAGTTTTGTTGAATAAATTTGTTGTTTAATCTTATTTTGTTGTTTTGATTGATTTCCTACATACATATTACGCCCCAAGCCAACTAGGCACTCGGGTATTAATAGCAAATGATAATAAGTCAATGATTCCGTAGTCCTTTCTCAACGTAATGGGAGCTACTGCCACAAGAGTACCCAGACATTGGCCCAGGCTCACTAGGTTGTGAACGGACCGCGGAATCATTGACTTATTATCATTTGATATTTATACCCGAGTGCCTAGTTGGCTTGGTGGATTAGTACATACATTTACTCACGCCTGCATACTACAGGGGTAAGCAGAGACTATTGATTGCCAGATGCTACGACTTTGACACACCTCTTTTGCTTCATCCTCATTCATATATCTTCTCATGCACTGCCGTCGGTTGAGGGTGCTACGGACTTGACCTTTCTGGAAAAGACCATTAATTTGACCACATTAATTTGACCCATGGACCAATTACTAAGGGGACTGGCCCTAAGCAACTCGGCCGAGTGTTCGGCCTAGTACTAACATCGACATAAAACGAAGAGAGTAGTTCAACTATTTACCGGTAGATAGAACAATGAAAATGAAAAAACAATGACCACGTTTTTTTTCATACATATATCTAATTACGGCTTCTCTATATCTAATTAGGACTCATACTCATACATATATCTAATTAGGACCTCTTTCTTTAGTCGTTACTCTGTGAATTTGACCACATCCACTTACTTTCGCTCCGTATATCTCTTTCGTCGGTCTACTTTCACTCATCCTCTCTACATGGCCATTCAGTTCATATATATATGTCACGACTTTTATCCCCATTCGGGGATAGTCAGAGGCTGTGGCCATACACCACCATATTGTGGAGGTATTAAGCCAACTCAAAGCCCACGTTTCACCAGATAGTCAGAACCCAACGTGACTGGTGGTGAGCCTTATCGCCATTGAAATCCTGGATAGAAAACTAAGATCCTTATACAGAGGGTGTAATATAGAAGTTTTAAGCATAAATATCTATAGTACGTTTTTTTATACTTGTCCTATTTGGTAAGCAAAGATGGCGCCCAGCGGGGCGATTGCGTAACTTTTTGTCAATGTTTCAATTGGTTTCGTATATAATTGACACAGGATGAACGAAACCAATTGAAACATTGACAAAAAGTTACGCAATCGCCCCGCTGGGCGCCATCTTTGCTTACCAAATAGGACAAGTATAAAAAAACGAACTTACCAATAATGGACCACGAGCAAATTAGTATGGAGTCTGGGCTACATACACAACAGTGATAAAACACATGCCATTTGAAAGCATTTGGGGTTTTATTTAATTCTTACTATAGCAGCTATGTCAAAATCTAGTGCAATCATGGTGTTTTGAAGAACTAAACAAAAAACATATTTTTGGAAGGCGCAAAACAAGCCGATAACAACACAAAAAAAGTAGTGGAAACAACGTACGAGCAACAGATATTCCCTCCTGTTTTCTTTGTTTAAAACGGGAGATGAGGGTTAGGTTTGGGTTGAGGTTTGGGTTTAGGTTTAGGTTCGGGTTTGGGTTTAGGTTTAGGTTTGGGTGTAGGTTTGGGTTTAGGTTCGGGTTTGGGTTTAGGTTTAGGTGTTTCTTGCCGGCTCTTCTCAATTGAAGCATCATTACGAACCGGTGGTAACGCTAAAATATTGTTTATACTTGACTATTAATAAATGATTTATTGAGCTTACATGAATAAAAAACTTTTGATTTTATTTGATTTGTTTAGGTGTAGGTTTGGGTTTAGGGCCTCCGCAGACTTGCTACTTTTATCATCGGCGACCGGCGATTTTGTAACGTATCAATGCTGCGTCGCATTTCTTCGAGCGCGAACGAGCGAGACGTAGCATATAAATCGCCGATCGCCGATGCTAAAAGTAGCAAGTCTGCGGAGGCCCTTAAGTATGTGTTTGGGTTTGGGTTCAGATTTGAGTTTGGGTTTGGATATAGGTTTGGGTTTGGGTTTGGGTGTGGGCTTAGGTTTGGGTTTAGGTTTAGGTATAGGTTTAGGCTTAGGTTTAGGTTTAGGTTTGGGTTCGGGTTCGGGTTCGGGTTCTGGTTCGGTAAATATCCAGACTTATACACCAACTGTATGGTCCCAAACTAAGCAATGCTTGTACCATGGATACCGTACAATAGATTGGGGGCGATCCCAGTGTCACCCAGACCAAGGCAAATTGTGAAAAGTTCAATTGGAATTGTGCTCCGACGGAAATCGCAACGATGACTGCAGCTCATAATTATATGGGCTAGCTTGACCGGTGTAGTACCACCCTCTAAGAGAAGATCGGCGTAAAGAAGCTATTACAGCTAGGTTTCGTACTCCCTTCCCTTTCCATCTGTCCCATTCCCCTTCAGGTCGGCGACGTGCGAACGATGCCTTTGGTATTGCAAGCATCTATAAGCCACGGTAAATGCTTAACATCAGGCGGGCTGTACACTTATTTGCCACCGAATGAACATAAAAAAACGCCCTACACTCAAGCCACCAGACCAAATGGATGTCAATTAAACAAAAATAATTGCTAATTCATAATTTTATTTCTCATTGGATCAAAACTGTCAGTAACCACAGCCGCAGCCGCAAGCGCAGTTGCCAGCGATGGACACGGCGCCGCCGGCGCACACATCACCGCCGAATCTCACAGCGCCCATGATCGGCACCTGACCAGCGACGGCGGTGGCACCAGCGACGGGCAGCTCACCGGCGACGGCCACGTTGCCTTCACCAGCACCGCCGTAGGTCTCCAGACCATAGCCAGCGATAGCACCTGGGTAGGCACTAGCGAGACCAGCGCCGTAGCCGAGACCAGCGCCGTAACCGAGACCTGCGCCGTAGCCGAGATCAGCGCCGTAGCCAAGACCAGCGCCGTAGCCGAGACCAGCACCGTAGCCGAGACCAGCGCCGTAGCTGAGACCAGCGTCGTAGCCGAGACCAGCGCCGTAGCCGTAGGCACCGATAGCGCCGGGAGCGTAGTTAGAGGGGGTGACGAAGCCGGGGGTGGCGACAGCAGCAGCGGGGGCGCAGCCGGCAGGAGCGAGTCTACCGTGACACTGCCCAAACACGCACTAGGAAAAAAGACACCAATAAAAGATTTGTGTGAAGTCCTATTCAAAATTAGGTATTTACTTATAGAACTTTACTCACCTGTACCAAGCAAGCTTGGACGCAGACGAACAAAACGGCGAAGGTGTTCATGTTTGATGTTTGTTCAACGAGAAGCTGAATACAGAATGATTACCAGAAATCTAATAGCACATTTTATAAACCCTTAATTCTGCAATATTATATTTGCAACTACTCATTTAATTGATATGAATTGATTGCTAAATTATTCGCAAGTCTTTTGCAAATTAACGTTATAGGCTTTTGAAATTAACTCATTGATAACATTACTTTAGTATATAAGCGGTAATATTTCTAGTAGCATCATTGTCAAGTAGACCTTACCCTACTAGCTACTCAAGTACCGCATCTACTTAAGTACTTCCAAAATGTCCGCCAAGATTATTCTTCTGTTCTGCGCCCAAACCCTCATGGTCAAGGTAAGTTATTAACAATATATTTAATCTACGTAACTCCTTTTACTGACAGACATCATAGCTCATTCCAAGTCATTGGCGGTCTTCTCACGCCTTTGATAACTTCTGGTTCTCCCAAATATGCAAGTTTTACTACCGATGTCGTCACCAATCAGGTTATGATGTTTCATTGTCAATATTTAATTGATGCCTAACTTTTTGTTTCAGATCGCATTCGGTCAGTGCCTCGGTCACGATGCTTACTACAACGGTCTTGGCTCCTACGGTTTGATTACCCCTGGCTTCGGAAATGGCTTTGGTTGTTCGACCCCCGGTCTTGACATCACAGCCTCCAGCGGCGGTAACCTCCCCGTCACCAGCTCATCCATCATCCCTCCTACCGGACTCTTGGTAGCCTCTGAGAACGTGTACGAGGGTATTCTGGCGGCGGCTGGTGAGCTGCCATTCGTCGGCTCTGTGGCTGTGGACGGCGTGCTGCCCACTGCCGGCGCTGGTGCTGTCAACTACGGCTGCGGTAATGGCAACACTGCTATGGTGAGCGAGACCATTCCCGCTGCGGCTGCGTTCTCTCCTGCTGGGCTTACTGCTCCATATGCGATTGCTCCTGCCGCTGCAATTGCTCCTGCAGCTTTTGGCGTTCCTGCTAACTATGCAGGATTTGCGGGATGCGGTTGCGGAGGTCTTTTTTGAGATGATTGTTGATTGTAACTCTGAATAAAAATTAATTAAAAATTACTTCTAACTTTTTATTTTTAAACCAAACATGACTGATTAATTCACTAATTGTATAATCCTAAATTATTTAATTAACTAATTGTATAATTATTAGCGACTGTAGCCTAGGGGTGAACAGGTTGGGCTAGCAATCAGAAGGTCCTAGGTTCGATCCCCGGTGGGGCATGCACCAATGGATGAATTTTCATCTATGTGCATAATTTACAGTTCGCTGACGGTGAGGGAAAACATCGTGAGGAAACCTACCTATCCCTCGGGATTAGGTAATAGTCAGTTCCTGTATACACGGCGACAAGGTTCACCACCTGTCACGTTGGGTCCTGACTATCAGGTGAAACGTGGGCTTTGAGTTGGTTAATACCTCCACAATGTGGTGGTGTATGGCCACTCAAGCCTCTGATTACCCCCGAACGGGGATAAAAGTCGTGACGTTACATTTACATTATTTAACACATAATAGTACAAAGTCAGTCCGCCAGTGGGTGCATCTATGGATCGTATTAATAAATGCATCTCAAAGTTGAGATCGATCTTAAGATGCAGTTTTGACGTTTAATGCATGGAACATCTGTCAAAAACAGCGTCTTAAGATCGATCTCAACTTTGAGATGCATTTATTAATACGAGCCTATGTGAGGAGAGCGCCGCACCCGAGCAATCAGTTTTGGCATTGGAACGCATACACATGTAGCCACCTTACATCTCGCTACCAGCAGATGGCGTTGAGTGCAACGCTTCAATACATATACGATCCTGAATCGCGGTATCAAGATTCACGATGCACATGAGTATTCATATATTGGCGCAGCTGTCAAACGATAGGTCTACCACGTACGCCATCTATTGAAAGTAATCCGAAGTGTCATCATTTTTAAAAAGAAAATTGGGCCTTTTACGTTTTCCGGGAAATGTTTCTAACTTCGCCCTTTAAAGACATGTAATCTTAACGCATCATACAAATAATCACAGACAATGAAATGTCACACAAAAAAATAATGGGACTTATTTTGTGTCGCGTTTTAGGATTCAGCTTTTAGAGACGCTGTATATACCTCCCCATCATCATCATCATCATCATCATATCAGCCAAAAGACGTCCACTGTTGGACTTAGGCCACCTCCAAAGTTTTCCACAACGACCGGTCCTGTGCTGCTTGCATCCAGCGGTTTCCCGCGATCTTCACTAGGTCGTCGGTCCACCTTGTGGGGGGCTACCCACGCTGCGTCTTCCGGTACGTGGTCGCCGCTCAAGAACCTTTCTGCCCCATCAGCCATCAGTTCTTCGGGCTATAAGCCCCGCCCACTGGGACTTTAGCCTCCGACTTCAGCCTCCAGCCTCCTCCTTTAACTTGAGATTTTGAGTTTGTTCTTAGTGCAAGCAGCATTCCGAACGAATTTCTTGGCCTTCAAATACCTAAAAATACCAGCCTTAACATCACTTCTATTAAGACTTAGTTGTAGACCTATCATGACTCCTCTTAATCTTTTATTGATTACATTCATGCGGGTACCAAGACAACTTAGCTTGTCCCCGGGACTCGTCGAGAGTCAAACCTCGATGTCATTGTTGGACACTGCCGATCCTTGCTTACAGGAGTTACAGTGGTATGAGTGTGTGGAGGGCCTAGTCGCAAATAAAAAGACCAATCATGAATCGCTATACCCTAATATGTTTCGGCAGCGATTCTGTTTTAGGTCTTCAATGTTTAGTCGCAATATCGCAGGTGATTGGGTGATCGTAAGGTGGCAGTTATACATTTTTGTTGTAGTTTGCAACCTGTCTTGGTATGGGTAATTATGTAAGTAAGTAAAGCCTTAAAAACCGGCCAAATGCGTGTCGGACTCGCAAATAAAGGGTTCCGTTCCACAATAGAATATATTAAGATTAACGTCTAAGAAATAAGTTAGAAGCAAAAAACTTCAAAAATATCAGGTTTCTTGTATGTTCGTGAGATACAGCTCGCTGACAGACGGACGGAAGGATGGACAGCGGAGGCTTAGTAATAGGGTTCCGTTGGCACCCTTTGGGTGCGGATCCCTAAAAATGTACAACACAAAGATATGATTTTCATAATTTTATTCTACACTAACTTTTCCCCGCGACTTCGTCCGCGTAGAATTTAAATTCAATAAAATCGATTCTCTGATCCCGGATCCCGGACCCCGTATCTCGGATCCCGTTTCACGTATTTACCGGATTCTGGATCCCGTTTGCCGGACCCCGTATCCCGGATATCCCGGATCTCGTATTCCGGATCCCGGATCCCGTATCCCAGATCCCGAATCGCGGATCTCGGATCCCGCAGTCCAGATCCCCGATCCCGTATCGTATTTGCCAGTAAAAGTCCCTTCAAAATCGGTCCAGCCGTTTCGGAAATTAACCGGAATTGGTACCGCCATACAAACATACCCCCTATTTATTGAATTCGTAATATCTTTTGAATGGAATGTCCGATTTAAATAATTCAAAAAGTAATCTACAGGTATTAAAATAGTCTCAAATAAGAAATTATTTATTTGGATGAAGATTCATACTAAGGTATGGATAACATGGTCTGATTTTGGTCGGCATTTCCATCAACTTTTCGAATGTTAAAAAGTAGTTATAGTCACGTAACTATAATAGTTGGACATATGGTAATGCGAAGTTTTTTGTAGATATTGATATGTTCATTAATATTGTAGATTTTTTTTTGTTCTATCATCAATAGTTTCCGTAGTGCATGCGATGAGAGACATTTTATGGCCAATTTTTTTACACCTTGGGTTACATTATTGAAGTTTTAGTAGAGATCCCTAATTTTTTCTAGTAATATTTATAGCCTATGTTACTCATGGGTAATGTAGCATTAATGGTGAAAGAATTTTTGAAATCGCTCCAGTAATTTTTGAGTTTATTCATTACATACAAAAATACATTGACATACATTTACACATTTTGACATATTAGTCACAATTACCACCTTTTTAAGTTGTGGAAATCATGTATCATGTAGCCATTGACAAGCATTTGTATGTCAATTGTAGCGGATGTTGTCTTGCCGTACGCTTACTAAGCTTTGTTGAACTATGTCGCTGCGGTAATGGATCGGTCATGCTCACTCTAATGTCCTTGCTTGCGGTGGCTCTGTGGAGCGGGTCACCCTCTTCCCTCTAAAATGGTTGAGGAGGGTGATGCCGCTGCTCAAGTCATGCTCGGGTTCCGGGCGCTGCTTGCGGGGACTGGTCCGCCCATTTTCCACTTGACACCGTTGTTCCAAAACTTTTACAGACAAGACCTAAGCACGGAAGGCATCACACCAAAACAATCGTTCTAAATATTCACCTTTTGGTTTGACAGTTAAGTGGGAGTAGGCATGCACAGCTTTCTAGGCTAGTTTTTATTAATTTTTATTTAAATACCTTATTTTCTTTTTTTACTCACACTGTGTTAATGCATGCCTGCTCACATAGCGTTACTGTTTGAAAATGTATACAATTATTCTTTTGAAAAGAGTAACCATTGAGTTTCTTGCCGGCTCTTCTCAATGGAAGCAACATTTCGAACCGGTGGTAACGCTAAAATATTGTTTATATTGACTATTTATAAATGCTCTAATGAGCTTACATGAATAAAAACCTTTTGACTTTGACTTTGACTTGACTTTTGACTTGACAAATCTTTTCTCTTTATAGTGTAGATTTAACATCTTAAAAAACATAAAGAGAACCGCAGCCGCAAGCGCAGTTCCCAGAAATTAAAACAGTTCCTCTAGCGGGAATATCGCCTCCGAAGCTCACAGCGCCCAGGATCGGCACCTGACCAGCGACGGCGGTGGCACCAGCGACGGGCAGCTCACCGGCGACGGCCACGTTGCCTTCACCAGCACCGCCGTAGGACTCCACACCGTAGCCAGCGATAGCACCGGGGTAGGTACCAGCGATGGCACCGGGGTAGATGCCGCCCAGACCAGCGGGGTAAGCGAAGTCGCTCAGACCAGCGCCGTAGCCGGGACCAGCGCCGTAGCCGTAGGCACCGATAGCGCCGGGAGCGTAGTTAGAGGGGGTGACGAAGCCGGGGGTGGCGACAGCAGCAGCGGGGGCGCAGCCGGCAGGAGCGAGTCTGCCGAGACACTGCCCGAACTCGCACTAGGAAAAAGGGCACCAATAAAAGATTTGTGTGAAGTCCTATTGAAATCAAAACTATTTACTTATAGAACTTTACTCACCTACACCAAGCAAGCTTGGACGCAGACGAACAAAACAGCGAAGGTGTTCATGTTTGATGTTTGTTCAACGAGAAGCTGAATACAGAATGATTACCAGAAATCTAATAGCACATTTTATAAACCCTTAATTCTGCAATATTATAATATTTGAAACTACTAATTTAATTGATATGAATTGATTGCAAAATTATTCGCAAGTCTTTTAATCGTTTGCAAATTGATTTTATAGGATTTCGAAATTAATTCACTGATAACATTATAACATTAATTTAGTATATAAGCAGTATTATTTCTAGTAGCATCATTGTCAAGTAGACCTTAACCTACTAGCTACTCATCTACCGCATCTACTTAAGTACTTCCAAAATGTCCGCCAAGATTATTCTTCTGTTCTGCGCCCAAACCCTCATAGTCAAGGTAAGTTTTTACAATATATTTAATCTACGTAACTCCTTTTACTGACAGACATCAAGCTCATTCCAAGTCATTGGCGGTCTTCTCACGCCTATGACAACTTCTGGTTCTCCCAAACATGCAGATTTTACTCACGATGTCTTCACCATTCAGGTTATGATGTTTAATTGTCAATATTTTATTGATACCTAACTTTTTGTTTCAGATCGCATTCGGTCAGTGCCTCGGTCACGATGCTTACTACAACGGTCTTGGCTCCTACGGTTTAATCACCCCTGGCTTCGGGAATGGCTTTGGTTGTTCGACCACTGGTGTTGACATCACAGCCACCAGCGGCGGTAACCTGCCCGTCACCAGCTCATCCATCATCCCTCCTACCGGACTCTTGGTAGCCTCTGAGAACGTGTACGAGGGTATTCTGGCGGCGGCTGGTGAGCTGCCGTTCGTCGGCTCTGTGGCTGTGGACGGCGTGCTGCCCACTGCCGGCGCTGGTGCTGTCAACTACGGCTGCGGTAATGGCAACACTGCTATGGTGAGCGAGACCATTCCCGCTGCGGCTGCGTTCTCTCCTGCTGGGCTTACTGCTCCATTTGCGATTGCTCCTGCCGCTGCCATCGCTCCTGCAGCTTTTGGCGTTCCTGCTAACTATGCGGGATTTGCGGGATGCGGTTGCGGAGGTCTTTATTGAGATGATTGTTGATTGTGACTCTGAATAAAAATTAATTAAAGATTTAAAGATGTACTTCTAACTTTTTATTTTCAAACCAAACATGACTGATTAACTCACTAATTGTATAGTCCTAAATTATTTAACACATAATAGTACAAAGTCAGTCCGCCAGTTAAAATGATTTTTAGTATGACAAATAGTAGTGGATTTGCACCTAGTTTATTATATGCATGCTGAGATGATTGGGAGACAAAATTACTACGTAATTACAATAATTTACTACGTAGTTTTTTTTTTACTGGGGTATCCATTACTGGAAATCGCAAAACGATTGGTTTCCAATTATGGTCAGTAATGAACACTGGTGTGTCCATAACTAGCACATCATCTATCAATCAAAAATATTGCTTGGTAATTTTACAATTTTATATGGTTGCTAAGAATTTTAATTACAAAATAATTTTATTTTATAAATATGTAGTCCATTTTCAATTGATTCAAAAAGAAATTTGTTGTTTTTTCAATTTTTCTTAATATATACGTAAAATAATATTATCGTAGTATTTTATTTGGTTCTAGAAAAGCATATCTGGATGAAATTTGATTAAATTTCTATTAACATTACGTAATTATCATAATAATTGGCTTGACCATAATTGCCTGTTCATAACTGGTGTTGACCATAAATGGAGTGACGATCATTAGGTTGTTGCCTGACCATTACTAGGGCATTTTTTTTTAATTTTACAAAAATATTTTTAATTTTTTTCTATTGTAGATAAATGAGTTATTGAATTTTCCACAACTAAAAGATACCATCCTTCACTAATATCGCACTGAAACTGTAGGCTTTAGCAATAACTACCCAGAAAAATAACCAATAATGACATTATTTTTTCTTATATTGACCATGATTGGGTCGTTTACCTTATGGGTAATTATGTAAGTAACTAAAGCCTTAAAAACCGGCCATATGCGTGTCGGACTCGCAAATAAAGGGTTCCGTTCCACAGTAGAATATATAAGATTAACGTCAAAGAAATAAGTTAGAAGCAAAAATCTTCAAAAATATCATGTTTCTTGTATGTTTGGGAGATACAGCTCGCTGACAGACGGACGGAAGGATGGAAAGCGGAGGCTTAGTAATAGGGTTCCGTTTGCACCCTTTGGGTACGGAACCCTAAACATGTACAACACAAAGATATGATTTTCATAATTTTATTCTACATTTATCATCTTAATAAACGTAAAGAGAACCGCAGCCACAAATGCAGTTCCCAACAATTGAAACAGTTCCTCCAGCGAGAACATCTCCTCCGAATCTCACAGCGCCCAGGACCGGCACCTGACCAGCGACGGCGGTGGAACCAGCGACGGGCAGCTCACCGGCGATGGCCACGTTGCCTTCACCAGCACCGCCGTAGGACTCCACACCGTAGCCAGCGATAGCACCGGGGTAGGCACCAGCGATGGCACCGGGGTAGATGCCGCCCAGACCAGCGGGGTAAGCGAAGTCGCTCAGACCAGCGCCGTAGCCGGGACCAGCGCCGTAGCCGTAGGCACCGATAGCGCCGGGAGCGTAGTTAGAGGGGGTGACGAAGCCGGGGGTGGCGACAGCAGCAGCGGGGGCGCAGCCGGCAGGAGCGAGTCTGCCGAGACACTGCCCGAACTCGCACTAGGAAAAAGGGCACCAATAAAAGATTTGTGTGAAGTCCTATTGAAATCAAAACTATTTACTTATAGAACTTTACTCACCTACACCAAGCAAGCTTGGACGCAGACGAACAAAACAGCGAAGGTGTTCATGTTTGATGTTTGTTCAACGAGAAGCTGAATACAGAATGATTACCAGAAATCTAATAGCACATTTTATAAACCCTTAATTCTGCAATATTATAATATTTGAAACTACTAATTTAATTGATATGAATTGATTGCAAAATTATTCGCAAGTCTTTTAATCATTTGCAAATTAACGATATAGGATTTTGAAATTAACTCATTGATAACATTTATTTAATATATAAGTGGTATTATTTCTAGCAGTATCATTGTCAAGTAGACCTTTACCTACTAGCTACTCAACTACCGCATCTACTTAAGTACTTCCAAAATGTCCGCCAAGATTATTCTTCTGTTCTGCGCCCAAACCCTAATAGTCAAGGTAAGTTTTTAACAATATATTTAATCTACGTAACTCCTTTTACTGACAGACATCAAGCTCATTCCAAGTCATTGGCGGTCTTCTCACGCCTTTGACAACTTCTGGTTCTCCCAAACATGCAGGTTTTACTCACGATGTCTTCACCATTCAGGTTATGATGTTTAATTGTTAATATTTAATTGATATTTAATTAACTTTTTGTTTCAGATCGCATTTGGTCAGTGCCTCGGTCGCGATGCTTACTACAACGGTCTTGGTTCCTACGGTTTGATTACCCCTGGCTTCGGAAATGGCTTTGGTTGTTCGACCCCTGGTCTTGACATCACAGCCACCAGCGGCGGTAACCTCCCCGTCACCAGCTCATCCATCATCCCTCCTACTGGACTCTTGGTAGCCTCTGAGAACATGTACGAGGGTATTCTGGCGGCGGCTGGTGAGCTGCCGTTCGTCGGCTCTGTGGCTGTGGACGGCGTGCTGCCCACTGCCGGCGCTGGTGCTGTCAACTACGGCTGCGGTAATGGCAACACTGCTATGGTGAGCGAGACCATTCCCGCTGCGGCTGCGTTCTCTCCTGCTGGGCTTACTGCTCCATTTGCGATTGCTCCTGCCGCTGCCATCGCTCCTGCAGCTTTTGGCGTTCCTGCTAACTATGCGGGATTTGCGGGATGCGGTTGCGGAGGTCTTTATTGAGATGATTGTTGATTGTGACTCTGAATAAAAATTAATTAAAGATTTAAAGATGTACTTCTAACTTTTTATTTTCAAACCAAACATGACTGATTAACTCACTAATTGTATAGTCCTAAATTATTTAACACATAATAGTACAAAGTCAGTCCGCCAGTTAAAATGATTTTTAGTATGACAAATAGTAGTGGATTTGCACCTAGTTTATTATATGCATGCTGAGATGATTGGGAGACAAAATTACTACGTAATTACAATAATTTACTACGTAGTTTTTTTTTAACTGGGGTATCCATTACTGGAAATCGCAAAACGATTGGTTTCCAATTATGGTCAGTAATGAACACTGGTGTGTCCATAACTAGCACATCATCTATCAATCAAAAATATTGCTTGGTAATTTTACAATTTTATATGGTTGCTAAGTATTTTAATTACAAATTAATTTTATTTTATAAATATGTAGTCCATTTTCAATTGATTCAAAGAGAAATTTGTTGTTTTTTCAATTTTCTAAATATATACGTAAAATAATATTATCATAGTATTTTATTTGGTTCTAGAAAAGCATATCTGGATGAAATTTGATTAAATTTCTATTAACATTACGTAATTATCATAATAATTGGCTTGACCATAATTGCCTGTTCATAACTGGTGTTGACCATAAATGGAGTGACGATCATTAGGTTGTTGCCTGACCATTACTAGGGCATTTTTTTTTAATTTTACAAAAATATTTTTAATTTTTTTCTATTGTAGATAAATGAGTTATTGAATTTTCCACAACTAAAAGATACCATCCTTCACTAATATCGCACTGAAACTGTAGGATTTAGCAATAACTACCCAGAAAAATAACCAATAATGACATTCTTTTTTCTTATATTGACCATGATTGGGTCGTTTACCTTATGGGTAATTATGTAAGTAAATAAAGCCTTAAAAACCGGCCATATGCGTGTCGGACTCGCAAATAAAGGGTTCCGTTCCACAGTAGAATATATAAGATTAACGTCAAAGAAATAAGTTAGAAGCAAAAATCTTCAAAAATATCAAGTTTCTTGTATGTTTGGGAGATACAGCTCGCTGACAGACGGACGGAAGGATGGAAAGCGGAGGCTTAGTAATAGGGTTCCGTTTGCACCCTTTGGGTACGGAACCCTAAACATGTACAACACAAAGATATGATTTTCATAATTTTATTCTACATTTATCATCTTAATAAACGTAAAGAGAACCGCAGCCACAAATGCAGTTCCCAACAATTGAAACAGTTCCTCCAGCGAGAACATCTCCTCCGAATCTCACAGCGCCCAGGACCGGCACCTGACCAGCGACGGCGGTGGAACCAGCGACGGGCAGCTCACCGGCGACGGCCACGTTGCCTTCACCAGCACCGCCGTAGGAGTCCACACCGTAGCCAGCGATAGCACCGGGGTAGGCACCAGCGATGGCACCGGGGTAGATGCCGCCCAGACCAGCGGGGTAAGCGAAGTCGCTCAGACCAGCGCCGTAGCCGGGACCAGCGCCGTAGCCGTAGGCACCGATAGCGCCGGGAGCGTAGTTAGAGGGGGTGACGAAGCTGGGGGTGGCGACAGCAGCAGCGGGGGCGCAGCCGGCAGGAGCGAGTCTGCCGAGGCACTGCCCGAACACGCACTAGGAAAAAGGGCACCAATAAAAGATTTGTGTGAAGTCCTATTGAAATCAAAACTATTTACTTATAGAACTTTACTCACCTGCACCAAGCAAGCTTGGACGCAGACGAACAAAACAGCGAAGGTGTTCATGTTTGATGTTTGTTCAACGAGAAGCTGAATACAGAATGATTACCAGAAATCTAATAGCACATTTTATAAACCCTTAATTCTGCAATATTATAATATTTGAAACTACTAATTTAATTGATATGAATTGATTGCAAAATTATTCGCAAGTCTTTTAATCATTTGCAAATTAACGATATAGGATTTTGAAATTAACTCATTGATAACATTTATTTAGTATATAAGTGGTATTCTTTCTAGCAGTATCATTGTCAAGTAGACCTTTACCTACTAGCTACTCAAGTACCGCATCTACTTAAGTACTTCCAAAATGTCCGCCAAGATTATTCTTCTGTTCTGCGCCCAAACCCTCATAGTCAAGGTAAGTTTTTAACAATATATTTAATCTACGTTATTCCTTATACTGACAGACATCATAGCTCATGCAGATTTTACTCACGATGTCTTCACCATTCAGGTTATGATGTTTAATTGTCAATATTTTATTGATACCTAACTTTTTGTTTCAGATCGCATTCGGTCAGTGCCTCGGTTACGATGCCTACTACAACGGTCTTGGCTCCTACGGTTTAATCACCCCTGGCTTCGGGAATGGCTTTGGTTGTTCGACCACTGGTGTTGACATCACAGCCACCAGCGGCGGTAACCTCCCCGTCACCAGTTCATCCATCATCCCTCCTACTGGACTCTTGGTAGCCTCTGAGAACGTGTACGAGGGTATTCTGGGCGCGGCTGGTGAGCTGCCATTCGTCGGCTCTGTGGCTGTGGACGGCGTGCTGCCCACTGCCGGCGCTGGTGCTGTCAACTACGGCTGCGGTAATGGCAACACTGCTATGGTGAGCGAGACCATTCCCGCTGCGGCTGCGTTCTCTCCTGCTGGGCTTACTGCTCCTTTTGCGTTTGCTCCTGCTGCTGCAATTGCTCCTGCAGCTTTTGGCGTTCCTGCTAACTATGCGGGATTTGCGGGATGCGGTTGCGGAGGTCTTTATTGAGATGATTGTTGATTGTAACTCTGAATAAAATTTAATTAAAGATTTAAAGATGTACTTCTAACTATTTATTTTAAAACCAATCATGACTGATTAACTCACTAATTGTATAGTCCTAAATTATTTAACACATAATAGTACAAAGTCAGTCCGCCAGTTAAAGTGATTTTTAGTATGGCAAATAGTAGTGGATTTGCAACTAATTTATTATAATGCATGCTGAGATGATTGGGAGACAAAATTACTACGTAATTGCAATAATTTACTACGTAGTAATTTTTTTTACTGGGGTGTTCATTACTGGAAATCGCAAAACGATTGGTTTCCAATTATGGTCAGTAATGAACACTGGTGTGACCATAACTAGCAAATCATCTATCAATCAAAAATATTGCTTGGTAATTTTACAATTTTATATGGTTGCTAAGAATTCTAATTACAAATTAATTTTATTTTATAAAAATGTAGTCCATTTTCAATTGATTCAAAAAGAAATTTGTTGTTTTTTCAATTTTTCTTAATATACCTATACGTAAAATAATATTATCATAGTATTTTATTTGGTTCTAGAAAAGCATATCTGGATGAAATTTGATTAAATTTCTATTAACATTACGTAATTATCATAATAATTGGCTTGACCATAATTGCCTGTTCATAACTGGTGTTGACCATAAATGGAGTGAGGATCATTAGGTTGTTGCCTGACCATTACTAGGGCATTTTTTTTTGATTCTACAAAAATATTTTTAATATTTTTCTTTTGTAGATAATTGAGTTATTGAATTTTCCACAACTAAAAGATACCATCCTTCACTAATATCGCACTGAAACTGTAGGATTTAGTAATAACTACCCAGAAAAATAACCAATAATGACATTATTTTTTCTTATATTGACCATGATTAAAAAAAAAACATGATTAAATAAAGCCTTAAAAACTGTCCCTGTCCCTGTCCCTGTCCCTGTCCCTGTCCCTGTCCCTGTCCCTGTCCCTGTCCCTGTCCCTGTCCCTGTCCCTGTCCCTGTCCCTGTCCCTGTCCCTGTCCCTGTCCCTGTCCCTGTCCCTGTCCCTGTCCCTGTCCCTGTCCCTGTCCCTGTCCCTGTCCCTGTCCCTGTCCCTGTCCCTGTCCCTGTCCCTGTCCCTGTCCCTGTCCCTGTCCCTGTCCCTGTCCCTGTCCCTGTCCCTGTCCCTGTCCCTGTCCCTGTCCCTGTCCCTGTCCCTGTCCCTGTCCCTGTCCCTGTCCCTGTCCCTGTCCCTGTCCCTGTCCCTGTCCCTGTCCCTGTCCCTGTCCCTGTCCCTGTCCCTGTCCCTGTCCCTGTCCCTGTCCCTGTCTCTGTCTCTGTCTCTGTCTCTGTCTCTGTCTCTGTCTCTGTCTCTGTCTCTCAAAACAAAATCACATAACAACATTGACCAGAGTAAATACAGTGTAGGCAGAAAACAACCACAGTAAATTGAGGAAAGGCAGAAAACAGTTAAATCTCGACACCCACCAATCCAAATAACAATATCACGCATACTCAACACCATAATTTCAATACCCATACTTTCTCTGTCAATGTCATAGAACGTACCGCGTGCGTCTTTAGAGAACACGGGTCCCCGATAAACATGGTTCGACTCACCGGATTCTGCTTCAAGCAAACCTGCGACCACCATCGCCGTCCCGATGCCGCTCCGCGCCGTCGGCAGCCACACCGTCTGTCGATACTCGACTCGCGTCGCAGCCGTCCGCTTGCACGCAGCACCGCATTACTACACGAAACACTTTAAACGACACTTTGAACACTTCACACGCAATAATTCAAACGTCCGTTGCGACTTAGCGAATCGCATAATGTTTTATTGTGCACCGCCATTTTCTCTTTTTTTCATTGTTCATACACGTGGCACTTTTAATTTTTAAAATCAACGACAATTAACACTACGACTTGGAAACTCAAGACACTGCCAACATTTAAATTTCTACGCGATCATCAACGGTTTTAGCCATCGTTCGATCTCACCTCTGATGTCGGAGAAGGAATGATGGGGTCCGTCGCTTTCTCATATTGTGGGCGTTCAGTGGGTATAAAGATGACTAATAAGATCTCAAAATGGCACGAAGACAGTTTCCAATCGCATGTCTCGCTCGACCGCTCGGCGCGGCGGTGCAAACCGTACTGTGCTCCCCGCCGGTGCCGGCCAACGCAAGTGGACTCTGTCCAACGCCTATAGATGGCGTTTTCGTACCATTTAGATCGTTTCATTACTCTTTCAAAGTTGCCATCTCCGACATATATATGTAGCATTTTTATAAATCGTCAAAATACATTTTTTTTGCATTACCACCGGTTCGTAATGTTGCTTCCTTTGGGAAGAGCCGGCAAGAAACTCAATGGCTACTGTTTTCAAAAGAAAATAATAATTGTAGGTATACATTTTCAAACAGCAACGCTATGTGAGCAGTGAAATAGTGTAATACACCCCCCAACCCCAATAAATATATAAATAGATATAAATATAACTAATATAAATATATAACCATACATAAATAATACCCTAAATGAAATACTTACCTACCTCTAAATAAACCTACACATACATACATACATATACCGATGTAGCCGATGGTAAATGACGTTGGCCAAGTGATCCGTATCGTCTAGTGTTATAGGACCTAACATAGTGAACCGCTTATAGTAACCTAAGTTCTTTTAGTGAAAGATTGGTATTTCTACGTTGTACGTTGTACGCTTCTATGTAATTGCATCTATAGCGATTCTACAATACTTAACTTATAGAAACATTGGAGTAGACCATAACATGACAATTATTAGTTAAAGACAAGGTCTAGAGCCCCTCCCCGCTCTTAGACAGTGACAACCTACTCGTATCTGTGTTGCCTCCTTTTGCATGTCTTTATAAAAACTATTTTGAATGAATATATTGATAAGATGTTTAACATTAAGTAATAACAAACATGATGAGTTGGTAAGTCTGTACTATTGACAGAGTATAATAGTAGAATATATGTTCTACTGACAGAATAATTCTATTAAATTCCATTCACAGGAATAGTATAAATCCAACCATTTGGACAGTAAAGAGACTCGCAAGATATCTCTGCTTCAAAGTCTTGTATAGGTGTAAACAGTATGAGTTTGGTCAATGTCAGCGAAGAATAGCGTCTCGTTCATCGATAGTGAGGAGAATACTACAGGGACGATAGCCCTAGACACGACCAAAACATCATAATACATGTGGACGAAGTAATCTGATAAGTCTGGTAAGTGACTTACGTTGGCAACTCTATCATCTACTGTTTAGTGATTGCCAACAGGGTCATACGCCCCAAAGTGTAACCAGATCTACCAAATCTTAGGTAGTACAGCAAGAATAATACATGATGAGTAAAATGACTTATCCGTCAGATTCAATCTTTCTAGACTCTCAATACTGAGCCGAATGGTCTGATTATACTACTCAGATTCTTTAGAATGTCAATAGACATTAATTAAATATCAAATTCAAGCAAGTATGTAAGTATGTGAATCTCCATGATGATTGAGTTAAATATGAATATAGTAGGAACATAAAATAATCTTTTCATCACTGATACGCGGAAAGTAGGTCGGAAGGTGCCTGAAGAGCCGACAGAAGGTGATACATTTCTGATCGGGCAAAATCGTTGACAGAACGGGCTCAATCGTATATCCAGAAAACGATTGGGCCCGTTCTGTCAAAGATTCTGTCAAATTATATAAAAATACGAGTTTCTATTGAACTATGTTCCAACCAAAGAGAATTGAATAGTTCCAACCTTCTTACATCCACCTAATTACAGCGCGATGTAAAATTGAAATAACATAAAGTTAAGTATTAATTAAAGAATATATTTTTTTAAATGACTTTATTATAATTTACTTTCAACTATTTCTTTAAAATAACATACATTTGGGCAAAATATATACAATTTTTCCCTAAATCAATCACAAACTAAAACCTTTTATAATGTTTGAAAAAGTACTGGCCCCTTAAAAAAAAACAAAGTGACAGCGTCAAAATATCAAAAAGCAAAATACGCAATCTACGTCAGTATACATGTGTTTGTATGTGTAAATGTTCACTATTGTTTTCTTTAGCTACTAAATTATTTTATTAATACTTTCCTTGTATACGTGATGAAAAGCACAGTGTTAATCTCGGGTTAAAGTAACTTATTATTGGTCCGTCTCGGGACCAATTAATAAGTTACTTTTCCCCTCGGATAACAATGTACTATTAAATTCTGGAATAATTAAAAAGTTACCACTCATTCACAAACCTAACCCAATAGGAAAGAACGAGTAAGAAAACCTATTGGCTGAAACGAAAGTTCCCTGTCTAAATCTTCCTACTACCTACCTGAAACGCCTCAGTTTATTCCTTCCTACCTACATGATGGATGTTACCTACGTACTTATTCCTTTATAAACTACCTACACCCTACATAAAACTTATGATAAATAACGTAGGTATTCCTTCCTACCTCCATGATGTAAGTTACCTTCGCACTTATATCTAAATTCCTTATAATCTATCAACGTCTAACATAAAACTTATGATAAATACTGCATTACAACCTTCCTACCTAAAGAGCTCTTAAACCGTGAAAACGTCCTGCTCTACGATCGTAAGATCCGTCCTACATCCGACCTATCTACCTAAATAAACTAGCTATAGCTATCTATTTAACCTAACCACATCTACTTCCTGTAATGAACAAAACACAAGGATATTCAAAATTCAAATGAACATAAATAAAATTTAGAACATTTGAAAACACAATAAATAAAGTTAATTGGAATGAACTCACAGTATTTAAACAGCATAGTGACGACTTATCCTTGTAACTTGTTCATCCGAAGAGTGATGTCCTAGTTCCGAAGACCGAAGCAGAGTCGTCCCCGATTATATCCGTGCAACGCCTTTTATAGGGCACCGCCGCCCTCAACGCATATTTCTACCTTCAGTATTTTTATCAACTAGAGACGCGCAAAGTTAGAATTTCTACACATTCGATCTTACGACTCCGAACCTAATTCGATCAAACTTTACATATGAAACCAAATAGTCCAGCTATCAGTCTTAACGCTATTGGAACCAAAAGAATGTTGCTTTACTAATAATCTAGACATTAATTAAGATCTAATTTCCCGAACTAGAATCAGAAATATGTATAAAAATATGTTGACCACTTTTAGGTTCTTCACTAAAACAAATACGTTTATGAACTGAATCCAGCTTGTCCTTGTAATAATCCATGTAATTATATCCTTTCCCTAATAAAGTATAAATGATCGAACGTTGACCGATAACTATAATAACGAAATCAGTGATTCGCGGATTCGCCACACCTCTAGTTTGTTTCATGTTTCCCTAACTACCCTCTACTCAAATATTCAATTCTCGGAATGCGGCCTCCAGACAGTGACGCATACCTAGGCACCGAACAAGTCTCGACCTGCTCCAAACCTATAACCGCGGACGTATTTCTATACGATTCGAAATTTGAAAGATGTTACTCTCAATATTCCTAAGAGCCACATTACACTATCAACTTCTATGTCATCAACCAGATTTAATATGAAATATGGAATGTATTTTAGACAATTTGCTTGTATGTATGTTTTTTTTTTTTATGTATGTTCACCGATTTCTCCGGCATTTATGAACCGATTTGAAAAATTCTTTTGCTGTTCGGTAGATCGTAGCTCCAAATTGGTCCCATAAAAAATAATTCCTAGAATCAACCCCTAATGGGGTAATTTTGGGGGGTGAAGGTCGTCTGAAAAAAAAATTTTTGTCCGATTGACTTAAAACTTAAGATGTATATTTTGCATAAGAAATAATGAAACTCATGTTTCAGGATTTTGGAAAAATGACCCCCCAAAGGGGTAAACGAGGTGTTGAAGTTTGTATGGAGAGTTACCGTTTATCTCTAACGTTTATGAACCAATTTTTCTTTTTAAACTGTTATTTGGTAGGTGACTAAGTCGTTTTGGTCCCGTAAAAAAATCATTACGGAAATCTACCCCCAAAGAGGGAAACTAGGGGTAGAAGTACGGTAGAAAAATATATTTGTGTCCGATTGACTTGAAACTTAGTATGTATACTCCATATAATAAATTAAGAAACTTTTCTTTTGGAATCTTGGAAAAGTCACCCCCCAAAGGGGTAATTTGGGGTGATAAAGTTTGTATGGCGCGACTAAAAATCATGAAATAAAATTATTTTTATAAAAAAATATAACCGACTTCAAAAAAACCTTGAGCACTAAAAAGCTTTATTTTTTTATAAAAATAATTTTTACATTTAACAACTTAATAACCGTAAAGAGAACCGCAGCCGCAAGCGCAGTTCCCTGCAATTGAAACAGTTCCTCCAGCGAGAATATCGCCTCCGAAGCTCACTGCGCCCAGGATCGGCACCTGACCAGCGACAGCGGTGGCACCAGCGACGGGCAGCTCACCGGCGACGGCCACGTTGCCTTCACCAGCACCGCCGTAGGACTCCACACCGTAGCCAGCGATAGCACCGGGGTAGGCACCACCGAGACCAGCGCCGTAGCCGAGACCAGCGCCATAGCCGAGACCAGCGTCGTAGCCGAGACCAGCGCCGTAGCCGAGACCAGCGTCGTAGCCGAGACCAGCGCCGTAGCCGTAGGCACCGATAGCGCCGGGAGCGTAGTTAGAGGGGGTGACGAAGCCGGGGGTAGCGACAGCAGCAGCGGGGGCGCAGCCGGCAGGAGCGAGTCTGCCGAGGCACTGCCCGAACACGCTCTGGGAAAAGAACATGAATTACAAAATTTATCAACGTGTTATTGAAATCAAAATTAAAGAAGATCAGTTTCTCACCTGTACCAAGCAAGCTTGGACGCAGACGAACAAAACAGCGAAGGTGTTCATGTTGTTTGTTCAATAAGAAGCTGAATACTGAATGGTAACAAACATTTTTGCTATAATTTTATATAGCAAATAATCAGTTAATTTTGCAACGACTTTGCTTATTTTGATAACGTGTTACAAAAAAATTGCATTTCTGCATATGTGTGAAATTGTATTGGTGTAATGATTTTGATAAGAATAGTAACATTTTATATATAAACTAGATAGGTACTTCAGTTCTAGAAACATAATCATCTAGTTCTGTTTTCATACAAAATGTCATCTAAAATCATTCTTATATTCTGCGCTCAAGCGTTCTTAGTTGAGGTATTTAAATTACGATATTATTATTTTGATTTAAGCAATGCTAGCTCAATGAGGAATCGCTTCGGAACACAAGGCTTGCTGCTCGCTTTGCTCGCTCCTCGTTCGGGTCGCCCCTCGCTCAGCTCGCTCCTCTGTTTTGTCATTCATGTGGGCCGCTCATTTCATCCTGAACGATGAAAGAATACTGGATACAAAGAGCTGAAAACCGAATTCAGTGGCGTACTTTGGGAGAGGCCTATATCCAGCAGTGGACTGCTGTCCGCCCTCGCGATGTTAAGCGGTTACCGCAGCCTATAGATGCTTGCAATACCAAAGACATCACTCGCATTGTGACCCATTGGAATTGCACAACAGTGCAAATCATTCTATCCCTTAGGAAAACCAGCCTCAAACTCTTTTAATACTCTCTCTCTTTCTAATTTCAGCTCACCGTAGCCCAATGTATCAATCAGAACCCATATACCGGATCTAATTACGGGCTCATCACTCCAGGGTTAGCAGACACTGGAGTCGCTTTTGCCAACCCTTGCTACAATCCAATCACAATTGACATCACTGCCACCAGTGGCGGCAACCTCCCTGTTAGCAGTTTCTCCACCAATCCTCCATCGGGTCTATTTGTGACTTCTGAGAACTTGTACGAGGGTATTCTGGCTGCGGCTGGTGAGCTGCCGTTCGTGGGAACTGCTGGGGTGGACAGTCTCCTGCCCACTGCCGGTGCTGGTGCTGTCAACTACGGCTGCGGTAATGGGAACACTGCTATGGTGAGTGAGACCATTCCCGCTGCGGCTGCGTTCTCTCCTACTGGGCTCACTGCTCCCGTTGGGGTAGCTCCTGCTGCATTTTCGGCTGCTTATCCTGCGAGTTCGTTAGGTTATGCAACTGTTACGGGATATGGCTGTGGTCTGTGTTAAGAATGTTTGATTTGGTAAAATAAAGCTTGTTGGATGATGATGATAATGATTTTGTTTTATATTTTACTAACCCGATGCTTTTCTGTGCAAACTTTCATCCCCTATTTAACCCTCTTATGGGACGAACCTTCAAAAATCCTTAGGCAAGTTACGCACTAGTGGTTGGCCGCCAAGGTTAGTTTGTAGCGGAGTGCGTAGGATTACAATCGGTTGCAAGCGGCTAGCTGCGAGGTTAGCCGCCCGCGAGGTTAACGGCTAGTGCGTTCGAGCCCTTAGGGACACCTAAGACATGCTACTTTTTGCATCAGCGATCGGCGATTTAGTCGCTTTTAGCATCGAAGTAGTCGCTGCGTCCGACCGCAGAGAGTCGCCAAAACGCGATGCAGTCGCAAAATCGCCGATCGCCTATGCAAAAAGTAGCATGTCTGCGGCGGCCCTTAGTGATCACCTAGGTACGTAGGTAGGATTAGAAACTCCTGTGCACAAATTAGTGATTAAAGGCACATCGGTTTATGTTGTGCGTCATTAGATGTGTCCATATGGCGCGCATGCCTCACCCGAGCACTCATATTATGACACTAGCTGTGCCCGCGACTCCGTCCGCGTCCAGTCGGTGAAGCCCTTAAATATAATTTTGTCTATCGTCTAATCTGTATTACGTCAGTCTGCATCAGTCTGAGTTCGTCTGTCCGTGGCTGTCTATCTGTACCAGTCTATACCAGTAAGGTGGTAGAGTCTGACCAGTAAGGTGGAGATCGGCATTCAAGTAGCTAATTTACCTTCGTTTCGTATGATGAGGGAGAGAGCCGGAAGCGCAACCCAGCCACCTCCCCATCCCCTCCCACTAACCCCACTCCCCTTCAGGTTGGAAACGTGCTACCGATGCCTTTGGTTGCAAGCATCTATTGGGAACGGTAACTGCTTAACAACAGGTGGGCCGTACGCTTGCCTGGCGCCTTAGTTGTATAACAAAAGTTTGACTTTATTTGTCTGTGTGTATCAGTTTAGCTGTAAGTATCTGTCTGTCTGAATCGGTCTGTCTGTAATCTATCGGTAGGTGAGTATCTCTGTCTGTACCAGTCTATCTGTATCCGTCTATCTATATCTGTAGTTACTCACAGTATCACGACTGAGCGGTTGGACTCCAGAGCTCAATGTTTAAGTTTGTACTTGATACCCATGTCCCTTATTTAAAATGAGTGAGTGCTCCAGACTCACGGCTTAGGTAAGAGTCACTGCGCAACATCGTGCTTAAAAAGTTAGAGTCCGGAGTTTATCGTCTAAGTCAATAGTCAAAGCGTTTATTATGTTTAGGCCTAGGAGGGCACTTACAAGTAGTCATTTTACATGTTTTCCTTAAATTCTAGCGCCGGATCGGAAACGCGACCTCGCCTGAGAAGTTTCTACTTGATACCCACATTGCTAATTCAAAGTTAGCAGGTCCTCCAGATTTATGGTTTAAGCAGGCAGTTACCCAGCAGCATCATTCCTGAGGGGTTGGAGTTCAGAGTTCAATGTCTGTGTTTCTATTACTACTTAATTCAAAATCAGCAGGTCCTCTAGACTTACTTCTTAGGTAGGTAGCTTCCCTACGGCATTAGTACTGTGGAGATGAATTCCAGAGTTAACGTCTAAGATTCCGCGTGATACAAAGACCCGCTTAATATTTTTTATACGTAATTAGGAATAAAAAAACTAAATTTCTTGAAGCAAGGAAGATATTAAATTTTGACATGTGGTGCAAGGCAGGTATTGTCTGATTTTAAGTATAGCGACATCTAGTTAAGAAAAACGAAACTTAAGATTGTAGAACGCAGCAATAAAATGTTTATTATTATTATTAAAATTAAGATTATGTATTCCAAATAGTGTCGGATCACACACAACGTAGGGCTCCGTAGGGCTCCGCTCTAAATAGACGTATTTCAATAACTAAAACTTATTGTTGGCTAGAATTTCCGTGTGGTCTTAAAAATTTACAATCTAATATTTTATAAAAAAATATCCTAGATGTTAAGTTAGACTATTAGTCATATCCATGCCAAATTTCATTGAAATTAATCCGGTGGATTCAAAGTTGTGCTCTTTCAAACATTTAGAATTTTTAAGTAGTTTTTTGAATTTTCTGTGGCAACCCTAAACATTTTCGAAAAAAAAAGTATCCTCGATGTTAAGTTAGACTATTAGTCATATCCATGCTAAATTTCATTGAAATCCATCCGGTGGATTCGAAGTTGTGCTCTTTCGAAAATCTGAGCAAACATACAAACATACAAACATACCCACAGACAAAAATTCTAAAAATGATAAAAATGAATTCTGCTGGTCAATCTAAGTCCCCCCCACTATTTTTTTTCCAAATATTTCGAATGTACAGACGCGACCAATTTTACATTCTTATTATATGTATAGATTACGTCTATGCGTTCCGACGTCAAAAGTGAGTGCTCGCGCGAGGCATGCGCCTGATGAAGACGCCGCCATTAATGACAAACTCGTATCTATAGACAAGTCATTTGCAACCCTTTGCTTACGGGATTCGATTTTTGAATAGGGGATTTAATTTAGCATAAAAAAGTTGTTGTTTCCACTTCCACATTTTCGTCAACAAACATTGCGTTTCATTACATGCAGAATTACATAAGACACATTACACAGACAGATTACACAGATTACATTTGAGTTGGTTAATACCTCCACAATGTAGTGGTGGATGGCCACTCAAGCCTCTGACTACCCCCGAACGGGGATAAAAGTCGTGACGTTACATTACATATTTTTTTTACAGAATTACATAATTTGACTTTCTTCAAATGACGTTCCGTTCACATTATTTCTACAATAGTGCCCATGAAAATAGAAAAATCGTATTAAAATAATCGTACTTTGCCATTTCTTAGTACATTACGTAATAATAACTACATTACTTTACAGTAGTATTTAATTAAATGTGCTCGTTTTTTATGCTGTAGGTAATGAAACGTTTTTTGTCTATGGTTATTTGGACAGTCCGGTCGCTGCTGTCACTGCTGTCACAGGCGCAGAAACGTCAATGGAACGTGTATTCCTACTAAAATAAATCGATATCGAAAGCCATTGAAGATATTTTTCATTTTCCATGTTATTTAATTAAGTGTACTGATTGAATTTATTATTGCTATGAAAATAAAGTAGGTACCTACGCTTCGTGCATACAATTTACCTACTTCAAACTGGTCAAAGCAAACTCAAAGTAGTAAAGACAATGTTTTAAGTTATCTTCGATTTTATTAAAATACTTTGGATCCCGGATTTTATTCACAAAAAAACTTTTATAGGGGAAATTATGATAAATATAGAATATAAAAAACAAAGAATGGTTTTGATGCAGCATGATACGGGATTCCATACATTTTTGAACATTATCCTTTAGTTAAGTGTAATAACCCCTTTAGTCAAATGCTCGGACGAGCTGAAGAGTGAGCCAGCCTAAGCTCTAGACGGAGAAGGGTATAGCCGAGCAATCATTTTGACATTTGACAATATCGTTCTGTCTTAAAGCGACGTAAATGAAATCACCGATCGGTAAACGATCGCAGGTTAATCAACGCTTGACAGAGACAGTCAGAGATCAGTAAACATTAAGTAGCATTTGAACTAGCTTCTCCATGCCTCGGAGGGCACGTCAAAAGTATAATTTTCTAATAGTAATTTATTTCCATAAACTAAGTTTCCAACATAACTAATGCAATAGTTTATCAGTACAAGTAAGGAGAGCCGCAGCCGCAGCCGCAAGCGCAGTTGCCAGCAATGGTCACGGCACCAGCGGCCGGCACAGGGCCACCGAAGGTCACAGCGCCCAGGATCGGCACCTGACCAGCGACGGCGGTGGTGCCAGCGACGGGCAGCTCACCGGCGACGGCCACGTTGCCTTCACCAGCACCGCCGTAGGACTCCACACCGTAGCCAGCGATAGCACCGGCGTAGGCACCAGCGAGACCAGCGCCGTAGCCAAGACCTCCGCCGTAGCCAAGACCAGCGTCGTAGCCAAGACCAGCGCCGTAGCCGTAGGCACCGATAGCGCCGGGAGCGTAGTTAGAGGGGGTGACGAAGCCGGGGGTAGCGACAGCAGCAGCGGGGGCGCAGCCGGCAGGAGCGGGTCTGCCGAGGCACTGCCCGAACACGCTCTGGGAAAAACGAAAACATTAAATTCACTGATGATAACAAACTAAGTAAAATAACTTCTTCAGATAGACCGCATGAAACTAGAAGATAAGTTATTACTCACCTGTACCAAGCAAGCTTGGACGCAGACGAACAAAACGGCGAAGGTGTTCATGTTTGATGTTTGTTCAACGAGAAGCTGAATACAGAATGATGAACTGGACCTATCCACACGCTTTTATAACATACGGCAATCAGATTTCTTAATTTATCAATAATGTTTATCAATAAAAGTTTATTTGTAACTTTATCATAATTTACGCAAACTATAACTTGCATACATTTTTAGATTTGATACTGTGCTAGTATAAAAGAAATAGAATTTGTGTTAGAAATCATTCTCGTGTCACCACTCACAGTAACACAAGTACAATGGCAGCCAAGGCTATCCTCGTCCTCTGCGCTCAGGCGCTCCTCATCCAGGTAAAAAAAAAAACAATAATATTCCTACCCTATCGAAATAATTTTAATTGAAATAAAAATAACATTCCAATATCTCATTTCAGTCTACCATCTGCCAATGCTTTGGTCGTGCAGGACTTTACGACGGTCTCACCGCCCCCTTCGGTCTGGCTGGCCGCGGCTGGGGCTACGACGGTCTGGGTCTCGGCAGCGGATGTGGCGGTCTCATAGACATCACCGCCACCAGCGGCGGCGGCCTCCCCGTCACCAGCGCCTCCGTCATTCCTCCCTATGGCCTCTCGGTAGACTCTGAGAACGTGTACGAGGGTGTTCTGGCGGCGGCTGGTGAGCTGCCGTTCGTCGGCACCGTGGCTGTGGACGGAGTCCTGCCCACTGCCGGCGCTGGTGCTGTTAACTACGGCTGCGGTAATGGCAACACTGCCATGGTGAGCGAGACCATTCCCGCTGCGGCTGCGTTCTCTCCTGCCATCGGCGCCTTCGGTCCTGCTGTCGGAGCTTTTGGTCCCGCTGCCATCGCCGCTCCTGGTCTCGGCTATGGTGCTAATTGGGCGGGCCCTGGATGTGGCTGTGGCTTTTAAGTCTTAGATTTATAAATTGATGTGATATAAAAGATTATTTTATAAATAAATATAACAGTAGAGACTACTATGTTTATTATTGAGAAATACATAGTTATTTCATACATTTACATTCATAAACTACTAGGTACGAATTCAGTAAAGTACTCAAATTTGGTACATATTAAGACAATCCAACTTTTCTTTGAAAAAGTACTACCTATACAGGGTGTAACGGAAGGGGTATATCTATCTAAAAGGGGTAAAGTGTACATCTGGCATGGAGTCTGTATGCATATTTTAAGTTCAAAATAATCTGTTCAAACAATTCGTAAGATTATTGAATTCAAATCACAATGAACGTGTCTCCGTACTACGAGTGTCATTATCTAGTCACGTCACTGCTTACCCTTTCTCCGAGCCACCTCGAAACTTGCTACTTATCTTCTAAAGAAGCCATGCACTTGATATCTATCTATAAGTACAAATAATCGCCAAGAACAAGCCCATTTTCAAATATATTTTTAAAAATATTATTTGTGTTTATGTAATGTCAAAATAATAGCTGCTTACTAAATGCACATCAAACAATAAACGGCATTTATTACAAATAAATTGACTGTCGGCTAATCTCTGATACGGCTGGACCGATTTTGACGGGAATTTCACTGGCAGATAGCTGTTGTTATAAGGAATTAACGTAGACAACTTTTTTTACCCAAAACTTACAAACGTTTTTGTTAAATTCCGCCCGTACGAAGTCGGGGGCATAGCTAGTGTAACTTCCTGTTACACCTTGTATAGGCACTGGGTTCATCAATCACGTGACAAAAACATAAGATTCGACCGAGACTTGTTTTTTATCTCGACTGAAACCGAGATCTGGACCAAGAATAAATTCTCGACCTAGTCCAAGACAAGAAATAACATAATATAGAATGTAACGTCACGACTTTTTATCCCCATTCGGGGGTAGTCAGAGGCTTGAGTGGCCATACACCACCACATTGTGGAGGTATTAACCAACTCAAAGCTCACGTTTCACCAGATAGTCAGAACCCAACGTGACAGGTGGTGAACCTTGTCGCCGTGTATACAGGAACTGACTATTACCTAATCCCGAGGGATAGGTAGGTTTCAATGTTTTCCCTCACCGTCAGCGATCTGTAAATTATGCACATAGATCAAAATTCATCCATTGATGCATGCCCCACCGGGGATCGAACCTGGGACCTTCTGATTGCTAGCCCAACCTGTTCACCCCTAGGCTACAGTCGCAGTATAATATATAAAAATCTAGATAATACTACCAGCCAACCGAGCGTGACCGCGCGCCGACTTTTAAATACCTAATTCACCAGTTATGCAGAATGTTGGCAACGGCTGAGATTCTCCCAAAATATTCGTCGAGAACGAGACCTAGACCGAGACCTCGAGACTCATAAATAAATAAATAAATAATAAATAATATCCTGGGACATTTTTGTACACACGGTTACCTGATCCCAAACTAAGCAGAGCTTGTATTATGGAAACCAGATAACTGATATTACTACATATACTACTTTTTTATTTGTAAATACATACTTAATATACATATACACCCGGACTCCGGACATACACACGTGTTCATGCACACAAATGCATGTCCCGGGTAGGAATCGAACCTACGACCTGCAGCGTGAACATTACTCATTTTTTGGTGCGCAACGGCAAGGCCACGGTACTCTTTTGACCACAGTTGAAATGCAACTCTGTAGCAATATGTTTTAAATACTACTTACAATACTTATAGCATCTTAAGCTAGAACGATATTGGTGGGAAAGTCAAGCTGTAGCCAGTTGGCTGCAACTCATATACAAGCTGGCTCGACTCGGGCAGTACCACCCTCTCACAGAAGATCGGTAAAGTAGATATTACAGCTGCGTTTCGTACGATGAGTGAAAGAGCTGGACGCCCAACCCCCTCCCTTCCCCTTCCTCAGTCCCACTCCCCTTCAGGTTGATAACGTGATAACGAGCAATGCCTTTGGTATTGCAAGGATCTCTAGACTGCGGTAACTGCTTAACATCGGGCGGGCCGTATGCTTGTTTGCCGCCTTTGTAACACAAATAAAATCTAAGAATTTTAATATCAGTAAAGCGATGGGTTCCTCCAATAGCGGCGCCGTCATATAACGGCCGTAACTAGAACGTTTGACGCGGTTTCCTAGACCGCTACCTGTCCAGTAGCCAATGTTCTAGTGCGGCCGTTATATGATGGCGCCGCTATTGAAGGAACCCATAGCATAACACATACATTATGTCGGTGACCTTGGTTTGTCTACGTATCTCCTCATTCCTGATTCGATATCATAGAGAAACTCCGAGCATGGTGAACTGACGACCCAGTGAAAATCGCGGGAAACCGCTGGATGCAAGCAGCACAGGACCTGACGTTGTGGAAAACCTTGAGGAAGTCCTATGTTCAGCAGTGGACGTCTTATGACGACCGCTTGGCGTCTTATGACGATCGCTTGGCGTCTTATGACGACCGCTTGGCGTCTTATGACGACCGCTTGGCGTCTTATGGCGACCGCTTGGCGTCTTATGACGACCGCTTGGCGTCTTATGACGACCGATTGGCGCAGTGGTTTGAGCGTAGGCCGCTCAGCTCACTGCATCGGGTGGTTGCGGGTTCGATTCCCGTCAGAGACACATTTCGGAACGGCCTTTTCGTAATTTGCCCTGGTCTTGGTGTCACTGGGATCCCCCCAGTCCATTGTATGGTAGCCATAGTACAAGCATTGCTTAGTTTGGCACCATACAGTTGGTGTGTAAGGTCCGTATTAATAAATGCATCTCAAAGTTGAGATCGATCTTAAGATGCAGGTTTGACGTTTAATGTATGGAACATCTGTCAAAAACAGCATCTTAAGTTCGATCTTAATTTTGAGATCGATTTATTAATACGGGCCTAAGGCCGCGCTCTCTTTGGATGCGTTTTCGTCCGAATTTTACTCGTGCATACACGTACGAACAACACGAATGATCCCGACCTTCCAAGTACTACGGCCTAAGTCGGACGATGTTAATTTTATTTCTGCCTGACATGATGATGATGATTATAACACATATTTCGTGTCACAATGCTTATAATCGAAGTATCACGTACGATCATGCGTATTGAGAAAACGGTTACCTAATATCATAATTTTATCATTTTCATCAGCTATTATGTCAGACGTACTATAATCGATTTTGTAATCGATAACATCGAGTATAAAATGACGAGTATCGATTCGGGAAATCATTATCGTGTCACCTCTCTCAGTAACACAAGTACAATGGCAGCCAAGGCTATCCTCGTCCTCTGCGCTCAGGCGCTCCTCATCCAGGTAACTTTTTATGTGATTAAGTTGACAAACAGGCACGGCCCGCCCGTTGTTAAGCAAGGCATTGCTCGCACGTTGCTCATCTGAAGGGAAGTGGGTGGAGGTAGGGGAAGGGGGTTGGGCTTCCGGCTCTCTCATTCATCGTACGAACCGCAGCTGTAAGAGCTTAACGCCGATTTTCTGTGAGAGAGTGGTATTACCCCGGTCGAGCTATATGAGCTGCAGTCAATTACAGCTAGGCTACAATATCAATATCAAAAGTTGACTAAATCATTTTGTTTTAATACTTACAAGTTTTTTTGTCTCTTACAGATTGCCTTCACTCAGCGTATCAACCGAGGACCTGTATCAGGAGCTTACGGTCCCATGGCATCACCTTTCACCCCAATGGGTGCCAATCCGAGAGCATCACCCTTGAACCCAATGGCATCACCGTTAAACCCTATGTCATCACCTTTAAATCCAATGCAGTCACCTCTCTCCCAGCTAGCCAATCGCAACTGGCCCAGCAAATTCGATTCCTGGTCTGGCAAATCCCTTAACTGTGCCAGCCCCACTGTGGATATCACTGCTACCAGCGGAGGTGGGTTACCAGTCACCAGCTCATCTGCCATCGCTCCAACTGGCATCACAGTAGTATCTGAGAACGCTTTCGAAGGTCCTTTGGTTGTCGCTGGTGAGGTACCTTTCGTGGGCACCACTGCTGTGGATGGTGTACTGCCTACTGCTGGAGCTGGTGCTACGAATTATGGTTGTGGGGATGGTGTTACTGCTATGGTGAGTGAAGTTCTTCCTGCCGTTTCTCCTGCCTTTTCGTCAGCTGCTGTTTCCCCTGCCTTTGCGTCAGCTGTCTCTCCTGCGTTATCTCCTGCAGGTAGATTCGGTTGTGGTCGTGGATCAATGTACTGATCGTTTTTAAGAGTGTGTAAAGTGTTGTATTAGTCAAACTTGTTATTGTTATTAAGTTTGTATTGCTAATTTAAATAAAATATTGATTAATGATTTAACTTGTGTTACTTAAAAATTCCAACTTAAGTCCTTGCTTGATATTCGGTGCTAATTAATAAGCACGTCTTAAGTTTAAAATTAGTTATCTTAGCTAGTTTGACCGCAACCGCTGTACCGCACCTTTGGTATGCGCGGGGAGGTGGGGAGGTGGGGATGTGGCAGGGCCGCCGTGAGCGATGACGGCGGAATGACCAACTTCGGCCCCCCGTCTCGCCGCTCGCTTACCTAAGGCGCGGTACAGCGGTTGCGGTAAGACTTTAATAAACGAAACTCAGTACTCAAGAAGTATGAGATGTTGCTCAAGATCAAAGATGTTAGTGGCGCCATCTGAATCTCAGCGGGCGTACCACCAAGTTCTGGAAATACATACATATAATCACGCCTGTTTCCCGGAGGGGTAGGCAGAGACCACTTCTTTCCACTTGCTACGATCCTTACACACTTGTTTCACTTCGTCCACTTCACGTCAATTCTGGACTCGACTAACAAAGTGTGGACACGCGCCTCCAAGGACAGATGGCGTCACTAACCATCCGCCTAGATTCAGATGGCGACACTACCCTCTGAACACTTCCTACTACTCCATGGTAGATTTTTTCAACTGTTCCGACCATGGACAAGACATAGAAAGGACTTGGTCTAAGCAACTGGGCCTTATGACTCAACTAGGCCGCTGACGTCATCACAGTAGGCGTAGCTTAAGTCAGTTTGCTGACGGCGTTCGTCCTGTGCACACGTCTTGCCAAAGTTCGCATCCCAATTATAATTTTGCTCGACACTAGATGGCGACCCTTTGTACGTCCCTTTACCATCCTACATTTAGTGTGAAAAAGTTAAACTAAGTAGTAACATCGACATAGAACGAAGTGACTAGTTTTGCTATTGAACGATAGATAGAAAATAGAGAAGTAGGCGGAATCTAACACCCCTTCACCCGCGCAAATTGTCGAGCGTTGTTTCATCGGGAAATCGAATAAGAACAACTCTACTCTCTATTTTCTCTATGGTTTCGACAAGCATATTTTATTATGTTATTTCGTCGTCATCGTCGTGGTCGCCATCTTGTCATTAGGTGAACCATTCAATATTTTTTTACCTGCTGATGTCAAATATTAAAATTAAATTTCAAGAGTAGGTGCAAAGGAACCGTCTTTTACTACTTCATCTTAATTAATGTTCTTTTCCATGGTTCTGCTTCCCCAAGCACAGTCTAAGAATAAAGGAAAAAAAAAACGGCCAGGTTGCACTCCGGGAGTGCGGGCAGAAGTGAAAACTTGAACATTAACGTTGTGCATTTTTAAATATTTTGGAATGGTTAGGGAAAAATGTAAAAAAAACAACCTGGCCGTAATCATATAAAATAATACAAATTAAAATAAAAAATAATAAGAATTAAATAATTAATAAAATATTAAATTCGAAAATATAGTAAACATAGGATTCGAACCTACGCCTCCATAGAGCACTTACCCAGATCCATTCATTTAGGTGCTAATAAGAAGTTTTAAGTTTAAAGCGAAATTATGAACTATATACTTTTTACCCATACCAAGATAGGACACGGGACCTGTCGCTACGAATCTGTCGCATTTTATTCGCGCAAGCGCCCTGCGCAATCTGTCGAATTTTTCGATCACGACACGTGACCGTGTCGCGAGTTTAACATATTTTACCCATCTCAAGAAAAGTGCACAACGCCGCTAAAGAAGTTTTCACATCAATAAATAAAATAAAATTCGTGTAAGCACTTTTATGCATGATTGTTAAGTTATAATAAAATGTCACTGGCCCGAATCAACGATGCCAAAAAGGATTGCTGTTTTACACCGCGTTGTGTAAATCGACCACGACAAAGTGGGCCCAAACAGCCAATTCAAAAAACGTCCTTGGGCGATTGACACCTTGGTGTCAATAAGGGCTCTATCTCACCGGGACGCCAAGCGCGTCGCCAGCCGCCGTCGCCAACGAATTCGTATTGAATTAGACAAGTAATACCAATTGTTTGGATACGTGGCCGGCGACGTCGCTGGCTACCAACGCCAATAATTCGTATTGAACTATGTCAAAATATGACAGGACTCTACTTGGCGATGGTCGCCAGTCCCGTCGCCAGGTGTGATACAGCCCTAACTCGCGGCACTCGCGGTGTCTAACACCCAAGTGAGGATGATCCAGAGCTGTAGGAACTATTATTCAATCGGTTTGCTATGTTGTCTCCACATAATATCGAAATTAATGGACACGATACGGCAACTGTGATTACAGGAAACTAATTCAACCACAGAGTAGTCATTGATTTTCGTAGATATTAGTTGTGAGTATGTAATTTTAAGTAATTCTATTTTCTACTTTCTATTCTATTCTCTGCTTGACATCCGTTAGGCACTCGAGTCCCAGATGAAAATCAGCGCCAAGCTTATGCCTGGCATTAGGCTGATGGGAACCTATTTGGTCCAGCCGTGAGACACGTTCGTCTTCTTCAGTTTGTGTCTTGTTTTTATTTCTACCTTTTTGTTATTCTATCTATTTATTTATATTTTTTGTTTTATTTAAACTGTGTTGTGTCTTTCCTGATGTGGTGATGTGATGGTGGACACCGTCATACACCTATGCTCCAAATATAAGTCGCTCATAGCCAGCTGCAACCACTGATCGGTAAACGATCGTAGGTTAAGCAACGATTGACAAAGACAGTTAAAGTGCGTGACCATTTAGTGACATTTGAACTGAGCGTCTCCGTGCTTCGGAGGGTACGTAAAAAGTCGGTCTCGGTTGTTGTCATCAAGGCAGCAGTCGTTAAGCCTTGTCAGAGGCCGAGCGGCTTGAATAACTCTGACATCAGGTACCAGGGAACCATACGATAAGAAGAAGATAGCTCCAGTTCTAAGATTTGATGATATAGATTACTCCGAAATACGTCGCTGACGGATCGTCCGAAGTACGGATTCGATTTACGATCAAAACAATGTCAAATCGTAGAGAAAAACGAAAGAAGAAATGTCAAATCACGACAATCCGTCAGCCGAAACGTTAGGTTCGTATTTCGGAGTAGGCCAGCTGTTATTTCATCCTGCGACTAGTCTATTAAATAATACAAGTATATTTTAGTAGTACTTCTTGATTTATTATAATATTGCTAAATAACTAATAACAGTGTCAACTTTAAAGACCGCAGCCGTAAGCCCAACCATCACTGTAGCCAAAGCCAGGAGCGCCGATACCAGGACCGAAGGCACCGATGGCAGGAGAGAACGCAGCCGCAGCGGGAATGGTCTCGCTCACCATAGCAGTGTTGCCATTACCGCAGCCGTAGTTGACAGCACCAGCGCCGGCAGTGGGCAGGACTCCGTCCACAGCCACGGTGCCGACGAACGGCAGCTCACCAGCAGCGGCCAGAACACCCTCGTACACGTTCTCAGAGTCTACCGAGAGGCCATAGGGAGGGATGGCGGAGGCGCTGGTGACGGGGAGGCCACCGCCGCTGGTGGCGGTGATGTCTATGAGACCACCGCAGCCGAGACCGAGACCATCGTAGCCCCAGCCGCGGCCAGCCAGACCGAGTCCGTCGTAGCCCCAGCCGCGGCCAGCCAGACCGAAGGGAGCACCGTATCTGGTGGCATCAATAACTGCGGGACCCACGCACTGGCTGAAGGCGGACTGAAAGAAGAAACTAGTTGAGTAAAATCAAAATTAAATGACACCAATTTACAGTGCATCCACATTTTGCTGCTCATACTTTGACCCCAAAGAAACAAGCAAGTCTACGTGATAGGAGATTTAAGCCATATTTCACCACGCTAGGTTAGTATTTAGGATGGTGAACGTCCCATGGGAATCTTTTTTCGAAAACGTGCAGGGGGGTTACTCCGAAATACGTCGCTGACGGATCGTCCGAAGTACGGATTCGATTTACGATCAAAACAATGTCAAAACGTAGAGAAAAACGAAAGAAGAAATGTCAAATCACGACAATCCGTCAGCCGAAACGTTAGGTTCGTATTTCGGAGTAGGCCAGCAGGTTTCCTTACGATGTTTTCCTTCACAATTCAGCAAGTGACAATTTTTATTGGAATTGAGGAAGCACATAAATAAAAATACCTAATGATATTAGCCCTTTTACCGTCCCACTCCTGGGCACCTCCTCTCCTCAAATGCGAAGGGGAGACGGACGGTAGCCCAGGAGGGTTGGTGGATTTCCCATGTCTTTGGAAAATTGTTTATATTTTCTAAAACATGCAGGTTTCTTCACGATTGCGTACACCTTAAGCAAGTGATAATCATATTGAAATTATGAATCGCACGTCGAACTTCAAAAACTCAGAGTTGCGAGCAGGGGTTTAAAACCTAGACCTTAAGACAGCAAGACGCGTGCTTTTTGCACTGAGAAAGCAAATAAGGGCCTCGGCAGACTTGCTACTTTTAGCATCGGCGATCGGCGATTTTGATGCTGCGTCTCGCTCGTTCGCGCTCGAAGAAACGCGACGCATCATCGATACAGTCGCAAAATCGCCGTCGCCGATGCTAAAAGTAGCAAGTCTGCGGTGGCCCTAAAATCTGAATATCTCAAAGGTGCTAGCCAGTTATGAGATTCATTTGATGAGGTTATTGTCAATGATGAAGTCTAAGTGCAAATACCTGGATGAGGAGCGCCTGAGCGCAGAGGACGAGGATAGCCTTGGCTGCCATTTCTGAGTGAATGCTGAGTGTAATGATTGTTGACCTAACTGCGAATCATTTTATACTTCCCGATAAGAGATTGCAACATCATAATGTAGGTAATACTAATTATACCTGCCTTATCTGTGACTTTCGTCAAGAAAGCACAGTGAAATACTAGCAGCAATATTTATGAAATAAATTTATATTACAATTACTTCATTTGGATATAAAAGAGTGTGAATAGTTCCAGTTCATCATTCTGTATTCAGCTTCTCGTTGAACAAACATCAAACATGAACACCTTCGCCGTTTTGTTCGTCTGCGTCCAAGCTTGCTTGGTACAGGTGAGCAATATTTCTTCCATTCATAAATTACCTTGAGTTCCTTGCAGTTTATCTGAATTAGTAATTATATTTAGTTTATCAGTGAATTTATTCTTTTCGTTATTTTTCCAGAGCGTGTTCGGGCAGTGCCTCGGCAGACTCGCTCCTGCCGGCTGCGCCCCCGCTGCTGCTGTCGCCACACCCGGCTTCGTCACTCCCTCTAACTACGCTCCCGGCGCTATCGGTGCCTACGGCTACGACGCTGGACTCGGCTACGGCGCTGGTCTTGGCTACGGCGCTGGTCTCGGCTACGGCGCTGGTCTCGGCTACGGCGCTGGTCTCGGCTACGACGCTGGTCTTGGCTACGGCGCTGGTCTCGCTGGTGCCTACCCCGGTGCTATCGCTGGCTACGGTGTGGAGTCCTACGGCGGAGCTGGTGAAGGCAACGTGGCCGTCGCCGGTGAGCTGCCCGTCGCTGGCACTACCGCCGTTGCTGGTCAGGTGCCGATCCTGGGCGCTGTGACCTTCGGCGGTCCTGTGCCGGCCGCTGGTGCCGTGACCATTGCTGGCAACTGCGCTTGCGGCTGCGGCTGCGGCTCTCCTTACCTCTACTAAGAATTAAAATAAAATAAGAAATAAATAATTATAACCCTTAGCAATTTTTTTTCTGATACATTCTGATACATAAGATGGCAAACAAGCCTACGGGTTATCTAATGTTAAGCACTAACCGTAGCCTAGCTTGCACGTTGCTGACCTGACGGGAAATGGGACAGAGGGAGGGAAAGGGAGAGGAGAGGAAGATTGGGCTTCCGGCTCTCACTCGTAGTTAGAAACGCCACTAATTAGCTGTTTGACGCCGATATTTTGTGAGATGTTGGTACTACCCCAGTCAAGCCAGCCCATATACTTATGTAATGTTTTTAAGCAACGTTTGAAACAAAATAAGTACACACTACCACCGAGTATTAATTAATACTAGCCGCGTCTACATCAGGCGTATGCCGCGCTTGAGCACTCAGTGACGTCGTTGACGTCGGAACGTATAGACATAGTGTCATAACATGAGTGCTCAAATTACAGTTCGCTGACGGTGAGGGAAAACATCGTGAGGAAACCTACCTATCCCTCGGGATTAGGTAATAGTCAGTTCCTGTATACACGGCGACAAGGTTCACCACCTGTCACGTTGGGTTCTGACTAGGTATTTGGTGAAACGTGGGCTTTGAGTTGGTTAATACCTCCACAATGTAGTGGTGTATGGCCACTCAAGCATCTGACTACCCCGACTGGGGATAAAAGTCGTGACGTTACATGAGTGCTCAGGCAATATATCCGAGGCATCTGGATGCACCAAATGGGATATCTACTAATCTTGCATTCGACAATAAAATAAAAAGAAGCTCTACAGTGCACCTCATTACGTTGATTGTATTTTGGTTCCTGTGATTGGTCTTAATTGGGCCAGCTTATTGCTATTACGCCGGGAATTGCTGTAACGTCACGACTTTTATCCCCATTCGGGGGTAGTCAGAGGCTTGAGTGGCCATACACCACCACATTGTGGTGATATTAACCAACTCAAAGCCCACGTTTCACCAGATAGTCAGAACCCAACGTGACAGGTGGTGAACCTTGTCGCCGTGTATATAGGAACTGACTATTACCTAATCCCGAGGGATAGGTAGGTTTCCTCACGATGTTTTCCCTCACCGTCAGCGAACTGTAAATTATGCACATAGATGAAAATTCAACCATTGGTGCATGTCCCACCGGGGATCGAACCTGGGACCTTCTGATTGCTAGCCCAACCTGTTCACCTCTAGGCTACAGTCGCTTCAAAACAATATAATCAATAATAAAATAATATCGCTGTCGCCGGGAATATCGCCCCTTAAAGCGATGAGGCGTCATGTCTTAGGCTATTCGTCCACGCGCTACAAAATAGAAACAGAACTGGTTAGTAATTTAAATTACTAATTGGTAACGCTAGTCACGCGTGGTTCATCCACGGCGCTACTCAAAAGCAACACAGCTGGTTAGAAACTACTTAAGTTCCATACAAAAACACAATCACTCAAGTATGTTCACGGCGTAGAAAAGTTTCTCGAAACCAGAGGGCGTAGCCAAGTTGCAAACGATTCGTTTCTATTCTCTTTCTACAATTGCGAACGCCTTAAACCGTAAGATCACGTGATTTAGCGATGAGATATTATGTCATTCCCATACTTTTTTTCGTTTTTAGGGTTCCAGTGCCAACGGGACCTACTACTACGGGAAATACTAAAAGTAATAATTATTATTATTATAATATCCTGGGACATTGTTTACACACGGCTACCTGATCCCAAACTGAGCAGAGCTTGTATTATGGAAACCAGATAACTGATATTACTACATATACTACTTTTTTATTTGTAAATACATACTTAATATACATATACACCCAGACTCGGGACATACAGCCAAAAAACGAAAAGATAAAAGATAAAAAAAAAATTAAAAATAAAGGGGGTCCGCATACAAGAAACTTGGATAATTTTGATGTTTTTATTCTACGGTGGTACGGAACCCTTTATGTGCGAGTCCGACACGCACTTGGCCGGTTCTTTTATCGTGTTAGTAATCAAATGAATTTATGGCTAAATCTTCTTCGATGAGGATGATGACGTCATCCATCATGGCCTCTATCACTATTACTACTTTTACTATTAATTTTGTAATAAATTATGTCATATCTGATGAACTAATTAAAATGTAGTAATCTTTTATAATCATTTCAGTTGCTCATATCTAGATTATGTAAGTTATATGATAAGAAATTAGTATAAAAGCTAAATAACATTAGGGTATAGTATCATTATCTTGACAGCATTTGTATATTATATATTACTATTTACATCTAAAATGGCGGCCAAAGCTATCCTCATCCTATGCGCTCAGACGCTCCTTATCCAGGTAAGAATTCTTCATTAAGTCGTGACGTTACCCATACACACAATTGTATATAGAACAATAGATTGTCTATTGTGTATGCTTATGGTCAGATACCATAAAATAGAAGATAGAGACATAGATTAATTTTGGTTTCCACGAGGGCGCTTCAACTGGATGGAGCATGCACACTAATACAATGCGGCAACTGATACTACGCCGAAGTCGGCGTATTTCAGTATCTTAACAATTGTCCATTGCGAAACAATTCATTTAATTTAAATTAAATCATTTAATTTCATTTAATTTCATTTAATTTCATTTAATTTCATTTAATTTCATTTAATTTCATTTAATTTCATTTAATTTCATTTAATTTCATTTAATTTCATTTAATTTCATTTAATTTCATTTAATTTCATTTAATTTCATTTAATTTCATTTAATTTCATTTAATTTCATTTAATTTCATTTAATTTCATTTAATTTCATTTGATTTTATTTAATTTAGTTTAATTTCACGGCTCCCTTAGTAACATTAGGTAATAATTCGCTTTCAACTTTCAGTCCGCCTTCAGTCAATGCGGGAACCGAGGAGCGGTCGCCTCTCCCATCGGTCCTCCAGGCATCCCTAACCGTGGCCTTGGCATCGAAGGCCTGGGCTACGATGGCCTCGGTTGGAACAGAGGCCTGGGATACCCCGGGGCTATGGACTTCACCCCAAACTACGGTGTAGCGTTGCCTATCTCCAGTTCTTCCTGCATGACACCTACAGGTCTTTCTGTGGTCTCTGAAAACTTCTTTGAAGGTAAGTGTTTCTGTTAACATTTGAAAGTATACATCTGACAGTTTGGTGGTAGTGACAAGCTGTGCTGTGCCTGTAGCCAATTAACTGCAGCTGATATTTGGACTGGCTCGACCGGGGTAGATTACAGCTACGTTTTGTACCAAAAGCCCCCCTTCCCCTCCCCTTCCCCTCCCCTTCCCCTCCCCTTCCCGTCCCCTTCCCCTCCCCTTCCCCTCCCCTTCCCCTCCCCTTCCCCTCCCCTTCCCCTCCCCTTCCCCTCCCCTTCCCCTCCCCTTCCCCTCCCCTTCCCCTCCCCTTCCCCTCCCTCTGTCCCACTCCCCTTCAGGTCGGCATCGTTCGAGCGATGCCTATGGTATTGCAAGCATCTATAGGCTTCCTCTTCTCAATTCCTCCAACCCTTAGCCCGTGCTTCAGGGGTCGTTTTACATTTCGGGAGATTAAATTAAATGAAATGGAATAAATTAAATGAAATTTAACTAAATGAAAATGAATGAATTTAATTTAATTTAATAAAAAATATTTGCTGATTTTTCAACCAAATTCCCCATATTCTGTCTTAAATTTAACAGGCTACCCAAATGGCAATAAACCAAAAAATATTTTGTCTCTTTCTCCAGGTACAGTTTCCGTGTTTGGTGAGCTGCCGTTCATAGCGGCTGTGGCCTTAGAAGGAACTCTGCCCACTGCTGGGGCTGGGGTTATCAACTACGGCTGCGGTAACGGTGTCACTAGTATGGTGAGCGAGGGAATGGGCCCAGGCGTGGGCATCCCCGTCGCTGCTGGTATCCCACCTGGTAGACTGGGCTATGGGTATGGCTGTGGGGATATTTTGTATTAAGAAGACTGATTATATTGATATTTTTTAATGTTTTTATGTTGTAAGTACCTAATAAAAAGTTTTTGTTATATTTATTTTTGTCTATTATTTACCACTAGATGTAAATTCGTATGCGTAAATTTTAGAAAAAAAAACCTGAAGCCCGCGTGGAAGTTAATGGCGTTTTATTGTTTATGTTTTTATATTTTAACCCTAATTATTTGTCTAACATAAAAGTAGCCTAATATACTCCTAATAACATGAGCTATCTGCCAGTGAAAATCCTGTCAAAATCGGTCCAGCTGTTATGGAGACAAACAAATAAACATCCAGACAGACAGACAGACAAACAAATGTTCACGAACTGGATCACGAACGATATCAAGACTTGCGAGGCACATCGCTATACAGGGGGCTTACCACAAACTCTTATCGCGATTCAATTACAGGAACGCTGTAACGTTTCAGCGACTTTTTGTGCAATGACGTACCTTATTGTCATGACAATAAGAAACGTCATTGCACAAATGGCCGCTGAAACGTTTAAACAAAACTGCTATGAGAGGTGGTGGTAAGCCCCCAGTGTGTTAAGAAAACCCTGTCCGACTTGTAAAGGTAAGTATTATTTGGTATCGAGATTAGATTCTATTTAAGTATGTAAAGAAAAAGTATTTTTTTTAGGCCATTAATCTGTCACACTGCTGGGCAAAGACCTCCCCTTTTCTTTTGGAAAAAATTACCCCATATAACATTAAAACAAAAAACAAAATTACGCCGCGCCGTGTCGTACTTGTGGTCAGAGGTGCCGCCACACGATCTAACATAATTACTGCCGGTGACGTTGTTGTCATATTTTTAAAATTTGCTACATTTTGGGGGAAAAAACCAAAATAATGTAATTTTAAATAAATAAAAATAAATATAACGTCACGACTTTTATCCCCATTCGGGGGTAGTCAGAGGCTTGAGTGGCCATACACCACCACATTGTGGAGGTATTAACCAACTCAAAGCCCACGTTTCACCAGATAGTCAGAACCCAACGTGACAGGTGGTAAACCTTGTCGCCGAGTATACAGGAACTGACTATTACCTAATCCCGAGAGATAGGTAGGTTTCCTCACGATGTTTTCCCTCACCGTCAGCGAACTGTAAATTATGCACATAGATGAAAATTCATCCATTGGTGCATGCCTCACAGGGGATCGAACCTGGGACCTTCTGATTGCTAGCCCAACCTGTTCACCCCTAGGCTACAGTCGCTTTTTACTATAGAATATTTTTATTTTATTTGGTCATGTGATTGGGAAACCTATAATAATATACCTGTTTCAGGTCGGTCAGGATTTTCTTAACACACTGTATATAGACCCCGACAGCAACCATTGGGACATAGCGGCCCGCCCCGCCAGACATCCACCTAACTGGCTGTAAGATCTTCCCTTTTCGAATGTGATGGATGAGATGGAAGATGGGTGGATTGTATAAAGAGTGATATGAATTTAGTTGGAGTGCAGTAAGGAGATACCGAAAGGTACGGTTTCGCCGAACGCGGCAGATAGCAGACGTCGTCAGTCAGTCTCATACATATTGTGGCGATGACATTTGCCGCGACGGCTCATCCTGGATGGCGAGTCTCTTAATGCCTTTTGCACAGAATACAGGGTGGATTCCCTCAAACCCACATAACACACACGCACCACTCACACCATCTCTTCATACACGCCCACACACTCAGCATCACGCACTCCCTTATTCATAGTTATGCACCTAAGCATATATTTATACCTACTTACCTAGTTCCATCTCTTAAATGTTTAGAAATTGTGTTATGTTTTTAATTTTTTATTGTTTTTAACGTTTCTTTTACCAACTTAGTTTCTTCTAAGCTTTGTATTATTTGTAATCGTCACCACTTTTCGCTCTCGGAAACTGCACCGTAGCAAAATATTAGTTGGCTTCCACGAGACAGGCTCGCCCTAGTGTGGAAGCCACAGGCACCTACGTCATTTCTAAGTTCTCAAACCTTATTATATAACTAGCTTTTATAATTACTTTGTACCTATCTATGTAAGTGAACAGTGAATGTTAAACTTTGTAAGTGAACTTATCTTTATGGCAAGTAAATTGTATTATTATTATTTTTGAGACGGGGCAGTAAAGGCAGGTACCTCAACCGTTATAGTTACAGGAAAACGTTCCTAGGAGAACTTCCAGATGTTTTTGAGATATTCTGAACTGCATTCACAGATTTTGAAAAAAATGGACAGTCAGCAAAAAAATGCTAAAATACCAAAATATTTTTTTTTTAGTCCCATCGATCCTATTACATGTAGGGATCAAAAGACTCTATCGGACCATTTAAGGTTTGAGTACTAGAAATGACAGAAATCGCCAACAACTTTTCTCATACATTTTGTACTGAAAAACGATTTTAGTCAACTCGAAATATTTTTTGTTGCCAAACAAAAATATAAAAAATATTAAAAATAAATAAATAAAAAAATATCAAAAATATACAAAAAAATAAAATAAAAAAAATATTTAAAAATAAAATAATCTAATAATAATATTTTAAAATATTTCTTACTGTGAAGTTATCTATACCTGAATTTATCTATCTATCCTGAAGTTATCCTGCAGTCTATATCTATCCTAAATTTATCTACTCCTTCGCAAAGCGGGTCACAAAAAAATATAAGTAGTATAGTTTGTTTGCCTCAGGAAAAGCAGCAAAGTGCGCCAAAACTCGTGACCTGGTTTTACTTACTGGTGTTCACGCAACTAAACGTTGCCACCCTACTCTGCGGGGGTGAGGGAGCAGCGAGGCGGCGGCGTACGCGACGGCAGCGCCAGCGACGCGCGGCGGCCCGCGCTTTTAGTCATAAAATTCCACTATCGACGGCGGATGCGTATCGCGTTCTCTCGCCCAATACAATTAACGTGTGAAAAGCCAATTGTACATCAACTTAGCCATATTATTAAAGACCCTGAAGATTTACCACGCCTTTTAATGTGCTGGCTGGCACAACTGGAATCCAATAATAGGTATGGCAAAAGCACCTTAACGAACCGAAATTGTCCCTGGTTTCCATACGGTCTCTGTAATATATTGCTTCAGATGTAACTTGCAAGCTATTTAGCATAGTGGTCGTTCATTTTACCAGAGACTGCACTCCCAAAGAATTGAAGAAAGGCCACCCATGTATATTTGAACCATGGACCAATTACTAAGGGGACTGGCCCTAAGCAACTCGGCCGAGTGGTCGGCCTAGTACTAACATCGACATAAAACGAAGCGAGTAGGTCAACTATTTACCGGTAGATAGAACAATGAAAATGAAAAAACAATGACCACGTTTTTTTTTCATACATATATCTAATAAGGGCACCTCTTTCTTTAGTCTTTACTCTGTGATTTGAACCGATTTTTTATTTATTCTTTATCCGTTCTGTAATATATATATCTGGAGGTCTGGGTTTTACCTGTTACAGTTAAAAACCCAGACCTGTGTACCCGGAAGGAAACGAAGGATATGATAAACATACAATACAAACAAAACAAATACTATAAAAACATGTTTATTCAACTTAACAACTATATCAACAAAAACTAACTAAACAAATTAAATAATCCGCCCACACCCACATCCTATACCGGGAGCGCTGCCGGGACCAAAACCTGGTCCAAATCCTGAACCAAAACCTGGTCCAAATTCTGAACCAAAACCTGGTCCAAATCCTGAACCAAAACCGGCACCAAAACCTGGAGCGATAGCAGGACCCAGACCTTCGCTGACCATAGCAGTGACTCCATTACCACAGCCATAGCTAATAGCCCCAACCCCAGTAGTGGGCAACGCACCCTCAACGGCAGTCGTGCCAACGAATGGCAGTTCCCCAATCACTGACAAAGCACCTTCATAAACGTTCTCAGAAACTACGGATAGCCCAGTAGGTGGGATGCATGAGGAGCTAGTGACTGGCAGGCCTCCGCCGCTGGTGGCTGTGATGTCGATGAGGCCACAGCCGGGGCCGCGAGGCCAGGCGTCCAGGCCGAGGCCAGAACGGCCGGGCAAGAAGGGACCGCCCATTCTGGGGTCAATCGCTCGGTTGATGCATTGGGAGAGAGCAGTCTGGAACAAGAGAGAAGACAAAATAAATACTTGCTGCTAAACCGAGGGAATAGCAGGTAGCGGTTGAACGACTCACTGCATCAGGTGTTTGCAGGTTCGATTCCCGCCAGAGGCAAATTTCGGAAACGGTCTTTCGTAATTTGCCATGGTCTGGGTGTCAATGGGATCGCCCCCAGTCAATATGGTAGCTTTAGTAGAAGAATTGCTTAGTTTGGGACCATACAGTTTGTGACTAATAGTCTGGCGATATTTATCTATTACCATATGGTACGTATGATTTGAAAACTGTGGTGCGATGATGATGATGTGCTATGGCTTTTTTTTACAGGACTGCGGTGGCAAAAGAGCGTACGGCCCGCCTGATGTTAAGCAGTTACCGTAGCCTATAGATGCTTACAAAACCAAAGGCATTAGTCGCACATTGCCGACCTGAAAGGGAGAGGGATGGAGGAGGGATGGAGGGATGGAGGGAGGGGGAGGGGGGTTGGGCTTTCGGCTCTTTCACTCATCGTACGAAACGCAGCTGTAGTAGCTGCTTTACGCCGATCTTCTGTGAGAGGGTGGTACCACCCCAGTCGAGCCAGCCCGTATATGGCTCATTCTCAGTATGACCGTTTTATGCTGACCTTCGGTGTCAATAGAAAAAGGTTGACACCGAAGGTCCACTTAAAATGGTCCGACTCAGAATGAGCCATATGAGCTGCAGTCAATTGGCTACAGCTTAACTCTACCACCTTAACCTACCTACCTTCAGGATTTTTGGATTTCATGTGCGAATTTCATTTCCAACAAAGATCTATATAACAGTGAATGAAACTATTGCGAGGAAACCTGCACGTCTTTCGAAAGAAGTTTGAAGTTCACCAACTCCTGTCTTACCTGGATGAGGAGCGCCTGAGCGCAGAGGACGAGGATAGCCTTGGCTGCCATTGTACTTGTGTTACTGTGAGTGGTGACACGAGAATGATTCTGAACGACACTGCGAAAGTTTTTATACTGATTATTTTTTGATAAAACATTGATTATTACAAAAAGATTACATGGATATTGTAATAATGACATAATTATTCAATATTGCAATTGTATTGCGCTTTATCTATTGTTTTATTGTGTAATGATAAACCAGCCAGGAATTTCAATATTTTAGAGAGGTGGTAAGTTTGAGTGTATCATCTATCATCATCTTCATTTCAGCCAAAAACTAAGTTTAAAAACTAAAACCCGACTACTGAAAAATCGCGCTCTAAAAAGTATGAAACAAGAAAATATTCTAATCTGGAGGATAGCCGTGGTCCGTGGTCATATGCCATTTTGCCCTAAAGGAACTGCACGGACCACGGCTATCCTCCAGATAAGAATATTTTCTTGTTTCATACTTTTTAGAGCGCGATTTTTCAGTAGGCGGGTTTTAGTTTTTAAACTTACTTTTTATTTAATTATTTTGGAGTTATAGGTAACAATATATATATTTTTGAAATGTGCTCATCTAGCTCTTTCATTTCATACCCTTCATGGTTTTATCAAAAATTGTTTTTTTTTTTAGTTCATGACATTATGTCCTCTAGAGGGCGCCATATGCAATTTTATGTGACGTCACATAGCCTATAACCAACGCGCCATTAAGCCGCTTCTAACGATATTCTTCTCATTTGTCAAATTACGACAAGTAGTTTGGAAGTTAGGTGGGAACAGATGCACATACATACAGACATACATACATACATACATACCGGTCAAAATCATAACCCTCCGCCGTAGTCGGGTAAAAAGAAGTCCATTGTTGGACATACGCCTTCCCCATTTATAACATGGAGTTCATATATCAATTTTCAGACCTCTAGCATCAAAATTTGCGGAAGTCTCATACAAACTTCCATCCCCAAGTTTAAGGGGTTGGGGGGTAAAAGTTTTAGTTTTAGGATTTTCTTGTTTTTTGCGTACTAATACTAGCTTACATACCAAATTTCAGATTTCTAGGACTTCAGGAAGTACCCTAAGAAGTGACGAAATCGGGGCTTTTTAGATATCTTTAAAATCTAAAGTATAAGACCTATGCAATTGAAACGTTGTATATTTAATGAGACTATTGACATCATATCCCGAGAATTTTGTACCTCTAGCATCAAAATTTGCGGAAGCCTCATACAAACTTCATAAAAAAAGTTAAAGTTAAAGTTCCAATTTTTATAATTTTTCTGTCGTTTGTGTACTAAAACTAGCTTACATACCAAATTTCAGCTTTCTAGGACTTCAGGAAGTACCCTATAGGTTTTGATGATCATCAGTGACTGACGAAATCGGTGCTTTTTAGGTATCAATAAAATCTAAAGTATAAGAGCTATGCAACTGAATCTTTATGTGTTTAATGTGTTCACTATTGACATCATATTCCGAGAATTTTGTTTATCTGGTATAATCCAAACCCAAGTTATGAGGGTTCAAGATATCGACAAAACGCTTCGAGAAAAGGTATAGTAGTGCCCCCAGATATCTAGGTCGTTTTTTGAATGTTTTGTGGTAACCCTAATTTCGAAAAAAAAAACCTAGATGTTAAGTTGGAATATCAGTAATATCCTTTCCAAATTTCATTAAAATCCGTTCAGCAGTTTCTCAGTTGTGCGTGTTCAAACATACAAACAGAAAAAAAATTCAAAATTGACATAAATGCACTCTGTTGGTGAATCCAAGTCCCCCCCACTATTTTTTATCCAAATACTTCGAATGTTCAGACGCGACGTTTTTACATTCTTATTATATGTATAGATAGATAGATAGAAGATAGATATACAGGGTTATTGGTAAAACACTAACAACCTTGCAGGGGCGTATTACTGACATCAAAAACAACAACTTTTGTTCTATGACTTTTAACAAAACTAAAAAAAAATCACAAAAAATCACTTTCTAAAGTGTATCTTAAAATACTCGAACTCGTCAGATTAAGATAAGGGGGATTCATTACTAGCTAAGATGTGTCAAAAGTGTAAATTTTGCTTATTTTGATCGTCAGTCTACGAAATGGGAGCATCTGTAAGTTTCACTGAACCTGAACACCCCCTCTGAAAATCTGACGCGCTCGAGTAATTTTTATTTTTTTTTCAATATATCGTGTTGGAGCATGAAAATATCAATATCTGACACACTTGAGTATTTCCATGTCATTGCTTTTTTTTTTACAATTTTGAAATTATCATGGAGACGCTTCCCCCGCCGCGCACCGCTGGAAGTGGAAACATCTAGAACAATGTATTCTTCCTATCATCTAATCTACCGAATCTAATAGGTTTGGGCGACGCCGGAGTAAATCCACAGTTAGCATCATGGGCTCCCCTCTAATACTATTCATTTCTTGTTTTGCAAATGTTTCATTTTACAAACAAACACTTTACAAATATTAATTTAAGAAAAACTTGTTCTGTGTTCCGCAATTGTTTAATTTTCTCACTTTACAAACATGTCAGCCATTTTATTATATTCAAAATCGACGGACGACCGACGGCTCCCATTTTTGTGTTCAAGATCATCAGTAACCTAACACGATGTCATTCCCTTCGAACCTAACCTAGCCAAGTCGAGTGCCCCGAAGTCTCAAGTTGTAAAATGAAAGTTTGTCACGTAGGTAATTATGTTATAAACTAAATTATTTGACAAACGTTTTTTTGTTGTATAATGATGAAATGTAAAATGATGTGTTTGCGAATCGTGGGTTGTAAAATGAACATATGTAAAGTAATATTTGGTCATTTGGACTGACCCCTGTAGATGCACCTATTCGTTTATAGAACCTTCATCTAGTTCAAAAATTTATAAAACGCCTGGCAAAGTGATAATATAATGATGATCGATTTATTAAACATCATAAAGTAAGCTGATAAAGTACAGGTGATGAGGAATGATACAATCAAATAAAGTGCATTAAATTTATTACTTCATAACATAAAATTAGTCAACGTTTATATAGGGCTTAAACACCACAGCCACATCCAGGGTTGACCCAACTGACACTGTAGCCGAGACCAGGAGCAGCGATAGCAGCGGGACCAAAAGCACCGACAGCAGGACCAAAGGCGCCGATGGCAGGAGAGAACGCAGCCGCAGCGGGAATGGTCTCGCTCACCATAGCAGTGTTCCCATTACCGCAGCCGTAGTTGACAGCACCAGCGCCGGCAGTGGGCAGGACTCCGTCCACAGCCACGGTGCCGACGAACGGCAGCTCACCAGCCGCCGCCAGAACACCCTCGTACACGTTCTCAGAGTCTACCGACAGTCCATAGGGAGGGATGGCGGAGGCGCTGGTGACGGGGAGGCCGCCGCCGCTGGTGGCGGTGATGTCAATGAGACCGCCACATCCATAGCCCAGACCAAGACCATCGTAGCCCCAGCCGCGTCCAGCCAGACCGAAGGGAGCGAGGCCGTCGTATGCCAGACCATCGTATCCCCATCCACGACCAGCTAACCCTAAGGGACCACTCAGGCACTGGCTGAACGTGGTCTGAAAAAAGAACCATGTTAAAGCTCAATGGCACATTAGCCTCTAGCCAAGAAGCTTCGTCTACATTCGTTTCTACAAATCGCTACGCTTCATGTATGGAAATGACATACGTCACGTGATCTACTCATCGACTTGTAATGTCATTTCCATACATGTAAGCGTAGCAATTTGTAGGAACGCTCGTAGGCGGATCTACTTGGCTAGGGGGGCTGATCCATCAATTATATCCTTGTCTAATAAACGATAGAAGAAAGAGAAGTATTAGTAATTTAATTAATGTTATCAGAAGTATTTTAGTACCTGGATGAGGAGCGCCTGAGCGCAGAGGACGAGGATAGCCTTGGCTGCCATTGTACTTGTGTTACTGTGACTGGTGACACGAGAATGATTTTCAATGTACTTTCAGTTATTTTTATACTAAACGTTTATCAACTGTATTTTAGAAATAGGTAAGTGTAATAAGTTACTTGTGAAACTACAGATAGAAGCGATAAGGTTTACGTTATAGTTTAGAAAGAAGTTGACATAAAGATTACAATAGTGATAGAGGCACGTACAATATAAGCAGGTGTTGCGTTCCTATTCATCATTCTGTATTCAGCTTCTCGTTGAACAAACATCAAACATGAACACCTTCGCCGTTTTGTTCGTCTGCGTCCAAGCTTGCTTGGTACAGGTAGGATATACTCTTGATTGTACCTAGAATGATCATCTTAAAATCTTTCCTAGATTTGTTTGATTTGTTTTTATAAAAAACTAAGCCAGCAAGCATGAGGCCCACAATTCGTCCATTGCGAAATCACTAGTCTCTAATATTATCTTCGTGAATCCTTCATTGTAAATTGTAAATTCTTGGCAGTCATCATGTTGTCGGCCATTAGCCCTGATGTAAGCAGTAAGGGCCGCCGCAGACTTGCTACTTTTAGCATCGGCGATCGGCGATTTTGATGCTGCGTCTCGCTCGTTCGCGCTCGAAGAAACGCAACGCAGTATCGATACGTCACAAAATCGCTGGTCGCCGATGCTAAAAGTAGCAAGTCTGCGGAGGCCCTTACCCTAGTTTAAGATGCTTGCAATACCAAAGGCATCGATCGCACATTGTCTGAAGGGAAGAGGGGGTTGGGCTACTGCCTCTCTCACTCATCATACGAAACGCTGATAAAATAGCTAATTTATACCGATTGGCTGTGAGAGGGTAGTGCAACCCTGGCCGAGCCAGGTCGTTTGGCTCCATCACCTTCACATATCCTCAGTTTTGCTTGCCATTTCTTCTAAGTGCCTTTGGACTTATCACCTGTTCCTTACAGAATGCCTTCGGTCAGTGCCTCGGCATGTACGGTCCTGCCGCTATCGGTCCTGGCTACGGCCCTGCAGCCTACGGTCCTGGTGCCCTGGGTCTCGGCTACCCTGGTGCTATAGCCGACTACGGCTACCCTGCCTACCCGGGCGCCCTCGCTGGTGCTTACCCTGGTTACGCTGGCTACGGTGTGGAGTCCTACGGCGGTGCTGGTGAAGGCAACGTGGCCGTCGCCGGTGAGCTGCCCGTCTGCGGTACCACTGCCGTCGCTGGTCAGGTGCCGATCCTGGGCGCTGTGACCTTCGGCGGCCCAGTTCCAGCTGTTGGTACCGTGACCATAGCTGGCAACTGCGCTTGCGGCTGCGGCTGTGGTGCCCCCTACTTCTATTAAGTTTTAAGAAATCGTTATAAGTGTGATTGCCAAAGTTAAATAAATAAGGATACCTTTTATAGTAATCTGTGTTGTTTAATCTTAATCCATATGACAAATTTTCTTCTACGAATGATACTTACTCCCATATACAGGGTGGTACGACATCATGACAATAATTGAAACCACATACTGGGTATCACATGAGTAGTTCGCACATAAAATATCATTAAATTATATTCAAAGGTATTGCCACGCGATTGCCTTTTTATTTTGACTATTTTAACTTTACGCCTACAAAGATACCGCTAAAAATACCGACACCGAAGCGATGTTGCCACGCTTGTACTTACAGGTCAGTCTATGAGGTCGGTAGACGTTTATAAAGGGTGTTGTGTTTCGTTTAGACTATTTCCGCATTTAATTTATTTGAAAATTTTAAATGTTGGACTTTGATGTAAACCTAATTTTATAATTTTAATGTGTTGTGATTGACTAGCAGGGATCGTGTTTTAATTTATTGTCACTATGTCGTCACCATCCTGTATAAATGATCCAGTACTTAAGCTTATGGTTAGTCTGACTGGACTGACTTGCGCTTGAAGTCAGCACTGGACTGGGTTAGTGGACTGTCCCGTCACTGTCATCATGCGAACCGAACTGCCCGTGTATAGACAGGCGGCTAGTCCACTGGACTGACTTGTATGCGTGACGTCAGCACTGGACTGGGTTGAAACTAGTGTCCACACGAGCCCTGTTACAGGTCAGCGCTGGACTGGGTAACTGGACTGGTGCGTCACTGCCATAATGTACCTACAGCTGTTAGAATATGGCTGTTAGTAAATGTGACGCCTCACGGATATATTAACGTGAACTCATGACTGGTTTTAATTCAAAATAAAACAATGAAACGGGATGCTGTTTAATTTATTATTAGACGACTGCCCAAAAAAGGAGTGTATATGTGTTTAGGATTCATGTATGTTTGTTAGTTGGTTTTTTATTGTTTGTATGTATGTATGTGAGATTCTTTATTCCACCATAACTTATAAATGCGTGCACGGATTTGGATGTATGGGGTATCGTTAGAATCCTTATATCATTCTGAGTAACACTGGGTATATTATTTTTGAAAAAAAAAAAAAAACTATATGTATGGCGGCATTATGGCTCAATTTTCGAAGGTAAAAAAATATTTTTTTCTTCCATTATTACAACATGGGTATCAAATTGAAGGCCTTGAAGAGCACATTCCAAAACTGTAGAATTTATAGGCATCATTTAACATAGGTAGGGTGTACATGCAAAACAAACATTTCATTTTTTGCTGCTGTCGCTAATTCTTGTCGTATTATCGCCGGGTCACCGGATAGTAACGGTCGCTAAATCATTAGCTGCTTAGTACCCGCAGCCGCATCCACGGCCGGCCCAACCACCGCCGTACCCGAGACCGGCACCAGCGAGGCCAGCTCCGTAACCACCATAGCCAGCGCCGAGACCGTCAGTAGCCACCATACCAGTAGCGCCGTTACCGCAGCCGTAGTTGACGGCACCAGCGCCAGCAGTGGGGAGAACACCCTCCACTCCCACGGTACCGACGAACGGCAGCTCACCAGCCGCGGACAGAATACCCTCGTACACGTTCTCAGAGGTGATGGAGATGCCGATGGGAGAGTTGCAAGAGCCGCTGCCGACGGGGAGACCACCGCCGGTGGTGGTGGTGATGCCAATGCCGGGGCCACCGCAGCCGCAACCGGCACCGAGACCGAGTCCGCCGTATCCGTATCCGCGACAGGCGAGACCGCGACCAAGACACTGGCTCAAGGCGGACTGCAAGTAAACAACAATAATAAATAAATAAATAATAAATAATATCCTGGGACATTTTCACACACGGCTACCTGATCCCAAACTAAGCGGAGCTTGTACTATGGAAACCAGATAACTGATATAACTACATATACTACTTTTTGTTTGTAAATACATACTTAATATACATATACACCCAGACTCGGGACCGTCAATGTAAGGATATAAACTATTATCCAATAAAAGATACAAAAAGCCACAACCACACGCTTTAAAAACTAAACGTCCGGGTTGCAAGCTCCGAGATTTTCAGACTGCATGGGTTGATCTCAAATCCAACAGAGATGATGACTTGCTGAACGGTGAAGAAAAACATAGTGAGGAAACGCGCATGTCTAAATCTAAACAGTTATAGTCTGGAGTGCTTGTGACTAATCCTTTGAGGCTTAAGAGCCACCACAGACTTGCTAATTTTAGCATCGGCGGTCGGCGATTTTGATGCTGCGTCTCGCTCGTTCGCGCTCGAAGAAACGCGACACAGCATCGATACAGTCGCAAAATCGCCGGTCGCCGATGCTAAAAGTAGCAAATCTGCGGTGGCCCTAACGGCCGTCCTGTAGCAACAGCTGTCATGATTCTTACCTGGATGAGGAGCGCCTGAGCGCAGAAGACGAGGATGATCTTGGCTGCCATTGTAATAACTCAAATGTGAACGTGAATAATTTCGCAGTATCATTGGTGGTGCTTTTATATGAAACCGTGTTATCATTCTCGAGGAAGTACTTCCTTTTAGGTCCGAAACGTGCGTAATCAAAACTGAAGACTATAGTTTTTTTATTTTAAACAAAGACTTTGATTATGTATAACAAAGCAATGTCTTTAGTTGCGAAATCAACTTAAGTAATTAGTATTGTTGATAAATTAACAATTTCAGTATAAAAGACTGAAGATAGATTAGGTTTAGCATAATTCAGCTTCTCGTTGAACAAACATCAAACATGAACACCTTCGCCGTTCTGTTCCTCTGCGTCCAAGCTTGCTTGGTACAGGTGAGTAAATTCATTATTTGAGTGTCAGAAATAGTCTAGTACACTTTTGTTATTCGAACATCATCTTATTTTATATCGTGGGTTAGCAATTTTGTTGTCAATGACATTAATTTCTTATAGCATTTTATTTGGTTCTTTAGTTTTAACATTTATTACTACGCTTCCAAGCCAACTAGGGACCCGGGTGAATGCGGCTTCCCGCCGACAGATGCCTAGTTGGATTGGTGGAATAATATTTATGTGGTCCAATCTTATATCAATCAGAAAAGTACAAACGTTTCTTAGGTGTACAAACCAAGCCAACTAGGCAGCCGTCGGCGGGGAAGCCGCATTCACCCGAGTGCTTATTTGGCTTGGTGATTTAGTATAGTGACCTTACCTTCTTTAGTCTGGAGGTCTTCAAACCTCTTACCTACATCCCAATCAATGACAGTTGCAACAATCATCTCACGCTCTATATATCCTGAATCCTTGGTATCTCTTTACAGGATGTGTTCAGCCAGTGTCTAGGCAGAGGCGCCGGTGTCGGCTGCGGTTGCGGCGCCGGCATCGGCGGCTACGGTCTTGGCGGCGCGTACCCCGGCGCCCTCGCCGGCGGCTACGGCAGCTACGGCCTCGGCGACAGCTACGGCGGTGCTGGTGAAGGCAACGTGGCCATCGCCGGTGAGCTGCCCGTCTGCGGTACCACCGCCGTCACCGGTCAGGTGCCGATCATGGGCGCTGTGAGATTCGGCGGTCCCGTCGCCGCTGGTGGTGCCGTGTCCATCGCCGGCAACTGCGCTTGCGGCGGCTGCGGCTGCGGCAACGGTTACTACTAAGACGACTTTGAAAGCAGTATACTCAGACTAGAGTCAGTACTATCCAGACTCAATTCATCTCGTTTATATCAATTCCATGTCACATTGTGATTGTACTACTGGAAATGAGAGTTCCAGTATACTACTAATCCGACTTTTAAAATGAAATAATATTATTGCGGCAATTAATCTGTTCGTATTATTTTGACATTCAATGTTTCTTGCAGACAACGATCAGCCTGGGCACATTCGCTTGACAATTTGTTCATCGCGAAACTATTGGTCTCGAAAGATAGGAGTACGATGAACGCGGCAGACGGCCGACGTCACTCGGTCTCATTTGTGGCGATGACATATGCCGCGACGGCAGACGGCATTTAATTTCTATAGGATCGACCGACGTCTGCCGCGTTCATCGAACTCCTACTTTAAGGGGTGTACACGGGCAACTGGCAACTCGCAACTAGCTGTTTTCATATAAAACAATCGCTGCAACTGTTGCTGCAACTTTAACAAAACACCATTAAAAAGTTGATAGTTTCGGCAACTAAAATTGCTCTGTGTGCAGGCCCCTAATATTATCTTCTAGATTTTTTACGATTACGATATATAAAGAAGAATTCTCGAAGATAAATATATAAGAGACCAGTGGTGTCACAATGGACAATATATAATTGTAAATAGATCATAGAGAAAGCATCAATAGAGATGACACGGTAATAATAATAATACCGTGCTTGAGCGAGACATGCTTACGACCGATATCCTAAGAGTGAAAGAGATAGACGTACTATATTTTGTCTTATCTTTACTTATCTTTTGTTGAGGCCCTGAACCAGTGGGTTTAGAGTCTAGACTAGACACTAGACGCATAAGACTTTGTCTTATAGGTTGAACTTAAGATTTACTAAGTAATACTAAGGCGTGCATTAATAAAACGATCTCAAGATTGAGATCGAACGTGAGATGCTGTTTTGACAGATGTTCCATACAGTAAACGTCAAAACAGCATCTTAAGATCGATCTCAACTTTGAGATGAATTTATTAATACGAAGATAAGGCTAAGCCGGCTAAGGCTAAGTGTTAAGTGCGGTAATTAATAGAAATAATTGGGATTTGATTTGAGTACCTAGCGTTTGTACTAAACTTGCATTTTCTGAGAACATTTACCATAGTAATGTATATATTTTTATACCATCAGAAAGTTGAGATTTCAACGAACAAAAAACCCTACCGACTTTTACAAAAAAGCTGATATTTTGACGTGAGATATTTCGATTGAAAATGAGGGTGCTTATTCGATTTTGAATTAAGTCAAAATAAGGTGAAAAAATAAATATTTTAAATAAAAAAAATACTGTGTGTTTGGGACATAAAAAGGTAAGTTTTCACAAAATTTCGTGAAAAGCAAAGAAAAACTTCTTTGTAAAAGAAAAATAAAAATCCAAAATTTTGGTTATTTGAATTTTTCACATAAATTTTAAGGTTATGTGAATAAGTTTAAATACAAAAGTTGTAGATCTTTTTATTAGCTACAACTTTGCCATTTAACTTTATTCCATAGGACTCGTAGTTTTGCTGGAAATAGAGATAAACCGTTTTTTACCCTTAAAACGCACCCCCATCCACTTCCCGACCTCAGATCGTCCGTAAATTATTTTTCCTTTAATTTTTGTTCTATTCTCTTCCTTTTCCAATGGGTATCATCCTACTATTCGATTTTATCTTACACTTACCACGTCTACAAAAAGTAGTAACATTTAATACCACACGTTCCACTAGATGTCGCTACTACGAATTTGAGCGCGGTATCGTTTGTCGCAACCGCTCAGTATAGTTCGGTATTGCATATTCTTATTCCTTACCATATATAGTACAAGCTACAAGGTTATTAATACCTTGAATTTTTTTTACGGATTCTATGACAATGTTTGTCTAATAGATCCTTGATATATACATTAATATTGGCATTTAGGTATGGGCAAATAAAATATGAATCGATAATCGATATATTTATAGAAGAAGATGTAATAATATTGTATGTAGTGTAAAGTAAAAATATCGATATTTTTATTTTAGTAAGTGAAAATTAATAATAAATTGTGCCAAGCGCGCATCAAGCGATTAAAAAACCGAATTTGATACAAATTTTATATGTACTCAAAAATAATTAACGAATATCGATATTTTGAGATTTAAAATATCGTCGATAATATTATTATAATATCAATTATTTCTTAAAAAAATATCGATATTTTTTGCGATATTGAGTTTAGTTTCTGAAGATAATTTATTATCAAAATCGGGAAGGTATGCGTTATAAATAGAGGCCGTGACTGAGGGCCTACTCTGTTTCAAACGAAAACGAAATTTCGGACGACATTCGCGTATTTCCTTCTACGTTTCTCATTGATTCCGACATTTCTTACGAACGAAAATGGTTTGACGTTTATATTCGACGACGACGAAGACGTCAAACAATTATCGTTCGTAAGAAATGTCGGAATCAATGAGAAACGTAGTAGGAAATACGCGAATTTAGTCCGAAATTTCGTTTTCGTTTGAAACAGAGTAGGCCCTCTGATGCGTTCTCGGCCATCACACCGCACAGTATGAAATTTGACCCGAAAATCGGACACCCCTTTTTTATATTCTTAATCGAAAGTATACGCTATTTTGAATGCTAGAGTAGAACTCCTAGAAGTCAATTCAGTTTAGAACTCGAGTAATAATTTTTTAAAGAAAATGCTGAATTTTCAGAAAAACGCTAAAATAAAAGAGATGCTTAACATATTTATAAATTTATTTATAAGGCAAAGTGGCATTATATACAGAGCATTTAATAAGCTAAATAAAATATATTTAGCGATACCAGCAAAATTAATACGCTTATTTTTGTGATTTTCACCTTTTATTTTTTTTCTCTTAAACTATTAGCGAGTAGCACTTTATATTCACCTAAAACATTCTTCCTAACTGTATTATTAGTTGTAAAAAAATTCATATGTAAATCTATCAGGACTTCGAAGATATGGTTTTCAGTCATTTCTATGGTATTCGAGTTCACCAAAATAAGTTAAAATTCAATAACTCCGAATTCCTGCGTGTTACGCAACTGATATTTTACAGGCAGGTTAACATAACACTAATGAATACTGTGTGTGAAAATAAAGTGCTAATACCTAAAGAAACTTGCGCAAAAAAATAATTTCAAAATTACTGAAAAAATGACATAATTTTCTTCATAGTTCACATAGAAATAAATTATATGATTCCAAAAATAACATTTAGTTGGTTCTATAACATGCTATATGTGAAACATAAAAACTTTGCTTACATAGAAAGTTATAGCATTTCTTAAGGTTTTTTCTAAAAACCATAGAAAAAGTTATAACTCCGGTTCTAAAATGAATTGGGGTTTGGGAGTTCTACTCTAGCATTCAAAACAGCGTATACTTTCGATTAAGAATATAAAAAAGGGGTGTCCGATTTTCGGGTCAAATTTCATACTGTGCACCGCGGCTAGCAATATACTCATTACAGATCGCGGCAGTAATGTACTAGAACTAGTGTATTCTTTCTCTTATCGCTATTGGTGTCAGATAGACACCATAGATATATAGATAGATATAAATAAATAGGTTTAGACGGGCCCGTTAGCGTGGTTGGCGCGGAGGCGCCTTTCACGCTGCAGGTCGTAGGTTCGATTCCTACCCGGGACATGCATTTGTGTGCATGAACATGTCTGTATGTCCCGAGTCTGGGTGTATATGTATATTAAGTATGTATTTACAAATAAAAAAGTAGTATATGTAGTAATATCAGTTATCTGGTTTCCATAGTACAAGCTCTGCTTAGTTTGGGATCAGGGGGGTTACTCCGAAATACGTCGCTGACGGATCGTCCGAAGTACGGAGTCGATTTACGATCAAAACAATGTCAAATCGTAGAGAAAAACGAAAGAAGAAATGTCAAATCACGACAATCCGTCAGCCGAAACGTTAGGTTCGTATTTCGGAGTAGGCCAGCAGGTAACCGTGTGTAAAAAATGTCCCAGAATATTATTATTATTATTTGTTCAAGCCGCCCGAAGGCCTCCGACAAGGCTTAGCGATTGCTGCCTGCTGATAACAGCCGGGACCGACTTTTTAGGTGCCCTCCGAATCACGGGACGCTCAGTGCAAATGCCACTAAATGGTCACCCATCTCTGACTGACCTTGTGAAGCGTTGCTTAACCTCCGATCGTTTACCGATCAGTGATTGCAGCTGGCTATGAGCGCTTCATTTTGTATTGTAGGTGAATATTCGTCAAACTAGTATATTCGGCGATACGCCGAATACCGAATATTCGGCGAGCTTCCTGGCCGAATAGCCGAATATTCGGCAAAAGTATTCGGCCAGTGTGTGGAAGAAAGGGAAGGAACTAGTGTTTATTCAGAGCGTCTTTTCTCTGAAGCTGGGATGGTCTACGTGAAAAAAGGAGTACTTACTTGAGTAACTACTTGAGTTACTTAAGTAATTGCTTCGCGAAAATCCACAAAGATTAGTATTTCTGCATTATAATCTAACGCTTCTAAATTTTGATTACGATAATTCAAATGCATAGACAATGACACTTATTTCATTGGTTTTTTTGTTTGTTAAATGAAGTTGATTATAAACATGTGACTACTTTAATGATTATAAGAGATTTTTTATATATTTTAACCTACATTATCCCACTGCTGGGAAAAGGTCTCCCCCAATACACACCACATATCTTTATTAGACGCCGCTTCCATCCATCCCTCCAGAGAAATATAAAAATAGATCTATGTTTTCTTGCATTGTACCATTTATCTCAATAAAACAATATATTCTTAAGTATTCGGTATTCGGCCGAATACCGAATAGTGGCCGAATGTTCGTTGCAAGTCTATATATAACTCAACTAAGCTACTATAGAATATGTTAAGAAAACCCTGTCCGAGCCGAAACCGGTATCTAGGATTCCCAATCACATGACCAAATAAAAAATATATATATTCAAGACAGTAAACATATTAATGAAAATTTAAAATGCCAATTTATTTTGCCTTTTTTCCCACAAAATGTAGCAAATTTTAAAAATAATATGACAACACCGTTACCGGAAGTAATTATGTTAGATCGTGTGGCGGCACCTCTGACCACAAAGTATGTGATGACGTCATTTTATGGAAAAAAAAATGTTAACGGGGTAATAGTTTTCGTAAAAAAATATGGGAGGCCTTTGCCCAGCAGTACACAAAACATATATTTTTTTAAATAAAAAAATAAATGAATAAAAAAAGTTTTTTTTTACAAAAATAGAATCTAATCTCGATAACCAAACGTTTTCGAATTGGACAGGGTTTTCTTAACACATTGTATTTATACTGTGACTAAGCCAACTAGAGACCTGTCAAATGTGACGTCACCCGCACAACAAGGCGGTAGCGGTATGCGGGCGGGGGTGCGGGCGGGGAAGCCGCATTCCAACCGAGTTCCTAGTTGGCTTGGTGGAGTAATAGCTGACGATTCTAAAACAGGCCCTTATTATATTTATGCGTTATCAATTTTAACATAATAATAATAACAATTTAGCCCTTTTAACGTCCCACTGATGGGCACGGGCCTCCCCTCAATGCGAGGGGGATTCGGGCCATAATCCATCACGCTGGCCCAGTGCGGGTTGGTGGATTTCACATGTCTAAAGACATGCAGGTTTCCTCACGATGTTTTCCGTCACCGTAAGCAAGTGATAATCATATTAAAGTTATGATTCACACATAGATTTCGAAAAATCCAGAGATTAGAATTTAACATAATTTTACATAATTCCTTATCATTATTTTACAATATAGTTACCTATTTATACATAGATTTCATCACATAGGTCAGTATTTAACAGTCAACTGCCTACGGGAGCATCATTCTCGTGTCACTCACAGTAACACAAGTACAATGGCAGCCAAGGCTATCCTCGTCCTCTGCGCTCAGGCGCTCATCCAGGTAATTTAACTACATTTATCTCTCACAGAAGATCGGCGTAAAGTGGCCATTTTGTATGAGTGAAAGAGCTGAATGCCCAAACCACCCCTTCTCTCCCTCTATCCCACTCCCCTTGGTCGGCAACATGCAAGCCTTAGGTATTGCATTTATAGGCTGCGGTAGCTTAACATCACGGGGGCCGTACGCTTGTTTCCCGCCTTCTTTATCACTGTACACTGTCGTTTATTCCTTTTTATGTTTTGTTCTGTATGTGTATTGGTGTACAATAAAGTGTTATCTATCTATCTATCTACTAGGCTTCTGTTTCTTTAAGCCATTTCAAGTCTCCGTCAATGTAATAAGTAAGAATTTGTATCTATTTCAGTCTGCCTTCAGCCAGTGCCTTGGCCGTGCAGGCCTTTATGATGGCCTTGCCTCTCCCCTCGGTGTGGCCGGCTACGGCTGGGGCTACGATGGACTCGCTCTGGATGCCGCCTGGCCGGCCATTGGTCTCGGTCTCGGATGCGGCGGCATTGACTTCACCGCCACCAGCGGTGGTGGTCTCCCCGTCGCCAGCGGCTCTTGCATCCCTCCCGTCGGCGTCTCCGTAGCCTCTGAGAACGTGTACGAGGGTATTCTGGCCGCGGCTGGTGAGCTGCCGTTCGTCGGTACCGTGGGAGTGGAGGGTGTTCTCCCCACTGCCGGCGCTGGTGCCGTCAACTACGGCTGCGGTAACGGCGCTACTGCTATGGTGGCTACTGACGGTCTCCTCGCTCCTGGTTTCGGCGCTTACGGTTCCGGCATCGGCGCTTACGGCGCTGGCATCGGCGCTTACGGTCCCGGCATCGGCGCTTACGGTTCCGGCATTGCCGCTCCCGGTCTCGGCCTCGGCGCCGGTTGGGGTGGATGCGGATGTGGTCTTTAAATACTTTTTTACATTTATGTTAATTTTATACAATAAAATAAAATAAATTCAGAATTATTTCCGGGTTTATCATTAATTTAATACCTATCTATCATAATTTCTTAAACCGACTTCAAAAAAGGAGGAGGTTTCTCAATTCGACCGTATATATATTTTTTTTTTTTATGTTTGTTCGCGGATAACTTCGTCGTTTATGCACCGATTTTGATGATTCTTTTTTTGTTGGAAAGGAGATATTCCAGCGGTGGTACCATGATAAGGAAATCAGGATCTGATGATGGCATCCCAGAGAAATCGAGGGGAACCTTCGAAAATCGTAGGGGCGACTAGTGCGTTTGTAATTTTTTCCATTAAGTATTTTAAAGCACTACTATTTTATGAAGCTCTGGAGTCGATATGATGATGGAGTCGAAATACAGTCGAGAGAACTCCTCAACGATTTACAGCAATTACCTGGTGTTTGGGCTTGATTAATTTGTATTGATGAGAACTTTACACCTAGATGGGTTGTGGCTGTCATTAGGGGTCTGATGATGAAGACGAAGGACAGTCAAGGGAACTCCTCAACGTTTTACAGTAGCTACCTTGTGTTTGGACTTAATTCATTTCTATTGATGAGAGCTTTGCTCCCATATGGTTTATAAGTGCCATTACAGGTCTGATGATGGAGACCATAGACAGTCGAGGGAATTCCTCAACGATTTACAGCAGTTACCTTTTGTTGGGCTTACTTCATACGGTTCAATATGCCAAAATGTTCATTGGTATGCCGCCACTAAAAATCGTGAAATAAAATTATATTTATAAAAAAAAACATACCGACTTCAAAAAAACCTGGTGCACTAAAAAGCCTGAAATAATATTTCTATTACCACCTCTGCCTACCCCTTTGGGAAAACCAGACGTGATGGTGTGTTATCGAGTATTTGGAGTCGGTGCCAATCTTGGTATGCCAAGTCTACCTACTATAAAAGTAAGAAGATAGATTGGCACCGACCCCAAATACTCGATAACACACCATCACGTCTGGTTTTCCCAAAGGGGTAGGCAGAGGTGGTAATAGAAATATTATTTCAGGCTTTTTAGTGCACCAGGTTTTTTTGAAGTCGGTTTGTTTTTTAATATTAATTTACATGTTTATAGTACTTTGATTATGAAGCATGGAGAAAGATGAGAAAATGCTCCGATGTCAATCACCGGCCATTGTAATATGGACCTTATTTCAATTGGATAAGTCTTGAATTCGATTGATAAAAATTAAAATGCCATGCCGTGCCGTCCTCTATGTGCGCCGGCCATTAGAGTAGGGCCAAATAAAAATGGCTGTCTAAACGCCAAAATTATTAGGTAGATAAACTTTATCTGACAATTATGAAGCAGGCCTACTGAAAATAATACAAACAAATTATTTGCTGCAATGTTTTATTTATTTATAAATTTGAGTTTATTTTCGTCACAGTATACTCTGGTCAAGTCCTTTTCTAATTCAAAGATCATATGGTTTTAGTAAAGGTAACCGTTGCCGCAGCCGCAGCCGCCGCAAGCGCAGTTGCCGGCGATGGACACGGTACCAATAGCGGCGACGGGACCGCTGAACCTCACAGCGCCCATGATCGGCACCTGACCGGTGACGGCGGTGGTACCGCAGACGGGCAGCTCGCCGGCGATGGCCACGTTGCCTTCACCAGCACCGCCGTAGCTGTCGCCGAGGCCGTAGCCGCTGTAGCCGCCGGCGAGGGCGCCGGGGTACGCGCCGCCGAGACCGTAGCCGCCGACGCCGGCGCCGCAGCCGCAGCCGACACCGGCGCCTCTGCCGAGACACTGGCTGAACACATCCTGTAAAGAGATACCAAGGATTTAGGATATATAGGGTGGTGACGACATCATGACAATAATTGAAACCACATACTGGGTATCACATTAGTAGTTCGCACATAAAATATTATTACATTATATTCAAAGGTTTTGCCACGGGATTGTTTTTTTATTTTGACTATTTTAACTTTACGCCTACAAAGATACCGCCAAAAACACCGACACCGAAGCGATGTTGCCACGCTTGTACTTACAGGTCAGTCTATGAGGTCGGTGGACGTTTATAAACAGTGCTGTGTTTCGTTTAGACTATTTCCGCATTTAATTTGTATGAAAATTAGAAATTTTGGACTTCGATGTAAACCTAATTTTATAATTTTAATGTGTTGTGATTGACTAGCAGGGATCGTGTTTTAATTAATTGTCACTATGTCGTCACCACCCTGTATAGAGCGTGAGATGATTGTTGCAAGTTTTTTTTATAGTTTTTTTTATTAAACTGCAATTGATTGGGATGTAGGTTAGAGATTTGAAGATCTCCAGACTAAAGAAGGTAAGGTCACTATACTAAATCACCAAGCCAAATAGGCACTCGGGTGAATGCGGCTTCCTCGCCAACAGCTGCCTAGTTGGCTTGGCTTGTACACCTAAGAAAAGTATTTGTACTTTTCTGATTGACATAAGATTGGACCATATAAATATTTATCTACCAAGCCAACTAGGCACCTGTCGGCGGGAAAGCCGCATTCACCCGAGTGCCTAGTTGGCTTGGATGCGTAGTAATAAATGTTAAAACTAAAGAACCAAATAAAATGCTTTAAGAAATTAATGTCAGACAGCAAAATTGCTAACCCACGATATAAAATAAGATGATGTTCGAAATATAACAAAAGTTTACTAAAGTATTCCTGACACTAAAATGAGAGAGCACAAGGTGATAGAGCCAAGCTGTAGCCAATTGACAGCAGCTCATAAACGGGCTGGCTCGACAGGGGTAGTACCACCCTCTCACAGAAGATCGGCGTGAAGTGGCTATTACTACAGGTGCGTTTCGTACGATGAGTGAGAGAGCCGAAAGACCACCCCCTCCCCCTCCCTCCATCCCACTTCCCTTCAGGTCGGAAATGTGCGAGTAATGCCTTTGGTATTGTTAGCATCTATAGGCTACGGTAACTGCTTAACATCAGGCGGGCCGTACGCTTTTTTACCACAGCAGTCCAATAAAAAAAATGATGAATTATCTCACCTGTACCAAGCAAGCTTGGACGCAGAGGAACAGAACGGCGAAGGTGTTCATGTTTGATGTTTGTTCAACGAGAAGCTGAATTATGCTAAACCTAATCTATCTTCGGTCTTTTATACTGAAATTCTTAATGTTATCAACTATAATTAAGTCGATTTCGCAATTAAGGACAATGCTTTGTTATACATAATCAAAGTCTTTGTTAAAAATAAAAAAACAGTCTTCAGTTTTGATTACGCACGTTTCGGACCTAAAAGGAAGTACTTCCTCGAGAATGATAACACGGATTCATATAAAAGCACCGCCAATGATACTGCGAAATTATTCACGTTCACATTTGAGTTATTACAATGGCAGCCAAGATCATCCTCGTCTTCTGCGCTCAGGCGCTCCTCATCCAGGTAAGAATCATTTCAGCTGTTGCTAAAGGACGGCCGTTAATACTCAAAGGATTAGTCACAAGCACTCCAGACTATAACTGGTTAGGGCCACCGCAGACTTGCTACTTTTTAAACCGACTTCAAAAAGGAGGAGGTTTCTCAATTCGACCGTATATTTTTTTTTTTTTTATGTGTGTTCGGGGATAACTTCGTCATTTATGAACCGATTTTGATGATTCTTTTTTTGTTGGAAAGGAGATATCCCGAGTGTGGTACCATGATAAGGAAACCAGGATCTGATGATGGCATCCCAGAGAAATCGAGGGGAACCTTCGAAAATCGTAGGAGCGACTAGTGCGTTTGTAATTTTTTTCATTAAGAATTTTAAAGCACTACTATTATATGAAGGTCTGGAGTCGATCTGATGATGGAGCCGAAAGACAGTCGAGGGAACTCCTCAACGATTAACAACAATTACCTGGTGTTTGGGCTTGATTAATTTGTATTGATGAGAACTTTACACCTAGATGAGTTGTGACTGTCATTAGGGGTCTGATGATGAAGACGAAGGACCGTCAAGGGAACTCCTCAACGTTTTACAGTAGCTACCTTGTGTTTGGGCTTGATTAATTTGTATTGATGAGAACTTTACACCTAGATGGGTTGTGACTATCATTAGAGGTCTGATGATGAAGACGAAGGACAGTCAAGGGAACTCCTCAACGTTTTACAGTAGCTACCTTGTGTTTGGGCTTGATTAATTAGTATTGATGAGAACTTTACACCTAGATGGGTTGTGGCTGTCATTAGGGGTCTGATGATGGAGCCAAAAGACAGTCGAGAGAACTCCTCAACGATTTACAGCAATTACCTGGTGTTTGGGCTTGATTAATTTATATTGATGAGAACTTTACACCTAGATGGGTTGTGACTATCATTAGGGGTCTGATGATGAAGACGGACAGTCAAGGGAACTCCTCAACGTTTTACAGTAGCTACCTTGTGTTTGGGCTTGATTAATTAGTATTGATGAGAACTTTACACCTAGATGGGTTATGACTGTCATTAGGGGTCTGATGATGGAGCCAAAAGACAGTCGAGAGAACTCCTCAACGATTTACAGCAATTACCTGGTGTTTGGGCTTGATTAATTTATATTGATGAGAACTTTACACCTAGATCGGTTGTGACTGTCATTAGGGGTCTGATGATGAAGATGAAGGACAGTCAAGGGAACTCCTCAACGTTTTACAGTAGCTACCTTGTGTTTGGACTTAATTCATTTCTATTGATGAGAGCTTTGCACCCATATGGTTTATAAGTGCCATTACAGGTCTGATGATGGAGACCATAGACAGTCGAGGGAATTCTTCAACGATTTACAGCAGTTACCTTTACTTCATACGGTTCAATATGCCAAAATGTTCATTGGTATGGCGCCACTAAAAATCGTGAAATAAAATTATTTTTATAAAAAAAAACAAACCGACTTCAAAAAAACCTGGTGCACTAAAAAGCCTGAAATAATATTTCTATTACCACCTCTGCCTACCCCTTCGAGAAAACTAGACGTGATGGTGTGTTATCGAGTATTTGGAGTCGGTGCCAATCTTGGTATGCCAAGTCGACCTACTTAAAAGTAAGAAGATAGATTGGCACCGACCCCAAATACTCGATAACACACCATCACGTCTAGTTTTCTCGAAGGGGTAGGCAGAGGTGGTAATAGAAATATTATTTCAGGCTTTTTAGTGCACCAGGTTTTTTTGAAGTCGGTTTGTTTTTTTTTATAAAAATAATTGCATCGGCGATCGGCGATTTTGCGACTGCATCGCGTTTTAGCGACTCTCTGCGGTTGGATGCAGCGACTGCTCCGATGCTAAAAGCAACTAAATCGCCGATCGCCGATGCAAAAAGTAGCAAGTCTGCGGTGTTCCTTAGATTTAGACATGGACGTCTCCTCACTATTTTTCTCTTCACCGTTCAGCAAGTCATCATCTTTGTTGGATTTGAGATCAACCCATGCAGTCTGAAAATCTCGGAGCTTGCAACCCGGACGTTTAGTTTTTAAAGCGTGTGGTTGTAGCTTTTTGTATCTTTTACTGGATAATATTTTATATCCTTACATTGACGGGCCCGTTGGCGTGGTTAGCGTAGTGGCGCCTTTCACGCTGCCGGTCGTAGGTTCGATTCCTACCCGGGACATGCATTTGTGTGCATGAACATGTCTGTACGTCCCGAGTCTGGGTGTATATGTATATTAAGTATGTATTTACAAACAAAAAAGTAGTAAATGTAGTAATATCAGTTATCTGGTTTCCATAGTACAAGCTCGGCTTAGTTTGGGATTAGGTAGCCGTGTGTGAAAATGTCCCAGGATATTATTTATTTATTTATTATTGTTGTTTACTTGCAGTCCGCCTTGAGCCAGTGTCTTGGTCGCGGTCTCGCCTGTCGCGGATACGGATACGGCGGACTCGGTCTCGGTGCCGGTTGCGGCTGCGGTGGCCCCGGCATTGGCATCACCGCCACCACCGGCGGTGGTCTCCCCGTCGGCAGCGGCTCTTGTAACTCTCCCATCGGCATCTCCATCACCTCTGAGAACGTGTACGAGGGTATTCTGTCCGCGGCTGGTGAGCTGCCGTTCGTCGGTACCGTGGGAGTGGAGGGTGTTCTCCCCACTGCAGGTGCTGGTGCCGTCAACTACGGCTGCGGTAACGGCGCTACTGGTATGGTGGCTACTGACGGTCTCGGCGCTGGCTATGGTGGTTACGGAGCTGGCCTCGCTGGTGCTGGTCTCGGGTACGGCGGTGGTTGGGCCGGCCGTGGATGCGGCTGCGGGTACTAAGCGGCTAATGATTCAACGTCCAATACTATCTGATGACCCGGCGATAATACGAAACGACTAATAAATTTAAAATCATCCCATTATGTTGTATTATTTATTAATTACCCGACTACGGCGGAGGGTTATGATTTTGACCGGTATGTATGTATGTATGTATGTGCATCTGTTCCCGCCTAACTTCCAAACTACTTGTCATAATTTGACAAATGAGGTATCGTTAGAAGCGGCTTAATGGCGCGCTAGTTATAGGCTATGTGACGTCACATAAAATTTGCATATGGCGCCCTCTAGAGGACATAATGTCATGAACTAAAAAAATACATTTTTTAATGAAACCGTGTGGGGTATCAAATGAAAGAGCTTGATGAGCACATTTCAAAAATATATATATTGTTACCTATAACTCCAAAATAATTAAATAAAAAGTAAGTTTAAAAACTAAAACCCGACTACTGAAAAATCGCGCTCTAAAAAGTATGAAACAAGAAAATATTCGCATCTAGAGGATAGCCGTGGTCCGTTTTGGCCCTTTAGGTCAAAGTGGCATATGACCACGGACCACGGCTATCCTCTAGATGAGAATATTTTCTTGTTTCATACTTTTTAGAGCGTGATTTTTCAGTAGTCGGGTTTTAGTTTTAATTAAGAAATTAAGAAATTACCTCCGCAGACCCTGACATGTATAATAGGTGTATTCATGCCGTGCATGCCTCACCCGAGCACTCGTATAATGACATTATGTCTATTGGCTCGGTCCACATCAGGCGCATGTCGCACTCAGTTTTACCGAACGCATAGACATAATATCATAATATGAGTGAACAATTTGTTTCAACGTCAAAACTGATTGCTCGCGCGAGGCATGAACCTGTTGAAGACGGAGCCATTCAATGGCGTAGGACACCTAGATCAGGGGGTTTAAAAAGGCCATATAACAATTCTGCAAAATAAATAAAATTTTCTTATTTTCTAGCAGAATCCTTAGATATTCTGAACTTTTTCCGAAATATAGTTACAAATTAATGTAATATAATAATAATATCCTGGGACATTCTTTTACACACAGCTACCTGATCCCAACTAAGCAGAGCTTGTACTATGGAAACCAGATAACTGATATTACTACGTATACCTACTACTTTTTTTTTGTAAATAGGTACATACTTAACATAATATATAATTGCATCCAGACTCTGGACATACAGACATGTTCATGCACACAAATGCATGTCCCGGGTAGGACTCGAACCTACGACCTGCAGCGGACAGTACAAGATAGTACAAGCGTTGCATAGTTTGGGACCATACAGGCCCTCGAGTTTTTTAACAATTTCCATTGCCAAACCCCTTGGTCTCTAATTATTATCTTCGTGAATTCTAAAATGTAATTCGAAAATTCTTGGCCGTCGACATGTAGTCGGCCAAAGGATTGCTAACAGATAGACAACAACATGTCGAACGCTAGCATTTACGATTCATACCTATTAGGAAACATAATCGTGAGGAAACCTACCTATCCCTCGGGATTAGGTAATAGTCAGTTCCTGTATACACGGCGACAAGGTTCACCACCTGTGCGTGGGCTTTGAGTTGGTTAATACCAAAGCCTCTGACTACCCCTGAATGGGGATAAAAGTCGTGACGTTACACACCTTAGGTGTGTCCATATGTCGCAAATGCCTCGCCCGAGCACTCATGTTATGACATTATGTCTATACATTTCAACGTCAAAAATGAGTGCTCAGGCATTCGCCTGATATAGCGCAGTCATTGAAGAATTCACAAAGATAATACTAGAGACCAGTGGTTTCACAATGGACAATGGTTAAGAGACTCGAGGCCCCGTTGGTGTGTAAGTCTGGCGATATTAAAAAAAAGGAAAAACAGAATAAAATAATAATTCTTAGTGTGTACTTTACTTACTTTCTAAATTGTCTTTTTCGAAGAGCATGAGCAATTATTTTCGTGTGAGAGAAAATATTTAAAATCTTTAATTAAACAATGAATATTGTAGACACATTAAAAGCATAGGAAAAGGCAAGGAACTGCGGGGCTAAAAAGGCCACACAACAATTTTGCAAAAGCAATGAATTTTTCTGATTCTCTAGCAGAACCAGCAATTCCACAAAATTTCCGTAAAACACACATTCTACGGGATTCATGACCATTTTACGCAAATTTTGCGGAAAAAAATAATGATTTTTGAATTACTATGTGGCCTTTTTAGCATATAAGCGACACCGCTACTTCTTGCATCGGCGATCGGCGATTTAGTCGCTTTTAGCATCGGAGCAGTCGCTGCGTCCGACCGCAGATATTCGCCAAAACGCAAAGCAGTCGCAAAATCGCCGATCGCCGATGCAAAAAGTAGCATGTTTACTTTTATATACGAAGGAAGAATAACACAAATGAAATGCCAATATTTATTCGAGTTTATAGGTCTGAATTCAACGGCTGAACCTCAAACGATGTTTCCACAACCACACCCATATCCGATTCCAGACGCGATGCTAGCAGGGGCAAGAGCAGGGGTGAGGACACCAATAGGGGCAATATCAGTAATCATTGCGGTAATCCCAGTACCGCAACCGTAGTTGATAGCACCAGCGCCAAAAGTGGGCAACGCGCCTTCCATACCAGTTGTACCCACAAAAGGCACCTCTCCAACAGCAGCGAGAATACCTTCGTAAGCATTATCAGAGACTATGGAGATGCCGACAGGAGGGATGGCGGAGGAGCTAGTGACGACTAAAGACCCGCCACTGGTGGGAGTAAAGTCCAGAGGGGCGCCGCAGCCGAGGCCTCTGGGGTAGTCGTAGAGGCCGTCGTAGCCCCAGCCGCGGTTGCCCCAGCCGTAGCCGCCGCCGTAGCCGATACCGTCGTAGCCCCAGTTGCGGCCGGCCCAACCGCCATAGCCGCCATATCCGCCATAGCCGCCATAGCCGCCATAGCCAGCGTAGGGCCCGCGGCCGAAGCACTGGCTGACAGCTGACTATAAACAAATGATTGTAATCAGTAACACTAAAATCATTAAAATCATTGTTAAGAGCCACCGCTGACATGCTACTTTTTGCGTCGATGATCGGCGATTTTGCGACTGCATCGCGTTTTGGCGACTCTCTGCGGTCGGACGCAGCGACTGCTCCGCTGCTAAAAGCGACTAAATCGTAAATCGGCCATTCGAAAAGTAACATGTCTTCGGTGTCCCTTGCGTGTGTCGAAATACCTCGCATGCCTCGCGCGAGCACTCATGTTATGACAGTATGTCTATCGTACCGTAGTCAATATTGAATGCTCGGGCGCGGCATGCGCGTGATGTGGACGCAGCCATTTACAAAAAGAATCTATTATCTCTGTATTAGATAAGCAGGGCTGCATTGCGCATTTTGCTCCGAATCGTAGATAATAAATTATCGTTTTTGATTACCTGTAAATATTAAATCTGCAACTTGATGAACGTTTAATTTCACAGGTACCAAAATTCGTTGGATAGAGTATAATAAGCTTTATATTACCTGGAACAGTACAGCGTATGCGCAAAGGATCAAAAAAGCCTTGGCGGCCATTTTGTTTATCCAACTTTCCGTTACGTCGCGAACGTAGACTCAAGAATGATGGACCGCACAGTATCCTACTCTTTTTATAAGAACTTATCACAGAGTATTTCATAAAAAAAGTTACAAGAATAAAACAGTGACCTAAATGTGATTGATAAGTGTATTACAAAATGAGTGTATGACACGATTTTCGTATTACGAAACTGTACAAAAAAAATATGAGTAATAATATAAAAAATGTGTCTGTATGTACCTATTTGTATTAGAGCACGTTTTGTGTTGTTCGAGGATTACGAGAGTTCTTAGAATCTGGAAGTTTCGAAGTTCAGTTTTGAAATAATTCAATCACATATAAATACAGCATGTCTTCCTTACCATCAGTATAAATTATGCTATGATCCGGTAAGCGTGGTGATCACTCGAAGAGCTGATTTGCCATACTTTACTTTTACGCAGACGCGACGTAACGTTTGAACTCATGACCGTAATTGGTGAATAGGTGCATGCCTCGCTTGAGCAGTCATGTTACGACATTATGTCTATGCATTCCAACGTCAAAACTGAGCTCCTGATATGTAGCAAATATTAAAATCCCTTGAGATGCTAGATCTACCGAGGTTTTCTCTGCCTGCCTATTTTCTAGTATGCTGTTGCTCTGCTCTGCTCTGTTTTCATTGGCTGCGTTTAAATGCGGCAAGTGGCGCACCCGAACAATCACTTTTGACATCTGAAGGGCTAAACAAGTGGCTGACGTCTACGAGCGTTCGTTCAAATCGCTACGCTTCATATATGGAAATGACATAAGTCACGTGATCTACATAGCAACTTGTTGTTTATCTACATAGCGACGTTTGACACTTCCATACATTGTGAAGACTATTCTATTCTATTCTATTCGATTAGCGTGCATGCCACTTGGCTAGCCTCTGACCACGAATGATTGCTCGGTCGCGCCGCTCGCTTGTTTTAGACGCACCCTGCGTTGCTTATCCTGAGAATGTAAACCAACTTTATTTCAATAGTCGCGTCCAAATGTTTGACAGGGCGCCCCCGAGCCAAATGCTCGCCCTGCCTCACCAGAGCGCTGTCATTTGCTTCTCGTAGTTTGGCCAGTCATGAGACAGAACGATAATTTAACTATGTAACTGATAGCTCGGCTATGCTCGTCTCTGTATAGAGTGTAGGTTGGCTCGCCCTTTGGCTCACCTGAGCATATGACTCAGGCTGGCAGCCTTGCGCGGCATATGCCTGATAAAGACGCAGCATAAAAAAAGAATAACCATTCCATCCAGATGCCGCGCATGCCTCGCCCGAGCACTCATACTATACTTTCTATACTTTCCGACGTCAAAATTGAGTGCTTGGGCCCGGCATGCGCCTGATTTAGACGCAGCTTCAATTTATCTCAAGTCTGACAATAATCTTAGGCCCGTATTAATAAATACATCTCAAACTTGAGATCGATCTTAAGATACAGTTTTGACGTTTAATGTATGGAACATCTGTCAAACACAGCATCCCAAGTTCGATGTCAATCTTGAGATCGATCTATTAATACGGGCCTTAGAGTAGATTGTTTTCAATTCTTAAATACTAGTGAAACTTGGTTTTCTATAAATGTTTTACGTAATCATTTTGTGCAAATAAAACCACAGTAAGAAGTAGTGTTTCAATAATTTTATTATCAGAAAATATTGTGTCACTTTGAAAAACATTCAAAACTTTACTCAATTCTGAATTCGTGTTATCGTATAATGCTTCTGAATTAAGAAACAGTGTTGCTAGGCTTATAATAAGTATGCCTATAGAACTTATCCTATGGTTAGTGGCCAAGGACAGAATTGTTCAAGCCACCCGAAAGCCTCTGACATGGCTTAACGACTGATGTCTAAGGGCCTCCGCAGACTAGCTACTTTTAGCACCGGCGACCGGCGATTTTGTGACGTACCGATGCTGCGTCGCGTTTCTTCGAGCGCGAACGAGCGAGATGCAGCATCAAAATCGCCGATCGCCGATGCTAAAAGTAGCTGGTCTGCGGAGGCTCTAAATGACAACACCGGGATAGACACGAAGATGCTCAGTGCTACTATGATCACCCTTTTCTGACCGACATTGCCAAGCGTTCCTTAACCTACGATCGTTTAGCGATCAGTGATTTCAGCTGAATATAAGCGTATCTTCTACCATGCGGCCTACCAAATAGAGAGGGGGGGGGGGGGGCACAAGGGTTGTAGGTAGTTAGTTCAACAGGTGTTGGACCTGGGTTGCCACCCCTCCCCGTCCGGATAATAGCTTAGATTCCCCCTCCCCGTTTGCCCAAAGGCTCTATCTCCCCCCTGCCCTCTTAGGCCAAGAGCTGGGTACGCCCATGCTTACTACCCTGTTACTATAATATGCTTAATCTCCCCTACTTTAAAGTCTCAAAAATAAGTATATTGGATTTTGTTGTACCAATGGTACCCCATTATGTACTTTAGGTATAAAATATATCTAATATAAATTTCTTCTATCCACTCAAATTACCGTTGTTTGTACTGCTTTTCCTTTCGTCAAATGTGAGATTATCTTTTAAAGAGACGGGCTCAGGACACACCCTTGAGGTACTCCTCTCGAATAAAACATTTCGTTCATATTTACTGAATGAAACATGTGTTATTGTATACGTGAACAAAGAAGGAAGAGAAATTGCATATAGAATTATGAAATACTTACCTATTATTACAAAATCTCTTGATAAATATAGTGGTTTATGTTATCCAAAGCTATAGTAAGATCGATACATTTTGTTCTATGCAAAGTAATCATGTTTTTTTTGGGAAAACACGCAGTCATAAATGGTCTGAGCTTTGGCTCTACACCACACACACAACTGTTTGGTTCTAAACTTCGCAAGGCTTGTATATAGGTAGTATGAGTACCGTACAATAGACTGGGACGATCCTAGAGACACTCAGACCGGGGTAATTGACGAAAATGCTATTTTCAAAAGCCCTGACAGGGACCTACCCTGAAACTACTAGGTCAACATGTTGTGGGTCACCTGTTAGCAGTCCTCTTGCAAGACTTAGATTTAAGAATCGCGACTGTAGCCTAGGGGTGTACATGTTGGGCTAGCATTCAGAAGGTCCCAGGTTCGATCCCCGGTGGGGCATGCACCTATGGATAAATTTTCATCTATGTGCATATTTTATAGTTCGCTTACGGTGAGGAAAAACATCGTCAGGAAACCTACCTATCCCTCGGGATTAGGTAATAGTCAGTTCATGTATACACGGCGACAAGGTTCACCACCTGTCACGTTGGGTTCTGACTATCTGGTGAAACGTGGGCTTTGAGTTGGCTTAATACCTCCACAATATGTATGGCCACTCAAGCCTTTGACTACCCCCGAATGGGGATAAAAGTCGTGACGTATATCTTATATACATATCTGCGTGGATTTCCACTGGTGAAATAAATTGCAGGCTTGAGGATTAAGTGAACGTAAAATTATTCCTAATTCATTGTAATTTAGTCTCACAATGTTCTGTTAATTCTTGACTAGTATAATTTTTATGTATCCATACCTAACAATGTTATGTAAGCCTTGTTACACAACCTATTTTGTGATTGTCTAAAACTCTCTATAACTCCAGTTTCATGATGTAGATGATGATTTTAGAGCGTGTTTCTCTTTAAGTTGGTTCCATCTTTTACTGGCTTAGGTAGACAAAGAGCATTCATAAAAGTCAGGTCTTTGTGTTTCAATCAGGTAGATAATGATACAACAAATATACTTGCAATCGAATTTATTAGATTTCGTCTAGAAGGTCATTGTTGTTAGCTTTTTAGATGCCGCACCCACAGCCACATCCACGGCCAGCCCAACCAGCACCGTAACCGCCGATACCAGCACCGTAACCGCCGATACCAGCACCGTAACCGCCGATGCCAGCACCGTAAGCGCCGATGCCAGCGCCGTAAGCGCCGATGCCAGCACCGTAAGCGCCGTCAGTAGCCACCATAGCGGTAGCGCCGTTACCGCAGCCATAGTTGACGGCACCAGCGCCGGCAGTGGGGAGAACACCCTCCACTCCCACGGTACCGACGAACGGCAGCTCACCAGCCGCGGCCAGAATACCCTCGTACACGTTCTCAGAGGCTACGGAGACGCCGACGGGAGGGATGCAAGAGCCGCTGGCGACGGGGAGACCACCACCGCTGGTGGCGGTGAAGTCAATGCCGCCGCATCCGAGACCGAGACCATCGTAGCCCCAGCCGCGTCCAGCCAGACCAAGTCCGTCGTAGCCCCAGCCGCGACCGGCGAGACCGCTACCCAGGCACTGGCTGAGGGCAGACTGAAAGAAAAAGAACAGTTAAATAAAATTAGAAAACTTTTATATAGTTTGTAATTGAGACCAAACTACGTCCAACTCTAAATAGGAGTAAATGTCTTAATAGTTTACCTGGATGAGGAGCGCCTGAGCGCAGAGGACGAGGATAACCTTGACTGCCATTGTACTTGTGTTACTGTGAGTGGTGACACGAGAATGATTTTCAATAGTTCTGCTGAAGGTTTTATACGTAGTTGTTATCAGTCGTATACTTCTAAAAATATTTTGTAAATAGGTAAGTGTGCTCAGACAGTTTTGTAACAGTGATAAATACTTTGAGCGATTAAAAAAATATAAAAATATGAGGAAATTAATTTCAAAACCGAAAAATAGCTACAGTTCTTACCGAGTATATAAACGTGTGATTATTTCCAATTCATCATTCTGTATTCAGCTTCTCGTTGAACACAAACATCAAACATGAACACCTTCGCTGTTTTGTTCGTCTGCGTCCAAGCTTGCTTGGTACAGGTGAGTTAGATTTATTTTGCTTGCTGTAATGTTATTTACATCAATTGTCTCTATACGCAACGCCAGCGTTGTACGTTACTGAATTAATTGAATCTTTCCCAGAGCGTGTTCGGGCAGTGCCTCGGCAGACTCGCTCCTGCCGGCTGCGCCCCCGCTGCTGCTGTCGCCACCCCCGGCTTCGTCACCCCCTCTAACTACGCTCCCGGCGCTATCGGTGCCTACGGCTACGGCGCTGGTTACGGCAACGGAGCTGGTCTCGGCTACGGCGCTGGTCTCGGCTACGGCGCTGGCCTCGGCTACGGCGCTGGTCTCGCTGGTGCCTACCCCGGTGCTATCGCTGGCTACGGTCTGGAGTCCTACGGCGGTGCTGGTGAAGGCAACGTGGCCGTCGCCGGTGAGCTGCCCGTCTGCGGTACCACCGCCGTCGCTGGTCAGGTGCCGATCATGGGCGCTGTGAGATTCGGCGGTGATGTGTGCGCCGGCGGCGCCGTGTCCATCGCTGGCAACTGCGCTTGCGGCGGCTGCGGCTGCGGCTCCTCTTACCTGTACTAATTGTGACAACTTTAGATTGACAACTGAATCTCAAAATAAAATGATCATTGACAGCAACTATATATTTGTTTTTCTATCAAATTCGGGTACCTAGTTTTCGTTTAGGCCCCAGACTGGAATACAATGGTTAAATTCATTAACTTTAGAAATATGTAAAATAAATAGTTACCGTATACACGGCGACAAGGTTCACCACCTGTCACGTTGGGTTCTGACTATCTGGTGAAATGTGGGCGTTGAGTCGGCTTAATACCTCTACAATGTGGTGGTGTTATCGAGTATTTGGAGTCGGTGCCAATCTTGGTATGCCAAGTCTACCTACTATAAAAGTAAGAAGATAGATTAGCACCGACCCCAAATACTCGATAACACACCATCACGTCTGGTTTTCCCAAAGGGGTAGGCAGAGGTGGTAATAGAAATATTATTTCAGGCTTTTTAGTGATCCAGGTTTTTTGAAGTCGGCTTGTTTTTTTTTTTAAAATAATTTTATATGATGTGTTTTTGTTTGTGAGATTCCTTATTCCACGATAAATTTTAAATCCCTGAACAGATTTGGATTCATGGGGTAAGTTATCGTGGAGAGCTGCTAGCGTAGTAGCTCTTTTTTGTCTACTTCACCATATTTACCGTTGTATGTTTAATTTTACCCTGTAATGGGTCGTTCCGTAGTTTCGTGCAAAAAGCATATCCAGCCTAATAAACCCATCAGTTATGATATATATTTTAAATATTAATTGCCTAATAGGTAAAAGGATTATCATTTTAAAAACAGCATAGAAAATATTGGACTTTGATTTGTTAGTTTTCTAAAAAAGTTAATAAAACAGCGTGTAAAATCATTCCTCTCTGTTTCCAACTAGGGACCACGGCAGGTTCTTTCATGTTTATTTATCTGCATTTGAATTGATAACTCTAATTAATACGTTATATTGAAGCCAAATTCATGACATATTGATAAATGATTATGATTATATAATAAACGCAGAAATAATATAAGTAAAGCCTATTTTACAATTTGTCACAATAAAAACGTCATTACCATCCGCACCCAGAAACGGCATAATTTTGTACTCTAGTTATACGTTCCCAACTACAGTTCGGGTCACAGCGTGTGTCTATTGGCCAGCCAGACACGGTGCCCAGGCGAGAAGGACGTGCGTCTATCGCTGATAAAAATATTTACGATTTCCCAATTTTTATAGTGCATTTTTCAAAAATCTTCTCATTACATTCCTTTGGTTTTACAAGATATGTAAGTAAGGAAATTATTATTATTATAAAAAATGTTTACCTTTTTAATCCATTTCGTTCATGTTTTACTTTCGATTTTCTAATATATTCGATTACAGAGTTATTCAAGAAAAAGTTAATTTTTTTCATTCCTCTCCATTTCATTACCGTCCGTACCATCCATTTTTTTGCTGGAAGGTAATGAACTGTTTTGGAAAGAAATGAAAGGTTTTTAAATTGGGGCCATAACACACCGGGTAGCCATGGCGACGTCGCCAGCCACCGTAGCCAACTATTCGTATTGAACTGGCGACGGATTGGCGAAGTCGCCAGTCAATACAAATTGTATGGCGACGTCGCCAGCCACCGTAACCAAACAATTTGTAGTTATTGAAATGATGACAGGTAATACACCTGGGGACTGACTGGCGACGTAGCTTATTCGTCGCCAGGTGAGATACCTGTCATACATGTACCGTGTGGTGCCGTCTTAGAATAGCACCAACCCATCTCATCCCGTATGTGTCGTAAGAGGCGACTTAGGGATTAACCGGAGGATGGGCAGCAGCGTCCTCCGTGTACATATTCTAACTACTGCGATCGCCAACCCGCCTGCCAAGCGTGGCGATTATGGCAAAACCCCCCAAATAAAACGCACAAAAAGGGACCGGCCCCCAGTCTCCGGAAGCCTCGCTAGTTCTGGCTAGCGTGGACTTCATCAGTCGAGATCTTTAAAGCTATAAAGCTTGAAAGATCTCGTCTGACGAGCGTAGATTTTACAGTCGAGATCTTTCAAGCTTTATAGCTTGAAAGATCTCGACTGTAAAGTCTACGCTCCGGCCAGCACCAACCCAGATCCAAAACCCCGAAAGCTTTCAGCTCCAACTTCAAAACCGATTCAATGTCCTAGGGAGTAGCGTGGAAGATTGTAACGATAAGTTCGTGGAAACTGTCCATACGATCGGGAAAAAGTACTGCAAGGCCAGTCGTACAAACATAACCAAAAAATCTCGGATCGTACTCTTAAGCTCATGGAGGAAAGGAGTGAAATGGCACTGCAGTCTTCAGATGACGCGTCTGAGTCCCGCCAGCTCAATAGACAGATCTCGAAGTCTTTGACACGTGACTTCCGCCAATTAAATACCGAGCGTATTAAAGAGGCAAGAGGCTATCGAGCGGAAAAAAGGCTCCAAAGTGTTCGCTAGAGATCTGACTATTGGGCAAAGCCAGCTAACGAAACTGAAGACCGATATTGGCAGAATCGTTTCATCCAAACCAGAGCTTATGAGGGAGATCGAGAAGTTCTATGGACAGTTGTACACGTTAATACGGACACCCATTACGAACCAGGCGAACGGCCCAAGAGATTGTCCCGATTGTCAGATTAACCCGACACTATACCTAAAACATCCCGGATGTCAGCTTGTACGAGAGTAGTATTGTTCTTAAACAGCTTAAGAACAACAAGGCACCGGGTGATAATATAATAACGGCTGAGCTCCTGAAGGCGGGTGGAAAACCGGTCCTTAAGGCCCTTCAGCAGCTGTTCGGTTCCGTCATACTTGAGGGCAAAAGGCCGCAGGCATGGAATACCTGCGTTTACCTTATGTGGCTCATTCTTCGTCTGAATGTTTTACGCTGATCTTTGGTGTCAAAAAAAAATGTTGAAGAATAGCCCATATACGAGATCAATAAGCGTTCAATCTCCAAATTTAATAATTTGAAAACAGTTCCTTATGATTCAATATAGGCAGATATTGATACAACAAAAATACATGCAATCGAATTTATTAGATTTCGTCTAGAAGGTCATTGTTGTTAGATTTTTAGATGCCGCATCCACAGCCACATCCACGGCCGGCCCAACCAGCGCCGTAGCCAGCACCGTAAGCGCCGATGCCAGCACCGTAAGCGCCGAGGCCAGCACCGTAAGCGCCGAGGCCAGCACCGTAAGCGCCGTCAGTAGCCACCATAGCGGTAGCGCCGTTACCGCAGCCGTAGTTGACGGCACCAGCGCCGGCAGTGGGGAGAACACCCTCCACTCCCACGGTACCGACGAACGGCAGCTCACCAGCCGAGGCCAGAATACCCTCGTACACGTTCTCAGAGGCTACGGAGACGCCGACGGGAGGGATGCAAGAGCCGCTGGCGACGGGGAGACCACCACCGCTGGTGGCGGTGAAGTCAATGCCACCGCATCCGAGACCGAGACCATCGTAGCCCCAGCCGCGTCCAGCCAGACCGAGTCCGTCGTAGCCCCAGCCGCGGCCGGCGAGACCGCAGGGAGCGGCGAGACCGCGACCCAGACACTGGCTGAAAGCGGACTAAAAAAGAAAGACCAGATCAGTGAAATGAAAATTAAATTAATACAATACTTAGCTGTGACTTAAGTTTTGTAAGTAAGACCAAACTGCGTCTAACATATTCTTATATCTTACCTGGATAAGGAGCGCTTGAGCGCAGAGGACGAGGATAGCCTTGGCTGCCATTGTACTTGTGTTACTGTGAGTGGTGACACGAGAATGATTTTCATTACTTCTGCTGAAGGTTTTATACCTAGCTGTTATCACAGGTATATTTCTAAAAATATTTTGTAAATAGGTAAGCATGCTCAGACAGTTTTGTAACAGTGATAAATACTTTGAGCGATTAAAAAATAATAAAAATATGAGGAAATTAATTTCAAAACCGAAAAATAGCTACGGTTCTTACCGAGTATATAAACGTGTGATTATTTCCAATTCATCATTCTGTATTCAGCTTCTCGTTGAACACAAACATCAAACATGAACACCTTCGCTGTTTTGTTCGTCTGCGTCCAAGCTTGCTTGGTACAGGTGAGTTAGATTTATTTTGCTTGCTGTAATATGATTTACATCAATTGTCTCTATACGCAACGCCAGCCATTTACGTTACTGAAATAATTGAATCTTTTCCAGAGCGTGTTCGGGCAGTGCCTCGGCAGACTCGCTCCTGCCGGCTGCGCCCCCGCTGCTGCTGTCGCCACCCCCGGCTTCGTCACCCCCTCTAACTATGCTCCCGGCGCTATCGGTGCCTACGGCTACGGCGCTGGTTACGGCAACGGAGCTGGTCTCGGCTACGGCGCTGGTCTCGGCTACGGCGCTGGTCTCGGCTACGGCGCTGGTCTCGCTGGTGCCTACCCCGGTGCTATCGCTGGCTACGGTCTGGAGTCCTACGGCGGTGCTGGTGAAGGCAACGTGGCCGTCGCCGGTGAGCTGCCCGTCGCTGGTACCACCGCCGTCGCTGGTCAGGTGCCGATCATGGGCGCTGTGAGATTCGGCGGTGATGTGTGCGCCGGCGGCGCCGTGTCCATCGCTGGCAACTGCGCTTGCGGCGGCTGCGGCTGCGGCTCCTCTTACCTTTACTAATTGTGACAACTTTAGATTGACAACTGAATCGCAAAATAAATGATCATGGACAGCAACTATATATTTGTTTTTCTATCAAATCCGGGTAACTAGATTTCGTTTAGGCCTCATTCTGGAATATAATGGTTAAATTCATTTACTTTAGAAATCTAAATTAACCAAAATCTTTTGCTTAGCAGATTTGGCTTAGGGATAAGTAGATCTTATCTAATGTTTACGGTTAGGTTAGGAGTTGAATTTACTTAAAATGTGTTTTTACTTATATGTGACCCTTACAAGCGGCTCAAAAAAAAAAACTGTTTTTCAGGGTTGTCAAAAGTTTTGTGAGAAACAGCCATCAAAAATCCAAGTAGGAATAAATAAATAAATTATAAGTTGCTTGTATACATATTGACCTTGAATACAACTTAGCGACGAATGTACTTATTGGTATCTATAAAAGTCTGATTTTTAATTAGACGAAGTGGGCTGACAGGTTCTTATGTCACTTTTCAATATAAATAGAACAAATAAGGTTCAAATTCGACATTTTCAGCTGTCAGTTGGCTTCGTCTAATTAAAAATCAGACTATAGGTACTTATGTTGTTTGAACTTTGAATTCGTTGAGAGCACAGACATAGATCTAAATAGATGGCGCATGTCCCTCGGTTTGTATGAAAACCAAGCGTGCCACTTTTTTCTACCTACTGTGACGTCACAGGAGCGATTCAGTGATAATTACCGACCGAGCGCAATCGATTCAGTAATAATTACCGACCGAGCGCAATCGATTCGAACACGATTTGACCCCCCTCCCCCCAGGCATTTTTTCGTATGACTTCCGGCACCGACAGCGGTGGAGCGCGGACTGAATAAAACGGCACTCAGTACATACACTTGCGGCATCTATTTAGATTTACGTCTGTGTTTGAGAGGGTTTGTGATAGATATAACGCCGCTGACATATCGAAATCCAGACGCTTGAATAATGTCCACTCTCATTTTAAGATTATCACGGTAAATTTGTTTTTATAGCCCAGGAAGGAACTCCGATAGACCGTCCACCTGCACAATTAGCTCTGGCCGTGTCAAGACAAAACCCAAGCTAAACCGATTTTTTCTCATTCTCTCCTATGCATTAAGACAGCGAGCGTCTCGGAGTGACATAGTGCGTGTCAAAAGACTTGTTTTGGCGTGTCTGCTAGCCCATCTAATAATAAGTGGTAACCGTCGCCCAGGACATATCTAATAATATGCCGCCAAAAATCAATGAGGGATTTTTATTTGGACTAACAATATATTTTTATGCTTTCCTTAGAAATTAAATTACTTTAAGTAGATGTGCTTAGATAATTATAATGCCGCACCAAGTTGCTATCTCATTGTTAATTCTTAGGAATGTGACAAAACCGATCTATCTCACATTTTGTCTTGTCACAACCTTTGTAGCAAGGCATTGACCGATGCGTGAGAATTATTATTGGGATATAGCAGCTACCTAGATGTTATGTTAGAATCTATATATGAATTTAAAAAAAATACCGTTTTAACGTCCCACTTCTGGGAACGGGCCTCCACTCAATGTGAGGGGGATTCAGTCCATCATCCACCAGGCTGGCCCAGTGCGGGTTGTTGGATTTCACATGACTTTCAAGAATTGTTTAGATTTTCGAAAACATGCAGGTTTCCTCACGACGTTTTCCTTCACCGTAAGCAAGTGATAATCATATTGATGTAGTGTTCGGGGATTCTCTTCTTGTATTTGTTAATTCTTCTTATAATAAAGTAATGTTTTAAATATGCCGTCTTTCATTCTTCGTACGTCGTTGTTTTCTCTCTGTCTTGTTCACTCTCTTCATTCATAACTCTTTCCTCTCATTCTTCCATTCGTTCCTCGTTCGTTAACCAATTAATATCACTCAAGTACATCGTTCCCTTTCACGTTATGTCCTTACGTTCCATTCCTACGTTGATTTCGAAAAACCTAGAGGTGCGAACCACGGTTTGAACCGACTTTAAGCCCACAAGATACGTGCTTAACCAATCAGCTGTCACTGCTATCATATATTGATTATTAAATCTTATTAACCCCGACGAAAAACGAGGGGTGTTTTAAGTTTTTGCCATTGTACACTAAAAAGGAATATTGTAAGAAAAAAAGTATTATTATTGCTGCTAGGTTGTTGTCGTTTAATTTCGGAATTCAGGTCGTTTCAATGTTCACATTTAGTACAGGTAAGAGGAGCCGCAGCCGCAGCCGCAGCCGCCGCAAGCGCAGTTGCCAGAGATGGACACGGCGCCGCCGGCGCACACATCACCGCCGAATCTCACAGCGCCCATGATCGGCACCTGACCAGCGACGGCGGTGGATCCCCAGACGGGCAGCTCACCGGTGACGGCCACGTTGCCTTCACCAGCTCCGCCGTAGGAGTCCACACCGTAGCCAGCGAGACCAGCGCCGTAGCCAAGACCAGCGCCGTAGCCGAGACCAGCGCCGTAGCCGAGACCAGCGTCGTAGCCGAGACCAGCGCCGTAGCCGAGACCAGCGCCGTAGCCGAGACCAGCGCCGTAGCCGTAGGCACCGATAGCGCCGGGAGCGTAGTTAGAGGGGGTGACGAAGCCGGGGGTGGCGACAGCAGCAGCGGGGGCGCAGCCGGCAGGAGCGAGTCTGCCGCAGCACTGCCCGAAAACGCTCTGGGAAGCAATAAGGTGTACGTTATTAGATTATTTCTTAACTAAAAAAAACTTAAGTCACGGGCAAAATGTTATAAACATAGTAATTTAATGGGGAAATCCTTGATGATTCTTACCTGTACCAAGCACGCTTGGACGCAGACGAACAATACGGCGAAGGTATTCATGTTTGATGTTGGTTTATGGAACTGACACCAGAATATTGAACTGAGGTTTTCCATGCTCTTTTATACCCAAAAGAGCGACTGATATCATTTTTTTCATTTCAACATCGTATTACAAAATACTTAGTGCAGTAGTTTTTTTTTAAGATTACGCACGTTTCAACCTAATTGTTATTAATTAGTACATTACATATTTTTTACAATAGATAAAGGTGTAATGTATAAAAGAGCCCACTAATTTACTTACCATCATTCTCGTGTCAACTCTCACAGTAACACAAGTACAATGGCAGCCAAGGCTATCCTCGTCCTCTGCGCTCAGGCGCTCCTCGTCCAGGTAATTATTTACTTACTATCTGTTACTTAAAATTTTAATAACTGTTGAATATTCTCACACTTCATGTTCTTCCTCTTGCAGTCCGCCTTCAGCCAGTGCCTGGGTGGTGGTCTCGCCGGTCGCGGCTGGGGCAACGGTGGACTCGGTCTGGCTGGACGCGGCTGGGGCTACGATGGTCTCGGTTGCGGATGCGGTGGCATCGGCATCACCGCCACCACCGGTGGTGGTCTTCCCGTCGCCAGCGGCTCTTGCATCCCTCCTGTCGGCGTCTCCGTAGCCTCTGAGAACGTGTACGAGGGTATTCTGGCCTCGGCTGGTGAGCTGCCCTTCGTCGGTACCGTGGGAGTGGAGGGTGTTCTCCCCACTGCCGGCGCTGGTGCCGTCAACTACGGCTGCGGTAACGGCGCTACCGCTATGGTGGCTACTGACGGTGCTTACGGTGCTGGCCTCGGCGCTTACGGTGCTGGCCTTGGCGCTTACGGTGCTGGCCTTGACGGTTACGGTGCTGGCATCGGCGCTTACGGTGCTGGTATCGGCGCTTACGGTGCTGGCTACGGCGCTGGTTGGGCCGGCCGTGGATGCGGCTGCGGATGCGGCATCTAAAAAGCTAACAACATCGACCTATTCTTGACGAAATCCAATAAATTCCATGGCATCTAACTTTGTTGTCTTATTATTTTCTACTCTAAACCGCTATGTCGACAAATCTAGATAGAATAATATTTAACAAAATGATAATTTGAATGAGTAATCTATATATATAAAAATGATCAGAAAACGCCAAAAACCACCATATCCTGTAAAAATTATGATTCTGATTAGTACTTTCAATAGATGGCGTAACGTACGCCGGTGTCAGATGGCGGATGGCGACTACGAATTCCTGCAATTCCTTTTTTTTTCTAATTGTTCATTTTAAATGATCAGACTGGGGTTACAGCATTTTTAATATTTGACGGGAAATGGGAAGAACGGATGGCGACCCCCGTTCGCCATCCGTGGTTCTTTTTCGGCTAATAAGTTTAGACAACATTTATTAATTCTGAGGCGGTACGAAGTTCGTGACGCCAGAACGGCTGGACCAATTAAGATGATATTTTTTTTAGAATATTCCGTGAAGTTCAAGGAAGGTTCTTATGAAGAGAAAAAAATGAAAAATTGCCTGGAAAACGCTAAAAACCCTAAATTTCTGTAAAAAGATGATTGAGATTACTTTCTATAGATGGCGTACGGGGTTGAACTATTTGATAGCTACGCCGACATGCTATCATTCTCTGCGGTTGTGTGAAATCAACTTTAAATTATCTGCACTGATTGCATGGGGTTACAGCATTTTTAATATTTGACGGGAAAGGGGAAGACCGGACGACGAACGGGGGAACGGGGGGGCTTAGTTCTTTTTCGGCTAATACGTTAATACGACATTTATTAATTCTGAGGCGGTACGAACTTCGCCGGGACAGCTAGTAATAAATAAATACTGAATAATCGTTTTTAATACAAAATAATAATTGAGTGTGCTCAGATGAAATAAATTTACCTTAAATACAGACGACTAATTAACACAGTCATAATAGTAGGTCCAGGTAAGAGTCTATAAAGATCTTAGTATCTTTGGCTGAATATCCAACGTATGCTGCATATTATACTGCGGACAGCAATGGATATTAATTTGTCCATTCTAGACCAGCTACGCATTACTGATCGATTCATATCCATGGTGACCTCTTTGAGACATGCCTCGTGACGGAGCTTCCATGGTCTGGAAAAGCTAACGGGTCAAGTCGAGGGCAACAGGTATCTAGGCAGACCGCCCGCTAGATATTGCAAGTAGATTACGATTACAGGTAAATGCATTTCATCTAAATAAACCTTAAGATTCCTTAGTCTTAGTACAGAACGGGAAAATTCAAAGAAGAAAAGGCTTTATCCTACTTACTAATAATAGGTATTATAAATGTGTGTTTGTATGTTTGGATATGTGTTACTCAATCACGCAAAAACGGCTGAAAGGATTTGTATGAAATTTGGCACACAATTACTTTATAACCTGGATTAATACATAGGATGCTTCTTATTCCGGAAAAATATTAAGTTCCCATGGGATTCTAAAGTGAAGGCAAAGTCGCGGGCAGAAGCTATAAATTTTTAAATCTTGGAACAATTGTATATAATATCTACAACACGTTTTATTCTTAAGCTTTCTTTCCCCTAAAGCCGATAGTTTTGGAATTACAACATTGCAAAATAGTAGGTATAGGTATCCTTTGTGCGTTACCTTGTAATTTTTCCCTTTCAGTGTGTATGTTTGTCCGTCTATTTGTAAGTTCCTACTGTTCATAATTTCAGTGGTTCTTCAAAGGACATAATAACATTTCCGGTCGCCATCGCCACCTCGGCTGCTCCCTTATGCTCGCATAGGGGAAAGAAAGCTTAAGAACAAAACATGTCATAGATATGTAGTTGTTCCAAGATTCAATAGTCTACTAGCTTCTGCCCGTGACTTCGTCTGCGTTGACTTTAGAATCCCACAGGAACCTAATATTTTTCCAGGATAAGAAGTATCCTATGTATTAAGCCAGGTAATAAACTAATTCTCTGCCAAATTTCATACAAATCCTCTCAGCCGTTTTTGCATGATTTAGTTACGAATATCCAATCGTACAAACTTACACATTTATAATATTAGTAGTAAGTAGGATAACACCATTGTCCTTCGAACTTTCCCATTCTGTAGTAAAACTACTGTTACTGTTACTGTTATATGTTTCCCTTTTTATTTTATTATACTTAGTAGGTACACCGCTAGCTACTACCCTGTTTGAAACATGGAATCCTCTCCATCCAAAGGTTGTCTGGAAGAGATCGCAGCTTGCGATAACACCGCCCACTGTACACTGTATTTGTTTCTTGTTTTGTTTGTCATTGTTGTTTTTGTATTTGTTCGATTGGTGTACAATAAAGTGTTATCTATCTATCTATCTATCTAAAACTAAGGAACCTTAAGGGCCATACATAACACATCGGAACGCCGTGGCGACATCGCCGGCCACGTAGTATAATAAGCGGAAGATGTTGTTTATTCAGTATTAATTATGTTGTATAAGTTGGTTAATAAATAAATAAAAGTGGAAAGTTATTTCAAACTATGATTTTGTTAAATATGATTCTATCTAGTTTTGTCTAGATAGCGATCTAGAGTAGAAAATTAAAAACTAAAACCTGACTACTGAAAAATCGCGCTCTAAAAAGTATGAAACAAGAAAATATTCTCATCTAGAGGATAGCCGTGCTCCGTGTAGGTCTTTTAGGGCCAAATGGCATATGAACACGGACCACGGCTATCCTCTAGATGAGAATATTTTCTTGTTTCATACTTTTTAGAGCGCGATTTTTCAGTAGTCGGGTTTTAGTTTTTAAACTTACTTTTTATTTAATTATTTAGGAGTTATAGGTAACAATATATATATTTTTGAAATGTGCTCATCAAGCTCTTTCATTTGACACCCCACACGATTTTATTAAAAAATGTTTTTTTTTAGATCATGACATTATGTCCTCTAGAGGGCGCCATATGCAATTTTATGTGACGTCACATAGCCTATAACCAGCGCGCCATTAAGCCGCTTCTGACGATACCTCATTTGTCAAATTACGACAAGTAGTTTGGAAGTTAGGTGGGAACAGATGCACATACATACATACATACATACATACATACATACATACATACATACCGGTCAAAATCATAACCCTCCGCCGTAGTCGGGTAATAATAAGTCAACAAAGTTAGATGCCATTGAATTTATTGGATTTCGTCAAGAATAGGTCGTTGTTGATAGCTTTTTAGATGCCGCACCCGCAGCCACATCCACGGCCGGCCCAACCAGCGCCGTAGCCAGCACCGTAGGTGCCGATGCCAGCGCCGTAAGCACCGAGGCCAGCGCCGTAAGCGCCGATGCCGGAACCGTAGAGACCGTCAGTAGCCACCATAGCAGTAGCGCCGTTACCGCAGCCGTAGTTGACAGCACCAGCGCCGGCAGTGGGGAGAACACCCTCCACTCCCACGGTACCGACGAAGGGCAGCTCACCAGCCGAGGCCAGAATACCCTCGTACACGTTCTCAGAGGCTACGGAGACGCCGACGGGAGGGATGCAAGAGCCGCTGGCGACGGGAAGACCACCACCGGTGGTGGCGGTGATGCCGATGCCACCGCATCCACAACCGAGACCATCGTAGCCCCAGCCGCGTCCAGCCAGACCGAGTCCACCGTTGCCCCAGCCGCGGCCGGCGAGACCACCACCCAGGCACTGGCTGAAGGCGGACTGCAAGAGGAAGAATATGAAGTGTGAGATTATTCAATGGTTTAAAAAAATTTAGTAACACACATAAGTAAGTAAGTAAGTAAATAAATAAATAATTACCTGGACGAGGAGCGCCTGAGCGCAGAGGACGAGGATAGCCTTGGCTGCCATTGTACTTGTGTTACTGTGAGTGGTGACACGAGAATGATGGTAAGTAAATTAATGGGCTCTTTTATACACTACACCTTTATCTGTCGTAAAAAAATTGTAATGTACTTATTAATTATAAATAGGTCGAAACGTGCGTAATCTTAAACAAAACTACTGGGCTATATTATTTTGTAATACGATGTTGAAATGAAAAAAATGATATCAGTCGCTCTTTTGGGTATAAAAGAGCATGGATAACCTCAGTTCAATATTCTGGTGTCAGTTCCATAAACCAACATCAACATGAATACCTTCGCCGTATTGTTCATCTGCGTCCAAGCGTGCTTGGTACAGGTAAGACTCATCAAGGATTTACCCACGAAACGTTTTAAACTTTTTGCCCGTGATAAAAAGAAACTTAAGTTCTTTTTATTTAAGAAATAATGTAATATCGTAACACCTTATTGCTTCCCAGAGCGTTTTCGGGCAGTGCTGCGGCGCTGGTCTCGGCTACGGCGCTGGTCTCGGCTACGGCGCTGGTCTCGGCTACGGCGCTGGCCTCGGCTGCGGCGCTGGTCTCGGCTGCGGCGCTGGTCTTGGCTACGGCGCTGGTCTCGGCTACGGCGCTGGTCTCGGCTACGGCGCTGGTCTCGGCTACGGCGCTGGTCTCGCTGGTGCCTACTCCGGTGCTGGTTACGGTGTGGACTCCTACGGCGGTGCTGGTGAAGGCAACGTGGCCGTCGCCGGTGAGCTGCCCGTCTGGGGTTCCACCGCCGTCGCTGGTCAGGTGCCGATCATGGGCGCTGTGAGATTCGGCGGTGATGTGTGCGCCGGCGGCGCCGTGTCCATCTCTGGCAACTGCGCTTGCGGCGGCTGCGGCTGCGGCTGCGGCTCCTCTTACCTGTACTAAATGTGAACATTGAAACGACCTGAATTCCGAAATTAAACGACAACAACCTAGCAGCAATAACTTACCTTTTTTCTTACAATATTCCTTTTGAGTGTACAATAGCAATTAATGTGTAGGTATCCTGCCCGACTGGCAGGCATTTATTGTAGTGCCCGTCCTAACCTACGGTGCTCAAACCTAGTCACAAACTTAGCTACAGAAATCCAAACTCAAGGGTGGCCAACGAGCAACAGAGCGCAGCATATTTAGGTTTTAACTGTACGGACAGCGGACGAAACAACTAAAGTGGGATTGGCCGGTCATGTGGCACGAATGGTGTGGCTCGAATGGACGTGCCGGACCCGCAAAGGTGGGTAAATCGCATTAATACCTGCCCCCCTAGCCAAGTGTCTTTGTCCTCAAGCGTTTCTAAAAATCGCTACGCTTCGTCTATGGAAATGACATCAGTCACGTGATCTACTTATCGACTTGTAATTTTATTTCCATACATTAAAGCGTAGCGATTTGTAGAAATGCTTGTAAATGAAGCCACTTAGCTAGTGGGGCTGGACGCCCGAAGTCGGTCGCAGAAGTCGTGGCTGACGAGTGCGACGATTGAAACACCTTTGCAGGTAAAACGTGGCCACAACAAGCCCAAGAAGGGGACGCGTGGACAAAAAGGGGAGGTCTTTGCCCACCATTGGGAAACGAAATAGGCTATAAAAATATATTATGTAGGTACAAAAATAACATCTATATCTGACGGGCCCGCTGGCGTGGTTGGCGTGGTGGCGCCTTTCACGCTGCAGGTCGTAGGTTCGATTCCTACCCGGGACATGCATTTGTGTGCATGAACATGTCTGTATGTCCCGAGTCTGGGTATATGTATATTAAGTATGTATTTACAAACAAAAAAGTATTATATGTAGTAATATCAGTTATCTGGTTTCCATAGTACAAGCTCTGCTTAGTTTGGGATCAGGTAGCCGTGTGTAAAAAATATCCCAGGATATTATTATGATGATGATGATTATTATTATTATTATATCCCAATTCTCACGCATCGGTCCGTGTGCTTTAGTGGCGTTACTACAAAGGTTGTGGCAAGAAAAAATGTCAGGTAGATCGGTTTTGTCACATTCCTAAGAATTAACAATGAGAAAGCAACTTAGTACGACATAATATCTAATTACACCTGCAGTAATTTAATTCTAAGGTAAAAAAGAAAATGGTCCTAATACAAACCCCTGAGGTACTCCTCATTGATTTTTGGAAGCATATTATTAGATAAACACTAATTAACACAAAGTCAACTTTGTTTACGTATTCTACCAAACCAACGCAAGAAATACTGAGCAGTAGCTAAATTATTGATATTCGGCAAAATATTCCATAACTCAACCTATCAAGAGCTTTCTTTCAGTGTCATGTTTTCATTTTCGTAACTAATGCAATAGTTCTTTTTGTAGCTATTTGGGATTGGGTGTATTTCTTTGATCCGACACATCTCACCAGCGATGTGCTTTTCAATTTCAATGTGCATAACATAATAATTCTTCTTCTTTTTGTAATCTCGACGTGTTTTAAATGAATAAAAAAATCAAATACCTACTGTATGTCTACAAGCGAAGACCTATCACTGGGTCATCTTAATCCTAAGTTGTTACTATATACCTGGTATCTAAGATGATGGTATTTCAAATTAACAAATAATCTAGATGTAATGCTTTAGATTTTTTATATTCTCGATGCAATTTAATTCTGTTCGTGAATAACATCAATAAAAAAAAAAATTCATTGCTAAGGTATGTCCATTTATTTCGTAACTTGATGGTTAATCGTTTTCTACTTAGTAGAGACCGTAGCCAGAGCCGCAGCCGCAGCCGCAAGCGCAGTTGCCAGCGATGGACACGCCACCGCAGGCGCCGACGGGACCGGCGAATTGGACAGCGCCCATGATCGGCACCTGACCAGCGACGGCGGTGGTACCAGCGACGGGCAGCTCACCGGCGACGGCCACGTTGCCTTCACCAGCACCGCCATAGGACTCCACACCGTAGCCAGCAATAGCACCGGGGTAGGCACCAGCGAGACCAGCGCCGTAGCCGAGACCAGCACCGTAGCCGAGACCAGCGCCGTAGCCGAGACCAGCGTCGTAGCCGAGACCAGCGCCGTAACCGTAGGCACCGATAGCGCCGGGAGCGTAGTTAGAGGGGGTGACGAAGCCGGGGGTGGCGACAGCAGCAGCGGGGGCGCAGCCGGCAGGAGCGAGTCTGCCGAGGCACTGCCCGAACACGCTCTGAGAAAATTAAGACAAAGTCAAAATAAGCGGCAACGTCTAGTTACTAACTTGTATTTCATAGAAAATAATTGGCTTAGAAATAAATAAAATAAAATAATAATAGACTCACCTGTACCAAGCAAGCTTGGACGCAGATGAACAAAACAGCGAAGGTGTTCATGTTTGATGTTTGTTCAACGAGAAGCTGAATAATGATGAATTGTGCGGTACATACACTTTTATACTCAGTATTTTTTGATAAAAACTTGTATTTTGAAATTAAACTTATCATAAATTACAAAAGTTTGATTTAGTACGTATTTCATATTAACCTATTTACAACATTTTCTTTGAAAGCCGATAACACAGGGCAGGGTATATAACATTCAGTATTTGTGTTGGAAATCATTCTCGTGTCACCACTCACAGTAACACAAGTACAATGGCAGCCAAGGCTATCCTCGTCCTCTGCGCTCAGGCGCTCCTCATCCAGGTAAGAGATCATCTGATTTTATTGTTTTCTTTTGCTCCTTTACATTTTTTTTATTTAATATTATGAGGTTATTAAAATTTATTAAGTCCCAGTTTTTCAAGTAATTCATGAATATTTTTCTCTTGCAGTCTGCCTTCAGCCAGTGCCTGGGTCGCGGTCTCGCCGCTCCCTGCGGTCTCGCCGGCCGCGGCTGGGGTAACGACGGACTCGGTCTGGCTGGACGCGGCTGGGGCTACGATGGTCTCGGTCTCGGATGCGGCGGCATTGACTTCACCGCCACCAGCGGTGGTGGTCTCCCCGTCGCCAGCGGCTCTTGCATCCCTCCCGTCGGCGTCTCCGTAGCCTCTGAGAACGTGTACGAGGGTATTCTGGCCGCGGCTGGTGAGCTGCCGTTCGTCGGTACCGTGGGAGTGGAGGGTGTTCTCCCCACTGCCGGCGCTGGTGCCGTCAACTACGGCTGCGGTAACGGCGCTACCGCTATGGTGGCTACTGACGGCGTTTACGGTGCTGGCCTCGGCGCTTACGGTGCTGGCCTCGGCGCTTACGGTGCTGGCATCGGCGCTTACGGCGCTGGCATCGGTGCTTACGGTGCTGGCATCGGTGACTACGGTTACGGCAACCGCGCTGGTTGGGCCGGCCGTGGATGCGGCTGCGGTTGTGGCATCTAAAAAGATAACAGCATTCTTGACGAAATCTAATAAATTTTATTGCATCTACCTTTGTTGTACTTATTATAGGTATAACATACATTTTATAAAGTGTACTGATACCTGCTAGACTGCAAATTGTGGAATGATCTCCTTCCTGAAGTCGACCTTTGACCTTTAACCCCGAATGACCTTTGACCTCACGTAAGCTTTGACATCGAATGTCATTTGGCGTGATTTGGCCTCGAATGATTTTGACATTTGACCTTTTTACCTTGACCTTGAATAACCTTTGACCGCAAGGTCATGGACCAAGACTTAGAGGTTTTTACAAATAACCAAATGCGTACTATTTGGCTCTGGCTCTTCGGACTTCCGGCGCTCCCACTCATCGTACCTAACGCAGCTGTAAAAGCTACTTTACGCCGATCTTCCGGTACTACCCCGGTCGAGCCAGCCCGTATATGAGCTGCAGTCAGTTGGCTACAGCTTGGCTCTACCACCAAGAATCTAATACTAAGTTCAGCATCGCTCGTTACAAAATATAATTCAGGTCACGACACGATTTGGTTTCGACAAACCGGATTATATCACGTGCGTAAGCGCATAATCTATGTACTACGTGCCTAAGCAATAATTTCTGACCATAACCTCTATGCAATACTACATGAACGCTTATCAAGTTTAATGGAGAAATAGGTTACCAATTTATATACATTCGTAAAAAATGTAATGTAACGTCACGACTTTTATCCCCGTTCGGGGGTAGTCAGAGGCTTGAGTGGCCATACACCACCACATTGTGGAGGTATTAACCAACTCAAAGCCCACGTTTCACTAGATAGTCAGAAACCAACGTGACAGGTGGTGAACCGTGTCGCCGTGTATACAGGAACTGACTATTACCTAATCCCGAGGGATAGGTAGGTTTCCTCACGATGTTTTTACTCACCGTCAGCGAACTGTAAATTATGCACATAGATGAAAATTCATCCATTGGTGCATGTCCCACCGGGGATTGAACTTGGGACCTTCTGATTGTTAGCCTTACCTGTTCACCCCTAGGCTACAGTCGCTTACACACATTCGTAACCCGGTTATATAACCGACTAGCTGTCCCGGCGAACTTCGTGCCGCCTCAGAATTAATGTTGTATTTACTTATTAGCCAAAAAAGAACTAAACCCTCCCCCCCGTTCCCCCGTTCGTCGTCTGATCTACTCCTTTCCCGTGTCGCAAATAAAGGGTTCCGTACCACCATAGAATAAAAACGCCAAAAATTTCAAGTTTCTTGTATGGGGACCCCCTTAGTTTTGTTTTTTTTTAGTATTATTTGTTGTTGTAGCGGCAACAGAAATACACTTTCTGTGAAAATTTCAACTCACTACCTATTACGGTTCTTGAGATACAGCCCGCTGTCAGACGGACGGACAGAGTAGGCTTAGTAATAGAGTCCCCCCCTTTATTTTTAAATTTTATTTTATTTTTAGTATTTGTTGTTGTAGCGCTAACACGCTACGGATACCGGCTTAGTAATAGAGTCCCGTTGGTACCCTTTGGGTACGAAACCCAAAAAATAGCTAAATTGGTCGAAGAGCTACTGGTCCATGGGTGACATCATGAAGGGCAATATTATTTAGTAGACCTACGAAATTATATTCCTTAGATATATTCATGACTGCTGAAGGCATTAGAAGCTTATCAAAAGCAAAAAAAAAGAGAAAAAAAAAAGTACTATGAAGCTCGATTTTCAGCCCACAGTGCGGCGCCCAGACATGGTTACTAACCGAGGCTCAGAAGTCCAAACTGAAGGTTTACCAAACATCAGTGGAGCAGCATTTTGGGTGTTCAACACACTGATAGGGTGCGGAACACCCAGCTGCGTTCCATGACCCTTATCGCGAATGTAGGAGCGAAAACAGCTACACTTAAGTGAACCTGGGCGGGTCACCTGAGCCGAATGAGCTCAGAAAGGTAGGCCAAAGCAATCACCGAGTGCGGTCCCAGAACACGACCGTCGTCGCCGACGTAGACCCAAAAAACAGTGGCGCGGTGACCTCGACGCTCATCTAGACGGGTGGTATGAGAGAGGCTAAGACCGCGATGGATGGAAGAAGATGGGGAGAGACCTTTGCCCAGCACTGTTTTGTGCACAACGCAGATCTATTTCTTGTGATGAATTGCCCATGAAATAAATTTGCAGGAATTTATAGTCGCCATCCGCCATCTGACACCGGCGTTCATTACGCCATCTATTGAAAGTAATTTGAATCATACGTAAAATATGGGTTTTTAACGCTTTCCGGGCAATTTTTCCAATTTTATTAAATGTATGAACCTTCCTAGAACTTCACGGAATAATTTAAAAAAAAAATCATCTATATTGGTCCAGCCGTTCTCGCGTCAAGTAATGACATGAAATAGGGATTCATTTTTATATATATAGACTAGCTGTCCCGGCGAACTTCGTACCGCCTCAGAATTAATGTTGTCCGAAAAAGAACTAACCCCCCCCCCCATTTCCCCGTTCGTCGTCTGTTCTTCTCCTTTCCCGCAAATAAAGGGTTCCGTACCACCGTAGAATAAAAACGTCAAAATTATCAAGTTCCTTGTATGGGGACCCCCTTTGTTTTCAATTTTTATTTTATTTTTAGTAAGTATTTGTTGTTGTAGCGGCAACAAAAATACACTTTCTGTGAAAATTTTAACTCTCTACCTATTACGGTTCGCCACACAGCCCGATGACAGACGGACGGACAGTGTAGGCTTAGTAATAGAGTCCCTCCTCCCCCTTAATTTTATATTTATTTTTTATTGTTAGTATTTGTTGTTGTAGCGCCAACAGAAATATACGTTCGGTGAAAATTTCAACTATAGCTATTACGGTTCGTGAGATACAGCCCGCTAACAGACATGGATGACGGATGGACAGCGTAGGCTTAGTAATAGAGTCCATCATGAAGGGCAACCTTCCACTGACCCATCGACATGTGTATCCTGCCCGTTCTTACCTACGGCGCCCAGACAGGGTCAGTAATCGAGGCTCAGAAGTCCAAACTGAAGGTTTACCATAGAGCATTGGAGCGCAGCATTTTGGGTGTAAAACACACTGATAGGGTGCGGAACACCTTGCTGCGTTCCATAACCCTTATCGCGGATGTAGGAGCGAAAACAGCTATACTTAAGTGGACCCGGGCGGGTCACCTGAGCCGAATGTGCTCAGAAAGGTGGGCCAAAGCGATCACCGAGTGGGGTCCCAAAGCACGACCGTCATCGCCGACGTAGACCCAAAAACGGTGGCACGATGACCTCGACGCTCATCTAGACGGGTGGTATGAGAGAGCCCATGACCGCGATGGATGGAAGAAGATGGGAGAGACCTTTGCCCAGCAGTGGGATACAGTAGGTTATTAAGAAAAAAATGTTCCAGCCGTTCTCGAGTTTTGCGCTTAGCAACAAATTTAGCGATTCATCCCTTTATTTTTCGACACTGAACTGTTAAGCCGGAAACCCACCTCGGTGCACGGAGAGGCCACGCACACGGCCACGGCTACGTTCTGCAAGAAAATGTATGGATGACGTCATTCTGCGTGCGCCGCGGTGGACACGGTAGCATACATTTTCGTGCAAAGCGAAGCTAGACCCACGTGCGTAGCGTGTGCGTGGCCTCTTCGTGCGCCGCGGTGGGTTTTCGGCTTAATGTGCACAACGCGGATCTATTTCTTGTGATGAATTGCCCATGAAATAAATTTGCAAAAATTTATAGTCGCCATCCGCCATCTGACACCGGCGTTCATTACGCCATCTATTGAAAGTAATTTGAATCATACGTAAAATATGAGTTTTTAGCGCTTTCCGGGCAATTTTTCCATTTTTTTTAAATGTATGAACCTTCCTTGAATTTCACGGAATAATCTAAAAAAAAAATCATCTAAATTGGTCCAGCCGTTCTCGCGTCAAGTAATGACATGAAATAGGGATTCATTTTTATATATATAGATTAGGACAATATTCGTTATGAGTGAAAGGGAACGGGGGTTAGCGAGCCAGCTAAGCCGCCGAAACCAACCCAAGAAAATAAAAACTAAAACCCGACTACTGAAAAATCGCGCTCTAAAAAGTATGAAACAAGAAAATATTCTCATCTAGAGGATAGCCGTGGTCCGTGGTCATATGCCATTTTGACCTAAAGGGCCTAAACGGACCACGGCTATCCTCTAGATGGGAATATTTTCTTGTTTCATACTTTGTCGTGTCATGTCATCTCGGCCTGTCGCGAACTATACATACATACCGATCAAAATCATAACCCTCCGCCGTAGTCGGGTAATAATAACAATAATAAATAAAAAAATAAAAAAACACGACTGTCCTGTCAAAACAAGTGTACAGGAGATTATGTCGGAGTCCTTAGTTCTTACTCAACAAAACTTCTTATTTTTGATTCGATCTCGTAGAGAAACTGTCCACTTTGACGGGCACATCTTCACATCGTTTGTTGCGCATAGTCTATCTGCCTCTTTCTGAAAATCTTTGTCGTAACCTAAGCTAAAACTAAAACAAAGAGGGGGGAGTGGGTTAGGCATCTGGGCTCTCTCAATCATCCTACGAAATGTAACCAAATAGATACTTTACTTTAATACGTAAGTGGACATTCATTTTTTCCCCTAATGGCGTCTTTCCATTGAGTCAGGCCCAATGTTGGAAATTAGTTATTAAATAGAATCGTAAACGCGTTACAAACGCAATCGCCTTTTCAATATCGTAGCTGTCATCAGCCACATGTACACATCGGCGATCGGCGATTTTGCGACTGCATCGCGTTTTGGCGACTCTCTGCTGTCGGACGCAGCGTCTGCTCCGATGCTAAAAGCGACTAAATCGCCGATTGCCGATGCAGAAAAGTAGCATGTCTGCGGTGGCCCTTAGTTAATCAAGGAATTGACCACTGCTTATGATGTATGGTGTAATAATAGAACAAAGTTATAAGCAATTGAATTTAATAGATTTCATCAAAAAAAATCATTGTTTTTAGCTTCTTAGATTCCGCAGCCGCAGCCGCATCCACGGCCGGCCCAACCAGCGCCGTAGCCAGCACCGTAAGCGCCGATGCCAGCACCATAAGCGCCGTAGCCAGCACCGTAAGCGCCGAGGCCGGCACCGTAAGCGCCGAGGCCAGCACCGTAAGCGCCGTCAGTAGCCACCATAGCGGTAGCGCCGTTACCGCAGCCGTAGTTGACGGCACCAGCGCCAGCAGTGGGGAGAACACCCTCCACTCCCACGGTACCGACGAACGGCAGCTCACCAGCCGAGGCCAGAATACCCTCGTACACGTTCTCAGAGGCTACGGAGACGCCGACGGGAGGGATGCAAGAGCCGCTAGCGACGGGGAGACCACCACCGCTGGTGGCGGTGAAGTCAATGCCGCCGCATCCGAGACCGAGACCATCGTAGCCCCAGCCGCGTCCAGCCAGACCGAGTCCGTCGTAGCCCCAGCTGCGTCCAGCCTGACCGAGTCCGTCGTAGCCCCAGCCGCGGCCGGCGAGACCGCTACCCAGGCACTGGCTGAAGGCAGACTGCAAGAGAAAAATATTCATGAATTATTTGAAAAACTGGGACTAAATAAATTTTAATCACCTAATTATATGAAAGAAAATGTAAAGGAACAAAATAAAACAATAAAACCAGATTACAGCTCTTACCTGGATGAGGAGCGCCTGAGCGCAGAGGACGAGGATAGCCTTGGCTGCCATTGTACTTGTGCTACTGTAAGTAATAGTACACGAGAATGATTTCCAATACAAATACTGAATATTATATACCCTGTGTTATCGGCTTTCAAAGAAAATGTTGTAAATAGCTGAATATGACTTACTAAATTAAAACTTTTGTAATTAATGATAAGTTTAATTTCAAAATACAAGTTTTTATCAAACAAAAACTGTGTATAAAAGTGTATGTACCGCACAATTCATCATTATTCAGCTTCTCGTTGAACAAACATCAAACATGAACACCTTCGCTGTTTTGTTCGTCTGCGTCCAAGCTTGCTTGGTACAGGTGAGTCTATTGTTATTTCATTTTGTTTATTTGTAAGCCAATTATTCTATGAAATACAAGTTAGTAACTAGACGTTGCCGCTTATTTTGACGTTATCTAAATTTTCCCAGAGCGTGTTCGGGCAGTGCCTCGGCAGACTCGCTCCTGCCGGCTGCGCCCCCGCTGCTGCTGTCGCCACCCCCGGCTTCGTCACCCCCTCTAACTACGCTCCCGGCGCTATCGGTGCTTACGGCTACGGTGCTGGTCTCGGCTACGACGCTGGTCTCGGCTACGGCGCTGGTCTTGGCTACGGCACTGGTCTCGGTTACGGCGCTGGTCTCGCTGGTGCCTACCCCGGTGCTATCGCTGGCTACGGTCTGGACTCCTACGGCGGTGCTGGTGAAGGCAACGTGGCCGTCGCCGGTGAGCTGCCCGTCTGCGGTACCACCGCCGTCGCTGGTCAGGTGCCGATCATGGGCGCTGTCCAATTCGCCGGTCCCGTTGCTGCTGGTGGTGCCGTGTCCATCGCTGGCAACTGCGCCTGCGGCGGCTGCGGTTGCGGTTGCGGCTCCTCTTACCTTTACTGAGCAAAACAGCTTGGAATTTTAAAGACGAAATAAATAATCTCGGCTTAGCAATGCAATTAGCTGTTTTAACACTTATTTTACTGAACCAATCAAGCAAAAGAAGTCGGGAAATATGTCGACATGATTGGGAGATCTTTGCGAAACCCTTGTACCAAGAAATAGCCCAGAAGGGCTAGACAAGTGGCTGACGTCTACCAAGCGTTCGTTCAAATCGCTACGCTTCATGTATGGAAATGACATAAGTCACGTGATCTACATAGCAACTTGTTGTTGATGTACATAGCGACGTTTGACATTTCCGTACATTGTGAAGTCTATTCTATTCTATTCGATTAGCGTTCATGCCACTTGGTAGGGGGGCAGGACAGATATACATATATGTATGTGTAGTAACGAAAGGGAGGCTTATGCCCAAGAGTGGGATATTTAGCTACAAAAATCTCTATTTGGGATGTTTCTGAATAGTTTTCTGGATTTAAATAACGTATTTGGTGGTCACTATCAGAAAATATGATTTCGCAACCAACAGTAGGTATTTAGAACACCTTTGTGTTGATGACAAAATTAAAATGGAATCATCCAGAACTCTACCGTTAGCAGTCATGTTTTTCACGTTCGGCGTAGGCATTAGGTCTACCATGAGTGTTACTAATAATTCATAAATATCTCCAGACTAATACACCACCTCTCTTCTTCCTAGCCTTATCCCATTATGAGAGGTCGGCTTTCAGTCTACCCTGATTTGGCTGATCGCCGATATTTACACGGAGCGATTGCCATCTGCCCTCCGAGACCCAACTAGTGGAACTATCGGCAACCTAAGGGTAACACCATTTTTGTCAGACTTTTTCAGGCTTCTGACTGCTTGTAACGACTGTCAAAGATCTTCAAATGACATCCGGGACCGCCAGCTTAACGTGCCCTCCGAAGCACGGAGGAGGTCAGATGTTATAATTCGGACACCCATCCAAGGCCCAACCGACCCGAACGTGGCTTAACGCGCCGATGTATCGGGCGTCTTACAAACTAGGCTACGATCTCCTCCACCACCGACTAATACACCACCTGTATGGTCTAAAACTAAGCAATGCTTGTACTACTCTCAAACTAATGCGCCAAACGATCGTCAAGCATTTGCATGGACTAATTACTAAGGCGAATGGCCCTAAGCAACTCGGCCGAGTGGTCGGCCTAGTACTAACATCGACATAAAACGAAGCGAGTAGTTCAACTATTTACCGGTAGATAAAACATAGAAAATGAAAAAAACAATGATCACGTTTTTTTTCATACATATATCTAATAAGGGCACCTCTTTCTTTAGTCTTTACTCTGTGGGCATTTGCCCACTATTTCATCCGCTTGGATCTCGAACTCGAAGCTTAATCTACATATAAACTTTCATTCCCTATTTTAGCTATTTTTTTAGGGTTCCGTACCCAAAGGGTGCCAACGGGACCCTATTACTAAGCCTACGCTGTCCGTCTGTCTGTCTGTCTGTCCGTCCGTCTGTCTGTCAGCGGGCTGTATCTAACGAACGGTAATAGCTAGAGACTTGAAATTTTCACAGAATGTGTATTTCTGTTGCCGCTACAACAACAAATACTAAAAATTAAATAAAACTTAAAAATAAAGGGGGTCCCCATACAATAAACTCTATATTTTTACGTTTTTATTTATAACTCATAAATTAAACAATATACATATATGGAGAAAACTAACATTTTAACCATGAGTGATCATTATGACGGCTTTTACATAAATTGTTGAAAAAAAAAAGAATTGTAAAACTACATTTTTGACCCATAAATAAGTTTTAAATTAATAGTACCAGTCACAGTAGCGCCATCTAGTCATATATGGTCTAGAGTATAGCTAGATGGCGTTGTAGTAAATTGATTTTTTTACAGAATTTATTCGAAATACTAAAAATTTAATTTAATTTATACGGTGGTACGGAACCCTCTATGTGCGAGTCCGACACGCACTTGGCCGGTATTTTTTTTATAGATATAAGTTTCCAAAGTCCTTTCTTAATGGACTCAGGTGTAAAAGGAAAACTGACAAAGTTTAAATGTCTGACCCCATTGGCTTAGACTGTGGATAAATTAAAAAGCTCCAAGGATCTGACGACCGCTTGGCGCTATGGTTCGAGTATAGGCCGCCATTTTCACTGCATCGGGTGGTTGCGGGTTTGATTCCCGCCAACGGCAAATTTCTGAAACGGCCTTCTAGTAATTTGCCCTGGTCTGGATGTCACTGGGATCGTCCCAGTCAATTGTACGGTAGCCATAGTACCAGCGTTGCTTAGTTTGGTGCCATACAGTTGGTATGTAAGTCTAGCGATTTATCAGTTTGCCATATAAATATTTTGTACACTAGATGCAACTCTTAGCAGACTGTCATAGATGGACTGCTTGGAGCAGTGCAAAAATAACGAATAAATTTTGTTTTGTGATACAAAAATCATGTTTAGATGTAGATTAGCGGTCACTTAGTTAGAATAGATGCTAGTAAGCAGTCCGTTTATAATAATTATTTCAGTACAGTACCCCGATTCACGTAACCAAAACCGTAACGATGTCTCAGCGATACAGTCGTTGATAGCATTTTCGTATTACAAAAAGTCTATCAACGACTATATCGCTGAGACATCGTTACGGTTTTGGTTACGTGAATCGGGCCACAGGTAGGTATACCAATTATCAAAATACAAAACACGTTTTTGTACTTGTAAAAAGTCTAAATTAAACACGCTGATTCATCACATCACTGATCAGGATATTAAGTATTAGCGGATATAGGTACTTAAATATTGCATTATTAGTATTTGGTTTTGACGTAGGTAATTGCATTTTACTAGCAACCATTAATGTAATAACAACACTAACTGTTGCACGCCAGCACTTCTGACTGCCAGCAATTGTAGGAACTTCATTAAAGCTTTTGAAACAGTAAAATATAATTAAGTACATTAAATAAATTAACATTATAATCAAATTACAATCATTTCCCGATCATTTCTATTTGTTTGGTAATATATCAGATTTGAAATTTTATGGTAATCAAACCTTACAAGTGGAAGAACAAATCATATGAGAGTTGCTCAGGGCTTTGTGCTTGGAACACCTTTGTTTTTAGTACTTACGTAATGGGATTAAAAAGTTAAAGTTAGAATTTTAAATATAATAATTTCTTCTTCTACTTAAAGAATATACTACTACATACTATACACTTATTATTACATACTTATTTCTATATTGAAGTAAATTTGTAAATACGGCTATGAGCCAAATATGTGAGATTTGCAAGTTAAATTGATGGTTAACGTGGTATGGATGATAGGTATGGTTTGAGTTCTAACTGACAATAAAAGAATATATTTAATTGTTGCAAATTATTTTATTACAGGATTCAAGTTCATTTCGTAAGCTGTTTTAAATGATTTAGTACAGGTAGCGAGAGCCGCCGCAGCCGCAGCCGCAGCCGTTGCAAGCGCAGTTGCCAGCGATGGACACGGCGCCGCCGGCGCACACATCACCGCCGAATCTCACAGCGCCCATGATCGGCACCTGACCAGCGACGGCGGTGGAACCCCAGACGGGCAGCTCACCGGCGACGGCCACGTTGCCTTCACCAGCACCGCCGTAGGACTCCACACCGTAGCCAGCGAGACCAGCGCCGTAGCCAAGACCAGCGCCGTAGCCAAGACCAGCGCCGTAGCCAAGACCAGCGTCGTAGCCGAGACCAGCGCCGTAACCGAGACCAGCACCGTAGCCGTAAGCACCGATAGCGCCGGGAGCGTAGTTAGAGGGGGTGACGAAACCGGGGGTGGCGACAGCAGCAGCGGGGGCGCAGCCGGCAGGAGCGAGTCTGCCGAGGCACTGCCCGAACACGCTCTGAAAAAGATTCAGTTATATCAGTAACTGACAAGGCTGGCATTGCGTAAATAAAATATGGAGGTAAATAATGTTATATCTAGCAAAATAAACGTAACTCACCTGTACCAAGCAAGCTTGGACGCAGACGAACAAAACGGCGAAGGTGTTCATGTTTGATGTTGTGTTCAACGAGAAGCTGAATACAGAATGATGAACTGGAACTATTCATATACTTTTATACTCACAGCATTTCACTGAATCTATCATCCAAGTAATTAATTGTGCAATTACAATTACGTGGTTTTCATTAAATTACAAAATAAACTAGGACTTTTTAAAAATGATTACTCACGTTTCTGACCCAATTTTATACCAAACTGAATTAAATTCCTTTAAACAATGATAACGCATTAATATAAAAAGCTGAGAAACTTGTTGGAAATCATTCTCGTGTCACCACTCACAGTAACACAAGTACAATGGCAGCCAAGGCTATCCTCGTCCTCTGCGCTCAGGCGCTCCTCATCCAGGTAAACTATTTAGATGTGCTAGAAGCAATTTGGTCTTAATTACAAACAATATTAGCAACAAAACAATTTCAATCGTGTTTTCTAATTTTATTTCACTGTTTCTCTTTCAGTCTGCCCTCAGCCAGTGCCTGGGTAGCGGTCTCGCCGGTCGCGGCTGGGGCTACGACGGACTCGGTCTGGCTGGACGCGGCTGGGGCTACGATGGTCTCGGTTGCGGATGCGGTGGTATCGGCATCACCGCCACCAGCGGTGGTGGTCTTCCCGTCGCCAGCGGCTCTTGCATCCCTCCCGTCGGCGTCTCCGTAGCCTCTGAGAACGTGTACGAGGGTATTCTGGCCTCGGCTGGTGAGCTGCCGTTCGTCGGTACCGTGGGAGTGGAGGGAGTTCTCCCCACTGCCGGCGCTGGTGCCGTCAACTACGGCTGCGGTAATGGCGCTACCGCTATGGTGGCTACTGACGGCGCTTACGGTGCTGGCCTGGGCGCTTACGGCGCTGGCATCGGCGCTTACGGCGCTGGCATCGGCGCTTACGGCGCTGGCATCGGCGGTTATGGTGCTGGCATCGGTGGTTACGGTGCTGGTTGGGCTGGCCGTGGATGCGGCTGCGGCTGCGGGATCTAAAAAACTAACAACAATGATCATTATTGACGAAATCTAATAAATCCTATTGCATCCTATTTTGTAGTATTATTATATTTTGTATCTTAATTTACTTGCAACAAAAGTAAAATTATTTGCCTATTTGGAGGCCCAGCCAAGTGGATTTGTCTAAAAGCGTTTCTACAAATCGTTACGTTTCAATGTATGAGAATGACAATAAGCTGGTATAATGTAATTTCCATACATTTGAGCCTAGCCCGCAGACAGCCTTCTTAATTGAACTGTCAAAATATGACATTTCTTTATTGAAAATTTTAGTTGCTCTTTTGCCTATCGGGCCAGCTATGTTTTTGGCACTGTTTCGATCTTTGGATAATGATTGAGTAGCCACGTCCAGATGTCTCACATGCCGCGCGAGGCAAATTGCTTCATGAAGTTTGACTTGCCCCATCATCATCATCATCAGCCTATAGCTGTCCACTGCTGGACATAGGCCTCCCCCAATGCACGCCACTGAGCTCGGTCTTCAGCTCTTTGCATCCAATTTTTGCCAGCCACCTTCCGCAGGTCGTCACTCCACCTGGCCGCAGGGCGTCCTACACTACGCTTGCCTTCTCGTGGTCTCCACTCAAGAACTCGCCTACTCCAACGGTTATCGGATCTTCGGGTAACGTGACCAGCCCACTGCCACTTCAGCTTGCTAATCCTTTCAGAGGCAAATGCGCGTCCTGCCTCACCTGAGCGCTGTCATTTGCCTCGCCTAGTTTGGCATAGTCATGAGACGGAACGATTTCAAACGTATCAAACTGTTTGCTCGGGTATACCCTTCTCTGTCTAGAGTGTCAGTTGCCTCGCGCGGCATAAGACTGAGGCAAACGTCGCGCTACGCGAGGCATGTGGGTGAGCAGCCTGGCATGTGCATGTTGTAGACACGATTGACATATAAAATAAAATAAAATAAGCCTTTATTGCTGTAAAATAATTAACATGTATGATATAACATTCTACTTATTTCTGTTTATTAAAAGCTTTTTATGAATTTTGAAGCAGATATCTTCAACCGATTGAGCTGAAATTTTGTATACACGTTAAGTTTGGATGATAATGCATGATTAGCTATGTGAAGTCATTCTAAATCCAATATGGCGAAATACACAAGATGGCGGACTAGTTTTTTTTAATGCACTCCTACAAAATGGGTATCAAATGAAATGGCTTGCTGAGAATAACTCAAAAAATAAAGTGACGTCACTCTAAATCCAATATGGCGGACTTCTAAAGATGGCGAACTAAGCTTTTTATGCTTTCCTACAATATGGCTATCAAATGAAAGGACTTGCTCGCTAAACCCGAGCAAACAGTTTGACACGTTTGAAATCGTTCTGGCTCATGACTATGGCAAACTAGGCGAGGCAAATGACAGCGCTCAAGTGAAGCAGGAAGCGCATTTTCCTCTGGCGAAGCAAGTCAAACTCCATGTGGCTATTCAATCATTATCCAAAGACCGAAATAGTGCCAAAAACATAGCTGGCTCGATGGGCAAAAGAGCAACTAAATTTTCAATAAAGAAATGTCATAGTTTGACAGTTCAACTAAGAAGGCTCTCTGCAGGCTAGGCCAAATGTATGGAAATTACATTTTACGAGCTTTTTGTCATTCTCATACATTGAAACGTAACGATTTGTAGAAACGCTTTTAGACAAATCCGCTTGGCTAGGCCCCCAAATAGGCATATAATTTTACTAGTGCAAGTAAATTAAGATACAAAATATAATAATACTACAAAATAGGATGCAATAGGATTTATTAGATTTCGTCAAGAATGGTCATTGTTGTTAGCTTTTTAGATGCCGCAGCCGCAGCCGCATCCACGGCCAGCCCAACCAGCACCGTAACCGCCGATGCCAGCACCGTAAGCGCCGATGCCAGCGCCGTAAGCGCCGATGCCAGCGCCGTAAGCGCCGATACCAGCGCCGTAAGCGCCGAGGCCAGCACCGTAAGCGCCGTCAGTAGCCACCATAGCGGTAGCGCCGTTACCGCAGCCGTAGTTGACGGCACCAGCGCCGGCAGTGGGGAGAACACCCTCCACTCCCACGGTACCGACGAACGGCAGCTCACCAGCCGAGGCCAGAATACCCTCGTACACGTTCTCAGAGGCTACGGAGACACCGACGGGAGGGATGCAAGAGCCGCTGGCGACAGGAAGACCACCACCGGTGGTGGCGGTGATGCCGATACCACCGCATCCGCAACCGAGACCATCGTAGCTCCAGCCGCGTCCAGCCAGACCGAGTCCGTCGTAGCCCCAGCCGCGTCCAGCCAGACCGAGTCCGCCGTTGCCCCAGCCGCAGCCGGCGAGACCGTTACCCAGGCACTGGCTGAGGGCAGACTGAAAGAGAAAAAAACAGTGAAATAAAATTAGATAACTCGATTGAAATTGTTTTGTTGCTAATAATGTTTGTAATTAAGACTAAATTGCTTCTAGCACTTTTAAATAATTTACCTGGATGAGGAGCGCCTGAGCGCAGAGGACGAGGATAGCCTTGGCTGCCATTGTACTTGTGTTACTGTGAGTGGTGACACGAGAATGATTTCCGACAAGTTGCTTAGCTTTTTATATTCATAAGCGTTATCATTGTTTAAAGAAATTTCATTCATTTTGGTATAAAATTGGGTCAGAAACGTGAGTAATCATTTTTAAAAAGTCCTAGTTTATTTTGTAATTTCATTAAAACCACGTACCTAATTGTAAATGCACAATTAGTAATTACATGGATTATAGATTCAGTGAAATGCTGTGAGTATAAAAGTATGTGAATAGTTCCAGTTCATCATTCTGTATTCAGCTTCTCGTTGAACAAACATCAAACATGAACACCTTCGCCGTTTTGTTCGTCTGCGTCCAAGCTTGCTTGGTACAGGTGAGTTACGTTTATTTTGCTAGATATAACATTAATTACCTCCAAATTTTATTTACGCAATGCCAGCCTTGTCAGTTACTGATATAACTGAATCTTTTTCAGAGCGTGTTCGGGCAGTGCCTCGGCAGACTCGCTCCTGCCGGCTGCGCCCCCGCTGCTGCTGTCGCTACCCCCGGCTTCGTCACCCCCTCTAACTACGCTCCCGGCGCTATCGGTGCTTACGGCTACGGTGCTGGTCTCGGTTACGGCGCTGGTCTCGGCTACGACGCTGGTCTCGGCTACGGCGCTGGTCTCGGCTACGGCGCTGGTCTCGGCTACGGTGCTGGTCTTGGCTACGGCGCTGGTCTCGCTGGCTATGGTGTGGAGTCCTACGGCGGTGCTGGCGAAGGCAACGTGGCCGTCGCCGGTGAACTGCCCGTCTGCGGTACCACCGCCGTCGCTGGTCAGGTGCCGATCATGGGCGCTGTGAGATTCGGGGGTGATGTGTGCGCCGGCGGCGCCGTGTCCATCGCTGGCAACTGCGCTTGCAACGGCTGCGGCTGCGGCTGCGGCGGCTCTCGCTACCTGTACTAAATCACTTAAAACAGCTTACGAAATGAACTTGAATCCTGAAATAAAATTATTTGCAACCATTAAATATATTATTTTATTGTCAGTTTGAACTCAAACCATATCATACATGCCACATTATTTACTCTAACATAGATTCTTTAAGTAGAAGAAGAAATTATTATATTAAAAATTCTAACTTTAACTTTTAAATCCCATTAGGTAAGTACAAAAAAAAGGTGTTCCAAGCACAAAGCCCTGAGCAACTCTCATATGATTTGTTCTTCCACTTGTAAGGTTTGATTCAAAAATTGGCGAACTAAGCTTTTGATGCTTTCCTACAATATGGGTATCAAATTAAAGGATTTGCTGAAAATGCGAAGCTAAAAGTAAAAAATAAATTAAAATGGGCATCATGACCTCGCTCAGCGACCAAAACCGTTTCCAACTGTTTGTTATCCTTCTATCTATTTCCTTTTGCATAGTGTCTTCTGTAGATATTAGTTGATCGCCCAGAACTCTGCCACGCGTATCGTTAGCATTCACGTTTACGCCACGTTTACGGGAGGCAGTAGCGCTACCATATTACTAATAATATCACCGGACTAACACACCACCTGTATGGTCCAATACTAAGCAACGCTTGTGCTACTCTCAAACTACTGCCAAGCTTTGCCCACGAATTCGACCGCTTGGATCTCGAAACATACTTTACATACAAACTTTATTTCGCTATTGTTGCCTATTAAACGTGTAAGTTTCCAAAATCTTTCCTGAGTGGATGCCTGAGGTGTAACATAAAAAATGTTAAAGTTTATGTTTTTAATTCCATTGGCGTAGGCTGTAGATATATTAAATACTTCACGACCGCTTGGCGCTGTTTTTGAGTATAGGCCGCTCAGCTCACTGCATCTGGTGGTTGCAGGTTTGATTCCCGCCAACGGCAAATTTCAGAAACGGCCTTCTAGTTATTTGCCCCCGTCTGGGCCCCCAGTCAATTGTACGGTAGCCATAGTACCAGCGTTGCTTAGTTTGGGACCATACAGTTGGTATGTAAGTCTAGCGATTTATCAATTTGTCATATAAATATGTTGTGCACTAGATGCATCACTTAGCAGACTCTCATAGACGGACTACCTACTTGGTGCAGTGTTAAAAGAATTCTGGGCAATTAATAGATTTTGTTTTGTGATACAAAAACCATATTTAGATGTAGATTAGCAGTCACTTAGTTAGAATAGATGCTAGTAAGCAGTTCGTTTATTATAATCAAGTAGGTAATTACATTTTACTAGCAACCATTAATATATAAGCAACAATAGCTGTTGCTCGTCAGCACTTCTGACTGCCAGCAATTTTTCTTTTTGTCCGGGCGCTTTTTGGCCCGGCCCGCGATCTCCCTCTGACGAGGGGGTCAGAGTCTTTATTGTACTAAAAAAATATATTAAAATATATTCAGTCTTTCTTTTATTATATATAGATTATTTTGTTTACACAATCATAAAAACGATTTAAAAAAATACAATTAAATAGTAAACTTGTCGATTAAAACTAAAATCAGCAAATATAAAACAACAAATGGACAAGGATTGGTGCAGTCATATATAAAAAACATGGTAAAATTAAAAACAAAAATTTCCCTACTACTTATTGCACAGATTCGTCAGCCAGTGTGGCTGCTAGTCGGTGCTTACTAACTGCCAGCAATTGTAGGAACTTCATTAAAGCTATTGAAACAGTCAAACATAAGCTAAGTACATTAAATAAATTAACATTATAATCAAATTAGAATCATTTCCCGATCATTTATATTTGTTTGGAAATAAGTCGGATTTGAAATTATGGTAATCAAACATTACAAGTGGAAGAACAAATCATATGAGAGTTGCTCAGGGCTTTGTGCTTGGAACACCTTTGTTTTTAGTACTTACGTAATGGGATTTAAAAGTTAAAGTTTGAATTTTAAATATAATAATTTCTTCCTCTACTTAAAGAATGTACCTGCGTTAAAGTAAATGTGTAAATACGGCTATGAGCCAAATATGTGAGATTATCAAGTTAAATTGATGGTTAATGTGGCTTGGATGATATGGTTTGGGTTCAAACTGACAATAAAATAATATATTTATTGTTGCAAATTATTTTATTTCAGGATTCAAGTTCATTTCGTAAGCTGTTTTAAATGATTTAGTACAGGTAGCGAGAGCCGCCGCAGCCGCAGCCGCAGCCGCCGCAAGCGCAGTTGCCAGCGATGGACACGGCGCCGCCGGCGCACACATCACCGCCGAATCTCACAGCGCCCATGATCGGCACCTGACCAGCGACGGCGGTGGCACCCCAGACGGGCAGCTCACCGGCGACGGCCACGTTGCCTTCACCAGCACCGCCGTAGGAGTCCACACCGTAGCCAGCGAGACCAGCGCCGTAGCCAAGACCAGCGCCGTAGCCGAGACCAGCGCCGTAGCCGAGACCAGCGTCGTAGCCGAGACCAGCGCCGTAACCGAGACCAGCACCGTAGCCGTAAGCACCGATAGCGCCGGGAGCGTAGTTAGAGGGGGTGACGAAGCCGGGGGTGGCAACAGCAGCAGCGGGAGCGCAGCCGGCAGGAGCGAGTCTGCGGAGGCACTGCCCGAACACGCTCTGAAAAAGATTCAGTTATATCAGTAACTGACAAGGCTGGCATTGCGTAAATAAAATTTGGAGGTAATTGATGTTATATCAAGCAAAATAAACGTAACTCACCTGTGCCAAGCAAGCTTGGACGCAGACGAACAAAACGGCGAAGGTGTTCATGTTTGATGTTTCTTCAACGAGAAGCTGAATACAGAATGATGAACTGGAACTATTCATATACTTTTATACTCTCAGCATTTCACTGAATCTATCATCCAAGTAATTAATTGTGCAATTACAATTACGTGGTTTTCAATAAATTACAAAATAAACTAGGACTTTAAAAAAATGATTACTCACGTTTCTGACCTAATTTTATACCAAAATGAATGAAATTTCTTTAAACAATGATAACGCATATGAATATAAAAAGCTAAGAAACTTGTCGGAAATCATTCTCGTGTCACCACTCACAGTAACACAAGTACAATGGCAGCCAAGGCTATCCTCGTCCTCTGCGCTCAGGCGCTCCTCATCCAGGTAAAATATTTAGAAGTGCTATACGCAATTTGGTCTTCATTACAAACAATATTAGCAACAAAACAATTTCAATCGCGTTTTCTAATTTTATTTCACTGTTTTTTCTCTTTCAGTCTGCCCTCAGCCAGTGCCTGGGTAGCGGTCTCGCCGGCTGCGGCTGGGGCAACGGCGGACTCGGTCTGGCTGGACGCGGCTGGGGCTACGACGGACTCGGTCTGGCTGGACGCGGCTGGGGCTACGATGGTCTCGGTGGTGGATGCGGTGGTATTGGCATCACCGCCACCACCGGTGGTGGCCTTCCCGTCACCAGCGGTTCTTGCATCCCTCCCGTCGGCGTCTCCGTAGACTCTGAGAACGTGTACGAGGGTATTCTGGCCTCAGCTGGTGAGCTGCCGTTCGTCGGTACCGTGGGAGTGGAGGGTGTTCTCCCCACTGCCGGCGCTGGTGCCGTCAACTACGGCTGTGGTAACGGCGCTACCGCTATGGTGGCTACTGACGGCGCTTACGGTGCTGGCCTCGGCGCTTACGGCGCTGGCATTGGCGCTTACGGCGCTGGCATCGGCGCTTACGGCGCTGGCATTGGCGCTTACGGTGCTGGCATCGGCGGTTACGGAGCTGGTTGGGCTGGCCGTGGATGCGGCTGCGGTTGCGGCATCTAAAAAGCTAACAACAATGACAATTCTTGACGAAATCTAATAAATCCTATTGCATCCTATTTTGTAGTATTTGTATATTTTGTAACTAACCCCCTCCGCACACGGCGTCGTAGCGTAAGCGTATAGTATTACGCGCGTAGAACGAGAGCAGTACGACCACGTACATTTTCTAAAAAGTCCGCAGACGAAGCGGTGCGGCAGCGTAGCGTATGAGATGTTCATCGTCATTACGATAGTCGTAGCGTGCTGGCGTAAAAAGGCAAGCGTAGTAAATATTATTTTTCTTCGTTTTGGCGTCGCTTTCAGCTTATGCTGGTGTCAAGTAAAGTATAATATTAAATTTTTTTGATGCGTCAAGCACAGGAAGATCTTTGGCTACGCCTAAAATACACCCCGAACCCTATCAGTAAAGTGGCAGGTATCAACGAAAACAGGGCGGTTGCGTAACTTTTTCGTCAATGTTTCAATTGGTTTCGTTCATCCCGTATTGCATTTTCAGTTGAAATTAATTGAAATCCGGATGAGTCTGGAGTTCACTCTTCCCGATTTCAATAAATTTCAATTGATAAAGCAACACAGGATGAACGAAACCAATTGAAACATTGACGCAAAAGTTACGCAATCGCCCCGCTGGTACCAGTGACGCAATTTTTCAACTAATGACATTTCGCTTACAAAACGATACGTCTACGCTACTCGTCGTGTGTAGAACTCTGCACAATAATACTCACCGACTCTGACTGCGACCTGCTAGGCTATTCTGTAACGACAAACTCACTTCGCCCGCGTGAATTTGTAGATGATATGTCAAATTTTGTATTAAATTTGACATTTCACTAGAAAATTCACGCGTGTGAAGTGAGTATGACGTTACAGAATGGCCTAGCTGCTCTGACTTAACAATGATAATTTTGTACATCTAAAAACGAGTACATGTGCAAAGTATAATTTATATTTTTTGGGATTCATGTCTGTAATGAAAACCCCAAGCGCGTTTTCAGCGTTGCTTAGTTTGGTGCCATACAGTTGGTATGTAAGTCTAGCGATTTATCAGTTTGCCATATAAATATTTTGTGCACTAGATGACTCAGACTCTCATAAATGCTTGGCGTTAATATTTCTGTGTAAAGCATATCGCACGGTTAGTACCGAGCCCTTGCCGGTACTCGCGGGTGTGCTCCCAGTAGACTTGGAGATTCAGAGACGCGCGGCAATGTACTATTCCATCCGAGAGAACATGAACACTGAGTTCCTAAAACCGCGCGATCGCTCTAGAATCACTAGATTATTTAATCCAATATCCGACGTGTTCGAAGATCTCCTGACCGAATGGCAGTCCAGATGGGATATAACAACTAAGGGCCGCCACCTCTATCAGTTCTTTCCAAGCGTCCGCGAGCGTCTGGAGAAAAAGTGGCTGGAGGTGGACCACTGTTTGGCTCAATTTCTGACGGGACATGGCAACTTTAGGAGCAAATTATTATATTTCAAATTAGTTCCTTCTCTTCTCTGTCAATGTTCGACGCTGCATAATGATCACGAGCAATCTGCACATCACATCCTCTGGGAGTGCAGTCTCTGGCAAAACTAACGTAATTCTATGCTAAATAGTTTGCAAGTGTCATCTGGGGCAGTTTATTATATGGACTTTGTGGTGACCAGGGAGAACTGCCGTGCGTTCAAGCGCTTTTGCCATACCTATTATTGGACTCAAGTATAACTAGCTCACGAGTTTAGGTCCAAATAGTCAATTTACTGTCCGTGGTGCGTTATAACTGGTCTTCCAATAGTTGTAAGTCCTATATCTATGGCTACTAGCCTATACTGTTATTATTGTATCTCGCTTTGTTATGGAGGGAAGTGGATAATCTTCTACCAACAACTCTTCCTATCCTTTCTTCTGATTAAATTCGTGCGGGATCCAAGACAACTTACCTTTTCCCCGGGACTCGTCGAGGGTCAAACTTTGTGCGTCATCGTTGGACACCATTGTCGATCCTAGCTTACAGGAGTAACAGTGGTGGGAGTGTGTGGCGGGCTTAGTTCCAATAAAAGACTCTCATAAACGGACTGCTTGGATCAGTGCAAAACTTGTAAAAGTCAAAATTACACACGCTGTTTCATCACTGCTCAGGGTATTAAGTATTAGATTAGCGGATATAGGTAGGTATTTTTTGTAGGACTGCTGTGGCAAAAAAGCCTACGGCCGCCTGATGTTAAGCAGTTACCGTAGCCTATAGATGCTTACAATACCAAAGGCATTGCTAGCACATTGCCGACCTGAAGGGGACTGGGACTACAAATACTTAAATATATTGGAATACTTAAATACTGCATTATTTGTATTTGATTTTGAGGTAGGTAATTGCATTTTACTATCAACCATTAATGTAATAGCAACACTAGCTATTGCACGTCAACACTTCTGACTGCCAGCAATTGTAGGAACTTCATTAAAGCTTTTGAAACAGTCAAACATAAGCTAAGTACATTAGATAAATTAAAATTATATCAAAGTAGAATCATTTTCCGATCATTTCTATTTGTTTGGTAATAAGTCAGATTTGAAATTATATGGTAATCAAACATTACAAGTGGAAGAACAAATCATATGAGAGTTGCTCAGGGCTTTGTGCTTGGAACACCTTTGTTTTTAGTACTTACGTAATGGGATTTAAAAGTAAAAGATTGAATTTTAAATATAATAATTTCTTCCTCTACTTAAAGAATCTATGTTGAAGTAAATTTGTGAATATGGCTATGAGCCAAATATGTGAGATTATTAAGTTAAATTGATGGTTAATGTGGTATGGATGATAGGTATGGTTTGAGTTCAAACTGACAATAAAAGAATATATTTAATCGTTGCAAATTATTTTATTTCAGGATTCAAGTTCATTTCGTAAGCTGTTTTAAATGATTTAGTACAGGTAGCCATTGCCGCCGCAGCCGCAACCGCAGCCGCCGCAAGCGCAGTTGCCAGCGATGGACACGGCGCCGCCGGCGCACACATCACCGCCGAATCTCACAGCGCCCATGATCGGCACCTGACCAGCGACGGCGGTGGATCCCCAGACGGGCAGCTCACCGGCGACGGCCACGTTGCCTTCACCAGCACCGCCGTAGGACTCCACACCGTAGCCAGCGAGACCAGCGCCGTATCCAAGACCAGCGCCGTAGCCGAGACCAGCCCCGTAGCCGAGACCAGCGTCGTAGCCGAGACCAGCGCCGTAACCGAGACCAGCACCGTAGCCGTAAGCACCGATAGCGCCGGGAGCGTAGTTAGAGGGGGTGACGAAGCCGGGGGTGGCGACAGCAGCAGCGGGGGCGCAGCCGGCAGGAGCGAGTCTGCCGAGGCACTGCCCGAACACGCTCTGAAAAAGATTCAGTTATATCAGTAACTGACAAGACTGGCATTGCGTAAATAAAATTTGGAGGTAATTAATGTTATATATAGCAAAATAAACGTAACTCACCTGTACCAAGCAAGCTTGGACGCAGACGAACAAAACGGCGAAGGTGTTCATGTTTGATGTTTGTTCAACGAGAAGCTGAATACAGAATGATGAACTGGAACTATTCATATACTTTTATACTCTCAGCATTTCACTGAATCTATCATCCAAGTAATTAATTGTGCAATTACAATTACGTGGTTTTCCATAAATTACAAAATAAACTAGGACTTTAAAAAAATGATTACTCACGTTTCTGACCTAATTTTATACCAAAATGAATGAAATTTCTTTCAACAATGATAACGCATATGAATATAAAAAGCTAAGAAACTTGTCGGAAATCATTCTCGTGTCACCACTCACAGTAACACAAGTACAATGGCAGCCAAGGCTATCCTCGTCCTCTGCGCTCAGGCGCTCCTCATCCAGGTAAAATATTTTGAAGTGCTATACGCAATTTGGTCTTCATTACAAACAATATTAGCAACAAAACAATTTCAATCGCGTTTTCTAATTTTATTTCACTGTTTTTTCTCTTTCAGTCTGCCCTCAGCCAGTGCCTGGGTAGCGGTCTCGCCGGCTGCGGCTGGGGCAACGGCGGACTCGGTCTGGCTGGACGCGGCTGGGGCTACGACGGACTCGGTCTGGCTGGACGCGGCTGGGGCTACGATGGTCTCGGTGGTGGATGCGGCGGCATTGACTTCACCGCCACCACCGGTGGTGGCCTTCCCGTCACCAGCGGCTCTTGCATCCCTCCCGTCGGCGTCTCCGTAGCCTCTGAGAACGTGTACGAGGGTATTCTGGCCTCGGCTGGTGAGCTGCCGTTCGTCGGTACCGTGGGAGTGGAGGGTGTTCTCCCCACTGCCGGCGCTGGTGCCGTCAACTACGGCTGCGGTAACGGCGCTACCGCTATGGTGGCTACTGACGGCGCTTACGGTGCTGGCCTCGGCGCTTACGGCGCTGGCATCGGTGCTTACGGCGCTGGCATCGGCGCTTACGGTGCTGGCATCGGCGGTTACGGTGCTGGCATCGGCGGTTACGGTGCTGGTTGGGCTGGCCGTGGATGCGGCTGCGGCTGCGGCATCTAAAAAGCTAACAACAATGACCTTTCTTGACGAAATCTAATAAATCCTATTGCATCCTATTTTGTTGTATTATTTATTGTACAAATATTTTTTTACTTTATGTAGGTACTTGTAATATTACACAATTATATTTGCAGTTTTCTGTCTGAGTTGTAGACTCAGGCTCGTATTAATAAATATATCTCAAAGTTGAGATCGATCTTAAGATGCAGTTTAATGTATGGAATATCTGTCAAAAACAGCACCTTAAGATCGATCTCAACTTTGAGATGCATTTACAGTCAGTCGTAGTGAATCAGACTGACATTACTTATATAAGCGTTTCTACAAATCGCTATATTTAAGTTATGAGAATAACTATCTTTAAGTCAAGTGATCTACTTATCGACATTGTATGTTAATTCCATACATTTCCTTTGGGCCCGCCACATACATATGGAATTCGGTAACGGAATTCCGTTTCGGAATATCGAATCGGGATTCCGTAAGCTTATCACACACATACGTTTATTTCAGTTCGGAATAATTCCGGACGCACAGGCTACCATTCGAAATTCCGAAACAGAAAAATTCCGAACGGAAAATTTCCGTACGTATGTGATACCTACGACCAAACATTTCGATGGATTTACTTGCGTTCGGAATCCCGATTCGACATTCCGAAACGGAATTCCGTATGTATGTGGCCCTTGGAGTTTCCCGGGACATGCATTTGTGTGCATGAACATGTCTGTATGTACCGAATCTGGGTGTACTTATGTATACCTGTCCGACCCGAAAACGTATTGTTGGGTATAGAGATTAGATTCTATTTTTGTAAAAAAAAAAAAATGTTTTTTTTATTTATTTTTTTACTTTTTTTAGCTTAGTAAGTATCCCACTGCTGGGCAAAGGCCTCCCCCCTTTTTTGGAAAACAATTACCCCGTTTACATAAAAAAAAAACATAAAATGACGTCATTACCTAAGTACTTTGTGATCAGAGGTGCCGCCACACGATCTAACATAATTACTGCCGGTAACGGTGTAGTCATATTTTTAAAATTTGCTACACTTTGGGGGAAAAAGGAAAAAAAAAATGCCATTTTAAATTTTTATTAATATTATGTTTACTATCATTAATATTTTTTATTTTATTTGGTCATGTGATTGGGAAACCTAAATACCGGTTTCGGCTCGGACAGGGTTTTCTTAACATATTGTATTAAGTATGTATTTACAAACAAAAAGTAGTATGTAGTAATATCAGTTATCTGGTTTCCATAGCCCAAGCTCTGCTTAGTTTGGGATCAGGTAGCCGTGTGTAAAATAATGTACGAGGATATTTGATTTATGTTAAATCCGTCCTTAACTACCTAGGTTTTGTAGTAGCAGAAATATCGTAAAAGTGACACCCACTAGAGTACCTAGGTGTACCTTATGAGTGGTTCAACAAAGTGAAGTCGGATAAGATCACGGTATACCTGGCCCTATACCACCACCTCTTATAGCAGTAGGTATTATTTTTACCCGACTACGGCGGAGGGTTATGATTTTGACCGGTATGTATGTATGTATGTATGTATGTGCATCTGTTCCCACCTAGCTTCCAAACGACTTATCGTAATTTGACACATGAGGTATCGATAGAAGCGGCTTAATGGCGCGCTGGTTATAGGCTATGTGACGTCACATAAAATTGCATATGGCGCCATCTAGAGGACATAATGTCATGAACTAAAAAAAAACATTTTTTAATGAAACCGTGTGGGGTATCAAATGAAAGAGCTTGATGAGCATATTTCAAAAATATATTTTATTGTTACCTATAACTCCAAAATAATTAAATAAAAAGTAAGTATAAAAACTAAAACGTGTAGGTCCTTTAGGGCAAAATGGCATATGACCACGGACCACGGCTATCCTCCAGATAAGAATATTTTCTTGTTTCATACTTTTTAGAGCGCGATTTTTCAGTAGTCGGGTTTTATATCCTTACAGCGTCTTTTGGTAATTTGACGTCCCTTATTGTTTTTTTTTTGTTTATAGGACTGCGGTGGCAAAAAAGCGTACGGCCCACCTGATGTTAAGCAGTTACCGTAGCCTATAGATGCTTATAATACCAAAGTCATTTCTCGCACATTGCCGACCTGCACGGGACATTAATATTGTTATGACAATAAGGGTCATGACATTACAAAAAGTCGCTGTAAGGTTAAAACAATACTGCTATAAGAGGTGGTGGTAGGGCCCCCTCTTAATCTATTACCGCTACACTTATTATTAACATATTTAATAATATGCAGGTACCAGATACAAAAACAAAAATAATTATAAAAATTTATTTCAACCATTTTCTTTAACACAAAACTAAACACTACTTAAAGCTAATCAAAACAGATAACCACGACCGCAGGCACCACATGGGCTTGAAGCAAATCCAGGAGCAATAGCTGCAGTAGCTATGGCAGGAGTAATAGCAGCGGGACCGAAGGCAGCAGGACCGAAGGCAGCAGGACCGAGGCCATCAGGAGCGACCTCGCTCACCATAGCAGTAACTCCATTACCGCAGCCGTAGTTAATAGCACCAGTGCCTCCAGTCGGCACCGTGCCCTCCATGCCAGTAGTACCAATGAACGGCACCTCACCAGCCACAGCCAGAAGACCTTCATACGCATTCTCAGATACTATAGAAATGCCAACAGGAGGGATGCCAGAGGAACTGGTGACGGGAAGGAGACCACCAGCGGTTGGAGTGATCTCCATTGCGCAAGGCCTTAAGCCAGGCCAGGCGTCAGCGATGAGGCCATCGAAAGCCCAGTTGTGATAGGCAAGGTTGTCGTAGCCCAAGCCGTTGTATGCGCTGCCGTGGCCCAGATTCAAGGGAGTCGCGATGCCAAAAACTTCAGCACCAATAGGGCTTAGGCATTGGCTGAAGGTAGTCTGAAAATAACGGAATAATTAATTTGAATCTAGTGTCTGCACCCTGCCTTCGTCTGGAACTTCACAGTTAGTGTGGTCTGGTTAAGACCGTTAGCTTATCCCTTATAAATAGATAAGTTTCTTACCTGGATGAGGAGCGCCTGAGCGCAGAGGACGAGGATAGCCTTGACTGCCATTGTACTTGTGTTACTGTGACTGGTGACACGAATGATTTTCTCACAAATTATATTGTTTTTATAGTGTTCGGTACAATTTGTTAATGATAATTATTGTTATAATGACATAAATGTCGAATTACGTGAGATAAGAAGATTTTTTATTTATAAGACATTGTATAGTATTATTTAAATGTTTGATAAGCAATTACTTAATGATTGCTTGTTATGTAGTTGTTGAATTAATAGTTGAATTGCTTTGGGCAATTGATGGCCATTTGGCAATGGAATATGATCCTGATTCTGTTGGTAAATTAACTTGATTAAACAGCATTGCTATCTTATCAGGATTATAATGATGTACCCGTAGACAATAGTTTTTAGGGTTCCGTACCCAAAGGGTGCCAACGGGACCCTATTACTAAGCCTACGCTGTCCGTCTGTCTGTCTGTCTGTCCGTCTGTCAGCGGGCTATATATCACCAACCGTAATAGGTAGAGAGTTGAAATTTTCACAGAATATGTATTTCTGTTGCCGCTACAACAACAAATACAAAAAAAAAATTAAACATAAATAGGAGTATACAAGAAACTTAATATTTTTTACGTTTTTATTCTACGGTGGTACGCACACGGCCGGTTTTTTAAACTAAATTCCGAAGCTAAGTTCAATTTTGTCTTAGTGTGCTTTAGATGTATGTTTAGTTTATTTAAGGACTATAGGCATACCGCAAGCGCGGTACCGCGCCTTAGGTATGCGCGGGGAAGTGGGAGGATGGGACGGCGAGATGTGGACGGACACATCGTAGTGAGCCTGGGCCAATGCCTGGGCACTCCTGTGGCATTAGCTCCCACTACGTTGTGGACGGACTCCGGAATTATTGACTTATTATCATTTTATATTTATACCCATGCGCCTAGTTGGCTTGGTGTTGTAGTATAATTGTTAATCTAAGTTACTAAACATGTTGGTCAACTTGTTGCATATCACCATCGCAAGGTCATGGAGGCTTACAAATCAGTTTCCAACATTATCTTGAATGTATGAACAGTGTTGCTTAAGTTTATACTTAACAGATAAGCCATAATGTTTTAGGATTACAAAACTCAATATAAAATTGTTATGAAACAATATTGTTTGAGAATAGGTACTATAGTATATTATTTAATGTTTTGCTTCTTAATTAACGAAATATGAACACCTTCGTTCTTTTGTTCGTCTGCGTCCGAGCTTGCTAGGTACAAGTAAGTTTAAATAAGTCTTAATTATAAATTATATCCTAAACTTCTTCATTATTAATCTAATTATTATTTTCTATAGCGTGTTCGGGCAGTGCCTCGGCAGACTCGCTCCTGCCGGCTGCGCCCCCGCTGCTGCTGTCGCCACCCCCGGCTTCGTCACCCCCTCTAACTACGCTCCCGGTGCTATCGGTGCCTATGGCTACGGCGCTGGTCTCGGCTACGGCGCTGGTCTCGGCTACGACGCTGGTCTTGGCTACGGCGCTGGTCTCGGCTACGGCGCTGGTCTCGCTGGTGCCTACTCCGGTGCTATCGCTGGCTACGGTGTGGACTCCTACGGCCGTGCGTGTGAAGGAAACGTGGTTTTTGCCGGTGAGCTGCCCGTCGCTGGCACCACCGCCGTCGCTGGTCAGGTGCCGATTCTGGGCGCTGGGACCTTCGCTGGCAACTGCGCTTGCGGCTGCGGTGACGCACGTTTGATCTTTTAGATTTGTTAATTGTATAGTTTTGGAAAGATTATTAATAAAAGATAAAGTTTTAGTTAATTTTGCCTTCGTAATATAGATGGGGATTTTTAAACACGCTGGTAGTAGTACTTATGCTGGGGTTTGGCATGCTGGTTTTGCCAAATATCTAGTAATAATAATAATAATTTAGCCGTTTTAACGTCCCACTGCTGGGCACGGGCCTCCCCTCAATGCGAGGGGGATTCAAGCCATAATCCACCACGCTGGCCCAGTGCGGGTTCGTGCATTTCACATGTCTAAAGTCATGCAGGTTTCCTCACGATGTTTTCCTTCACAGCAAGCAAGTGATAATCATATTATAGTTATGACATAGATTTCGAAAAATCTAGAGGTGTGAGCCAGGGTTTGAACCCAGGACTTTAAGCCCGCAAGACGCGTGCTTAACCAATCGGCTACCATTTGTCAATTGACATAGTGTGACTATCTTCTATCAAATATCTACGTGTTAAAACCACAGAAGAGATATAGTCTGATTTTTAATTAGACGAAGTGGGCTGACAGGTTCTTATGTCACTTTTCAATATAAATGGAACAAATAAGGTTCAAATTCGAACTTTTCAGCTGTCAGTTGGCTTCGTCTAATAAAAAGTCAGACTATAGACAAGTGGCTGACGTCTACGAATTCGCTACGCTTCATCTATGGAAATGACATAAGTGACGTGATCTCAAGCGTGATCTTCATAGCAACTTGTTGTTGATTTACATAGCGACGTTTGACATTTCCATACATTGTGAAGTTTGTTCTTTACTATTCGATTAGCGTTCATGCCACTTGGCTAGCCCCTCTGTAATATTATAGATATTGTTTGCAAGGTAGTATACTTATTCAAAACCAAAAAACGTATTACGTAGTCCTGTCGACCAACATAAATTGAAATACAGCCGAGCCATAACACACCGGGACGCCATGGCGACGTCGCCAGCCACCGTAGCCAACTAATTCGTATTGAAATGTATGACAGGTAACATACCTGGGGACGGACTGGCGACGTCGCCATCAATGCAAATTGTTTGGATGCGCAGCCGGCGACGTCGCCATGGCGTCCTGGTGTGTTATGGCCCTAAAGATAAGTAGACATTTTGAGATTAATAATACCGAGATTATACTCCTTACTTTTATTATACTTGACATTAGGATTGTGGTGGTCTGGCAACCTAAACGTATTGAAATAAAGACCGGAAGTTATTTTTGTATAGGTAATACAAAAATAACTTCCGGTACAAAAATATTTTCAAATATAGGTACATCGCTTCCTCCAATGATGGAAATAGCTTTGATTTTATCTAGACTGGATCTCAAGCTAATATTCTCTGATATATAATAACTTTTCTGGCTTCACCTGGGTTGGTAATCGGTTTTAAAAAGTTCATATTCCTTCTCTATTGCTTCTGCATTTGACTGCCACGGTCTGTAATGAGTGTGTTGCTCGAGGCCTCCACAGCGCGGTCAGCATTGCAGCCCTTGATGGACAAGCTGAAATAAAGGCCGAGACCGAAGATCGAGGCCTTTATTGCGCGGCCAGCAAGGGCTGCAATGATCACCAAGTTTGAAGGCCGAGAGCGTAGCTAAGCTTTGCTTGAGGCCATCATAGCGTGGCCAGCAGTACAGTAATTGCGGACTAAGGCTTGTATAGTGCTTTACTCAAAAATGATGTCATCTCATCTTAATTTAAAAACACGACTTTTTGTGCCGGGGCGAGGAACTAGCGCGAGGGGGGGGCAGAGTGAGGAGCTCCTCGCTGCGCCTGCCCCCTCGCTGGTGCGCACATTTTTTCATAATTGTCGTGATTTAGTGGCCAGAAAAAACTTCGCTGCCCGCTAAATCTATCAGAGTCCTAAGACTGTGATGGATTTAGCCGCCAGCAAAGTTTTTGCTGGCCGCTATAGCACGAAAATTATGAAATCTCATACAACTCTGATGGCGCCTTTTTTGCGGCGCAGCAACATCGACTTTGCTCGAAGAAGGTTTGCAAAATAATGACAATATTATAAACATTTTTGAGTAAAATAGTTATCTCTATCTGCATCGTTTTTAAAGTAGTTCAAGTACCTACCTGTATCTTAAAACTTTTTTGAATTTTATTCTATTCATTTGGTCAGATCCGGTAATTCTGGCCACCGAGCACCTACCCTTACCTGCCTCAGAAAACTTCAGTCTATACATTCTAGACTATTGTTGCACCGTCAACATCCATAGCACACATTGTAAAAATACACCGAGAAAATTCATGCAAACTGATCATTTATTTATATTCAAAACAAGTAGGTAAATTTTATATGGTTTAGTAGAGGTAGGGGGCTCCGCCGCAACCGCAGCCGTTGCAAGCGCAGTTGCCAGCAATGGACACGGCGCCGCCGGCGCACACATCACCGCCGAATCTCACAGCGCCCAAGATCGGCACCTGACCAGCGACGGCGGTGGTACCAGCGACGGGCAGCTCACCGGCGACGGCCACGTTGCCTTCACCAGCACCGCCGTAGGACTCCAGACCATAGCCAGCGATAGCACCGGGGTAGGCACCAGCGAGACCGGCGCCGTAGCCAAGACCAGCGCCGTAGCCGAGACCAACATCGTAGCCGAGACCAGCGCCGTAACCGAGACCAGCACCGTAGCCGAGACCAGCGTCGTAGCCGTAGGCACCGATAGCGCCAGGAGCGTAGTTAGAGGGAGTGACGAAGCCAGGGGTAGCGACAGCAGCAGCGGGGGCGCAGCCGGCAGGAGCGAGTCTGCCGAGGCACTGCCCGAACACACTCTAGGAAAAAACAAGTTGAAATTTTAATAATGTTCAGCTAAAAAGGCGGTAAAGTGTGGAACATTATTTTTGGTGAAAAACATTATATTGTTCTGATGCAAATCAACTTACCTGTACCAAGCAAGCTTGGACGCAGACGAACAAAACAGCGAAGGTGTTCATGTTTGATGTATAAGATGAATACAGAATGATGAACTGGAACTATTTACATGCTTTTATATTCGAGTTCTATCTACGTTTCATAATTGATTTCATATTTTATTTGTTAACTTCTCTGTTTTATTTGTTGCAATATGGTACGCTTTATCGCAGTTACAAATAGTCTTATAATTTGTAATTCCTTACCTAATTTATAATGTTATTGACATTTCAAATTTGTTATAAATACTAGGCTTTTTCTTCTGATGAATATCATTGTTAAGTCAGCATTAACAAGAAGTACAATCTAAAATGGCAGCCAAAGCTATCCTCGTCCTCTGCGCTCAGGCGCTCCTCATCCAGGTAGTAAAAATAAAATAGGTTTTCGAAGTATGCATCTTAAGATCCATTACAACTAACTTTTACTAACTAGATCTTTATTTTCAGTCTGCCTTCAGCCAGTGCCTTGGTCGTGCGGGGCTTTACGATGGTATCGCCGCTCCCGTCGGTCTGGCTGGACGCGGCTGGGGCTACGATGGTCTCGGTCTCGGATGCGGCGGCATTGACTTCACCGCCACCAGCGGTGGTGGTCTCCCCGTCGCCAGCGGCTCTTGCATCCCTCCCGTCGGCGTCTCCGTAGCCTCTGAGAACGTGTACGAGGGTATTCTGGCCGCGGCTGGTGAGCTGCCGTTCGTCGGTACCGTGGGAGTGGAGGGTGTTCTCCCCACTGCTGGTGCTGGTGCCGTCAACTACGGCTGCGGTAACGGCGCTACTGCTATGGTGGCTACTGACGGTCTCATCGCTCCCGGCGTCGGCGCTTACGGTCCCGGCATCGGCGCTTACGGCGCTGGCATCGGCGCATACGGTGCTGGCGTCGGCGCTTACGGTGCTGGCATCGCTGCTCCCGGACTCGGCGTCGGCGCCGGATGGGCTGGCCGTGGATGCGGTTGTGATCTTCTGTAAATTGAACGAAATGTTGAATATGTTATAAAAAATATATTAAATACAATACCATCATACTTTATCGTTTTACTTATATGTCTGAGAATAAATTCTTTGAATTTGGTCCCTTGACCGACAGTTAGTATATAGCCCTTGTCTGTTTGTAGAAGAGACAATTCAATATGGTATATTTAAAAATAAAAATAACTGGATATAAAAGTGGTCATTAAACTGAACCCTGAGGCACCCCTTCACTACCAATGCTTTAATACTCTTTCATCGGTTAGGAAAATTAAAAAATATTAATAAGTACTCAAAAAGTTGTAACACCAATTTGTGAAATCAATGTAAGTGTTTAAAATCTCTTCGACTAGATTTTATCATGGTAATCTTATCGAAAGCCTTTGATAGGTCAATGAGGAAGGGTTATAACATATTGTTATGACTAACACGAAAGCTGATGGTAGAATAGGCTAGCACACACTCAAAGCAAGATGCCTATGAAGTACATTATTTCTAATAGGTCTAGTACGAAGACCGATTTGGAATTAAGTAGTGTTTGCTTGTTTTTTAAACTGACTTCAAAAAGGAGGAGGTTTCTCAATTCGACCATATATACTTTTTTTTTTTTTATGTGTGTTCGCGGATAACTTCGTCGTTTATGACCCGATTTTGATGATTCTTTTTTTGTTGGAAAGGAAATATTCCAGGGGTGGTACCATGATAAGGAAACCAGGATCTGATGATGGCATCCCAGAGAAATCGAGGGGAACCTTCGAAAATCGTAGGGGCGACTAGTGCGTTTGTAATTTTTTTCATTAAGTATTTGAAAGCACTACTATTTTATGAAGGTCTGGAGTCGATCTGATGATGGAGCCGAAAGACAGTCGAGGGAACTCTTCAACGATTTACAGGAATTACCTGGTGTTTGGGCTTGATTAATTTGTATTGATGAGAACTTTACACCTAGATGGGTTGTGACTGTCATTAGGGCTCTGATGATGAAGACGAAGGACCGTCAAGGGAACTCCTCAACGTTTTACGGTAGCTACCTTGTGTTTGGACTTAATTAATTTCTATTGATGAGAGCTTTGCACCCATATGGTTTATAAGTGCCATTACAGGTCTGATGATGGAGACCATAGACAGTCGAGGGAATTCTTCAACGATTTACAGCAGTTACCTTTTGTTGGGCTTACTTCATACGGTTCAATATGCCAAAATGTTCATTGGTATGGCGCCACTAAAAATCGTGAAATAAAATTATTTTTATAAAAAAAAAACAAACCGACTTCAAAAAACTTGGTACACTAAAAAGCCTGAAATAATATTTATATTACCACCTCTGCCTACCCCTTCGGGAAAACCAGACGTGATGGTGTGTTATCGAGTATTTGGGGTCGGTGCCAATCTATCTTCTTACTTTTATAGTAGGTAGACTTGGCATACCAAGATTGGCACCGACCCCAAATACTCGATAACACACCATCACGTCTGGTTTTCCCGAAGGGGTAGGCAGAGGTGGTAATAGAAATATTATTTCAGGCTTTTTAGTGCACCAAGTTTTTTTGAAGTCAGTTTGTTTTTTTTTATAAAAATAATACTAATGTGCAGTAGATCCTGCTTCTGCTATGGTCCTTCCGCTGCAAGTACCATATACAGGGTGTATCAAAAGTGTGAAATAATACTTGAGGGGTATTGATGAGTTTCGGGAATGGTGGTAAAAAGGCTTCAAAGTATAGCCAAAAATAGGAGCCCTATGACGCGAAGCTCCGTTGACTTTGTCATAGTGTTGTTACTTGGCTGACGTTTGTAAAGTGAAAAAGTCTAATATTTTGTCTCCCCTCAGTAGTTCCTAATATTTAGTGGCCACAATATACTATTTGTTGATAATATTCGGTACATTTTGATGATAGGTTAAGGGCTCAATCTCACCAACGAACGCTGCCAACAAATTCGTATTGAATTTGACAGGTAATACCAATTGTTTGGATACGTGGCCGGCGACGTCGCTGGCTACCGTCGCCAATAATTCGTATTGAATTATGTCAAAATATGATATGACTTAACTTGGCGAAGGTCGCCAAACCCGTCGCCAGGTGTGATACAGCCCTAATAGAGAACGAGTTATAAATTATGTGCGTGTAAGGTCACGATTTTTATCCCCATTCGGGGGTAGTCAGAGGCTTGAGTGGCCACCACACCACATTGTGGAGGTATTAACCAACTCAAAGCCCACGTTTCACCAGATAGTCAGAACCCAACGTGACAGGTGGTGAACCTTGTCGCCGTGTATACAGGAACTGACTATTACCTAATCCCGAGGGATAGGTAGGTTTCCTCACGATGTTTTCCCTCACCGTCAGCGAACTGTAAATTATGCACATAAATGAAAATTCGTCCATTGGTGCATGCTCCACCAGTGATCGAACCTGGGACCTTCTGATTGTTAGCCCAACCTGTTCACCCCTAGGCTACAGTCGCTTCTAAAAAATTATAAATTATGCAAATAAATTATGTATGCTGAGTTATGAAATTAGATGCTGATAGAATTACTTTTTTGGCGTCATATATTAATAATTTAGAGGTTCACTTCTTGGATCTAAGTCACAAATATAGATGCAATAAAATAACTGCGTGGCTGAGTTATATTTACAGTGACTTACTTCGAAGATTTATAGCCGCTAAAATAGTATTTTTCAGACGCACATGAATAGTGGCTGAGTTAGTAAATCAAGAGGACAATGTATTTTTTTTAGAGGCCAAAAATGCTATTAAAAAGAAGTCGTTTTAATTACATGCCTAAACTATTTACTGAATTTTGAACACTTTTTCAAGTTTTGAGAAAATTTAATATCTCAAAAACGATGTGAAATTTTCACAAACAATTTTTAGGGTTTCGTACCCAAGGGGTGCCAACGGAACCCTATTACTAAGACTCCGCTGTCCGTCCATCTGTCTGTCCGTCCGTCCGTCTGTCTGTCGGTCAGCGGGCTGTATCACACGAACCGTAATAGGTATAGTTGAAATTTTCACAGAATATTACGTAAGTATTTTTGTTGCCGCTACAACAAAAAATAATATAAAATTTAAAAATCAAGGGGACATACAAGAAACTTGATATTTTTGAAGTTTTTTTCTACGGTGGTACGAAACCCTTTATGTGCTAGTTCGACGCGCACTTGGCCGGTTTTTTCTGTTTTTTTTTTCTCGGCAATTTTTATAAGTTTTAATAAATATCTCAAAAACTACGCATTTTTTAAACTATGTAGATATAGATCTGGATATAGCTTGTGTGTTAGTGGTTCTTACTTTTAATAATACATGTATTGCTTGAAACAAATATGGCCTCCAATATGTGCAACGATTGGAACTAGACTGACATCACCTTTATCAACATTATCACGTTATACAATACAAGGATTATCAAATTGGGTAAACATTATTCAATGTCATGTAACTATTACCATATTGACACATATTTCGGTGTAAATCAACAATAAATTATATAAACAATTTCGTAATTTATTATACGCAATATTTATCGGAGTTAATTGTTTCATTCTTTCACTTATTACAGTCAATAATTTATGAAATATTTTATCTACAAGTACTATAAAATGAGGACCGTTTTCTTGTGAATCATCATTCTGAACAGCAGCTCAAGTCAAAATGGCAGCCAAGGCAATCCTCATCCTCTGCGCTCAAGCACTGCTCGCCCAGGTACGTAGTATATACGGTGCAGTAGTACCAATTCATCTATCTTCATTGCAGCCAATAGTAGTCAATTTCGGATATTCACCTATATTGCCGAGGCCTGCTCTTGGGCCTGGTCGACCAGTTCACTTGAACACACTTGTGGCGAAACTGTGCCATCATCAAACTTCATCTAATGATATCCTGTCATGTTATATACCCAGCAGGATTTGTCGTGGGCAGGTGAGAGCTTAAGATATAATATCTGTGTTCAATTCATGTCCTCCTAGTACTTTTATTGTTGTGGGATTAAATTTTGGGCAATTTTAGTGTTTTTGTGTGATGAAATCTAACAATAAACTGACCTTAACCGTAGTAAAGGCCCAATAAAACAGGCCTAGACTAGGCCCGTATTAATAAATCGATCTCAAGATTGAGTTTGAACCTAATATGCGGTGTTTGACAGATTTTCCATCCAACGTCAAAACTGCATCTTAAGATCGATCTCAACTTTGAGATGCATTTATTAAAACGGGCCTTAGGCCCAACTAAAGCCAAGCCATCATTATAATAATATATCTCTTAACGATTTATAAAATTCCAGTGCGCCTTCAGCCAACGCGTCTGCCGAGGTGTTGGCGTACCTTTAACCTCGGGAGGCCAAAGCTGGGCTTACTCCGGTGGCCTCATGAACGAAGGCCTCGTCCCCGACCCGTGGAACAGAGGCATGGCGTTCGAAAACTTCGGATACAACAGCCCTGGCATGGAATTCTCTGCTACTACCATCGTGCCTGGCTACGAAACGGTCGACCCTGCCATGGGAGAGATATCTTCCTTTGATTATGGCTCCAACATGCCATTGGTGGACCCGATGCCAATGGCCTCTGGAATGCCTTCCATAGCTGAACCGATGCCGTTCATGCCTGAACCAGCTGCTATGCTGATAGAGCCTTATCCTTTGTACACTGACATGCCTATGATGAACCCTATGGTTGCTAAGATGAGTGAGCCTATGATCATGGATCCTATGTACCCTATCATCACGGAACCTATGTACCCTATGATCCCTGAACCTATGTATCCTATCATGGACCCTACGTGTCCTATGCCTATGCCTATGCCAGTGGAGGAGTTCATCGCACCCTCTTTTGGGAGTCCGACTATAGCTCCTAGTGCAAGCCTGTCTGTCGTAGTAATGGACTCATCGATCCAGAATCTATTCGAGAACCTGTATAATGTACCCAGTATTTATTAGTTTGTCAATATTAAAACTGTTATTTTTTAGGGTTCCGTACCCAAAGGGTGCCTACCTGTTCCTCTGTCAGCGGGCTGTATCTAAACCGTAATAGGTAGAGAGTTGAAATTTTCACATTTTTAAATTTTCATTATCACATTTTTTTTTGTATTTCTGTTGCCGCTACAATAACATAACTAAAAATTAAATTAAATTCAAAAATTAAGGGGGGTCCCCATACAAGAAATTTGATATTTTTGATGTTTTTATTCTACGGTGGTACGGAACCCTTTATGTGCGAGTTCGACACGCACTTGGCCGGTTTTTTACGAATGTATTTAGGCGACCTTGTGTAAAAATCTAAATTTCCAATAAATACAATGCTAATATTAATGAAATGATTTTATTTCCTAACCCTGAAAGTGTATGCCTAGTACTCTTCGTAGCTCTACATCCCTTGCTACATATACAGGGTGATCGGTAAAACACTAACAACCTTACAGGACATCATAAACAACAAATTTAGTTCTATGACTTTTTACAAAAGATAATAAACAATCAATCAAAAGGAAAAATCAAAGCAATCGGAAAGTCCCAGGTTCAATCACCGGTGGGACATGCAGCAATGGATGAATTTTAATCCATGTGCATAATTTACAGTTCGCTTACGGTGAGGGAAAACATCGTGAGGAAACCTACCTATCCCTCGGGATTAGGTAATAGTCAGTTCCTGTATACACGGCGACCAGGTTCACCACCTGTCCCGTTGGGTTCTGATTATCTGGTGAAACGCGGGCTTTGAGTTGGTTAATACCTCCACAGTGTGATGGTCTATGGCCACTTAAGCCTCTGACTACCCCCGAATGGGGATAAAAGTTGTGACGTATATGATATGTAATATATTTAACAAAAAATCACGCTCTAAAATGTATGAAGCAAGAAAATATTCTCATCTAGAGGATAACCGTGGTTATATTAAACTTTGCCCTAAAGGGCCTAAATGGACCACTGCTATCCTCTAGCTAGATGAGATAATTTCCTTGTTTAATTCTTGTTAAAGCGTGATTTTTCGTTAAATGTATTGTTTTGTAAAAAGTCATATAACAAAAGTTGGTGTTTATGATGATACTAATACAGTCCTGCAATAGATGGATAGATAGATAATTCTTTAGTAATCCACCACTAGAAAGCAAACATTTATAAATGATTACATAATTTACAGAGAAAGTGGAAAATGGGCGGCCTTACACTAAAAGTGATCTCTACCAGGCAACCTTAGGATGGAGAGGATCTAAAGAAAATAATACGGAGGTGTACTTACATAAATTAACTTATATATATACATTACATTAAATAAACAAGAAAATAATATTACATATACTTATACCTACTACATAATGACTAAATGAATATAATAGCACGCAACAGTCTAGACACAGAAAAAATAAATAATAAACAAATAAATAAGAAGCAGTAATTATGGAGAAAGAAATCATTTCTTTACCTGGTCTTTGAAAATGTGTAAGGAGGTAGCGTTGAAATGTTGACGACGACGTGGTTCATCGCGCGCTCCTCCTGGGAGGAAGCGGGGATAATTGTAACAGGGCTGGGCCCTTTTTCAATGGAGTTCTTCGCGCTGCCCATAGCTATGGGCAGGGTCTTTGGTTACAGCAGCTTGGGGTTGCTGGTATGTGGCTTATTGAGAGATGTTGTTTGCCATGTCTCTTTGTAGGCGCTGTGAGCGACGAGAGTTGTCCGGGGGCCTGGTGTGGAGCGGCCCGATGTTCCTTAGGTGTGGATGGGAGGATGCATCCGCTCTCCGGAACATGTTGGTGGTGAGACGGGCTACGAAACCGTCCAAGCTTTCCATGGTGAGGTTTCTCGTGATGGTCGCATTCCTCACGTAACGCGGGGCTGCGACGATTGTTCGGAGACTAGTGTTCTGGCGGGCGCGGAGGCGTTTCTTGTTCGTCTCCGATACAAAGGTGAACCAGGCTGGAGCTGCGTACGTGAGGCGGGATCTGATATAAGTCTTAAAGATCCCGAGCTTGGTGCGTAGCGGGAGTTTGGAGGTGGGCACTGGGTATAGCTTAGCTTGGGCGGCTTTGGTTAATGCTATCGTTTTGCTTATGTGCAGTTTAAATGACAAATTCCTGTCAATCCTAGATAGGTCACTGCTGGCTGCCATGAAATTTCCTGGTTGAGTAATTTGAGAGGGGGTGGTAGATGTTTCCTCCCAGTGATGAGTGCTTGTGTCTTCCCTACATTCACTGAGAGTTTCCATTTCCGGAGCCAGTATGGTAGCGCGTTTAGTGTCGGCTGTAGTTTGCGCGCGGCGTCAGCGGTGTTGGCTGATGTGGCATAGTACGCCGCATCGTCTGCAAACAGCGCTAGTTGCGTGCCTCCTGCGACTGGGATGACGTTTGTGTAAAGAGCATAAAGGTAGGGTGAGAGGCAGCTTCCCTGCGGGACTCCAGCTCTAACTTGGCGTTCAGATGAGGTGGTACTTTCTACAATCATCGAGCAAGTTCGGTTCTGGAGGAAGGACGCTATGATGGTATTTAGGCGACGAGTGGAGGTCGACTTCGACAACTTGTACAGCATCCCCTCGTGCCATACTTTGTCGAAGGCCTTCTCCATATCAAGGAAAATCGCCGCTGTGGGATTCTTCTTTGTTTTGTACAGTTCTGTGGCCATTGCGTGTATCACTCTTGTAAGTTGTAGAGTGGTGGAGTGTCCGGCCCTGAATTCGAATTGTTCGGGTCTAGGTTCGATGTAGGGCATCAAATGGGTGAGCAAAAGCCTTTCGAAAACCTTCGAAAGGGTGCAGAGCAGTGTTATCAGCCTGTAGTTTTCCGGCCGTTTAGCGTCTTTGCCCGCTTTGGGGATATGAAATGTTGCAATGTTGCAATGCGTTGCAATGTTGTAACATGCGTTGTAATGTTATAAGTGTTTCACCAATACCCTTTAGACGCACCCATTAAGTATAATGGGTGCGTCTATATGAAGTGAGCGGCGCATAATATGATGTAAGTTGCACAATTTTGACGGATTTCTAAGTCTAGTATTTATCAATAGCCACGTCCCGATGTCTCACATGCGGCGCGAGGCATTTCTCACGAAGTTTGACTTGCCTCGCGCGAGGCAAATGCGCGTCCTGTCTCACCTGAGCGCTGTAATTTGCCTCGCCTAGTTTGGCATAGTCACGAGACAAGACGATGTCAAAAGTGTCAAACTGATTGCTCGGGTATACCCTTCTCTATCTAGAGCAGTGGTGGGCAAACTTTCTTAATGGGGGGCCAGAAAATTTAAGAAATTTCAGAGGGAGGGCAGAATTATAGGAAATATGCATTCTTTTACAGCATTACACACTTGCACAAATGTCAAAAATTACTATTTAACTTTTATTCGAAGGCCCTGCTATGGTAGGCTTGTGAGACATATGAAATTGCTTTTGATTTGCCATAATATTTTCGAATGCAGGGGGGTTACTCCGAAATACGTCGCTGACGGATCGTCCGAAGTACGGATTCGATTTACGATCAAAACAATGTCAAATCGTAGAGAAAAACGAAAGAAGAAATGTCAAATCACGACAATCCGTCAGCCGAAACGTTAGGTTCGTATTTCGGAGTAGGCCAGCAGGTTCGTTATAATTATCGCGGGCCATATACTATTCATGTCGAAGGACCGTCGGCGGGCCGGATTAAGTATTTTCGCGGGCCGGAGATGGCCCGCGGGCCGTACTTTGCCCATCACTGGTCTAGAGTGTCAGTTGCCTCGCCATTTGCCTCGCGCGGCATGTGACTGAGGCAAACGTCGTGGTTCGCGAGGCATGTGGGTGAGCAGCCTCGCGCGGATTTTGCATGTTGTAAACACGCCTAATGACAACGGAAAATTGCTATTGCCTAAAGATAAAAGTAGTTGACGATAGTAGTTTGCCGTTGTCGTTGATAGACAGTAGTCTTAGAAATTCGTCTTAATTGTACAACTTTCATCATATTATTCTACGCAATTGCGGTTAAGTGACTTGGCACTCGGGTACCTACGGTGTTATGATATCTACATTAGACTATGTTAACTGAGCAATCACTATCAGGGGGCTTACCACAAGCTCTTATTGTGATTCAATTATAGGAACGTTTTAACGACGTTTTAATGACGTTTCTTATTGTCATGACAATAAGGTACGTCATTGCACAAAAAGTCGCTAAAACGTTAATACGTTCCTGTAATTGAATCGCAATAAGAGCTTGTGGTAAGCCCCCAGGTACCTTATAACCTAAAATATTATTCGTAAGCATATCGTTTAAGTATGTACAATAATTATTGTAACCTAACATCTCCTTTGTTACAAAATATTTGATGTTTTCTTGTGGTATATTTCCCATACTTCTTGCTCAAAATACCCCACAAAATGAATTTAAATTTGGGTTTTTTAAACTTCTAAATAAAATTCTAATTTAATCATCGTCATTTATTTCAATATGTAGGTAATACTCAAAACAAAGTATTTCCACATGGCTTTTAGTATAGGTAGGGGGAGCCACCGCAGCCGCAGCCGCAAGCGCAGTTGCCAGCGATGGACACGGCGCCGCCGGCGCACACATCACCGCCGAATCTCACAGCGCCCATGATCGGCACCTGACCAGCGACGGCGGTGGAACCAGCGACGGGCAGCTCACCGGCGACGGCCACGTTGCCTTCACCAGCACCGCCGTAGGACTCCACACCGTAGCCAGCGATAGCACCGGGGTAGGCACCAGCGAGACCAGCGCCGTAGCCAAGACCAGCGCCGTAGCCGAGACCAGCGTCGTAGCCGAGACCAGCGCCGTAGCCGTAAGCACCGATAGCGCCGGGAGCGTAGTTAGAGGGGGTGACGAAGCCGGGGGTGGCGACAGCAGCAGCGGGGGCGCAGCCGGCAGGAGCGAGTCTTCCGAGGCACTGCCCGAACACGCTCTGGAAGAGAATAAAACCACGAATAAAATATTTGATCAAGCAAACTTTAATAATAAATATTATGATACTTATTATTTAAATCAAAACTGAAGGAGACCAAATATTTTAGCTCACCTGTACCAAGCAAGCTTGGACGCAGACGGACAAAACAGCGAAGGTGTTCATGTTTGATGTTGTGTTCAACGAGAAGCTGAATACAGAATGATGCACTGGAACAATTGTTGGCTTATATACTGAACAGTATAATCAGCAGTTACAACTTATATTTCGACATATTCAAAGAAATGTTTATTGATTATAAATTACCAACCATCATATCCTTAGTAGGTTTTATCTATATTTCAAAAGATTGTACTTTCATGTAACAGTTGCCTATTTAGTAAAAGTATTGATAAGGATGGATATAAAACCGAAGCAAGGAGCACTGAAATCATTCTCGTGTCATCACTCACAGTAACACAAGTACAATGGCAGCCAAGGCTATCCTCGTCCTCTGCGCTCAGGCGCTCCTTATCCAGGTAAAAAAAACAATCCTATTCCTATCCTATCAAAATAACTTGAATTTAAATGAAAATGACGTTCAAATTTCTCATTTCAGTCTACCTTCAGTCAATGCCTTGGTCGTGCTGGCCTTTACGATGGTCTCGCCGCTCCCGTCGGTCTGGCTGGACGCGGCTGGGGCTACGATGGTCTCGGTCTCGGATGCGGCGGCATTGACTTCACCGCCACCAGCGGTGGTGGTCTCCCCGTCGCCAGCGGCTCTTGCATCCCTCCCGTCGGCGTCTCCGTAGCCTCTGAGAACGTGTACGAGGGTATTCTGGCCGCGGCTGGTGAGCTGCCGTTCGTCGGTACCGTGGGAGTGGAGGGTGTTCTCCCCACTGCTGGTGCTGGTGCTGTCAACTACGGCTGCGGTAACGGCGCTACCGCTATGGTGGCTACTGACGGTCTCCTCGCTCCTGGCATAGACGCTTACGGCGCTGGCATTGGCGCTTACGGTCCCGGCATCGGCGCCTACGGCGCTGGCATCGGCGCTTACGGTGCTGGCATCGGCGGTTACGGTGCTGGTTGGGCTGGTCGTGGATGTGGCTGCGGTCTTTAAATTAGTCTTATAGGAAAATAATAAAATTTATTTGTATTTTATTTAAGTCGTATTATTGAAATACCTTTAAACCCTGGGATAAAAAACATTAATTGTCATGTGCCTATAAAAGCCTATATAATACATTATTCGAAATAACGAAGCAAATGGCTGCGTCTTCCTACGTCAGGCGCATACCGCGCCCGAGCACTCAGTTTAAACGTTGGAACGCATAATAACTTGAGTGCTCGGGCGAAGCATGCGAGGAATAAAAATGAAGTGAAAAATCAATTTATTTGCAGTGATTTGGTATGTCCAGATTACTTACTAATATTTTTTTTAACAACCAATGTCAAAACAAATTTTTGAATTGGCTGTCGCCGCCATCTTTGTGAGCGTAAATCAAGCGATGGCAAAAAGACCTTAGGGCCACCGCAGACTTGCTACTTTTAGCATCGGCGATCGGCGATTTTGATGCTGCGTCTAGCTCGTTCGCGCTCGAAGAAACGCGACGCAGCATCGATACGTCACAAAATCGCCGGTCGCCGATGCTAGTATGCGGAGGCCCTTAGGGCGAAATAGTGCTGCTTAGCTTTTTCCACGTCTCATTTACAAATATGAAAATAATATAATATATCCTGGGACATTCTTTTTACACACGGCTACCTTATCCCAAACTAAGCAGAGCTTGTACTATGGAAACCAGATAACTGATATTACTACATATACTACTTTTTATTTGTAAATACATACTTAATATACATCAACCCAGACTCAGGACATACATACATGTTCATGCACACAAATGCATGTCCCGGGTAGGAATCGAACCTACGACCTGCAGCGTGATAGGCAGAATCTTACCAACCATGCAAACAGGCCCGCCCCGTTATCGCCCTCGCGATTCTTCAATTCACTTATTAAATGCATTACATACATACATACATATACTCACGCCTGTATCCCAAGGAGGTAGGCAGAGACTATAGATTGCCACATGCTACGATTTTGACACACCTCTTTTGCTTCATCCACATTCATACATCTCATGCACTGCCGTCGGTTGAGGGTGCTACGGACTTGACCTTTCTGGAAGAGACCATTAATCTGGTCGTGAAAAGTTCTCCTTGGGCGCCCTCTTCCGACGCATCCACTCAATTGCGCTCCGTATATCTCTTTCGTCAATCGACTTTCACTCATTCTCTCTACGTGACCAAACCATCTTAGCATACTCTTTTCGATCTTAGTCACCACATCATCCTTCAGCTTGCATCTCTCTCTTATCACACTATTCCTTATACGGTCAGCAATGGTGACTCCACACATACTTCGTAAGGAGCGCATTTCCACCGCATTTACTTTACTTCCATGCTAAATACATTATTTACCAGAAGATGAGCCGTATTGGCAATACCGACATATTTTTAACATTATCGTACTGAGTCCATGGACTCCGTTTAGTAGGACATACTATTTTGGACAGTCACGTGTCTCCTTTTTAGTTAGGGTTCCGTATCCAAAGGGTGCAACGGAACCCTATTACTAAGCCTACGCTGTCCGTCTGTCTGTCTGTCCGTCTGTCAGCGGGCTGTATCTCACGTACCGTAATAGATACAGAGTTTAAATTTTCACAGAATGTGTATTTCTGTTGCCGCTACAACAGCTAATACGAAAAATAAAATAAAATTTAATAATAAAGGAGTCCCCATACAAGTAACTTGATATTTTTGACGTTTTTATTCTAAGGTGGTACGGAACCCTTTATGTGCGTGTCAGACATACACTTGGCTGGTTTTTCATTGGTTATCTCTTTGGTTGTACCCCAAAGTATAATACACAGGTTTCCAATTAAGAACATTTTCTTTAAAGATGTAGGTATTTTTGACTGTGGTCCTAGTGTACATACTAAGGTGGTAGACCCAAGCTGTAGCCAATTGACTGCAGCTTATATACGGGCTGGCTCGACCGGGGTAGTACCACCCTCTCACAAAAGATCGGCGTAAAGCAGCTAATACAGCTGCGTTTCGTACGATGAGTGAGAGAGCCGAAAGCCCAGACACCCCCCCCCACTTCCCCTCCCTCCATTCCACTCCCCTTCAGGTCGGCAATGTGCGCAAGCATCTATAGGCTACGGTATCTGCTTAACATCAGGCGGGCCGTACGCTTTTTTGACACCGCAGTCCTAAAAAACTACATACATATAGTACGTTTTTTTATACTTGTCCTATTTCAAAAGTCTTTTATACTTGTCCAAGTCCAAAGATGGCGTCCAGCGGGGCGATTGCGTAACTTTTTTGTCAATGTTTCAATTGGTTTCATTCATCCTTTGTCAATTATATACGAAACCAATTGAAACATTGACAAAAAGTTACGCAATCAGCCCGCAGGACGCCATCTTTGCTTACCAAATAGGACAAGTATAAAAAACGTACTATACATACATATACTCACGCCTGTATCCCGCGGGGATAGGCAGAGACTATTGATTACCACATGCTACGATTTTGATACACCTATTTTGTTTCATCCACATTCATACATCTCTCATGCACTGCCGTCGGTTGAGGGTGCTACGGACTTGACCTTTCTGGAAAAGACCATTAATCTGGCCGTGAAAACTTCTCCTTGGGCGCCCTCTTCATTATTTATAAATTTTTTAGGGTTCCGTACCTCAAAAGGAAAAAAACGGAACCCTTATAGGATCACTTTGTTGTCTGTCTGTCTGTCCGTCTGTCAAGACGTGCACAGCCCTAACCACTTGAGTTACAAACATGAAATTTAAACAGTAGGTACCTTTTACAGTGTAGAAGAAGAGCTTGGAAAGGATTTTGGAAAATTCCACCCCTAAGGGGGTAAAATAAGGGGTGGAAGTTTGTATGAAAGTCCCTAATTTCTAAAGTTAGAAACATGACATTTTTATTTAAGCTACTAATTACATACAAGAAATAGTAATTTCAGCGTTTCTGAAAATTCCACCCCTAAGGGGATAAAATAAGGGGTGGAAGTTTGTATGGAGGTCCCAATTTGTACAGAACCCTCAGGGCGCGAGTCCTACTCGAACTTGTCCAGTTTTTTTACTTCGTTAAAAAGTATATTGAACTACGACCTCCTCAATCGAATTTTAAGAACTAACCACACTGACACATATCACATAACATAATTTACTTAACTAATATTAAACTAACATCTTATCATGCAACCATTTCAAATAACGCAATAATTATGAAATGATAGATAATGATTGTAGGTATAAAACGAGTAATGATTAGCTCGCAAATCATTCTCGTGTCACCAGTCACAGTAACACAAGTACAATGGCAGTCAAGGCTATCCTCGTCCTCTGCGCTCAGGCGCTCCTCATCCAGGTAAGATATATTTATTTATAGTACGTTTTTTATACTTGTCCTATTTGGTAAGCAATGATGGCGTCCAGCGGGGCGATTGCGTAACTTTTTGTCAATGTTTCAATTGGTTTCGTATATAATTGACACAGGATGAACGAAACCAATTGAAACATTGACAAAAAAGTTACGCAATCGCCCCTCTGGACGCCATCTTTGCTTACCAAATAGGACAAGTATAAAAAAACGTACTATAGTACTAGCTTTTGCCCGCGACTTCGTCCGCGCTTATGTAAAAAAATTAAAATAATTAGCCTATGTGCTATTCTAGATTATAATCTATCTCCGTGCCAAATTTCATCCAGATCCGTTCAGCCATTCTGGCGTGATTGAATAACAAACATCCATCCATCCATCCATCTAAACTTTCACATTTATAATATTAGTGGGATTTCGACGATTGCTCGTCGCAGGCCGTTCGGCTCACTGCATCGGGTGGTTGCGGGTTTGATTCCCGTCAGAGGCGAGTTACGAAAAGGGCATTTTCGTAATTTGGGTGTTACTGGGATAGCCGACAGTTCATTGTATGGTACCCATAGTACGGTCAACAACGAAAGTCGCTGAACATTCTCAGTTTTTCAAATAGCTTGCACACTTTTGTTTTGCATCAAATCCATAATTTTTCTTTATCGAAACAAAATGTAGACATGTTGCTAATGTTTGGTTTTATAAAGGTTTACCAACGTTTGTAGAATAAAGAGTATAACCGATTTGAAAAATTCAGAATGTTCAGCGACTTTCGTTGCTGACTGTACAAGCGTTGCTTAATCTGGGACCATACAATTCCTGACCATACAATTAAGTCTGGCGATATTTATTTGTTTATAAATCAGATAATGAAATTAGTAATTTTTTTTGCCATTCGTCGAGGTGTATTCAGTTTTTACTGATACAACTGTCGTCCTTTCTACTTCAACTACTTTATTTTCAAAATTATCCCCCACCAAACATTTACCGTCGACTTCCTTCGAATATCTGTCAATAAACTATAAATTTATTTTTTGTTTTTAATTTGACGACGATTCTGAAACAGGCCCTCTTATTAATAACAAAAAATATTCATAATAATTACAGATTTATTACTCATTTTGGCATTAAGTTCAAGAATATCATTTTTATCCTTTTCAGTCCGCCTTCAGTCAATGCGTCAATCCTGCCATTGATGGCTTCGCTGGCCCCTACACCCGTGACCTGGCATATGATGGCCTATCCTACGACGGCCTAGGCTTCCCTGGCCTCAACTACTACGACGGCCTCGCTGACGCCTGGCCTGGCTTCAGACCTTGCGCAATGGAGATCACTCCAACCGCTGGAGGTCTTCTTCCCGTCACCAGTTCCTCTGGCATTCCTCCTGTTGGCATTTCTATAGTATCTGAGAACGCGTATGAGGGTCTTCTGGCTGTGGCTGGTGAGGTGCCGTTCATTGGTACTACTGGTATGGAGGGTATACTGCTTACTGGAGGCACTGGTGCTATTAATTACGGCTGCGGTAATGGAGTCACTGCTATGGTGAGCGAGGTAGCTCCTGATGGCTTCAGTCCTGCTGCCTTCGGTCCTGCTGCCTTCGGTCCTGCTGCCTTCGGTCCTGCAGCTATCTCTGCAGCTTCCTTTGCCCCTGGTATCAGTTCTTCTATGACACCTTCACTGGGTTGTGGGGCGAGCGGTCGTGGATACTACTTGTATTAATTTGTTTTAAGTGTTATGAATAGAAATAAATTGTTGAAAGTTGATGGTTGTTGAATTTTTTTACTTTTTCTTAGTTTATAAGTCAATATAAACATTTTCACTGCGTCACGATTTTTAAAACCCCCACATTTTATTTTGAATATAGTTCTTAATCAAATTAAGATGCCGACAGACGCGGACGGATTTAAGTAAAGCATTACCGTATTATTACTAAGCGTAACAAAAAAATCTGTATAAACTTATTTATTTAGGCAGAAATTGGGTTTGAATTTCAGATACGAAACGTTCCATAAACCACGCAACGTATCTCTGTTACACATAGTAGGGGTTTTAAAACACCCCGTAACGCACTAGTCGAAAGTATCTTTAAATTAGACTTGCAACGAATATTCAAAGTCAAAGTCAAATTTTTTTTATTCATGTAAGCTATAAATAGCACTTATAAATCCTCAAATTAGCGAAAATATTTTAGCGTTACTATTCGGTATTCGGCCTATTCGGCTACTTTTATTATATTCGGCCGAATACCGAATATCTACATACTATTCGGCCGAATACCGAATACTTTGTTATAGTGAGATAAATGGTACGGGGAAAGAAAATGTTGATTGATTTTATAATAGAATATATTTCTCTGGAGGGATGGATGGAAGTAGCGTCTATAGAGACACGTGGAGTGTACTGGGGGAGACCTTAACCCAGCAGTGGGATAATGTAGGTTAAAAAGAATTTAAAAAATCTTATATTCATTAAAGTAGTCATAGGTACATAATCAACTTCTTTATTACAAAATATTACACATCAAAAAAAAAAAACTATGAAATATTTTTAATTTTCTATGGATTTTAATCATCGTAATTCAAATTTAGAAGCGGAAGATTATGTTTCTGCATTTTAAGGACTTTTACAATTTTTTTCTCGTAGACCATCCCAGCTTCAGAGAAAAGACGCTCTGAATAAACACTACTACCTTCCCTTCCTTCTACACACTGGCCGAATAAAATGTAAAATGTAACGTCACGACTTTTATCCCCATTCGGGGGTAGTCAGAGGCTTGAGTGGCCGAATACTTTTGCCGAATATTCGGCTATTCGGCCAGGAAGCTCGCTGAATATTCGGTATTCGGCGTATGGCCGAATATACTATTCGTTGCAAGTCTACTATAAATCCATGACATAGTGAACGTGTTAAAAGTAGTTTCATATTTACCTAATGTCCAAAAGAATCACATTGTTGAACATGTAGTAATAGTATGCCAGTAGAAGGTTTCAGAAGTATAACATCCCATGATCCCAATACGAAATACTAAGGCCACCGCAGACTTGCTACTTTTAGCATCGGCGATCGGCGATTTTGATGCTGCGTCTCGCTCGTTCGCGCTCGAAGAAACGCGACGCAGCATCGATACGTCACAAAATCGCCGGTAGCCGATGCTAAAAGTAGCAAGTTTGCGGAGGCCAGTACGGGCTAGTACGGGCAGGGATGTTTACACGATGACAGTGAAGCGACAGTCCATTCATCATTTTTTAGTATAAACAAGTTCATTTATTATTATGTCTATTCTAACGATAACTCAGTGTTGTGTACTTGCTGGTTGGTTTATTGTTTTATTTAGTTTTTTGGGTAGCCAGCTAATATTTAAACAGAGTATGAGGAGGCTTTGGCTGAAAATCCTGAGCCAAATGCTTTTCGGCACAGTTCACACTGAAAGTAATTTTGCTCGTTGTATACCTTCTATCAATATGCCTATCTCTTCTAATTTTCTATGTGATGTTCCTTTTTTTTTGTGCTGTGCTGAATAAACATTTTTCATTTCATTTCATTTCATTTTCATATTTTGCTAAGGGTGTAAAACAAGTTTTAAATTGAACAAGTCATGTATCAATTTTTTACAGGTACTATGTACCTATGTACTAAGGTAAATAACACTTCAAAGTTATGATGCAACTGAATTTATTATTGTTATCATTTCGTCGGATTATCTCTGATGATACATTTACAGGACACCTCCGCATCCACAGCCACATCCACGGCCGGCCCAACCAGCGCCGTAGCCAGCACCGTAAGCGCCGATGCCAGCACCGTAAGCGCCGAGGCCAGCACCGTAAGCGCCGATGCCAGCACCGTAAGCGCCGAGGCCAGCACCGTAAGCACCGTCAGTAGCTACCATAGCGGTAGCGCCGTTACCACAGCCGTAGTTGACGGCACCAGCACCAGCAGTGGGGAGAACACCCTCCACTCCCACGGTACCGACGAACGGCAGCTCACCAGCCGCGGCCAGAATACCCTCGTACACGTTCTCAGAGGCTACGGAGACGCCGACGGGAGGGATGCAAGAGCCGCTGGCGACGGGGAGACCACCACCGCTGGTGGCGGTGAAGTCAATGCCGCCGCATCCGAGACCGAGACCATCGTAGCCCCAGCCGCGTCCAGCCAGACCGAGTCCATCGTTACCCCAGCCGCGGCCGGAGAGACCGCAGGGAGCGGCGAGACCGCGACCCAGGCACTGGCTGAAGGCGGACTGCAAGTGGAAAATTGTGGTAAGTTTCATATGAACACAGGAAGTATTTTACATCAAAAAGAGAAAAATAATCACGTTTCTTACCTGGATGAGGAGCGCCTGAGCGCAGAGGACGAGGATAGCCTTGGCTGCCATTGTACTTGTGTTACTGTGAGTGGTGACACGAGAATGATTTATGGGATTAATGTTAGCTTTTTATACGAGACAGCGTTATCATAATTCAGAAGTATTTTGTATGTACGTAAATATAATTTATTTAGAAGAACGTGCGTAATCAAAAACAGCCTAAATGTTGTGTAAAATAGTTCATGTTAACATTTCCAAATAATAATGAAATGTTTACTATTGATATCAGCAAACATTTCGGAAGTATAAAAGCATGTATATAGTTCCAGTTCATCATTCTGTATTCGGCTTCTCGTTGAACATACATCAAACATGAACACCTTCGCTGTTTTGTTCGTCTGCGTCCAAGCTTGCTTGGTACAGGTATGTAATTATTTCTTGAATTATTTTTGATCTTTCTTACCGATCTATCTGGTAACTAACTAAAATGTATTTGCAGAGCGTGTTCGGGCAGTGCCTCGGCAGACTCGCTCCTGCCGGCTGCGCCCCCGCTGCTGCTGTCGCCACCCCCGGCTTCGTCACCCCCTCTAACTACGCTCCCGGCGCTATCGGTGCTTACGGCTACGGCGCTGGTTACGGCAACGGAGCTGGTCTCGGCTACGGCGCTGGTCTCGGCTACGGCGCTGGTCTTGGCTACGGCGCTGGTCTTGGCTACGGCGCTGGTCTCGCTGGCTACGGTGTGGAGTCCTACGGCGGTGCTGGCGAAGGCAACGTGGCCGTTGCCGGTGAGCTGCCCGTCTGCGGTACCACCGCCGTCGCTGGTCAGGTGCCGATCATGGGCGCTGTGAGATTCGGCGGTGATGTGTGCGCCGGCGGCGCCGTGTCCATCGCTGGCAACTGCGCTTGCGGCGGCTGCGGCTGCGGCTGCGGCGGCAATCGCTACCTGTACTAAATTACTTAACTTGCTTACGGCGGCAGTTCCCTCTACCTGCTGTAAACAATTATGTAAACCAAACTGAAATCAGAAATTAAATGAAAATCTTTCAGCAATAATACATTGTTTTATACCCTATCACTTTACTTTAACTGGGGCAATTATAATGAAATCTGACTGATAACACAATATTTTGTGTTGAAAACATTATGTTATGCGGTGATTAGTCTATTTCCGCCAATTGCCTGATGATTGAAGAATGTTGGTCACAGGGGGAGAGAGGGGGGTCTCTTTAGTATATATGTAAAAAAAAACAACCAGGCCGTTTTTTTTGTTAAATAATCATATAAAATAATACAAATTATAATAAGAATAAAACAATTAATAATATATTAAATTCGAAAATATAGTAAACCTACGCCCCATGGAGAACTCACCCAGACCCATTCACTTAAGAGCTAACAAGAATTTGAAATTGAAAGCGAAATTATGAACTTTATACTTTTTGCCCATCCCAAGATTGGACACGTGACCTGTCGCTACGAATCTGACGAATTTTTGGACACGTGACCCTGACGCGAACTGTATACATTTTACCCATCCCAAGAAAAGTGCACAATGCCGCTAAATCAGTTTTACACTTCAAAAACAAAAAAGTGGTTGAGTGGACTATAAGGTGACGTCACCTGTCACTTCACGTCTGTCAGTTTTACGACGCATTCACAAGTATCGCGACCAAGCGTTTTTCCTAACACTGTCGTTGGCTAAATCAGTGACTTCTTCTTCTTATCGTATAGTCAGTGGCCAACCTGGTGTCAGAGTTGTTGAAGCCACCAGAAGGCCTCGAATCTGACAAGGCTTAACGCTGCTGCCTATATGACAACAACCAGGACCGACTTTTTACGTGCCCACCACAGCACGGAGACGCTCAGTTCAAATGCTACTAAATGGTCACCCATCTCTGACTGACCTTGCCAAGCGTTGTTTAAGCTCCGTTTACCGATCAGTGATTGCAGTTGGCTATGACCACCTCAATCAGATCAGTGACAAATATATGACTTCTATAATCTTGATGGAAGTCATATTTTTGTAAAGTGATGTAAATTGTGACGTCAGACAGAGAAAGTGAGCGATAACACACCCGGCGACGGACTGGCGACAGTCGCCAGTCCGTCGCCAGGTACATTACCTGTCATATTTTGACATAATTCAATAGGAATTATTTGGCGACGGTGGCTGGCGACGCGCCTGGTGTCCCGGTGTGTTATGGCCCTAACTATCTGTACTGTCAATGTTACCCTACTGCAACGTATCGCCCCTGGTGGCAACAAGACCCTGAATCTCCCCTAATCAAGTTTGACAAGTGGTTATAGAGGGATCTCATCCACATCCTAGCCAATAAAGTATTGGCGTGGGCATTTCCTGGCACAAGCATTGAGCTTAGTAAGAGGAGCTCACGGGGTAGTCTCGTTAGCTCCTACAACTAAGGTTATAACTAGCAGTAAGTAGTAATGTGTTGATTTTGCTATTATTTACGGTGGAGCCAAGCTGTAGCTATGTTCATATATGACTTGGCTTGACTGTAATATCACCCTTTAAAAGTAACCTTGTAGAGTAGATTATTTTACTTGCGTTTCATAAGTAATTGAGCCGTAAGTCCCACCCTTTAGTATTGTAGTTATCTATAGGCTAAGGTAACTGCTTAACAGTATATCTAATGTGTTTAGAAAATCGATATACATAAATCCAGACGATAAAATGAGAACAAAAATATATATTTACTAGTAATGATAATTTATTGTCATTAATAAATTGTTAACATGGCAACATCTTAGTAGAGGTAAGGAGAGCCGCAGCCGCAGTCGCAGGCGCACTTGCCACCGATGGACACGGCGCCGCCGGCGCACACATCACCGCCGAATCTCACAGCGCCCATGATCGGCACCTGACCAGCGACGGCGGTGGTACCAGCGACGGGCAGCTCACCGGCGACGGCCACGTTGCCTTCACCAGCACCGCCGTAGGACTCCAGACCGTAGCCAGCGATAGCACCGGGGTAGGCACCAGCGAGACCAGCGCCGTAGCCGAGACCAGCGCCGTAGCCGAGACCAGCGTCATAGCCGAGACCAGCACCGTAGCCAAGACCAGCATCGTAGCCAAGACCAGCACCGTAGCCGTAGGCGCCGATAGCGCCGGGAGCGTAGTTAGAGGGGGTGACGAAGCCGGGGGTGGCGACAGCAGCAGCGGGGGCGCAGCCGGCAGGAGCGAGTCTGCCGAGGCACTGCCCGAACACGCTCTGGGAATAAAAATTAAATTATTAGCTAATGCAAGATATAAAACCTTAACGTAATAGACAATCCGGAGGTAAAAATAAAGTACCAAAATTTTAGAGCTGCTTAACTTTGACGCGCCATGCAAAAAATGACAGATAACGACGTCTCAAACTACTAAGTGGGACTTAAATATTTAAGTAGCGTTTAAGTATTCGGCCGTAAGTTACGAACTCACCTGTACTAAGCAAGCTTGGACGCAGACGAACAAAACAGCGAAGGTGTTCATATTTGATGTTTGTTCAACGAGAAGCTGAATACATAATGATGAAAAAGGTACTCCATAGAGCTTTATACTTGGTTATTATCAGTTATTAGATAATACATGTTGAAAATATAAAACCAAGTAAATTTTGTAAAAGTATTTTTATGAAAAAGAAAGTCTTATCGTTATTTTACAATGTCTTGAACCAGATATTTACCAACCCATTTACATAATGTTTCAAGATATCGTTGATAGAGTCACCTATAAAACCTTCGGTGATTATATTGAGAATCATTCTCGTGTCCTCACTCACAGTAACACAAGTACAATGGCAGTCAAGGCTATCCTCGTCCTCTGCGCTCAGGCACTCCTCATCCAGGTAAGAATTTTTTCATTAAAATTAATCCCTACTTACTTTGAATTTTGAATAAACTGAAGTGGATAAGATAATATTTTTATTAAATAACCGTACAGTACATCTATTATAATAATGTTCTACTTTCAGACCGCCTTCAGCCAGTGCCTCGGCCGTGCTGGTCTCGCCGCTCCCCTTGGTCTCGGATACGATGGTCTCGCCGCCCCCTTCGGTGTGGCTGGACGCGGCTGGGGCTACGATGGTCTCGCTCTCGGATGCGGCGGCATTGACTTCACCGCCACCAGCGGTGGTGGTCTCCCCGTCGCCAGCGGCTCTTGCATCCCTCCCGTCGGCGTCTCCGTAGCCTCTGAGAACGTGTACGAGGGTATTCTGGCCTCGGCTGGTGAGCTGCCGTTCGTCGGTACCGTAGGAGTTGAGGGTGTTCTCCCCACTGCCGGCGCTGGTGCCGTCAACTACGGCTGCGGTAACGGCGCTACCGCTATGGTGGCTACTGACGGTCTCCTCGCTCCCGGCTTCGGCGCTTACGGCGCTGGCATCGACGCTTACGGTCCCGGCATTGGCGCTTACGGTGCTGGCATCGGTTCTTACGGTTACGGCGCCGGTTGGGCCGGCCGTGGATGCGGCTGCGGATGCGGCATCTAAAATTTTTATTGTATATTGATTAAACTATAGACATTACGTAATAAAATACAATAATGAATCTTATGCTGTCGTATTATTAATTAAAATCCATAGGAAAGCACTATTATTCTGTCTCTGTATCTGTCTTAAATGGCACCCAAGGCAATCCTCGTCCTCTGCGCTCAGGTACTCTTCATCGAGGCATGAAAATACTCTCTATATCTTTATATCTCTCTCCATCTGAGAGGCACAAAGGGAGGATAAGACGCTGGATATAATCAATTTAACATTTCCCTACTTGTCTTCCAAACCACCTGTCTTCATGAATTTCTTTCAGTCCACATGCAGCAAATTTCTGGGCCGAGCTGAACTCAGCCGCAACCGGGGCTACGACGGCCTCTACAACTACCTCAGAGGCTTCGGCTGCGGCACCCCTCTGGACTTTACTCCCACTAGTGGCGGCTCTCTAGTCGTCACCAGTGCCTCCGCCATCCCTCCTATCGGTATCTCCATTATCTCGTGACAATGCTTACGAAGGTATCCTGACTGTTGGTGAGGTGCCGTTTGTGGGTACTATTGGTATGCAGGGTTCGTTGGCGTTGGAGCTATTAACTACGGTTTCGGTACTGGAGTTACTGATAGTATCTCTCCTATTGGAGGATTCGTGTCTGCTCTTAGTTTCTCTACTATCGCACCTGTTACTGGCTTTATAGATTGTGGCTTAAAAAAGAACAGTGTAGAATTAAATTTGTATTCTGTAACATTTTTGTATTATGTTTTTCTTGTCTTGCTTACCCATTTGAAATATTTTTTATCTTTGGATCATTTGGTAATACTCCAAAAATGAACAATAGGTGAGGAGCTGAAGAATTCAAATTGTGCAGTGGCTGAAATTGACTCAACGAAAAGTAGGGATCATTTCTCTTGTCAACGGTAGTCACATGACGCTTGATAATGATCCAGCGTATAATCGAAAGATGGCGTAGTGTAAAAGCGCAACATTTCGAAGGTATCGCATCGTCACCGAGAAATGAATACTTATGAAGACTTCTGATATGTGAGTGAGGATGAAACACGCCTGGTTGTGTGTGTGTACCTGTACTGTGGTGTACAAAAGGAGATACCTAATTTAAAAAACAAGAAACAATGTTTTATCGCTTCTCTTACAGGATATTCTAAAAGATATCTGATTCTGATAGGTACCTTCAAAATCTGTTACAAATTTAATTTATGTGTAACGTCACGACTTTAATCCCCATTCGGGGGTAGTCAGAGGCTTGAGCCATACACCATCACATTGTGTAGGTATTAAGTAAACTCAAAGCCCGTGGGCTTTGAGTTTACTTAATACCTACACTTTTCTGACTTCTGACTACCTACTTCACCAGGTAGTCAGAAGTCAGAACCCAACGTGACAGGTGGTGAACCGTGTCGCCGTGTATTCAGGAACTGACTATTACCTAATCCCGAGGGATAGGTAGGTTTCCTCACAATTTTTTCCCTCACAGTCAGCGAACTGTAAATTATGCACAAAGATGAATATTCATCCATTGGTGCATGCTCCACCGGGAATCGAACCTGGGACCCTCTGTTAGCCCAACCTGTACACCCCTAGGCTACAGTCGCTTTTATTTTATTAATTGTATAATACATAATATTTTTTATAGAGAACGTCGTAGCTTGTATGTATCTCAAATAACCTTAAAAATAAGCATGTGAAGAGGAAAAATAAATATAGTAATAATACAAAGGAGTCATATGCAATTTATTTTATTTATTCATGTTCATAACCATCGGGTTCCATCGTTGAGTAATCACAGCTTAGATACCACATCCACAGCCGCAACCACGGCCGGCCCAACCAGCACCGTAACCGTTAAGGCCAGCACCGTAACCGTTAAGGCCAGCACCGTAAGCGCCGAGGCCAGCACCGTAAGCGCCGAGACCAGCACCGTAAGCGCCGAGGCCAGCACCGTAAGCGCCGTCAGTAGCCACCATAGCGGTAGCGCCGTTACCACAGCCGTAGTTGACAGCACCAGCGCCGGCAGTGGGGAGAACGCCCTCCACTCCCACGGTACCAACGAACGGCAGCTCACCAGCCGCGGCCAGAATACCCTCGTACACGTTCTCAGAGGCTACGGAGACGCCGACGGGAGGGATGCAAGAGCCGCTGGCGACGGGGAGACCACCACCGCTGGTGGCGGTGAAGTCAATGCCGCCGCATCCGAGACCGAGACCATCGTAGCCCCAGCCGCGTCCAGCCAGACCGAGACCGTCGTTACCCCAGCCTCGGCCGGCGAGACCGCAGGGAGCGGCGAGACCGCGACCCAGACACTGGCTGAAGGCGGACTGCAAGAAATAATTTTATTATATAAAACGCAGCTAAATAAGCCTGATAATTTATTCATTCAAATTAGAAGTATTTGTAAGACAGAATTTGGAAGAGATATACAGAGAAAACGAAATGCCTTACCTGGATGAGGAGCGCCTGAGCGCAGAGGACGAGGATAGCCTTGACTGCCATTGTACTTGTGTTACTGTGAGTGGTGACACGAGAATGATTTTTGCCAGGCCCGCTGGCATTTTATATGACATAACGTTATCATTTTTTTTTGAAATATGTTTGTATTATTAGTTCAAATACGTGCGTAATCAGAAACAGCGTAATGCAATATTTGGTAACAAATTTTTACATTGTAATGTTTTATAGATATGAAAAATGTTTAGTATAAAAGCATGTGAACAATTTTAGTTCATCATTATTCAGCTTCTCGTTGAACAAACATCAAACATGAACACCTTCGCTGTTTTGTTCGTCTGCGTCCAAGCTTGCTTGGTACAGGTTAGTACAAATTGTATTACTTTATTCATAAAAATATTTTGGTTATATGTTGGTCATTTTACATAACTCCAGCTGTTAGAGCTTCTTCAAGACAGGTAGTTCAATCAGTGATTTACTTTTCCAGAGCGTGTTCGGGCAGTGCCTCGGCAGACTCGCTCCGGCCGGCTGCGCCCCCGCTGCTGCTGTCGCCACCCCCGGCTTCGTCACTCCCTCTAACTACGCTCCCGGCGCTATCGGTGCCTACGGCTACGGCGCTGGTTACGGCAACGGAGCTGGTCTCGGCTACGGCGCTGGTCTCGGCTACGGCGCTGGTCTCGGCTACGGCGCTGGTCTCGGTGGTGCCTACCCCGGTGCTATCGCTGGCTACGGTCTGGAGTCCTACGGCGGTGCTGGTGAAGGCAACGTGGCCGTCGCCGGTGAGCTGCCCGTCGCTGGTGCCACCGCCGTCGCTGGTCAGGTGCCGATCATGGGCGCTGTGAGATTCGGCGGTGATGTGTGCGCCGGCGGCGCCGTGTCCATCGCTGGCAACTGCGCTTGCGGCGGCTGCGGCTGCGGCTGCGGAGGCTCTCGCTACCTGTACTAAATGTTTTCATAAACGAACTTAATCAGAGAAATAAATGACAACTTTGCAGCAATTTACCTTTTCGTTTTAATGTTTCTAATTTTCATCCATCTACAGGATTGAGTATGTATGAGAGTTTCAACTCAAGTTTGAAAACTAGATAATTACTTTTTTGTTTAAAATTTAATTATGTCAATGCAGCAAGAATAAATTTCCCCTTTATATTCATATGAACTAAACCAAAAGCATCATTATTCAGAATTTTTTCCTTCTTTTCAGATGTCTTTCTATCAGTTTGTATATCTGTTTGTATGTCACCGTCATAAGACTAGGTATCTGCCTAAATATTTATGAGTACATACCAAATGTATGGTTCCAAACTAAACAACGATTAATATCTACTAAGTATACAATAGACTGGGGGGCCATCCTAGTGACACCCCAAGCTTGCCAAATTAAGATAAAGTTATTTCGGAAATTTGCTTCCGACGGGAATCGAACCCGCAACTACCTGATGCAGTGAGCCGAGTGCCATACGCCCGAACATAAATTCCTATACCAACGATAGAACCTCAATGGGGGCTCAAAAATGATAGTGATGAATGATGGATAATCATAAACATTAAGCCGGAATTTCTTCACTTACAATCAAAAGTGAGAAAATACCAACGAAATAGAACCGCTTTTAGCTGAAACTAGAGTGGTAATGAGAAGTCCGGATGATGTAGTGTAGACCATTGAGCTAATAAACGATGTATTAGAGGCGCTCAGAGAAACAAATGTAATGCATCACACGCAGGTAGGAAAAGTAAAGGTGGGTGTCTGAGAAAACGGAGAATGATTAAGTGAAGTGCGGCGATAAGGCCGCAATTGGAATGGACAGCGTATTGATACATAGGTAGTAACCCAATGGTGCTGACTGATTACGCTTTGTATATAGCAAAAGACAAATACCCAAAATTGAAAGTTGTGATGGACTTACACTTGCATTACAAATCACTTTTATTCCTAGAAAAGCTTTTAAAAAAAAAAATGTAAATGTAACATCACGACTATTATCCCCATTCGGGGGTAGTCAGAGGCTTGAGTGGCCATACACCACCACATTGTGGAGGTATTAACCAACTCAAAGCCCACGTTCCACCAGATAGTCAGAACCCAACGTGACAGGTGGTGAACCTTGTCGCCGTGTATACAGGAACTGACTATTACCTAATCCCGAGGGATAGGTAGGTTTCCTCACGAAACTGGTTTCATAACTCCACTACTAACTGGTTGGTGGGTGGTCTGGGTTTCTTTTTAAAAACTGGCTGAAATACCTATAAATTTGGCGGAAAAGACTGCAAATGTAATGTGAACATTTTATAACTGTTAGTTTGGACGAATGGTTTTTAAATGTGAACCTATGTTTTTATTACCACTTAGCACAGAGGTTTGAGTGTAGGTTATGTAAACCACTCAGCTCACTGTATCGGGTGGTTGTGGGTTCAATTCCCGCTAGAGGAATATTTCACAAACGGCCTTTTCGTAATTTGCCCAGGTCTGGGTGTCACTGGGATTGCCCCCAGTTCATTGTGTGGTAGCCATAGTAGAACTAGTTTAGTTTGGCGCCATACAGTTGGTGTCTAAGTCTGGCGATATGTAATAAATCTCAAACAGACATTATGTTGGTCCCAGTACAGATCCCTGAGGTACCCCAATTTAAATCGACTTTAAAAGCAATGGCAATCAAAATAAGGTTTCCTACGGTCAACCCAATACAGAAAACTACCTAATTAAGAGAAACTAAGTATGATGTTGGGCAAATAAATTAGTTTGGTTTTGAATGTTTTGTGAGCAAACTTATCAAATTTTTCACTGAAATCCATACTTAGAATCATGTATTGGGTTTCAGTTACATTATTTTTTTTTAAATATTTTTGTGTTCGATGAAAATAACATACTTAATATTTTTCAATTAAAATGTGACAAGAAATAATCTTTCAAGTCAACTTAGGTATAGACTTATATTCCTAAAAAGTGTGAAACAAAATAGTAGGGTGATATTATAAAACCAAGCAGTTAATTGCAAATTCATAATCATTTATTTTGTTATTCGATTGTCAAACAGGAGCTGTCTTTAGATGAGGATTAGTTCTTCCTTTTGGTCAAACAAAACCGAGTTCGCTTAGTACAGGTACGGGCCGCCGCAGCCGCAGCCGCAAGCGCAGTTGCCGGCGATGGACACGGCGCCGCCGGCGCACACATCACCGCCGAATCTCACAGCGCCCAAGATCGGCACCTGACCAGCGACGGCGGTGGAACCCCAGACGGGCAGCTCACCGGCGACGGCCACGTTACCTTCACCAGCACCGCCGTAGGAGTCCACACCGTAGCCAGCGATAGCACCGGGGTAGGCACCAGCGAGACCAGCGCCGTAGCCAAGACCAGCGCCGTAGCCGAGACCAGCTCCGTTGCCGTAACCAGCGCCGTAACCGTAGGCACCGATAGCGCCGGGAGCGTAGTTAGAGGGGGTGACGAAGCCGGGGGTAGCGACAGCAGCAGCGGGGGCGCAGCCGGCAGGAGCGAGTCTGCCGAGGCACTGCCCGAACACGCTCTGGGAGAAAAGTGTCAAATGTAATATTAATGATGATACTTTATCAAAGAAAATGACCAAAATGTAAGTAGAAAAAAACTCACCTGTACCAAGCAAGCTTGGACGCAGACGAACAAAACGGCGAAGGTGTTCATTTTTGATGTTTGTGTTCAACGAAAAGCTGAATACAGAATGATGAACTGGAACTAATAACACGTTTTTATACTCAACGATTTCTGATTGCGACTACCTATAGAATATTTCAACATTTACACTCGTATTTACTTTCAGTTATATCTGTATTTCACAAGTTTATTAAACTAATTACCTATTTACAAAATTCACTGGAACTAGTGATAACAGTGCATATAAAACACGTGTTGTGTAGGCACATAATCATTCTCGTGTCACCACTCACAGTAACACAAGTACAATGGCAGCCAAGGCTATCCTCGTCCTCTGCGCTCAGGCGCTCCTCATCCAGGTAAGAATGTTTTAAAATATTTTAACTTGTTTAATTTACCAAAATATTTATAGGTATATTTAAATCTGACCAACTTTTAAATACTCATTGTTTATATTTTCACTTACAGACCGCCTTAAGCCAGTGCCTGGGTAACGGTCTCGCCGGCTGCGGCTGGGGCAACGGCGGACTCGGTCTGGCTGGACGCGGCTGGGGCTACGACGGACTCGGTCTGGCTGGACGCGGCTGGGGCTACGATGGTCTCGGTCTCGGATGCGGCGGCATTGACTTCACCGCCACCAGCGGTGGTGGTCTCCCCGTCGCCAGCGGCTCTTGCATCCCTCCCGTCGGCGTCTCCGTAGCCTCTGAGAACGTGTACGAGGGTATTCTGGCCGCGGCTGGTGAGCTGCCGTTCGTCGGTACCGTGGGAGTGGAGGGTGTTCTCCCCACTGCCGGCGCTGGTGCCGTCAACTACGGCTGCGGTAACGGCGCTACCGCTATGGTGGCTACTGACGGCGCTTACGGTGCTGGCCTCGGCGCTTACGGTGCTGGCCTCGGCGCTTACGGTGATGGCTTCGGCGCTTACGGTGCTGGCATCGGCGCTTACGGTGCTGGCTACGGCGCTGGTTGGGCCGGCCGTGGATGTGGCTGTGGATGTGGTCTTTAAACTCTGACCAAACGATGATTCTGCTGGATACTGTTTTGAAAAACGAATAAAATCAATTGCATCTTATTTTGTTCCTTTTTTCATATTCGTCAGTCCCCTTAGTTATTATTAATAATAGTAATAATAATATCCCGGGACATATTTTACACACGGCTACCTGATGCCAAACTAAGCACATATTGTACTATGGAAACCAGATAACTGATATTACTACATATACTACTTTTTTATTAGTAAATACATACTTAATATACATATACACCCAGACTCCGGACATACAGACATGTTCATGCACACAAATGCATGTCACGTATTATGATGGTTCTTTACAAAAATATACACTTCCACGCTTACCTTCAGGTAGATAGTAGTACACCACATTTCAACGATGGTACTGGGCGCAGAAGCGCGGGTAGGCCACCAGCGAGATGGACGGACGACCTGGTGAAGGTGGCAGGAAAGACCTGGATGCGGAAAGCACAAGACCAGAAGGAGTGGAGTGCAATGGAAGAGACCTTCACTCAGCATTGGGTGGCGATAGGTTGAAAAAGAAGAAAGAAGATACAAGTTAAAATAGCCTATTGGCAATATACAAGAAATTAATGCGAGGGGGATGCGGACTAAGATTTTTTTATGAATAGTTAGAATCTATCACCAGTCATAATGCTATGTTTCCCCTGAGAAGATCCGCCAAGAAACTTAATGGTTACCCAAAGGTAATTAAAACATTCCCAGGAATATTTTACAACCGCTTATGCTATGGGTTCCTCCAATAGCGGCGCCGTCATATAACTGCACTAGAACATTGGCTACGGAAACAGGTAGCGGTCTAGGAAACCGCGCCATTTTGTTTACATAGCCAGCGTTCTAGTTACGGTCGTTATATGACGGCGGCGCTATTGGAGGAACCCAGCGCTTTAGCGTAGTGGCTCGAGCGTAGACTGCTCGGTTGACTGCATCGGGTTGTTGAGGGTTCGATTGCCGCCAGAGACAAATTTCAGAAATAGTCATGTTGTGAATTTTCCTCAGGTATATTTTGTTCGTAAATGTAGCCTTATAACTGCATATAGGTTTTTATATTTTTATAGGCCACCAAGAGTGGCCAACAAGCGTACGCAGATACTGTAGCCTATAGATGCTTGCTATACCAAAGGCATCGCTAGCACGTTATCGTACTGAAGAGGAGTGGGAAAGAGGTAGGGGAATTGGGGGGTGGTCTTTTCGGCTCCCTCACTCATCGTACGAAAAGCAGCTGTAATAGCTACTTTAAACCGATCTTCTGTGAGAGGGTGGTACTACCCTGGTCGAGCCAGCCCGTATATGAGCTGCAGTTAATAGTAGTTTGACTATTTACTTTCTACAAAACATTGAATTATTATATGATTCGGACAAACGAAAATCGTTAAAATATTGTGCTTCTATTAAATCTCAATAACTCAATGCTATAACATTGATATTTGTGTAAATAATAACTCATCTAAAATCTAAAACTAAAGAGAGAATTTTAATTAGATTTTATTTACTATTCGCTTTCATAGCAACGTCTCATGTTGAATCATAAAAGCTTATATGCCGCATCCGCAGCCGTATCCACGGCCGGCCCAACCAGCACCGTAGCCGAGACCAGCGCCGTAGCCGAGACCAGCGCCGTAGCCAAGACCAGCGCCGTAGCCGAGACCAGCGCCGTAGCCAAGACCAGCGCCGTAGCCGAGACCAGCGCCGTAGCCGAGACCAGCGCCGTAGCCGAGACCAGTGCCGTAGCCGTAAGCACCGGTAGCAGCCCCGACTCTGCCGAGGCACTGCCCGAACACGCTCTGGGAATCAAAAAATTCAATTTTTTTAGTGCTAATACACAAAATTAAATTTATAAACGAAATGTTCTTCTCATGGTTGTAATGAAGCAAGACAAACATTAAAAGGCAATACAAATCTCGGTATTTGAATATTTTTCCCGTACTCACCTGTACCAAGCAAGCTTGGACGAAGACGAACAAAACAGCGAAGAATTTCATGATTGATGTTTGTTCAACAAGAAGCTGAATAATAATTGGATGTTTTCACACGCCTTTATATACCATATTTTTTATCATTCAGTCTTTGTCATTTTAAAATATCATCTTTAATTTTACTTCTGCATAATGTTTTTTGTTTCTAATCAAAATACAGGATTGTGATTGAACACGTTTATAAGTTAATCCCTACAGTATTGTTGTATAAGTTCGTCGAGCTTAAGGTTGAGATACAAAGGATGCAGACACTCACATCCATCCCTATCACCTATAAACGTGTTTAATCATAAACACAATTAACAAGAAAAAACGTTTAGCGGAAGTATACAGGTTGCTCGATATTACAAGGCCTAAATGATAAGAACATGAGTATATATAGGTGGGTGGACTCTTCTAATTATTATTCAGCTTCTCGTTGAACAAACATCAATCATGAACTTCTTCGCTGTTTTGTTCGTCGTCGTCCAAGCTTGCTTGGTACAGGTAAGAGAAACATATTAAACCTAGATTTGTTTAGTCTTTGTGATATCAATCTATGTCTAGTTTCATTGAGATTGTGAAAGATGACATCATTTATTAGGGTGCGTTTCGATTGAAGCGGAGCGGGGCGGAGCGGGGCCGAGCGGACCGTGAATTGGCCAATCACAGTGCTCGAAATCTCCACTCCGCATCAGTGGAAACAGTGTAAGCGGGGCGGAGCGGAGATGAGTGGACTTTCGAATAAAACAAATGAACACGCGGCCCCGAGCCGGACAGAGCGGAGTCGAGCAGGCTGTGGTGCCGAGTGGTGGGCACGAAGCGGAGCGGAGCGGAGTTGAGCGGGGCGGGGCGGGGCTGGGCGGAGCGGAGTGGAGCTGGGCTGGGCGGAGCGGAGATGAGTGGACTTTCGAATAAAACAAATGACCACGCGGCCTCGAGCCGGACAGAGCGGAGTCGAGCAGGTTGTGGTGCCGAGTGGTAGGCACGAAGCGGAGCGGAGCTGGGCGGAGCGGAGCTGAGCTGAGCGGAGCTGAGCGCAACTGAGCGGAGCAGAGCGGAGCTGAGCGGAACTGAGCGGAGCTGAGCGGAGCTGAGCGGAACTGAGCGGAGCTGAGCGGAGCTGAGCATGCTGTGGTGCCGAGTGGTGGGCACGAAGCGGAGCGGAGCTGAGCTGAGCGGAGCTGAGCGCAACTGAGCGGAGCAGAGCGGAGCTGAGCGGAACTGAGCGGAGCTGAGCGGAGCTGAGCGGAGCTGAGCGGAGCTGAGCGGAGCTGAGCGGAGCTGAGCGGAGCTGAGCAGGCTGTGGTGCCGAGTGGTGGGCACGAAGCAGAGCGGAGCGGAGCGGAGAGGAGCGGAGCGGAGAGGAGCGGAGCTGAGCGGACTTTCGAATACAATATATGAACACGCTGCCCCGCTCCGCTTCGCCGCGTTCCGCCCCGCTCCGCTTCAATGGAAACATTTGCCACTTCTCAGTGCTATTCTCCGCTCCACTCCGCCCAGCACCGCTCCGCTCCACCCCGCTCCACCCCGCTCAACCCCGCTCCGCCCCGCTCCACTTCAATGAAAACATTTGCCACTTTTCACTGCTCTTCTCCGCTCCACTCCGCCCAGCTCCGCCCCGCTCCGCCCCGCTCCGCTCCGCCCCGCACCGCTTCAATGGAAACAGTTGCCAATTTTCACTGCTCTTCTCCGCCCCGCTCCGCCCCGCTCCGCTTCAATGGAAACGCAGCCTTAGTCTTGTCAAGTTTAATTTTCGTTCGAACAGAATTTACACTAACGATTTTAAATTTTGAGATCAATATTCATAAATTTTCTTTTCCAGAGCGTGTTCGGGCAGTGCCTCGGCAGACTTGCTCCTGCCGGCTGCGCCCCCGCTGCTGCTGTCGCCACCCCCGGCTTCGTCACCCCCTCTAACTACGCTCCCGGCGCTATCGGTGCCTACGGCTACGGCGCTGGTTACGGCAACGGAGCTGGTCTCGGCTACGGCGCTGGTCTCGGCTACGGCGCTGGTTACGGCAACGGAGCTGGTCTCGGCTACGGCGCTGGTTGCGGCTGCGGTGGTTGGGCCGGCCGTAGCAGCGGTTGCGGCTGCGGATACGGCATCTAAGCTTCGTTTTCTCAACATGAGACATTGCTATGAAAGCGAATAATAAAATCAATTTCATCTAACTCCTCTGCGTTACTCTAATATTTGCTGATTTCTCCTTATTTGTAAGTTTTTGGATAAGTCTATTAATATCGTAAGGAAACCTACCTATCCCTAGGGATTAGGTAATAGTCAGTTCCTGTATACACGGCGACAAGGTTCACCACCTGTCACGTTGGGTTCTGACTATCTGGTGAAACGTGGGCTTTGTGTTGGTTAATACCTCTACAATGTGGTAGTGTTAACGCGCGTATGCGTGTCCGTGCCCCACCCCTGCATTCATCGAGCAACGCGAACCGCGGTGGGGCTCCGCGCCACGGCCGGCGCCCGGCTACTAGTGTGCTACATGATCCAAGAGCAGGCGCACGCGCCTCGTGCATAAACATTGCATAATTGTAAAAGCGCAATAAACGCATTAAGTGATTATCAGAGTCTCATTACATCAGCATCTCAACCCAGATCAACACGAGGAAGAGTCCCGTTAACAAATTGATCCTCCAGCACCGGATGCAAGCGAAGAATAATACGAAAGTGAATAGCGACCAGCGGCCATTTTACGGGAGGTTTTTTCTCGAGATCGATCCAGCACGGCACGGTGCGGTTTGGCACGCCGATAGCAACCACGCCACATATCAACACGGATGAGGAGGCGAACAATCAATCGATCTGGACGTAATCATCTCCTAGAGGGCATTACATTGTGAGTTCGTTCCATATTCCATGTCTGTTAATCCATACCCATCGCATACCTAGTGGAGTTATTTCATGCGCATAACACAATAATAGGCATTAGGCAAGTTTACCTATAAGTCCACCTATTGACAAAATTGCATAAATCATCATCATTAATCCATTCCATTCCATCCATTTAATTAACCATTTAAATAACAGTGTACACGTCGTTTCCAGTGAGTTCGCCGAGTCGCGCGCCGTGCGCTGCGTCACGCGCCACGCCCTGTCCTTGCGTGCCCACGCGCGCTGCCCGTGCTTGCTGCTGCTTCCGCTGTCATGCGCTGCTCGTAAGCGGTTGCTACGTTGCCGCCGCCATCTTGCGCATATACAACACTGCTTCTTGCCTGTTTCTGCACGTGTAAAATTTACGTATCATCCATTTTGCCTTTAGTTATCTACGTTTTGAGAGTTCACGCATTTCGTTCGTTGCATTTCTTCATCCTTAAAGCTACTATTGGCATTAATTTACGATGTCCACATTAAAAGAATATAAAAGAAAACGCGCCTCTTATAAGGCCAAGCTTACGCAATTTGATAAATATTTAAACACGTTTTGCACTTGTAAGGATCCAAGCAGCACTCAATTTAACGAACTTACATTAAGAGTAAATAAAATTGATGAATGCTACAACGAATATGACACTATACAGAGTCTTATAGAGAGCACGCCGGAATTTTCAGATGCCGATTGTCAAGCCGAGTACGAGGCGCGTGAAGTCTTCGAGTCTCAATACTTCACGATGGTCGCTAAGGCTCGTGACCTACTCGGCGGGCCGACTTCTGCGGCGGCAATGGCCGACGCGAGCTCTTCAGTAACAGGTTCAGTTCTCACAACAGGTTTGCCAAAATTAAATTTAAAATTACCAATAATTCACCTGCCTACCTTTTCTGGGAAGTATGAAGAATGGCTTGAATTTCATGATACTTACAACTCTCTTATCCATGCAAATGAACGTATACCTAAAATCAGTAAATTTCACTACTTAAGGTCTGCATTAAAGGACAAGGCTGCGAACGTCATTATTTCCATAGATTTTTCTGCAAATAATTACGACACCGCATGGTTATTGTTATGTGAACGGTATCAAAACAAAAAATTACTTATTAACAATCACATTCAAGCGTTGTTCGAGGTGGAATTAATTGCGAAGGAATCTCCAGTTGCTTTAAGAAACTTGATTGATACAATTAATAAAAATCTTCGTTCACTCAAAACATTAGAGATTGATACGAAGAATTGGGACATTATAATCATTCATATGATGTGTAGTAAATTAGATAGCGTTACAAACAGAAAATGGAATGAACATCTCAATACTTTAGAAGGCCTGCCTACCTTAGAGATCTTTATGGAATTCATAAAAAAATATGCCGAGTTGTTGGAAACAATCGATAATACTCACAACAAGCGGCGATGTAGTGAACCAACAAACACAAAACAAAGATCACTTGTCTTAAATTCAACAAAACGTGCAAGTTTACAGTCATATACGTGCCCTTATTGTAAGCAAGGTCATCCTATTTACTTGTGCCCCAAATTCAAATCATTAGCCATTACAGCTAAGTTCAGTGCTGTAAAACGTTTGAAACTTTGCGTGAATTGTTTACGTCAAGGTCACGAAGTTGAAACGTGTCGATTAGGTCCATGTAAAATTTGTGCCAAATTACACAACACCCTTATACACACTGACGAACCATTCGCCCCACAGCAATCAGGTGCATCTGGTTCACGTGATCCATGTGTGGTCTTAGCCGCACAAGAGAATTGTGACTCTGAGACCGAATCTGTCACTGAGGAAACGTTTGCTCAAAATGATATTACACTATCTTCCACACACAGTGGTCACATTCTCTTATCCACTGCGCTCATAGACATCATTGACAAAAACGGCAAAAAACACACCGCTCGTGCCTTGCTCGATAACGGAAGCACATCAAACTTTATAACCGAACAACTGTGCAAAACACTTAAATTACCAGTGAATTCAACTTCTGTTTCAGTGGAAGGTTTAAATTGCAATACCTTACGCATATCTTCACGCTCTGACATCACCATATCATCACGCACCGAATCATACAAAACATATATTACTTGTTTCATAGTGCCACAAATAACACAACTGTTGCCAACCACTCGTATTGACGTTACACATTTGAACATTCCAAAGAACATACAGTTAGCAGATCCTAACTTTCACATACCATCTCAAATAGACGTTTTATTAAATGCCGAGATATTTTGGAATATATTAGGCAAAAAGCGACTATCGTTAGGAAAAAATAAACCAATGCTAAGTGAGACCAAAATTGGTTGGTTGGTATCCGGTGCGATGCACAAAGAACCCCTCAGCAAAACACACTCTTCACATTCAACTACAGTCCACTGTCACTTATCAACTGACACTCATCTCCAAACACAGTTAGATAAATTTTTTGAGTTAGAATCTGTCTCCTCAACACCAAACCTAACCAAAGAGGAAATAGAATGCGAAAAACACTTTTCAAAAACGACCACACGTCTAGAAGATGGACGTTTCTTAGTCAAAATCCCTTTAAAACAGTCTCCAGACTCATTAGGTGACTCATATGAACAAGCGTCATCTCGATTTCTGTCTTTAGAGAGAAGATTTAAACGCGACCCTTCATTTAAAGAAAAATATTCAGAATTTATTCAAGAATACATTGACCTTGGCCACATGTCCTTATCTCGTCACAAAATCACAAAACCTTCATATTTTTTGCCACACCATGGAGTCATTAGGGACACTAGTTTGACAACTAAATTAAGAGTCGTATTTGACGCTTCGGCAAAGACAACATCACAGTTATCCTTTAATGACATACAGCGCATAGGTCCTAATGTACAAGATCACTTAATAGACATTTTAATTCGATTTAGACAACATAGATATGTCGCTACCGCAGACTGTGAAAAAATGTACCGTTGTGTGATGGTCACGCCCGAACAGCGATGCCTTCAGCAAATTTTGTGGCGATTTGATCCTACTCAGAAAATCGATATTTACAAACTCAATACAGTCACATACGGTACTGCGTCAGCTCCATATCTCGCCACTCGGTGTTTAGTACAATTGGGCCAAGAATGTTCCGACACTTTAGTACAAGAAGCAATACTACATGATATATACGTTGACGATTTGATTGTGGGACATGATGAAGCGCAGAACCTTCTTCATATATGTCATGGCGTAATCAGGGAGCTAAAAAAGGGTCAATTTCGCATAAGAAAATGGAGATCTAATAATAACCAAATATTACATAAAATACACGATCACGACGATCAGCATGATTTACTCAAATTAGTTAACGACGATTGTGCAAAAACATTAGGCTTGCGATGGTCATGTAAATCGGACACGTTATCCTTTTCCACGGCTATTGAACCATCTCAGGAAAACCTTAGCAAAAGATTCATTTTGTCCACGATAGGACAAATTTTCGACCCATTAGGTCTTATAAATCCTTGTATCTTACAGGCTAAAATTATATTGCAAGGTATATGGGCTTCTAACATCACATGGGATGAACCGTTACCACCAGATATCAAAGAGAAATGGTTATCATTTTTGAAGTCTCTTCCACAGTTGAACGACATCACAATACCACGACACATAATGTGTAACTCACCACAACACATCGAATTACACACATTCAGCGACGCATCCTTACACGCCTATAGTGCCTGTGTCTATTTGCGATCTATATCAGAAAATAATTGCATTACTGTTCATTTAGTTATGGCTAAGAGTAAGGTCGCACCGCTGAAGGTAATGACGACACCACGATTGGAACTCTGTGGAGCTCTCTTGGCAGCTCGCTTAGCACATAAGGTGAAAAACGCGTTTAGATTAAACATAAACAGTTGGAGCTTCTGGAGTGACTCCACCATTGTTTTGGGATGGATTAGAACGCCAAGATCAAACTTAAAAACGTTTGTTTGTAACAGAATAAATGAAATCACAGACATAACTGACGCAGAAGAATGGAGTTACGTACCGACAGGTCTAAATCCTGCGGACATAGGATCAAGAGGCAGCACCGCTAATAACTTAAAGAGTTCCAAGCTGTGGTGGTCAGGCCCACACTATTTAACACAACCTAAAACACAGTGGCCCACTCAACCAAATTATACAGCTGCTAATTTACCAGAAACAAAATCCATATGCAATTTTACAACTGCACAAAATGATTTGTTACACAAATTCTCAAATTTTAGCAAGTTGCAACGTGTGACTGCGTACTCGCTAAGATTCATACATAATTGTCGTCATCCTCATAATAAAATCAATTCCTATTTAAAGGTTTCAGAATTAAATTCCGCCACGCTCCTACTATGCAAACTTGTTCAGATGGACATGTTTTCTAGTGAATATTCAACTTTAAAAAAAGGGCAATCACTTAAGAAGACATCATTGCTGAATTTAAACCCATTCCTGTCACAGGATGGCACAATTAGAGTGGGCGGTAGATTATCGAACTCAAACTTGAGCTATGAGACCAAACACCCCATAGTTATGCACGCATCTCATCACGTCACTCGATTACTATTCAGACACTATCACATAATACTAATTCATGCGGGTCCCCAACTATTGCTTGCTAACTTGAGGCACAAATTTTGGGTAATAGGCGGTCGCAATCTTGCTCGGAAAGTAACACACGACTGCCACACGTGTTGTAGATTTACCGGCAGATCTATTCAGCCAATAATGGCAGATCTACCAAGGGAACGTATTCATAGTGAGTACCCTTTCTACAACACAGCTGTTGATTATGCGGGACCGATTCTCATTGCAAACAGAAAAGGTAGGGGCTGTCAGCTCATTAAGTCCTACATTTGCATATTTGTATGCTTAGTTGTGAGAGCGGTTCATGTTGAACTGGTAACCGACCTAAGCACGGAAGCCTACATGGCTGCTTTAAGTCGGTTTGTCGCGCGCAGAGGTCGGCCGGTCAACATGTATTCTGACAACGGCACAAATTTCGTTGGAGCTTGCAACGAACTCTCAAAATTCCTAAAGGTAAAATGCACTGATATTGGTGCACACGCGGCAGAACAAGCAATTCATTTCAAATTCACGCCCGCCTATAGTCCCCACTTCAATGGTTTGGCCGAAGGTTCGGTCAAATCTGTAAAATTTCACTTGAAAAGAATACTTTCGTTAGCTCATTTAACGTATGAAGAGTTAAACACTGTTCTCATACAAATAGAAGGGATCTTAAATTCTCGCCCTATAACTCCACTATCATCAGACCCAAACGATCTAATTCCGCTTACTCCGTCCCATTTCCTCATTGGACGAACAATATCAATGCTGCCCACGGCCCAGGTAGATTTGGAACGAGAGACGCAAATATGCACTCTACCTCGATACCAGAGAACACGAGCCCTAGCAGCTCATTTTTGGAATCGATACCAAGGGGAATACCTCTCAGAATTACAGAAACGAGCAAAGTGGCAACGCGGAGACGGAGAGCAACTGCAGCTGGGCGATCTCGTGGTGGTGAAGGACGACCGCCTCCCACCCAATCGCTGGCTGCTCGGCCGCATCACTCAACTGCACCCCGGCCCCGACGGCATACCACGTGTCGCTGACGTGAAAACCTCGTCGGGGTCCCTGAGGCGGGCCTACAATAGGCTCTGCCTTCTGCCTTCCTCTACATCCTCGGAACATGGCGTTCCAACCCGGGGAGCCTGTTAACGCGCGTATGCGTGTCCGTGCCCCACCCCTGCATTCATCGAGCAACGCGAACCGCGGTGGGGCTCCGCGCCACGGCCGGCGCCCGGCTACTAGTGTGCTACATGATCCAAGAGCAGGCGCACGCGCCTCGTGCATAAACATTGCATAATTGTAAAAGCGCAATAAACGCATTAAGTGATTATCAGAGTCTCATTACATCAGCATCTCAACCCAGATCAACACGAGGAAGAGTCCCGTTAACAGGTAGTGTATGGCCACTCAAGCCTCTGACTAACCCCGAATGGGGGTAAAACTCGTGTATATATATATTATATTATATTCTATTATAATTTACAAACATACAAATTTAAAACAAGTCATTGGTGCATGAAAAGGCAATACATTTGGTAATTCCAACACTATGGCATTCGTTACATGCATTCAGAAGCCTGAAAGTCCTTCATGACTTGCTTAGCTACTAATCAGTGTCTCAGAAAACTCTTACTCTCTAACAGTATAAGTAATAATAATAGTAGCTATTTTAACGTCCTACTCCTGGGCATGAGCCCCCCCTCAATGCGAGGGAGATTCAGGCCATAATCCACCACGCTGGCCCAGTGCGGGTTGGTGGAATTCATATGATTTTTGTAAGACATGCTCGTTTCCTTATTTTCCTTCACCGTAAGCAAGTGATAATCATATTAGTGTTATGATTCGCACATAGCTGATGTCGAAAAATCCAGTGGTGCGAACTGGAGTTTGAACCCTGAACTTTAAGCCTACAAGATGCGTGCTTAACCAAAGTACAACACACAATACAGTACAGTGTTTAACAGTATTAGCAATGAGAATCAATACTAGGTCAACAAATGAACTCATAACGAACACTATAGTTAAAACTAAGCTTTCTTATCAATATAATTTTGAAATCATCGAAATCGGTCCATCCGTTGCGATTTCATAACACATTTTAGGGTGGTTCCTGCAAAGCTCGATTTTAGCGGTCACACAGTCTTATCTCTGTTCATATCAGAGATACCGTTTAAAAGTATATTTTTTTCGTTTCTTACTACATTTGTCTATTTGGAAAACATAATTTTTATTTCATAAATAAATAAATTATACACCCAAACCTCATTTGAAAACCAAAATCGGGGTCAAATTAGCCGTTCTCGCTGTGTCACACGCTTCACTTTCATGAATCAATAGTGTTTAACTTTTCGGTAAATGGTGTTGGGATCGTGTTATAGATATCAAAAAAAATGTAAAAATATACTCTTTTTATTGATTACAAATTAAATATATTTTATTGTTTAGTTTGAATATTAAACAGCTATTTGTGTTGGTCACACGTTTGTGCACATTTTTACGGCGCATTACTAAATGATGTATAAGTCTACGATGAAACGATGTATGGTCTTGTTTGATGTCACTACTGACAGCCAGTCATGTCGAGGCAGTCCAGCAGAGAGATGATCGAGGGTGTATCTCTCCGCGATGAGATATAGGGTATCAAAGTCCAAAAAACATGTTTTTTTGCCGATGTACCGGAGTTTTGTGGACAAAATTTATTGTTGTTTGCAGTCACTTTAGATACTGGGGTTTTTAATACGAATTAATTAGCTGTCGAAGGATGATTTACTGTTGTTTAATTTATACTACATTTTGAAGTGCAAGAATAATAGTGAAATATGTTTAATTTGACGAGTTTCGTGGCATGAGATTCGTGGCAATTTCTCCACGAATCTCATGAAATTTCCACGAATCTCATTTTTCGTAGGATTTTTCATGTGATGAACACGTCTCAGTGCCATAATGTAGTACATATTGGGATCAGACACTGGTTGTATCCCTCACGCAGCGATCCTCATTGCTGACGCTCATGATTTGCCCGTCGCGGAATGATTTTTTGTCTCATGATGCTTCGCCATTTGTTTATGTTCATGGTATCGTGAAGCTCAGCGTTGATCGCATTTGCTCCATATTGTCATCTCATTGCATTATTAATTGCTTATGGTTGTGTCCGTCTTTCCTAGTGATTTGTCCAGGAAACTCAAGAACAAAATTCAAAAATATAATTTTTTTATTAATATTAACTAAACCCGCACGTCATACCTGGCCTATCGACCACCGATCCGATGTTTGCTCTGAACACGATTGCTGATGAAAATCACTCCAAAAACCGACCATTGTATGTTGCATTCTTGGACATGGAAGAGACACGATCTGGTGGAGCCTTCGCAAGAATAATGTCCCCGAACAATACATCAACAACGTTGCCGACATGTATAAGGGTGCAAGATCAATGGTTCGGACGTTAGTGGGTGAGACAAAACCAATAGCGGTCACAGAAGGCGTACATCAAGGCTCTGTCTGTACTGAGTCTCTCCTATTGCCTCGTTTTGGATTCACTCACGGAGTTAGCGCAAAATTCGGCAGCGTGGACTTTTATATACGCTGACGATGTAGCCATCTGCACAGAGCGCCGTGATGAGTTACAACAGGCACTTTTATCTTGGAAACACCAGTTGCAAGCCGTGACTTTGTGCTGAGTGTAGCAAAGACCCAATTCATGTGCTTTAACGAACCAGGTCCAAGCGACAGCAGTTCCATTCCCATCGATGGACAAATTGGTCACTTTGTGCGATCAATATAAGTACCTGGGGAGTATGATGCACAATTCCGGGAACGTAGAATGCAAAATTCAGCACCGAATAGCTGCAGCGTGGCTAAAATGGTGAGAAGTAACTGGTGTTACATGCGATAAAAGAATGACTGTAAAACTAAAGGGCATGGTATATAAGACCATCATAAGACCTGATCTGCTTAGTGCGCTGCTTCGACTCTTCGCACCTGGCAACTACAACCGCGTCAGGAAGCATGAGTTGTTCGCAGTCCCCTCTTGCCATACTGTAGCTACGGGCGAGAATTTTGATAGTGTGTTTGAAGTTTTGCGAGAAAGATGCATGACTGGTTATTATATAGTTGTTAGGTCGTAGTTGGTTAGTAGTCCGTGTAATTGGCCTATGGGCGTTCGGACTACATAAATAAATAAATAAGACCAGTCCTTATGTATGGCAGCGAAACATGGGCCATAACCCAAACGAACGTGCATACCATTCAAGTTGCTGAAATGAAAATATTGAGGTGGATGTGTGGCGTTACCAGGCTTGATAAAATTCGTAACGAGTACGTGCGAGGAAGCCTGGGCGTGCGCGATATCGCCGACAAGATGCAAAAGAGTAGTCTTTCCATTCCCAGCCCAAGACCCAGAGGCAAACCCAAAACAAGATGGAAAGCTGTAATGCTAAAGGACATGAAAGAGTGTCAGGTATCCGAAGACGATGTCGAGAATAGAGCGAAGTGGAAGGGAAAGCCTAGGAAGGCTGACCCCACCACCATGTGGGATTCATAGTCAGGAAGAGAGAGAGGATAAACTAAACCCGCAACGCAACAAAATAATTTAATTTAATATTTTTTTGGGTGATTTTATTTGTTTATCGGGTCCTGCTAATTTTGATTCGGATTTTATTCTGGACAAAGCTCATACCTAGGTAGTGCTTATGAATCGTTAATATAAACATTTTAGCGTATTGCTTTCATTGAGAAGAGCCGCAAGAACATTCGTCTTGTGTATTTAATTTTAAGATACACCTGACGGGAAGCTCTATTGAGAACATAGAGCTGAGATCCTCCAGTCCAGACCAGGATATCATCAGCAAATTGAAAGTGCTAACAAGTACACCTATACTCGCCATTAGCATCGATGCTTTACCTTTTCCAATGGGGAAGATAAAATACATCATTCATCATCATAATTTCGAAGATGGAACGTTTCCCTGTCTGACACCTTTGGCAATTGGATCGGTTTCGAGCTCTAGTTGGTCCTAAAGCTGGATTGATTGAAGCTCTGCTATTATTTGCGAGAATGCTCCCAGGTGACCCAAAGAGTCAGAGACGCGCGGTCGTGTAATTGTCTCCTCCAGAAAACATGAACACAAAGTTCCTTAAAACGCGAGATCGCTTTAGAATTCTGTCGTTTACGAAGATGTCTGAACAAATGGCAGTCCAGATGGGATATAAGAACTAAGAGCCGCCACCTCCGTGAAATTATTTCCATACGTTTGTGAGCATCTGGAGAGGACAAGGCTAGAAGTGGACCACAGTGTGGCTCAAATTTTCACGAGAAATGTAATCTTTTGGAGTACCTAAATTATAATATTTCATATTAGTTTCTTCACCTCTATAACAATGTTCGACGCCGCATAACGATCACAAACAATTTGCATATCACATCTTTTGGGAGTGTGGTCTCTGGTTAAACGAACGGAACACTATGTTTAATAGCTTACAAGTGACATCTGGAGTAGTATATTACACAGAACTTGTAGAAATCAGGGAAAATATCATTGGAATCAAGTATAACCAGCTCACAAGTTTATGTTAGATTTTTTCCCCATATTTTGTCTTTTATATTCATACAGAAACAGAAATTGTGCTTTTATATATTCTCTTGTTATTAAACACAAGTCCCAATAACCATAAAGAGAGCAAAACTTATAGTTAAGTACATAAATAATGCGTAAAAAATACCCGGAATTTACTGCGTGAGTTTCGTGTGGTACTGCATGAGTTTCGTGGCACCATTTTCTTCAACCTTGAATTCTGTCCAAAGTTATCATCAGATTTACAAAAGCGATAGAGATTTGAACTTGTATAAAAGGCTATATTATGTTATTAATATAAATTATCTAAAATTCACAAAAACAAAAATTACCACGAAAATCACGGCGAGAATCTTGTTCGCAGGAATGACCCTTTACATATGTGCGGCATGTGCGTGTGACGTCACACGGGGCCGTCGGATTGAAGGCGCGCTCTGTACCCTTGCGGCCCGCGCCGGCCCGCGCTGTGCCCGCGCCTCCGTTCATTACAAAGCACGAGTGGCTTAAATGACGCCCAAACAACCGCGCTCGAACTTCGCTAGTAATTTGGTCACAGCTTCGAATTTTTGGCGTAGACCATAAATATTTGCACTGTAGATAGATAGATAAATAGATAACTCTTTATTAATCCACCACTAGAAAAACAAACATTTATAAATAATTACACAATTTACACAGAAAGTGGAAAATGGGCGGCCTTATCACTAATAGTGATCTCTACCAGGCAACCTTTGGATGGAGAGGATCTAAAGAAAAAATAATACGGGGGTGTACTTACATAAATTACCACTTATACATACACATAAATTACATTACATAAACAAGAAAATATTACATAGACTGATATACTTATACCTACTACATAATGGCTAAATTAATATAACAGCACGTAATAGCATGGGAATAGGCAAAATAAATACATAAATAAATTTAAGGAGCAGTACTTATGGAGAAAGAAAGAATTACTGTATATTATGGATTTCTTAGATCTATAAATCTGCATTCTCAACTAAATTCGTTACGGGTCTCCATTACATAGTCAAAATAAGAGTAAAATAAAAAAACTACAGTAATCAAAATCAAATCAAATAAAAAAAAAAATATAAGCTAGATATTAGGTATAGCATTTATAAATAGTCAAAAACAATATTTTAGCTAGTGTTACCAACCAAGCCAAACTAAGCCCACAGACCAATAGGAGAAGACGCCACTTAAGACTACTACTTATCATATGAGAATGCAATTGTCATACAGTTGTGGGGTATTGGGAAATACGGTCAGTTATTAACTATTAAATTACTTGATTGTTATGACATTGGCGTTGCTTGATCACAATACGTTGCTGTTTGACAGTTTTAACCGACCAATTAGAGAAGAGAATAAGGGACTTGTTCTCTTCTCTGATTGGTGATTCTTATATACAATAGCAACGTAATAGTAGTCTACAGTGGACTACCCGTTTTTAACACGATGTCAATAGAATTTCGCCATTAGTTTACAGATCGCATAAAAATGGTAAAACACATACTGGTTAAAAAAGTAAGTTTAAAAACTAAAACCCGACTACTGAAAAATCGCGCTCTAAAAAGTATGAAACAAGAAAATATTCTCATCTAGAGGATAGCCGTGGTCCGTGTTCATGTGCCATTTGGCCCTAACGGACCTACACGGACCACGGCTATCCTCTAGATGAGAATATTTTCTTGTTTCATACTTTTTAGAGCGCGATTTTTCAGTAGTCGGGTTTTAGTTTTTAAACTTACTTTTTGTTTAATTATTTTGGAGTTATAGGTAACAATATATATATTTTTGAAAAGTGCTCATCAAGCTCTTTCATTTGATACCCCACACGGTTTTATTAAAAAATGTTTTTTTTTAGTTCATGACATTATGTCCTCTAGAGGGCGCCATATGCAATTTTATGTGACGTCACATAGCCTATAACCAGCGCGCCATTAATCCGCTTCTAACGATACCTCATTTGTTAAATTACGACAAGTAGTTCGGAAGTTAGGTGGGAACAGATGCACATACATACATACCGGTCAAAATCATAACCCTCCGCCGTAGTCGGGTAAAAAGACTTACGTGTTCAGGCTTTGCGGTATTCGTGAAGAGTGCTTTGTTAGTCTACATGAATTGCTATTTGATTTGAATTGAGATTCTGATTTGATATTGCTTAATGAAGCCGATTAAGCGTCATTCACTCGTTAATCTTTATCGATACAAAGTGACTAGTTACACAAAGTGACGTGTTGCAGAAAGTGACCAGGGGGCTTACCACGAACTCTTATCGCGATTCAATAACAGGAACGTTTTAACGTTTCAGAGACTTTTTGTGCAATGACGTACCTTATTTTTATGACAATAAGTAACGTCATTGCACAAAAACCCGACTACTGAAAAATCGCGCTCTAAAAAGTATGAAACAAGAAAATATTCTCATCTAGAGGATAGCCGTGGTCCGTGTTCATATGCCATTTGGCCCTAAAGGACCTACACGGACCACGGCTATCCTCTAGATGAGAATATTTTCTTGTTTCATACTTTTTAGAGCGCGATTTTTCAGTAGTCGGGTTTTAGTTTTTAAACTTACTTTTTATTTAATTATTTTGGAGTTATAGGTAACAATATATATATTTTTGAAATGTGCTCATTAAGCTCTTTCATTTGATACCCCACACGGTTTTATTAAAAAATGTTTTTTTTTTAGTTCATGACATTATGTCCTCTAGAGGGCGCCATATGCAATTTTATGTGACGTCACATAGCCTATAACCAGCGCGCCATTAAGCCGCTTCTAACGATACCTCATTTGTCAAATTACGACAAGTAGTTTGGAAGTTAGGTGGGAACAGACGCACATACATACATACATACATACATACATACATACATACTTACATACATACATACATACCGGTCAAAATCATAACCCTCCGCCGTAGTCGGGTAAAAAGTAGCTGAAACGTAAAAACAAAACTGCTATAAGAGGTGGTGGTAAGCCCCCTGTTAGATAAAGAGACAAAGCAAAAGAGACGAGTGAGAATCTATACCACATTTTGACCGTATTCAGGAGCCAAATACTGTTGCAATATGCAAAAATCTATGAATAATAACGTTTTCGTATTTTTTGTGTAAATGTTGTCTTAGGTCTGCATACGAATATCCTGTAAAAAGAAGAAATAAGTAGGAAAAACCAAATATTAGAGTAATGCGAAGGAGACGGAGGAGAAATCTGAAGTGGAACTGGGCCGGCCATGTCGCACGTATGGACCCGCGAAGATGGGCATATCGTGTCACAACCTGGACGCCAGAAGACGGTCGCAGAAGTCGAGGCAGACCGAGGCGAAGGTGGAGAGACGATGTGGTCAACTTTGCGGTCGGAACATGGCAGCAAATGGCTCAGGTTCGAGAGTTCTGGAAGAAAAAAGGAGAGGTCTTTGCCCAGCAGTGGGACAGTTAATGGGCTATTAAAAAAAATACGAAGGAATCAGTGCAACTGATTTTATTTATTCGCTTTCATAGCAATGTCTCATGTTGAGTGAACAAAGCTTAGATGCCGTATCCGCAGCCGCAGCCGCCGGCCCAACCAGCGCCGTAGCCGAGACCAGCGCCGCCGAGACCAGCGCCGTAGCCGAGACCAGCGCCGTAGCCGAGACCAGCGCCGTAGCCGTAGGCACCGATAGCGCCGGGAGCGTAGTTAGTGGGGGTGACGAAGCCGGGGGTGGCGACAGCAGCAGCGGGGGCGCAGCCGGCAGGAGCGAGTCTGCCGAGGCACTGCCCGAACACGCTCTGGGGAAAAAAATATGAAAATTTATCTCGGAAACTTAAAACTGAAAATTAAACTGGACTAGAGCAAATGACGTCATCCCATCTAAATGAAGTTATCTCATGGTTACCATGAAACAAGACAGAAACGAATAATACAAACACAATAAAAATCGCGGGATTTGAATATTTTTCTTACTCACCTGTACCAAGCAAGCTTGGACGAAGACGAACAAAACAGCGACGAAGTTCATGATTGATGTTTGTTCAACGGAAAGCTGAATAATAATTACAAGAGTTCACTTACCTATTTATACTCATGTTCTTATCATTAATTAGGCCTCGTAATTCCGAGGAACCTTTTTACTTCCGGGAAAAGTTATTTCGTTAATTGTTTATGTGATTAAACACGTTTTCGGGTGATAGGGATAATATTTCGAAATTACAAAGCCTTAATGCTAGAAAATATGGTATATATACATGTGTGACAAAATATAATTATTATTCAGCTTCTCGTTGAACCAACTTAAAACATGAACTTCTTCGCCGTTTTGTTCGTCGTCGTCCAAGCTTGCTTGGTACAGGTGAGTTACGTTTATTTTGCTAGATATAACATTAATTACCTCCAAATGTTGTTTACGCAATGCTAGCCTTGTCAGTTACTGATATAACTGAATCTTTTTCAGAGCGTGTTCGGGCAGTGCCTCGGCAGACTCGCTCCTGCCGGCTGCGCCCCCGCTGCTGCTGTCGCCACCCCCGGCTTCGTCACCCCGTCTAACTACGCTCCCGGCGCTATCGGTGCCTACGGCTACGGTGCTGGTTACGGCAACGGAGCTGGTCTCGGCTACGGCGCTGGTCTCGGCTACGGCGCTGGTCTCGGCTACGGCGCTGGTTGGGCCGGCCGTGGCTGCGGATGCGGATACGGCATCTAAGCTTTGTTCACTTAGCATGAGACATTGCTATGAGAACGAATAAATAAAATCAGTTGCACTGACTCCTTTGTATTTTTCTAATATTTGCTTTTTTCTCCTTATTTCTTCCTCCTACCGTATATTTGGCCTCCGAATACAGTGCAAATGTAGGGGAATATGTTGACGTGTGAATGACGCTTAATCAGCTTTTACATGCAGATTCTTTTGTTTATAAATTAAAAGCACTCCATCGGTTTGGTACCTAAGTATATCGCTTCTACTGAGACCCCGATTTCGTCGCTGACTCACTGATCATCATCAAAATACAAAATCAGCAAAATTCTTAGGGTACTTCCTGAATTCCTAGAAAGCTGAAATTTGGTATGTAATATAGTATTAGTACACAAACAAGAACAAAAAAACTTAAACTTGGAACTTTTACACTCCAAACTAGGGGATGGAAGTTTGTATGAGACTTAAGCGAGGGACTTAAACTAGGGAATGGAATTAAGCGTGCACCAAACACCTAATGTGTACCCGCTGTATACTGCGCGGCGCGAGCTTGCCGTCCAAACAGAAACGATTGTTGTCGATGTTGCTGATTACGCCCGACGCTGTGCCTGTTGCGAGTGGACAAAAGACAGAAAAAAAACAAAAAAAAAATATTGTCATAAGAGTTTGTGAAGTTAGGGCTTGTAGAGTTAGAAGCTTGGCTCTACATGAAACCTGATAACTTTTAACAGTGCGGTCTGGTCTCGTTTAGGCAAACATTTTACATAAAAATGTTTTTGGTGGGATTATGTTCTCAGATATAGCAACGCAATGCAAACAGGCAACACCGCAACATCATTGACACATTACTATTAAGTTTAATACTAATTTAATACTACTGTCCGTTCACAGTTATTTTACCTCTGACGTTCCTCATTTTATATTTGTAAAACGCAAAGCCAGCCTTTAAACTTGGCCTAAGAGACCATGAACTGTAGATTAGGCTTTATTCTACAGGCTACATGACTTGTAAAAACCTAATATCGACTACGTTTTTCAAAAATAAATAAATAAGGTAAATATCAGAGGTAAAATAACTGTGAACGCACTGTACCTATCAAACTTATCACGTCACGTACGGTGCAATGGAGTGATTGACACTAGACATTTCAGATAGCTCTCTATTTCTTTCCGGCATCGTGATTATTAGAATATGTTCGAATATCACAATGTATCATGGTTTTCATGCATAAATGCTGGTCACTTCAGTTTTTAATTAATTGTTGATATTTTTGTAAATAATAACTAAGTCATCCAAAACGTTAGAAGAAGGAGGAAAAAAACCTAATTGCAATAATACAAAGGAGTAGGATGCAATTGCTTTTATTTATTCACTTTCATGACAATCTCACTCGTGAGTGATCAAAGCTTAGATGCCGTATCCGGCCCAACCACCGCAGCCGCAACCAGCGCCGTTACCGAGACCAACGCCGTAGCCGAGACCAGCGCCGTAGCCGAGACCAGCGCCGTAGCCAAGACCAGCGCCGTAGCCGAGACCAGCGCCGTAGCCGTAGGCACCGATAGCACCGGGGGCATAGTTCGAGGGGGTGACGAAGCCGGGGGTGGCAACAGCAGCAGCGGGGGCGCAGCCGGCAGGAGCGAGTCTGCCGAGGCACTGCCCGAACACGCTCTGGGAAAGAAAAATCATGAATATTGATCCCAGACATTCAAAATGGTTGATGATTGTTCTGTTCGAACGCAATTTAATTTGGACTAGATTAAATGGCGACATCCTTCTCATGGTTGAAATAAAACAATACAGAAACTTATATCACAAAGACATCACAAATCTTGGAAATTGAATATTTTTCTCTTACTCACCTGTACCAAACAAGCTTGGACGACGACGAACAAAATAGCGAAGAAGTTCATGATTGATGTTTGTTCAACGAGAAGCTGAATAATAATTAGAAGAGTCCACTGATCTATATATACTCATGTTCTTATCATTTAGGCCTTGTAATTCCAAACAACCTTTTTACTTCCGTTAAAATTTTTTTTGTTTATTTTGTTTATGATTAAACACGTTTATAGGTGATAGGGATAGGTATGAGAGTCTGCATCCTTTGTATCCAAACCTTACGCTCAACAAAATTGTATAAAAAATCCTTATTGTAGCGGTTTTAACTTATAAACGTGTTCAATCACAAAATGCCAATAATTATTTTGATTATAAACAATTTTATTTTCGCGGAAGTAATTAAACGATATTTTGAAATGACTAAGCCGGAACGATAAATTAAATGGTATATAAAGGCGTGTGAAAACATTCAATTATTATTCAGCTTCTCGTTGAACAAACATAAATCATGAACTTCTTCGCTGTTTTGTTCGTCGTCGTCCAAGCTTGCTTGGTACAGGTGAGTAAGAGAAACATATTCAAATCCCGAGATTTTTACTGTCTTTGTCATATTAATGTTTGTCTATGAGAAGGGCGTGTCTAGTTCAGACAAGTTGAATTTGTATTCCAACAGAATTAGCACAAACCATTTTAAATTTCTGTTATTAATACGTGTTCTTTTTCCAGAGCGTGTTCGGGCAGTGCCTCGGCAGACTCGCTCCTGCCGGCTGCGCCCCCGCTGCTGCTGTCGCCACCCCCGGCTTCGTCACCCCTTCTAACTACGCTCCCGGCGCTATCGGTGCCTACGGCTACGGCGCTGGTTACGGCAATGGAGCTGGTCTCGGCTACGGCGCTGGTCTCGGCTACGGCGCTGGTCTCGGCTACGGCGCTGGTCTCGGGTCCGGCGCTGGTTGCGGCTGCGGTGGTTGGGTCGGCCGTGGATGCGGCTGCGGATACGGCATCTAAACTTTGATCACTCACTAGTGACATTGTCATGAAAGCGATTAAATTAAATTAATTGCATCTACTCTTTTGTGTTATTCCGATATTAACTTATTCTCCTGAATTTTACGATTCAAATGAGTCAGATATTGTTTTAATCAATACGCGAGTACGTTGAAGTGGCAGTCGTGGGACACATAGCCCGAAGAACTGATGGCCGATGGGGCAGAAAAGTTCTTGAGCCGCGACCACGTACCGGAAGACGCAGCGTGGGTAGGCTCCCACAAGGTGGACCGACGACCTAGTGAAGGTCGCGGGCAACCGCTGGATGCAAGTTGCGTAGGACCGGGCGTTGTGGAACACCTTAGGGGAGGCCTATGTCCAACAGTTTACGTCTTTTGGCTGAAATGATGATGATGATGAATACCTTTTATATGCATAAAGAAGAAGCACGGTAAGTCCTACCGGCTATTTTGCATAGCTACCTTAATTTCCATGCAGAGCTTCCATGCAGAGACCACATTCACACATCAAAGACGACTACGTTTTCTTCATAGATTTGTTTTCATTGTTACCGTATTTTTCCTTCAGATACGGTAAGTATGGAAACATTTTGACGTGTGAATGTAGCCTATCAGCTTTTCCATGAAGATATTATTTTTGAATGAAATCAAATCAAAATCTTTTCATGTAAGCCAATATAGCATAAGCGATAACACCGCTCACTGTACACTGTATTTGTTTCTTGTTTTGTTTGTCACTGTTGTTTATGTATTTGTTCCATTGGTGTACAATAAAGTGTTATCTATCTATCTATAAGCTTTTCGATGTCCTATATAAGCTTTTCGGTGCATTCGCCTACTGCCAATAGCTGTGCACTGGCAGGAGTCACGGAGCACTTTGGGTGGGGCTATATTGTTGTGACTCATAGAATTTGGAAGGAACCATGCAGTGTATCTCAAACAGCGGGAAACGCCAACGCGGCAGGCCCAGAAAAAGATGGCGGAATGACCTGGATTCATACTTGACAGATTGGTCCGGGTAGCCATAGACCGCAACATGTGGAAAAAGGAGAGGGGAGGCATTTGCCCTGCAGTGGGACAGTACAGGCTAGAAATTAAATTAAATGAACAAAGCATTAGCTTATAGTCAGAATTTAACACGACCGGGTTCGGAATGCAGCTTCCACTGGGTTATGATTATCTAATTTTTACATCAGTCAAGAATATTTCAACTTCGCCCTTGAACACAACTAGACAGAGTTGTTAACAGTGACATCTCACGGATATATCAACGTTGAATGCTCGGTATATACGGCGACACTCGACACTCAGTGTATCTCAGTGTAGCGACACCGCCACTAAAAATATAACAGGGTGTCGCGGTGGTGTACACACGCAGACATTCGATGTATACTACACTGAGTGTATTAGTGTCAAGTATCAAGTGCATCCCGAGCTTAAGGATATTTGACCTTATACAGGGATATTGAAAAAACATTAACAACCTTGCAGGACTGTATTACTGATATCATAAACAACAACTATTGTTCTATGACTTTTTACAAAACATAATACATTTAACAAGAAATCACTTTCTAAAATGTATGAAAAAATAAAATATTCTCATCTAGAGGAAAGCCATAGTACGTGTTTGTACGTGTTTGTGTGTGTATTCCACTTTGCCCTAAAGTACATAAACGGACTACTGTTATCTTCTACATGAGCATATTTTCTTGTTTCATACATTTTAAAGTGTGATTTTTTGTTAAATTTATGATTGTTTTGTAAAAAGTCATGGAACAAAAGTTTCTGTTTTTGATGTCAGTAATACAGTCCTGCAAGGTATTTATTTATTTTATTGTATAGGACTGCGGTGGCAAAAAAGCGTACGGCCAGCCTGATGTTAAGCAGTTACCGTAGCCTATAGATGCTTACAATACCAAAGGTATTGCTCGCACATTGCCGACCTGAAGGGGATAATTGTTAATGTTTTTCCATTAACCCTGTATATCAATTGACTGCAGCTCATATATGGGCTGGCTCAACTGGGGTAGAACCACAGAGTAAAGACTAAAGAAAGAGGTGCCCTTATTAGATATTCGTATGAACCAAAAAGAGGTCATTGTTTTTTCTCATTTTCATTTTACTATTTACCGGTAAATAGTTGAACTACTCGTTTCGTTTTATGTCGCTGTTAGTACTAGGCCGACCACTCGGCCGACTTGCTTAGGGCCAGTCCCCTTAGTAACTGGTCCATGGGTAGAACCAACCTCTCAAAGAGGATAGGCGTAAAGTAGCTATTACTAAAATAACAATAATACAATGAAGTAGGTAGATGCAATTAATTTTATTTAATCGCTTTCATGACATTGTCGCATGTTAAGCGAACAAAGCTCAGATGCCGTATCCGCAGCCGCAGCCACGGCCGGCCCAACCACCGCAGCCGCAACCAGCGCCGGAGCCGAGACCAGCGCCGTAGCCGAGACCGGCGCCGTAGCCGAGACCAGCACCGTAGCCGACACCAGCCCCGTAGCCGTAGGCACCGATAGCGCCGGGAGCGTAGTTAGAGGGGGTGACGAAGCCGGGGGTGGCGACAGCAGCAGCGGGGGCGCAGCCGGCAGGAGCGAGTCTGCCGAGGCACTGCCCGAACACGGTCTGCAAACAAAAAATTTTTATTGACGTAACAAAAATAATAAACAGGACCACCAAATGTTTCTCGTACTCACCTGTACCAAGCAAGCTTGGACGACGACGAACAGAATAGCGACGAAGTTCATGTTTGATGTTTGTTCAACGAGAAGCTGAATAATAATTTGAAATTTTCACACACCTATATATACTCATTCTCTATCATTTAGACTTTGTCATTTCGTAATACGACCTTTTTACTTCCGCCATAACTCAATGCTTCAATCGCAAGTTGATTGTTTGAGGATGTGAGATCCTGCATCCCTTGTTTCGAAAGCGTGCGTTTTTTGAACTCAGCGGAAGCAAAAAAACATCTTGCGATAAGTTTATTTAGTTCAAAAACGTGGTTAATCACAAACACTACTGTTTTGTTTAGAAACAAAAAACTGATTGCGACATAAAAAGGCAAGTATATTTCGAAATAACCAATCCTAAATGATAAAAAATAAAGGGTATATAAGAGTGTGTGAACTCTTCTAATTATTATTCAGCTTCTCGTTGAACATACATCAAACATGAACACCTTCGCTGTTTTGTTCGTCTGCGTCCAAGCTTGCTTGGTACAGGTTAGTCCATTTCACTATTCATTTATTGTTTATTTTTATATTATAATGGTTTTAACTTTGTCATCAAAATGCAATCATCATTCTTATTGACACATTTCTTCCCAGAGCGTTTTCGGGCAGTGCTGCGGTGCCAACGGCTACGGCGCTGGTCTTGGCTACGGCGCTGGTCTCGGCTACGGCGCTGGTCTCGGCTACGGCGCTGGTCTCGGCTACGGCGCTGGTCTCGGTTACGGTGCTGGTCTCGCTGGTGCCTACTCCGGTGCTGGCTACGGTGTGGACTCCTACGGCGGTGCTGGTGAAGGCAACGTGGCCGTCGCCGGTGAGCTGCCCGTCTGTGGTGCCACCGCCGTCGCTGGTCAGGTGCCGATCATGGGCGCTGTGGGATTCGGCGGTGATGTGTGCGCCGGCGGCGCCGTGTCCATCGCTGGCAACTGCGCTTGCGGCGGCTGCGGCTGTGGTCGTGGCTCTCGTTACCTCTACTAGATCTTGACTTCACAAACCGGCATGAAATACTGATTACACGACGACCTGGAAATTATAATTCTTTTTGCGTTTTTCTCTTCATTGCCTGATTTTCCAGATAATGGAAGTATCTGATGGTTGTCCAATCATTGAGCTGAAAGACGTCCACTGCTGGATATAGGTCTCCCCCATGGACCAATTACTAAGGGGACTGGCCCTAAGCAACTCGGCCGAGTGGTAGGCCTAGTACTAACATCGACATAAAACGAAGCGAGTAGTTCAACTATTGACCTGTAGATAGAACAATTAAAATGAAAAAAACAATGACCACGTTTTTTTTCATACGTAAATAGTTGAACGACTCGCTTCGGTTTATGTCGATGTTAGTACTAGGCCGACCACTCGGCCGAGTTGCTTAGGGCCAGTCCCCTTAGTAATTGGTCCATGGGTCTCCCCTATTGCCATCACATATCCTAGTCCTTGGCCTCTCGCATCTACCGCACCCCTGCGAAGCATCACAAGGTCAAGGGGTGACAACCCCTTCACCTTGTGACGGGTCCCATCTTTCTTCGGTCTTGAGACATTCTCAGCTGATACCGCTCTTGCAACTGGTTTTGAGCTTAATTTATTAATACGGGCTGAGTTGTCGGTATAAAATGCAATCGGATACTCAAATGATTTCATTTGAAAATACAAGCCGAGTACTCAACACGTATTTTGTGTTGTTGTTAACATAACGTCATCATATTCCAGATTTTTTTGTAAGTGTTTTCTTTTTTATCTAACAGCAGTAAGTAATAAGTATAGTTCGCGACAGGTCGAGATGACATTCGGGTTATGAGCTTTATGCAGAATAAAATCTGAATTAAAATTAGCAGGACCCGATAAACAATTAAAATCGCCCACAAAATTATTAAATTAAATTATTTTGTTGCGTTTCGGGTTCTGCTAATTTTGATTCGGATTTTATTCTGCAAAAAGCTCATAACCCGAACGTCATCTCGATCTGTCGCCTACTATAAATAAATAACGCCAGACTTACACACCAATTGTATGGTCCAAAACTGAACGCTTGTACTATGGGTACCGTACAATGGACTGGGGGTGAGCCCTGTGACACCCAGACGGCAAATAACGAACAGGCCGTATTCGAAATTTGCCTCTGGAGGGAATTTAACCTGTACCCCACCCAAAGCTGTGAATTAACTTTAAAATATCCAGCCCTTTTATATGATAGATAGATAGATAACTCTTTATTAATCCACCACTAGAAAACAAACATTTATAAACTACTAGCTTTTGCCCGCGACTTCGTCCGCGCAGAATATAAATTTAAAAATTCCGTTTGCTGGAACCCAAATCCCGTATCCCGTATACGTATCCGTATCCGGTATCACGCATCCCACATTCCATATCCCGTATCCCGTATCCCGTATCCCGTATCCCGTATCCCGTATCCCGTATCCCGTTACCCGTATCCCGTATCCCGTATCCCGTATCCCGTATCCCGTATCCCGTATCCCGTATCCCGTATCCCGTATCCCGTATCCCGTATCCCGTATCCCGTATCCCGTATCCCGTATCCCGTATCCCGTATCCCGTATCCCGTATCCCGTATCCCGTATCCCGTATCCCGTATCCCGTATCCCGTATCCCGTATCCCGTATCCCGTATCCCGTATCCCGTATCCCGTATCCCGTATCCCGTATCCCGTATCCCGTATCCCGTATCCCGTATCCCGTATCCCGTTTCCCGTATCCCGTATCCCGTATCCCGTATCCCGTATCCCGTATCCCGTATCCCGTATCCCGTATCCCGTATCCCGTATCCCGTATCCCGTATCCCGTATCCCGTATCCCGTATCCCGTATCCCGTATCCCGTATCCCGTATCCCGTATCCCGTATCCCGTATCCCGTATCCCGTATCCCGTATCCCGTATCCCGTATCCCGTATCCCGTATCCCGTATCCCGTATCCCGTATCCCGTATCCCGTATCCCGTATCCCGTATCCCGTATCCCGTATCCCGTATCCCGTATCCCGTATCCCGTATCCCGTATCCCGTATCCCGTATCCCGTATCCCGTACCCCGTATCCCGTATCCCGTATCCCGTATCCCGTATCCCGTATCCCGTATCCCGTAACCCGTATCCCGTATCCCGTATCCCGTATCCCGTATCCCGTATCCCGTATCCCGTATCCCGTATCCCGTATCCCGTATCCCGTATCCCGTATCCCGTATCCGTATCCCGTATCCGTATCCCGTATCCCGTATCACGCATCCCACATCCTGTATGCCGCATCCCGCATCCCATATCCCGTAACCCGTATCCCGTATCCCGTATCACGTGTCTCATATACAAAATCCCGTATCCCATATCGCGTATCCCGTATCCCATACCCCGTATAATTTTCAAAAACTCTATTACGATTATTTTTTTAAAAGACAATCACCAATTTTCTTATTTCTAACTACGAAAATGACGAACTTCCGTACAAACTTTCATCCCCTATTTTACCCCCTTAGGGGATGTATTTTCAAAAACCCTGAAATTAATATTGTTTATCTTTTAAAAGTCACCTGTTGGCGGCGTCTTCATCAGGCGCATGCCTCGCGCGAGCACTCAGTTTTGACGTCGGAACGTATTGACGTAATGTCATAATATTAGTGCTCGGGTGAGGCATGCGCGCCATATGGACACATCTAATTTTTATAATTCCAACTTCAAAAAATGACGAACTTCCATACAAACTTTCACCCCCTATTTTAACCCCTTAGGGTTTAAATTTTCAAAAAAGATTAAATTATTATTTTTAATACGTAAAAAGAAACCTAAACACAAAGTTTCATTATGCTAACCTCGGAAATGACGAACTTCCATACAAACTTTCGTCCCCTATTTTACCCCCTTAGGGGTTGAATTTTCAAAAACGCAGCAATTCAAGTTTTTTATTTTTAAAAAGGAACCTAAACACCAATTTTCATAATTATAACTTCAAAACCGGCCAAGTGCGAGTCGGACTCGCGCACGAAGGGTTCCGTACCATTCTATAAAAACGGCAATCATGTCTGTTGTATGGGAACCCCACTTAAATATTTTTTTATTCTATTTTAGTATTTGTTGTTACAGCGGCAACAGAAATACAAATTTTATTCTGACTTTTCGGATAGTTTTGATAAAATCTATTGCTCAATTCGAAATTGTATCCATAAAGGGCTATGGTAACTAAAGAGTGCACAGTATGTGCCAGCATTCAAGTCAATATTGATAAACACATTATCTATTTGAGTATAACCCGTTGTGGTAACAACACGAGGAAGTTTTGAATTTAAACCAATATGGTCAAAATATTTTTTTAAAGGTGCATTCTCATTAGATTCCAGTAAGTCTACATTAAAATCCCCGCACACTATAGTCGGAGGCAACGGGAGTATTCTGCCATCAAATATGACACTATGAAAGCAATACAACAATTTCCAATCGATCGAAACCTAGAGATAACGCAAAACTTGTCAATAGCAGGCGAATTTTGGTCGTGACTATATTGCGATCTGAAAAACGAAACCATAGCGCGATCTAGGAGCTCATCTAGCGTCATCTAGTGGTGCGTAGCGGTACTATTATTTTATATATTATGAGATTCTTATTTTATATTATCTTTGTTATAGCAACAATTATTTACTCTTTGCCACCTCACTCCCATAAAAAAAAACTGCTCAACATCAGGCGGGCTGTACGCTTTTTTGCCACCTCAGTCCCATAATTGTTAGTACACACCTGCAATAATAGGTACATAAAGTACACAAATAAATAAATACACATTCTGTGAAAAACTATTACAACGCTATCTATAGTTCTAATACTCTGTGCTTGAAACTCCGAATGCATTTGAAACTTGATTTACAAATATGTTTACGTACGTAAACAATGTATTTGCACAAATCAGTTTAGTGTTAACATTATTTTAATTTAAGCTGTGGGCGACAAAAAAAATGCGAATTACTCAAAAAAAAAAACAACTCGTAGTAAGATTCGAACCTAATACCCACATACACGTGGACTAACGCCTTAACCATACGGCTAAGATGATCTCTAGTATTGCACTCGAATTATTATACTACTTATGACACTGTAATGCCAATGATATCATAACAATGTTAGATGGCGCTACTTTGACTGGTACTATTAATTTAAAACTTATTTATGGGTCAAAAATGTAGTTTTACATTTCTTTTTTTTGTCAACAATTTATCTAAAATATGTCATAATGATCACTCATGGTTAAAATGTTAGTTTTCTCTTTATATATTGTTTAATTTATGAGTTATCAATAAAAACGCCAAAAATATCGAGTTTATTGTATGGGGACCCCCTTTATTTTTAAGTTTTATTTTATTTTTAGTATTTGTTGTTGTAGCGGCAACAGAAATACACATTCTGTGAAAATTTCATGTCTCTAGCTATTACCGTTTGTTAGATACAGCCCGCTGACAGACAGACGGACAGACAGACAGACAGACAGACAGACAGACAGACAGACAGACAGACAGATAGACGGACAGCGTAGGCTTAGTAATAGGGTCCCGTTGGCACCCTTTGGGTACGGAACCCTAAAAATGACTTACATCTATACAAACTTCCCAACTAACTTTCATTCCCTATTTTACCACCTTAGGGGTTGAATATTCAAAAACGCCGAAAACCATATTTTTTATTTTTAAAAAGACACCTCAACACAAATTTTCATCATTCTAACTTGAAAAATGACGAACTTGCATACAAACTTTCATCCCCTATTTAACCCCCTTAGGGGTTGAATTTTCCAAAATCGCTTCTTATTGCTTGTCTACGTCACAAAATATATCTACTATCCAAATTTCATGTCTCTAACTTCAGTAGTTTCGGCTCGGCGTTGATGAGTCAGTCAGTCAGTCAGTCAGTCAGTCAGTCAGTCAGTCAGTCAGTCAGTCAGTCAGTCAGTCAGTCAGTCAGTCAGTCAGTCAGTCAGTCAGTCAGTCAGTCAGTCAGTCAGTCAGTCAGTCAGTCAGTCAGTCAGGATCTCCCTCTTTATATATTAGTATAGATTACATAATTTACACAGAAAGTGGAAAATGGGCGGCCTTATCACTGTGATCTGTGACAAGTGATCTCTACCAGGGGGCTTACCACAAGCTCTTATTGCGATTCAATTACAGGAACGTATTAACGTTTCAGCGACTTTTTGTGCAATGACGTACCTTATTGTCATGACAATAAGAAACGTCATTAAAACGTCGTTAAAACGTTCCTATAATTGAATCGCAATAAGAGCTTGTGGTAAGCCACCAGGCAACCTTAGGATGGAGAAAATCTAAATAAAAATAATACGGGGGTGTACATACATAAATTAACTTATAAACATATGTGATATGTTTTTATATTAGGCAAACATGGTCACTATAACAGGCCTGGCGTGATGGTATATTATGATTTTTTTGGCCCGCCACACACTCCCACCACTGTTACTCCTGTAAGCCAGGATCGACAGTGTCCAACAATGACGGCAAGGTTTGACCCTGGACAAGTCCCGGGGACAAGCTAGGTTGCCTTGGAACCCGAACGAATTTAATCAAAAGAAATACCGAATATATTATTTTTGTCATCCGCTTTGCAACGGAGGGAAGTGGATAATCATCTTCCAACTATCCTTTCTTTTGAATGATGTATAAAATATATTAATAGTATATTAGAATATCCAAATGACCTCAAAATCACATTACTTAAGCTTACAAGTGACCTTTTACGGTACGCCAAGGTATTAAAACATGTATTTTATGATGAGAACCTTTACAAACTATCGTTATTTTTTGGGTAATTATAGGTAAGTAGGTATATACGATTTGCATTAAAACGAAGAAACAATCATTGCTTTAGTTTTATTTTATTCTGTTTGTACCATGAGTGCATAACATTTTATTTCGCAGGGAAGTATAGATGACATAATAAAAAAACCTTAATTTAGTTCCCATTACCATTAACCGACATGATTGCCAGTAGCAAGGTTTGTCACGATGATAATTGTATTTTATCATTGTTACAGACCCCCAAGTCCGACAGTTAAAAACCAATGGCAAACCACTGGTCCCTAATATTATCTTCGTGAAGTCTTAATAATAAACCATAAACGACGGACTGATTTGACGGGCCCGTTGGCGTGGTTGGTTGAGATTCCGCCTTTCACGCTGCAGGTCGTAGGCTCGATTCCTACCCTAGACCTAGCTTGTACTCTATCTTGTACTATGGAAACCAGATAAGTAATATTACTACATATACTACTTTTTAACCGACTTCAAAAAGGAGGAGGTTCTATGTTCGGCTGTATGTATGTTTTTTTTGTTTTTTTTTATTTTTTATGTATGTTCACCGATTTCTCCGGCATTTATGAACCGATTTGAAAAATTATTTTGCTGTTCGGTAGATCGTAGCTTCAAGTTGGTCCCATAAAAAATAATTCCTAGAATCAACCCCTAAGGGGGTAATGTTGGGGGGTGAAGGTCGTCTGAAAAAAAAATTTTTGTCCGATTGAATTGAAACTTAATATGTATATTTTGCATAAGAAATAATGAAACTCTTGTTTCAGGATTTTAGAAAAATCCCCCCCCCCCCAAAGGGGTAAAACGAGGTGTTGAAGTTTGTATGGAGAGTTACCGTTTATCTCTAACGTTTATGAACCAATTTTTCTTTTTAAACTGTTATTTGGTAGGTGACTAAGTTGTTTTGGTCCCATAATAAATCGTTTCGGAAATCTACCCCCAAAGGGGGAAACTAGGGGTAGAAGTACGGTAGAAAAATATATTTGTGTCCGATTGACTTGAAACTTAGTATGTATACTCCATATAATAAACAAAGAAACTTTTGTTTTGGAATCTTGGAAAAGTCACCCCCCAAAGGGGTCATTCGGGGTGATAAAGTTTGTATGGCGCCACTAAAAATCATGAAAAAAAAATATTTTTATAAAAAATGAAAACCGACTTCAAATGTCTGCATGTCCCGAGTCTGAGTGTAATTATGTAGATATATTAAGTATGTATTTACAAATGATAAAAAAATAAAAACCGACTTCAAAAAAACCTGGAGCACTAAAAAGCCTGAAATAATATTTCTATTACCACCACTGCCTACCCCTTCGGGAATATCAGGCGTGATGATGTGTTATCGAGTATTTGGAGTCGAAAGTAGTAGGTATATGTAGTAATATTTGTTATCTGGTTTCCATAGTACAAGCTCTGCTTAAATTGGGATCAGGTAGCCGTATGTAAAATAATGTCCCAGGTTATTTAACTCTTGGCGGTCGACATGTTGTCGGCCATCTGTTAAGATGATACAAGAAAAAAATGAATTTTAGTTTCGGGGTGTGGCTAGCGTCGCGTGAGCTGCCGAAGGATATATCCCTCTCGCTTAGCTAGGACAGAACAGCTATGGAGTAGACTATAGTATAGTTATTTTTTGAAGGAACAATATTGTTTAATTCGTACAATTAAAATAATATGTCCCAGTGCACCTTTTAAAATAGATGAAATGGATGAAAATATTCAAATATATTTTTTTCGTTTTATATGGGATTTTTATGTCGAGTGTATTTGAAAAAAATAATTTAATTTCTATGTTGTTTTTATTGCTGAAGACAAAGTAAGTCAAAAGAAGACAAACGATACCTACAATATGCTGATAGATACGTATAACAATATTTCGATCGTATAATAGCCTATAACCAGCGGACGATCCAGACGCGTCCAACGATATCTCATTAGTCAAATTATTATGATAAAAATAGTTTGGACGTTATACGGGAGCAGATGAACATACATACATATCGGTCAAAATCATAACCCTCCGCCCACCGTAGTCGGGTAAAAATGTACATACTCTGTGTCAGTGACTGACTGCCGGATATGAGTATCTTTTTCATGTTTCGTAGGCAAAGGAATACTTTGGTACTTAACTTCGATGCCGATCATGAAGTCATCAGCGGTGTCATAATATTTTTTTTTACCATATTTAATATTTTTTTAATTTAATTTTCAGTTTTTATTAATTTTATTGATTTAACCATGCATTTATTTTTTGTTTATCTTTTTATCTTTATTTTTTTATCTATCAAAATCACCCTTAGACTGGTTACCGCCACAGGTGACAAGAGGGCTGGCTCTTTCCTTGCTCAAAAAATTAGCTTGACAACAGGAACAGCTTGAATACAGGGAGGACATGCAGCCAGTACCCCACGCGGACGGTATTTGTTTAATTAGGGGTAGGTTTTTATTTTATTGTATTTTATTTTAATTTATGTTATATTATATTGTATTTTAATGATAAAACATGAAAAATAAAAATAAATATATATATTTTTTTAATTTAATTTTACTTTTATTTATTGTTTTATATTTATTGTGAAATTATAATAATTTTAATAATCAATATTGGACTATGTCTGAAACAAATACATTGAATTGAATAATTTAAATACAAAAAATTATCACATTAACTCGTTAAATCACGGTTTACACCCGCTAGAACGAAAAAGATCCTAACATGGTAGGTAGGACCTGAGGGTTGGCCAGTTAATTACTTAAAATACACTATATTTATTTCAAGAAAACATTCATAAGATCTGAAGGCGTCGGACTCGCACATAAAGGGTTCCGTACCACCGTAGAATAAACACATCAAAAATATCAAGTTTGAGACTTGATATTTATTTTTAAATGTTATTATATTTTTAGTATTTGTTCTGCACCGGCAACAGAAATACACATTCAGTGAAAATTTCAACTCTCTACCTGTTACGGTTCGTGAGATACAGCCCGCGCTGACAGACGGACAGCCAGACAGACGGACAGCGTAGGCCTAGTAATAGGGTCCCGTTAGCACCCTTTGGAACCCTAAAAAGTAGCCTATGTTCTCCGCCAAGACCCAGTCTATCTCCATACCAAAATTCATCAACATTGGTTCAGCGGTTTAGCCGTGAAAAGGTAACAGACAGAGTTACTTTCGTTTATAATATAATAGATTGAATAGGACGGACAAACATTTTCCTATCCATATCTGTAATGTTATTTTTTACGATAATTTATTGATGTATGATATATTTATTACTTGCCCATCCATACCTACAACAAACGCAATAAAGCGACTCCATTGTTTTGACAAGCAATGTATTCCCACTGTCGGCCCAAGACCATGCTGCAAGTATATAACAGTAAGCGAAATAGGGAGTTTTTACAGAAATGACACGAATAACTATGAAATGACAAGAGATGACACAAAATGACAAGAGATGACACAAAATGACAAGAGATGAAAAGAAATTACACAAGACAAGGAAAAGCAAACGAAAATCACGCTGCAGTGCAGGTCGTAGGTTCGATTCCTGCCCAGGACATGCATTTGTGTGCATGAACATGTCCGCATGTCCCGAGTCTAGGTGTAATTAAGTGTATATTTAGTTTGTATTTACAAACAAAAAGTAGTATATGTAGTAATATCAGTTATCTGGTTTCCATAGTACAAGCTCTGCTTAGTTTGGGATCAGGTAGTCATGTGTAAAATAATTTCCAAGGATATTTATTTATTTATCATAGGCGTCGGCGGACTGTAAATACTGTACTGTACCTGTAATGTGGCACGACCGTAATATTTTTTCGTAATATTTTTTAAAAAATCCTTCACAGGTCCGACGTCGAACAAGTCCGACTGGACACTGACAGTACAAAGTTAGAGAGAGACATGGTTAGTTCAAGTACTTAAAATGTGAGATGGCGATATTGTGCGCGCGCTCGGAAATAAACAACGTAAGCGCCAAACCACATTTTCTTGAATTAAAAAAAAACTACTTCATGAATTAAAATATGGTTGAAGGGTAGTTTAGATATCATTATTTGCTATGTTTTAGAAATAATTTCGTGATCTAAATCGTAAAAACATCGTGGTAGCAAGGAAAATTGTAAATAATTAGAGCTCATTTCATAATTTTTTTTTATCGAGAAAATTTCATCAAATCGTGATTTGGATTTAAAGATACTCATGATAATATAGTCAAAAATCATACATCTAAATATAAGATTCCTAGTCCACATACTTACTTAAAGAAAAAGTAGAATAGAAAATCAACCAAATTTCGAACCCTCGTCTTAAGCGCTGGTTCCTCCAATAGCGGCGTCATATAACGGCCGTACGTTGGCTATGTAAAGAAAATGGCGCGGTTTGTTAGACCGCTACCTGTTTACGTAGCCAATGTTCTAGTGCGGCCGTTATATGATGGCGCCGCTATTGGAGGAACCCATAGCATTAGCAATGCTTGTTCTCCAAGTATTTACGATTTACATTGAAGAATAATTCATGAAGATGATTTTGGAGACCCAATGGTTTCGCATTAGTTAATAGGCGTGTCTACAACATGCACATGCCGCGCGAGGCTGCTCACCTACATGCCTCGCGAAGCACGACGTTTGCCTCAGTCGCATGCCGCGCGAGGCAAATGGCGAGGCAACTGACACACTAGACAGGGAAAGGTATACCCGATCAATCAGTTTGACGCGTTTGACATCGTTCTGTCTCACGACTGCCAAACTAGGCGACGCAAATGTGAGTGCTCAGGTGAGGCAGGGCGCGCATTTGCCTCACGTGAGGCAAGTCAAACTTCGCGAGGAAAATTTTCCTCGCGCGGCATGTGACACTTCTGGACGTAGCTATTTGCTAGCGGAACCGGGGCATAAATTGAAGCACTTATGGACCCAAGTAATTACAGTTTTTATTTTTTTTCAGAATAGTCACAGGCATAGATATGACCCTGCTTCGCACTATTTTGATACTAGTTATCATTGGTCTGATGATTGGTAGCGGCGAGGGCGCTAACGGGGGCGCTGGATCCGGATCTGGATCCGGCTCCGGCTCAGGATCCGGCTCTGGCTCCGGATCTGGCTCCGGATCTGGCTCCGGATCTGGCTCCGGATCTGGCTCCGGATCTGGCTCCGGATCTGGCTCCGGATCTGGCTCCGGATCTGGTTCCGGATCTGGCCAGGGATAGTTCTCCGGCGTGAACTCGGCCTCCAATCGCTAAGCTGACTTAGGCCTTGGTCTCCAATTAACCCGTGGAATGATCCAAAAAAAAGTCAGTACATTTTCTATTGAGCTTATGCACATGCGTATGTGCACGCATCACTCGAGGGGTTAAATTACATCGGCCGTTTACAGCGTCACGCGTACGCCGCGTCAAAATTTTACTATAGTGACGTCGGCGTGTGAAGGAGACCACATCAGTACATTTCTATAGTAAGCATTGTGACGCGGCGTACGCGTGACGCTGTAAGCGGCCGATGTCATTTAATAGGAGACCAAGGCCTTTGCCAGCTCAAGCGTCATAAACATCTATTGATATCTTTTGGCAGTTTGTGTAATAATAACTACTTATGTGTTCAACTTTAAGATATAAATATTATTGGATATAACGTATTTTAGTTTTATTTGTGTTCTTTGTCAATCAATAAATAGCGCCAGTCTCAGGACAACTGTATGGTCCTAAAGCAAAGGTTATATCTACTCAAGGTCACTCAGCAAGCTATGTAGAGCTCTCTACTAGAGAGCTATGTTAGGCATTTCTCTGAAGGATAATATCCTGGGATATTCTTTTACACATGGCTACCTGATCCCAAACTAAGCAGAGCTTGTACTATGGAAACCAGATAACTGATATTACTACACATACTACTTTTTTGTTTGTAAATACATACTTAATATACATAATTACACCCAGACTCGGGACATACAGACATGTTCATGCACACAAATCCATGTCCCTGTAGGAATCGAACCTACGACCTGCAGCGTGATAGGCGGAATCTTACCAACCACGCTAACGGGCCCGTCAACCATCTACTCAAGGTCACTCAGCGAGCTATGTAGAACTCTCTACATAGCTCGCTATCTACTAGAGAGCATGTTCGGCATTTCTCTGAAGAGGATAATGCACCTTTGACACGGTGTTAATTAAGCGCCAGTCCAGTAACCTAGTCCTAAGTGGACTCGTTTGGACACTAGTTTCAACCCAGTCCAGTGATGACGTCACGCTCACAAGTCAGTCCAGCGGACTAGCCGCCTGTATATACGGGCAGCACGGTTTACACGATGCCAGTGACGTGACAGTCCAGTAACCCAGTCCAGCGATGGTCGCGTGTAGACACTTATTTCGAACCAGTCCAGTGCTGACTTCAGTCGCAAGTCAGCCCAGAGTAGGCGACACTATTCCTCTAAAAGATCATGAAATTGAATTATTTTTATAAAAAAATAAAAACCGACTTCAAAAAAACCTGGAGCACTAAAATGCCTGAAATAATATTTCTATTACCACCACTGCCTACCCCTTCAGGAAAATCAGGCGTGATGATGTGTTATCGAGTATCTGGGGTCGGTGCCAATCTTGTTATGCCGAGTCTACCTACTATAAAAGTAAGAAGATAGATTGGCACCGACCCCAGATACTCGATAACACATCATCATCCGAACATAGAACCTCCTCATTTTTTGAAGTCGGTTAAAAAGGGTGTTACTCCCCGGTAAAAGCAGGGTAAATATAAGCTGAATTTAAATAGCTACAGCTTGGCTCTACCATCAAATACTTCCTCTAAAGACAGTAGGTAGATGAAGTAAAAACATTACTATGGAGATGACGTAGTATGACCGTTCAGTATACCAAGACCACAGCATAGAAATCAGCGTTGACAACAGAAGAGACAAAATCGAAAAAATAGGTATCCAAATAAAATTATAAGTAAATTGCAAACCGAATTTCTTTAATTCAATGTAAAGATTATAATTGGCATTGCATTAAGTACCTATTATTAAAATTGCTTGTACTGCTTAAAGACCGCAGCCGCATCCACGGCCGGCCCAACCAGCGCCGTAGCCGAGACCGGGAGCAGCGATGCCAGCACCGTAAGCGCCGAAGCCAGCACCGTAAGCGCCAAGGCCAGCACCGTAATCGCCGAGGCCAGCACCGTAAGCGCCGAGGCCAGCGCCGTAAGCGCCGTCAGTAGCCACCATAGCGGTAGCGCCGTTACCGCAGCCGTAGTTGACAGCACCAGCACCAGCAGTGGGGAGAACACCCTCCACTCCCACGGTACCGACGAACGGCAGCTCACCAGCCGCGGCCAGAATACCCTCGTACACGTTCTCAGAGGCTACGGAGACGCCGACGGGAGGGATGCAAGAGCCGCTGGCGACGGGGAGACCACCACCGCTGGTGGCGGTGAAGTCAATGCCGCCGCATCCGAGACCGAGACCATCGTAGCCCCAGCCGCGTCCAGCCAGACCGACGGGAGCGGCGAGACCATCGTAAAGGCCAGCACGACCAAGGCATTGGCTGAAGGCAGACTGTAAAAAAATAACAAAATTAAAATTTCCATTACAGGGAGTATAAAGTTCTAAGCGGGGGAAAGTATTTCAGGGGATGATGACAAGGAAGATTATATTACTGAAAGGAAGTACCAAAAATTTTAAACAGAATCATTTTAAGTTTAAAACCTTACCTGCATGAGGAGCGCCTGAGCGCAGAGGACGAGGATAGCCTTGGCTGCCATTGTACTTGTGCTACTGTGAGTGGTGACACGAGAATGATCTTCAATACTTCTACTAGTGCTTTTATAGGTACCTTATTATAAAGTAGTGAAGTTAATCAAATGCTTAAGAAACATAGATAAGGCCTAGGCTTATAAATTTTCATAATAATACTTATGACAAAAATGTATGATAAGTAAAATAATACTTACAAAATTTGCATTACAAAATTAGTTGCTGATAAATTATGAGCAAATAACTTGAATATAAAATTGTAGAAACATTTCAATTCAGCATTCTGTATTCAGCTTCTCGTTGAACAAACATCAAACATGAACACCTTCGCCGTTTTGTTCGTCTGCGTCCAAGCTTGCTTGGTACAGGTGAGATAATTTCACATCATTTCATTTCAATTTCATAATAATATTATTTATTTTTCGATAAAACTTTTGGTGGGTTCATTAATGTAAACAATAACATCATTATAATATTCGACACTTATTTCCAGAGCGTGTTCGGGCAGTGCCTCGGCAGACTCGCTCCTGCCGGCTGCGCCCCCGCTGCTGCTGTCGCCACCCCCGGCTTCGTCACCCCCTCTAACTACGCTCCCGGCGCTATCGGTGCCTACGGCTACGGCGCTGGTTTCGGCTACGACGCTGGTCTAGGCTACGGCGCTGGTCTCGGCTACGGCGCTGGTCTTGGCTACGGCGCTGGTCTTGCTGGTTCCTACCCCGGTGCTATCGCTGGCTACGGTCTGGAGTCCTACGGCGGTGCTGGTGAAGGCAACGTGGCCGTCGCCGGTGAGCTGCCCGTCGCTGGTACCACCGCCGTCGCTGGTCAGGTGCCGATCATGGGCGCTGTGAGATTCGGCGGTGATGTGTGCGCCGGCGGCGCCGTGTCCATCGCTGGCAACTGCGCTTGCGGCTGCGGCTGCGGTGGCTCTCCCTACCTCTACTAAATATTGTATTACACAAAATAATTAAAAAATAAAATCAAAATAGTAAGCTATGTTCATTTTTTAATTGTTTACCCTGGAGAATAATGTTGTAAAGTTGAGAATATTTTTATTAAGTGGGTAAGTAGAACAAACTGCTCTGATATGAGTTGGAATATGCAAATAATTACAATATTACTGACTGTGTAAACACCCGCAATCATTATAATATTTGGGGCTTTTTGGCGGGAAGTGGAAATGTCATGTTGTCATTTTTTTTTTAATTTCCAAAACTTGTGTTTTCGTGTATTATAGTGTGTAATATTGGTGGAATATTAACCATTATATGGTCATAAATGTGCGTGAGTGTGGGCAATTGGAACAAAAGTGATGAAACATGATTTTCGGCTTCTCACAAGAAGTCTAGTAATTTGTCAGTAAAGTATCCGCCACTTTACTGATAGGGTTTGGGGGGGTAGAAATAAGGTAGTTATAAGGTAGATTTAAGGTAGTTATAAGGTAGAATTAAGAAAAAACTGTAATAAAAGTATACTGCTGTTAGGCTCCAAAGGGCTAGTTCCCAGGGGCCGTAAAACTAATCTTATAAAAAATAAAAAATAAAATATTTTTAGTATTGGTAGTTATTGATATACCTAACTCCAATTATTTCCAATATCTATACATACATATAATAAGAATGTAAAATTGGTCGCGTCTGTACATTCGAAATATTTGGAAAAAAAATAGTGGGGGGGACTTAGATTGACCAGCAGAATTCATTTTTATCATTTTTAGAATTTTTGTCTGTGGGTATGTTTGTATGTTTGTATGTTTGTATGTTTGCTCAGATTTTCGAAAGAGCACAACTTCGAATCCACCGGATGGATTTCAATGAAATTTAGCATGGATATGACTAATAGTCTAACTTAACATCTAGGATACTTTTTTTTTCGAAAATGTTTAGGGTTGCCACAGAAAATTCAAAAAACTACTTAAAAATTCTAAATGTTTGAAAGAGCACAACTTTGAATCCACCGGATTAATTTCAATGAAATTTGGCATGGATATGACTAATAGTCTAACTTAACATCTAGCATATTTTTTTTTTCGGTAAAGTTTAGGGTTGCCACAAAACATTCAAAAACTACCTAAATATTCGAACACGCACAACTTCGAATCCAGTGTATTGATTTCAATGAAATTTGGCATGGATATGCCTAATAGTCCAACTTAACATCTAGGATATTTTTTTATAAAATATTAGATTGTAAATTTTTATGACCACACGGAAATTCTAGCCAACAATAAGTTTTAGTTATTGAAATACGTCTATTTAGAGCGGAGCCCTACGGAGCCCTACGTTGTGTGTGATCCGACACTATTTGGAATACATAATCTTAATTTTAATAATAATAATAAATATTTTATTGCTGCGTTCTACCATCTTAAGTTTAGTTTTTCTTAACTAGATGTCGCTATACTTAAAATCAGACAATACCTGCCTTGCACCACATGTCAAAATTTAATATCTTCCTTGCTTCAAGAAATTTAGTTTTTTTATTCCTAATTACGTATAAAAAATATTAAGCGGGTCTTTGTATCACGCGGAATCTTAGACGTTAACTCTGGAATTCATCTCCACAGTACTAATGCCGTAGGGAAGCTACCTACCTAAGAAGTAAGTCTAGAGGACCTGCTGATTTTGAATTAAGTAGTAATAGAAACACAGACATTGAACTCTGAACTCCAACCCCTCAGGAATGATGCTGCTGGGTAACTGCCTGCTTAAACCATAAATCTGGAGGACCTGCTAACTTTGAATTAGCAATGTGGGTATCAAGTAGAAACTTCTCAGGCGAGGTCGCGTTTCCGATCCGGCGCTAGAATTTAAGGAAAACATGTAAAATGACTACTTGTAAGTGCCCTCCTAGGCCTAAACATAATAAACGCTTTGACTATTGACTTAGACGATAAACTCCAGACTCTAACTTTTTAAGCACAATGTTGCGAAGTGACTCTTACCTAAGCCGTGAGTCTGGAGCACTCACTCATTTTAAATAAGGAACATGGGTATCAAGTACAAACTTAAACATTGAGCTCTGGAGTCCAACCGCTCAGTCGTGATACTGTGAGTAACTACAGATATAGATAGACGGATACAGATAGACTGGTACAGACAGAGATACTCACCTACCGATAGATTACAGACAGACCGATTCAGACAGACAGATACTTACAGCTAAACTGATACACACAGACAAATAAAGTCAAACTTTTGTTATACAACTAAGGCGCCAGGCAAGCGTACGGCCCACCTGTTGTTAAGCAGTTACCGTTCCCAATAGATGCTTGCAACCAAAGGCATCGGTAGCACGTTTCCAACCTGAAGGGGAGTGGGGTTAGTGGGAGGGGACGGGGAGGTGGCTGGGTTGCGCTTCCGGCTCTCTCCCTCATCATACCAAACGAAGGTAAATTAGCTACTTGAATGCCGATCTCCACCTTACTGGTCAGACTCTACCACCTTACTGGTATAGACTGGTACAGATAGACAGCCACGGACAGACGAACTCAGACTGATGCAGACTGACGTAATACAGATTAGACGATAGACAAAATTATATTTAAGGGCTTCACCGACTGGACGCGGACGGAGTCGCGGGCACAGCTAGTAATAATAATAATAATTATATCCTGGGACATTTTTACACACGGCTACCTGATCCCAAACTAAGCAGAGCTTGTACTATGGAAACCAGATAACTGTTATTACTACATATACTACTTTTTTATTTGTAAATACATAGGTACTTAATATACATATACACCTAGACACCGGACATACAGACATGTTCATGCACACAAATGCATGTCTCGGGTAGGAATCGAACCTACGACCTGCAGCGTGAAAGTGGCCTCCGCGCCAACCACGCTAACGGGCCCGTCAAATATATCCAATTATATCCTATATCTAATTATTATTGGGAGGTCGTAGCCTAGTTAGTAAATCGCTCGGTAGATCAGCGCGTTAAGCCACGTTTGGCTTGGTCGGACCTTGGATGGGTGACCGAATTATAACATCCGACATCCTCTGTGTTTTGGAGGGCACGTTAAGCTGGCGGTCCCGCGTATCATTCTTACATCTTTGACAGTCGTTAGGGTAATCAGAAGTCTGCAAAAATAGTGTTACCCTTAGGTTGCCGATTGTCCCACTAGTTGAGTCTCGGAGAGCAAATGGCAATCGCTCCGTGTAAATATCTGTAATCAGTCACATCAAGGTAGACTGAAACCCAACCTCAAGTAATGGGATAAGGTCAGGAAAAAGGGAACGAACGCAATTATTTCAGGAAACCTGCCTTTTTTAGGATTCCATACCCAAAGGGTGCCAACGAACCTTATGACTAATTCGAAACAACCTCTCAAATTAAGGGGTAATGTAACGTCACGACTTTTATCCCCATTCGGGGGTAGTCAGAGGCTTGAGTGACCATACACCACCACATTGTGGAGGTATTAACAACGAGGGGTAAAGAGGGGTCTTCTTCTTCTTCTTATCGTATGGTTAGTGGCCAACCTGGTGTCAGAGTTGGTCAAACCGCCCGAAGGCATCTGACAAGGCTTAACGACTGCTGCCTAGATGACAACAACTGGGACCGACTTTTAACGTGCCCTCCGAAGCACGGAGACGCTCAATTCAAATGCCACTAATGGTCACCCATCTCTGCCTGACCTTGCCCAGCATTGCTTAACATCTGATCGTTTACCGATCAGTGATTGCAACTGGCTATGAACGAGGGGTAATGTGGTTAGTGAAATGGCAATAGACTCGCCTCTATTTCTGAAATATGGGTGCGGTAATTGCATCTCTACTTACCCCTGCGTGAAATACAGCGTGATTATATCGATGTTTATTTTAATGTGTATACATACATACTTAAGGCCATAATCTACAAATCAGCAAACCTTGACATTAAAAATAATGCTAACAAATCATAATTTCAGTAGGCCAGCGCGAGTTCATTGCTTGCGCAGCGCACACAATACGTGCGCAGACGCACCTGTCAGTACACTACGTGACAACGCGATCAAATGCGGTATCGGAATATTATCTAATAATGATGATTTGTAAAAGTGTTACAGTAATAAAAATTAGGTAAATAATGTTTTGAAATCCATTAATATTATACATGTGAAAGTTTAGATGGATGGATGTTTGTTACTCAATCACGCCTGAACTGCTGAACGGATCTGGATGAAATTTGGCACAGAGATAGATTATAGTCTGGAATAGCACATAGGCTACTTTTTATCCCGATAGTATATTTCTGCGGGACAAATGCGCGGACGAAGTCGCGGGCAAAAGCTAGTGTGTTATACTTATAATTTAGTCGCTGCGCTGAATTACATATTTATTTTATTTACTTAAATCCAAAGTCATTACCAAGAAAGAAGGAGACATGTGACTGTCCAAAATAGTATGTCCTACTAAACGGAGTCCATTAGACTCAGTCGGTCGCGCGCGGACAATAAGGCGCGGATAAATTACGTGAGGGGATTTTGGTGATGTTTTGACCCCCCGTCCCCCCTTGGTGAGATGTCATGAGATTTGGCTCGACCCCCTCCCTCCCCATCTAATCTCACGTATTTCAAAAGCTATATTCTAGAGGAGAAACATGTTTTACTTAATTTAACCCAGTTTTCTGGCAATTTTACACTGTTTCTTGCGGTAAAAAAATTACGTGATATTTACCGAGACGCCCCTCTCCCCCACGTGAGATTGGGTGAGATTTCGCTCGGCCCCCTCCACCCCTAAATGCCTCACGTAATTTATGGACGCACCCTAAAGTTGAAATCATGTCATTGCCAATATGGCTTATCATCTAGTATATAAATGTTAATTTTCAACAATATAATTTTTTACCAAACAGTCTAAACTGGACTTTATTTTTAACACAAGGAAATAAACTTGTGCTAAATAGAACATAGAAATAAACTTGTGCTAAACTAGTCGCATGGTTTTAAACTTTGGAAGATATCGTGATGCGTGGGCTTTACCATTTTCATTTTTGTCTTACTATACGCCGTTGGCTGCGAGCCACAACGATCTTAGAAAGTTTATATGATCGAAGGCCATAACATACGGGGTATCCATGGCGACGTCGCCAGCCACCGTAGCCAACTATTCGTATTGAAATGTATGGGAGGCAACACACCTGGCGACGGGCTAGCGACGTCGCCAGTCAATACAAATTGTTTAGATACGTTGTTTGGATACTGGCGTCCCGGTGTGTTATGGCTCTTACAGCTTCACCAGAGTGCCAGCCTTCAGCCAAAGGGCCCAGGGGGGCAACTTGTTCAAGGGCGCCACTGAAACTTGGACCTCAGCACTCCTTACCTTAGATTGCTATGTGTGATGATGGAGAAACTCTAGCAGCGGATCGGAACGGATAGCTACCTTTTCACCCGACTGACCCGGAAGGATGGTAAATTTTTATTGTCTTTTATAGACATCATCTACAGAGAATTCTGACTAATCTTGGACCTAAAGTCAATCCTCGGTCTATTTTGTAACCACGTCTTGTCATAATTGAATTAGTAAGTCTATTGTATATCCCTATTCAAAAGAGTCGCCTAGTATTTTAACAAGAAAACGGCAAAATAATGCTGATCAAAAATATTTATTCCTTGCTTTTAGTCAAACAACTGGCTTAGTTTAGTAAAGGTAGGCACCACCGCAGCCGCAGTCGCAAGCGCAGTTGCCAGCGATAGACACGGCACCGCCGGCGCACACATCACCGCCAAATCTCACAGCGCCCATGATCGGCACCTGACCAGCGACGGCCGTGGTACCCCAGACGGGCAGCTCACCGGCGACGGCCACGTTGCCTTCACCAGCACCGCCGTAAGACTCCAGACCGTAGCCAGCGATAGCACCGGGGTAGGCACCAGCGAGACCAGCGCCGTAGCCAAGACCAGCGCCGTAGCCAAGACCAGCGTCGTAGCCGAGGCCAGCGCCGTAGCCGTAGGCACCGATAGCGCCGGGAGCGTAGTTAGAGGGGGTGACGAAGCCGGGGGTGGCGACAGCAGCAGCGGGGGCGCAACCGGCAGGAGCGAGTCTGCCGAGGCACTGCCCGAACACGCTCTGGAAAAAGCAAGATTATTAAGTCTTCATAATTAAGTTTAGTAAATTAAAGAAATAGCTTTTACTAAGTTAAAAGAGGGCTAGAAATGTAATTTAGAAGTATTACTCACCTGTACCAAGCAAGCTTGGACGCAGATGAACAAAACAGCGAAGGTGTTCATGTTTGATGTTTGTTCAACGAGAAGCTGAATAATGATGAACTGAAAATGTTCACATGCTTTTATACAAAATATTATATTATATCTATCGTTTATGTCATCACATGTTAGTTTTGAAAAAGTTAATTTCTTCACCACTTTCTTTACAAATAGGCGTTTGCAGATAAGGTGGGTTTCTAAACTAATTTCATTTGCCTACATACTGTCAGCAACTGATAAATCAGGCCGATATAAATAAACAAACTTGGACTTTAGAATCATTCTCGTGTCACCTCACACAATAACACAAGTACAATGGCAGCCAAGGCTATCCTCGTCCTCTGCGCTCAGGCGCTCCTCATCCAGGTAAGGTTTTAAATTTAGTATAATGTTTGTTTTAAATTTTTAGTACCTAGGTACTTCCTTTCAATAATCTTCCTTGTCATCATCCCCTGAAATACTATCCCCTGCTTAGAAGTTCATACTCCCTTTAATGGAAATTTTAATTTTGTTCATTATTTTTTCAGTCGGCCTACAGTCAGTGCCTTGGTCGTGCTGGCCTTTACGATGGTCTCGCCGCTCCCGTCGGTCTGGCTGGACGCGGCTGGGGCTACGATGGTCTCGGTCTCGGATGCGGCGGCATTGACTTCACCGCCACCAGCGGTGGTGGTCTCCCCGTCGCCAGCGGCTCTTGCATCCCTCCCGTCGGCGTCTCCGTAGCCTCTGAGAACGTGTACGAGGGTATTCTGGCCTCGGCTGGTGAGCTGCCGTTCGTCGGTACCGTGGGAGTGGAGGGTGTTCTCCCCACTGCCGGCGCTGGTGCCGTCAACTACGGCTGCGGTAACGGCGCTACCGCTATGGTGGCTACTGACGGCGCTTACGGTGCTGGCCTCGGCGCTTACGGTGCTGGCCTTGGCACTTACGGTGCTGGCATCGGCGCTTACGGTGCTGGCATCGCTGCTCCCGGTCTCGGCTACGGCGCTGGATGGGCCGGGCCTGGATGCGGCTGCGGCTGTGGACGTATCTAATTTTGCATAAGCAATGTAGTATACAGATAATACAATAACAAATAAATTTAATTACAAAGCATCTTGTAGTATTTATTACTTTATTCCTGATTGTAAATCCTAAGGTAGAAGTCTTAAAACGCTCTACAAAGTGAAGGTAAAAAAGTGCACATAACAAGGCCTAAAATGCATCAGCCTGTAGTCCTATTAGGTCCCCAGATGCCATAAATATACATATTACATTATTATCACGGAGTTCTTCGTGTGGGTCCAAATCATGGACCAATTACTAAGGCGACTGGCCCTAAGCAACTCGGCCGAGTAGTCGACCTAGTACTAACATCGACATAAAACGAAGCGAGTAGTTCAGCTATTTACCGGTAGATAGAACAATGAAAATGAAAATACAATGACCACGTTTTTTTTCATACATATATCTAATAAGGGCACCTCTTTCTTTAGTCTTTACTCTGTGGTCCAAATACGCCATTTAAGCTTTTCAGTATGAAGTAATACCTACAATAATAAAAATATACGTGCTCAAATACGTAAGTATTATTACTAGGCATTTCAGAACACCATTTCTAGAAGTCCCGTCAGCCACTCCAACTAAAATGCTTAAATCTAGGTTAACGGCGACTGTAGCCTAGTTGGGCTAACAATCAGAAGGTCCCAGGTTCGATCCCCGATGGGGCATGCACCAATGGATGAATTTTCATCTATGTACATAATTTACAGTTCGCTGACGGTGAGGGAAAACATCGTGAGGAAACCTACCTATCCCTCGGGATTAGGTAATAGTCAGTTCCTGTATACACGGCGACAAGGTTCACCATCTGTCACGTTGGGTTCTGACTATCTGGGGAAACGTGGGCTTCGAGTTGGTTAATACCTCCACAATGTGGTGGTGTATGGCCACTCAAGCCTCTGACTACCCCCGAATGGGGATAAAAGTCGTGACGTTACATTACAGAAATCTAGGTTTGTATTTTGTAATTTGATCACATTTCTTGCTCCAAAAGAACTTTAGAGGTAAACCTCAAATGCCAATATTCTGGGTCTATTTTGCCTATTAGGGAAAAGTTAAAATTAATTAAGAAAGGAGGCAGCTATGATACGGATATTCGATCCCATAAGTTCTGCACCTTCTATGAGGATATTCTGGTTTATTTTGCCCTATGGTGGCAGCGCCACGTTGCAATGGATTGACATTGACAGCTCAGACCATAGTGACTTTAATTAGAAGAGACGTTCTTAGTAGATATCTCTATGAAACAACGCGTGGTCATTTTCCCGGGATGCGTGGCATCTATCTACCGGTAAATAGCTGAACTACTCGCTTCGTTTTATGTCGATGTTAGTACTCGGCCGAACACTCGGCCGAGTTGCTTAGACCCAGTCCCCTTAGTAATTGGTCCATGGCTCAGACCATTGATGTATTATTTGGCAGATATGACAGCGCAACACTACATGCAGCGAAATTCACACATCTGTTATCGCACTCGCAATTTGGCAATCAACTTAAAGGCATTTTGATGCGTATTGTTCCCAAGAAGATGAGCCGTATTCCAATACCGTCATGTTTTCAACATTATTTTCCGCGAACGACTAAGTCGTACTGTGTACCATGGACTCCGTTTAGTAGGACATTATCCTCTCATAATCCCTCTCTCTTTCTTGATTACTATAAGTAATATATCATATCTCATGTTATATCTATGATACCAACATTTTTCTATTGAAAGAGTAGTAAACACCATAGACCAGACATAGAAAGGACATAGTCTAATATAAGCAACTCGGCCACATGGCTCAACTAGGCCACTGACGTCATCACAGTAGGCGTGGTTTAAGTCAGTGTGCTGTTGGCGTTCGTCCTGTGCAGACGTCTTGCCAACGATCGCATCCCAAATACAACTCTATTCGACACTAGATGGCGACCCTCCGACGTACAGAGGGTCTTTTATCACCCTACACTTAGTGACATCTAGTGTGAAAAAGTTAAACTACGTACTAACATCGATATAGAACGAAGCGAGTAGTTTGCTATTGACCGGTAGATTGAAATGACAAAGTAGGCGTTATCTACACCCCTTCACCCGTGCCTTCACCCGCGCAAATTGTCAAGCGTTGTTTCATAGGGAAATCTAATAAGAACATCTCTACTGTCTATGTTCTCTGTGGTAAACACTGAGTTTCTCGCTACCTCTTCTCAGTGCAAGTCAAGGAAGTTTTAAGTCTCTAACACCTGGAATGCGGACTTGGCAGCAAAAGTGAAGCCGACAGCGAGATACCATACTGAACGTTGTTTCCTTTGCCAACAAGAGTGACCATAATATTTTGAAATTTTGAGAACGTCCCCATGGACATCTAGTGAAAACGTGCTTTTGTTCCGAGATTGTTATGATAGGAAAATAATAAAATAAGGAAAAGGATGTTTATTTTCTTAAGAACATGAGTAGGTACAATAAATTAGTCTGCGGTGGCCAAACCACACGAGTTCCTGTCTGTATCTTGGCAACCTAAATGAAGTTACAAAATAGTATTTAAGATCGTAGATTTTGCCACTTTGTAATATAAAGTAACATGACACTTCACACGCTTGGACGTTGTCTAGGCTCTCCATATCTATGGTTTTTCCTATACTTATGTTTCCTATACTTACTCTTTTTCTATGCTATAAAAGGTACCTACTACTGTTAACATGTTATGTTTGATTTGGGCTGTGCAAGTTGTGACAGACGGACATAGAGACAGATAGACGGACAACAAAGTGATCATATTAGGGTTTAGTTTTTTTTCCTTATTAGGTACGGTACCCTAAGAATATCCAACTAATTAGACCATAAGACAAAATTAAAGGACAATGGGCAAAATTGTATGGGACTTGGTCCAAATATACACCACTGACGAGACCTACGTAACCCGATAGACCACTAAATACTGAGTAACTTTTACAAAGACAGATCAACAAAATAAGCTGTCAGTAAAAAAAATATGGGTAGTTAAAAAAACTATTTTTTTTTATTTCACCCTTAGTATTATGTTTATACATTTTTTTCGAAAGGCAACAATACAAATACTCTTACTAACATTAAATAAAAATAAAATAAGCTGTCAGAAAGCAAAAAATGCCGTGAAAAATATTTTATTATTATTTTTGTTACCTGATGAAAAGTGAACAACAACAACAACAGCAGCATTCTTACGTATTTTCTGATGTTGCGCTTCTATAAAATAAATAAGCAGGTACCTTCTATGCGTTACCTTACTTTTTCACTTATCATCAGGTAACAATAATAATAATAAAATATGTTTCACGGCATTTTTTGCTTTCTGACAGCTTTTTTTATTTTTATTTAATGTTAGAAAGTGTATTTATATTGTTGCCTTTCGAAAAAAATGTATAAGACATAACACTAAGTGTGAAATAAAAAAATTAAAATATTCTTTTAAACTACTCATTTTTTACTGACAACCTATTTTGTTGAACTGCCTTTGCAAAAGTTACTCAGTATGTAGTGGCCTATCGAGTGACGTAGGTCTCGCAAGTGTTGGACATTTGGACCATTTTTGCCCATTGTCCTTTGTGCTAACGAAAAGGAACAGTGAGGGCAGGGCATTTTCTTTTAAAACTCCTTGTGTTAAATTAGGGACATAATCTGTCGGCTTAAAATGCTTGCTGCATATGACGGAATTTTGGGTAATTTTTCTGTAGCCAATAGGTATTTGTTGTAACCAATTTACACGCCTGGGATCTGTAAAAGACAAAATAGTTTTTTTGTTTTTTATTGCTTAGGAGTAATCGGGAAGTGTAAAGTCAAAAGTCGTCCCGATTTCAAACAATTTCAATCGACAAACCATCGGTCTCGGCCTTTATTTTATATTGTCCATCAAGGGTTGCAATGCTGACCGCGCTGTGGAGCCCTGGAGCTGCGCTGCGCCGCGCTTTCGGCCATCAACAACGCGCCCAGCAACACACTCATTACAGACCGTGGCAGTAATGTACTATTAAAAAGTAACAAAAGGGTAAAGGAAAGGGGCCCCGAGAATTACATTGCCTGAAAGGGTTAATCTGGCCCTAGACGTGCGCGTTCCTCGAGCGTGTGAACGACGCGAACGCCGTGTGCGAGCCCGGCGAGCCGTGACAACGCGGCGTGAGCGTCGCGTTTTACCAGCGTGTGGTCTGTCGCGCGTTGCAAATGCGACCGACTTCAAAAAGTAGCGATGTAGTCGTGCGGCAACGAAAAGCGCGACTTTATCGCTGCAAACAGTTCCCGTGGACGATATTCCTCAGTTAACACAGACACATAATAAGATTTATATTATAGTCCTTTTTACTAGCGAAATTTATGTCACCCGAACATCTAAAATGTACTTAACGTGGAAAACATAGTTACCCACTTACCTATGTTAAGATAATCCTTAATTCGGATAATATTCGCTTTTACACCCTTCCATTACGCATATTCTACCCATTTTTATGAGAAAATTCAGCACAATCCTCTAGATTTAAAATTAGCTGAAAATGTCGTGTGTCACGCAAATTAACGTTCTGTGTTTCAAGTTTTTAATTTTATTTCTGCTACGATTCCTATAGACATCACGGAACTGACAATTACGAGCGAATTATTAAAGAAGGTAAGTACTTATTTCCAGATATTTATTTATATTTGAAATTTTAATCTTAGGATATTCTTATACTTTACCATAGGTATTTCATTAATCGACTTTATTGTTTATTATTCTTAACATGAAAATGTACCAAGTTTAAGGTGATCGAATAAATATTAACTGGCAACACAAGGGATGAAAGGTTGTACTGTTAGAAAGGGAAAGAAGGCGCAGTTATAGGTATCTGGCTCGGACCGGTTTTTATAATGCGTGCATCGTGGGCGTTAAGTCCGTCACATAAGGATTATTCTTGATTAAATGAATGGAAAATAAAGTTTGTAGTCCACAGTCATGTTCAATGGTATTACGTCGATGGTGCAAGTAGTATTCTTGTGGTAGATTCTGATTACCGTCATGAATATAAATATTTTCAGTTTATGTTAGCTTAGGTTCTCAGACATGCGATATATAAGGGCCACCGCAGGCTAGCTACTTTTAGCATCGGCGTCCGGCGATTTTGTGACGTATCGATGCTGCGTCGCGTTTCTTCGAGCGCGAACGAGCGAGACGCAGCATCAAAATCGCCGATCGCCGATGCTAAAAGTAGCTAGTCTGCGGAGGCCCTTATATATCGCATGTCTGAGAACCTAACTACATAAAGTAGGTAGATTCTCGACCAGTTAAAACCATCGATCATCTCTTTTCCACACGTCTTAATCTAAACTAAGATTTTAAATTATGCAACACGAATATTACTTACGTTGCGTTTGAAAATATAGGTAAGAACTTAAATATTAATATAAACCACCACATAAGATGCAATCATATTTATTATCTTTTTCTAATTATGATAAAGTATTAATAAATTGTAACACAAAATTAGAAGCGTCCACAGCCACAGCCGCATCCACGGCCAGCCCATCCAGCGCCGAGGCCGAGACCGGGAGCAGCGATGCCAGCACCGTAAGCGCCGATCTCAGCACCGTAAGCGCCGATGCCAGCACCGTAAGCGCCGATGCCAGCTCCGTAAGCGCCGATACCGGCACCGTAAGCGCCGACGCCGGGAGCGAGGAGATCGTCAGTAGCCACCATAGCGGTAGCGCCGTTACCGCAGCCGTAGTTAATAGCACCAGCACCAGCAGTGGGGAGAACGCCCTCTGCTCCAACAGTTCCCACAAACGGCACCTCACCAGCCGCGGCCAGAACACCCTCGTACACGTTCTCAGAGGTTACGGCGAGACCGACAGGAGGGATGCAAGAGCCGCTGGTGACGGGAAGACCACCACCGGTGGTGGCGGTGATGTCAATGCCACCGCATCCGCAACCGTTGCCGAGACCGAGACCATCGTAGCCCCAGCCGCGTCCAGCCAGACCGCAGGGAGCGGCGAGACCGTCGTATCCCAGACCGAGGGGAGACGCGAGACCATTGCAGAGACCGGCACGGCCGAGGTACTGGCTGAAGGCAGACTGAAAGAGAGCAAAACATATTATTTAATTTCACAGACTGGAGCTAGAAATAGCTTGAATAAACAGAAGCTTGTAAAAGAAGTTGAATGTATTACTATTCTTACCTGGATGAGGAGCGCCTGAGCGCAGAGGACGAGGATAGCCTTGGCTGCCATTGTACTTGTGTTACTGTGAGTGGTGACACGAATGATTCTTAGGACGGCATTTGGACTTTTTATAGTCAATTAAATTATCAGTTACAAATCTTTGTAAGTAATTAATGTAATTAACAAACATGCGTAATCTATTAAAGGCCTATTAATTTCGAAGAAAATTTTGAAACTCATATTTTCCAAATGAAAGCAATGTGTAATGAATTCCACAATGTTTTGAGTATAAAAATATGTGAATAGTTCCAGTTCATCATTCTGTATTCAGCTTCTCGTTGAACAAACATCGATCATGAACACCTTCGCCGTTTTGTTCGTCTGCGTCCAAGCCTGCTTGGTACAGGTGAGTTACGTTTCTCTTGTAAACAACGGGAACTTTCTTCTGACTATTTCAAAGAAAATTTGCGTAGATAATCCAAAATACTGGATTGGGCTGAGACTTACTTTAATCCTAGTGAGTGTCCTAATATTAATTGTCTGTTCCCAGAGCGTGTTCGGGCAGTGCCTCGGCAGACTCGCTCCTGCCGGCTGCGCCCCCGCTGCTGCTGTCGCCACCCCCGGCTTCGTCACCCCCTCTAACTACGCTCCCGGCGCTATCGGTGCCTACGGCTACGGCGCTGGTCTCGGCTACGGCGCTGGTCTCGGCTACGATGCTGGTCTCGGCTACGGCGCTGGTCTCGGCTACGGCGCTGGTCTCGGCTACGGCGCTGGTCTCGCTGGTGCCTACCCCGGTGCTATCGCTGGCTACGGTCTGGAGTCCTACGGCGGTGCTGGTGAAGGCAATGTGGCCGTCGCTGGTGAGCTACCCGTCGCTGGTACCACCGCCGTCGCTGGTCAGGTGCCGATCATGGGCGCTGTGAGATTCGGCGGTGATGTGTGCGCCGGCGGTGCCGTGTCCATCGCTGGCAACTGCGCTTGCGGCGGCTGCGGCTGCGGTGGAGCCCCCTACCTGTACTAAGCGAAGTCGCTTATGTTTGACTAAAAGGAAGAAATAAATATATTGATCATCATTATTTTGTCGTTTCCGCAATGAAATGTCTTATATTGTAGTTATGGACTTGGGATAACTCCAGCATCATCCAGATATGGATACTATATAATGATGGGCTTGGGATAATTCCAGCAACATCCAGATATGAGTACGATAATAAGAGACTGGACAATTCCAACAATATCCACATATGGGTACTACAATGATGGACTTGGGACAATTTCAGCAACATTCAGCTATGGGTACCACAATGATGGACTTGGGATAATTCCAGCATCATAGTATCCATATCTGGATGATGCTGGAATTATCCCAAATCCATCATTATAGTATCCATATCTGGATGTTGCTGAAATTGTCTCAAGTCCATCATTGTAGTACTCATATCTGGAATCTGATATTGCCAGAATTGTCACAATTTCATCAATATATTATCCACTAGCTGTGCCCGCGGCTTCGCCCGCGTGGAAATTGATGTTTATGATTAGTCTGTCTTATTCCAGAGTCTATACTATCTGCGTTTCACATTAAAATCAGTTTAGTAGTTATGGATATACCGACGTGGCAACAAACATTATTTAGCTTTTGACCGCGACTTGTCGGCGCAAAATTTAAATAAAAAAAAAAACGGACTCGATCCCGTTTCCCGGGTCTCGGATCCGGTTTGCTGGATCCCAGATCCGGTTTGCCGGATCCCATATCCCAGATCTCGTATCCTGGATCCCGTTTCCTGGATCTCGTTTCCTGGATCTCGTTTCCCGGATCCCGGACATCGTATCTCGGATCTCGTTTCCCGGATCCTGGATCGCGTTTGCCGGATCCTGTATCCCGTATCCCGAATCCCGCATCCCATAATCCTTGATTCCGGATACCAGACCCAATATCCCGGATATCACGTATCCCGGATATCCCGTATCCCGGATATCCCGTATCCCTGATACCGGATCCCGTTTACCGTATATATCACGTATCCCAAAACCGACTTGTATTTTTAATAAGACATCTAAACACCAATTTTCATACTTAATTCTCACTTCAAAAATGACGAACTCCCATACAAACTTTCATCCCCTATTCTACCACCTTAGGGGTTGAATTTTCATAGACCCTGTAATTATTATTATTTTTATTTAAAGAAACCAAAACAACTATTAACTATCAAAAATGACTTATTTTCATCCCCCATTTAAACCCCTTAGGGGTTGAATTTTCAAAAACCCTGATTTTAACATTTGTCATTTTATAAAAGACACCTAATCACCAATTTTCATACTTCTAACTTGAAAAATGACGAACTTGCATACAAACTTTCATCCCTTATTTAACCCCCTTAGGGGATGAATTTGCAAAAACCCTGAAATTATTTTTTTACATATATAAGAAAAGAAACCTAAACACCAATTTTCCCAATTCTAACTTCAAAACTGACAAACATCCATGTAGAATAACATTCAAAACTTTCATCCCTATTTTACCCCCTTAGGGGTTGAATTTTTAAAAACGCTGAAATTACTATTTTTTATTTTTTAAAAGACACCTAATCACAAATTTTCATAATTCTAACTTCAAAAATGACAAACCTACATACAAACTTTCATCCCCTATTTAACCATCTTAGGGGTTGAAATTTATAGGTATGATTAGCTTATGTCTCCTTCCAGAGTTTACACTATCTAGGTTTCAAATTTCATTAAAATCGGTGCAGTAGTTATGGAGATACGTGGGAACAAACATTCACACACACACACACACACACACACACACACACAGTTACTTTCGCATTTATAATATTAGTAGGATAGGATAGGAAGTAGGATAGGATATCTGGATGTTGATGGAATTGCCACATGTTTATCATTAGGTACCTATGTATCCTAATCTAAATGATGCTGGAATTTTCCCGAGTACATGATTATGGTACCCAAAATACAAGCGTTGCTTACTAGTTTATATTCTGAGGTTTGGGATCATACAAATATATATTTGTGATAAGTAAGCTTATTAATCCAACCATTGTTGTGTGTAATACGATATCATTACTGTCTACGTCCATGTTTGATACTCGTGCAAGAGAAAGACAATGGACATTATTTAAAATAGGACATTATTTATTAGTCGTGTCTATAACACGCGCATTCCGCACGAAGCAGCTTTGCCTCGCGAAGTTTGACATGCCGTGCGCGAGGCAAATGCTCGCCCTGTCGCACCCGAGCGCTGTCATTTACCCCGCCTAGTATGGCCTAGTCATGATACAGAACGATGTCAAAATGATTGATTATACCCGATCAACCATTCCTTCTCAGTCTAGAGTGAAGGTTGTCTCGCCATTTGACTCGCGTGGCATGTGGGTGAGCAGCCTCGCGCGGCATGTGCGTGTTGTAGACGTAGCTATTGAAACGTGCGATGCGTATACTTACTTTTTACTTGAAAATTTGAAATACTCTACCGAATGTTTCAGAAGACGAAAATAATATTTAATAATGGGTCCGAAAAAATTTAATGTAATGTAATGTAACGTCACGACTTTTATCCCCTTTCGGGGGTAGTCAGAGGCTTGAGTGGCCATACACCACCACATTGTGGAGGTATTAAGCCAACTCAAAGCCCACGTTTCACCAGATAGTCAGAACCCAACGTGACAGGTGGTGAACCTTGTCGCCGTGTATACAGGAACTGACTATTACCTAATCCCGAGGGATAGGTAGGTTTCCTCACGATGTTTTCCCTCACCGTCAGCGAACTGCAAATTATGCACATAGATGAAAATTCATCCATTAGTGCATGCCCCACCGGGGATCGAACCTGGGACCTTCTGATTGATAGCCCAACCTGTTCACCCATAGGCTACAGTCTCTATGGGTCCGAAGTACTTGGGAAATTAAATACAAAGCTACTTATTTACTTTTGCTAACCTTTTTATTATTTTTGAATCTCTCGACATTACATAATAATGTAAAAAAATGTAACTTCGAAGCGATGTAATACCTACGTCAGTAATATTCACGGTGAGGTGAGGTGACGGTGAGGGAAAACATCGTGAGGAAACCTACCTATCCCTCGGGATTAGGTAATAGTCTGTTCCTGTATACACGGCGACAAGGTTCACCACCTGTCACGTTGGGTTCTGACTATCTGGTGAAACGTGGGCTTTGAGTTGGTAAATACCTCCACAATGTGGTGGTGTATGGCCACTCAAGCCTCTGACTACCCCCGAATGGGGATACAAGTCGTGACGTTATATTTATATATTTATTTATTTATTTTAATATTCACTTCACTGCTCATCATACCTACCCGCAGTATTCACAGTTTACGGAAATTATTCTCCTTCCAAATTTCCGACAGACGGATCATGTTGAGAGTACCAAATTGCGGTTTCGATTAATTAAACAAATGAAACTTCTTGCCAAGCGAAGTTCGACTCAAAGTTTTATTAAAAAATTCCCAAATATGAAATCGCTAAAAAAATTGACTGCGCGTTCTAAGTTGACGTCAGCGCCATCTAGCTACATTTAAGGTACTACTGTTTTTAATGTAATCAAACCGTGGTCTTTAAACAGAACACGTTTCCGTGAGCAATCAGCTTTTAGCGGTAAAGGGAAGATCTTCCGGCCAGGCGGGTGGTATGCCTGGCGGGGTCGGCCGCTACGCCCCGATGGTTATTGTCGGGGTCTCGTATATATGCTGAGTGCCTCGGGAATCTTGCTTGCGTGGTTCAGGACTTCATTTTTGTATTGGCGCGTGCAACTAACGCCATCTGTTGGTAGCGAGATGTGAAGTCGCTACAAGCTCACGGAAAAACGTCCGATACGGATTTAGTGAGTCGGAAATTGCTTTGAAAGGAGGTAAATAGGCTGCTACTTCTTTTGGACACTTTCTGTCAACTGTGAGTTGCCCCCTGATAAAATAATAGTACATTACTGCCGCGGTGTCTAATGAGTGTGTTGTTGACCGCGTTGTTGATGGCCGAAAGCGCGGCGCAGCGCAGCTCCAGCCCTTCACAGCGCGGTCAGCATTGCAACCCTTGATGGACAAGCTAATTATAGCGCGGCCATCAAGGGTAGCTATGATGACCAAGCTTGAAGGCCGTGAGCGTAGCGAAGCTTAGCTTGAGGCCATTATAGCGTGGTCAGAAGTACACTCATTAGAGACCAAGGCTTGTATAGTGCTTTACTCAAAAATGCGACTATTAGTTTAAACAAAACTAGCTAAGTGGGTATAAAAATTAATACAATTATATTTATATTTTACGAACTATATCTATAGTTGTGTATTTTCTCTGTTTACGTTTCCATGGCAACGGCACGACCAACTCGTTTATAACCTTCAATCAGTTTTTTTACGAACCATAAACATACCTGTTTGTTACGTTTCCATGGCAACGGTCAAATAACAGCAATATAATGACGGCCATACTCGATAATAATACATTGTATGTCATGTAGCTCTTGCAAGACGACAAATCCGATTTTGCTCGAAGAAGGTTTGCGAAATAATCGTTCCTTCCACTCGACACCACCAAAACGACACCATCGGTGGTGTCGTTTGGAATCTCTAGTCCATACGACACCACCCTAGTGATGTCCAGAAACGGGTGTTTTTGACAAACAGCTCCCAGTTCATTAAAATAAATAAATAAATATCAGACAACATCACATACATTGATCCGACCCCAAAGTTATTATTTCAAGTTATCTATAGTTAAACAATAATTAATAAAACCGAGTTTATTAAATAAATATAAACTAAACTAACTAAACTAACAGATAAATATAAACTTTATCAAATGACATACCTCATTAATGAAACTGCTTGAACTTAATTGGAGTTTTCATATCAACAACTTTGTATGTAGGTAACCTCACTAATAGTCGGTGGTGTCGTATGGACTAGAGATTCCATACGACACCACCGGTGGTGTCGAGTGGAAGGAATGGAAATAATGACATCATTATAAACTTTTTTTAGGTAAATATACTTAGGGAAGAGAACAAAAACTCTAAAGTAAATAACAATATTTTATTCTAGAACAACATTAACAATTAACATTCTAATACATTAACCCTCTTCCGCACCCTTCATAACCATATCTGCCGAAAGCTGACCCTGCACCAGAGTACCCCAACTCAGGTCCAAACCCCTCGCTCACCATAGCCGTAACCCCACTACCACAACCGTACTTAATAGCCCCAGCCCCAGCAGTGGGCAGGACACCATCCAAAGCCACAGTCCCCAAGAACGGCAACTCCCCAATCACTGCCAAAGGACCCTCATAAGCAGTCTCCGAGAAGATGGTAAGGCCAGTTGGAGCCATGGAGGAGGAACTAGTGACGGGTAAAGACCCGCCGCTGGTAGGAGTGAAGTCCAGTCCAGCGCCCAGGCCTCGGTTCCAGCCTAGGCCATCGTAGGGCAGGTCGTAGCCAAAACCGCGGTTAGGCATGGGGCCGATGGGACCACCGGGGATGCCTCGGTTGAGGCATTGGCTGAGGGTGCACTGAAAGAGAATGGGAGCTATTATTGGGGGGCTTTACACTGTCAATCATAGCGGTGTTAATTCGATCCATATTATGAAACAAAGATGTATAATGCTGATTTAGGGCCACCGTAGACTTGCTTCTTTTAGCATCGGCGATCCGCGATTTTGATGCTGCGTCTCGCTCGTTCGCGCTCGAAAAAACACGACGCAGCATCAAAACAATTGCAAAATCGCCGGTCGCCGATGCTAAAAGTAGCAAGTCTGCGGGGGCCCTTAGTGCGGGTTAGCAAAAATCCTCCTCCTGTTAAGAAAGACGTGCAGATTTCTTCGCAATGTTTTTCATCACCGTTCAGCAAGTCTTCTTATCGTATAGTTCCCTGGTACCTGGTGCCAGAGTTGTTCAAGCCGCCCGAAGGCCTCTGACATGGCTTAACGACTGTTGCCTAGTTGACAACCGGGACCGACTTTTTACGTGGCCTCCGAAGCACGGAGACGCTCCGTTCTAATACCACTAAATGGTCACCCATCTTTGCCTGACCTTGCGAAGCGTTGCTTAACCTCCGATCGTTTACCGATCAGTGATTGCAGCTGGCTATGAGCGCCTACGAACTTATGGCCCGTAGTATTAAAAATCGATCACAAGACTGAGGTCAAACCACAGAGTAAAGACTAAAGAAAGAGGTGCCCTTATTAGATATATGTATGAAAAAAAACGTGGTCATTGTTTTTTCATTTTCATTGTTCTATCTACCGGTAAATAGTTGAACTACTCGCATCGTTTTATGTCGATGTTAGTACTAGGCCGACCACTCGGCCGAGTTGCTTAGGGCCAGTCCCCTTAGTAATTGGTCCATGGGTCAAACTTAAGATGCTATTTTTGACAGATGTTCCATACATTAAACGAATCTTAAGATCGATCTCAACTTTGAGATCTATAATTGTAATTAGTCTTACCTGGATGAGGAGAGCCTGAGCGCAGAGGACGAGGATAGCCTTGGCTGCCATTTTATCTGACTAGTTCTGACTTGCTTATGAAGTGAATGATAAAACGATAATGATTTTCCTTAGGCCTGTAGGCAGTTTTATATCAAAAACTTATCTAGATTGACGCTTACATGATTCCTTAGATAGTAATTATTATAAGAAAGTTGTTGAAATTATAGATAAAGTTTTCAAATTTTGCAATTTGTATTATGACATAATTTAATTGATAAATTATTGCACAACTGACGGGCCCGTTAGCGTGGTTGGCGAGGAGGCGACTTTCACGCTGCAGGTCGTAGGTTCGATTCCTACCCGTGACATGCATTTGTGTGCATGAACATGTCTGTATGTCCGGAGTCTGGGTGTATATGTATATTAAGTATGTATTTACAAATAAAAAAAGTAGTATATGTAGTAATATCAGTTATCTGGTTTCCATAGTACAAGCTCTGCTTAGTTTGGGATCAGGTAGCCGTGTGTATAAAATGTCCCAGGACATTATTATTATTAACTGAGGGAGACAAGTGACTGTTCAATAGCTTGTCCTATGAAACTGAGTCCATGGGCATAGTACGGAACATCATCTTGAACGCATGTCTCCATTATCAACATGACTTATTATTGCTGTGGACTATGTTTTTTAATAATAACTATTAGGTGACAAAAAAGTTTACAGCCCGCCTTATGTTAAGAAGTCTTCTTCTTCTTCTTATCGTATGGTTAGTGGCCAACCTGGTGTCAGAGTTGTTCAAACCACTAAAGTTCAAATGCCACTAAATGGTCACCCATCTCTGCCTGACCTTGCCGAGCGTTGCTTAACCTCCGATCGTTAACCGATCAGTGATTGGAGTGGTTGTGTGAGTGATTTGTGAGTGGTTGAGTGAGTGAGTGAGTGAGTGATTGTGATCGGTTACCGAGCAGTAACCTTAGCCTATAGATGCTAGCAATACCGTCGCACTTGGTAACCTCAAGGAGAGTGGGAAAGAGGGAGGGGAAGAGGAATAGGAGTGGGGTACAAACCACTATCATTTTATATTTCAAGATCCAGTTAACTCCAAATAGAATGAAGGAATAGTCTTGGCCGTTGAAGGAGTTATAATTAAAAGGCGAGTACGCATAAATAATCAAATTTATTCCAATAATCACACACATAAAATACTTAATAATACCCCAATCCGAAACCCCTGAAGTTCTTTCTAAATCCAAACCGACCAAATACAGGAGCGATTACTGTCGCTGTAGGCGGTACAGCAGTTGGAGCCAATAGTGCAATACTTGCTGTCGGATAAGCTCCAAAACTGTTATATAAAGGTGCTATAATTTCAGCAGGAATCGAAGCAGGCAAAGCTATTTCTATACCAGCACCTATAGGAGCACTAATCGTTACAGCAGGCGATATAGGCGCTATAGCATCACAACCTTCATTTAATACAGCTGTTGTACCACCACATTCATAGCTAACAGCACCAGCGCCAGCTGCTGGTAAAGATCCATCGACCGCAACTGCTCCTAAGAATGGAATCTCACCAGTAACATATACAGTACCTTCCATGGTGTTTTCTGATACTAGAGAGATACCTGTTGGAGCAACCGGTGAGGAGCTGAAGACCTTGAATGATCCTCCTCTGTTTGCTGATAAGGTATCGAGTGAGAGAGGTGTAAAACTTGAAGCTACATTGGGTAGTATAGCTGAGTTGTAGGGTAAGTAAGGCGAAGGTAGACCTTGTCCGAAGTAGCCTGGGCAAATGTATATGCAGAGAGTGGTCTGAAAGGAAAATGTTGCTATTAGAATTATTGCAGGCGCTTCTTACGGATTCATTTTTGCATAAAAACGAGTGCGACTCCACTGGGGTTGTATCTCTTTCTACTAGGGTGTCCACGGAGGATAATAGGGAAGGATACGGTAGGAGTATTAAGACATGGCTCCTAGGAGTGAGAGAGGTACAGTCCTACCAGGGACTATTTCTTTCAGCCCGTGTTTCATTATACAGATTTTTTTAAGAGAAATGGACCTTAATAGTAGTTAGAACCGCCACATACATGCGGAATTTCGTTTCGGAATATCGCATCGGGATTCCGTAAGCTTATCACACACATACTTTTATTCCCGTTCGTAATAATTCCGGACGCACACCATTCGGAATTCCGAAAAGGAAAAATACCGTACGTATGTACCTATTACGTAAATACATTTGGATAAATTTACTGCATTCGGAATCCCGATTCGATATTCCAGAACGGAATTCCGTATGTATGTGGCGGCTCTTAATTGATGACATAATTAAGAGGAAGCGCGGTAAGAAAATGATTAAACAGAAATCTATTGCTATTCCCGTCACTCAAATCTCCCTGAATAGAGCGCAAGAGAGGCAGATATAGAGCTCCAACTGTATCTGTTAACGGCGGTATAATTGTTTTTATACAGCTAAGGAGACTCGCCTGTTTTAAATCAGTTACCGTAGCCTATAGATGGTCGCAATAACAAAGGCATTGCTCGTACGTTAACTGTGCAATTTTAAAAGCCTTCTAGTTTTTATAAAAATGAATTTATGAAAAAAATGCGCGTGAGCGGTGCCTTTGTTATTGCAAGTATCTATAGGCTACGGTAACTTCACATGGAATGTAATCTTGTGTGACCTTAGTTGATTCAATATACTAGGTAAACATGAGAGCATAGCAGTGTTATATTATGATTGTATGTTATAAAAATATTTGCTCTATAGGTATACCGCAAGCGCGGTACCGCGCCTTAGGTACGCGAGCGGTGAGACGCGGGGCTCATCACTCTCGCTGTCCCACTCCCCCACCCGTCATCGCTCTCGCCGTCCCACCCTCCCACCTCCCCGCGCATACCTAAGGCGTGGTACAGCGCTTGCGGTATACCTATAGTATCTTTATCTAGGTATAAAACAGGGGAATATGTTTGTAAGTCCTTTAAGTTTCCTTTTAAAACTAAAGCCAGTGACCAGGGTGGTTACTTTGAAATGCGAAACGAACGCTTCGGCTGACGGATCCGAAGTACGGTTTCGATAATCGTGATTTGACGTTCCTTCTTTCGTGGATCCTACTCCAGTTTTCACATGTTCACACGATCTTGTCTATGAGTTACTTTAAATCAGAGTTGCAAAAAAACAGGAAATTTAAAATGAAAACTGATTAAAACGTGTTTAAATCATTATTTAAAACATTGATTTAAATCAGAAGGAATAAATCACCGTGTTTAAAACATGTTTTAAATGATTAAAACATATTTTAAACATGGTGTTAAAAACAAGGTGATTTTTTCGTAACAACCCTGCTTTAAAAAGCGTCATGCGTCATGAATATGTGAAAACTGGAGTAGGATCCACGAAAGAAGAAACGTCAAATCACGATTATCGAATCCGTAATTCGGATCCGTCAGCCGAAGCGTTCGTTTCGCATTTCAAAGTAACCACCCAGAGCCCATTACCAACATAAGCTGGGATCTCTGAATGATGGGTATCAATAATAAACAGAACTCAACTTATGTTGGAGAATGGAGATATTACCCCGTATAATTATGTTTCACAGTACCTGGAACTCCAGCCCACACAACAGCAGTACTATACACCACATTATGAATGCCACAACATATTGCGTGATTACCACAAAGGTATTTATACCACCATTATCATTCGCGAGTGGTGCCCTAATTTCATAACGACGTATGTTGAAATACGACGCGATAGAGGCGTCGAAGAAATTAATCAGGTCACGTAGTTCTGAATTGGAGAGTCTGAAGCATTTTAATAGTCTATTAAATGTCAGGTAATAGTCAGTTCCTGTATACACGGCGACAAGGTTCACCACCTGTCACGTTGGGTTCTGACTATCTGGTGAAACGTGAGCTTTGAGTTGGTTAATACCTCCACAATGTGGTGGTGGCCACTCAAGCCTCTGACTACCCCCGAATGGGGATAAAAGTCGTGACGTTACATTTACATACAGATCACATTTACATTAAATGCCCCACTGCTGGACAAAGGCCTCCCCTCTCTGTCTCCACAGGTCCCTATCCTGGGTTTGTTGTGGCCATGTTTTACCCGCAAAGCATTTTTTTTACGTGACCAAGGTGGCACTTAAGCAGTTACCGTAGCATATGGATCGCTCGCACGTTGCCCACCTGAAGGGGAGTGGGACATAGGGGGGAGGGGGGGGGGGGGGGGTTGGACTTCTGTTTCTCTCACTCATCGTATGAAATGCAGCTGTAATAGATACTTTACGCTGATTTCTGTAAAGCTCTGGTTTCCTCAGAAAGCGGTACCGACATATAGCGGCCGTAATATAGCGGTGAACGATGTCACTAGAACGTTGGCTATGTAAACAACGGTGTCAAACACCGCTCTCTAGGAAACAGCTCAATTTAGTTTACATGGCCAACGTTCTAGTGACGTCATTCACCGCTATATTACGGCACCGCTATCCGAGGAATCCATAGCTTAAGAGCCAGCCCATTTATGAGCTGCAGTCTATTGTCTTAAGTAACATGCAGACGTTCAGATGACTCACTTACCCATCCGAATCTAAGCCTTGTTAACATGCCTTAACACAAATGATATGTACTCGCTAACAACTATTCTATAAACTCTTGTTTTGGTCTATGCTCTATGCCTTATATTTCATTATTTTTCTAGCGTTTATCATAGTTTCGTAAATATTAAGTTTTAATTGCATCATAGTATCCTAATGTATGAAGTTTTGAAATATTGAAAAGTAGATTCGTGGTTCTGTTCCTAAACCAACGTATAGCCTTCCAATCCAACTATTTAGTTTATTTGTGTTTCTGCGAGAACAAAATTAGGTTCACGAGGATTATTCATGTGCAAAGTAAAAGTAAAAATATTTTTATTCGTGTTGGCTAAAGGAAGCACTTATGAAAAGTCAACATGAATATTTTAGTGTTACCATTGGTTCGTAATGCTGCTTCCATTGAGAAGAGCCGGCAAGAAACTCAATGGGTTACTCTTTGAGGTCATCCATTAATTACGTCACACGAATTTCATAATTTTTAGACCCCTCCCCCTCCTTGTAACAGCTGGTCACATTTGCGAGACTCCCCCCCTCCCTGTGTGACGTCACATATTTTTTACAATTTACAGAAATTTTCAAAATTTTTCGTTAACAGTTCAAATTTCGGTTTTAATACTTGGATATATTCGATTTTTAAATGTGACGTCACTTAACTTAGGACCCCTCCCCCCCTTGTCACACAGTGTCACATTTTGTCGACCCCTCCCCCCCTAAACGTGCGACGTAATTTATGGACGGCCCCTTTTCAATAGAATAAGAAAAGTTATGAAATTTGAGCAGTGGCATTCTAAGGGCAAAATTTCAGTGATTGTCATTAAATATCGCCATGTTGTCTTGTGTAAGATGAACTATCAGTTGTTTCGTTAAAAATCTTTAGCATATTTTGCCTTTGTTTAACAGGTAAGCAATAAGTATGCTATACGCGTATTGCTATTAATATTTGTGTAGGCGCCGATTAGTCAGTTGTAATAAGATTATTTTGAGTTATCTAGTAACAAAGTATACAATGTATTGGTAATACTTGCGAACTATGTGCTTTATCTGTTTCTTTCTATCTTTCTTTTGAGTGATGTAATTGCTTTGTATTTGGTGATTCAACGCTTAACCCTTTGTTAGAACGTGGACCTATGTGAGATATATTTAATTTTCTATTTTGACTGCTATTACAGCATATAAGAGCGGTTAACATAGGTAGGTATATTAATCTTACTACTAATAAATGCGAAATTAAGTGTCTGTAATTTTTGTTACCACGGATCTCCGTAACTAATAAACCGATTTTAATTAAATTCGAACCGTAGATAGTGTAGGCTCTGGAATAAGACATAAGCTGATCCAATTTCCATGCGGGCGAAGCCGCGGGGCACCGCTTATTATTATTATTATTTTAGGACTGCATTTTACCGATCGAAGAAATCCGGGAATCGAAGAGGATACCCGGATTTTATTCGAAAATTTCATTTAAAATAATGATTGATCACTTAATGAACGGTGAAGGGTTTCGAAGGGCTTTCAAAGGGCGAGTGAAAATCGCCATCGTACACTGAGAAAAAAATTACGACAGCAAAATGGTTTTTGTAATTCCTATTAGTATTTTTAATATTTTTTACTAAACTTTTTGTATTTACAGCAAATGTTTTATAGAATGTCTCGCACTTATAAAACATTTGCTGTTAATACAAAACTTTTAGTAAGACATACTAAAATACTACTAGGAACTACAAAAACCATTTTGTTGTCGTAATTTTTTTTCTTAGTCTATCCCCCTCGAGTTGAGGGGAGTGTTACGATATAATGGCAATAGGCTCACTCCTTTCTATACTTTAGCTTATAAGCAATATGTAAGTATTTAAAAACAAACGACGGTGAGGGAAAACATCGTGAGGAAACCTACCTATCCCTCGGGATTAGGTAATAGTCAGTTCCTGTATACACGGCGACAAGGTTCACCACCTGTCACGTCGGGTTCTGATTATCTGGTGAAACGTGGGTTTTGAGTTGGTTAATACCTCCACAATGTGGTGGTGTATGGCCACTCAAGCCTCTGACTACCCCCGAATGGGGATAAAAGTCATGACGTTACATTTTTTTTAAAAAACAAAACCCAACTCAATTAAATAATTTTATTAAAATAAATCACAATAAATTATCTAACTTTTAAACTAATAAACTCCACCATAGCCCAGACCGTTATAACCCACGCCGGGTCCAGGCATACCGGATCCAAAGCCCCTAGGGGGCATTGGTCCCATAGCTTGACCATAGCTAGGGCTTACAGTCGCAGGTCCTAGCCCCTCACTTACAATGCCCACGTTTCCATTACCACAACCGTAGTTAATAGCCCCCGCGCCAGCTGTAGGCAACGCCCCCTCCAGGGCAACAGTCCCCAAAAACGGTAACTGCCCAGATACGGCTAATGGGCCTTCAATAGCATTTTCAGAGAATACTGTGATGCCTGTAGGTGCTATAGGGGATGAGCTGGTGACAGCAAACCCGCCGCCGCTGGTAGGGGCGACGTTGTTCAGGCCGTGGGCTCCAAAGCCAGCATTTCCGATGCCCATAGGTCCCATAGGCAGGTTGCCATAGGCGAACGGATTGCCTGATAGGGCTAACTCGTCAGCTGCTAATGCGGAGAGACCGTTCAATCCGCCTAGATATTGTGCTGAAATCGCCTGAAAAAGAAATATTTGTTTCATAAATCGGTAGTGAAAATCAGTGATAGCCGGTTAGCGCGATATCGCACGAGGCAACCATGGTGGCGCCACCAGTGGGTGATTCGGTAGCCGAAAACGAATTAGGGCCTCCGCAGACTAGCTACTTTTAGCATCGGCGATCGGCGATTTTGATGCTGCGTCTCGCTCGTTCGCGCTCGAAGAAACGCGACGCAACATCGATACGTCACAAAATCGCCGGTCGCCAATGCTAAAAGTAGCTAGTCTGCGGAGGCCCTTAGTTGCGCTACCAAGCGGACACCACGTGCGATATCCTCCATACAGTTCTATACATTTTGTTGGTGGAGCGACTGGTTGCGCTACCACTGATGTCCTCGTGCGAAATAGACCTTAAGCCCGCGTCTTGAGGTATTTAGGTCCAGGGTTCAAACCCCAGCTCGCACCTCTGGATTCTTCGAAATCTATGTGTGAATCATAACTTTAATATGATTATCACTTGCTTACGGTGGAGGAAAGCATCGTGAGGAAACCTGCATGCCTTAGCAAAAAAAAAAAAGATATGTGGAATCCACCAACACGTAGGGGCCGTAGGGGGTGAAACTATTGCCATTATAACAGGCACACTCCCCTCAATTTGAGGGGGATTCTCATATGGATTGGCTAACTTCTAAAGACATGCAAGTTTCCTCACGATGTTTTCCTTCACCATTCAGCAACTTTTTTTTATAAGACTGAGATGGCAAACAAGCGTACGGCCCGCTTGATGTTAAGCAGTTACCATAGCCTATAGATGCTTGCAATACCAAAGGCATTGCTCGCACGTTGCCGACCTGAAGGCGAGTGGGACGGAGGGTGAGCTTCCGGTTCTCTCACTCATCGCTGCTTTACGCCGATCGTCTGTGAGTGTGTGGTAGTACCCCGGTCGAGCTAGCCCGTATATGAGCTGCAGTCAATTGGCTACAGCTTGGCTCTACCACATCATATTCATATATATATTCATATCATATTGTGATAATTTTCGTTGGAAATGAGACCACCATAGGTATAGTCCGCGACAGGTCGAGATGACATTCGGGTTATGAGCTTTTTGCTGAATAAAATCCGAATCAAAATTAGCAGGACCCGCAACGCAACAGAGTAATTTAATTTAATAATTTTGTGGGCGATTTTAATTGTAATTTTGATTCGGATTTTATTCAGCAAAACGCTCATAACCCGAATGTCATCTCGACCTGTCGCGGACTATACTAGCCGTGGTGTGAACCTACACCCCTCATATATCGAAGTATGTTGACTTACCGTAACCAAAAGAACAGTAGCGCAGAGTACAATAGAAACTTTGGCGGCCATTTTGGTTTACTGATGGAAAGACAGCAACTGAATGATTTTAATTAAAAAAAACGATTGTTTATATATCGATATATTGCATTATAATGATTCTAATCGATTAACAAAAGACGTGATATTCGATTGATCGAGTAGAGATAAGTTTCTCGATAAGAAATTCATACTTAAGTTTCGTAATGTTTTTTCGGGCAGATTTTGCATTATTAATCCCACTAATATTATAAATGTGAAAGTTTGGATGGATGGATGGATGAATGTTTGTTACTCAATCACGCCCGAACGGCTGAACGGATCTGGATGAAATTTGGCACAGAGATAGATTATAGTCTGGAATAGCACATAGGCTACTTTTTTTTATTAATCTGCGCAGACAAAGTCGCGGGCAAAAGCCAGTAAATAATAATATTTTCCCTTTTAACGTCCCACTCCTGGGCACGGGCCTCTCCTCAATGCAAGGGGGATTCAGGCCATAATCCACGCTGGCCCAGTGCGGGTTGGAATTCACATGTCTTTAGAAAAATTGTTAGATTTTCTTAGACATGCAGGTTTCCTCACGATGTTTTCCGTTACCCTAAGCAATAGTGATAATTATGATATTAAAGTTATGATTCGCACATAGATTTCGAAAAATCCAGAAGTGCGAGGCGGGGTTTGTAGCCTGGACCTAATTGTTTATACAGGGTGGATTTTTGAGACGGGGCAGTAAGGGCAGGTACCTCAACCGTTATAGTTAGAGGAAAACGTTCCTAGGAGACCATCCATAACTTTTTGAGATATTCTGAACTGCATTCACAGATTTTGGGAAAAATGGACAGTCAATGAAAAAATGCTAATATACCATTTTTTTTTTAATTCCCATCGGCCCCATTTCATGTAGGTAACCACATACTCTATGGGACCATTTGAGGTTTGAGTACTAGAAATGACAGAAATCGCCAAAAACTTTTCCCATACATTTTGTACTGAAAAACGACTAACTGAAGTTTGAGTACTGCTGGCCTACTCCGAAATACGAACCTAACGTTTCGGCTGACGGATTGTCGTGATTTGACATTTCTTCTTTCGTTTTTCTCTACGATTTGACATTGTTTTGATCGTAAATCGAATCCGTACTTCGGACGATCCGTTAGCGACGTATTTCGGAGTAACCCCCAGAAACTACGGTAAGTCACATGACCGGGTTTACACGCAGGCACCTTGTGCAGCGGGCATAACTTAACCGTAAAACTAACCGTAGTTTTTGTACTCGAACTCCAGTTCGCCTCAAAGAGTCTTTTGATCATAGTAAGAAGTAGGATCGTTTGGCAACAAAAAATATTTCGAGTTGATGAATCATAATAAAATTTGTACGGAACCCTCAGGGCGTGAGTCCTACTCGCACTTGTCCGGTTTTTGTATGGCGCGTCAAAGTTAAGCAGCTCTGAAATTTAAGTTGCGTACGAGTATTTGGCCGTAAAGTACCTTCTTAGGGCCACCACAGACATTCTACTTTTAGCATCGGCGATCGGCGATTTTGCGACTGTATCGATGCTGCATCGCGTTTCTTTGAGCGAGAACGAGCGAGACGCAGAATCAAAATCGCCGATCGCCGATGCTAAAAGTAGCTTGTCTGCGGTGGCCCTTAAACGAGGCTCATAGCTATTTAACAAGAGGAACGAGTCAAGAGTATCGCTCATGTTTAGATTAGATTGTAGCTATTACAACTACGTTTCGTACGGTGAGTGAGAGAGCCGGAAACATAACCTCCCCGCCCCCTTCCCCTTCCTCGGTCCCACTCTCCTGGCCTTCGATATTGCTATCATCTATAGGCTACGATAATTGCTTATAAATGTTAACTGTTAGGAGTTTTTGAAGTCAAAAAATAAAGTCGTATTAGTATCAAGCTATTTCGTTTCATTTAATTTCATTTCTAGCCTGTACTGTCCCACTGCAGGGCAAAGGCCTCCCCTCCCTTTTCCCACTTGCTCCGGTCTATGGCTACCCGGGACCAATCCGTCAAGTAGGTCCGTTTTGTGAAGGTGGTAGAGCCAAGCTGTAGCCAATTGACTGCAGCTCATAAACGGGCTGGCTCGACCGGGGTAGTACCACCCTCTCACAGAAGATCGGCGTAAAGCAGCTATTACAGCTGCGTTTCGTACGATGAGTGAGAGAGCCGTAAGCCCACCCCTCCTCCCCCTCCCTCCATCCCACTCCCCTTCAGGTCGGCAATGTGCGAGCAATACCTTTGGTATTGTAAGCATCTATAGGCTACGGTAACTGCTTAACATCAGGCGGGCCGTACGCTTTTTTGCCACCGCAGTCCTATAAAAAAAAAAAAAAAAAAAAAAAAAAGTAGGAGTCCAGCTCATCCCGCCATCTTTTCCTGGGCCTGCCGCGTTGTCGTTTCCTACTGTTTGGGACTGCGTGGTTGCTTTTGCCCGTAACGTTTCCGGCATGCGGCAGATGTGGCCCGCCCAGTTTCACATCAGTTTTGGAGCGCAGAATCGAGTTTCTCACACGATCGGTAAGGTTTACCCCAAGAATGCTGCGCTCCATTGCTCTTTGGCAGACCCCGAGTGAGAACTTTTGATGACCAGTTAATGACCACGTCTGCGCTCCGTAAGTTAGGGTTATCAAGCTATTTGAATTTAAATATTTATTATTTTTAATTTATATGAACATAAGGATCTAGCAAAACATTAATTTAATTAATACGACTTTATTTTTTGACTTCAATAACTCCTAAAAGTTAACATTTATTCGAAGCAAGTCTTCACTTCTGAGCGTTTTTCCTATAATTTCGAAGTATTATCTTACATTAGGAAAATAACAGGCAACATTTATAAAATTAAAACATACATACATATACTAAATAAATATAATATAATATAACGTCACGACTTTTATCCCTATTCGGGGGTAGTCAGAGGCTCATACATATACTCACGCCTGTTTCCCAAGGGGGTAGGCAGAGACTATAGATTGCCACATGCTACGATTTTGACACACCTCTTTTGCTTCATCCACATTCATACATCTCATGCACTGCCGTCAGTTGAGGGTGCTACGGACTTGACCTTTCTGGAAGAGACCATTAATCTGGTCGTGAAAAGTTCCCCTTGGGCGCCCTCTTCCGACGCATCCACTCACTTTCGCTCCGTATTAAAATTAAAAATTAAATTAAAATTCAATTTTAAATAAAACTCATTTATTACATCAATAAATTAATTAACAATTAATTACATTAAATTAATCTTACTTATAAATGCCTACTTAATAACCAAAATGATTGCCGTAAGGTGGTGGTAATGTGCCATTTGGCACATTTGGCCCATTTTGGCCATTACACCCGCACATGCCGGAAATCGTCACGGTCCCACCGGCTGGCACATTGCCGCCAAACTGAACCATGCCAGTGATCGGCACCTGCCCATTCACGGCCGTTGTGCCGGCTACCGGCATCTCGCCTGCCACTGCCACATCACCGCCGCCAGAGCCTCCGTAGCCCGCTGGATGTGCCGCGGGTGGCATTTTGCCATATGGCATTTGGCCATTCATATTTGGCACTCCAGCTCCATTGAGACCCATTCCTGGGCCACCTAAAGGTGCCATTCCCAGGCCTTGGTTAGTCATTCCCATATTGAGGCCTTGGTAAGTCATTCCCATATTGAGGCCTGGGCCTGCCATGCCGAGATTGCCCGGGCCCATTAATCCTACTGGGCCTTGCAAACCATTTGGGCCAAGATTGGTACCAACAAGGCCAGGCCCATGGCCATTTTGAAGGCCTGGGCTGTATGGAAGGTTCATACCAGTGGTGATCATTCCTGAATTTCCATGAGTTTGACAGGATACGTACTGAAAAATAAATAATAATATTAGGCTATCTTCTTCTTATCGTATGGTTCCCTGGTACCTGGTGTCAGAGTTGTTCAAGCCGCTCGGCCTCTGACAAGGCTTAACGACTGCCTAGATGACAACAACCGGGACCGACTTTTTGCGTGCCCTCCGTAATGGTCGTTCAAAAGATTTCTTGCAATGTAATGTAACGTCACGACTTTTATCCCCGTTCGGGGGTAGTCAGAGGCTTGAGTGGCCATACACCACCACATTGTGGAGGTATTAACCAACTCAAAGCCCACGTTTCACTAGATAGTCAGAACCCAACGTGACGGGTGGAAAGATTTCTTACCTTTAGTAAACACAGTTGGAAACAAAACAAAATGGAGGTCGAATGCATATTTTTGATTTTTAAATGAATAATGATTACAATCATGAGATGATAGGCTTTTATACTAATTTAAATAAGATGAGTTTTGTAACTACACGAGATAAGCAGATATTTTTATAGATTAGATGCGACGCGATAATTTTGATTGTCAGTTGATAATAATGCTCCGTGCTTCGGAGGGCACGTTAAGCTGGCGGTCCCGGGTGTCAATTTGACGAGCCCGTTAGCGTGGTTGGCGCGGAGGCGACATTCACGCTGCAGGTCGTAGGTTCGATTCCTACCCGTGACATGCATTTGTGTGCATGAACATGTCTGTATGTCCGGAGTCTGGGTGTATATGTATATTAAGTATGTATTTACAAATAAAAAAGTAGTATATGTAGTAATATCAGTTATCTGGTTTCCATAGTACAAGCTCTGCTTAGTTTGGGATCAGGTAGCCGTGTGTAAAAAATGTCCCAGGATATTATTATTATTATAATTGAAGATCTTTGGCAGTCGTTACAGGCAGTCAGGAGCCTGTAAAATCTGACAAAAATGGTGTTACCCTTAGGTTGCCGATAGTCCCACTAGTTGGGTATCGGTGGGCAGATGGCAATCGCTCCGTGTAAATATCGGCGATCAGCCAAATCAGGGTAGACTGAAAGCCGACCCCTCATAATGGGATAAGGCTAGGAAGAAGAAGCGTTGATAATAATGAATATTAGGTGTGTACGTAATGATTAAGTACTTAATTCTTAGAAAATACAAACGTATTAAAAAAACTTTAGGTTTCGATTATTAAGGTGATAGCCGCAGAAAATATGCATGATGAATTGAGTAAAAACTTGGAAAAATATCACGTTATTTATTGACCCTTTATAACCCGCGCCTTATGGTGGCAACACCAATGCGTTCTACTTCTTCCAGGCTTTTTGGCGGGAAGTGGAAAAGTCATGTTGTCATTTTTGTTTTAATTTCTAAAACTTGTGTTTTCGTGTATTATAGTGTGTAATATTGGCGGAATATTAACCATTATATGGTCATAAATGTGCGTGAGTGTGGGCAATTGGAACAAAAGTGATGAAACATGATTTTCGGCTTCTCACAAGAAGTCTAGTAATTTGTCAGTAAAGTATCCGCCACTTTACTGATAGGGTTTGGGGGGGTAGAAATAAGGTAGTTATAAGGTAGATTTAAGCGACTGTAGCCTAGGGGCGAACACGTTGGGCTCAATCAGAAGGTCCCAGGTTCGATCCCCGGTGGGGCATGCACCAATGGATGAATTTTCATCTATGTGCATAATTTACAGTTCGCTAACGGTGAGGGAAAACATCGTGAGGAAACCTACCTATCCCTCGGGATTAGGTAATAGTCAGTTCCTGTATACACGGCGACAAGGTTCACCACCTGTCACGTTGGGTTCTGACTATCTGGTGAAACGTGGGCTTTGAGTTGGCTTAATACCTCCACAATGTGGTGGTGTATGGCCACTCAAGCCTCTGACTACCCCCCGAATGGGGATAAAAGTCGTGACGTTATATCTAAATATATAAGAATCAAAGTCCTGATTGACTGACTGACTGACTGACTGACTGACTGACTGACTGACTGACTGACAGACAACGCACAGCCTAAACCGCTGATCGTAGAGACTTGAAATTTGGAGGGTGGGTTTGTCTTGATGTGTAGAGGTGTACTAAGAAAGGGTTTTTTGAAATTCAACCCCTAAGGGGGTAAAATAAGGGATGAAAGTTTGTATGGAAGTTCGTCATTTTTGAAGTTAGAATTATGAAAATTGCTGATTAGGTGTCTTTTGAAAAATAAAAAAATATGGGTTTCAGGGTTTTTGAAAATTCGACCCCTAAGGGGGTAAAATAGGGGATAAAAGTTGTATGGAAGTTCCGTCATTTTTGAAGTTAGACTTACTTAAATTGGTGATTAGGTGTCTTTTCAAAAATAAAAAAGAGTAATTTCAGGGTTTCTGAAAATTCAACCCCTAAGGGGGTAAAATAGGGGAATGAAAGTTTGTGTTTAGATTTCTTTCGTGTTTTTGGAAATTCAACCCCTAAGGGGTGAAATGTGGAGTGAAAGTTTGTATAGGGGTGGTCGAGTTTTGTTATTTTGACGGGAAAGGGGAAAACGGGGTCAAGGGATGTTTTAATAAGTCATCCATATCTCGATATTGGTTATGATTGCTTATTTGAATTGATCAGACTGGGGTTTCCGTATTTTTAATCATTTTGACGAGAAAGGGGAGAGCGGGGTCAGCGCATGTTTAGTCATCCATATCTCAAAATTGGTTATGATTGTTCATTTTAAATAATCAGACTGGGGTTTCAGCGTTTTTAATATTTTGAAGGAAAAGGGGAGAGCGGGGTCAGCGAATTTTTAGTCATCCATATCTCGAAATTGGTTATGATTGTTCATTTTAAATAATCAGACTGGGGTTTCAGCGTTTTTAATATTTTGAAGGAAAAGGGGAGAGCGGGGTCAGCGAATGTTTAGTCATCCATATCTCGAAATTGGTTATGATTGTTCATTTTAAATAATCAGACTAGGGTTTCAGCGTTTTTAATATTTTGAAGGAAAAGGGGAGAGCGGGGTGTGCGAATGTTTAGTCATCCATATCTCGAAATTGGTTATGATTGTTCATTTTAAATAATCAAACTGGGGTTTCGGCGTTTTTAATATTTTGAAGGAAAAGGGGAGAGCGGGGTCAGCGAATGTTTAGTCATCCATATCTCGAAATTGCTTATGATTGTTCATTTTAAATAATCAGACTGGGGTTTCAGCGTTTTTAATATTTTGAAGGAAAAGGGGAGAGCGGGGTCAGCGAATTTTTAGTCATCCATATCTCGAAATTGGTTATGATTGTTCATTTTAAATAATCAGACTGGGGTTTCAGCGTTTTTAATATTTTGGAGGAAAAGGGGAGAGCGGGGTCAGCGAATGTTTAGTCATCCATATCTCGAAATTGGTTATGATTGTTCATTTTAAATAATCAAACTGGGGTTTCGGCGTTTTCAATATTTTGAAGGAAAAGGGGAGAGCGGGGTCAGCGAATGTTTAGTCATCCATATCTCGAAATTGGTTATGATTGTTCATTTTAAATAATCAGACTGGGGTTTCAGCGTTTTTAATATTTTGAAGGAAAAGGGGAGAGCGGGGTCAGCGAATGTTTAGTCATCCATATCTCGAAATTGGTTATGATTGTTCATTTTAAATAATCAAACTGGGGTTTCGGCGTTTTCAATATTTTGAAGGAAAAGGGGAGAGCGGGGTCAGCGAATGTTTAGTCATCCATATCTCGAGATTGGTTATGATTATTCATTTTAAATAATTGGGGTATAAGCTGAGCTGAATATGGTAGGTACTACTTCAGTTTGATCCCATAAAAAATCATTTCGTAAAACAACACCCAAAAGGGGGAAACTAAAGGTAGAAAAGTACGGCAGAAAAATATGTTTGTACCCGATTGACTTGAAACTTAGTATGCATAGGGTAGGTGAGGGAGGAAGGGGAAGACGTAAGGTAGGGGGAAGTGGAAGGGGGACGGGAAAGGGAAAGGGAAATGGAGGGGGAGGGAGCAGAAGGAAGAGAGGGGAGGAAAAGGGGTGGAGAAGGGGAGGGGGATTTGGGATTTTGGCTCTATATACCTACCTACCAAAACACGCATTCACCGAATTAGGTACCGTGATAAAGTTTGTATGGCTCCAATAAAAATCGTGAAATAAAATTATTTTTATAAAAAAGCAAATACTGACTTAAAAAACCCTGGCGCACTAAAAAGTACTAAAAAGTCTTAAGTCACTTGCCCGGTTTTTTTTATTTTGAAGTCTACGCGGACGAAGTCGCGGGCAAAAGCTAGTATATATATATATAAGGTAGTTATAAGGTAGAATTAAGAAAAAAATGTAATGAAAGTATACTGATGTTAGGCTCCAAAGGGCTAGTTCCCAGGGGCCGTAAAACTAATCTTATAAAAAATAAAAAATAAACTATGTCTTCCAAACCGACAACCAATGGGAGCATTTCGCGCGCTGCCGCGGGCCATGAAAATGCTGTCATTGGCCACTGGTCCATTTTTCCCGGCTTCGCTCGGGTTTTGTCTATGACAGATGTCGCTGTCCTTGAGACTTTTCCACCGACTTGAACGATAACTTGTTTACTTGATTGTTGTGTAGATTAATTATTATAAACTTGTACCGTTACCCAATAAATACTACCCTGAGTGTTAAACCTTTAAAAATCATTGAAAGAAAAAGTAGTAGGTACCTACTTTTAATATTTTACTATCTGAAAAAAATATCAAAGTGATGCAAAGTATTTTCGACATACAATTTCGACCTTCTTGTAAAAGGATGGAAATTTTTGTTATTTTTTTTTTTAAAGAAAGAATTCAAACTTTTATTTGGCACAGCACAAAAGATACAAAACAGCAGCAAAACAGTTTAAATAAAACAAACAATAAAAAGACAGAACAACAAACTGGGGCCTTACCACCACCTCTTATAGCAGTTTTGTTTTAACGTTTCACCGGCCATTTGTGCAATGACGTTTCTTATTGTCATGACAATAAGGTACGTCATTGCACAAAAAGTCGCTGAATCGTTAAAACGTTCCTATAATTGAATCGCGATAAGAGGTCGTGGTAAGCCCCCAGGTAGACAAAAGCAAAACACAACGGAAGAAGATAGTAGTGAATGTGTGTCTTGGCTGGACCAAATAGGTTCCCAGATCAGCCTAATTCCAGGCATAAGCTTGGCGCTGATTTTAATGAATTTTTTTCACCAAATGCTGGAGAAATATAATCCCTAACTAAAAGATTTTGTAATTCGTGGTGGTCGGCATGTAATATGTTAGCAGTCTGTGACCGATAATATGTCGACTGGCAAGAATTTGCAATTCACAATGAAGAATTCACGATGATAATAATATTAGATCAGTGGTTACGCAATGATTAATTAATATTGTTAGGAGACTCGGGATCCTGGAATGGTGTTCAAAGATTTGCACAATCATTGGTAATCATTTCTCAATTAAAGATAAGGCAATCAGAAAAATCGTGATTTTTTACAAAATATTTGAAACGAAACATTTTTTTAATTCGTTATCTGTTTTATCTTATATTTAACGTACGATTATGTAATTTATAAGTATATAATATGGAGGTATGTGATTAATAATTTACAGTTAAATTTTTAGCCGCCCAAAAATGAGTTCGAACTTATTTTTCCTCTTCATTTGCGTGAGCCTTGTATCGGTATGTTATTAAATGTACTTGTAAATAAATAAAAAAACATAATATAATATCATATTTCAGATTAGGACCGGCCAAGCGCCAAGTTGTGACGTCACAACTGGAACTTGGTACGGCTCTCGGCTAACTTCACTTATAAGGACAGTACTTGGTACCGTACTTATATGAGTGAAGTAAGTCGAGAGCCCGTCCTATTCTTATTTTAATGGCATTGTATTTACTTACTTGACGGGCCCGTTAGCGTGGTTGGCGCGGAGGCGACTTTCACGCTGCAGGTCGTAGGTTCGATTCCTACCCGGGACATGCATTTGTGTGCATGAACATGTCTGTATGTCCGGAGTCTGGGTGTATATGAATATTAAGTATGTATTTACAAATAAAAAAGTAGTATATGTAGTAATATCAGTTATCTGGTTTCCGTGTGTAAAAATGTCCCAGGATATTATTATTATTATTACTACTTGACCACCTCTGGCGCAGTGGTTCGTCGGCATCGGATGTCTGCGGGTTCGATTCCCGCCAAAGGAAAGTTTCGGAAACTGCCTTTTCGTAATTTGCCCTAGTCTGTGTGTCACTGGGATCGCCCCCAGTCCATTGTACGGTACCCACAGTACAAGCGTTGCTTAGTTTGGGACCATACAGTTGGTGTGTAAATCTTAAAACTCTTTTATCTCTTTACAGAATTCATTCGGCCAAGCCATCGGGTTTGGCAATGGATTCGGCCTTGGCGGAATCGGACCCAATGGCCTAGGCCTAAACGGTTTAGGGCCTAACTTGGCCGGCAACAACTTCGGCCCGCTGGCCAACAATTTGCCATTCAACAACTTGGGGTTGAACAGCTTGGCTAATATTGGCAATCCTGGCTTTGGTGGCATGCCGATAGCTGGTATGGCGCCGGGGTATGGTGATGTGACGGTGATTGGTGAGTTGCCAGTAGGTGGCAACACTGCTGTGTCTGGCAACGTGCCAGTGATTGGCTACGTGAATTTCGAGGGCATTGTTCCAGCTGGTGGCATCGTCAGTGTTGCTAACAACAATTGCGATTGCAACCGGATGCTCTATTGATTTTTTTATTAAATGTTTTTAAATTTTTTGTTGCCGTTTTATGTTGATTCAGAAATAAATTAAGTTAATAACAGCAGTATTTTTTAACACACACACAAAAACACACAACAACACACAAAAAACACAACAAGGTGTTGAGGGAAAACATCGTGAGGAAACCTACCTATCCCTCGGGATTAGGTAATAGTCAGTTCCTGTATACACGGCGACAAGGTTCACCACCTGTCACGTTGGGTTCTGACTATCTGGTGAAACGTGGGCTTTGAGTTGGTTAATACCTCCGAAATGTGGTGGTGTATGGCCACTCAAGCCTCCGACTACCCCCGAATGGGGATAAAAGTCGTGACGTTAAGTTTTTAAAATTTTTGTTGCCGTTTTATGTTGATTCACACATAAATTAAATTAATAACTGCAGTATTTTTTATGTTTTTTTTAATCTACCATGGATTCTTAAAGGTGTAAGAAGTCATAGATATTCCTTGATGTATTATTTTAACAGATATGGTACCTCGTTACATTGCAATCACTAGACTGCTCAGCGCACCACTACATGCAGCGATATTCACACATATGTTATCGCACTCGCAATTTGACAAATAACTTACGAGTAAATGCATTTTGATGCGTATTATTCGCCAGACTTTGTAAAAAAAAATCAAAATCAAAAGTTTTTTATTCATGTAAGCTCAATAAAGCGTTTATAAATAGTCAAGATAAACAAAATTTTATCGTTACTACCGGTTCGTAATGTTGCTTACATTGAGAAGAGCCGGCAAGAAACTCAATGGTTACTCTTTTCAAAAGAAAAAGAATAATTGTATACATTTTCAAACAGCAACGCTATGTGAGCAGGCAGGCATTATTGTGAATAAAAAAAAACAAAATTAGGTATTTAAATAATCAAAAAAAAGTACTAGCCTAGAAAGCTGTGCATGCCTACTCCCACTTTACAATTAAACCAAAAGGTAAATATTAGAACTATTGTATTGGTGTAGTTGATGATAGTGATAGAGATGTAGAAAAATACAGTTTTGTTCTAAGCGCCGCCATAGACGGACTGCTTGGAGCAGTCAGTGCCGATAGCTTTAAGGTCAACGCTCATCTAACGCCTCCGCACCCGACCAGCACCGCCTCACCGCTCAGCGTCCACTAACTGAACCGGAAATAAGTGGACCACGCGCTGACCGCGCGGCGTTCACTCGTTGACCCCGCGCGGTCCACTGGGCGATCACGTGACGTTTATGGTGTAAAAGCAGCGTCCGCCCGCGGACCACCCGGCGACAACGAGTGGACGCCGAGCGGCGAAGCGGTGCTGGTCGGGTGCGGCGTTAGGTGAGCGTTGACCTTTAAGCGGTCGCTGTTGTGCGATCTGCAGTTTCAATACACAATGGAGATCCGTAACGAATATAGTTGAGACTGTCGATTTATAGATCTAAGAAATCCATAACATACAGTGCAAACATTTTTGGCCTACGACAAAAATTGACGAAGCTGTGACCAAATTACTAGCGAAGTTCGCGCGCGGTTGTTGTGACGTCATCTGGATCACGCGCGCTTTGTAATAAACGGCGGCGCGGCCGGCGCGGGTACAGCGCGTCTTCATTCCGAAGGTCCCGTGTGACGTCACACGCACATGCCGCACATTACATAAAATGTGATATAAAATCGCAACGGATGGACCGATTTTGATGATTTCAAAATTAAATTGATAAGAAAGCTTAGCTTAGCTTATTCAATAGAAAAAGAAAGATTGTGTACAATTTGAAACAGTAACGCTATGAGAGCAAGCAGGCATTAAGACAATATTAAATAACAAAACGAAAAAATACAGTACTTATCTCTCTCTTACTTAGATTTAGGTATTTAAATAGAAAACTACAGTCTATTGAGTTGTGTATGCCTATTCCCACTTTACAGTAAAACCAAATAGAGGGGGAGCCCATGATGCTAACTGTGGATTTACTCCAGCGTCGTGGAAACCTATTCGATTTGGTAGATTAGAATGATAGGAAGAATAAATGGTCCCAGATGTTTCCACTTTCAGCGGTGGGGGAAGCGTCAAAATATAAATTTCAAAATTTAAAAAAAACACAATGACATGGAAATACTTAAGCGTGTCAAATATTGATATTTTTGCTTGCTGCAACATGATAAATTGAAAAAAAAAAATACTCGAGCGCGTTAGATTTTCAGAGGTGGTTAGTGAAACTTACAGATGCTTCCATTTCTTAGACACTTGACACTTTTGACACTTCTTAGCTAGTAATGAATTTTACGATGGTCAAATTTTTTTTTGGTTACCCTGAGCGTACTCCCCTATATTAAGGGCTCATACTGGTTGGAGGTTCTTATCAATATGTAAGGTGTCTCCCTTATCTTAATCTGACGCGCTTGAGTAAATCCAGAAAACCCTTCTACGGCTCTCCTTCTAAAAAAGTTGGATATTGAAAACAAATTGCTTCGGTGCAATTCATCAGTAATGTATTTGCTAAAAAGGCTTATTATTTTCTAGAAGGGCTAGGCATAAAATTGTATATAAATTAATAAAAATAAAAAAATATTTTCTAATTCTTGTTACATTTATTAACAAAACATAATAAATACCTAAATTTACTTACAAAAATATATTTTTTACAATAATTTAATAATTTACATAAATAAATTACATTTTACCTCCTCTTGTAGTGTCAAAACTATTTTAGTTTGGAGGCCATACCTAAATATTACCGGAAGAGTAATTCACCAAAGCTTTACCATCAGTAGGGACGTTACCGTTTACCGAAATTGTACCGGACAACGGTAAATTACCGTTTACCGTTACCGTTCCACCCACGTTCAACTCTTCAGCCTTAATCCTAAGATATAAAGCGGGGTTGTTAGCATCACTAATAGCTAAATTATAAGCCGTCACCCTAGGATTACCGTTAGTATTAGCAAATTCGGTAATCGTATTTGCTAAAACTGACCTAGGATTAGCCAAATTTGCTTGCACCCAATTCTCACCATTATTGGCCAACATGTTGGGCATATTGCCGGCCCAATTGCCGGCGTTGTTGGCCATGAAATTGCCGGCGTTGTTGGCCATAAAGTTGCCGGCTTGATGGTTTGCAAAGTTTACACCATAATTGTTATTGGCCATATTGGCTATATTGTTTGGCAAGTTGGCGTAACCATTCATGTTGGGTATGTTGGTTCTTCCGAAATTTGGCCAGTTTTGATTGTTGCCAAGTATTGGTAAATTGTTGGCCATTATTGGGCCAGTTCCTGGCATTCTATTTGGCGTACTTTTTGGCAATCTAGCATTGTTATTGGCAAATGGTGATGCTCTGTTAGGAATGCCATTTGGAATCACTTGTGCAAGTGTACACTGAAAATAAAATAATAAATAATTAGCCGTGTCACTTAATCAAATAAAAAATAAAACTTGAAAAATAAATATTAATATAAAAAATCACCTGCATGAAAGCATAACAAAATAAATAAATAATATTTCTCATCGTTGCTTTATTATTTGCTAAAAAAATTCAAGAAATCAAATGATAATCTAATGGACGAAATCTTTTATAAATACTCATATTTTTTTATCTTTGACATCACTATTATGCAAAAAAAAAAGATTCTAAGTACGTGAATTTATATCGAAACTTCGAAAATCAGATAAAGAATTATCTGTTTTATCGACATAATATCTCTTTGTCAGAATTTCATAACATAAATAACGCATCATGACAGAATAGTAATTGATAAAGGACGATGAATAAAAAAAAAAAAAATTTTAAGGAAACATTTTTAAAAATTTACTTATCGATTTTCAAAAAATATAGGTATATTAAGTAAGTACTTTCTTAATATGGAGAAATAAATTAGCATGAGCACGGAATAAAATTGTCCGAAAACTAATTTACAGTAGATATGCTCAATACACACCAAAAAGGGCTATATCGCACGAGGACACCAGTGGTAGCGCAACCAGTCGCTCCACCAACAAAATGTATAGACCTGTATGGAGGATATCGCACCTGGTGTCCGCTTGGTAGCGCAACCAATTCGGTGTCGGCCACCGATTGACTCACTGGTGGCGCCACCATGGTAGCCTCGTGCGATATCGCGCTTATTCATGAGATCATAGACGAATAGCCGAACACTGCTCCTGCATATTATGTATGTATGACGTGGAATCCACCTTGTCTAATCCCCTGAATCCCCTACGCAGTGAGAAATGTCTATAGACCTCCAAAGTAGAACATAAAATTATTATTTCCAAACGGGCTAGGCATTTCATTTTTATTTTATTTTATTTTTTATTTTAAGCGACTGTAGCCTAGGGGCGTGCACGTTGGGCTAGCAATCCGAAGGTCCCAGGTTCGATCCCCGGTGATGCATGCACCAATGGATGAATTTTCATCTATGTGCATAATTTACAGTTCGCTTACGGTGAGGGAAAACATCGTGACGAAACCTAACCTATCCCTCGGGATTAGGTAATAGTCAGTTCCTGTATACACGGCGACAAGGTTCACCACCTGTCACGTTGGGTTCTGACTATCTGGTGAAACGTGGGCTTTGAGTTGACTTACTTAATACCCCCACAATGTGGTGGTGTATGGCCACTCAAGCCTCTGACTACCACCGAATGGGGATAAAAGTCGTGACGTTATATTTATTTATTTAATTTGTTGGTTTACAAATAATTGTTTGCACTAAAACCATCATACAATATACAATGAAACAGTTAGAACAAAATGCAATAATTACTTAAAGGTAAACACCGTATGCGTAATAAAAAGGAAAATATGTACATTGAAGCGCTAAGCGTAAGCTCACACAATAGCCTAAGGATAAAGATAGTTAAAAAAAGATAATAAAATATATAAAGACAATTACTTATTACTTAATTTCTTATTAATACACATATATTTGAAAATATTCTCTATATTGATTTTTCGTACTTGCGCCATGATGTCATAACATGGACATGCCATTTTTCCGGAATTACCGGAAATGGAACTGGGATGTCAAAACATTTCGTAAAAAATATTAAAATGAAAAACGTTTAAGTGAGCAAATTACATCATTTATTGTTGTTTATTTTTGATCTTCATCGGTTACAATTTGTACATCCTGATTATGTGTCTCTATACAATTAAAATAAATGACCATAAGTTTTTCAATGTTTTTTTAATTTCAATCTGTTTCTTTTGACGTCTAAAATCCATTCATAAGTAGAAAATGATCGTTCAACATCTGTAGAAGTCTGAGTTTTATCCATATTAACATATACGTTTGACGTCAATAGCTACGTCCAGAAGTGTCACATGCCGCGCGAGGAAAATTTTCCTCGCCAAGTTTGACTTGCCTCACGTGAGGCAAATGCGCGTCCTGCCTCACCTGAGCACTCACATTTGCCTCGCCTAGTTTGGCAGTCGTGAGACAGAACGATGTCAAACGTGTCAAACTGATTGATCGGGTATACCTTTCCCTGTCTAGAGTGTCAGTTGCCTCGCCATTTGCCTCGCGCGGCATGCGACTGAGGCAAACGTCGTGCTTCGCGAGGCATGTGGGTGAGCAGCCTCGCGCGGCATGTGCATGTTGTAGACACGTCTATTAACCTTAAATCAATCTACCTACTCGGATCTCTGCTTATTAGTCTATGTAATTCACAATATAGCTTACCCCTACTTATCAGACGTGCAGTTCTTGCCCATCTTGAAAAAACTTCTCAGGCATCACTATCTAGCTTCCTACTATTATTTTTGGTAGGCATTTTTGTATTTTAGTTTTTTATTATTTCCTTTATTCTTAAATATGTTCGTATTTAAGTATTTTTATTTCGTTTTTAGGTATATGTAATATGTTTCCCATTTTATTTTATTATACGTAGCAGTTGTTACGAAAAAATCACCTTGTTTTAAACACCCTGTTTAAAAGATGTTTTAATCATTTAAAACATGTTTCAAACACGGTGATTTATTCCTTCTGACTTCAAGCAATGTTTTAAACAATGACTTAAACACGTTTTAATCAGTTTTCATTTTATTTTCCTGTTTTTTTTTGCAACTCTGCTTAGTAGGCAAACCGCTAACTACTACCCTGTTTGAAACATGGAATCCTCTCCATCCTAAGGTTGTCTGGATGAGATCGCAGCTTGCGATAAGACCGCCATGTACTGTACACTGCTTTTGTTTTGTATGTCATTGTTGTTCATGTATTCGTTTCCACTGGTGTACAATAAAGTGTAATCTATCTATCTATCTTATTTTCTACACAGTTTAATCTTTCCACTTAAAATTAGAAATGACATAAGATCTTAACACAACCAGAGGCAGGTACCAATCCATTAAATTCCACAGTTCCAGTTACAGGCAGTTCATTCTCATCTGTCTCCGAACTATCAGTATCAATTTCAATTGGAGCATCCACAACAGCATCAATTGACATAACCTTTGCTACTAACTCTTCAATTTTTGCTTCTACATCCCCTAAATGTGCTGCTATATGCTTAGCAATATGATCTCCACTAGGTATTACATTTTCAAAATCGACAATAGGTATTTTAGATACAGGATCGAATTTGATGATTGCTCTAGGTTCATCTTCATCTGTGTCTTCAGTCTCAGTCGAGTCTAAAGTAGCTTCTGTCGTTACAGTAGCGAGAGCCTCATTTGAATCATCAGAATCTGATTCTTTATTTGAATAAACAGAATCAGATTCTTTATTTGAATTATCAGAATCTGATTCTTCATTTGAATTAACAGAATCAGATTCTTTATTTGAATTAACAAAATCAGGTTCTTCATTTGAATGAACAGAATCAGATTCTTTATTTGAATCATCACTTGATGACGTCACTTCTGAGTCGTCTTCCATTGGTAGATCAGAATCTGGATCATCAGTAGGTTCTATATCTTCCGTTACCGTAGCGAGAGCCTCGATTGGAACGTCCGATTCGATATTCAAACTCGAATTTAGGAATACGCTGATTGGTCGTAATATTGGCATCGGTAATACAGTTGGTAAATATATTTTCGGGTATACGTAGAAGGGGTTACGGAAAGGCGAACAGAAAGCTGAAAGAGATAGAAATATAAATGAACAAGATATAGAATAGCGACTGTAGCCTAGTGGCGAACACGTTGGGCTAGCAATCAGAAGGTCCCAGGTTCGATCCCCGGTGGGGCATGCACCAATGGATGAATTTTCATCTATGTGCATAATTTACAGTTCGCTGACGGTGAGGGAAAACATCGTGAGGAAACCTACCTATCCCTCGGGATTAGGTAATAGTCAGTTCCTGTATACACGGCGACAAGGTTCACCACCTGTCACGTTGGGTTCTGACTATCTGGTGAAACGTGGACTTTGAGTTGGTTAATACCTCCACAATGTGGTGGTGTATGGCCACTCAAGCCTCTGACTACCCCCGAATGGGGATAAAAGTCGTGACGTTATATTTATTTATTTTATTTATGAACAAGATGTAAACATTAATAGCATGTATTAAACTTGAAGGTAACGGAAATCGTTTGGCCATGTTGGGGTGCTAAAGTTAAGCTGTTACCGTAGCCTATAAATGCTTGCAATACTAAAGACACCGCTCGCATGTTGGTGGCCTGAAGGGGAATGGCACACACAGCTATAATACCTTACGCCGATCTTCTGTGAGAGTGGATACTAGCCCGGTCGAGCCAGCCCGTATATGAGCTGCAGTCACTTGGCTACAGCTTGGCTAAACCAATCATCACTTAAATATTAATGAGCTGCAGCCAATGGCTACAACTTGGATCTACCAACTACCAACCATCACTTGAATATTTATGAGCTGCAGTCATTTTGCTACAGATTGGCTTTACCAACCATCAGCTCAATACATATGAGCTGCAGTCATTTGGCTACAGGTTGGGTCTACCAACCATCACTTAAATGTTTATGAGCTGCAGTCAGTTGGCTACAGCTTGTCTCTACTATTCATTTATTGATTAACTAAGTGTATATGAGCTGCAGTCAGTTGGCTACAGCTTGGCTTTACCAACCATCAGCTAAATGCATATGAGCTGCAGTCAATTGGCTACAACTTGGCTCTACCAACCATCACTTTAATATTTCTGAGCTGCAGTCATTTTGCTACAGCTTGTCTCTTCTAATCATTAACTAAGTGTATATGAGCTGCAGTCATTTGGCTGAAGCTTGGCTCCATCACCTAAGTGTTTGTTGATCACTTACGTCTAAATCCACCTCCATAACTTCCCAATATTGAGATCTTCCCTCGAGCTTTGAGTGGGCCGTTCAACGAGAGTTGCCCAGCAGTGGGCAGACTGACAGATGTGCCTTTATCTGGGATAAGAGTAGGAGATGGTCCAATATATTCTTCTAAAGGTATGTAAGCGAATATACAATCACTGCATGGGAACGATATCGCATTCTGAAATAAATAAAACATGAAGCAGTAAATTAATTGTGTAAATGTAATGTAACGTCACGACTTTTATCCCCGTTCGGGGGTAGTCAGAGGCTTGAGTGGCCATACACCACCACATCGTGGAGGTATTAACCAACTCAAAGCCCCGTTTCACTAGATAGTCAGAACCCAACGTGACAGGTGGTGAACCGTGTCGCCGTGTATACAGGAACTGACTATTACCTAATCCCGAGGGATAGGTAGGTCTCCTCACGATGTTTTCCCTCACCGTCAGCGAACTGTAAATTATGCACATAGATTTAAAAAAAATGATGATGATGATAAATTAATTGAGAATAGGTTTACTAAATTAAAGTGGGAGTCGAAAAGAACGACCTGATTTATTGAGATTTTTAGGCAGCTTGGAATGGTTTTAAAATAGCAGTAATAGCCGATTGGTTAAGCACGCGTCTTGCGGGCTTAAGGGCCTCCGCAGACTTGCTACTGTTAGCATCGGCGACCGGCGATTTTGTGACGTATCGATGCTGCGTCGCGTTTCTTCGAGCGAGACGCAGCATCAAAATTGCCGATCGCCGATGCTAAAAGTAGCAAGTCTGCGGAGGCCCTAAGGTCCTGGGTTCAAACTCTGGCTCACACCTCTGGATTTTTCAAAATCTATGTGTGAATCATAACTTTAATATGATTATCACTTGCTTACGGTGGAAAACATCGTGAGGAAACCTGCATGTCTTTAGACATGTGAAATCCACCAACCCGCACTGGTCCAGCGTGGTGGATTATGGCCTGAATCCCCCTCGCATTGAGGGGAGGCCCGTGCCCAGTAGTGGGACGTTAAAAAGGCTAATATTATTATTATTATTACTCCTATGTCTTACTTCTTACTAAATTATAAATGCGGATTTCTGTTACGTTTTCACGACTAAACTACTAAACCAATTTTGATGAATTTTGGTATGGTGTCTGCATCGGGTGGTGGGTTCGATTCCTGCCAGCAAATTTCGGAAACAGTTTTCTTAATTTGCCCTGGTCTGGGTGTCTCTGGGATCGCCCCCAGTCCATTGTACGGTACCCATATTACAAGCGTTGCTTAGTTTGGGACCATACAGTTGGTGTATTAGTCTGGGTTTGTTTTATCACGGAAAAATTGAACTGATTTCAATGGGGTTTGCACTATAGGAAAGTATAAGTTACATATCTGCAGAGAAAAATCTATAATTTCTATACTGACAAATTTCTTAACAGTTCGCTGACGGTGAGGGACAACAATCGTGAGGAAAGCTACCTAACCCTAACCTAACCCTCGGGATTAGGTAATAGTCAGTTCCTGTATACACAGCGACAAGGTTCACCACCTGTCACGTTGGGTTCTGACTATCTGGTGAAACGTGGGCTTTGAGTTGGTTAATACCTCCACAATATGGTGGTGTATGGCCACTCAAGCCTCCGACTACCCCCGAATGGGGATAAAAGTCGTGACGTAACATATTTTTTTTCTATACTGATTATTGGGGATTAAAAACTACACCTAAAATATAAAGTTACAATCGATCTACAACAGCATAACAAAGCTATTTTGTTGGAGAAAACCCGTTGTAAAGCCATTGCAAATGGATTTAAATTTCTGTAAATTAGGGGGTTAGTATTTCGATAAATACAAACCTGTATTAACACTTGAATGAAACAAAATAAAATCCCGTACATTGTACCACGCACAAAGTATTAATTCATTACAAAAAATGAACTATGCACCAAACGCAATAATACTGACCTAGTTATATTAATGCGGCCTATTTTATCTATTTTATGTTATGAATTATTTATTTATTAGTTTTATTAACTAAGTTTTCCCCGCTACTCTGTATGGTCTAAATAAACTGTGTGTATGGTCCCAAACTAAATAATAAATAAATATCCTGGAACATTCTTTTACACACGGCTACCTGATCCCAAACTAAGCAGAGCTTGTACTATGGAAACCAGATAACTGATATTACTACATATACTACTTTTTGTTTGTAAATACATACTTAATGTACATAATTACACCCAGACTCACATACAGACATGTTCATGCACACAAATGCAAGTCCCGGGTAGGAATCGAACCTACGACCTGCAGCGTGAAAGGCGGAATCTAAACCAACCACGCTAACGGGCCCGTGAGCTAAGCAACGCTTGTACTATGGGTACCATGAATCTAGAACAATGGACTGGGAGCGATCCCAGTGATAAGTATATTTTATAGGTAGAGGCTTTTTTATGGAGTTTAACTATTAAAACTAAGAAAAACATGCGAAAATTAATTATACAGGGTGAATTTGAAATCATGGGCATCCTTTTAAACGGTGATTCTACACATGATTCAGAATATTTAGGGAATATTAATCAACAAATTAATTTATAAAAATGTATTGCCCATGTAAGGTATAACAGTTAACTGGTTTGCTGATTTGCTTACTCAAGCAAAATTTTTATCAATTTTTTTTTCTTTATTTTCCCATAATATGTAGAGTCATATGGCCATAACACACCGCGACGCCATAGCGACGTCATATGGTGTGCCATATGGCCCATAGTTTAAAAGGATGCCCATGATTTCCAATTCACCCTGTATATCTAATAATAATAACCGCTTATTAATAAAAAATGGTTTTCTTAAAATTCTTATTTTAATATTGCGCGTGCCAAAACCTTGTTTTATTGCGAACATTTCTTCGAATTCGACCATTTTCTAGATAATAATAATATATTATAGTAGTTTAAAATACAACGTACATTCAGACATGTGTATTTTATATTATATTTGACAATATAATAAAGAAAAACGTGATCAAAGCTATTTTTTACGTATCTCAAACGTTTTGTAATGTTCTTGCAAGGAGTTACATTCTTTGTTATATGAAGATATTATTTTTGCTCTAACAATGAATGTTGGCGTTGGCGAGCACGTTGGCATGGTTGGCGTGATGGCGCCTTTCACGCTGCAGGTCGTAGGTTCGATTCCTACCCGGGACATGCATTTGTGTGCATGAACATGTCTGTATGTCCCGAGTCTGGGTGTATATGTATATTAAGTATGTATTTACAAATAAAAAAGTAGTAGGGTAACGGCACCCAATATTGGCACCCCCCCCCCCCCATTATTGGCACTTTTGCAGTCTTTCTTCACTTCACTTCACTTTTGAAATGTTTAAAAAATAAGAAAACTAAACATGGAAATAGTGTTTTTTTGTTAAAAGTCATAAATTTCACAGTTTTTCACACCTACCTACTATAAATCCGCTGAACTAAGAAATCCCATAGAAATATGTATGGACAATAATTGGGTCCACCGGTGCCAATAATTGGGGGTTTTACCCTATATGTAGTAATATCAGTTATCTAGTTTCCATAGTACAAGCTCTGCTTAGTTTGGGATCAGGTAGCCGTGTGTAAAAAATGTCCCAGGATATTATTATTATTATTAAGAAGGATAGAACATATTAATAGGGATAATAATAATAGGGATAAGTAATCTTCATCCAACTCCTCCTATCCTTTCTTTTGATTAAATTCGTGCGGGTTCCAAGACAACTTAGCTTGTCCCCGGGACTCGTCGAGGGTCAAACCTTGGCGTCATCGTTGGACACTGTCGATCCTGGCTTACAGGAGTAACAGTGGTGGGAGTGTGTGGCGGGCCTAGTCCCGTAAAAAAGAGTACCAACTTAACCAGTGTTTAAAAAAATGAAACTCATAATTAAATACTTAGCATTTTATTCAATAAATTAACTAATTAAAAATTTATTATTTTATACGTTACAAGGATTAATTACAGAGAATGTTTCCGTCATGCCAGAAACTGGCAATCCATTGAAATTTTGCAAATTGCCAAACCCTTCAATTGGCAAATTATTTGCCAATAATTGCCCGTTATTACCTGTCATCAAATTGTTTCGCAATCTGTTCATATTCATTCCACTATTTGTCATTTCATGATTACTTGGCATGTTGGCATATGGCATATTTCCGCGTTGCGAGTTACATGGAAAATTTACATTTAGTCGGCTCGCCATATTACTGGCAAAAGAGTTGCCAGTTGATAAAGCGTTATTAGATGACGGAAAATAGTTTGAAATGCCAGCTGCCCCAGGCATATTTGCAATGTTGGTAAATGGCAAATTATTAACTGAAAATCGATTGGTGCTTGGTGCTACATTAGTTGGCAAATTATTTTGAAATATATTGTTAAGACCGTTTGTTGCCAAATTACTGGCAACAAGTTGATTATTTTCTTGAAAATCACTTATATCTGGCATAGCGTTGCCATTAACATTATTTGAGAACATATTGTTGAGGTTATTCATTGCCAGATTGTTTGCAATTATTTGATTATTTTCTTGAAAATTATTCATATCTGGCATAAAATTACCAGTTGGCAAATTATTCGGCAACATATTATTGAGGTTATTTGTTGCCAAGTTACTGGCAATGAGTTGGTTATTGTCGAGTAAGTTGTTAATATCTGGCATGACATTGCCATTTGGCATGTTATTTGGGAACATATTGTTCAGACTATTCATTGCCAAATTGTTTGCAATCATCTGGTTATTTTCCAAATTATTTAAGTCTGGCATGGCATTGCCATTTGGCAAATTATTTGGGAAAATATTATTGAGACTGTTTGTTGCCAAGTTACTAGCAATCATCTGGTTACTTTCTTGCAAATTATTTATGTTAGGCATAACATTGCCAGTTGCCATATTATTCATTAATGTGTTCGGAAAATTATTGCCAAATGCCATATTATTATTAATTGGCAATTCATTGTCAATAATGTTATTTGGCATAAAATTTGAATTCAGTGCGTCTGATGGCAAACTATTAAAAGAAAACCCACTTTCAATAGCAGAGTTAAAAACATTGTTGTTTGGTGGTATATTATTGTAACTGGATAAGCTACTAATAATAGTATTCAGGCTTGGCATCATATTTGGCAATGGCATATTGTTGGCATTAAAACCGTTGCCATTTGCAAAGTTGGCATTTTGCAATCCATTCATACGATTAACATTTGGATTTATGAAACCATTATTCGGCATTCTATTAAATGGCATGTTGTTACAACTTTGCATTGTATTTGGCATTGGCATGCCATTATTTATTGCCATAGGACTTGGCATCCGATTGTATTGAGCCAAATTGTTATTCGCTACGCCATTGTTCGGTGCCAAGTTGTTGGCAAAGCCGTTGATTGGCGGGTTGGCTAATGGCAGGTTGATCTGGCGTGTTTTCCTGATGACATCCGCCAGTTGCGTGTTTGCCAGACTGAATGGCACATTCTGGCAGGACGAGATATGCGTGAAGACAGCCTGGAAACAATACATGAATAAATTATTGGATTTTTTATACCTAGAATACTCCCACTGTTGGGTGCGGGCCTTCCCTCTATCACCCTCCCCTCCCCTCCCCTCCCCTCCCCTCCCCTCCCCTCCCCTCCCCTCCCCTCCCCTCCCCTCCCTTCCCCTCCCCTCCCCTCCCCCTCCCTGCATCACGTGGTAGTGGGTTTGATTCCCGCCTGAGGAAAATTTCGTAAATGGCCCGTCCGTAATTTGCCCTGGTCTGGGTGTCACTGGGATCGCCCCCAGTCCATTGTACGGTACCCATAGTACAAGCGTTGCTTAGTTTGGGACCATACAATTGATGTCAGTCTGGCGATATTTATTTATTTAATTCTCAGCTTACCTTCGCAAAAATCACTTGCAAAATGTAATAAATCAAATACATTTTCTTATTAGTTAAAACTAACTAATAAGTTAAATAAATGCATTAAAACTAACATAATAAAACATTTTTATGACAATTTATAGTTATTTCTTATCAATATTTTAACAGATGAAAACGTTTCTTATCAGTTATCTAATTGTTATCATGCGTGCGTGATTTTGAGGAGATATTGCATCTCATTTCCAAGTGCCGTTCATAGCCAGCTGCAATCACTGATCGGTAAACGATCGGAGGTTAAGCAACGCTTGGCAAGGTCAGGCGGAGATGGGTGACCATTTAGTGGCATTTGAACTGAGCGTCTCCGTGCTTCTTAGGGCACGTAAAATGTCGGTCCCGGTTGTTGTCATCTAGGCAGTCGTTAAGCCTTGTCAGAGGCCGAGCCGAGCGGCTTGAACAACTCTGACACCAGGTACCAGGGAACCATACGATAAGAAGATGTCTTTTGAAAGATGTATGTAGTTTGCCTTCTCGCACTGGGCTAGCGTGGTGGACTATGGCCCGGATCTTTTGTTGGTAGAGCCAAGCTGTAGCCACTTGACTGCAGCTCATATAGGTATGGGCTGGTGCGACCGGGGTAGTACCACCCTCTCACAGAAAATGATAATAATATGATAATAATTATATAATATAACGTCACGACTTTTATCCCCATTCGGTGGTAGTCAGAGACTTGAGTGGCCATACACCACCACATTGTGGAGGTATTAACCAGCTCAAAGCCCACGTTTCACCAGATAGTCAGAACCCAACGTGACAGGTGGTGAACCTTGTCGCCGTGTATACAGGACACACATATGCACATAGATGAAAATTCATCCATTGGTGCTTGCCCCACCGGGGATCGAACCTGGGACCTTCTGATTGCTAGCCCAACCTGTTCACCCCTAGGCTACAGTCGCAGAAAATGATCGGGTGTGGCATTCAGTTTTGACGACGGAACGCATATTCATTATGTCATTAAGACCATGTACTTTAGGTTGAGGTCACAGAAGATCGGCGTAAAGTATTACAGCTGCAATTCGTACGATGAGTGACAGAGCCGAAAGCCCAACCCCCATTTCCCTCCCTCTGTCCCACTCCTATTCAGGTCGGCAACGTGCGAGCCATGCCTTTGGTATTGCAAACATACATGCAAACTATTGGCTACGGTAACTGCTTAACATCAGGCGGGTCGTACGCTTCTTTGCCATCTCAGTCACATAAAAAACCGGCCAAGTGCGTGTCGGACTCGCACATAAAGGGTTCCGTACCACCGTAGAATATAAACAAACACCCCCAAAATGGTGATATTTAGAGTGACACGTTGAAGTCTTTTGTATGGAAACCGACCATAAGACAAATAAGTTAAAAATATTACGTTTTTTGTATGGGGACCCCCTTAATTTTTAAACTTTTTTTTATTTTTTAGTATTTGTTGTTGTAGCGGCTACAGTAATACACATTCTTTGAAAATTTCGAGTCTGTAGCTATTACGGTTCGTGAGATACAGCCCGCTGACAGACAGACAGACAGATGGACGGACGGACAGACAGACAGCGTAGGCTTAGTAATAGGGTCCCGTTGGCACCCTTTGGGTACGGAACCCTAAAAAACAAATGAGCCAACGGATTCATAACAAGTTTACGTAAAGAGTTTTGAGCCTGAGCTAAGCCCTTAATAATATAAATAAATAGTAAAAAATTGATAAAATAAATAAATAGTACAAAATTATAAAATAAATAAATAGTAAAAAATAGTCATGCGAAGCAGTAGCTTGCTATTATGCGTGAGATAACTAAATCTTATCTAATCAATTAGATAAGTAAGTATTAATAAATTACATAATTTTGATTTCTATAGATAACATACGTATTATGCCTGCAGATACCTACTGTGTAATACATAAAAAGAGGCATCAATTAAGTAATTCTATCATTACAGATATATCTTGTAAGAGAGTAACACAGATTAAATACTTATTGCATTATTAAAAGATCTATAATAATTAATTTTATTATAAAAAGTCATAATTCGTTAAGAATTATTTTTAATTCATTAAATTTGCATTCGCTCTATTCATAGTCCTGTCTCTGAAGTCATCAAATAATTTAAAGAAAATGTTCAGAATCATCTCTATAGTGTTACTTCAAATATTATTTATCAACGTAAGTATTATGTTAAACCATAATGCGAGACTTTCACATACATATACGTCACGACTTTTATCCCCATTCGGGGGTAGTCAGAGGCTTGAGTGGCCATACACCACCACATTGTGGAGGTATTAACCAACTCAAAGCCCACGTTTCACTAGATTGTCAGAACTCAACGTGACAGGTGGTGAACCGTGTCGGGATTAGGTACTACTTAATCAGTTCCTGTATACACGGCGACAAGGTTCACCACCTGTCACGTTGGGTTCTGACTATCTGGTGAAACGTGGGCTTTGAGTTGGCTTAATACCTCCACAATGTGGTGGTGTATGGCCACTCAAGCCTCTGACTACCCCCGAACGGGGATAAAAGTCGTGACGTTACATTACATATTTTTTTTACTAATCCCGAGGAATAGGTAGGTTTCCTTATAATTTACCTATAATTATTTCGGGGTATTTATAGCATTTTTTTTGTTATTATCTTTTTTTAAAGAAGTGTGCCGTAATGTCAATCTTGTCTTGAAAATACAGGCACTTGCCTTTCTCTCTGTTGAACTAAATTATAATGTACTCAATTTTTTTTTCATTTCTTTTTCAGATTGCGACCGCCCAATTCCAATTGCAGAGCCTGAAGTTCACGCCGCTGAAAAACGCATACGCCCCACCAGTTTCCCAACAATCCTACAATGTACCAATGGGAGACAGAGTCGGTACTATCGCTTCCGTTGCCCAAAGGACACCCAACTTCAATAGTCGAATTTTTAAAAGACAGTATGTAGCTGAAGCATTGAAACAATCAGCTTTGGAGAGCTTAATAAGCGCTGCTAATGCTTGCAATTGCCCTCAAATTGGAAAGGCATTGCCTAAACGTCAGTTGAGAAGTGACACCCCTAATAGGGTTGTCAAACTGCAGTATCTATAGTCCAGCATTCGAAGTAGAAATAAGTTGTGTTAATTTATTGTTATTTATTTGGAAATTAAATTATGAAGTCATTTTATTTGTTGTATTTCTGTTTCCTTTCCTAAAAATCTACATAAAAAATTTAGTTTTAGTTTTTTTATGTGTCTACTAGTGTGCACAAGTGTAGGTAGTGATTACAATGCTAGGAGGTACCATATCTGCTAAAATAATACATCAATGTTACTAGGTATCTTTGGTTTAAACATCAATAATTGCCATATTTCTTACTTAAATAATTACGAACTTCCATACAAACATATTTTATCCCCTATCAACACCCCAGTTTAGGCTGTGCATTGCCAGTGAGGGAATGTTTTCCTATAAAGTTGGTACAGTCCGTCCACAGTTATTTTACCTCTGACATTTGCCTTATTTATTTATTTTTGAAAAACGTAGTCGATATTAGGTTTTTATTAGTCATGTAGCCTGTAGAATAAAGCCTAATCTACAGTTCATGGTCTCAAAGGCCAAGTTTAAAGGCTGACTTTGCGTTTTACATAAATAAAATGAGGAACGTCAGAGGTAAACTAACTGTGAACGGACAGTAGATGAGTTACGGTTGGTCAAGCATGCGTCTTACGGGATTAAGGTCCAGAATTCAAACCCCGGCTTGCGCATCTGCATTTTTAGAAAACTATGTGTGAATCATAACTTTTATTTGTTTATCACTTGCTTACGGTGAAGGAAAACATCGTGAGGAAACCTGTCTTAAACATTCTAACAAATCGTGAGACATGTGAAATCCACCAAAGTCCCAAGGTAACCGACATAGCCCGCAGGATTGCCAAACTTAAGTGGCAGTGGGCAAGGCGCATTGCTCGTAGAACGGATGGCCGATGGGGTCGAAGAGTTCTCGAGTGGCGACCACGCACCGGAAAGCGTAGCGTGGGTAGGCCTCCCACTAGGTGGACCGACGACCTGGTGAAGGTCGCGGGAATCCGCTGGATGCGGGCAGCGCAAGACCGGTCATTGTGGCGAACCTTGGGGAGGCCTATGTCCAGCAGTGGACGTCTTGAGATGATGAGATGATGATGTGAAATCCACCAACCCGTGCCAGGCCAGTAAGGTGGATTATAGTCTGAATCCCTCTCGCGTTGAAAGGAGGACCGTACCCAGGAGTGGGACGTTAAAATGATAATACTAATTAATTAATTAGGTAGCTAAGGGACAATCCATAAATTACGTCACACGTAAAGGGGGGGGAGGGGGTCGACGAAATGTGACATTGTGTGACAAGGGGATGGGAGGGGTCCTAATAAAGTTTTGTGACGTCACATTTAAAAATCTAATATATCTAAGTATTAAAACCGAAATTTTAATTTTTAACAAAATTATTTGAAAAATTCTGAAAATTGAAAAATATGTGACGTCACACAGGGAGGGGGGGAGTCTCGCAAATGTGACCAGCTGTGACAAGGGGGGAGGGTCTAAAAATCATGAAATTCGTGTGACGTAATTTATGGATGGCCCCTAATTAAGTAATAAAAAATAAGAATTCTTAACCAACAACATTTATTTAAATAAATAATTAATCTAAACTAAATACAAGGAGGTGGTATCGGTATCTTTCTTAAATACTGGCACCTACTCTGGCATGAACTGGCAGGCGGCAACAACGGCGAGAACGGCGCCAACGCTGACACCGGCGACGCGGCTGGCAGAAACGGACTTGAAACTGGCATGCCAATTGGCAACGGCACTTCACTGATCGTGCCAAACTTAGTTACGCACGGATCTAAACAGCCTAATACAGTATTTTGTATAGCAGGTACTGGGATTATTTCATAAGGTCGGACTGGCAATTGTACTTCATATTGTTTTACTGGCATGGGACTGGCACATGGTGGAGCGGCTGCCAGGATTACTGGCCGCGGTTTCTGGCATGGTGTGGCGTATAACTGGCATTGTACCTGTAAGAATAATATCACTTTGTTGCTTACCTACCTAAGTTTAAGGTAAGTTTGAGTGACTCTTTATCTCATAGTAGAACAAAATGTGAATTGATTTTTTTAATAAGGATTATTTGATATATAACTAACGCAGCAAACAAACGTAAGGCCCGCCTGATGTTAAACAGTCCCTTAAAATTACTTAATACCTTTTCGAATATAATAATATGATTACTTACGCTGACAAAAAACGTGGAAATCAACAATAAATTAAAAATCATGATTCACTGATCAGATGACATTAATAATAAACTTAATAAACTAATGCATTGCTATAAGTACTTTTATTTTATCTATTTCTATATTACACAAACAAACTGTAATAGAATTCTTATCGATATTTCTATAATTGATATTTTTTATATCTATTATTGGGTAATCTTCGTAACGTATAGTTAGTAGCAAACTTCGTGTTAGAGTTCAAGCCACCCAAAGGCCTCTGACATGGCTTAACAAGAGCTGTCTAGATGACAACAACCGGGACTGAATGTTTACGTGCCTTCCGAGCATGAACCTAATATTACGAGGACTTGGTCTAAGCAACCCGGCCGCGCTCAACTAAGCCGTTGACGTCATCACAGTAGGCGTGGCTTAAGTCAGTGTGCTGTTGGCGTCCGTCCTGTGCAGACGTCTTGACAACGTTCGTATTCCAAATATAATTCTATAGATTTGACACTAGATGGCGTCCCTTTGTACGTCATTTTCATCACCCTACACTTAGTGACATCTAGTGTGAAAAAGTTAAACTACGTACTAACATCGACATAGAACGAAGCGGGTATTTTGTTATAAGCAGGTAGATTTAAATGACAAAGTAGGCGTTATCTACACCCCTTCACCCGTGCTTTCACCCGCGCAAATTGTCAAGCGTCGTTTCATAGGGAAATCTAATAAGAACACCTCTTTCTTCGTATTTTCTCTGTGCTTCCGAGGCATGTTGTTGGAGTAATTGAGTACCTAATCAAAAAAGGGTAAATATAGCTTCCTTGTTTATCTATGGCGATTATTTCATTAGGTATTTTGATTATTCATAATCCATACCTCTGATATTGAAATCTTTAATAGGATCATGGTGTTAGAGCCAAGCTGTAGCCAATTGACAGTTCATATATGGCCTGGCTCAACCGGGGTAGTAGAACCCTCTCACAGAAGATCGGTGTAAAGTAGCTATACAGCTGCGTGCGATGAGTGGGAGAGCCGGAAGCCCAATCCCCTTCCTCTTCCCCTCCCTCTATTCCACTTCCCTCCAGGTAGGCTAACATGCAAGCAATACCTTTGGTATTGCAAGCATCTATAGGCTACGGTAACTGCTTAACAATAGGCGGGCCGTATGCTTGTTTGCCACCATAGTCACATAAAAAAGATGAAAATCTAGTTTTATTACATAAACTTCATTTAATAAATTAAACACTTAAATTAAATTACATTTTACCTACTTTAGGATTTGGAAATCCTAAATAAATATTTTTCCTGAAACGCTACATTCAGAAAAAAATACTGAAACGTTACAAACTTGGCGGAGGAATAGGTATTTTCCTCAAAAACTGCCCCCTCGATGCTGGGAACACTGGTGGCAATAAACTAGACGTAGGTGGAGCCATAGCCGAGATTGGAGACGCAGCTGGCAAGAACGGATTACTGCCACAATATGTTTCCTGTGGCAACACATATTCTACCATTTTCGGCTGATTTATAACCACAGTTTGCTTTTCTGGTAACACTGACCTTGGTACTTTAGCGTTTTGTAGTATTATTCCACTTGGCATAGGAACTTCAGCATTTCTTTGCATTATAACTTTACTTGGCACTGCTTCCGGACTCCTTTGGAGAATTAACCTACTTGGCACTTTGACTTCAGGATTATTTTGCAGAATTACCCTGGTTGGCATATTAACTTCTGGATTTCTAAGTATCACTTTACCGAGTCCACTTGGAGCAATAATTTCGGGACTTTTTTGCATAACAACTCTGGCTGGCATAACAACTTCACCATTCTTCTGAATAATTAAGTTTTTTGGCATAATCACTTCAGCATTTTTCTGGATAATCACCCTACCTGGCATGCCAGCTTCTGGAGCTTGTCGCATCATCGCCCTGGCAGGTAAAACATTGCTGTTTGCCATAATAACGGCTCTTGGCACATTATTTTGAATTACAACTTTACTTGGCACGCTCGCTTCATTTATGGCAACGTGTCGAACTGGCATATCTGAAATTGCCACGTTTCTGTTGCCAGAAACAGATTGTATCAGTTGCGTTGCCTTTTCTGCGTTCTTTGGTGATAATATGTCTTGAATTACGGATGCCAGAACGCTTCTAGGTATTGTCTGGCATATTGTAGATGTGAAGAAAAGAGGTAGCAGTATTATGAGATTCAAGTTCATGTTCATAATCTGAAACAGAAAATCTTAATTTAACAAGCGATTATAAACAGACAATCTAAATACACTGGGGGCTTACCACAAGCTCCCATTGCGACTCAATAACAGGAACGTATTAACGTTTCAGCGACTTTTTGTGCAATGACGTACCTTATTGTCATGACAATAAGAAACGTCATTAAAACGTCGTTAAAACGTTCCTATAATTGAATCGCAATAAGAGCTTGTGGTAAGCCCCCTGGACAGCAAAGAAAACGGGTCGGTTAGAAAATCTTCAATATCTCCAAAAGTACCTGACCTAGCTTTATGAAATAAAGACTAAATTAAAGAATATTTTAATGTGCTTAAATTAAAATAAATAAAACCGGCCAAGTGCGTGTTGAACTCGCACATAAAGGGTCTGTACCACCGTATAATGAAAACGTCAAAATACAAAGTCTTTATTTTTAAATTTTATTTTATTTTTACTATTTGTTGTTGAAGCGGCCACAGAAATACACATTCTGTGAAAATTTCAAGTCACTAGCTATTACGGTTTGTGAGATACAGCCCGCTGAGAGAAAGACAGACGGACGGACGGACGGACAGCGTAGGCTTAGTAATAAGTTTCCGTTGGCACATTTTGGGTAAGGAACCCAAAAAAAATGTGATTAAAATACAAAAAAATAATCATCAAAATCGGTTCATAAACGACAGAGTTATCCGCGAACACACATAAAAAAAAACAAAAAAAAAAAAAATATATACGGTCGAATTGAGAAACCTCCTCCTTTTTTGAAGTCGGTTTAAAAATAAATAATTAAAAGAATAACTTTTCTCACCCCTCTCTCACGATTTAATCTTAAATAACCAGATAATTAAACAAACGTTTTTATATTTAAGATAATCATGATTTTATCTCCATTGCAACATTACAAAGATAGATTCAGTGATGTTATCAATTTCTTATTAATAATCATATTATGGCGTGTCTAATCACTGCAGGCTCTGATCAAATTGCATAACAGATAATAATACCATAATAGGTACCTACTATTCAACCAAGCCAACTAGGAGCCTGTCAAATGTGACGTCACCCGCACAACAAGGCGGTGGCGGTATGCGGTAGGGATGGCGATTCTTTCAGAAAAATATCGATTTTTGAATCGATTCGAATCGTAACCTGATAAATCGATTCACAAAAAAATCGAGTTCTAAAAGATCGATTTCTGCAAAATCGATTTTTTTTCCAAGTCTCCAAGTTTTCCAAAACAAGAAAGATACCATAATAAACGATCACTTATCAGTAAAATCAGGTAATTCGATAATAACAAATATTTGTATTACCATATCAAAGTACCAGTACCTTGAGGTTGAGTATTGCGCATTTATTCGCACAGCGATTGTTAGTGCGTGCGCGAAAGAGACAAAAAGCGAAACAGTTGATTTATGGAAAATTATATAATCTTCATGGATTTATTTTTTATTGTACTGTGAATTCCACCAGATTAATGGATTTACCAAAACAGAAAAAATCGAATGTCGATATTCAAGGGTGAAATATCGATTCACTGAATCGATTCAGTACTACACATCGATTCAAAAAATCGATATTTTTGGCCTGAAAAATCGATTCTTCGATTAATCGATCTCAGATCGCCATCCCTAGTATGCGGGAGGTGTGGCGGGCGGGAAGCCGCAGGTAGTGGCGGGTGTGCGGGGGGGAAGCCACATCCCATCCAAGTTCCTAGTTGGCTTGGTGAAGTAGTAGGTATTATAATAATACCTATTGTTATAAACGCCATTGCCGTTGTTCGCTGACGGTGAAGGAAAACATCGTGAGGAAACCTACCTATCCCTCGGGATTAGGTAATAGTCAGTTCCTGTATACACGGCGACAAGGTTCACCACCTGTCACGTTGGGTTCTGACTATCTGGTGAAACGTGGGCTTTGAGTTGGTTAATACCTCCACAATGTGGTGGTGTATGGCCACTCAAGCCTCTGACTACCACCGAATGGGGATAAAAGTCGTGACGTTACTTTTATTTTTGTTATATTTACCAGACCAACTAACTTATGGTCCCAAAGTAATGGGCCAAACTAACTTGCTGGTGTTAGAGCCAAGCTGTAGCCAATTGACTGCAGCTCAAATATGTTCTGGCTCGACCGGGGTAGTACCACCCTCTCACAGAAGATCGACGTATAGCTATTACAGCTGTTTCGTATGATGAATGCAAGAGCCGGAGTCGCAACCCCTCCCTGCCCCTCCCTTTGTTCCACTCCCCTTCAGGTCGACAACGTGCGAGCGTTGCCTATGGTATTGCAAGCATCTATAGGCTACGGTAACTGCTTAACATCAGGCGGGCCGTACATTTGTTTGCCACCTTATTCACATAAAAAATGGCCATCTTGTTAAGGGAGCGTCCTTCAATTACCTGAGGCGATTTTGGTGATTTTTCGACCACCCCTCTCGCCTTGGTGATTGCCGACCCCCCCCCCCCCCCCACTGAACGCCTCACGTAATTTATGAACGCCCCCTAAGACCTATTGCTACCTACCTAGGTTCTTGGTAGGTTAACGCACACATTCATACCGTAGGGTAGTAATAAAATCCAGATTTAAAACACATTAATATAATTTATTATTCAATAATTAATTTAAAACCTATTAATTTACAAAAAAGGCGGCTGTAAAGTGATCTGCCTCAAATATTTCGTGCCACATTGACATCCAGGGACACCGCATCCACACCCACATATAGATGATTCAAGGCTTTGACATCCACACATCGGCCCTGGACAGCCACACGGCAGACTCTGGCATCCACATAGAGGGCCTTGACAACCACAGGGAAGAGGGCTTTGACAGACACATACAGGTCCGGTACATCCACAGGGCTTAGGACTTTGACATCCACAAATAGGGCCGGAACATCCACATGTTATGGAACTTTGACATCCACAAGTAGGGCCGGAACATCCACATGGCATGGGACTTTGACATCCACAATTAGGGCCGGAACATCCACATGGCATGAGAGTTTGACATCCACAAGTAGGGCCGGAGCATCCACATGGCATCGGGCTTTGACATACGCAAATAGGTCCAGGACAGCCACACTGAAGGCTCTGACATCCACAGGGTCCGACGCATCCACATCCATTCATTTGAATTACAGGCGAGTAGCTTGGAATTTCAATTACAGCTCCGAGTGTATAACCTGGTCTTAATTCCTGACAGTTAGGGACTTCTATAGGTGTTAAAGACCCGTAAGGATAGCCAGGTAACTTAACAGGCGCGCGACATCCACATTGAGGTCCTTGACATCCACAGGGCAACTCGAGTGGTGCAACATACTCAATGCTCGGAATACTGAGGGGTGTCAGACATCCGTAACTGCACATTTCTATAGGATTCAAATATCCCAAAGCGCTTATTTCAATAGCGTCCACATATCTGTAATTAGGGATGTCTACAACAGGGTTTTGACAGCCACAAGGGTTGTCATATGGAGCGATAACGTAGGATGTATCTACAGGGCCTCGACATCCACAATCGAGGATGTTAAATAGAGGGCCCTGACATCCGCATCCAGGGAGACTGGCTGGGACTGTCTTGATTTTCTTACAGCGTCTTTTGAACGCTAAGGCGTTAACCTGGAAAGTAATATATTTTTTAGTACTTATGTACTTAGGTAGATATTTAATGTACATGATAGGAATAGGTATATACCAAACAGAGATTTGTAACACCGAAGTACTTATTACCAACACTTGGTATTAGGCCCGCCACATACATACGGAATTTCCGTACGGAATTCCCTTTCGAAATATCGAATCGGGGTTTCCGAACGCGATATTTCCATACATAAATTTGGATGGATTTACTGCGTTCGGAATTCCCGATTCGATCTTTCGAAAGGGAATGCCGTACGGAAATTCTGTATGTGTGTGGCGGGCTTTAAAGTCAAAGTCAAGTAGTTTATTTTGTCTAGGCCTACGGGGGCACTTACAAATTGTCATAAAGATAATTATATACAGGTACATGACAGCTGCTGGGCCAATCGCCGTCAATATGATAGTAATGTTTATTAAGGTCTAAGTTGTTAATATATTTAGTTGCTTTTTATCTGTGTGTTGTTTAGCATTGCATAATTAAGCAAAGTTGAAATTGCACAATGGTATGTAGAAAATTCCCTATAAACACTTTGCACGACCTGGGAATTGAACCCCGGAGCTCATGATTAACAGACACGCTTTCAACCACTTTACTATTGCTGAATAAATAGATACTTACACAAATAGACGCCAAAATCAATGTAAAAATTAAATTTCTTGAATTCATATTTTTTTTCTTAATAAAAAAATATAATGTTGTCGTTTAAAGATTCTATAATTGTTTATGGTAAAGAATAATATAATTCGCCTTTTATATCATCAATAATTTACTGTGACACAATTTAATTGCAATAATGCCTATCATTAATGTATTTCAGTAATGATATTGCATTATTTGATCAAGACGATTAATTATGATTTACATAATCATAGCCAGCTGCAATCACTGATCGGTAAACGATCGGAGGTTAAGCAACGCTTGGCAAGGTCAGTCAGAGATGGGTGACCATTTAGTGGCATTTGAACTGAGCGTCTCCGTGCTTCGGAGGGCATGTAAAAAGTCTCACTACATAGGGTGGTTGCAGGTTAGATTCCCGCTAGAGGCAAATTTCGGAAACGGACTTTTCGTAATTTGCCCCGGTCTGGGTGTCACTGGGATCGCCCCAGTTCATTGTACGGTACCCATAGTACAAGCGTTGCTTAGTTTGGGACCATACAGTTGGTGTGTATGTCTGGCGATATTTATTTATTTATGAGATATCACGGGCCCGTTAGCGTGGTTGGCGCGGAGGCGCCTTTCACGCTGCAGGTCGTAGCTTCGATTCCTACCCGGGACATGCATTTGTGTGCGTGAACATGTCTGTATGTCCCGAGTCTGGGTGTATATGTATATTAAGTATGTATTTACAAATAAAAAAGTAGTATATGTAGTAATATCAGTTATCTGGTTTCCATAGTACAAGCTCTGCTTAGTTTGGGATCAGGTAGCCGTGTGTAAAAAATGTCCCAGGATATTATTATTATTATATTATTTTCTTGAACTTGGCAAGAAAAAATATTTGAAAATAAGTGTCTTAAATCGCCCACATCAAACCACGTCCAATGGCGGTTGTAGTTCTCCGAAATATCGAAATTACTTTTTGAGTTATTTGGCCTCCCAATAGTAGTTTTTGGCCGCAAAATTAAAACTCATAGAAACTCCTATCAATGTGCTTAGGGGGCGTCCATAAATTACGTGAGGTGATTTTTGAGATTTTTCGACCCCCTCTCCCTCCTTGGTGAGATTTCGTGAGATTTTGCTCGACCCTCTCCCTCCCCCTCTAATCTCACGTGAGATTTTTCATAAGCTATATTCTAGAGGAGAAATGTGTTTTACTTAATTTAAAAAAAATAAGTTAAGTTTAGTTTCAAAAGAACTCAATTTAAACAAGTTTTCTTGCAATTTAACACTGTTTCTTGGGGTAAAATAATTACGTGAGATTTGCCGAGACCCCCCTCTCCCCCACGTGAGATTTGGTGAGATTTTACTCGACCCCCTCCCCCCCATAAATGCCTCACGTAATTTATGGACGCCCCCTTATCGCATCGCCCACATCAATTAATTTCAATAACATTTTATAGGGACCATTTAACTTAATTCGATCTCCGATACTCATCCAAACCGACTATACTACTACCAAGCTATCTAGGAGCCTGTCAAATGTGACGTCACCCACACTGCAAGGCGGTGGCGGTGTGCGGGAGGTGTGGTAGGCGGGTAGCCGCAGGCGGTGGCGGGTGCGCGGGCGGGGAAGCCGCTTTCCATCCGAGTTCCTAGTTGGCTTGGTGGAGTCGTATAGTCCATTTAATTATATCTCCTATACTTATCTAAGCCCACTTTTTTTTTTTTTTTAATTTAAATACCTAATTCTGTTTTTTTTTAATTCACAATGTCTTAATGCGTGCCTGCTCACATAGCGTTGCTGTTTGAAAATGTATACAATTATTGTTTTTCTTTTGAAAAGAGTAACCATTGAGTCTCTTGCCGGCTCTTCTCAATGGAAGCAACATTACGAACCGGTAGTAACGATAAAATATTTTTGCTAATTTGACGATTTATGAATGCTACTTAATTATAGCTTAAATATTAGCCCTTTTAATGTCCCACGGTCTCCCCTGAATGCGAGGGGGATTTAGGCCATAATCCACCACGCTGGCCCAGTGCGGGTTGGTGGATTTCACAAGTCTAAGACATGCAGGTTTCCTCACGATGTTTTCCTTCACCGTAAGCAAGCTTAATTATCCTATTTATTATTCCTTAATTATAGCTTACATGAATAAAAAAAATTGAGTTGAGGTTTGAGTTTAAATTAAAACAATAAAAATAATATCAACAATTTATTTTCTAAACTATACACAATAATATATAACAAACCTTTTTATACAATGATGTAAGTATTTATTTAAAATTTAATTTGGTTTGTACAATGGCGATATCGTTCCAAATGGTCAGAATGTTCTTACTAATAAATGCTTTAAATGTTGTGCTTGTTTGAGTTTGGGGCCATCCATTAATTACGTCACACGAATTTTTAGACCCCTCCCCCCCTTGTCACAGCTGGTTACATTTGCGAGACTCCCTCCCTCTCTGTGTGACGTCACATATTTTTTTACAATTTTCAGAAATTTTCAAAATATTGTGTTACATACAGTTCAAATGTCGGTTTTAATATTTGGATATATTAGATTTTTAATGTGACATCACTTAATTTCCCCCTCCCACCCCTTGTCACACAATCTCACATTTTGTCGACCCCCTCCCCCCTTTACGTGTGACGTAATTTATGGATGGCCCCTTTGGTGTGAACCCGAGCTTTTTGTATTACCAGATCGCAGGTTCGATTCCTACCCGGGACATGCATTTGTGTGCATGAACATGTCTGTATGTCCTGAGTCTGGGTGTATATGTATATTAAGTATGTATTTACAAACAAAAAGTAGTATATGTAGTAATATCAGTTATCTGGTTTCCCTAGTACAAGCTCTGCTTAGTTTGGGATCAGGTAGCCGTGTGTAAAACAATGTCCCAGGATATTATTATTATTGTTATTTGCTAACTAACAGCTACCTACCCCCAAATTTATAGAAAATTATGATGAACTTACAATGGCATTACAAATCACTTTTGCTGCGGAAAACGCTTTGTAAAACCATTGTAAATAGGCTAAAAATCTCTATAAATTTGTCGGTTATTTTCTACTCAAATATAAGTCTTCATTGGGAGCAAAGATATTACCAAAAAAGGCGACACGTGACTGCCCAAAATAGTTTGTGCTACTAAATGGAGTCCATGGAACGTTATCTTGAACGCATTTCAGTTTTGTCAATGACTCAACATTATTTTGGTGCGTCCAGATTCCTCGCATGCCTCGCCCGAGCATTCATGTTATTTCCACGTCAAAATTGAGTGCTCAGGCGCGGGATGCGCTTGATGTAGACGCAGCTAAAAACTTGAAATATAAATATTTCACTTCATACTGGCTATATGCTAAAAGCAAATCCATAACTAGATAAAAACACGTTTTGTGATTGCAATGGTCAGTACCATAAATCTATATTTTTTAATGCCCCCATCCTAAGGCCCTTTATCTCACTAGGACACCATGGCGGCGCCACCGGTTGCGCCATCGTGGTGTATTGAGCTACCAAGGGACAAACGCCAGAGCAAACACCGGGGCTGTCAGTTTCAAACACCAGGGTCGTCAGTTTCAAACACCAGGGCCGTCAGTATCAAACACCTGTGTCGTCAGTTTCAAACACCAGGGCCGTCAGTATCAAACACCAGTGTCGTCAGTTTCAAACACCAGGGCCGTCAGTATCAAACACCTGTGTCGTCAGTTTCAAACACCAGGGCCGTCAGTTTCAAACACCAGGGTCGTCAGTTTCAAACACCAGAGTCGTCAGTTTCAAACACCAGGGCCGCCAGTTTCAAACGCCAGAGTTGTCAGTTTCAAACACTAGGGTCGTCAGTTTCAAACGCCAGAGTCGTCAGATTCAAACGCCAGAGAATTAGTTTCAGACACTAGGGTCGTCAGTTCCAAACACTAGGGTTGGCTATGGCTTTGTAAAATCTCACGTGAGATTAGAGGGGGTCGAGCAAAATCTCACGACATCTCACCAAGGGGGGAAGGTGGGTTGAAAAATCACTAAAACCTCACGTAATTTATGGACGCCCCCCTGGCTAGGGGGGCTGGTGTCCTAGTGAGATATAGCTCTAAGGCTCAACTATAGTCCGCGACAGGTCGAGATGACATTCGGGTTATGAGCTTTTTGCTGAATAAAATCCGAATCAAACTTAGCAGGACCCGATAAACAATTAAAATCGCCCACAAAATTATTAAATTAAATTATTCTGTTGCGTTGCGGGTCCTGCTAATTTTGATTCGGATTTTATTCTGCAAAAAGCTCATAACCCGAATGTCATCTCGACCTGTCGCGGACAGTACATTATAATGTATACCTAATTTCTATTCTAGTCTTCATTGCGAGGTAGCTGGTGGGGGCTTCCCGCTGGCTAGGACTTTCTTCATGGTTTTCAGCATGCCAGGTATCAGGCCTATATGCTTGTCCACGCATTTCACTGCACACTTCTCGAATTCTATCGTGCATTTGTCAACCTGAGAGAAAATTTGATTATAGGTTTACCGCAAGCGCTGTGCCGCGCCTTAGGTATGCACGGGGAGGTGGAAGAGCGATGTCGGGTGGGGGGGTGGGACGCAAGATATACCGCAAGCGCTGTGCCGCGCCTTAGGTATGCGCGGGGAGGTGGGAGGGTCGGCCGGCGAGAGCGATGACGGGTGGGGGAATGGGACGGCGAGAGCGATGAGCCCCCGGCTCGCCGGTCGCGTACCTAAGGCGCGGTACAGCGCTTGCGGTATACCTATAATAATATAGGTACCATCAAGCCAATTAGGAACCTGTCAAATGTGACGTCAACTGCACAAAATGGCTGGCGGTGTGTGAGGTATGGTGGGCGGGAAGCCGCATTCCATCCAAGTTCCTAGTTGGCTTGGTAGAGTAGTAATATGTTGGTAGGGTCAAGTTGTAGCCAATTGACTGCAGCTAATATATGGGCTGACTCGACTCGGGTAGTACCACCCTCTCACAGATCGGCGTAAAGTAGCTATTGTAGCTGCGTTTCATACGATGAGTGAGGGAGCCCAACACGCACCCCCCCGTCTCCTCCCCCTATCCCACTCCCCTTCGGTCGGCAACGCGCAAGCAATGCTATGGTTTTGCTAGCATCTGTAGGCTACGGTAACTGCCAGGCGGCTCGGTACATCAAGCGGGCCGTATCGATGTGCGAATCATAACTTTAATATGATCATCATTTGCTTACTCGACTTTGCTTAAGCGACTGTAGCCTAGGGGCGAACAGGTTGGGCTAGCAATCAGAAGGTCCCAGGTTCGATCCCCGGTGGGGCATGCACCAATGGATGGATTTTCATCAATGTGCATAATTTACAGTTCGCTTACGGTGAGGGAAAACATCGTGAGGAAACCTACCTATCCCTCGGGATTAGGTAACAGTCAGTTCCTGTATACACGGCGACAAGGTTCACCACCTGTTACGTTGAGTTCTGACTATCTGGTGAAACGTGGGCTTTGAGTTGACTTAATACCTCCACAATGTGGTGGTGTATGGCCACTCAAGCCTCTGACTTCCCCGAATGGGGATAAAAGTCGTGACGTTATACCTATCATTTGCTTATGGTGAAAAAAACATCGTGAGGAAACCTGCATGTCTTAGAAAATCTAATAAATTTTCGAAAGCCATGTGAAATCCACCAACCAACACCGTGGTGGATTATGGCCTGAATTCCCCTGGCATTTAGGGAAGGCCCGTGCCCAGGAGGGGCCATCCATAAATTACGTCACACGAATTTCATGATTTTTAGACCCCTCCCCCCCTTGTCACAGCTGGTTACAATTTCCGAGACCTCCCCCCTCCCCGTGTGACGTCACATATTTTTTTAAATTTTCAATTTTTTTTGTTAAAAATTCAAATTTCGGTTTTAATACTTACATATATTCGAGTTTTAAATGTGACGTCACAAAACTTAGGACCCCTCCCACCCCCTTTACGTGTGATGTAATTAATGGATGGCCCCGGAGCGCTAATTAAAATTAAAAATTAATATAACGTCACGAATTTTATCCCCATTTGAGGGTAGTTAGAGGCTTGAGTGGCCATACACCACCACATTGTGGAGGTATTAACCAACTCAAAGCCCACGTTTCACCAGATAGTCAGAACCCAACGTGACAGGTGGTGAACCTTGTCGCCGTGTATAGTTATTATTCTTATATTATAATACTAACAGTCTCTTGGCTCGGGTCCGGCCCCAGCCTGTCTCTAGCGGAGTCATTGCAGTCCATCACACAACGTTGCAGACGATTCTGTAGTGTGTTAATCTCGTTCTGTAAGAAAACATAAATAAATAAATATCGCCAGACTTACACACCAACTGTACGGTCCCAGACTAAGCAACGCTTGTACTATGGGTTATACAATGGACCGGGGACGATCCCAGTGACACCCAGACCGGGGCAAATTACGAAAAGGATGCTTCCAAAATTTTTATCCATTTAAATACCATAGACTACCCCAGTGACAACACAACATATGGAGGAAACTGCAAGGAGTGTCTTATGAAATTGGTATTGGTTGGTCTTTTTAATTGGTTAAAAACATATTCACACCATCCTTATTGTTTGTTAAAAGCAGAAAAAAAAAAACGTCACGACTTTTATCCCCATTGGGGGGTAGTCAGAGGCTTGAGTGACCATACACCACCACATTGTGGAGGTATTAAGCCATAAAAGCAGAGCAGCAATCTGTTTTTTTGGCCTTAAAAGCAGAGTTACAAAAAAACAGGAAAAATAAAATGAAAACTGTTTAAAACGTGTTTAAAACATTGTTTTAAAGCAGGAGGAAAAAAATCATTGTTTTTAAATGTTTAAAAACAAGATGATTTTTTCGTAACAACCCTGGTTAAAAGTGAAGGTTCCTAAAGCTTGAATCATCATTATCATCATCATCATGTCAGCCAAAAGACGTCCACTGTTGGACATTGGCCTCCCCCAGTTTTCCACAAAAACCGGTCCTGTGCCACTTGCATCCAGTTTCCCGCGACCTTCACTAAGTCATTGGCTTGGTGTACCTTGTGGGCCTACCCAGGGTGGAATCATACCTGAACATAATTATTAGCCTGGTTCAGGGAACCAGTACAGTTCTCAATGCATCCGTGCACACGTTCCAATGACGTCTGTTGGTCGTCACAGCACTTGGCAGCACACCGATGCATGTCGCCCTGGAACCAAGACACATCTTAAATCACCTGATGTGAGGATGCAAGGAATAAAAATACAAGCTCTTTCTGGGGTTCCGTACCCAAAGGGTGCCAACGGTACCCTATTACTAAGCCTACACTGTCTGTCTGTCTGTCAGCGGGCTGTATCTTACGAACCGTAATAGAGAGTTGAAATTTTCACAGAATGTGTATTTCTGTTGCTGGTACAACAACAAATACTATAAAATAAAATTAAAAAATAAAAGGGTCACCATATAAGAAACTTGATATTTTTGACGTTTTTATTTCTTGTTATATCTTTTCGGAGAAGGTTTGCATTTCAATCTGTTTTTTTTTATATCAAAGGCATCACTCACACGTTGCGGATCTGAAGGGGAGTAAGATAGAGGGACGGGAAGGGGGGTGTTGGGCTTCCGGCTCTCTCACTCATTGTATGCAATGCAGTGGTGATAGCTACTTTACGCCGATCTTCTGTGAGAGGGTGGTACTACACCGGTCGGTTAGCAACAGCTTCTTTCTATAGTATCACACAGTCTAAGTATATCATACAGTCAGTCATTGTATCCTGATTACTAGGTATACAATGTGGATAATGCTTGGATTACAAGCTTTTATCGTACAACTGACACCGACTACTGACTGACTACTGTGTGATTAAGTATATTCTTATGTATTTACAAACAAAAAGTAGTATTAGTAATATCAGTTATCTGGTTTCCATAGTACAAGCTCTGCTTAGTTTGGGATCAGGTAGCCTTGTGTTAAAGGATGTCCCAGGATATTTATTATTATTAACTATTAACATTATTTATTACACTGTGGTACCATGGAATATTATACCACTCTCTGCAAGGTAGAATCTCGACTAACCACTCCATAATACGAAGGGTAAACATCCCATAGGCGGATGATAATCTAATTCAAAAGATTATGCAAAATGATATTATAAGTACTCAGAATTATAAATATAAGACAATTATTGAATATACAGCATAGCTCTGGCTTATTGAGCTGTATCTGATCGCAATTTAAGCCATGGAATTTACCGAAATCCCAAGGATTGCATAAGCCCATGCTTATCTCTAACATAACCTAACTTACTTGCATTCGCCGCAAATAACTCTTGTCTAATTCATTGACCATGTTGGTCATTTCCTGTTCTATCCTGTATTTCTGTGCCTCCACCATTTTTACAGGTTTTATGTCAGGAATATGGATAATTTTATTATTTTTCGGCAATAATTTTTACGATACGAAACGAGAGTACATATGACAGATAATGATAGAGTAGAGATGCGCTGAGTTAGGCTGATACGAGTACCGACTCGAATACTTAATAAATACTCATATACTCGCAAATTCAGATTATAGGATTCGGATGTACACGGTATTCGAATACGGGTTCCAAGTACTTTAGGGTATCCGAATCCAAAGTCAGGTACTCAAATCACGACCTTATAATATGTAGTCTATCTTTAGTAGTTTAAAGTCTATTTTTAATTGTGGAGTTACTTAATTTTATTTTGATACCTTATGAACCCTACTTTTATAAATGAAAATTATTAAAATGACATTGTTTATTATTTACATAATTCAAAAAGCGAGTCCTATTAAGTTGTCGAATACGCATACAAGTATTCGAGTATCTGTTAGAAAACTTGAATACCAAGAATTGCTAACTCGGTCATCACTAGTGGTAAAATTTGATTGAAGGCAGTCAAGAAAAAGACAGTTCGATTGATATCTGACATATGTCACAGATGATTGATTACTCCATTTTTTTATCGGCGTTGAAGTTCGGATAGGTACCCGTCGTTTGAGAATTATAGCAGGTATAGTCCGTTTCACGAAAGAAGTCCCACGGCAATAAGTGGAACTAATTTAATCTTAATATTTTTTTCTGTCTTAATGTAAATAAATTTCAATAAATTACTGAAACAATAAGATCGGATTATCCTACAATGATTAAACTTTTTATTTTGGGGAGTCTAAAACAATAGAGGGTTAACAATATTCGGTCGCATGACTGTGGCGCCGCGTCTGCAGGACTTCTTTCGTGAAAAGTACTTTAGGTGAAATAGCAGGTAGGTCAAGTTTAAATCAAGTGTGCTTGTTACGGCCTAACAAAGCTCCTGCATGAAAAGAAACGACGCAACAGTGCACCAATAACCGCAGGCCTCTAGTGCTGCGTTCCATTCACCGTAATTTTTGTTATTTTCGTCCATAAAAAGTGTTAAAAACGATAATAATGATCACTTTCAGTACAAGTTGGTGCGAGTGGAACGTGATTTGTGGACAAAAATAACGAAAATAACAAAATTAACAGTGAATGGAACGCACCATAGGTCGATACGCATTGGTGCTAAATATATTGTACCCCTCCCCTTATCCATGACTCTTGTACAAATTCGAATAATATACGCTACAATTTTCTCAACCGATACACATCTTTTATTTCAATATCTCCAAATTAGACTCCATCAAGTTAAATACTGCACTCAACTTAGGTACGCACATATACGTAAGCGTTACAGTCAATTCACGGCTGTAAGTGCTATGTAATACTATGTACAGATGGTTCACAGTTATTTTACCTCTGACGTTCCTCATTTTATTTATGTCAAACGCAAAGTCAACCTTTAAACTTGGTCTTTGAGACCATGAACTGTAGATTATGCTTTATTCTACAGCCTACATGACTTATAAAAACCTAATATCGACAACGTTTTTCAAAAATAAATACATAAGGTAAAAGTCAGAGGTAAGATAATTGTGAACGGACAGTAGTTCCTTTGCAGTCTTCAAGATTTTATTTGTTTTTTTTTCTACAACACAGGCTTATAAAAATCCTACTGTCTATGGGCTTACCATAAATAATTTTTTGAAAAAAAATAATTGCAAAACAATATTATTTAGTACCTATTTATTTATTCCAACATCACAGTCCAAGACCATTCAAAAATCCATCCAACAATTCTTGGTCAAAATTAAATATCGACAACTTATCAACTACACTAGAATCTACAGACATTTCAGTAACAGGAATACTATCTTCAGCAAATCGAATAAATCTATCCTGTATTCGCAGTGGAATTTCGTCCATCACATCTGGCAACATCGAAAAAGATGGCGGCGGAACTGTCACTTTTGGCGGGAAATTATTGCACGTTTGCGTGATTTTACTGAAGTCTTGTTGAATCGACAGTTGTAAGTCTTTAAAATCTGGGTCTAATACAGTAACTTTGGGAGCCAATGGCGGCACGGGTAAAAAATAAGCAACTGCGGTTTCCGGAAAACATTTTGGCGCCAATTTAGCATCAGAAGTTGGTGCTATTGTCACTATTGGTCCAAATGTTGGTGTTGGTTTAAAGTTGGGATTTCTCGGTGGGATTGGTGCTGCCCAGCAATAGCTTTGGATTCCCTGAAACATAATAATAGGTACATTTTTATTTAATTACTTGATAAATTACCTACATTTTGTTATTAAGGTGTTACCACACCCAACGATCGAACGGTCGATCGACAGTCGATCGATGCATCGATCGCTGGCAAAATGAAGTAAGTCAACGTTGATCGACAGTTTCTTCTATACTAAATCGAGCTGCTCAATTGCTGATTTTTTCATCGTTCAAGGATTGATCAGCAATAATGATCGACGGAAGTTGCTTGGTATTTAACCCCCTTAAAAGTTTTATGTAATTTTTAGGGATCCGTACCCAAAGGGTGCCAACGGGACTCTATTACTAAACCTACGCTGTCCGTCTATCAGCGGGCTGTATCTCACGAACCGTTATAGGTAGAGTTGAAATTTTTACAGAATGTGTATTTATAATAAAATAACATTAAGAAATAAAGGGGGTAACGATACAAGAAACTTGATATTTTTGGACGTTTTTATTCTACGGTGGTACTGCATCCTTTATGTGCGAGTCCGACACGCACTTGGCTGGTTTTTATGTTTTACCTGTTCAAACCTTTAAAATGTCGAACTAACTTGTTTTCTGGCTAACTGTTCTAACGTTAATAATAGTCTAACACCCATAGTTATAGAGATTTTTCGGCTACTTTACGATGGGTTTACAAGGCCTTTCAAGTGATTTGTAATGCCAGTATAAATCCATCACAACTTTCTATAAATTTGGGGGTAAATGTATTACCTACCATGATAAATACAAGCGTTAAATACGTTTCGACCATTTTAAATGGTTGTCGTATTGTATATTATTTAATTCACTGTAGTCATATCAGCCGATTCTTGTAATTTATACGTATTGAAATAACTTGCATGTAATATTATTGCTATGTTAGATTATTGTGAAAGGAATTATGTTTGTTTTATATCTGATATACATTTCCTAACTTAGGCATAATAATAATTTCTAGAAATAATTTTACACGACTTCAAATTCTGGGACTTTAGTAATTATAACTAATCAATTCGAACGGACGAGATAATTTAAGAAATAAATTAATGACCTTCAATTAACTTTTGATAAAGTGCTATTACTCCAGCACTTTTGAAATTGCTCAATCTTGAGCAATAACACATGACGACACTCATGATAACGTCACGAAATTTACTAAACCTCCAAGCCAACTAGGCACTCGGGTGAATGCGGCTTTCCCGCCGACAGGTGCCTAGTTGGCTTGGTGAAGTAGTAAATATTGGTGTAGGTACCTATTTTGTTAGCGTACAGTTGTATTAATAAATAACATTTTCATTACTCATACGCGGAAAGTAGGTCTGAAGTTGCCTGAGGAGCTGAGAGAATGAGATACTTTTCAGGTCAGGCAAAATCGTAACAAAAACAATCGTAATCGTATCGTATCGTCCTGTTCCGTCAACGTTTCTGTCTGTTCCTCCTCCGAATCTATAATCACAACTAAAACCTTTTATAATGTTTGAAAAAGTACCGGCCTTTAAAAAAACAAAGTGACAGTGTAAAAATATCAAAAAGCAAAATACATAACCTACGTCAGTGTACATGTGTGTGTGTATGTGAATAGGTGTTCACTTATATTTTTTTAGCTAATTAATATTTTATTTTTACTTTCCTTGTATTCGTAATGAAAAGCACAGTGTTTACCTCGGGTTAAATTAACTTATTATTGGTCCCTCGAAAAATGAGCAACCCCGTCTCGGGACCAATAATAAGTTACTTATCCCCTTGGGTAACAACGTACTATTAATTTAATGCATAATGTTAACCTTACCTCTGGCCTAATAATTCATTAGGCCTAGACATTAATAATAGCTTCTTTGACTGCATGTAAACTCGGAACAAGTTGGTTCATTTACATACCTATCACTCAATTTCTCATATTGAATTTTCAGTATTATAAATTAAACAATAAGACTTGGTAAATAGATTTATTAAAAATAAAAACTTAAATCTAAGACCTTGACATAATAATTATAATAAATTAGGAACATTTTTGTGTTTATCGTTAGCCATTTTCCATTTGTTTTATCATTCTGCATGATGTTTAGAGGTGATCTGAGAACAAAATAAATAAATAAATATCCTGGGACATTCTTTTACACACGGCTACCTGATCCCAAACTAAGCAGAGCTTGTACTATGGAAACCAGATAACTGATATTACTACACTACTTAAAATGGTGATCAAAAAGGTGTGACCACACCGATCGATCGGAAGCAATGCGGCCGTCCAATAGCTGAGAGACGGCTAAAATATTTCCGCAAAGTTAGGCCTGATTCCATCAATTATTATAGAGAGGGACCCACCACTCATCCAATTCCGAGGGTGAGTGGTGGGTCCCTCTCTATAATTGTTTAAAATATTCTTGTCAAAAATCACTTAGCCGTCTTTTAGCCATTGAATGGCAGAATGGCTGATCAACGAATATCGATCAACCAAACAACATTCCCGATAAACCGCTGGATGGAAGTGGCACAGGAGCTGACATTGTGTAAAACCTTGGGCGGCCTATGTCCAATAGTGGAAGCCTTTTCGCTGAAATGATGATGATGAAACAGCAACTATTGATCGATGATTGATCGACCGACGATCAGTGATGGATCCATGCAGTTCATCGATCAGCCATCGATCGAGAAATTTTATTGGTCAGATCGATTTAGTGAAGTACGAACTGACGACTGATCGTCTATTGATCAGATTGGTGTATAACACCAAAACACTACTAGTTACTGACCTGCGCTTTAGGGTGATTTACTTGCTATTTACGTCGTCTGGAAAAAAGATAAAAATATAAATTAGGCTTAAAAGATAGTTTAACAGAAAATACTAGTCTGATAGGCACTTGGACTTCGAATTCTATGGCTGCCTTTATTAAGCGTCGGCTTTCGACTTTCGAAAAGAGAAAACAAAATCATATTATCAAAACCACTGTTTTACTGGGTAGCATTTTTAGGGTGCGTTTCCACTGACGCGGAGCTAGGCGGAGTGGAGTGGAGCGGAGCGGACCGTGAATTGGCCAATCGCAGTTCTCGCAATCTCCACTCCGCTCTTGGCCCATCACAATTGACCAATCACAGTCCGCCGTTCCGTTCCACTACGCCCAGCTCCGCGTCAATGGAAACGCACTCTTACTGTCTAACGCAATTTTTTATAAACAATTAAACACCTCATCTTTAAAAAAATGTTTTGTTAAGTTACCTAATACAATTTCGGGCTTGCAGGAACATACTTTAGCACCACAGATACAATCTCTACAATAATCACTGCATTTGGGTGTACCACCTGTAAAAAACAATGTATGGTTTAAAGAAATAAGGCTTAAAAATGGCTCAAAACCCCTTGTCATTTGAATTGATGCATCTATATGCCTTCATGTTCAATATTGATTATCACTTGCTGAGCGGTGAGTGTAAACATCGTGAGGAAACCTATACGTCGTTCGAAAAACATTCGCCAACCCACATTGTGGCCATAGTCCGCCAGCGTGGTGGACTATAGCCCGAATCTCCCTCGCATTGAAGGGAAGTGTGTGGTACAATGGAAAGCTCTATAAAGGTGGCTCTATGCCACAGAGTAAAGACTAAAGATAGAGGTGCCCTTATTAGATATATGTATGAAAAAAAATGTGGTCATTGTTTTTTCATTTTCATTGTTCTATAATAATAATAATAATAATAATAATAATATCCTGGGACATTTTTTACACACGGCTACCTGATCCCAAACTAAGCAGAGCTTGTACTATGGAAACCAGATAACTGATATTGCTACATATACTACTTTTTTATTTGTAAATACATACTTAATATACATATACACCCAGACTCGGGACATACAAACATGTTCATGCACACAAATGCATGTCCCGGGTAGGAATCGAACCTACGACCTGCAGCGTGAAAGGCGCCATCACGCCAACCACGCCAACGAGCCCGTCAAATCTATCGTCTATCTACCGGTAAATAGTTGAACTACTCGCTTCGTTTTATATCGATGTTAGTACTAGGCCGACCACTCAGCCGAGTTGCTTAGGGCTAGTCCCCTTAGTAATTGGTCCATGGTCTATGCTTACAAGCCGAGCACGAGCGGAGCCCGAGTCGAACACAAAATCGTGTAGTGTGGACCGACTTACGAGTCTCGAACGACCGCGCTTCGAGCATTTGCCGAACCCTTTATTTCGTCAAAATACCGACAATTGGCGGAGCACAGTCGAGCGCGAACCAAATGCTCGAAGCGTTCGAGGTTCGAGCGCTCGTTCGAGGCTCGTAAGTCGGTCCAAACTACACGAATTTATGTTCGACTCGTGCTCCGCTCGTGTTCGGCTCGTAAGCATAGACCCACCTTAACGTTTGTACCAAAGTCCCGTGGATGTAATGTACCTTGGTGTACTGCAATACACCTCTGCCTATATATTCAGAGACGAAGAAGAGAAGCGCGATTATGTGTTTAAATACTGCGTAATTACTTACCTGTTGGGTCTATAGGTGTTAGACTAATACGCTTGTCTTCGACAATATCTGTGAAGAATACAGGAATGATAAATTGTGGCTGAAAGTAACCACACAGTTCGATCGACGATTGACGATCGATCGATGGTAGAATCAGATGAGTCGACGTCGATCGACAGTTTCTACAAGTTACGTTCGATCGATCATCGATCGACGATCGAACGATTAATGTGGTAAAACCCTTATGGCTACAGCCGACTGCCATATACGGGAGCATTAGACCTTAAAGTAAGAACAAACCTTATTAACTTCACCATTGGGCATATTTCAAAAAAACAATACGCGAATATCCAACGTGTGAGCATATTTTTTGAGAAAATGTGCCTTGTGCAGGATTGCATGGAATTTGTTTTTACTTTGGCAAATACGCGCGTGTTTTACGCGGCCGTTGGAAGAGTGTTTTCATTGAAAAAAAGTTGCATAATTAGTATTTTAGTTTTCTTACCAGATGCTGGGGCCTGCAGACTCTGTAACAAGGAATATTGTGCTATTTTATATTTCAAAATAATAATAATATATAATATATAATAATTTAGCCCTTTTAACGTCCCACTGCTGGGCACGGGCCTCCCCTCAATGCGAGGGGGATTCAGGCCATAATCCACCACGCTGGCCCAGTGCGGGTTGGTGGATTACACATGTCTAAAGACATGCAGGTTTCCTCACGGTGTTTTCCTTCACCGTTAGCAAGTGATAATCATTATTAAAGTTATGATTCACACATAGATTTCGAAAAATCCAGAGGTGTGAGCCAGGTTTTGAACCCAGGATCTTAAACCCGCAAGACGCGTGCTTAACCAATCGGCTACCACTGCTTTAATAATAATAATAAACCCTTTATCTAAGACAAGGTCACACCACTTATGTATACTTATGTAGGCAATTACATGAGAATAAAAAAAAATCCTACACGGACAATTACCATTAAAAATATTAAAATTAATATTGAATTACTTACCTCTGAAATCAGGAGCGCGGAGACGAAAACGAAAACGAATAACTTGAACATTTTGAAAGTTTCGAATTTTGAGACGAAGTGTGACTGTCGCCGACTGGCTTGGTCCTTATATACCAAAATTTCAGTACCTACCTAGACGTATAAAGTTAATATTTGTTCATGTGGCAGTGCAATGACTCGACAAAAATTACGTATAAAAGTTATATTATATAATATGAATAGCTAAAAATTAAAAACACGACTGCCCTGCCAAAAAACGAACTAAAAAGTATAAAACAAGTGCAGTGTCATTGCAGTCGGGGGACCGTTCTGTGGAACATGTTTAATCTAAGAGGGCCCCCGACTGCAATGACACTGCACTTGTTTTATACTTTTTAGTTCGTTTTTTGGCAGGGCAGTCGTGTTTTTAATTTTTTAAATTATTTATTTTTATTTTATGCATTTTAGTGACAGCAGCCAAAAATGATATATTTGTTTTGCATGTACACCCTACCTATGTTAAATTATGCCTATAAATTCTACAGTTTTGGACTGTGCTCATCAAGACCTTCAATTTGATACCCATATTGTAATAATGGAAGAAAATAACTTTTTTTTCACATATTAAAGTAAGCCATAATGCCGCCATATTGATTTTTTTCAAAAATAATATACCCAGTGTTACCCGGAATGATGTAAGGATTCTAACGATACCCCATACATCGAAATCCGTTCAGGCATTTATAAGTTATGGTGGAATAAAGAATCTCACATACAAACATACAAACATACAAACATACATACATGAACCCTAAACACATATACACTCTTTTTTTTTTGGGCAGTCGTGTAAAAAATATTATGCATCACAACCAGCTAATTAAACTGAAAAATAATTGTTTAAATAAGTAGGTAAATAATACCTAGGTATTATTTACCTACTTATTAGTGAAAGGTTTTCGACCTGTCGCTCGGCTCGTGTCATAGGTATAGTACGTTTTTTTATACTTGTCCTATTTGGTAAGCAAAGATGGCGTCCAGCGGGGCGATTGCGTAACTTTTTGTCAATGTTTCAATTGGTTTCGTATATAATTGACACAGGATGAACGAAACCAATTGAAACATTGGCAAAAAAGTTACGCAATCGCCCCGCTGGACGCCATCTTTGCTTACCAAATAGGACAAGTATAAAAAACGTACTTGTACGTACAAAGTGGTTTGACTTTTTTATTATTATTTGTCAACCTGTGTCGTCCCACTGCTGGGCAAAGGTCTCCCTTTTGTTTGCCCCATCCCATTCTCCATTTTTGACGGGCCCGTTAGCGTGGTTGGCACGGAGGCGCCTTTCACGCTGCAGGTCGTAGGATCGATTCCTACCCGGGACATGCATTTGTGTGCGTGAACATGTCTGTATGTCCCGAGTCTGGGTGTATATGTATATTAAGTATGTATTTACAAATAAAAAAGTAGTATAATGTAGTAATATCAGTTATCTGGTTTCCATAGTACAAGCTCTGCTTAGTTTGGGATCAGGTAGCCGTGTGTACAAGAATGTCCCAGGATATTATTTATTTATTTATTCTTCCCTTTTTATGGCAATACTGGGCCAATCCTTCAGGTAGAAGTCATCCCGCCATCTCATTCTGGGCCTGCCGCGATGCCGTTTGGCTAGTCGTGGGACCCAATCGGTCATCATTTTAGCCCAATGGGTGTTTGGCAGAAATGGCCAGCCCAGTTCCATTTGAGCCTAGCGGCTTTGTGGGAGACATCTGGTAATTAAGCTACTGTAGCCTAGGGGCGAACACGTTGGGCTAGCAGTCAGAAGGTCCCAGGTTGGATCCCCGGTTGGGCATGCACCAATGGTAGAATTTTCATCTATGTGCATAATTTACAGTTCGCTTACGGTGAGGGAAAACATCGTGAGGAAACCTACCCTATCCCTCGGGATTAGGTAATAGTCAGTTCCTGTATACACGGCGACAAGGTTCACCACCTGTCACGTTCTGACTATCTGGTGAAACGTGGGCTTTGAGTTGACTTAATACCCCCACAATGTGGTGGTGTATGGCCACTCAAGCCTCTGACTACCCCCGAATGGGGAAAAAAGTCGTGACGTTATATTTATTTTATTTATCAGGGGGCTTACCACAAGCTCTTATTGCGATTCAATTACAGGAACGTATTAACGTTTCAGCGACTTTTTGTGCAATGACGTACCTTATTGTCATGAAAATAAGAAACGTCATTAAAACGTCGTTAAAACGTTCCTATAATTGAATCGCAATAAGAGCTTGTGGTAAGCCCCCTGGTATCGGGTCTTAGGCACCGTTTCTGATGCGGTCAGTCAACCTGACACCCAGAATACTGCGCTCCATAGCCCGCTGGCAAACCGCGAGTGTGGACTTCTGCTGCTTTATCAAAGACCAAGTCTAAGCAGCATAGGTGAGGATGGGGAGCATGCACATGTCCATTATTCTTTGCTTTAGGGTTTGTAATTAATACAAATCGAAAATTGCTTAGGAGGCGTCCATAAATTACGTGAGGTGATTTTTTAGATTTTTCGACCCCCCCCTTGGTGAGATTTCGTGAGATTGTGCTCGACCCCCTCCCTCCCCCTCTAATCTATATTCTAGAGGGGAAACATGTTTTAATAATTATATTAACAAAAAAAGTTAAAGTTAAGTTTAGTTTAAAAAATAAACATAATTTAACCCAGTTTTCTTGCAATTTTACACTGTTTCTTGCGGTAAAAAAAATCACGTGAGATTTGCCGAGACACCCCCTCTCCCTCACGTGAGATTTGGTGAGATTTTGCTCGACCCCCCCCCCCCCCCCCCCCCATTAAGTACTTAGGTGGTTTAGAATAGCGTATTTAGATTTTTATACGACGTGTTTCATAAGTGCATAATAAATGGGAATTGTAATCAATTATCAGGCATAAAATTAAATGGTAGGTTTATTTTTTATTTTCAAATAATAATAATATCCTGGGACATTTTTTACACACGGCTACCTGATCCCAAACTAAGCAGAGCTTGTACTATGGAAACCAGATAACTGATATTACTACATGTACTACTTTTTTATTTGTAAATACATACTTAATATACATATACACCCAGACTCAGGACATACAGACATGTTCATACACACAAATGCATGTCCCGTGTAGGAATCCAACCTACGACCTGCAGCGTGAAAGGCGCCATCACGCCAACCACGCCAACGGGCCCGTCAAATTAATAGTCTAATTAAATTTTTTGGTCTACGGTGGTACGGAACCCTTTATGTGCGAGTCCGACACGCATTTGTCCGGTTTTGTTAATGTTGGTAGCTGCTACACTGTTTTCTAGGCCATTAGATGTGTTCTAAAGCCGCAACACGAAAGTTTTGACAAAGGTCTCGGAAAATATGATATTTTCGTATTTAATCTGACTTCACTAGGCATCTTCATATCAACTTACTTATTAGGTATAGTCAAGACATTAAGTTATCCATGTCTACCCGTGCGAAGCCGGGACAAGTTAGTTAATTTATACAAGAAGGTATACAGTACAGTACAGTATTTGATTCTGTATGTAATGTAATGTCACTTTTATCCCCATTCGGGGGCAGTCAGAGGCTTGAGTGGTCATACACCACCACATTGTGGAGGTATTAACCAACTCAAAGCCCACTTTTCACCAGATAGTCAGAACCCAACGTGACAGGTGGTGAACCGTGTCGCCGTTTATACAGGAACTGACTATTACCTAATCTCGAGGGATAGGTAGGTTTCCTCACGATGTTTTCCCTCACCGTCAGCGAACGGTAACTGTATTTGATTCTCATCCCACGAAATTTGAAACAAAACGTTTCGGCTACTAAGCAATGCGAAACAAAACGTTTCGGCTGACGGATAGTACGCTTTCCTACACTCCGAAATTGTTTCGGACCCGACGTACGCAATCGATAGTCGTGATTTGACGTTTCTTGTTCGCGGACCGTAATCCGAAGGAAACCGGAACTCTTCCGAAACGCTTTCGGAGTAGAAAAATGTACTCCGTCAGCCGAAACATTTCGTTTCTATTTTTGTAACATGAATAATTTACCAGAGTTTTGGAAGAGCGAAGACTTCCACTATAAGTTTAGTATTTTCATGCTTATCGGAAGTTCCCACACTAATATATAGATGGGGAGCCGTAGAGGTTTCTGGGTTTGCACGAGCGCGTCAGATTAAGATAAGGGAGATAGCTTACATATTGATAAGAACCTCAAAAAATTATGAGCCCAAAAAAATAGACCATCTTAAAATACTCGAACTCGTCAGATTAAGATAAGGGGGATTCATTACTAGCTAAGAAGTGTCAAAAGTATCAATTTTGCTAATTTGATCGTCAGTCTAAGAAATGAGAGCATCTGGAAGTTTCACTTCTTCACCCCCTCAGTTTTTTTTTTTTAATATGGGACTGCGGTGGCAAAAAAACGTACGGCCCGCCTGATTTTAAGCAGTTACCGTAGCCTATAGATGCTTACAAATTCTGACGCGCTCGAGTAATTATTTTTTTCAATTTATCAGTGGGACGTTAAAAGGGCAAAATTATTATTTATTATTATTTTGAACACGACTGAAGTTTATAATAGTCATAACTAAAGAAATAGTAAATTACTGATAATACCGTTTTAAAAATAGAAGCGATGATATAAATAAAACTAATTCCATTTATCATGTTGGAGCATGAAAAGTATCAATGTCGGACACGCTTGAGTATTTTAATGTCATTGCCATAGATTAATTTTAGTTTCCGCGATCTATAGTCATTGCTTTTTATACAAAAAAAAATAATATCATGTATACGCTTCCCCCACCGCTGAAAGTGGAAACATCTAGAACAATGTATTCTTCCTATCATCTCATCTACCGAATCTACTAGGTTTGGACGACGCTCGTGCAAATCCACGAATTGCACGCTCGCCTGCCCATCTAATAGTTTTAAAGCATCTTGTGAAAGAAAATCAACTTTTTTTATCTAACCTAACATCCTGTATTTCAGTCTATTTCACAAATTGAATAAATAATTAAACAATGTAAGTTAGTGTTCGAATTTATTCGAAAATTCACATTTATGTACTTAAGTTTAACATTTTCACAGGAAGTAAAGAATCAATGAGAAATATTGTTGCGGTTATCGTTATTTGGTTGTCACCCCGGCGATGTTCGTTAAGTGGATACCTGAAAACAAAATAAAGCATTAGAATACCCGAAGGGAATCGAACTCAAACCCATCCAGCGCAGTGGGCCAAGCGTCTCAATATTACTTGTAATAAATAAATAATAAATATCCAGGGACATTCTTTTACACACAGCTAACTGATCCCAAGCTAAGCTGAGCTTGTACTATGGAAACCAGATAACTGATATTACTACATATACTACTTTTTGTTTGTAAATACATACTTAATATACATATACACCCAGACTCCGGACATACAGACATGTTCATGCACACAAATGCATGTCCCGGGTAGGAATCGAACCTACGACCTGCAGCGTGAAAGGCGCCTTCGCGCCAACCACGCTAACGGGCCCGTCGGGTAACTTTTTGGCAAGCTTATAGCTAGACATATACAATAGAAGAAACAGACCAATAAGGATTACTTGTAATTTCAATATGATGGAGGAGGGGTGAGAAATCGTGTCGAGGGTTGCCCCACATGCATTCACCTCGCTTCGCTAACCCGTAAGCACTCGTTTTGGTAGCTACACAAAGGGTATGACCGCACCAAACGATCAGCATTGGCTTATATCGATCGTCCAATCAACATTCGACACGATCGATGATTGATCGACCGTCGATCGGTGATGAATGAATTGTCGGTCGATCGACTATCGATCGAGCAATCGAGCAGATCGATTTAGTGTAGTACGAAGTGAAGACTAATCGGCTATCGATCAATTGGTGTACCACCCATGGACCAGTTACTAAGGGGACTGGCCCTAAGCAAGTCGGCCTAGTACTAACATCAACATAAAACGAAGCGAGTAGTTCAACTATTTACCGGTAAATAGTATAATGAAAATGAAAAAACAATGACCACGTTTTGTTTCATACAAATATCTAATAAGGGCACCTCTTTCTTTAGTCTTTACTCTGTGGTACCACCCAAACACTGCTCGTTACTCACCTGTGCCTTATGATGAATCATCTGCGTCGCCGCCCTCGTCTTCTTAGAAGAAAAAAAACATAAATTAGGTTTAATATTAAGATAGTTTATTAATCCCCCTCGCATTGAGGGGAGGCTCGTGCCCAGCAGTGGGACGTTAAAAGGGCTAAATTATTATTTTTTTATTTTATTAGCAAATAATAGGCAGATAAACACGTAGATTTCAAATTCCGTGCTTGTCTTTATTGGCATTGGCTAAAACACTTTCAAAATTCGAAATAAAAACATTTGTTTCAAAACTACTTTTTTAGATAACAGTAGCTTTTGCCCGCGACTTCGTCCGCGCATTTTTCCCACGGTAACATACTATCGGGATAAAAAGTAGCCTATGTACTATTCCAGACTATAATCTATCTCTGTGCCAAATTTCATCCAGATCTGTTCAGCCGTTCTGGCGTGATTGAGTAACAAACATCCATCCATCCATTCATCTAAACTTTCACATTTATGATATTAGTAGGATATACACCGTGTGTAATAATAGCGCCTGATCTATATCTGTATGGTACCAAACTAAGAGCAGCACTGGTACTGTGGCTACTATACGGTCTGGTTGTCACTGGGATCACCCCCAGAGTCACCCAGACCGTATGGGCAACAGGCTTTTCGTAATTTTCTCCGGTGGCGGAGAAAATTACGAAAATCTGTTGCCAAATTTTGCACGGAACCACCCCATGTAGTGAGTAGAGCACTAACGGCCGAATACTCAAAGGCTACTTAATTATTTAAGTCCCACTTAGCAACTTGAGACGTCGTTAACTGTCATTTTTTGAATGGCGCGTCATAGTTAAGCAGCTCTCAAATTTAAGTTGCGTACGAGTATTCGGCCGTTACACTCGGACCAACGCGCCAAGTGATCGTCATAACGTAGAGAGATTGTTTTGAAATGTTACCTGGACCAGTTTCACCGGATGAGCAGGAACATCCTGCAGCAGTACAGGTACAAACTCTACAAAATTGACCGCAGTTGTGTGGCACTGTAAAAAAATATTTTATGTTTTGTTTATAAGTTTTAGGAAACTTAAAAGACGGCTCAGCCAGGCTCGACCAGGATAGAGACCTGTGGAGACAGAGAGAGGAGTCCTTTGCCCAGCAGTGGGACATTTGACAGGCTAAAGACGGCTCAGTATCTCATGCTACTAGGATGACTACAAATTACAGAATAATATAGGTACACTCACAAGTACTACATAATACTATTGGTTGAAATAGTTCAAATAATAGTACATTACTGCCGCGGTCTCTAATGAGTGTGTTGTTGACCGCGTTGTTGATGGCCGAAAGCGCGGCGCAGCGCAGCTCCAGTCCTCCACAGCGCGGTCAGCATTGCAACTCTTGATGGAAAAGCTAAAATAAAGGCCGAGACCAAAGGTCGAGGCTTTTATAGCGCGGCCAGCAAGAGTTGCAATGATGACCAAGCTTGGAGGCCGAGAGCGTAGCGAAGCTTAGCTTGAGGCCATTATAGCGTGGTCAGCAGTACACTCATTAGAGACCAAGGCTTGTATAGTGCTTTACTCAAAAACGCGACTATTAGCGACAAAACTAGCTAAGTAGGTATAAAAATTAATACAATTATATTTATATTTTTACGAACTATATCTATAGTTGTGTATTTTCTCAGTTTACGTTTCCATGGCAACGGCACGACCTACTCGTTTTTAACCTTCAATCAGTTTTTTTACGAACCATAAACATACCTGTTTGTTACGTTTCCATGGCAACGGTCAAATAACAAATATAATGACGATAATACCGGTTAATAATACATTGTATGTCTAGTAGGTCTTGCAGTACGACAAATCCGTTTATGCTCGAAGAAGGTTTGTGAAATAATGACAACATTATAAACTTTTTTGAGTAAAAAGCATTGTTGGAAAAGTTGGTAGACCGTTTGCCAAACGAAGATACAATCCAATATATAACATATTTCTGAAGCAACATGAAAATTTGTATGTAAGCTACTTATTACAAATAAAAAATATTAATTTCAGCGTTTTTTTTTAATTCCACTCCTAAGAGGATAAAATAAGGGATGAAAGTTTGTATGGGGGCCCCATTTTTTCTGAAGCTAGAGACATAAATATTACTATTAAGGCTACTAGTTTCAGCAATTTCGGAAATCCGACTCGTGTTAAGTTTGTACGGAATCCTCAGGTTCCTAGTCGCCCTTGCTTTTTAAATATTTATTGAAGTTCTAAGAAGGTTCTCTTATGAAGAGAAAAAGTTGACCGGAAAATCGTAAAAACCCCACTTTTATTTTAAAATAAAATTTTCGTTGCCATAAATAGTTTAGCATTGTGCAAGCGTGGTAAACTATGGCCAGAATCTCCCTCGCATGAAAGAGTAGTGTTTCCGATACAATAGCAAGGTCTATAAAGTTTGCACCAAAATACCATGGATGTATTGTGAGTGTAGTGCAATACACCTCTGCCTATACATTCAGGGAATACCGGCGTGATGATGTGAAAATGAAATGAAATGTTACGTCACGACTTTTATCCCCATTCGGGGGTAGTCAGAGGCTTGAGTGGCTATACACCACCACATTGTGGAGGTATTAACCAACTCAAAGCCCACGTTTCACCAGATAGTCAGAACCCAACGTGACAGGTGGTGAACCGTGTCGCCGTGTATACAGGAACTGACTATTACCTAATCCCGAGGGATGGGTAGGTTTCCTCACGATGTTTTCCCTCACCGTCAGCGAACTGTAAATTATGCACATAGATGAGGTGTTGTTCAAAATACTGCGTAATCACTTACATATTGGGTTTATAGGTATCATAGGGTCGCCTTTTCTGGTTTTATCCTCCGCGTCGACGGCAGTATCTATGAAGAATACAGGAATGATAAATTGTGGCTGAATGTAACCACAAAATTCGATCGACGATTGACGATCGATCGATGGTAGAATCAAATGACTGGACGTCGATCGACAGTTTCTACAAGTAACGTTCGATCGATCATCGATCGACGATCGAACGATTAATGTGGTTACACCCTTATGGCTACAGCCGACTGCCATATACGGGATAGACATTAAAGTAAGAACAAACCTTATTAACTTCAGAATTGGGCATATTTTAAAAAAATACGCACGAATATTCAACGCGCGAGCGTATTTTTTTAGCAAATGTGCTCGAGCAGAGGTGAATAGAATTAGTTTTTACTTTGGCAAATGTTTTACGCGGCAGTTGGAAGAGAATTTTCATTGAAAAATATCTGAAAATCTGTTTCATTTTCATACATAATTAGTATTTTTGTTTACTTACCAGCCGGGGCCTGCAGACTCTGTAACAAGGAATATTGTGTTATTTTATATACGTTACAATAATAATGAGAACTACGAATATGGCAGTACTTATTCCTAAATTAATAGAAAGTTTTACAATTGATTTACGATGTTTTTTTTTATTGGACTGCGGTGGCAAAAACGTACGGCCCGCCTGATGTTAAGCAGTTACCGTAGCCTATAGATAATTACAATATCAAAGGCATTGCTCGCACATTGCTGACCTGAAGGGGAGTGGGATGGGGGGAAGGGGAGGGGGGGTGGGTTTATCACTCTCTCACTCATCGTACGAAACGCAACTGTAATAGCTGCCGCCGATCTTCTGTGTGAGGGTGGTACTACCCCGGTCGAGGCAGCCCGTTTATGAGCTGCAGTCAATTGGCTACAGCTTGGCTCTACCACCTTGATGATATTATAATACAGTATATTAAGAAAACCCTGCCCGAACCCAAACCGGTATATAGGTTTCCCAATCACATGACCTAGAAAGGACCTAGAAAAGATAGAAAAGACCATGAAGAAATATTAAATGTTGATGATAGTAATCATATTACTTAATGAAAATTTAAAATGCCAATTTTTTTCCTTTTTCCCCCAAAAGGTAGCAAATTTTAAAAATATGACAAACCATCACCGGCAGTAATTATGATAGATCATGTGGCATCACCTTTGACCACAAAGTACGTAACGGTGTCATTTAATACAATATTTTTTAATGTAATACGGGGTATTTTTTTTCCAAAAAACAAAGGGGTAGGCCTTTGCCCAGCAGTGGGATAGTTAATAGGCTAAAAAATACGGCCAGGTTGCACTCCGGGAGTGCCGGCAGAAGTGAAAACTTGAACATTAACGTTGTGCATTTTTAAATATTTTGGCGGGGAGGGTGGAGCGGGCAGAGGGGGAGGGGGAGAGGTGGGAGGGGGAGAGGGGGGAGGGGGAGAGGGGGAGGGGGAGAGAGGGGTGGTGGGATAGGGGGAGAGGGGAGGGGGAATGAGGGGGAGAGGGGAGGGAGGGGGAAGCGGAGAGAGGGGGGAGGGAGAGGGGATGGGGAGAGGGGGAAGGGGAGGGAGGGGGAGGTGGGTCACTTCAGTATAAAAAATGGTAATTTTTACATAAATAGAATCTAATCTCGATACCCAATAATACCTTCACGGGTCGGACAGGGTTTTCTTAACACACTGTAACCCAGGTCGGTACCTTACAATCAAGTTTTGTTTAAATTGTAAGTAGACGACCTAATTATCTTTGTCGGTAATTTTATGAAAATTAACAAGAAATTGCCGGGAAAATTATCTACCATCAGAAAGTTTTTATTAAATTAATATAGAATTTCTTACCTCTGCAATCAGGAGCGCGGCGACGAAAACGAAGACGAATAATTTGAACATTTTGAAAGTTTTCAATTTTCAGATGTAGTGTGATTATCGCCGACTGGCTTGGTCCTTATATACCAAAATATCAGTTGCGTGGCTGTGTAAGTTAATATTTGTCCACGTGGTCGTAAAAGAACAAGGTTGCTTCCGTATAAAAGTTATATATATAAATATAAATAAAATGTAAGTTCTGTTTTAACTGCATTGAATATAAATGGAGGGAAGTCACTGAATCGGGGAGAATCTTAACACCGCGCGCTAACTCGCCTCGCGCGCCATTTGTTGGGAGTCTGTCTGTCTGTTTGTTCCGGGTAATCTCTGAAAGGGCTGGACCGATTTTGATGAGACTTTCAATGACAAATAGCTGATGTTACAAGGAGTAACTTAGGCTACTTTTATTTTCGAATAATTATGAGAGTTCCGCGGGAAACATAAAAAACCGCGGGATGTTTCACGCGGGATTAACGCGGGTAATATTTTTCTAAAATTTACGCGTACAAAGTCGTAGGCACAGCTAGTTATAATTACTCGTATTATAATATGAAAAGCTTAACTACGCATGAGACGACCAGCTGATTAAACTGTTTTTTTTTGTGTAAATACTGACTCCTTCCGCGACTCAGATGTTATACATATAAAGTATTTTTTAATTACTAAAAATCTTAAATTACTTACTATTCCACCAAGTCAACTAGGCACTCGGGTATAAATATCAAATGATAATAAGCCAATGATTCCGCGGACACTACTGCCACAGGAGTGCCCAGGCATTGGCCCAGGCTCACTACATGGTGTAAGGACCGCGGAATCATTGGCTTATTATCATTTGATATTTATACCCGAGTGCCTAGTTAGCTTGGTGGAGTAGTAGTTTAATACTTATTAATGTGGTTTAGAATCGAGAGTATTTACATTTTATACAGCGTGTCTCAAGAGTGCGTAAAATTACTTAAATGAATTATCGGACATAGACTTAAATAGGTATCTAATTTTTCAGATATTACTGTATGGTTCCAAACTAAGCAACGCTTGTACTATGGCTACTGTACAATGGACTGGGGGCGATCCCAGTGACACCCAGACCAGACTAAATAACAAAAAGACCGTTTCCGAAATTTGCCTCTGGCGGGATTCGAATCCGCAACCACCCGGTGTAGTGAGCAGAGTAGCCTACATCCGGACCAATGCGCCAAGTGATCGTAGTCTTGTAGGGACATTGTTTCGAAATGTTACCTGATTCAATTTAGTATGTGCAGAAACATCCCAGAGAATTATGACAGTCACAAAATTTACAATAGTCACTGCATTTGCCCACCCGTCCTGTGAAAAATAATGTATGTTTTAAATAATTAGGGCTTAAAAGATGGTTCAAAATTGGTACGTCTAGATGCCTCGCATGTACGCCCGAACCCTCATGTTATGACATTAAAATTCACTCACAAAATAAGTACAATGACATACATGATTTGTTTAAAATAGTTTAAAACGAAAAGCAGTAGTGGAAAAGTTGGCAGACCGATTGCTTTGGAAACGAAAAGAGCAGTACCAAACCAAGTTTTGGTATTTTAGCATTTTTCTCGCTGACTGTCAATTTTTTCCAAAATCTGTGAATGCAACTCAGAATATCTCAAAAATTTAGGGATGGTCTCCTAAGAACGTTTCCGTGTAACTGTTACGGTTCAAGTAGCTGCCCTTACTGCCCCGTCTCAAAAATCCACCCTGTATATTTAGGGAAGACAGGCGTGTTTATGACATGCTGTTTTAAATACTGCGTTATTACTTACCTCTTGGGTCTATAGGTATTACAACAACATGATTGTCAGCGGCAATATCTGTGAAGAATACAGGAATGATAAATTGTGGCTGAATGTAACCACAAAATTCGATCGACGATTGACGATCGACGATCGATCGATGGCAAGCTCTATAACGTTTGTACTGAAGTACCATGAATGTAATGTGGGTATACTATATTGTACTTCTGCCTAACTATTCTGGTAATACAGGCGCGATTCAAAATACTACGCAATTACTTACTTTCTGGCTGTATTATAGATGAATCATCAGATTCCTTGTTAGAAGCAGTATCTGTGAAGAATATCGGAATGAACAATGAAATTGTGGCTAAATGTAACCACAAAATTCGATCGACGATTGAAAATCGATCGATGGTAGAATCCGATGAGTCGGCGTCGATCGACAGTTTCTACAAGTAACTTTAGATCGATCATCGACCGACGATCGAACGATTAATGTGGTAACACCCTTATGGTTAAAACTGACTGCCGTATACACAGGCATTAATCGCGGTGGCCCCTTCGCTATAGTAAAAAAAACCTTACAAACTTAAGCATTGGGCATATTTAAAAAAAAATACGCTCGAATATCCAACGCGCGAGCATGTTTTTTTTAGAAAATGTGCCTTGGGCGTAAGTTAATAGTGTTTGTTTTACTTTGGCAAAATAATTTACGCGGCAGTTGGAAGAGAATTTTATTTGAAAAACATGTGAAAATCAGTTTCATAATTATTATTTCAGTTTACTTACCGGCCGGGGCCTGCAGACTCTGTAACAAGGAATATTGTAGTATTTAATACCTTAAAGTAATAATGAGACCTACGAAAATTGGTACCTATGTAGGTAATGTAAAGATTTACAACAGAATTACAATTATATTTCAATAGAGATCGCCAATGTCTTATACCTACCTAAGGCTCTGTATCAATCATCATCAACTTTTGTTTTAAAACCACTGTAAAAAACTGGATTATTCTATAAGAATTCATCATCATCATCATTCAGCCAAAAGACGTCCACTGTTGGACATAGACCTCCCCCAAGCTTTTCCACAACGACCGGTCCTGTGCCACTTGCATCCAGCGGTTTCCCGCGACTTCACTAGGTCGTCGGTCCACCTTGTGGGGGGCTACGCTGCGTGTTCCGGTACGTGGTCGCCATTCAAGAACCTTTCTGCCCTATCAGCCATCAGTTCTTAGGGCTATGTGCCCTGCCTACTGCCACGTCAGCCTACTAATTCGCAGGACTATGTCGGTGACCTTGGTTTGTCTACGTATCTCCTCATTTCTGATTCGATCTCGTAGAGAAATTCCGAGCATAGCCCGCTCCATAGCTCCATTTCCATATTCCATAAAATTTAGGGCCCTTAAATCTACATTAGTTACATCAGGAGAAAAAGATAGACATAAGTATAAATATTAAATAAAAAAATTCAAAAATATATTTTTTTTTTTTTTTTTTATAGGACTGCGGTGGCAAAAAGGCGTACGGCCCGCCTGATGTTAAGCAGTTACCGTAGCCTATAGATGCTTACAATACCAAAGGTATTGCTCGCACATTGCCGACCTGAAGGGGAGTGGGATGGAGGGAGGGGGAGGGGGGTGGGCTTACGGCTCTCTCACTCATCGTACGAAACGCAGCTGTAATAGCTGCTTTACGCCGATCTTCTGTGAGAGGGTGGTACTACCCCGGTCGAGCCAGCCCGTTTATGAGCTGCAGTCAATTGGCTACAGCTTGGCTCTACCACCTTGGCTCTACCAACTACCATAAATTAAAATTATTAAAAAAAAACGTACAGGGAAGATTACCATTAAAAGTAGGTATTTAATTAATATTTAATGTCTTACCTCTGAAATCAGGAGCGCGGAGACGAAAACGAAGACGAATAATTTGAACATTTTGATAGTTTTCAATTTTCAGACGTAGTGTGGCTGTCGCCGACTGGCTAGATCTTTATATACCAAAATTTCAGTACCTAGATGTATACAGTAAACATTTGTTCACGTGGTCGTGCAAAAGCGCAAGTCATGCTCAGGTTGGGCGCTGCTTGCGGGGACTGGTCCGCCCATTTTTCCTCTTGACAACATTTTTCCTTCACTTATTATTATTATTATTTATTTGATACACTATCAGCTTTAAGCTGATGCGTGTATATCACTGCACTTGTATTTGTTCATTATTTTAAATGTCTGTCAAGTCTATTTTTAAAACTGTTCACTGTTGGAGCACTTATCACTTTTTCAGGGAGAGAGTCCAAAGTTCATCACTCGAAGCGTCAAAAAGTGTGTTCTAGGGTTATTACATGGAGGCTTGGTTAATTTCAAAGAGTGCCCTCTTATTTGCTTATGATGATTCATCATACGGTGACGGGGACAGTGAGGGAAAACATCGTGAGGAAACCTAGCTATCCCTCGGGATTAGGTAATAGTCAGTTCCTGTATACACGGCGACAAGGTTCACTACCTGTCACGTTGGGTTCTGACTATCTGGTGAAACGTGGGCTTTGAGTTGACTTAATACCTCCACAATGTGGTGGTGTATGGCCACTCAAGCCTCTGACTACCCCCGAATGGGGATAAAAGCCGTGACGTTACATAGTTACATTTTTATGATTCATCATGTACAGGTCCTTCATGTTTTTCACATTGTAGTGGTCATTAAGTATGTAACAGGCCTGTAAAATTTTCATGTAAACACGGAAGGTATCACACCAAAGCAATCGCCCTTAATATTCACCTTTTGATTTCAATGTTATATCCCAGGTTCGATCCCCGGTTGGGAATATTTTTCTAAAATTTACGCGTACAAAGTCGTAGGCACAGCTAGTTATAATTACTCGTATTATAATATGAAAAGCTTAACTACGCATGAGACGACCAGCTGATTAAACTGTTTTTTTTTGTGTAAATACTGACTCCTTCCGCGACTCAGATGTTATACATATAAAGTATTTTTTAATTACTAAAAATCTTAAATTACTTACTATTCCACCAAGTCAACTAGGCACTCGGGTATAAATATCAAATGATAATAAGCCAATGATTCCGCGGACACTACTGCCACAGGAGTGCCCAGGCATTGGCCCAGGCTCACTACATGGTGTAAGGACCGCGGAATCATTGGCTTATTATCATTTGATATTTATACCCGAGTGCCTAGTTAGCTTGGTGGAGTAGTAGTTTAATACTTATTAATGTGGTTTAGAATCGAGAGTATTTACATTTTATACAGCGTGTCTCAAGAGTGCGTAAAATTACTTAAATGAATTATCGGACATAGACTTAAATAGGTATCTAATTTTTCAGATATTACTGTATGGTTCCAAACTAAGCAACGCTTGTACTATGGCTACTGTACAATGGACTGGGGGCGATCCCAGTGACACCCAGACCAGACTAAATAACAAAAAGACCGTTTCCGAAATTTGCCTCTGGCGGGATTCGAATCCGCAACCACCCGGTGTAGTGAGCAGAGTAGCCTACATCCGGACCAATGCGCCAAGTGATCGTAGTCTTGTAGGGACATTGTTTCGAAATGTTACCTGATTCAATTTAGTATGTGCAGAAACATCCCAGAGAATTATGACAGTCACAAAATTTACAATAGTCACTGCATTTGCCCACCCGTCCTGTAAAACATAATGTATCTTTTAAATAATTAGGGTTTAAAAGATGGTTCGAAATTGGTGCGTCTAGATGTCTGGCATGTACGCCCGAACCCTTATGTTATGACATTAATATTCACTCACAAAATAAGTACAATGACATACATGATTTGGTTAAAATAGTTTAAAATGAAAAGCAGTAGTGGAAAAATTGGCAGACCGATTGCTTTGGAAACGAAAAGAGCAGTACCAAACCAAGTTTTGATATTTTAGCATTTTTCTCGCTGACTGACAATTTTTTCCAAAATCTGTGAATGCAACTCAGAATATCTCAAAAAGTTAGGGATGGTCTTCTAAGAACGTTTTCGTGTAACTATTACGGTTCAAGTAGCTGCCCTTACTGCCCCGTCTCAAAAATCCACCCTGTATATTTAGGGAAGGCAGGCGTGTTTATGACATGCTGTTTTAAATACTGCGTTATTACTTACCTCTTGGGTCTATAGGTATTACAACAACATGATTGTCAGCGGCAATATCTGTGAAGAATACCGGAATGATAAATTATGGCTGAATGTAACCACAAAATTCGATCGACGATTGACGATCGACGATCGACGATCGATCGATGGCAAGCTCTATAACGTTTGTACTGAAGTACCATGAATGTAATGTGGGTATACTATATTGTACTTCTGCCTATCTATTCTGGTAATACAGGCGCGATGATATGCAGTTCAAAATACTACGCAATTACTTACTTTCTGGCTGTATTATAGATGAATCATCAGATTCCTTGTTAGAAGCAGTATCTGTGAAGAATATCAGAATAATAAATTATGGCTGAATATAACCATAAAATTCGATCGACGATTGACGATCGATCGATGGTAGAATCCGATGAGTCGACGACGTCGACGTCGATCGACAGTTTCTACAAGTAACGTTCGATCGATCATCGACCGACGATCGAGCGATTAATGTGGTGACACCCTTATGGTAGGAACTGTTTGCCGTATACGCGAGCATTAGGCGTACTTACGCGGTGGCCCCTTCGCTATAGTAAAAAAACCTTCGCACGAATATCTTATGCGCGAGCATATTTTTTAGAAAATGTGCCTCGTGCGAATGTTAATAGAATTTGTTTTAAAGGCGGAAACTCACCGCGGCGCACGGAGAGGCCACGCACGTGGATCAAGCTTAGTTTTGCAAGAAAATATATGTAACCGTGTCCACCGCGGCGCACGGAGAGTCTACGCACGAAATGACGTTTTACATACATTTTCTTGCAAAGCGAAGCGTGGCCCCTCCGCGGTTGGTTTCCTCCTTTACTTTGGCAAAATAATAAACGCATGTGTTTTACGCGGCAGTTGGAAGAGAATTTTAATTGAAAAACATGTGAAAATCAGTTTCATAATTATTATTTCAGTTTACTTACCGGCCGGGGCCTGCAGACTCTGTGACAAGGAATATTGTAGTATTTAATACCTTAAAGTTATAATGAGACCTACGAAAATTGTTACCTATGTAGGTAGGTAAGTACCTATACTCCCAAATTTGGTATAATATAAAGATTTACAACAGAATTACAATTATATTTCAATAGAGATCGCCAATGTCTTATACGTACCTAAGGCTCTGCATCAATCATCATCAACTTTTGTTTTAAAACCACTGTAAAAAACTGGATTATTCTATAAGAATTCATCATCATCATCATTTCAGCCAAAAGACGTCCACTGTTGGACATATACCTCCCCCAAGCTTTTCCACAACGACCGGTCCTGTGCCACTTGCATCCAGCGGTTTCCCGCGACTTCACTAGGTCGTCGGTCCACCTTGTGGGGGGCTACGCTGCGTGTTCCGGTACGTGGTCGCCATTCAAGAACCTTTCTGCCCTATCAGCCATCAGTTCTTAGGGCTATGTGCTCTGCCTACTGCCACGTCAGCCTACTAATTCGCAGGACTATGTCGGTGACCTTGGTTTGTCTACGTAACTACTCATTTCTGATTCGATCTCGTAGAGAAACTCCGAGCATAGCCCTCTCCATAGCTCCATATCCATATGCCATAAAATGTAGGGCCTTTAAATCCATATTATAGTTACATCAGGAGAAAAAGAGACATAAGTATAAATATTAAATAAATATAATATTAATAAGCGACTGTAGCCTAGGGGCGAACACGTTGGGCTACCAATCAGAAGGTCCCAGGTTCGATCCCCGGTGGGGCATGCACCAATGGATGAATTTTCATCAATGTGCATAATTTACAGTTCGCTTACGGTGAGGGAAAACATCGTGAGGAAACCTACCTATCCCCCGGGATTAGGTAATAGTTCCTGTACACACGGCGACAAGGTTCACCACCTGTCACGTTGGGTTCTGACTATCTGGTGAAACGTGGGCTTTGAGTTGGCTTAATACCTCCACAATGTGGTGGTGTATGGCCACTCAAGCCTCTGACTACCCCCGAATGGGGATACAAGTCGTGACGTTATATTATTATTATTTATTTTACATTAAATAAAAAAAATCAAAAACAAATTTAAAAAAAAAAACGTACGGGGAAGATTACCATTAAAAAGTAGGTATTCAATTAATATTGAATTTCTTACCTCTGAAATCAGGAGCGCGGAGACGAAAACGAAGACGAATAATTTGAACATTTTGATAGTTTTCAATTTTCAGACGTAGTGTGGCTGTCGCCGACTGGCTAGATCTTTATATACCAAAATTTCAGTACCTAGATGTATACAGTAAACATTTGTTCACGTGGTCGTGAAAAAGCTCAAGTCATGCTCAGGTTGGGCGCTGCTTGCGGGGACTGGTCCGCCCATTTTTCCTCTTGACAACATTTTTCCTTCACTTATTATTATTATTATTTATTTGATACACTATCAGCTTTAAGCTGATGCGTGTATATCACTGCACTTGTATTTGTTCATTATTTTAAATGTCTGTCAAGTCTAATTTTAAAACTGTTCACTGGTGGAGCACTTATCACTTTTTCAGGGAGAGAGTCCCACAAGTTCATCACTCGAAGCGTCAAAAAGTGTGTTCTAGGGTTATTACATGGAGGCTTGGTTAATATCAAAGAATGCCCACTTATTTGCTTATTCTGATTCATCATCCATACCACGACCTCATAACGCGATTCTATTTATTTATTTTAACGTTTCAGCGACTTTTTGTGCAATGACGTACCTTACTGTCATGACAATAAGAAACGCCATTGCACAAAAAGTCGCTGAAACATTAAAACAATACTGCTATAAGAGGTGGTGGTAGGGCCCCAGGTCCTTCATGTTTTTCACATTGTAGTGGCCATTAAGTATCTTACAGGCCTGTAAAATTTTCATGTAAACACGGAAGGTATCACACCAAAGCAATCGCCCTTAACATTCACCTTTTGATTTCAATGTAATGTCCCAGGTTCGATCCCCGGTTGGGAATGCACCAATGGATGAATTTTCATCTATGTGCATAATTTACAGTTCGCTTACGGTGAGGGAAAAACATCGTGAGGAAACCTACCTATCCCTCGGGATTAGGTAATAGTCAGTCCCTGTATACACGGCGACAAGGTTCACCAACTGTCACGTTAGGTTCTGACTATCTGGTGAAACGTGGGCTTTGAGGTGACTTAATACCTCCACATTGTGGTGGTGTATGGCCACTCAAACCTCTGACTACCCCCGAATGGGGACAAAAGTCGTGACGTTATATATATATATATATATATATATATATATATATATATATATATATATATATATATATATATATATATATATATATATATATATATTTGATTTCAATGTAAAGTGGTAGAATAACCAACCGATACAGTGATCCGTGTGGCCTACGCTAGAACCAATGCGCCAAGTGGTCGCCGAATTAAATTTCAAATACTACACCACCAAGCCAACTAGGCACTCGGGTATAAATATCAAATGATAATAAGTCAACGATTCCGCGGTCCGTCCACCACGTAGTGGGAGCTATTGCCCAAAGAGTGCCCAGGCATTAGCCCAGGCTCATTACGTTGTAGATGGACCGCGGAAACATTGACTTTATTATCATTTGACATTTATACCCGAGTGTCTAGTTGGCTTGGTGAAGTAGTAAATCAGAGGTGGGCGATGTGCCTTTTAAGAATCTCCTACACTCTTCTTCTTCTGACCTACTGTCTGCTTGCTGCATGTGTAAAAGTTCTATTTATTCATGATCGAATATGCAATCATGTTTGAGATGAGAATGTTCTCATTTTTAAGGCGATAACCCCAGAAAACACGCATGCTTGGAGGTTATTTAGTTTTGGATGAATTGAATGAAAATTTGGAAAAAATAACAAATTCATCAGTAAGTTTAGCCCGTCGGCGTGGTTTTCTAAGGGCCTCCGATTTTGTGACGAATCGATGCTGCGTCGCGTTTCTTCGAGCGCGAACGAGCGAGACGCAGCATCAAAATCGTCGATCGCCGATGCTAAAAGTAGCTAGTCTGCGGAGGCCCTAAGATTCGGCCTTTCACGCTGCAGGTTGTAGGTTCGATTGCTACCCGGGACATGCATTTGTGTGCATGAACATGTCTGTATATCCCGAGTCTGGGTGTAATTATGTATATTAAGTATGTATTTACAAACAAAAAAAAATGTATATGTAGTAATATCAGTTATCTGGTTTCCATAGTACAAGATTTGCTTAGTTTGGGATCAGGTAGCCGTGTGTAAAAGAATATTCCAGGATATTATTATTATTTATTTAAAAAGAGCATCTTAAGATCGATCTCAACTTTGAGATGCATTTATTAATACGGACATATGTCATGTAATTAGTTAGAGCCTGAATTATCATGGGCTTGCATATGTCCTTTCTCTAACCTAACACTATATTTCACAGATTTGAATAAATAATTAAACAATGAAATTGAGTGTTATGATTTATTTAAAAAAATACATTCAATAGGTACCTACTTAAGTTTAACATTTTCGTAGTAAAATATAGAATAAATTAGAAATAGTCTTGTGTATAACGATAACCATTTTTTTATCCTTTCACGTGATGTTCCTTAAGTGGTGACCTGAGAACAAAATAAAGCATTTTAATACCCGACGGGAATCGAACTCAAAACAATCCGGTGCACTGGGCCCAGCGCCCCAATATTACTTGTAATTTCATTATGATGGAGGAGGGGCGAGGCAGCGGGGCGAGAGTTGCCGCACATGCATTCACCTCGCAAGCACTCGTTTTGGTAGGTACACAAAGGTTATGACCACGCCAATCGATCAGCATTGACTTATATCGATCGATTAATCAACATTCGACACGATCGATGATTGATCGACCGTCGATCGGTGATGGATGAATTGTCGGTCGATCGACCATCGATCAAGCAGATCGATTTAGTCTAGTAAGAACTGATGACTGATCGACTATCGATCAGTTTGTACTCACCCGCGCCTTCTAGTGAATTACTTGCGACGTGCGTCGTAGTCTGAAAAAAAAAAATAATCTTTATATCAAGATAGTTTAATAGACAATAATAGGCAGACAGGCACTTGGATTTGTAATAATGTGTCTGCGTTTATTAGCGTTGGCTTTGGACTTTGAAACATCTAAATAACGACTTACAATGTTTTAATAATTGTGTACCATTGAAGAGTGTAAGCCGAAAAAAATATCACCGTGTGTAATAATATTGCCAGACTACAACATCAACTGTATGCTCCCAAACTGAGCAACACTTATATTGTGGCTACCATACAATGGACTGGGGGCGATCCCAGTGACACCCAGACCATGGCAAATTACGAAAGGCCCCTTTCCATTTGTCTAAGGCAGGAATCGAACCTGCAACCTCCTGGTGTAATGAGCAGAGTGGCCTACACTCGGACCAATGCGCCAAGCGATCGTCGTCATGTAGAGTTATTGTTTTGAAATGTTACCTGATGTAGTTTTTGTGCAGGTACACCCTGCAGCATTACAGGTGCAAGCTCTACAATTATCACCGCATTTGCCTACACCTGTAAGAAATAATGTATGTTTTAATAATTCAAATATGCTTGAGGCTTAAAATTGGCTCAAAATCCGATGACACTTGAATTGGTGCGTCCAGATCATGGACCAATTACTAAGGGGACTGGCCCTAAGCAACTCGGCCGAGTGGTCGGCGTAGTACTAACATCGACATAAAACGAAGCGAGTAGTTCAACTATTTACCGGAAGATAGAACAATGAAAATGAAAAAACAATGACCACGTTTTTTTTCATACATACATATAATAAAGGCACATCTTTCTTTAGTCTTTACTCTGTGGTCCAGATGCCTCGCGTGCCTCGCTTGACCTCTCATGTTATGAAATTAAGTGTCATATTAATAAAAATCTCTCAAAGTTGAGATCGATCTTAAGATGCTGTTTTTGACCTTCCATACATTAAACGTCAAAACTGCATCTTAAGATCGATCTCAACTTTGAGATGCATTTATTAATACGAGCCTAGGTTTAAGCGTTCAGATATCAAAGCTGAGTTCTCAGGCACGGCACGCGTGATGTAGACGCGGGCCGCGGCCAATGACTACAAAATGTCTAAATTTTTTATTTTTTTATTTTTTTATAGGACTGCGGTGGCAAAAAAGCGTACGGCCCGCCTGATGTTAAGCAGTTACCGTAGCCTATAGATGCTTACAATACCAAAGGTATTGCTCGCACATTGCCGACCTGAAGGGGAGTGGGATGGAGGGAGGGGGAGGGGGGGTGGGCTTACGGCTCTCTCACTCATCGTACGAAACGCAGCTGTAATAGCTGCTTTACGCCGATCTTCTGTGAGAGGGTGGTACTACCCCGGTCGAGCCAGCCCGTTTATGAGCTGCAGTCAATTGGCTACAGCTTGGCTCTACCACCTTCAAAAAATCACTATTCACTCATAAATACTATGACATTGTATTTGTACCAAAGTACCATTGATGTAATGAGGGTGTACTGCAATACACCGCTGCTTATCTATTCAGGGAATACAGGCGTGATGATGTTCTGTTTAAAATGCTGCGCAATTACTTGCCTAATTGATGGAATGAAGGAATTCCGAGGGTGAGTTGTGGGTCCCTCTCTACAATTGTTTAATTACTTGCCTGTTGATGGGTCTGTTGGTATTAGCCTAGAACGCCTGTCTTCGACAATATCTGTGAAGAATACAATGATAAATTGTGGCTCAATGTAACCACACAATTCGATCGACGATTGACGATCGATCGATGGTAGAATCATATGAGTCGACGTCGATCGACAGTTTCTACAAGTAACGTTCGATCAATCATCGATCGACGATCGAACGATTAATGCGGTAAAACCCTTATGGCTGCAACCGACTAGGCTTCGCTAAAATAAAGTAACTTGTCTAGGCGGACAAGTGAAACAACGAAGTTACTTCTTTTATAGTTTATTCGTATATATAATAATTAATGTTTAATTATAATCATTATAAATGTTCAAAATAAAATACATTATGATAGAAAAAAATCTTTGACAGAGAACACCCTTGTCATAGAGCTATTGCTCTTCTCTTTAGAAAACTAACTTTTTTATTATTTAGTGTATTTTTTACACGACTGCCAAAAAACGGAGTGTATATTTGTATGTATATATGTGAGATTCTTTATTCCACCATTACTTTAAAATGCCTGAACCGATTTGAATGTATGTGTTATCGTTAGAATCCTTACATCATTCCGGGTAACACTGGGTATATTATTTTTGAAAAAAAAAAAAACAACATGGCGGCAATATGGATCCTATTGCAAAAGTAAAATAAAAAAATAAAATTTTCTTCCATTATTATAATATGGGTATCAAATTAAAGGTCTTGATATACATAATGCCATAATACATAATAAGGGTGTACATACAAAAAGCATTTCTTTTTTTACTGCAAACCAGTGAAATAAAGTTTGTCACAAAAATGTGTGAAATAAAAATAATTTAAATAAATTAAAACACGACTGCCCTGCCAAAAAACTAATTAAACAGTATAAACAAGTGCAGTATCATTGCAGTCGGGGGACCGTTCTGTGAACACTTTCTAATCTAAGAGGTCCCCCGACTGCATTGCACTTGTTTTATACTTTATAGTTCGTTTTTTGGCAGGGCAGTCGTGTTTTTAATTTAATAATTAGAAAATTTGCCCGATGCAGAAGTGAATAGAGTTTGATTTTACTTTGGAACAATAATATAAGTAGGGGGCTTACCACAAGCTCTTATTGCGATTCAATTACAGGAACGTATTAACGTTTCAGCGACTTTTTGTGCAATGACGTACCTTATTGTCATGACAATAAGCAACGTCATTAAAACGTTCCTATAATTGAATCGCAATAAGAGCTTGTGGTAAGCCCCAGGTACTCGTGTATTTTACGCGGCAGTTGGTTTGCAGGGGATTTACATTGAAAATATCTGAAAATCAGTTTCATAATTAGTATTTCAGTTTACTTACCATCCGCGGCCTGCAGACTCTGTAATAAGGAATATTGTAGTATTTTATACGTTACAATTTTTTTTTTGTTTTTTTTTTTGTTTTTTTTTTTTTTTTAACCTATGCTGTCCCACTGCTGGGCAAAGGTCTCCCCCAATACACTCCACAGGTCTCTATTTGAGGCCGCTTCCATCCATCCCTCCAGATAATAGTCGAGGTCATCACGCCATCTTTTTCTGGGTCGACCACGACCCACAATAAATACAACCACCCGGTACAATAAATTAATAGAAAATTAATATAAAGTTTTAGAATTGAATTGCAATGATATTAGGGACTTAATAAAACTAAAATGGATGCCTAGATCGGTGCAATATTTTTTTTGCTTTCTTTTTCTTATCGTATGGTTAGTAGTGGCCAACCTAATGTCAGAGTGGTTCAAGACACCCGGGGCCTCTGTCAAGGCTTAACCACTGCTGCCCAGATGACAACAACCGGGACCGACTTTTTAAGTGCCCTCCGAAGCACGAAGACGCTCTGTTCAAATACCTCTAATGGTGACCCATCTCTGCCTGACCTTGTCAAGTGTTGCTTAACCTCCGATCGTTTACAGATCCGTGATTGCAGCTGGCTATGAGCACCTCAGTTTTTGTTTTAAATACCTTGTAAGTAGATAATCTACTTTTAAGGTCATTTTATGTGTGTGTGTAATGTGTGTAACGTCACGACTTTTATCCCCATTCGGGGGATCGAACCTGGGACCTTCTGATTGCTAGCCCAACCTGTTCACCCCTAGGCTACAGTCGCTTTAGTCGCAGTCATTTTATGTTTTTTTTAAATAAAATGTAGGAAAAATTACCATAAACAAGTTAATATTGAATTTCTTACCTCTGCAATTTTTCAGATGTAGAGTGACTGTTGCCGACTGGCTAGGTCGTTATATACCAAAATTTCAGTACCTAGATGTATAAAGTTAATATTTGTTCACGTGGTCGTGAAAAAGCGCAAGTCATGCTCAGATTGGGGCGCTGCTTGCGGGGACTGGACCGCCCATTTTCCCTCTTGACAACATTGTTCCTTAACTTTCAGGCCTTTTAATTTTTTATTTAAATACGGAAGGTATCACACTAAAGCAATCGTTCTCAATATTCACTTTTTGATTTTAATGTAAAGTGGCAGTATATCAACCAGGGGGCTTACCACCACCTGTCATAGCAGTTTTGTTTAAACGTTTCAGCGACTTTTTGTGCAATGACGTTTCTTATTGTCATGACAATAAGGTACGTCATTGCACAAAAAGTCGCTGAAACGTTAAAACGTTCCTGTAATTGAATCGCTATAAGAGTTCGTGGTAAGCCCCCAGATACAGTGAGCCGTGTGAACGAATCAATGGTTGAACCATTGCGCGTGCGCCAGGCGGTCGCCGAATTTGTATTATTGCCCGTTGGCGTGGTTGGCGTGGTGGCGCCTTTCACGCTGCAGGTCGTAGGTTCGATTCCTACCCGGGACATGCATTTGTGTGCATGAACATGTCTGTATGTCCCGTGTCTGAGTGTATATGTATATTAAGTATGTATTTACAACAAAAAAGTAGTATATGTAGTAATATCAGTTATCTGGTTTCCATAGTACAAGCTCTGCTTAGTTTGGTATCAGGTAACCGTGTGTACAGAAATGTCCCAGGATATTATTATTTATTATATTAGCACCTACTAATCCACCAAGCCAACTACACCCCACACTCGGGTATAAATATCAATGATTCCGCGGTCCTTCCACCACGTAGTGGAAGCTACTGCCCCATCTTAAGATCGTTCTCAACTTTGAGATGCATTTATTAATATGGGCCTATGTCATCTCATGTACAGTCAGCAACTAAAGTCGCTGAACATTCTGAATTTTTCAAATCGGTTATACTCTTTATTCTACAAACGTTGGTAAACCTTTATAAAACCAAACATTAGCAACATGTCTACATTTTGTTTCGATAAAGAAAAATTATGGATTTGATACAAAACAAAAGTGTGCAAGCTATTTGAAAAACTGAGAATGTTCAGCGACTTTCGTTGCTGACCGTACCTATTATTTAGAGCCGGAGTTATCATTGGCTTAGATATGTCCCTTATCTAACCTAGCACTCGATTTCACAGATTTAATAAATAAATAGTGTAAGTTAGTGATCGAATTTATTAAAAAAAAATTACATTTATGTACTTTAATTTAACATTTTCACAGTAAGGTATAGAATTAATGAGCGATAGTCTTGTGTATAACGATCAAAGAATGTATAATAATCGCATATGTCAATGTGTAGGTAAACCATATTTTTGCAAATTAAGCAGGTCCCGTCTTAGGTGAATTCAGTAAAAAAATGGGAAAATATCAAATTATTAATTACATTCATAGAAGGAATAAAGCAGTTATCGTCTTAATTTTTCAGAACGGCTTGGATATTTTTTTACCGGAAGATGGAGAAAGATAATACCATTGACATACAATTGGTTGGTGCCCCCCGCACGCACTCAATCAATCTTAAATCTATGGAGAATACAGGAATACTTAAAATTATTGTCGGATTTTGTGACACAATTGTTTTTATATCACCATTGTTTTCGATATTGTTGCAATAAAGTGTGCGGGGTCAGTGCGCGGGATAAATAATTAAACAATGTAAGTTAGTGTTCGGATTTATTAAATTCAGTTTAACATTTTAACAGTAAGTATAGAATAAATTAGAAATATTGTTGTGTTTATCGTCATTTGTTTATCCCTCCACGTGGATGCTCGTTAAGTTGACCTGAGAACAAAATTAAGCATTTTAATACCCGACGGGAATCGAATTCAAAACAATCCAGTGCAGTGGGCCAAGTAATCTCAATATGATGAAGGAGGGGTGAGGAAGCGGGGCAAGGCAGCGGAGCGAGGGTTGCCGCACATGCATTCATCTCGCTTCATTAATTCGCAAGCATCCGTTTTGGTAGGTACACAAAGGGTATGACCACAATCGATCAGCATTGGCTTATATCGATCGATTAATCAACATTTGACACGATCGATGATTGATCGACCGTCGATCGGTAATGGATGAATTGTCGGTCGATCGACCATCGATCAAGCAGATTGATTTAGTGTAGTAAGAACTGATGACTGATCGTCTATCGATCAGTTGGTGTAGTACCACCCAAACACGGCTCGTTACTCACCCGTAATTTATGGTGAATTACTTGCGACGAGCGTCGTCGTCTTCTGAAAAAAAATAGTCTTAATATTAAGATAGTTTAATAGACAATAATAGGCAGAATGGCACTCGGATTTCAAATTATGTGTATGCGCCTATTAGCGTCGGTTTTAGACTTTCAAAAATCTAAAAAACCTCTTACAATGTCTTAATAATTTTGTACCATTGAAGAGTGTAAGCCGATAAAAATATTACCATGTACCTAATTGATGGAATCAGGCGTAATTTTTCGGAAATCCATTTTTAAACAATTGTTAGGCTCATACGCAGCCCAGCTTTCCTGAGGATGCCTCGTTTAGAGGCGAAACACGTGTCGAATTTATTTTGGATTCGCTTTGTCTGCGGAGAATTGCTAATTGTTAGGGTCCATGACTCATGACAGACATACTCTCGAATGACAGGGAGTTAGGTCTTGTTGGCCTATTCTATTATCGATCAATTCATTTGGTTTATAATTTTGGAGGTTGACAATTCCGAGGGTGAGTGGTGGGTGCCTCTCTATAATTGTATATCACCATCACCAATATCGCCAGACTTACACATCAACTGTATGGTCCCAAACTAAGCAACGCTTGTACTATGGCTACCATACAACGGACTGTGAGTGATTCCAGTGAAACCAGACCATGGTAATTTACGAAAAGCCCCTTTCCATTTGGCTATCGCAGGAATCGAACCCGCAACCTCCTGGTGTAGTGAGCAGAGTGGCCTACACTCGGACCAATGCGCCAAGCGATCGTCGTCATGCAGAGAAATTGGTTTGAAATGTTACCTGTTTCAGTTTTCGTGCAGAAACATCCAGCAGCATTACAGGTACAAACTCTACAAAAATCACTGCATTTGCCTACACCTGTAAAAAAAATATGTTTTAAATAATTCATGCTTAACATATGGTTGACCCGCGCACCGGAAAGTGTAGCGTGGGTAGGTCCCACAAGGTAGACCAACCTGGTGAAGGTCGCGGGAATCCGCTGGATGCGGGCAGCGCAAGACCATTCATTGTAGTGAACCTTGGGGGAGGCCTATGTCAGTGGACGTCTTTCGTCTGAGATGATGATGATATGGTTCAAAATCCCATGTCACTTGAGTTGGTGCGTCCAGATGCCCCGCTTGTGCTCTCATGTTATGACATAGGCAACGTACATTAGGCTCGTATTAATAAATACATATCAAAGTTGAGACCGATCTTAAGATGCTGTTTTTGACGGATGTTCCATACATTAAACGTCAAAACTGCAGCTTAAGATCGATCTCAACTTTGAGATGCATATTATTAATATGAGCCTAAGTTTAATCGTTCGCGTAACGAAGAGTGCATGTCCAAATTACGGTTCTTACGCGACTTTAAGTGCGAACACTGCGGACCTCATGTTGAATAATGATAATCACTTGCTGAGCGATGAGAAAAACCATCGCCGTCACCTATACGTCTTTTGATAGACGTTCGTCAACCCACATTGGGCCAGATTAGAGGTCAGTGTTGCCAGATGGGGGGGATTCCCTGCATATTCGGGGACTTTTTTCGCCTTTGGGGGGATTTTCGGGGGGGAAAATAAACACGGAGGATCATCAATACTTATTTTAAATTTTCAGTAATAAATTCTATCTATTAATTCCATTAGTTCGTTATCGTTTTGTGACGAAGTTATTAGGAAAGAGTACCTATTTTTGTTTTTATATAAAAAAATTAAATTGAAATTTAAAAACAAATACAAATTGAAATTTCAAATGAGTAAAAACTGTTTTGGGAGGATTTTTTCTCAAAAAGCTAATTTTTGAAAAAAATCGGGTGAACCTCACATGGTCATCTGGCAACACTGTTAGAGGTGAAAGGTAGTCTGTCCAATACAATGGCAAGCTCTATAACGTTTGTACCAAAGTACCATTGATAATGTGGGCGACTGTACTACATCTGCCTATCTATTCAGAGGGGCTAATAGACTTCACAATGTATGGAAATGTCAAACGTCGCTATGTATATCAACAACAAGTTGCTATGTAGATCACGTGACTTATGTCATTTCTATACATGAAGCGTAGCGATTTGATCGAACGCATTTAGACGTCAGCCACTTGTCTAGCCCTTCAGGGAATACATGCGTGATGATGTTCTGTTCAAAATACTGCGCCATTACTTACCTTTGCCTGGGTCTATAGGTGTTAGAGTGGCGTCAGTTTCAGCGGTAGTATCTGTGAGGAATACCGGAATGTTAAATTGTGACTCAATGTAACCACACAAATCGATCGACGATTGACGATCGATCGATGGTGGAATGAGATGAGTCGACGACGATCGACAGTTTCTACAAGTTACGTTCGATCAATTATCGATCGACGATCGAACGATTAATGTGTTAACACCTTTATGGCTGCAAACGACTGCCGTATACGCGCGCATCAGACGTAATCCTACGCGGTGGCCACTTCGCTAAACTAAAGTAACTTGTCTAGGCGGACAAGTGTGACAACGAACTTACTTGTTTTATACCTAGTTTATTCGTATACAACATGTTAAGAAAACCCTGTCCGAGCCGAAACCGGTAATTAGGTTCCCCAATCCCATGACCAAATAAAATAATAAAAAAAAAAATTATTATAGTAAACATATTAATGAACATTTAAAGTGCCAATTTTTTTTGCCTTTTTCCCACAAAATGTATCTAATTTTAAAAATATGACAACACCGTTACCGGAAGTAATTATGTTAGATCGTGAGGCGTCACCTCAGACCACAAACTATGTGATGACGTCATTTTATGAAAAAAAAAAATTACGTAAACGGGGTATTTGTATTACAAAAAAATATCGGAGGCCCTTGCCCAGCAGTGGGACACATACTTACACAAAAAAATGAAAAATTTTTTTTTTGAAAAAATCAAAAAAACATGAAAAAAAATTTTTTTTTTTTACAAAAATGGAATCTAATCTCGATACCCAACAATACGTTTTCGGGTCGGACAGGGTTTTTTTAACATATTGTATATAATAATTAATCAATTAATGTTTAATTTAAACTCATAATAAATATTCAAAATAAAATACATTATGACAGAAAAAACTTTGACAGAGAACACACCTGCCATAGAGCTATTGCTCTTCTCTTAAAGACACACTTTTTTAGTGTAGTTTTTTTAGAAAATGTGCCCGGTGCAGAAGTGAACAGAGTTTGATTTTACTTCGGAACAATAGTAGGTACTCGTGTATTTTACGTGGTAGTTGGTTTGGAGGGAATTTACATTGAAAAATATCAGAAAATCAGTTTCATAATTAGTATTTCAGTTTACTTACCATCCGCGGCCTGCAGACTCTGTAACAAGGAATATTGTAGTATTTTATACGTTACAATAAATTAATAGAAATTTTTACGATTTATTTACAATTATATAAGGGACAAAACAAAACAAATATTGAGCACGTCATTTTTTGTTTTAAATCCCTTGTAAGTAGATAATCTACTTTAGAGTTCATTTTATGACAATTTTAAAATAAAATGCAGAAAATATTACCATAAACAAGTTAATATTGAATTTCTTACCTCTGCAATCAGGAGCGTGGCGACGAAAACGATGACGAATAACTTGAACATTTTGAAAGTTTTGAATTTTCAGATGTAGTGTGACTGTCGCTGCCTGGCTTGGTCCTTATATACCCAAATCTCAGTACCAGGCTGTTTAAAGTTAATATTTGTTCACGTGGTCGTGAACAAAGCAGATTGCTTCCGTGTAAAAGTTATTATTATAATATGAAAAGCTGAAATACGCATGAGAGACCAGCTAATTATACCGAAAATTATTGTGTAAATACTGATTTCAGCCGCGCGCGGCTCAGCCGGTGTTATACCTACAAAATGTTTTGAAATAACAAAAAATCTGAAATTCCTTAGTTTATTAGAGTCCGTTCAGTCTATAAATATATGCCCTCCACTAACCGTGATTATTTAAAGCATCCTTTCCCAAAGTGGGCGATAATGCCCCCTTTTTGGCGCTGCAGGCCTAAATGGGGGCGGTAAGAGCCCCAGAAAAAAATAGGCGATTTTTTTCTGAAAGGATGATTTAAAGGGTAGTTTTTAAACGCAAATCAAAAAATAACTGATTGCACTACAAAATATTTCTGGTACAATGTGCGGTCTCTATTCTAACCTAACCTAACCTAGTCTTTAAGGCCATACATAACATCTTCAATTTTGTTTCTGGGGAACTATGCACGCTCTAGTTAATTTGCTGTGCAGTCAGTATTATTTGATGTGCAATTAATAATATTTAAATATTTATTGCAACGCTTGAACAGGGGGCTTACCACGACCTCTTATCGCGATTCAATTATAGGAACTTTAACGTTTCATCGACTTTTTGTGCAATGACGTACCTTATTGTCATGACAATAAGAAACGTAATTGCACAAAAAGTCGCTGAAACGTTAAAACAATACTGCTATAAGAGGTGGTGGTAGGGCCCCAGGTATATAGTGAAGTTGGATTAGATATTCCTTACTAAAATAATTAGTTTATTTGGCTTTCACAGGTTAATGCTTTCTTCATCATCATCTCAGTCGAAAGTCGTCCACTGCTGGACATAGGCCTCCCCCAAGGTTCGCCACCATGTCCGGTCTTGCGCTGCCCGCATCCAGCGGATTCCCGCGACCTTCACCAGGTCGTCGGTCCACCTTGTGGGAGGCCTACCCGCGCCACGCTTTCCAGTGCGCGGCTGCTCATATAAGAAATATGTATGGTGTAATTAAATATGGGCACTTTTTAAACCGACTTCAAAAAAGGATGAGGTTTCTCAATTCGACCGTTTTTTTTTTTTATTGTCTTTATGTTGCTATCTACACATGAAATTCCATTTATAGATGTTTTGTGCCAAAGTAAAATAATATCGGATAGACATAAATGGTGGGTTTTTTTTTTTTGTTTTTCAAATATTAATCGCCAGACTTACCCACACACTAAATGTATAATCGTAAACTAAAGTAGCGGCACCTTATGAAGGCCGGTTTGACATGTGTGAGGGGAAAAGGATGAACCTTATTATAACGGAATAAGATTCATTTTCGCATTCATTTTTTGACATTCTTATTTTTTAACGGCCAGTCTTATTTCGTTATAATAAGGTTAATTTTCTTCCCCATCCCCACATTTCAAACCGGCCTTCGTAACGTGACGCTAATATAAGCAACGCTTGTACTATGGGTACCGTACAATGGACTGGGGGCGATCCCTGTGACACCCAGACCAGACTAAATAACAAAAAGACCGTTCCCGAAATTTGCCTCTGGCGGGAATCGAACCCGCAATCACCCGGTGCAGTGAGCCGAGCAGCCTACGTTCAAACCATTGCGACAAGCGGCTGTTGAAGTCAAGTGGAGATTGAATAAATAATTAAACAATGTAAGCTTGTATTCGGATTTATTTAAAAAAATACATTTACATTTTATGTACTTAAGTTTAATATTTTCACAGTATAGTATAGAATAAATTAGAAGTATTGTTATGTTTATCGTTATTTGTTTATCCCTCCACGATGTTCGTTAAGTGGTGACCTGCGAACAAAATAAAGCATTGAAATACCTGACGAGAGTCGAACTCAAAACCATGAGGTGCAGTGGGCTAAGCCCCTAATGTGAGGCAGTGGAGCGAGCGGAGCGAGGCAGCGAAGCGAGCGTTGCCGTATATGCGCACATGCATTCACCTCGCTTCGCTAGCTCGCAAGCACTCGTATTGATATGTATATAAAGGGCATAGTAGAAATATGGGTAGAAGGTTATCTTCATAGAAACGCACCGCGCGCGGCTTGTATGTGTGCGCCATGCGTATCTATGCGTCGTGCACGCACACTCGAACCAAAACTAAACCCGGTTATCAGTACGAAACAATGCATGTGATGTTTGAGTGTGCGTGCGCGACGCATAGATACGCATGGCGCACACATATAAGCCACGCGCGGTGCGTTTCTATGAAGATAACCTACTATCCATCTTTCTACTATGTAAAGGGCCACACCAATCGATCAACATCGATCGATCAGTAGCATTGGTTGATCAATGAATATCGATCGACCAATCAAAATTCGACACGACCGATGATTGATCGATCGTCGATCGGTGATTGATAAATTGTTCGTCGATCGAGCAATCGAGCAGATCGATTTAGTGTAGTAAGAACTAAAGGCTGATCATCTATCGATAAGATTGGTGTAGTACCACCCAAACACTGCTTGCTACTCACCTGCGCTTTATGATGAATTACTTGCGACTGTGTCGCCTGAAAAAAAAAGTAAGGTATAAATGAGGCTTAACATTTAGATAGTTTAATAGCAAATAAAAGCAGTGTTAGCCGATTGGTTAAGCACGCGTCTTGCAGGCTTAAGGTCTAGGGTTCAAATCCCGGCTCACACCTCTGGATTTTTCGTAATCTATGTACGAATCATAACTTTAATATGATTATCACTTGCTTACGGTGAAGGAAAACAACGTGAGGAAACCTGGATGTCTTAGAAAATATAATAAGTTTTCGAAAGATATTTGAAATCCAACCACACTGGGCCAGCGTGGTGGATTACGGCCTGAATCCCCCCCTCGCATTGAGGGGAGACCCGTGCCCAGGAATGAGAAGTTAAATGGGCTAATAAAAAAATATAAAATAGCATATAAGCACGTGGATTTCAAATTGTGTTCCTGTCTTTATTGGCGTTGGCTTTAGACTATCAAAAATCTAAAATAAAAACATTTATATTTAAACTTATTTTTACCTTGTGTAATAATATCGCCAGACTTACACACCAACTGTATGGTCCCAAACTAAGCAACGCTTGTACTGTGGTTACCATACAATGGACTGTGGGCGATCCCAGTGACAACCCGACCGGAGAAAATTACGAAAAGCCCGTTGGCAAAATTTGTCTGTGGCAGGAATCGAACCCGCAACCGCCCCATGTAGTGAGCAGAGCAGCCTACACTCGGACCAATGCGCCAAGCGATTGTCGACATAATAGAGACACTAGCTTCTGCCCGCGACTTCGTCCGCGTTAACTTTACAATCCCACAGGAACCTGACATTTTCCGGGATAAAAAGTATCCTATGTGTTAAACCAGGTTATAAACTATCTGTGTTCGAAATTTCATCCAAATCCATTCAGTAGTTTTTGCGTGAAAGAGTAACAAACATCCATCCATACTCACAAAATTTCGCATTTATAATACTAGTAAGATTGTCTTGAAATGTTACCTGTTTCACTTTCGACTTGGCAGGAACATCCTATAGAAGTACAGCTACAAACTCTACAAAATTCACTGCATTTCAGTGGCAAATCTGTAAAAAAAACGTGTATATTAGTTAGGGGTAGTGTAGTGTGCGAATTAGTATGCTGAAGTGGCAGTGGGCGGGGCACATAGCCCGAAGAAGTGATGGCCAATGGGGCAGAAAGGTTCTTGAGTGGCGACCACGTACCGGAAGACGCAGCGTGGGTAGGCCCCCCACAAGGTGGACCGACGACCTAGTGAAGGTCGCGGGAAACCGCTGGATGTAAGTGGCACAGGACCGGTCGTTGTGGAAAACCTTTTGGCTGAAATGATGATGATAATGAGTGGTAGTGTGTCCATACAATGGCAAGGTCTATAACAGTACGTATAACGTCTGCACTAAACCTCTGCCTATACATTTTTTTTTTATAGGACTGCGGTGGCAAAAAAGCGTACGGCCCGCCAGATGTTAAGCAGTTACCGTAGCCTATAGATGCTCACAATACCAGAGGTATTGCTCGCACATTGCCGACCTGAAGGTGAGTGGGATGGAGGGAGGGGGGGGGGGCGGTGGGCTTACGGTTGTCCCATTGTCCCATTAATCGTACATAATCCTGAAACCTCTTATAGATCACCTTAAGATCTAACACATATCCTAAGTCCAAGGTAGAGCTACGATCCATTTTGAAATAATTGCAATTTTTCCGATTTTTATGAAATATCTGACCTAAGGACAATTGCTACTAATTTCGCGAAAATATTAAGAAAAAAGAATGAATAGCGAAATTGTAAAGTTTTTATTACTGAGTCATGAAATTTCAACACCCTGTCCTGAAAAAAAATGTACTATGAAAAAATATATTTATTGATGATTTTGTTAGGTCTTAAGGTGATCTATAAGAGGTTTCAGGATTATCCACGATTAATGGGACACCTGTATATTCAGGGAATGCATGCGTGATGATCTGCTGTTAAGATACTGCGTTATTACTTACGTATTGGGGTTATAGGTACTAAAGTAGCGTCATTTTCAGCGACACTATCTGTGAAGAATACGGGAATTATAAATTGTGGCTGAATATAACCACACGATTCGATCGACGATTGACGTCCGATCGATGGTAGAATCAGATGAGTCGACGTCGATCGATAGTTTCTACAAGTAACGTTCGATCGATCATCGATCGACGATCGTACGATTAATGTGGTAACACCCTTATGGCTGCAACCGACTGCCGTAACGCGCGCATTAATCGTACCTACCTACGCCTGGCCTCTTCGCTAAAGTAAAGTAACTTGTAGAAGCGGACGAGACAACGAACTTACTTTTATAGTTTATTGTTGGGTTATTATATGGTTAGAAATAAAATACAAAATCAAAGTAAAAAATCTCTGACAGGGAACCGATGACAGAGAACACCCCTGTCATAGAGCTTTTGCTCTTTTCTTAAAGACCACTGGAGTCAATGCCTGCCAGTGTCACAGACACAGACCAATTTTTTTAGTGTATTTTTTAGAAAATTTGTCTGCAGCAGGAGTGAATAGAACTTGATTTTACTTTGGAAAAATAATAATAATACTCGCGTATTTTACGCGGCAGTTGGTTGGAAGAGAATTAACATTGAAAAACAGTTTCATAATTAGAATTAAAGTTTTCTTACCAGCCGGGGCCTGCAGACTCTGTAACAAGGAATATTGTGGTATTTTTACGTTATAATAAGGTAAACGCAGGTATTAACGACCCCCTTAAGAGATTTTTGAATTCGATGTCAAATATTAAGAGTAGTGGTTGCCTTTAGACTCAATATTAAATTTTTATTTGTAAATATAGAATATATAGTTTATATTAATTACCTTAAATCATTTAATATGGAAGAATATCTTATAAAAAATAATTAATAAAGTGAACAAGTCGAATGTTTCTATTACCGACCCCATAGCAACGGCTATGAAGCTATTAACGATTTTTATGAAGCTATTACCGTCTATAGTAAAATCAAATAATTTATTAGAGTCGGTGATAGGTTCGATGTGTTGCCATTACCGACTCATAAGGAAAATAAAATAATTTCTATGGAAGTAATATGGGTCGGTAATAGGTTATGTGTACAACATATGAAAATGTTTTACTGACTCTTAAAAAGTACGTAATATTGATTAAATTGGCTTTCCTAACCCTAACACAGACTATAACTGATTTATATATCAATTAGTAATTATAAATGAATGCATATTCACACTAATAAAGGTAGTTTAAAAATGTTTACTTCAACAACAAACTTTGAATAATCTCATATTACAGGGTAAACACATAACGGTAAATAGGGTGAAGTAGACAAAAAAGAGTAGGTCGCTAATAGATTTCTAAAAAGGTTGATTGTTGGTGATTATAATGATTTACTAAAATATCTATTTAATTGAACAGTTCAAGGAAAAATTTGAGAAATTCAAAACATAACCATCCAGCTATTACCGACCCACGGATCGTTAATAGCTGCAACTAATAAAATCAGTGAAGCTATTACCGTTTTATTTATATTTAAAGTTTTATCCTATAAATAAGCATTTTTTAAATGAAATGCGACACGAAATAGTTAATTTACACTTCAATGAATACATTTAATAATACAGAATACATATAAGTATTGTTAATACTTATAAAATGTCTTAAGAAAAAAATTGACGTACTTACCTAAAAGAACAAGGGCCAGTACTAGATACCGCTGCTGTCACAGAAATTGCGTATTTTATGTCTTTTCCGGACTGCCACGTATACTAATGTAAATTTATACGATACCCAATGAATAAACACGCGTATTATCATTAATATCTTTAGCAGAAATAGTTTCAGAAGCGTAAGAAATGCGATTTAATAAATGGGTCGGTAAAACCTGCAGTTTTTCGATGGGTCGTTAATACCTGCGTTTACCTAAATCATTATCATCATAATATCAATACGTGAAGCATTTCTTTTCGAAGATTACGTGGACGGAGCAGTATGAGATATGGCACAGCAAAAGTTTACATGGACAAGGAGTGCACAAATCTAACATTTTTATGGAACATGCATTATAAATGTACTAAATTAATAAAAGAAAATATTGCACACACTACATTCGTTTCACATACACACACATATACTACTGACGAATGAATTATGGTCGAATTTCGACCACGGGCGACGACTAGTAATGAGAACTACGTTAATATTTACTTACTGCCAAGGTAATATAAAGTTTTAAAATTGATTTACAATGATAATATTATAATATAATATATGTAATAAGGTCGGTGCAATACAATAAATTTTTGTATTCTTCTTCTTATCGTATGGTTAGTGGCCAACCTAAAGTCAGAATTATTCAAGCCGCCCGAAGGCCTCTGACAAAGCTTAATGACTGCCGCGTAGATGACAACATCCGGTGCCGACTATTTACGTGTCTTACGAAGCACGGAGACGCTCAGTTCAAATGCCACTAAATGGTCTCCCATCTCTGCCTGACCTTGCCAAGCGTTGCTTAACCTCCGATCGGTTACCGATCAGTGATTGCAGCTGGCTATGAGCGCCTTTATTTTAATTTTAAATCCATTGTAAAAAGAGGATATACTTATCTATGTAGGTAATTTTTTGAAAATTTAAACGAAAATGCACGGAAAATTACCATTGTTTCATTAGAATGTCTTACCTCTGAAATCAGCAGCGCGGAGACGAAAACGAAGACGAATAATTTGAACATATTGATAGTTGTCAATTTTCTGATGTAGTGTGATTGTCGCCGACTGACTTGGTCTTTATATACCAAAATTTCGGTATCTAGATATTTAAAGTTAATATTTGTTCATTTGGTCGTGCAATGACTAGACAAGTTACGTTTAAAAGTTATATAATATAATACCTAAAAATATGCCAGCTAATTAAACCAAAAAACATTGTTTAAAAGAAAGAGTAGGTAAATTAAATACTGACTCTACCTGCGTCTGCTTGCTGCGTGTATAGTCAATTTATTCATGATCAAATATACAAGCATGTGCGAGAAATAAAACTCATTGTTAATGTTATTGTCCCAGAAAAATCGCATGATTGGATGAATTGAGTAAAAATTTGGAAAAATATCAAATCCGTAAGGGTATCCATGGGTAATTTCATAGTACAGATATAGAGAAAGTGCTACTTGCTATAATTTTAATATGTGAAAAATTATATCACAAAATGTTGTACTCCTGCGAAATGTATGCAATAGTTTTGTTTTGTTTTGTTTGCGAAGTTTTCAGTAATTTATTCGTGTTTTTTATTTATATATTTTTTTAGTTACATGCAAGCATGAATTATCGTGGTTTGAATACGTACCTTATTTAACGTCACTTGTCTAACCTGTATTTCACTCCAATTCACAGATTGAATAAATAATTAAACAATGTAAGTCAGTATTCGAATTTATTTAAAAATGTACATTTATGTACTTCAGTTTAACATTTTCACAGTAAGTATACAATAAATTGGAGACATTGTTGTGTATATCGTTAGCCATTTTACATTTATTTTTCCCTCCGCATGATGTTCGTTAAGTGACCTGAGAACAAAATAAAGCATTGAAATACCCGACGGAAATCGAACTCAAAACCATCCATCCAGTCCATTGAACTCAAAACCATCAAGCTTAATATTACTTGTAATTTCATTATGATGGAGGAGGGGTGAGGTAGTGGGGCGAGGGTTGCCGCGTCTGCATTCACCTCGCTTTGCTAACTCGCAAGCACTCATTTTGTTAGATACACAAAGGGCGACACCAATCGATCAATATCGATCGATTTGACACGATCGATGATTGATCGACCGTTGATCGCTGATGGATCCGTGCAGGTTCATCGATCGACCAACAATCGAGCAATCGAACAGATTGATTTAGTTTAGTAAGAACTGACAATTGATCGACTAACGGTCAGTTGGTGTAGTCTTCTTCTTTTCGTATTAACAAACACTGATCGTTACTCACCCGCCTTATGGTGAATTACGACTTGCGTCATCTGAAAAGAAATAAGACTTAAATTAGGCTTATATTAAGATTAAGTTAAGTTTTATAGGATGTAATAGGCTGATATGCACTTAGATTTAAAATTATGTTTGCCTTTATTAGCGCCAGCATTCGACTTTCAAAAATCTAAAAAAAAATATTGGAAAACATTTTTTAATTTTACTGGGTGCCATTTTTAGTGTCGGTAATATTTTTTTTTGTACCATTGAATATGATAAGCCGATTAAAATGTGTACCACCAACACCACCTGTCACGTTGGGTTCTGACTATCTGGTGAAACGTGGGCTTTGAGTTGGTTAATACCTCCACAATGTGTTGGTGTATGGCCACTCAAGCCTCTGACTACCCCCGAACGGGGATAAAAGTCGTGACGTAACGTTACATTTTTTAAAATCTGTAGAGACATTGTTTTGAAATGTTACCTGGAACACTCTCACCACTGGATTTGCAGGAGCATCCTCTAGAAGTGCAGCTGCAAAGTCTACAAACATCACTGCATTTGAACGGCAAAACTGTAAAAAATGTGAAAATTTTGCTTTTGTAACGTCCCACTGCTGGGCACGGGCCTCCCCTCAATGCGAGGAGGATTCAGGCCATAATCCACCACGCTGGCCCAGTGCGGGTTGGTGGATTTTACATGTCTAAAGACATGCAGGTTTCCTCACGATGTTTTCCTTCACCGTAAGCAAGTGATAATCATATTAAAGTTATGATTCACACATAGATTAAAAAAAAAAATTGATAAAAATATATTTTTGTTTTAGTTTATAAGACATTAGAAAACTTAACAGAAGCCTCAAAATCCGATGTTACTTGAACGTCTACAAATAACTAAACTAATATTCACTCACAGATAGTCAAAGTCAAAGCGATTATATTGTTTAGGCCTACGGGGCCCTTACAAATTGTCATTTTACATTTTTTCCTTATATTCTACCGCCGGATCGGAAACGCGACCTCGACTGAGAAGATCCGACAAGAAACTCAGCGGGCTTGTCTTTTTTACATTGTTTTTTATAAACTTATTTTAGTACAATGTATTTTGGTAAACAATAGCTCCAGTGTGCTGCCCTCCGAAATAAGCAAGGCTAATACTACTATGACATAATACCTAAAAACATATTTAAATAAATAAATAAATTATGTTAAAATATATTATTTAAAAATAAAAAGCCGTGAGAAAACATCGTGAGGAAACCTTACCTTTTTCGAAAGACATTCGCCAACCCGCATTGGGTCAGCGTGGTGGGCCATGGTCCAAATCGCATTGAAGGTATATCTTATACAATAGCAAGCTCTGTAACGTTTGTATTAAAGTACCATGGATGTTATGTGGGTGTACTACATTGTACTTCTGCCTATCTATTCGGGAAATACAGGCGCCATAATGTACAGTTCAAAATACTACGCAATTACTTACAGTCTGGATGTGATACAGATGAATCATCAGAGTCCTTTTTAGAGGCAGTATCTGTGAAGAATATCGAAATAATCAATTTTATTGTGGCTGAATATAACCACACAATTCGATCGACGATCGATCGATGGTAGAATCAGATGAGTCGATGCCGATCGACATTTTCTACAAGTTTCGTTCGATCGATCATCTACCGTCGATCGAACGATTAGTGTGGTAATACCCTTATGGCTGCAATTGACTGCCGTATATGCGGGCATTAGTCGTACCTATGCGGTGGCCTTTTCGCTGACGTAAAAACAAATCCTTTTTAACGTTTTTATTAGAAAACATGCCCGCTGCAGAAGAAAATAGAATTTATTTTTACTATGGTAAAATAATAACTCGCGTGGTTTACGCGGCAGTTGGTTGGAAGATAATATTTCAGTTCACTCACCAGCCGGAGCCTGCAGACTCTGTAACAAGGAATATTGAGGTCTTTATACGTTATAATAATGATGAGACTACGTTAATATGTAGGTATTTACCTACTGCTAAATTAATAAAAATATTACAATTGATTTACATTGATATTATACTAAATAGGTCAGTGCATTACAATCATTTTTTACTTTAAATCCATTATCCATAATACAGAATTACTTACCTCAGAAATCAGAAGCGCGGAGACGAAAACGAAGACGAATAATTTGAACATTTTAAGAGTTTTCAATTTTCAGACGTAGTGTGACCGTCTCGCCGACTGGCTAGGTCTTATATACCGAAATTTCAGTACCTAGATGTTTAAACTTAATATTTGTTCACGTGGTCATGAAAGAACTAGGTGAAATACGTAGTTAAGTATCGCTAAAAATATCCATGAGACAATACCGAACATTAATGTTTAAATAAGTAGGTAAAGTCTGACTCTACCCGCCACTCAGCCAGCGTTATACCCATGGACCAGTTACTAAGGGGACTGGCCCTAAGCAAGTCGGCCGAGTGGTCGGCCTAGTACTAACATCGACATAAAACGAAGCAAGTAGTTCAACAAAATGAAAAACAATGACCACGTTTTGTTTCATACAAATATCTAATAAGGCACCTCTTTCTTTAGTCTTTACTCTGTGGTTATACCTGAAAAGTGTTTTGAAATAACAAAAAAATTGAAATAACTAATAAGTTTGGTACTCAGTTTGTATGCTTGGTCTTTATATACCAAAAATTCGGTACCTAGATGTTTTAGTTAATATTTGTTCATTTGGTCGTGCAATGACTAGACAAGTTACTTTTTAAAGTTAAATAATATAATACCTAAAAATATACCAGCTAATTTAACCAAAAAACATTGTTTACAAGAAAGAGTAGGTAAATACTGACTCTACCTGCGTCTGCTTGCTGCATGTGTAGTTCAATTTATTCATGATCAAATATACAAGCATGTTCGTAAAAAAAGTCATTGTTAAGGTTATTGTGCCAGAAAAATCGCATGATTGGATGAATTGAGTAAAAATTTGGAAAAATATCAAATCCGTAAGGGTATCCATGGGTAATTTCATAGTAGAGATATAGAGAAAGTGCTACTTGCTATAATTTTAATATGTGAAAAATTATATCACAAAATGTTTTTCTGTTGCGAAATGTATGCAATAGTTTTGTTTTGTTATGTTTGCGAAGTTTTCAGTAATTTATTAGTGTTTTTTATTTATATATTTTTTTAGTTACATGCAAGCATGAATTATCGTGGCTTGAATACGTAGGTACCTTATTTAACGTCACTTGTCTAACCTGTATTTCACTCTAATTCACAGATTGAATAAATAATTAAACAATGTAAGTTAGCATTCGGATTTATTAAAAAAATGCATTTATGTACATCAGTTTAACATTTTGACAGTAAGTATACAATAAATTGGAGACATTGTGTATATCGTTAGCCATTTTACATTTATTTTTCCCTCCGCATGATGTTCGTTAAGTGACCTGAGAACAAAATAAAGCATTGAAATACCCGACGGAAATCGAACTCAAAACCATCCAGTGCAGTGGGCCAAGCTTAATATTACTTGTAATTTCATTATGATGGAGGAGGGGTGAGGTAGCGGGGCGAGGGTCGCCGCGTCTGCATTCACCTCGCTTTGCTACTCGCAAGCACTCGTTTTGTTAGGTACACAAAGGGCGACACCAATCGACCAACATCGATCGATCAGCAACATTTCACACGATCGATGATTGATCGACCGTTGATCGCGGATGGATCCGTGCAGGTTCATCGATCGACCAACAATCGAGCAATCGAACAGATTGATTTAGTTTAGTAAGAACTGACAATTGATCGACTAACGGTCAGTTAGTGTAGTCTTCTTATTTTCGTATTTAACAAACACTGATCGTTACTCACCCGCCTTATGGTGAATTACGACTTGCGTCATCTGAAAATAAATAAAACTTAAATTAGGCTTTATATTAAGATAGTTTTATAGAATATAATAGGCAGATAGGCACTTGGATTTAAAATTATGTGTTTGCCTTTAGGGGCCATCCATAAATTACGTCACAAAAAATAATGAAATTCGTATGACGTAATTTATGGATGGCCCCTTATTGGCCAGCATTCAACTTAAAAAAAAATGGCATTTTTTTTTTCATTTTTAGTACCAATTTTAGTGTCCGTAATTTTTTTTTGGTACCATTGAATATGATAAGCCGATTAAAATGTGTAGAAACATTGTTTTGAAATGTTACCTGGTACACTTTCTTCCTCGGATTTGCAGGTACATCCTGCAGAAGTACAACTACAAAGTCTACAAACATCACTGCATTTGAACGGCAAAACTGTAAAAAAAAATGTTTTAGCTATAAGACGTTAGAAAACTTAACAGAAGCCTGAAAATCGGATGTTACTTGAATGTCTACAAATAACTAAACTAATATTCACTCACAAATACTATGACATAATAGTTAAATACATAACTAAATACATTTTGTTAAAATATTATTTAAAAATAAAAAGCCATGGTGGAAAAGTTGGTAAAAAAAACATCGTGAGGAAACCCATACGTTTTTCGAAAGACATTCGCCAACCCGCATTGAGTCAGCGTGGTGGGCCATGATCCAAATCGCATTGAAGGTATAAATTATACAATAGCAAGCTCTGTAACGTTTGTACTAAAGTACCATGGATGTAATGTGGGTGTACTACATTGTACTTCACGTTGAGCTAGCAAACAGAAGGTCCCAGGTTCGCTCCCCGGTACCAATGGATGAATTTTCATCTATGTGCATAATTTTTACAGATCGCTTACGGTGAGGGAAAATATCGTGAGGAAACCTACCTATCCCTCAGGATTAGGTAATAGTCAGTTCCTGTATACACGGCGACAAGGTTCACCACCTGTCACGTTGGGTTCTGACTATCTGGTGAAACGTGGGCTTTGAGTTGACTTAATACCTCCACAATGTGGTGGTGTAAGACCACTCAAGCCTCTGACTACCCCCGAATGGGGATAAAAGTCGTGACGTTATATTATTATTATTTTTGTACATTGTACTTCTGCCTATCTATTCGGGAAATACAGGCGCCATGATGTGCCGTTCGAAATACTACGCAATTACTTACATTCTGGATGTGATACAGATGAATCATCAGAGTCCTTGTTAGAGGCAGTATCTGTGAAGAAATATCAAATAATAAAAATGTGATTAATAATAATAAATAATGTGAAGAAGTATCGAAATTATTAATTGTGGCTGAATATAACCACTCAATTCGATCGACGGTCGACCGATGGTAGAATCAGATAAGTCAATGTCGATCGACAGTTTCTACAAGTTTCGTTCGATCGATCATCGACCGTCGATCGAACGATTAATGTGGTAATACCCTTATGGCTGCAACCAACTGCCATATATGCGCGCATTAGTCGTACCTATGCGGTGGCCTTTTCGCTGACGTTAAAACAAATCCTTTTTAGCGTATTTTTTAGAAAACATGCCCGCGCCAGAAGAAAATAGAATTTATTTTTACTTTGCTAAAATAATAACTCATGTGGTTTACGCGGCAGTTAGTTGGAAGATAATATTCAGTAAAATAAGTTGAATAATTATGATTTCAGTTCACTTACCAGCCGGGGCCTGCAGGCTCTGTAACAAGGAATATTGAGGTATTTTATACGTTATAATAATGATGAGAACTACGTTAATATGTAGGTATTTACCTACTGCCAATTTAATAAAAAAGAATACAATTGATTTACATTGATATTATACAAACTAGGTCAGTGCATTACAATCATTTTTTGCTTTAAATCCATTGTAATTTTATGAAAATTTAAAAGAAAATGCACGGAAGATTACCATTAACAAGTATTAAATTAATATTGAATTACTTACCTCGGAAATCAGAAGCGCGGACACGAAAACGAAGATGAATAATTTGAACATTTTAAAATTTTCAATTTTCAGACGTAGTGTGACCGTCTCGCCGACTGGCTAGGTCTTATATACCGAAATTTCAGTACCTAGATGTTTAAAGTTAATATTTGTTCACGTGGTCATGAAAGAACTAGGTGAAATACGTAGTTAAGTATCGCTAAAAATATCCATGAGACAAAACCGAAAATTATTGTTTAAATAAGTAGGTAAATACTGACTACCCGCGACTCAGCCAGCGTTATACCTGAAAAGTGTTTTCAAATAACAAAAAAACTGTTAACTAATAAGTTTAGTACTCAGTTTATATAGAATCGTATGGCAACTCTCCGACTAGAGGTAGACCATGGACCAGTTACTAAGGGGACTGGCCCTAAGCAAGTCGGCCGAGTGGTCGGCCTAGTACTAACATCGACATAAAACGAAGCGAGTAGTTCAACTATTTACCGGTAAATAGTAAAATGAAAATGAAAAAACAATGACCACGTTTTTTTTCATACAAATATCTAATAAGGGCACCTCTTTCTTTAGTCTTTACTCTGTGAGGTAGACTTATTTTAGTATAGACATTAACAACAGCACATTATCTTTGTCTACCCGTGCAAAGCCGGGACAAGTTGGTTAATTTATACAGGGTCTTAGGTAGGACGAGGGGCGTCCTACTACCTACTACTATGCTTCGACTGACGGATCGTACGTCTTCCTACCCCGAAAATGTTTCCAATTCCGCAAGTTCGGTTCGATAGTCGTGATTTAACGTTTCTTCTTTCATATAACGTCACGACTTTTATCCCCATTCGGGGGTAGTCAGAGGCTTGAGTGGCCATACACCACCACATTGTGGAGGTATTAAGTCAACTCAAAGCCCACGTTTCACCAGATAGTCAGAACCCAACGTGACAGGTGGTGAACCTTGTCGCCGTGTATACAGGAACTGACTGACTTTCATGGACCTTACTCCGAAAGAATCCGAAACGCTTTCGGAGTAGGAATACGTACGATCCGTCAGCCGAAATGATTCGTTTCGTATTTCGGAGTAGGTGCCGAGATGAGTCGACGTCGATTGACAGTTTCTACAAGTAACGTTCGATCAATCATCGATCGACGATCGAACGATTAATGTGGTAATCTCCTTATAGCTGCAACAGATTGCCGTATACGCGAGCATTAGATGTATCTAAAGTAAAACCCATGGATTAATTTTGGTTTCCGCGAGGGCGCTGCATCTAAATGGAACATGCGCACTAATAAAATGCGGCAACTGATACTACGCCGAAGTCGACGTACTTCAATACTGTCTGTCTATAATGTGACATAGCAACCAATGTATGGAACTGACGTACCGTGGCCGAATAAGATGGATTTTTTGGAATGGTATGGTAATAAGAAAGGCGGTGAAAATTTTATAAATCTATGCTAAAAATGAGCCTTATTTTGGAAAAAAAAACGCAAGAATGTTCCACTCGCGAGTGTTTATTTAAGAAAATGTGCCTCGTGTAAAAGTGAACAGATTTTATTTAACCTTGGCAAATTACACGCGTATTATACACGGCAGTTGGTTGAAAGGAGGATAATTTTCATTGAAAAACATGTGCAAATCAGTTTCGTAATTAGTATTTTTAGTTTACATACTACTAATTGACGGGCCCGTTGGCGTGGTTGGCGTGATGGAGACTTTCACGCTACAGGTCGTAGGTTCGATTCCTACCCGGGACATGCATTTGTGTGCATGAACATGTCTGCATGTCCCGAGTCCGGGTGTACATGTATATTAAGTAGGTATGTATTTACAAATAAAAAAGTAGTAGGTATATGTAGTAATATCAGTTATCTGGTTTCCATAGTACAAGCTCAGCTTATTTATTAATTTATTTATTTCATAAAACATAGAATAATAATAATATAACATAGTCCCACAAAACCGAGCAGTCGGTTTGACTGTGGGATCGCAATTTTAATTTAGGTAAAAGAAATAAGAAAATAGAACTAATAGGAACTAGTAGTGGAGAGATAGAACGTGCAATAAACGCCCACCACACCCGCTCAACGGCCCGCCGGCAGGCACCAGCAGCGAGGCCGACAAACTGAATCTCAAAATCGAAGTCGGCAAGACACCACTTAACCCAACTACCTATCCATTGTAGGTAGAAAAGAAAAGAAAAAAAAAGAAAGAAACATTTATTCGACACACTCGCAACACATAGACAGAGGAAACAGAAAAAAAAAAAAAGGTCAGCGCGAACTGTGCCGAAAAGGTATTTGGCTCAGCATGTGCGGGGGGGGGGGGTACGAGACTCCACCAGCGCTGATTTTCAGCCAAACCCAAGAGAAAAGGACTAATAAAAATAAAAATATATATCTACTTAATAAAATCAATAAAATAGTTCAAAGACATAAGTACGTGCGAAGAATATATTAAGTAAGTATATAATAAATAAAATACATTATGTTACTTATATTTAATATAATAGAATTAAGATTAGGCAGTTAGGCAGTAGGATTAAGATTAGATTAGGCAGTTGGGCCAAATAATATCCTAACAACTTACTCCTAAAAATCCGCTTGTCCGTCCCACTACCGATATCCACAGGTAGACTATTGACCAGGTACGGTAAACGTTTCTTAAGCGTTCTATCTCCATAATAGTTTACAACTTTCGGTACTTTACTTAGTTTGGGATCACCGTGTGTAAAAAAATGTCCCAGGATATTATTATTATTATTTATTATACAATACATTACCAAGAAAGAGGGAGCCATGTGCTTGTCCAAAATAGTTTGTGATACTAAACGGAGTCCATGGACACAGTACGAATCGGTCGTTAGCGAAAATAATGTTGAAAATATGTCAGTATTGGCAACACGGCTCATCTTCTGGTAAATAAAGTGCAGGCGGGAAGGCGCATTCCACGTTGGCTTAGTGGAGCAGTAGATATAGTTCGCGACAGGTCGAGATGACATTCGGGTTATGAGCTTTTTGCAGAATAAAATCCGAATCAAAATTACCAGGACCCGCAACACAACAGAATTAGTTATTTGTGTTATATGGGGCCATAGTGATATTTTGTTCCGCGAGGGCGTTATTTTGAATTCAGAGGAAAGCGAAGGATTCTAAAGTAGAATCCTGAGCTTTGCGAGGAATTCAATATACGCCGCCCGAGGACAAAATATTTTGGCCCCGAATGATACATACTATTTTTCATCACTACCTATGAGAAAAATAAAAAGCTACGTGTACCTCTACATACTCGAAACTCTCATAATATTATGTAGTATCCAAACAAATAATATATCATCACATCATTACTCAAACTCATTTTTCATTATTAATTGCAATAACTTAAACTTACTAAACTGAGACAAAAGAAAAATGTACATGACAATTTAATTTAATTTAAACGTTTGATGTTTTTCGAATGGGTGTGATGAAAATTAAATTTAAAAATTTAATTTTCATCACACCCATTCGAAAAACGTAAATTGCGTTTCAAGGCTAGCGGGAGCAAAATTCTATTTTGCTCCCATGGGAGTTTTTGTTTCTCCTTCCTGATTGGTCAGCGTTCGTGCTTCTGAATTGAATGTGGAAAAAAAATCGAACGCTTAATGTATGAAGAAGTTACTGGCCGGTTAGGATTACGCGGCAACCAAAGAGAATGTAATGGCAACGCGCGCTGAAAAAAAATTGAAATGTACATTTTTCTTTTCATTTCTTCTGTCTCGGTTTAGTAAGTTTAAGTTATTGCAAATAATAATGAAAAATGAGTTCGAGTAATGATGTGATGATATTATTTGTTTGGATACTATTACATAATATTATGAGAGTTTCGAGTAGGTACACGTAGCTTTTTATTTTTCTCATAGGTGAAAAATAGTATGTATCATTCGGGGCCAAAATAATATGTTGTCCTCGGGCGGCGTATATTGAATTCCTCGCAAAGCTCAGGATTCTACTTTAGAATCCTTCGCTTTCCTCTGAATTCAAAATAATGCCCTCGCGGAACAAAATATCACTTTGGCCCCATATAACACAAATAACTATTAATAATTTTGTGGGCGATTTTAATGGTTTATCGGGTCCTGCTAATTTTGATTCGGATTTTATTCTGCAAAAAGCTCATAACCCGAATGTCATCTCGACCTGTCGCGAACTATACGTGCTTATCTATGTGGTTATTTCAATATTTTAGTGCGGGGTAAACTAGTATATATTAGAAAATAAATATTGAATACCTTACCTGTGAAATCAAAATGGCAGAGTCGAAAACGAAGACGAATAATTTGAACATTTTTAATTTTTAGATGTACTGACTGTCGCCACCTGTCTTGAAGTTGTTACCTACCGACATTTCACCAAGCTCCGTGAAATTAATATTTATTCATGTGGTCGTGAACGATTACGTAGTTAGGTATCTGAAAATTTCCATGAGACATAAGCCGAAGAATTTTAACTACTTTCAATTTCAACAAATGAAAATGAAAATTATTGTTCCAATAAGTAGGTACCATGGACCAATTACTAAGGGGACTGGGCCTAAGCAACTCGGCCGAGTGGTCGGCCTAGTACTAACATCGACATAAAACGAAGCGTGTAGTTCAACTATTTACTGGTAGATAGAACAATGAAAATGGAAAAAAACAATGACCACGTATTTTTTTCATACAAATATCTAATAAGGGCACCTCTTTCTTTAGTCTTTACTCTGTGGTAGGTACAGTGACAACCCATTTTTTTAAATGAATTGGCAACTACACTGGCTAGCATTAACTACTATTCCACCAAGCCAGCTAGGAACCTGTCAAATGTGACGTCACGTCATCCTCACAAAAAGGCGGTGGCGGTGTGCGGGCGGTGTGGCGCGCGGGAAGCTGCAGGCGGTCTGCCTAGCTATTCTGTAGTCTCCTTTCACAGTTATTTTACCTCTGACGTTTCTCATTTTATTTTTGTAAAACGCAAAGTCAGCCTTTAAACTTGGCCTTTGAGACCATGAACTGTAGATTAGGCTTTATTCTACAGGCTGCATGACTTATAAAAACCTAATATAGACTACATTTTTAAAAAATAAATAAATAAGGTAAATGTCAGAGGAAAAATAACTGTAAACGCAGTATAACGACAAACTCACTTCACACGCGTGAATTTTCTAGTGAAATGTCAAATTTCAAAACAAAATTTGACACATCACCTGCAAATTCACGCGTGCGAAGTGAGTTTGTCGATACAGAAAAGCTAGGCTGTGAAATTTAATGAAGTAAATTGGTTATTCATTTAAATGGTTGGTTTTACTTTAATTCGTATTTTTGTGTATATGCTGTCCCTAAACAGGTTTAAGCCATTGCATGATATTCTCCTTCCATGGCCAACAGAGCAGCGAAGCGAGCTCGGGACTTCGGGGCACTCGGCTGTGTTAGGCTCGAAGGGATTGACGGGGGTTGGCGAGCGAGCCGAGCGAGCGTGCTAAGCTCCCGTTCGTGATAGGTTACTGGTAGGAACGTAGAAATAGGACCCCGCTTCGCGGGACTCCGTCGACTTTGTCATAGAAGTAATATGGCTGACATGTTTGTTAGGTCAGAAAATGAAAGTGTTATAAATTATTCATGTTTCACTGAATTTTAACCGTGCTGAGTTATAAAATTACAAGTCGATGGAATTTACTTATTGGTGTGATATTATAATGTATGAATATATTCAAATCACATTAAAAAAACATGTAGCATTTATAAAGGAATATTATTAAATTGCACATCAAATAATACAAACCAAATCAAAAGTTTTTTATTCATGTAAGCTAGATAAAGCATTTAAATATCGACAAAACTAAACAATATTTTAGCGTTACCACCGGTTCGTAATGTTGCTTCCATTGAGAAGAGCCGGCAAGAAACTCAATGGTTACTCTTTTCAAAATAATAATTGTATATATTTACAAACAGCAACGCTATGTGACTAGGCAGCATACTGACTGCATAGCAAATTAACTAGAGCGTGCATAGTTCCTCAGAACCAACATTGAAGATGTTATGTATGGCTCTAAAGACCAGGTTAGGTTAGAACAGAGACCACACATTCCGCGAGCGGCAGCGGCCGGCGAAGCGCCAAAAATATTTTGACGTGCAATCAGTAATATTTTGCTGTGCTATCATTAATTTTTTGCTGTGCAATAAGTAATTTTTTTGCTGTGCAATCAGTAGGTAATCTCTTGCTGTGCAATCAGTATTTTTTTGATTTGCGTTTAAATAGCTAGGTACTACTTATTTATAAATAGTCCAAAAATAATATTTTAGCGTTACCACCGGTTCGTAATGTTGCTTCCATTGAGAAGAGCCGGCAAGAAACTTTTAGGAGTTAACTGCTTGAAAGCTTGAATCTCTTCCCACTCGTTACCTCAATACTGAGGATCGTGACGATTATGTACAAAATAACTTCTGAAGAGCAATTTTCCTCCACCGGCTTCTGTCGCCCGCGACGTGTACCGCTTTGTGCAGTTGGAGTTGCGTAAGTTCAGTGATCTGCGAGCTCCATCCAGCGGGAGGTCTGCCACGAGATCTAGTGCCCTCCACTTTTCCCGTCATAATAAGCCTTTCCAGGCAGTCGGAGCTTCTACGTGAGATATGCCCAAAGAAGGTCAAAATGCGAGCCCTGCACGTGGCTGAGAGGCGATCCCTAAAGCTCAAATAAAGGTAAAGCTACAGCTTAAGTGAAAGCTTCAATATATGTTACTGTTGAAGAACCTCTTTACGAGGCTTTCTGGCCGACTTCCTTTTCTTATTATTCAAAAACTGACATCGTCTATCAAGACGGATACCTATTCTTTGTTTTTTCACTTATTCTTACAAACTCTTGTAATATGTTACTTTCTACATTATTCTACTATTAAATACTTCTACGACTAAGAAAACGTTGGGGTTTCATTGCAACAGCCCTAACAGTTACAAATTGTAGATGCTAAAAACTATCTACCATGCTAAATTGTATTTACAGTACCTTACATCGAAGATACTACAGGTATAGTGGAAAATATTGTATTTTTGTAATGAAAATGCAAATTCAACATCGTGAGGAAACCAACCTATCCTTCGGGATTAGGTAATAGTCAGTTCCTGTATACACGGCGACAAGGTTCACCACCTGGCACGTTGGGTTCTAACTATCTGGTGAAACGTGGGCTTTGAGTTGGTTAATACCTCCACAATGTGGTGGTGTATGGCCACTCAAGCCTCTGACTACCCCCGAATGGGGATTAAAGTCGTGACGTTACATTTTTTTTATTAATTTTTTTCAAAATGCAATTTTTGTCAAGCAAATAATACTTGAGCTTTGAGCGTGGGCTTTGAGTTGGTTAATACCTCCACAATGTGGTGGTGTATGGCCACTCAAGCCTCTGACTACCCCCGAATGGGGATAAAAGTCGTGACGTTACAAATAATACTATTAAATGAAAGTCTATTATAATTAGCAGCCTTATTTAATCACCTGTTAATCGTGAAGGTTATTTTGTACGTCATTTAAGCAATACCTACTTACAATGGCGTTTAACGTTGCACTTGGATCAATATACAATATGACATTGCGCTTTCTTTTATAATTTATTATATATGTATTATACGTTAAATATTTTATCAATACAGCCATAAGTAATTATAAACATATATTACGGAAAATTTTGATCGAAGAATTAAAGAAAAAGAATATTTGAATCGCTTGCGGGGATGTGAAGACAGATTATACGAAAATATCCTATTTTCCGCATTTGAATATTTTAGATGGGGAGCCGTAGAGGGATTTTCTGGATTTACTCGAGCGCGTCAGATTAAGATAAGGGAGATAGCTTACATATTGATAAGAACCTCCAACCAGTATGAGCCCTTAATATTGGTGGGTACGCTCAGGGGAAACAAAAAAAATAGACCATCTTAAAATACTCGAACCCGTCTGATTAAGATAAGGGCAATTCATTACTAGCTAAGAAGTGTCAAAAGTGTCAATTTTGCTAATTTGATCCTCAGTCTAAGAAATGGGAGCATCTGGAAGTTTGACTTTTTGACCCCCTCAGTTTTGTTTTTTTATAGGACTGCGGTGGCAAAAAAACATACGGCCCGCCTGATTTTAAGCAGTTACCGTACCCTATAGATGCTTACAAAATCTGGCGCGCTCGAGTAATTTGTTTTTTCAATTTATCATGTTGGAGCATGAAAAGTATCAATATCTGACACGTTTGAGTATTTCCATGACATTGCTTTTTTTTTAAATATTGAAATTGTCATGTAGACGCTTCCCCCACCGCTGAAAGTGGAAACATCGACAACAATGTATTCTTCCTATCATCTCATCTACCGAATCTACTAGGTTTGGACGACGCTCGAGTAAATCCACGAAGTGCACGCTGGGCTCCCGTAATATTTGTCAAAACTTTCGTGTTGTGGCCTTAGGACACTTCGTATATAGAAAACAGCGAAGCAGCTACCAACTATATATCAAATAAGAGTATAAATATCAAATGATAATAAGTCAATGATACCGCGGTCCGTCCACAACGTAGTGGGCCTGGGCCAATGCCTGGGCATCCTGTGGCAGTAGTTCCACTACGTGGTGGAAGGACCGCGGAATCATTGATTTATTTTGATATTTATACTTGAGTGTACAATATTATAATGTACGGTTTTATTAGCTGGCCCTCTCATGCATATTTTCGCTTTTCACGACCACGTGAATATACCTGGGGGCTTACCACCACCTCTTATAGCAGTTTTGTTTTAACGTTTCAGCTACTTTTTGTGCAATGACGTTTCTTATTGTCATGACAATAAGGTACGTCATTGCACAAAAAGTCGCTGAAACGTTAAAACGTTCCTGTAATTGAATTGCGATAAGAGTTTGTGGTAAGCCCCCTGTTAAAGCATTGCAATAAATATTTATTTTCACACATTTCAATAATCACGTTTAGTGGAGAGCATGCATTTTTAGTCTGAAACGATTCTAATAAACTAAGTAATGTCAGATTTTTAGTTATTTAAATACACTTTGTAGGTATAACATCGGCTGAGCCGCGGGTAGAGTCAGTATTTACACAATAATTTTAGGTTTAATTAGCTGGTCGTCTCATAGAGATTTTAATTAGAAGAGACGTTCATAGTAGATATCTCTATGAAACAACGCGTGGTAATTTGCGCGGGATGGCGCGGGTGGTGGGGGTTAAGAAATGCGTGGCATCTATCTACCGGTAAATAGCTGAACTACTCGCTTCGTTTTATGTCGATGTTAGTACGTAGTTTAACTTTTTTCACCAGATGTAACTAAGTGTATGATCATGAAAAATTACGTACAAAGGGACGCCATCTAGTGTCGAATATAATTATATTTGGGATGCGAACGTTGGCAAGACGTCTGCACAGGACGAACTGACTTAAGCCACGCCTACTGTGATGACGTCACCGGCCGAGTTGTGCGATGTCTAAGCAACGCGGCCGAGTTGCTTAGACCCAGTCCTTTTAGTATTAGGTTCATGGGTCGTCTCATGCGTCCTTACTTCAGCTTTCATATTAGGTATTATTATTATAACATTTACACGGAAGCAATCTGGTTGTTTCACGACCACGTGAACAAATATTAACTTTAAACAGCCTGGTACTGAGATTTCGGTATATAAGGACCAAGCCAGTCGGCGATAATCACACTACATCTGAAAATTGGAAACTTTCAAAATGTTCAAATTATTCGTCTTCGTTTTCGTCGCCGCGCTCCTGATTACAGAGGTAAGAAAATCAAAATTTTGATACTTTCTGATGGTAATTTTCTCGCCATTTTCTTTTAATTGCATGCGGCACTTACTTATAAGTGATTGTTACGTTTAGCAACTTATCCTATGCAATTTATTTTACTCAGGTTTTTTATGTAATCAATCGTTAGTAAGCCAATAGCTACGTCCAGAAGTGTCACATGCCGCGCGAGGAAAATTTTCCTCGCCATGTTTGACTTGCCTCACGTGAGGCAAATGCGCGCCCTGCCTCACCTGAGCACTCACATTTGCCTCGCCTAGTTTGGCAGTCGTGAGACAGAACGATGTCAAACGTGTCAAACTGATTGATCGGGTATACCTTTCCCTGTCTAGAGTGTCGGTTGCCTCGCCATTTGCCTCGCGCGGCATGCGGCATGTGCATGTTGTAGACACGTCTAATAACAAAGATTTGAAATCTGTGGCCAATAATAAATAAATAAATTTTCATTAAATACCTACAAAGATAAGTAGATCATCTACTTACAAGCGAATTAAAACAAAAATTGGGGCGCTCATAGCCAGCTGCAATCACGGATCAGTAAACGATCGGAGGTTAAGCAACGCTTGGCAAGGTCAGGCAGCGATGGGTGACCATTTAGGGGCCATCCATAAATTATGTCACACGTAAAGGAGGAGGGGAATTGTGACATTGTGTGGAAGGAGTCCTAAGTTTCGAGACGTCACATTTAAAAATCTAATATATCTAAGTATTATTATTTTTATAAAAAAAAACAACCGACTTCAAAAAAACCTGGATCACTAAAAAGCCTGAAATAATATTTCTATTACCACCTCTGCCTACCCCTTCGGGAAAACCAGATGTGATGGTGTGTTATCGAGTATTTGGGGTCGGTGCCAATCTATCTTCTTACTTTTATAGTAGGTAGACCAAGATTGGCACCGACTCCAAATACTCGATAACACACCATCACATCTGGTTTTCCCGAAGGGGTAGGCAGAGGTGGTAATAGAAATATTATTTCAGGCTTTTTAGTGATCCAGGTTTTTTTGAAGTCGGTTGTTTTTTTTTATAAAAATAATTTTATTTCACGATTTTTAGTGGCGCCATACCAATGAACATTTTGGCATATTGAACCGTATGAAGTAAGCCCAACAAAAGGTAACTGCTGTAAATCTTTGAGGAATTCCCTCGACTGTCTATGGTCTCCAAAATTAGACCTGTAATGGCACTTATAACCCATATGGGTGTAAAGTTCTCTGCAATACAAATGAATCAAGCCCAAACACCAGGTAATTGCTGTAAATCGTTGAGGAGTTCTCTCGACTGTCTTTTGACTCCATCATCAGACCCTTAATGACAGTCACAACCCATCTAGGTGTAAAGCTCTCATCAATACAAATTAATCAAGCCCAAACACAAGGAAGCTACTGTAAAACGTTGAGGAGTTCCCTTGACTGTCATTCGTCTTCATCATCAGACCCCTAATGACAGTCACAACCCATCTAGGTGTAAAGCTCTCATCAATACAAATTAATCAAGCCCAAACACAAAGTAGCTACTGTAAAACGTTGAGGAGTTCCCTTGACTGTCCTTCGTCTTCATCATCAGACCCCTAATGACAGTCACAACCCATCTAGGTGTAAAGTTCTCATCAATTCAAATTAATCAAGCCCAAACACCAGGTAATTGTTTTAAATCGTTGAGGAGTTCCCTCGACTGTCTTTCGGCTCCATCATCAGATCGACTCCAGACCTTCATAAAATAGTAGTGCTTTAAAATACTTAATGAAAAAAATTACAAACGCACTAGTCGCTCCTACGATTTTCGAAGGTTCCCCTCGATTTCTCTGGGATGTCATCATCAGATCCTGGTTTCCTTATCATGGTACCACCGCTGGGATATCTCCTTTCCAACAAAAAAAGAATCATCATAATCGGTTCATAAACGACGAAGTTATCCGCGAACACACATAAAAAAAAAAAAAAATACGGTCGAATTGAGAACCCTCCTCCTTTTTGAAGTCGGTTTAAAAACCGAAATTTGAACTGATAACAAAAAATTTGGAAAATTTCCGTAAATTGTAAATAATATGTGTCGTCACACTAGGGAGGGGGGAGTCTCACAAATGTGACCAGGGGGCTTACCACAAGCTGTTAGCGCGATGCAAATAGGGACCTCAATTGAATTATTTTGCTTATTCGTACCACAAGGTCATAATTGCGATTGACATTTACGCCCAACTCTTTGATAGCGATTCACTGTCAAGTTGCGTGCGCTAATGCTCATTTCATTCGTTTAATCGGTACCATGACCTCTTAAGAAAACATAAACTGAGTCGCTGGACTGTCAAAGTTGACGATTCCGTAAAAGTTGCTCTTTTTGCAGCCCGTTGTGAATTTCATTGAAACGGTAACGTAAATAACAAACCTAAATTATATTTAGATAGTTATTCGTTACTGTTATTTTCAAGTAAAAAACAGATACCTACATAAATCACCTTATTTTACAGATACGGATACGGGATACGCGATGTGGGATGAGTGATACGGGATACGGATACGGATACGGGATACGGGGTACGGAATACGGGTTACAAGATACGGGATGTGGGATGCGGGATACGGGATACGGGATACGGGAGGTGGGATGCGTGATACGGGATACGGATGCGTGATACGGGATACGGATACGGGAGGTGGGATGCGTGATACGGGATACGGGATACGGATACGGGATACGGGATACGGGATACGGGATATGGGATACGGGATACGGGATACGGAATATGGGATGCGTGATACGGGATACGGATACGGGATACGGGATACCGGATACTGGATACGGGATAAAGGATACGGGATACGGAATATGGGATACAGAATCAGGGATATATGGATACGGGATTTGGGTTCCAGCAAAGGGAAACGGATTTTTTAAAATTTATATCCTGCGCGGATGAAGTCGCGGGCAAAAGCTAGTTTATAAATAAAAGTAATCTCCACAAATTTATGAATGCCTTTTATTTCATTAAACATTACCATTAAGTTAATAACATAATATGCATTTACACAGTTGTTCACTTAAGGCCCCTGACGGGTATAGGCCTCCTCCAACAGTTTCCAAGTTGTCCTTGTCATCGCTTTCTTTGTCCAGTCTCCTCCAGCTATTTTATTAATCTCGTGTATCCATCGTTCTCTGGGGCGTTCTCTGGCTCTCTTACCTCATGGACCTGACCAATTTGTGACCAATTCTATCCATCTTCCATCTGTTGATCTTGCCACGTGTCCTGCCAACTTCCACTTCAGTCGTTTCATATATTGGAGAGCATCTATCATTTTGGTTTTTTTGCGTTTGTTTTCTGATTTTTGCTTGTCTTTTAGCCTGATATTCAGGATAGGTACTCCTTTCCATAGCACGTTGGGTTTTCTGTATTTTATCCTTTGCATAGTTGTTGTATATCCAATTCCAAGTTTGTGATCCGTATGACATGCAAGGGAGCAAACATCCATCCATAACTTTCTTTTTCAGTTTCAAAGGTAATTTTGATATCATTATTTCTTTTAAGCTCCAGAACTTACAAATTAATAATACTTACAAATTTATGAATACAACGCAACAAATATTAAAATTAAATTCGCCGCGAAAATGACAAGACTGACAATTTGACATACCGAACCGACAACTAGAAGTGGGTGCTTAAACGAAAAGCCGTTTGAAAAGTTCGTTTTTTTAAGTAAGCACACAAGCGCGCTTACAAACATAAACGTGTGGATTTTAAGCAATGACGGCCAGAAAGAGAAAGAAATGCCAAAAATTTACAAAAACTAACCTTATTGTTATGAAATAAATACAGCTCAAATCAATATTTAATTAAATTGAACCTTATTTCTTTACCCATAAGAAGCAATACATTGATACTAAATTATATTAGATTGACAACCATATTTCTATGCACATAAGGCTCACTATAAAATTTTCAGCAGATAAGTTTTTGCTATCTAAAAGTTCAATGCACAAAAGCACTAAAAAAAGTAGAAAGCAGAAAATTAAGTAAAAAAGTAAAAAGCAGTAAAGCACTTCCGCGCTTTTTACAGCGACTTTTAAAAACAAGCACAGGCGTTACAGCGTGCTTTTAATATAAAGCCGTTTATCACATCTTTACCGACAACCGTCATTTAGGTATTTTTATAACAAGAAAGTAGGTACGTTCAAATCACAAATATTTTCACACACGATATTAATTAACACCACAAGTAACGTTTTATTTTTGTTAAATAAATAGGTAATAAACAAAATAATGTCTATTTTGATTTACTAGTAGTTTTTTCGCTAATGTTTTTTTTTATAATTTCGAATGTAAAAGTACTTTCTTTCTTGTTTTTAAAAACCGGTAAAGTTGAAAGTCTAAGCATTTATTAGTTTTTGAACGTATCCATCAGTCTTGTGAGAACGAGACAAACTTACGTGGTACAGCTATAACTCTGTCGCTTTCACACAAGGCGTTTTTAATGCCGGTCAGAGACAAATATCGGTCATTCATTCATTAATAATGATTTAAACTCTGCTCAACTTTAAGAATGTCATGGTACGATAGAAAGCTTTTCATTTTACGAATCTAAACTCAACTGCCTTGCGTTTGAACTTTCATTGTAAAGTTGATGGTAGGGCCCCAGGGGGCTTACCACAAGCTCTTATTGCGATTCAATTACAGGAACGTATTAACGTTTCAGCGACTTTTTGTGCAATGACGTACCTTATTGTCATGACAATAAGAAACGTCATTAAAACGTCGTTAAAACGTTCCTATAATTGAATCGCAATAAGAGCTTGTGGTAAGCCCCCAGTTCGTAATTCTCATTATTATTGTAACGTATAAAATACCACAATATTTATTTATTTATTTATTAACCAACTTATACTAACATAATTAATTATTAATAATATTCCTTGTTACAGAGTCTGCAGGCCGCGGATGGTAAGTAAACTGAAATACTAATTATATAAAACCGATTTTCAGATGTTTATTAATTTAAATTCTGTTCCAACCAACTGCCGCGTAAAATACGCGAGCAAGTATATTATTTTTCTAAACTAGATTCAAATTCTATTAACTTTTTTCTATTGAGGTTTGTGCCTAGGCAACACGGGCAGGCACTAGGCAACGACTCCGGCGGCCTTTAAAAAATAGCTAGAGCTCTATGACAGGGATGTTCTCGGTCAGAGTATTTTTACCATCCTAATGTATTTTATTTTGATAAATAATTATCTTTTTATTTATGAATAAACTATCAAAGAAAAGTTCGTGGTCTCACTTGTCCGCCTAGACAAGTTACTTTACTTTAGCGAAGTGGCCACCGCGTAGGATTACGTCTGATGCGCACGTATACGGCAGTCGGTTGCAGCCATAAGGGTGTTACCACATCAATCGTTCGATCGTCGATCGATGATTGATCGAACGTTACTTGTAGAAACTGTCGATCGACGTCGACTGATCTCATTCTACCATCGATCGATCGTCAATCGTCGATCGAATTGTGTGGTTACATTCAGCCACAATTTAACATACCGGTATTCCTCACAGATACTACCGCTGAAACTGACGCTACTCTAACACCTATAGACCAACCAAAAGGTAAGTAGTTGCACAGTATTTTTTTTGACAGAACATCATCACGCTTGTATTCCCTGGATAGGACTAACTACTAACTAGCGACTGTAGCCTAGGGGTGAACAGGTTGGGCTAGCATTCAGAATGTCCAAGGTTCGATCCCCGGTGGGGCATGCACATTTGGATGAATTTTCATCTATGTGCATAATTTACAGTTCGCTGACGGTGAGGGAAAACATCGTGAGGAAACCTACCTATCCCTCGGGATTAGGTAATAGTCAGTTCCTGTATACACGGCAACAAGGTTCACCACCTGTCACGTTGGGTTCTGACTATCTAGTGAAACGTGGGCTTTGAGTTGGTTAATACCTCCACAATGTGGTGGTGTATGGCCACTCAAGCCTCTGACTACCCCCGAACGGGGATAAAAGTCGTGACGTTACATTACATTTTACATTATATTACATCAAAAGACGTATAGGTGACCTCACGTTGGTTTCTCTCATCGCTCAGCGATACATGGGATTTTGAACCATATCATCATCATCATCTCAGCCGAAAGACGTCCACTGACATAGGCCTCCCCCAAGGTTCACCACAATGAACGGTCTTGCGCTGCCCGCATCCAGCGGATTCCCGCGACCTTCACCAGGTTGGTCTACCTTGTGGGAGGCCTACCCACGCTACACTTTCCGGTGCGTGGGTGAACCATATATTAAGCCTGAATTATTTAAAACATATTTTTTTACAGGTGTAGGCAAATGCAGTGATTTTTGTAGAGTTTGTACCTGTAATGCTGCTGGATGTTTCTGCACGAAAACTGAAACAGGTAACATTTCAAACCAATGTCTCTAAATGACGACGATCTCTTCGCGCATTGGTCCGAGTGTAGGCCACTCTGTTCACTGCACCAGGAGGTTGCGGGTTCGATTCCTGCGATAGCCAAATGGAAAGGGGCCTTTCGTAATTTGCCATGGTCTGGGTGTCACTGGAATCGCTCCCAGTCCATAGTATAGTAGCCATAGTACAAGCGTTGCTCAGTTCGGGACCATACAGGTCTGGCGATATTATTACCACAAAGTAAAGACTAAAGAAAGAGGTGCCCTTATTAGATATATGTATGAAAAAAAACGTGGTCATTGTCGTTTCATTTTCATTGTTCTATCTACCGGTAAATAGTTGAACTACTCGCTTCGTTTTATGTCGATGTTAGTACTAGGCCGAACACTCGGCCGAGTTGCTTAGGGCCAGTCCCCTTAGTAATTGGTCCATGATTATTACACACGGTGATATTTTTATCGGCTTACACTTCAATGGTACAAAATTATTAAGATATTATAAGATGTTTTTAGATTTTTGAAATTAAGCCAACTATAATAAACGCAGACACATAATTTGATTTCCAAGGGCCTGTTTTTTTTAAATTTTTTATTGGATGGATGGATGTTAAGCAGTTACCGTAACCTATAGATGCTTACAATACCAAAGGCATTGCTTGCACATTGCCGACCTGAAGGGGAGTGGGATGGAGGGAGGGGGAGGGGGTGGTCTTTCGGCTCTCTCACTCATCGTACGAAACGCAGCTGTAATAGCCACTTTACGCCGATCTTCTGTGAGAGGGTGGTACTACCCCGGTCGAGCCAGCCCGTTTATGAGCTGCAGTCAATTGGCTACAGCTTGGCTCTACCACCTTGTCCACCTGTCTACTTATTATTGTCTATTAAACTTAATATTAAGACTATTTTTTTTTTCAGACGACGACGACGCACGTCGCAAGTAATTCACCATAAGGCACGGGTGAGTACCGAGCAGTGTATGGGTGGTACTACACCAACTGATCGATAGCGATCAGTCATCAGGGGGCTTACCACAAGCTCTTATTGCGATTCAATTACAGGAACGTATTAACGTTTCAGCGACTTTTTGTGCAATGACGTACCTTATTGTCATGACAATAAGAAACGTCATTAAAACGTCGTTAAAACGTTCCTATAATTGAATCGCAATAAGAGCTTGTGGTAAGCCCCCTGTTCTTACTACACTAAATCGATCTGCTCGATCGCTCGAACGATGGTCGATCGACGAACATTTCATCCATCACCGATCGACGGTCAATCAATCATCGATGCTGCTGATCGATCGATTGGTGTGGTCATACTCTTTGTGTACCAACCAAAACGAGTACTTGCGAATTAGGGCTTTATCGCACGAGGACACCAGTGGTAGCGCAACCAGTCCTCATCCAACAAAATGTTTAGAGCTGTATGGAGGATATCGCACCTGGTGTCCGCTTGGTAGCGCAACCAATTCATTGTTTGCTACCGAATCACCCACTGGTGACGCCACCGTGGTTGCCTCGTGCGATATCGCGCTTAGCGAAGCGAGGCGAATGCATGTGCGTCAACCCTCGCCCCGCTGCCTCGCACCTCTTGCTTTATAATGAAATTCCAAGTATAATTGGGGCGCTTGGCTCACTGCATCGGATTTTTTTGAGTTCGATTCCCGTCGGTTATTTCAATGCTTTATTTTGTTCTCAGGCCAACTTAACGAACATCCACGCGGAGGGATAACCAAATAACGATAAACACAACACTATTTCTAATTTATTCTATACTTTACTGTGAATATATTAAACTTAACTACACAAATGTATTTTTTTAAAATAAATCCGAACACAAGCTTACATTGTTTAATCTATTCAATGGTCACTTGACTTCAACAGCCAATTGGCGCAGTGGTTTGAAGGAGGGCGCGTTTAGTGGAGGGCATGTATTTTTAGACTGAAATGATTCTAAAATATATATATATATAACGTCACGACTTTTATCCCCATTCGGGGGGTAGTCAGAGGCTTGAGTGGCCATACACCACCACATTGTGGAGGTATTAAGCCAACTCAAAGCCCACGTTTCACCAGACAGTCAGAACCCAACGTGACAGGTGGTGAACCTTGTCGCCGTGTATACAGGAACTGACTATTACCTAATCCCGAGGGATAGGTAGGTTTCCTCACGATGTTCTGAAAAACTAAGTAATTTCTGATTTTTAGTTATTTCAAAACTCTTTGTAAGTATAACACCGGCTGAGACGCGGAAGGAGTCAGTATTTACACAGTAATTTTCTGCTTAATCATGCTAGTTTTAGCTTTTCATATAGTTCCACGACCACGTGAACAAATATTTACTTTAAACAGTCTGTTACTGAGATATCAGTATATAAGGACCAAGCCAGTCAGCGACAGTCACACTGCATCTGAAAATCCCAAACTTTCAAAATGTTCAAATTATTCGTCTTCGTTTTCGTCGCCACGCTCCTGATTTGTGAGGTAAGAAATTCAATATTAATATAATACTTTTTACCCGACTACGGCGGAGGGTTCTGATTTTGACCGGTATGTATGTATGTATGTGCATCTGTTCCCGCCTAAGTTCCAAACGACTTGTCGTAATTTGACAAATGAGGTATCGTTAGAAGCGGCTTAATAGCCCGCTGGTTATAGGCTATGTGACGTCAGTGACGTATATGGCGTCCTGTAGAGGACATAAAGTCATGAACAACAAAAAAACATTTTTTAATGAAACCGTGTGGGGTATCAAATGAAAGAACTTGATGAGCACATTTCAAAAATATATATACTTATTGTTACCTATAACTCCAAAATAATTAAATAAAAAGTAAGTTTAAAAACGAAAACCTGACTACTGAAAAATCGCGCTCTAAAAAGTATGAAATAAGAAAATATTCTCATCTGGAGGATAGCCGTGGTCCGTGGTCATATGCCATTTTGCCCTAAAGGACCTACACGGACCACAGCTATCCTTCAGATGAGAATATTTTCTCGTTTATTTACGGTTACCGTTTGCCGTTTCAGTAGACGGGTTTTAGTTTTTTGATGGTAATTTTCAGTAGTAAACAAAGTAGATCATATATTTACAAGGGATTTAAAACAAACATTGAGGTGCTCATAGCCAACTGCAATCACGGATCTCTAAACGATTGGAGGTTAAGCAATGCTTGGCAAGGTCAGGCAGAGATAGGCCACCATTAAAGTGTCAGTAGAAAGGAAAAAACACTAAAACGCTAAAATGGTACTTTTGGAAAATGAGTTTTAAAGTAATTTACTTTAAACGTCATTTTCCTAAAGTACCATTTTGGCGTTTTAGTGTTTTTTCCTTTCCACTGACGAAATGTATTTGAACTGAGCGTCTCCGTTCTTAGGAGGGCACTTAAAAAGTCGGTCCCGGTTGTTGTCATCTAGGCAGCAGTTGTTAAGCCTTGTCAGAGTCCTCGGGCGGCTTGAACCACTGTGACATTAGGTTGGCCATACTAACCATAGATAAGAAGAAAGCAAAAAAAATATTGCACCGACCAATGCATCAATTTTGTTTTGTTTTGACCCTAATAATATTTTAATTCAATTGTAAAACTTTTTATTAGTTTTCTATTAATTTATTGTTAACGTATAAAATACCACAATATCCCTTGTTACAGAGTTTGCAGGCCGAGGATGGTAAGTAAACTGAAATACAAAAAAATAATATGAAACTGATTATCTGATATTTTTCAATGTCATTTCCCTCCAAACCAACTGCCGCGTAAATACACGAGTACGGTCAGCAACGAAAGTCGCTGAACATTCTGAATTTTTCAAATCGGTTATACTCTTTATTCTACAAACGTTGGTAAACCTTTATAAAACCAAACATTAGCAACATGTCTACATTTTGTTTCGATAAAGAAAAATTATGGATTTCATGCAAAACAAAAGTGTGCAAGCTATTTGAAAAACTGAGAATGTTCAGCGACTTTCGTTGCTGACCGTACCTACGTAGGTACTTAATAGGTAGGTAGGTAAGTAGTACTTATATTATTGTTCCAAAGTAAAATCAAACTCTATTCACTTCTGCACCGGGCACATTTTGAAACCAATTTAAACATTGACAAAAAAGTTACGCAATCGCACCGCTGGACACTATCTTTGCTTACCAAATAGGACAAGTATAAAAAAACGTACTATATACGTCTGATGAGCTTACGGCAGTCGGTTGTAGCTATAAGGGTTTAGGGCCTCCGCAGACTAGCTACTTTTAGCATCGGCGACCGGCGATTTTGTGACGTATCGATGCTGCGTCGCGTTTCTTCGAGCGCGGACGAGCGAGACGCAGCATCAAAATCGCCGATCGCCGATGCTAAAAGTAGCTAGTCTGCGAAGGCCCTTACCGCATTAATCGTTCGATCGTCGATCGATGATCGATCGAACGTTACTTGTAGAAACTATCGATCGACGTCGACTGATCTGATTCTACCATCGATCGATCGTCAATCGTCGATCAAATTGTGTGGTTACATTCAGCCACAATTTAATATTCCGGTATTCTGCACAGATATTGGCGCTGACGATCGTATTGTTCTAACACCCATAGACCCAACAAAAGGTAAGTAATTGCGCATTATTTTAAGCAGCACATCATCACACCTGTATTCCCTGAATAGATAGGCAGAGGTGTATTGCAGTACACCTACCCACCAATTATGTCATAATTTATAAATAGTTTTTTTTTGAGGTGGATTATTAAAGTGTTATCTATCTATCTATCTACACCCTCATTACATCCATGGTATAGTCCGCGACAGGTCGAGTTGACATTCGGGTTATGCAGAATAAAATGCGAATCAAAATTAGCAGGACCCGCAACGCAACAGAATAATTTAGTTTAATAATTTTGTGGGCGATTTTAATTGTTTATCGGGTCCTGCTAATTTTGATTCGGATTTCATTCTGCAAAAAGCTCATAACCCGAATGTCATCTCGACCTGTCGCGGGCAATAGGTACTTTGGTACAAATACAATGTCATAGTATTTATGAGTGAATATTAGTTCAGACATTTGTAGTCATTAGCCGCATCTAATTCAGTGTTGACATCGGATCGATCTTAAGGTGCAGTTTTGACGTTTAATGTATGGAACATCTGTCTGAAACAGCATCTTAAGTTCGATCTCAACTTTGAGATGTTTTTATTAAATGTAAATGTAAAAATGTAACGTCGCGACTTTTTTATCCCCGTTCGGGGGTAGTCAGAGGCTTGTGTGGCCATACACCACCACATTGTGGAGGTATTAACCAACTCAAAGCCCACGTTTCACTAGATAGTCAGAACCCAACGTGACAGGTGGTGAACCTTGTCGCCGTGTATACAGGAACTGACTATTACCTGATCCCGAGGGATAGGTAGGTTTCCTCACGATGTTTTCCCTCACCGTCAGCGAACTGTAAATTATGCACATAGATGAAAATTCATCCATTGGTGCATGCCCCACCGGGGATCGAACCTGGGACCTTCTGATTGTTAGCCCAACCTGTTCACCCCTAGGCTACAGTCGCAGTTTTTATTAATATGAGCCAATTTCATTTCAATTTCATGCATCAATTCAAGTGTCACGGGATGGAATTTTGAGCCATATTTTAAGCCTTAAGCATATTTTAATTATTTAATACATACATTATTTCTTACAGGTGTAGGCAAATGCGGTGATCAATGTAGAGCTTGTACCTGTAATGCTGCAGGGTGTACCTGCACAAAAACTGCATCAGGTAACATTTTAAAACAATATCTCTACATGACGACGATGACTTGGCGCATTGGTCCGAGTGTAGGCCACTCTGCTCACTACACCAGGAGGTTGCGGGTTCGATTCCTGCCATAGACAAATGGAAAGGGGCCTTTCGTAATTTGCCATGGTCTGGGTGTCACTGGAATTGCTCCCAGTCCAGTATATGGTAGCCATATTACAAGCGTTGCTCAGTTTGGGACCATACAGTTGACGTAGTCTGGCGATATTATTATACATGGTGATATTTTTATCGGCTTACACTGTTCAATAGTACAAAATTATTAAAACATTGTAAGACGTTTTTGGGGTTCCGTACCTAAAGGGTGCCAACGGACCCAATTACTAAGCCTACGCTGTCCGTCTGTCGGCGGGCTGTATCTGACGAACCGTAATAGGTAGAAACTTGAAATATTCACAGAATGTGTATTTCTGTTGCCGCTACAAGAAAAAATAAAATAAAATTTAATAATAAAATTGGTCCCCATACAAGAATTTTGATAATATTTTTGAGGATTTCATTCTACATTGGTACGGAACCCTTTATGTGCGAGTCCGACACGCACTTGGCCGGTTTTTTTAGATTTTTGAAAATCTAAAGCCAACGTTAATAAACGTAGTCACATAATTTGAAATCCAAGTGCCTGCTGTCTATTATTGTCTATGAAACTTAATATTAAGTTTTTTTATTTCAGAGGACGCACGTCGCAAGTAATTCACCATAAGGCACGGGTGAGTACCGAGCAGTGTATGGGTGATACTTTACCATCTGATCGATAGTCGATCATCAGTTCTTACTACACTAAATCGACCGACAATTCATCCATCACCGATCGACGGTCGATCAATCATCGATCGTGTCGAATATTGATAGATCGATCGATGTTGATCGATTGGTGTGGTCATACCCTTTGTGTACCTACCAAAACGAGTGCTTGCGAGTTCGAAGCGCGGTGAATGCAGACGCGGCAACTCTCGCCCTGCTGCAGCAGTTACCGTAGCCTATAGATGCTTGCAATACCAAAGGCATTGCTCGCACATTGTTGAACTGAAGGGGAGTGGGAGTGGGGGGGGGTTGGTCTTTCGGCTCTCTCACTCACCGTACGAAACGCAGCTGTAATAGCTGCTTTACGCAGATCTTCTGTGAGGGGGTGGTACTACCCCGAGCCAGCCCGTATATGAGCCGCAGTCAATTGGCTACAGCTTGCCTTTACTAACTTTAAATCATAATGAAATTACAAGTAATCTTAGGGCGCTAGGCCCACTGCACCGGATGGTTTCGAGTTCGATTCCCGTCGGGTATTTTTATTCTTTATTTTGTTCTCAGGTAACCACCATCACACGAAGAGCTAAGCAAATGAAAAATGGCTAACGATAAACGCAACACAATTTCTAGTTGATTCTATGCTGTGAAAATGTTATTGAGTAAATAAAAGAATTTTTTAAAATAAATCCGGGTACTAACTTACATTGTTTAATTATTTATTCAATCTGTAAAATATAGTGAAATATATATTAAATTAGATAAGGGACATATTAGAGCTCATGATAATGCATGCTTACTTACATGTAACTTAAAACAATTATATTGATTTTAAAAAAAAACTATATGATATAAAAGCTTGTCGAGAGTATTTTTTTTAACAAGTACAAGCGCGACAATCTTTTTTTATCATATAGATTGTGTAAAGACGTTATAAGTTGATAGTAAAGTTTATTTTAGTCGTTTTAGCGCAAATCAAAGATTGTTTTTAAAAAAAGTTTTTTTAATTATTATTTTTTACTAAACTCCTACTAAACGAAGTATACTTCGTTTAGTAGCTAGTAGTAGTAGTACTAAACTTTAGTAGGACCAACTATTTTGGACTGTTGCATACCTTACTATTTCTTGTTAATGTCTTGCTGTAATATCTTACATAATCTGCTAGGTAATTATGTAGTAACACATGTTCATGAAATATTTTTATAAAAGCAAGTAAGTACCTATCTGCGTAAACGTGTTTTCATTGCTTTTTAATTTGTGGATAGCAATGGATGTAAAATGTCTTTTAATGGCCGCCTTATTTTGTGTAAGTATTTTATTCCACGTTATATAGGTACCTACATCTTGAAGCTACGTACCTATAGTCTGATTTTTACTTAGACGAAGTAAACTGACAGGTGCTTATGTCACTTTTCAATATAAATAGAACAAATAAGGTTCAAATTCATAGAGCAGTGACATGTTCAGCTGTCAGTTAACTTCGTCTAATTAAAAATCAGACTATACTAAAACATTTCCAAGATAAATTGATAAACAAAAAATAAGTGAAGATATTCAAACAAAATGTTATATTCCAATTTTATTTACAGACAATCTCCGCACAAAGAAGAAATATAATCTACCAACATCACTCACCACCTCTGCCCGAAATACTACCAAGAGCGTTCTATATTTCTACCCTAGCAACCCCAATCCCAGCTGTCATTGAAACCATAGACTATATCACTTCAATCCCTACAGATCAGTGCGTTCCAAATTTCGTTCCAAATTTGAAATGCAACGACCAACTGATCCTGCCACCGATTGCCGCAGAGTTGCCATACGGCTTGGGCTACTTTCCCTCGGCTTTGCCATTGTTGGCCAAGTCGTTTGAACCAACATTGGATTGTTGGAAGACTGGCTTTATTCCTGTGACGTCACCGTGTGATTGTTTAACGATAACTGCGCCAATGTGCGCTGATTGGCTGGCTTTAGCTAAGCCGATAATTTTATAATAAAAAACATGGCTTCATTGGTTGTTTTACTGATATAAAAATGCTACTATACCCATATAGGTTGAATTTAAATAATCATTAGTCATGTAACATTGATGTACTCTTTCAGCAGATATGCTACCTCCTAACATTGCAATCACTAGACTTGTGCTCAGCGCACCACTAAATTCACACATCGGCGGCCCTACTCTTTTACAAACGAAAACTAAATTTCGGACGAAATTTCGGATATTTCCTACTACGTTTCTCATCAATTCCAACATTTCTTACGAACGAAAATTGTTTGACGTCTTCGTCGTCGTGGTCGAATCTAAACGTCAAAACATTTTCGTAGTACGGGAAATTTCGTCCGAAATTCAATAAAGGGGGTCCCCATACAAGAAACTCGATATTCTTTACTGTTTTATTCTACGATGGAAAGGAACCCTTTACGTGCGAGTCCGACACGTACTTGGCAATTTTCCATAGGCCTAGGGCAGCCAGCGTATCATATCCCCCGTCCGCCTCAGACGACCGTTCCATGAAAATAAGGAAATACTTGCAATTCCATTATTACCTAGGGCTAAAATGATGACCGATTGGGTCCCACGTCTAGCCAAACGGCATCGCGGCAGGCCCAGAAGGAGATGGCGGGATGAGTTAGACTCCTACTTGAAGGATTGGCCCAGTGTTGCCATAAACAGGAGGAAGGAAAGGGAGACCTTTGCCCAGCAGTGGGATACACAGGATGACAAAAAAAAAAAAAAAAATTACCTAGGGACCCATTTACTTTGTTTATAATTTCATCCCGTTCCCTTTTATTTAAATAATTGTCGTTCAACCGACCATTATGAAGTTTATTTTGTCCAATTGAAAACAAAGGCACCTACAAGCGTATTTCCTGTAATTTATTTGCAATACCAAAGACATAGCTCGCACGTTGCCGTCCTGTAGCCCGATTCACGTAACTAAAACCGTAACGATGTCTCAGCGATATAGTCGCTGATAGCCTTTTTGTATTACGAAAAGGCTATCAACGACTATATCGCTGAGACATCGTTACGGTTTTGGTTACGTGAATCGGGCCACTGAAGAGGAGTGGCCCAACCCCCCCTCCCCTCCCTCTATCCCACTCCCCTTCAGGTCGGAAACATGCAAGCGATGCTTTTGGTATTGCAAGTATCTTCGGCTACGGTAACTTCTTAACATCAGGCGAGCCGTACGCTTGTTTGCCACCTAAATAGTGGGACAAAGAGGTTGGGCTTCCGGCTCTCTCACTCATCGTACGAAACGCTATAATAGCTACTATACGTCGGTCTTCTGTGAGAGGGTGGTACTCAGTTCAAATGCCACTAAATGGTCACCCATCTCTGACCGACCTAGCCAAGAGCTGCTTAACCTCCGATCAGTAATTGCAGCTGGTTATGTGAGGCATTTATGGGGGGAAGGGGGTCGAGCAAAATCTCACCAAATCTCACGTGGGGGAGAGGGGGGATCCCGGCAAATCTCACGTAATTTTTTTTTACCGCAAGAAACAGTGTGTATTGTATTGGTTAATTTTTATATTTTTTTAACTAAACTTAACTTTTACTTTAACTTTTTTTTTGTTAAATTAAGTAAAACATGTTTCTCCTCAAGAATATAGCTTTTAAAAACTCTCACGTGAGATTAGAAAGGGGCGGGAGGGGCTCGAGCAAAATCTCACGAAATCTCACCAAGGGGGGAGACGGGTCGAAAAATCTCAAAAATCACCTCACGTAATTTATGGACGCCCCCTAAGCGCCTCACGTAGCTTACAGGCGCTCATAGCCAGCTGCAATCACTGATCGGTAAACGATCGGAGGGGCAGCAACGCTTAGCAAGGTCAATCAGCGATGGGTGACCTTTTAGTGGCGTTCGTTCTGACCGTCTCCGTGCTTCGGAGGGCTCGTAAATAGTCGGCCCCGGTTTTTGTCATCTAGATGCAAGAGGCCTTGGGCTTGAACAACTCTTGGCCACTAACCATACGATAAGTGCTATATCCACCAACAAAATGTATAGAGCTGTATACAGGGTGTAACGGAAAGGGTATATACATACGAAGTGCAAGGCTTCTTTGGATGATAACGGACTAGACGGCAAGGGTTTTAAAATCCTATATCTACACGTTACAGAGATAAAAGACATTACAATACATGAAAACAAAATACCAAACATGTAAAATTTACATTTGCAAATCACTAGCACCAAGTCACCTGACCGCGGAAGTGACGTGAAGAGGATAATGACACTCGTAGTGCGGTTACACGTTCATTATGATGGGAATTCAATAAAATTACCAAATTTAATATTTTGATATAAATGTTTTTGAAACATTATTTTGAGCTGAAATCTTGCATATCGTTTCTATAGCAGATACACTTTTCACCCCTTTCGGATAGATATACCCTTTCCGTTACACGCTGTAGAGGGTATCGCATCTGGTGACCGCTTGGTAGCGCAACCAATTCGGTGTCGGCTTTCGAATCACCCACTGGTGGCGCAACCATGGTTGCCTCGTGCGATAACGCACTAAGAAAATCTATGTGGTTGTTTAATAATCACATTTATGTAGAAACACCAATCAATACTGCTTAATTTATTATCAGTGATAATATCAGATAAAACACGATCCATAGATAATCAACGGATAAATAATAGAGTAGAATGTAATCGTTTTTATTTAAATGTTTAAAGGCAACGTCGCATCTTGTTAGTTGCTTTTATTTTTTAATTAATTTATTTTTAATTTAAATACAAAATGTTCACATTATCGCCGATATTTCTAAGTCTTTTACTAATAACAAAGGTACCTATTTGCAATACTTATTAGTATTTCCATTTTTCTAATAATATAAAACAAAAAACATTTTATTTTTCATGTAACTTACTAAAATATTTTTTATTTTTACAGCTAGCAACCCCACAGATGCTCCGACCGCCATTCAACCTCCTCAATCGGCCAGAGACAATCATAGAACCGACTAACTTCATCCCTAACCCCACAGTGATCAATGAACCGCAATACAACAATGTAATCCCTACTCCTAACATGATCAGGCCTACCACTACCCTGATCACGGACTGTTCTCCTACGATTTGTAAAAACCTAGCTGATACAATACAACTAATGACAGCTTGTAATTTACTACAAAAAACTCAAGGTGGACCTGAAATGGCCTTACAACTAGTTGCACCCATTATTAATGATGTTATGTCATCCCCTATCTTCTCTCGTGGATATGGCAACCCTATTTCTAGTGATATCTTGTCCCCTAATTTAATTTCTCCTAACTTTGTATCGCCTACAGTCGTTGCACCTAATTTGTTTCCCCCTAATGTTATGTCTCCTAATTTTATCTCCCCTATACCTTCAAATAAACCCCTAATATTTGAACCTATTTCCCCTAGCATGATGTCTACTCTGTTTCAAAATATGATACCATCAAGCATGTTAAAATCAAATTTAGTGGGCCCTGTAACCCAAATGTCACCCAACTTGGCTCCTAATTTATATTCTCCTAACGTCATGTCACCTTATTCGATTTCCCCTGATATGTCACCCGATATGTTTCCATTGTCTCCTAGAATGATGAATCCTCCTGATTCATGTTCTAATAACGTGGTTCCTCCTAATATTATGTCCGGCATTCCTAATCGGATTTTCCCTAACATGCCTATAGATGCAACGTCGGCAAACACTAAAGGATTGATAAATACTATTATGAATATTTTAGGAAATGTGCAAGGATGATTTTAGTGGTAATAATTTTAGTGAAAATAATGTTAGGTTGTAATTCATATTATTTTATGATTATATTTTAATAAATTATTTTTGTAAAATTATCTTTTTTTACCCGACTACGGCGGAGGGTTATGATTTTGACCGGTATGTATGTATGTATGTATGTATGTATGTATGTATGTATGTATGTATGTATGTGCATCTGTTCCCACCTAACTTCCAAACTACTTGTCGTAATTTGACAAATGAGGTATCGTTAGAAGCGGCTTAATGGCGCGCTGGTTATAGGCTATGTGACGTCACATAAAATTGCATATGGCGCCCTCTAGAGGACATAATGTCATGAACTAAAAAAAAACATTTTTTAATAAAACCGTGTGGGGTATCAAATGAAAGAGCTTGATGAGCACATTTCAAATATATATATATTGTTATCTATAACTCCAAAATAATTAAATAAAAAGTAAGTTTAAAAACTAAAACCCGACTACTGAAAAATCGCGCTCTAAAAAGTATGAAACAAGAAAATATTCTCATCTAGAGGATAGCCGTGGTCCGTGTTCATATGCCATTTGGCCCTAAAGGACCTACACGGACCACGGCTATCCTCTAGATGAGAATATTTTCTTGTTTCATACTTTTTAGAGCGCGATTTTTCAGTAGTCGGGTTTTAGTTTTTAAACTTACTTTTTTATTTATATATTCCGGTTAAAATATGGATCAACTAATCCTATAAGATACTACTTTTAAGTTAATTTTAAAAATTGTTGACCATTCTTGAAGTAAAAAAAATAAATTACAATATTACAAATATATGTGGTACCTTTTAAAAAATAACACATTCGTTCTTAAAATGCTTTGTAAAGCTATTGTAAATGGATTAAGGTGTCTATTTCAGGGATATTTATTGTTAAGTTACTCTCTGACTCATTTCAAAATTGTGTTATTTTATTGTTTAACATAATTGATGGAATCAGGCGTAACTTTGCGGAAATCCATTGTTAAACAATTATAGAGAGGAACCCACAACTCACCCTCACTCACCCATCCTGAGGATGCCTCGTTTAGAGGCGAAACACGTGTCGAATTTATTTAGGATTCGCTTTGTCTGCGGAGAATTGCTAATTGTTAGGGTCCATGACTCATGACAGACATACTCTCGACTGACAGGGAGTTAGGTCTTGTTGGCTTCTTCTATTATCGACCAATTCATTTGGTTTATAATATTGGAGGTTGTCCATTCCGAGGGTGAGTGGTGGGTCCCTCTCTATAATTGTTTATTGTTTAACGTTGACTTTTAGTTACTTATTTTATTCGTCAAAGGTGACTTCCTCTTTCATAATCTTTCAGTTCATAGGTATTACAATTATATCTAGGTTCAAGTTCTTCTGTATGAGAATTATATCAAAGTATTTTCAATATTTATTTAACTTTTGTTATCATTTCCTAAGTCGCTTAGCCAATGGAATTGAGCTGCTATAGTGGTCGACCATCTGATCACAATTATGGCTAAGCGATTTAAGGCCGGTATTCATTATAACCCTCGGGACCATAAAAAAACATTTAAGGGTAATCTTAAATAAAAATAATAATATTTATTTTAATTTTTTATTCCTTAAACGACTAACAATACTTAATACAAACTTTATAACAACTGGCTTGAAAAAAACAAACGCACATCAGACTCAGATTTAAATTTAAAATCATTAGACGTGTCTACAACATGCACATGCCGCGCGAGGCTGCTCACCCACATGCCTCGCGAAGCACGACGTTTGCCTCAGTCGCATGCCGCGCGAGGCAAATGGCGAGGCAACTGACACTCTAGACAGGGAAAGATATACCCGATCAATCAGTTTGACACGTTTGACATCGGTCTGTCTCACGACTGCCAAACTAGGCGAGGCAAATGTGAGTGCTCAGGTGAGGCAGGGCGCGCATTTGCCTCACGTGAGGCAAGTCAAACTTGGCGAAGAAAAGTTTCCTCGCGCGGCATGTGACACTTCTGGAGGTACCTATTTATAAACAAATTTAAAACTTTTCTTACACTTAACGATAGAAACCATTGCCAAAAGGCTTGCCACAGGGCTCAATATAACCAGCTCGGGGGTCAACAGCACACGGAAAAGTAGGCACTAAATTATTACAACCAAAGTTGCAATTCAGTTGCGCTGGAATCGACGTCGGAATCAATACTTCGGCGGTAACTGGACCAACCGTATTACAAGGATACATTGGCCCAAAAGTTGGGTACAGAGGTTGGTCACAACCAAAGTTTGCCATAGGATAGTAGTTGCAATCACAGCTTGGTACAGGATAGTAATTGGGCATATCACAGCCAATATTTGGTATGGACGCAGGATAGTAATTTGGGCAATCGCATCCAATATTCGTAACTGGTAGAATGTTAGGATATAAACTGGAACAATCGCACCCTATATTTGGCACAGGATAGTATTTGCCACAATCACAGTTGGTTACAGGATAGGATTTGCCACAATCACAGTTGGTTACAGGATAGTATTTGCCACAATCACAGTTCGTTGCAGGATAGTAATTGCCACAATCACAGTTGTTTACAGGATAGAAATTGCCACAATCACAGTTGTTTACGGGATAGAAATTGCCACAATCACAGCCATAGTTAGGAATAATTGGCATAACCTCTGAAAAGCATACGTTTGGAATAATCGGATCACAGGATGGTATAATTATGTCACATGGGGCTATTGTTATTGGATCACAAATGGGACCAATTATGTCAGGAATATTAATATTGGGGCATATTGGTATCGAATCGTAGCAAGGCACATTTTTGTTCATAGTATTTTCGATCAGATTACTAACGATCAGTAATTGTATGGCATTCGCTAGAGCGTTCGACACGGAATTGTCGATTATTGTGGACGCCACAACTGGTGTGGTGATTTGTGGTTGTGGTATGGCAAGTGGCAGTCGCGGAATGCATTGTGATTGGACCTGAAAGAAAAAAAATCATTAAAAGTGTGGGCCGCAGAAATATAAGTTGGAATGTTTAATTCGAATTGCCAAGCGTTGCTTTTTAGGGTTCCGTACCCAAATGGTGCCAACGGGACCCTATTACTAAGCCTACGCCGTCCGTCTGTCAGCGGGCTGTATCTCACGAACCGTAATAGGTAGAGACTTGAAATTTTCACATAATGTGTATTTCTGTTGCCGCTACAACAACAAATACTAAAAATAAAATAAAATTTTAAAATAAAGGAAACCTCATACAAGAAACTTGATATTTTAGACGTTTTTGTTCTACGGTGGTACGGAACCCTTTATGTGCGAGTCCGACACGCACTTGGCCGGTTTTTTATGTGACTAAGGTGGCAAACAAGCGTACGGCCCGCCTGATGTTAAGCAGTTACCGTAGCCTATAGACGCTTGCAATACCAAAAGCATCGCTCGCTTGTTTCCGACCTGAAGGAAAGTGGGACAGAGGCAGGGAAAGTGGGAGCTGGTCTTCCGTCTCTCTCACTCATCGTACGAAACGCATAATAGCTACTTTACGCCGATCTTCTGTGTTATAATAATATATTTATAATTCTTACCTGCCACACCAAAACGGCGACTCCGAAAAAAATGTAGCCGCGCATTTTTTAAATAAAATACTTTGTGTAATGTGTAAATAGTTAAACATGCCTTTTTATAGCTACTGCATTACTGTTACAAATATAGCGATGTAACATGATATAGTTTCGTAAATTATTGATAAATTAACATTATAGAAGTAAGTACTTCATTATTTTCTAAGAATACATACATACACATACATATACTCACGCCTGTATCCCAAAGGGGTAGGCAGAGACTATAGATTGCCACATGCTACGATTTTGACACACCTCTTTTGCTTCATCCACATTCATACATCTCATGCACTGCCGTCGGTTGAGGGTGCTACGGACTTGACCTTTCTGGAAGAGACCATTAATCTGGTCGTGAAAAGTTCTCCTTGGGCGCCCTCTTCCGACAAATCCACTCACTTTCGCTCCGTATATCTCTTTCGTCAATCGACTTTCTCCGTGACCTCTCTACGTGACCAAACCATCTTAGCATACTAAGAAAGAAGAATATAAGAATATTATAATATAATTTATTTTTAACCCCCGACGAAAAACGAGGGGTGTTATAAGTTTGACGTGTGTATCTGTGTATCTGTGTATCTGTGGATCTGTGTATCTGTGTATCTGTGTATCTGTGTGTCTGTCTGTGGCATCATAGCGTCTGAACGGATGGACCGATTTGGATTTAGTTTTTTTTGTTTGATAGGTGAGTTAATCGAGAGTGTTCTTAGCTATGTTTCAAGAAAATCTGCTCAGCCGTTTGAAGACCATCAGCTCTTTTCTAGTTGATGAAAAGATATAAACAACTTCCACAGGTCTGATCGATACGAAATTTGAAATCCTGTCACTTGTCAATGATATTACAAAGTATGACAACCTTGACCTGATGCGCAGGCATCATCAGAAGAACTCCTCAACGGTGTACGGCATCTACCTTGTGTTTGGGCTCATACGATGCGTTTTGACGAGTACATGCTAATACAAGCTGGGCAGCTAGTACACCGGTAATATAAGTTTAAAAAAGCATGAAATAAAAATTAAATTAAAAATTTAAAAAACCCCCGACAAAAAAAATATCCTTTAAAAAGATTAAAATAATACCTGAATATTTTCACCCAAGCGTCGTCGTTGCGTCGGGGGACCGCTAAGTACATTACATTTAGAGTAACCTGCAGATTATAACCATGACCGGCGTACTTAGCGGTCCCCCGACGCAACGACGACGCTTGGGTGAAAATATTCAGGTATTATTTTTATCTTTTTAAAGGATATTTTTTTTGTCGGGGGTTTTTTAAATTTTTAATTTATAGTAATATTAAACTACTCCGTGTGTCAGTTCCTGTATACACGGGGACAAGGTTCACCACCTGTCACGTTGGGTTCTGACTATCTGGTGAAACGTCGGCTTTGAGTTGGTTAATACCTCCACAATGTGGTGGTGTAAGACCACTCAAGCCTCTGATTTTCCCCGATTGGGGATAAAGGTCTTGACATATATTTCATCTAAAAGGCTACGGTAAATACCTAACATTTTCTTTACTCTATATAAAATACTGAATCTTAAATGTCCAAACTTGGACCAGTCAATGATAAGAATGGTATAAGATTTCTAAGATAAATCACATACTATCTGATTGCATCTCATAATATATAAATTGCGTAAACATTACAATGGTTGATAAAACGTGATGTAAAAGAGATATAATTTGTTGTAACATCATTATTATATCTAAAGATGTCGCGGATATTCGTCTGGATTCTGGTGCTGCATACTCTGATTTGTAAGGTATGTATTTAACCCATGGACCAGTTACTAAGGGGAAGGGCCCTAAGCAAGTCGGCCAAGTAGTCGGCCTAGTACTAACATCGACATAAAACGAAGCGAGTAGTTCAACTATTTACCGGTAAATAGTAAAATGAAAATGAAATATCAATGACCACGTTTTTTTAATCTGTTTTTACTCTGTGATTTAACCTATATGAGAAGACTGGAGTAATACCACCCTCTCACAAAAGATCGGCGTAAAGCAGCTATTACAGCTGCGTTTCGTACGATGGGGAGAGAGCCGGAAGCCCAACACCCCCCTTCCCCTCCCTCCGTCCCGCTCCACTTCAGGTCGGCAAAGCGAGCAATGCCTTTGATATTCAAGCATCAATTGGCTACGGTAACTGCTTAACATCAGGCGGGCCGTACGCTTGTTTGCCACCAATTTAAGTCCGATGAAATTGAAAAAATAGGGAAGGCCAAAAAGACTAAAAGGACCACAGCAATAAAATTGTGCAAAGATATTATTATTTCTGATTTTCTAGCAGAATCAATTCAGATTCAAATTCGATTCCGCAAAATTGTCACGAATGGCGTAAAATGTGTAATTATAATTTAACGGACATTTTGAATGAATTTCTTTTGCAGAATTGTTATGTAGCTATTTTAGCCCGGCAATTAACCAAAGATATAGTCAATGGTCGACACTTTTTTTTTTAATTTATGGGTGTTATTAGGACCTATTTTTTATTTCTTTCAGGTATTTCCACAAGGACAGCCAGTTCCTCAATACCTTCATCTTACTGGATTAACGCACCCTGGCCAAGCAATCACAGCAATTTCAATACCGCAATCGTTCACCCATAACCCATCAAACCCTAACCCAAACCTAAACCCAAACCTAAACCTAAACCCAAACCCAAACCCAAACCTAAACCCAAACCTAAACCTAAACCCAAACCCAAACCTAAACCCAAATCCAAAACTAAATCCAAAGCCAGTAACCGGCCTTACAACCATTCCGGGTTTATCAATCCCAACTCTATCTCTGGAGCCGCAAAAATCAATTTCAAATGACAAATCCGAGCCCCCTATAGATACAACGTTATTAAACAATTTGGCTATAGCATTACAACTTTTAATAGTTAGTAACATATTAAATATGCCTTCAGAAGACAAATTGCCTATGGAAATAGCCGAGTTATCAAACAAAAATCAACCTTCTTACAATCACATAGAAGTGCCTCAACAGCAAACTTATATAGCATTGCCAAGCCAAAATGGACCTTATTATCAGCCAAGTTATGTAGAAGTGCCACGCCAAAATGGACCTTATTATCAGCCAAGTTACGTGGAAGTGCCAAGCCAAAATGCCCCTTATTATTATAAAGAACAAGGACCAGTTTTGTCTAATGCGAATTATTTGGGTGGGACGGTTTTCAAAGATACTTTGCCAAGTAAAGCTAGGGCTATTAAGTCTCCGTATGAAGTCTTAAGTCCTTATTCGGACTCAATTTCTTCTCAATTTGAGACTTCGAATCTGAAACGAGACTTCAAGTCTCCTTACGCAATGTTTACAGACTACAAAGATATATTATTTTAATGGATTATTTTTTATAATAATGTTAATTTATTGTTAGTTTTATGTTATTTATTGTGTTAATAAAATTATTTGTAAAAAATTACTCCATTTTTTTTCTTTGCCCTCATACATACAGACATACATACATACTTATATAATTTGACGATTGGCGCAATGGTACGATCGTAGACCGCTCCGAACACTGCATCGGTTGGTTGCGGGTTTGATTCCCGTCAGAAGCAAATTTCGGAAACGGCCTTTTCGTAATTTTCCCTGGTCTGGGTGTCACTGGGATCGCCCCCAGTCCATTGTATAGTAGTCATAGTACAAGCGTTGATTAGTTTTGGATGATACAGTTGGTGTGTAAGTCTGGCGATATTTATTATTTAATTGATGGAATTGACTCAGTCGCAGCCCGACCATCCTGAGGATGCCTCGTTTAGAGGCGAAACACGTGTCGAATTTATTTAGGATTCGCTTTGTCTGCGGAGAATTGCTAATTGTTAGGGTCCATGACTCATGACAGACATACTCTCGACTGACAGGGAGTTAGGTCTTGTTGGCCTCTTCTATATTATCGATCAATTCATTTGGTTTATAATTTTGGAGGTTGACAATTCCGAGGGTGAGTGGTGGGTCCCTCTCTATAACTGTTTATATATTATTTATTTATTGTGTGAGGGTGGTACTACCCCGGTCGAGCCAGCCCGTATATGAGCTACAGTCAATTCGCAACAACTTGGTTAAGCACGCGGCTTGCGGGCTTAAGGTCCTGGATTCAAATCCTGGCTCACACCTCTGGATTTTTCGAAATCTATGTATGAATCATAACTTAAATATGATTATCACTTGCTTACGGTGAAGGAAAACATCGTGAGGAAACCTGCGTGTCTTAGACATGTGAAATCCACCAACCCGCACTGGGCCAGCGTGATGGATTATGGCCTGAATCCCCCTCGCATTGAGGGTAGGCCCGTGCCCAGCATTGGGACGTTAAAAGGGCTAATAATATAATATATTGGCTCTACCACCATTATTATTTTTGAAAAAATATTTTACAATGATATCAAAAATAATTGGTACTGATATAAATTAATATAAAAATTAATTTGAGGATTATTCGCTATTAACAGAACGTTAATGCTAACAAGAACATAAAAACTGCAATTAAAGAAAATTAACTTTATAAATCTTGGGGAATAGGACATTTAAAGCTGTTTTATCTTTATAACTGTAATTTATTGTAACATTCGAACCTCTACGGATAGAGACTTACAGGGACACTACCACGAGTTTGTAACGTGTTTTACGCTCGCTATACGATAGGTGATCAGTAAAACACTAACAACCATGCAAGACTATATTACTGATATCAAAAACAACAACTGTTGTTCTATACTTTTTACAAGCCGTTTTTTTTTCTAGCCGTAAGTACACCTCCCCTTCCCCTTCAGGTCGGCAATGTGCGAGCAATACCTTTGGTATTGTAAGCATCTACAGGCTACGGTAACTGCTTAACATCAGGCGGGCCGTACGCTTTTTGCCACCGCAGTCCTATAAAAATAAATAAAAACTAGAACAAAACATGGTACATTTAACAAAAAATCACGCTCTGAAAATATTCTCATGTAGAGGATAGCCGTGGTCCGTGGTCGTATGCCACTTTGCCCTAAGAGACCTAAACGGTCGGTCGAGCCAGCCCGTATACAGGGTTATTGGAAACACATTAACAACCTTGCAGGACTGTATTACTGACATCAAAAACAGCTACTTTTGTTCTATGACTTTTTACAAATCATTGATAAATTAACAAAAAATCACACTAAAAAATGTATGAAACATGAAAATATGCCCATCTAGGATAACCGTGGTTGGCTTCGGTACTTTAGGGCAAAGTGGAATACAACTACGTACCATAGCTTTCCCCTAGATGAGAATATTTTCTTCTTTCATACATTTTAGAAAGTGATTTTTTGTTAAATGTATTAATAATAATAATAATAATTTAGCCCCTTTAACGTCCCACTGCTGGACACGGGCCTCCCCTCAATGCGAGGGGGATTCAGGCGATAATCCACCACCGTGGCCCAGTGCGGGTTGGTGGATTTCACATGTCTAAAGACATGCAGGTTTCCTCACGATGTTTTCCGTCACCGCAAGTGCGTCAGCATGTGATAATCATATTAAAGTTATGATCCACGCATAGATTTCGAAAAATCCAGAGGTGTGAGCCAGGGTTTGAACCCAGGACCTTAAGCCCGCAAGACGCGTGCTTAACCAATCGGCTACCACTGCTCTCAAATGTATTATGTTTTGTAAAAAGTCATAGAACAAAAGTTGTTGTTTATGCTGTCAGTAATACAGTCCTGCAAGGTTGTTAATGTTTTTTCAATAACCCTGTATGAGCTGCAATCAATTAATTGGCTACAGCTTTTGTAAAGTTTTTTATTTACACATCTGAAAATACTTGTACGCATATTTTGACAGCTGTTAGCGTGAATTTCTTTAAAATATTTGTGATATATTTAATTTTATGAAACATTTGTGTCTATATGATTTGGTTTTGGTGGCAAACAAGCTTACAGCCCGCCTGATGTTAAGCGGTTACTGTAGCTTATCGATGCTTGCAATACCAAAGGCATCGCTCGCACGTTGTCGACCAGAGGGGGAGTGGGACAGAGGGAGGGGAGGTTGGGCTGTCGGCTCTCTCACTCATCGTAAGAAACGCCGCTACTTTACGCCGATCTTCTGTGAGAGGGTGGTACTACACCGGTGGAGCCAGCCCGTATATGAGCTGCAGTCAATTGGCTACAGCTTGGCTCTCCCATCAATTACTACTTAGACTTGACGGGCTCGTTAGCGTGGTTGGTAAGATTCCGCCTATCACGCTGCAGGTCGTAGGTTCGATTCCTACCCGGGACATGCATTTGTGTGCATGAACATGTCTGTATGTCCCGAGTCTGGGTGTAATTATGTATATTAAGTATGTATTTACAAACAAAAAGAAGTATATGTAGTAATATTAGTTATCTGGTTCCCATAGTACAAGCTCTGCTTAGTTTGGGATCAGGTAGCCGTGTGTAAAAGAATGTCCCAGGATATTATTTATTTATTTATTTAGACTATGCTCGTACTTTGGTACCTGATATGAAATCTCCCAGTTTATTATGTAATTTTCGCAGACACGTACTTAAGTCTTATCTCTTAAGTATTACTCAACTTAGCAAAAATCTGATAAATAATTTATTGGCTAACTTCTAGATAAAAACTCAGACGTTTCGATAATATTTTTAGTATTTAAACTGACTGACTTACAGGAAATATATCATAATTTATTTATTTATAGATTTAACGTATTTTTGAATTTGAATTTTAAAAAAGGAAGAACAAAATGGCGTCTAAAATGGTTGCGTTTGCTTGTTTACTATTGGCTGTTATTAAAGTAAGTACTTATAATAACTCTACAGGCTAACATTAAGCGCCCTATCGTACTAGGCAACCAGCGGTAGCGCAACCAGTCGCTCCACCAACAAAATGTATAGAGATGTATGGAGGTTATCGCACCTGGTGTCGCTTGGTGGCACAACCAATTCGGTGTCGGCCATTGAAATATCCGCTGGTGGCACAACCATGGTTGCCTAGTGCGAAAGCGCCCAAAAGCACGAAGACGCTCAGTTCAAATGCCACTAAATGGTCACCCATCTCTGACTGACCTTGCCGTTGCTTAGCCTCCAATCGTTTACCGATCAGTTATTGATTGCAGCTGGCTATGAGCGCCTCAAGTTTTTAATCTCGAAACCCTCAAACCCCCAAAACCCACCCCAACCCCCAAATTTATAGAAAGTTATGACGGACTTACATTGGCATTACAAATCACTTTTGTTCCTTTTTCAAACTGGCCTAAATCAATCAATTCAAAACCATTGCAAACTGGCCTAAATCTCTATGGGGGTAACTCTATCACTATATTTTAGTTATTATATAACCGCAATATGGGAGCATCATTGACATATCATAACATATACATCACGACTTTTATCCCCATTCGGGGGTAGTCAGAGGCTTGAGTGGCCATACACCACCACATTGTGGAGGTATTAAGCTAACTCAAAGCCCACTTTTCACCAGATAGTCAGAACCCAACGTGACAGATGGTGAACCTTGTACACAGGAACTGACTATTACCTTATCCCGAGGGATAGGTAGGTTTCCTCACGATGTTTTCCCTCACCGTAAGCGAATTGTAAATTATGCTCATAGATGAAAATTCATCCATTGGTGCATGCCCCACCGGTTATCGAACCTGGGACCTTCTGGTTGCAAGCCCAACATGTTCACCCCTAGGCTACAGTCGCTATCATACAGCATCATTGAGTTGACTGATATAATTTGAATAGGCCCCCTATAACATTGGGACCAAATTACCATCAACTAAATGTAGGTGCAGTACATCCCTACTTACCCCTTTGGAGAATTCAGGGGTGATGGATCATTTATTTTATTCAGTGTTTTTTTTTTTTCAGACGGCCAATACCCAATGCATCAACCGCATTATACCCGGTTGTAATCCAAACCTACTACCCTTAACCGAAACCTTACTACCAAACCAGGTACTACAAAACCAGGTACTACTGAACCCTGGTTACTTGCCAACCGTGCCCAACATTATGGATGGTTACGGAGTTGAGTCACTGGTTCCCAACCAGTTACTACAACCAACTACAATTATACAAGACAGTACGGTTGCTAACAGCCTTGCTAACGCGTTGCAGTTGCTGGTTGTGAGTAACTTGTTGAGTAATACCTTGAATTCTAATAATGATGTAGTGGTTGGTTACAATGGACCTGTCGAGTATGGTGGTATGTTGTCCCCGGTTGCTCAAGGTGGCTACGGCCCATATAATTATATTTATTAATTTGTTATTCCAATAAATTGTTTGTTTAAATGTTGTGTGTTTATTTTTTAGGGTTCCGTTGCTTTAGGGTTAATCGGAACCCTTATCACTTTGTCGTCCGTCTGTCAGGACCGCACAGCCCCCACCGGTGTTGGAAACATTACATAATATACACGGTAACAAAGGATTTTGGATAATTCCACCCCTAAGCGCCGCGATACACGGACTGCTTGTAGCTGTCGGAACGGGCAGCTACAAGCAGTTGTCAAGCAGTTTTCAAGCAGTCGGCGGGCTGCCGGCGGGCTGTCGATGCGGCCGACTGCTTGACAACTGCTTGTAGCTGCCCGTTCCGACAGCTACAAGCAGTCCGTGTATGGCGGCGCTAAGGGCCACCGCAGATATGATACTTTTTGCATCGGCGATCGGCGATTTTGCGACTGCATCGCGTTTTGGTGACTCTGCGGTCGGACGCAGCGACTGCTCCGATGCTAAAAGCGACTAAATTGCCGATCGCCGTTGCAAAAAGTAGCATGTCTTCAGTGTCCCTAATGGGGTAAAATAAAAGTTGAAAGTTTGTATCAGGGTTCTCAACGTTGTCGACCTGAAGGGGAGAGGGAGGAAGGAGGGGGGTTGGGCTTCCAGCTATTCCAGCTATCTCACTCATCGTCCGAAACGCAGTTGTAATAGCTACTTTACGCCGATCTTCTGTGAGAGGGTGGTGCTACCCCGGTCGAGCAGCCCGTATATGAGCTGAAGTCAATTGGCTACAGCCTGGCTCGACCACCAATAAATGTTATATTAAGATAGATAGTGAAGCCATTCCTTTTGAAATATACCCAGACATTATTCCCCGGATTTCCCCGGATTTCCCCGGATGTCCCCGGGCGACATTCCGGTATCGTCCTTGGACTAGTTCCCTCGCTTCCGACCCGATTTGCTTAGACCAGTATTTCTCAAAGTGTTATTGCTCTCGAGGGGTCGACTCCGACCTTCAAGGGGTGCATGTCTGTGAAAATGAATGGGTGAGTATGAATTATATGATGTCAAACTGTTTTATGTATAAGGGCCATAACACACCGGGACGCCAGGCGCGTCGCCAGCCTCCGTAGCCAACTATTCGTATTGAAATGTCATTGTTTGGATACGTGGCTTGCGACGTCGCCGGCAACGTCGCCATCGCCAGCCACGTATCCAAACAATTTGTATTGAAATATGTCAAAATATGACAGGTAATATACCTGGCGACCGACTGGCGACGGTCGCCAGTCGGTCACCAGGTGTAATACCTCCCTTATACTTACTATCACACACACACACATACGTCACGACTATTATCCCCATTCGGGGGTAGTCAGAGGCTTGAGTGGCCATACACCACCACATTGTGGAGGTATTAACCAACTCAAAGCCCACGTTTCACCAGATAGTCAGAACCCAACGTGACAGGTGGTGAACCTTGTTGCCGTGTATACAGGAACTGACTATTACCTAATCCCGAGGGATAGGTATACTTACTATGTTTAATTATAATAATAATAATAATATCCTCGGACATTTTTGAACACACGGTTACCTGATCCCAAACTAAGCAGAGCTTGTACTATGGAAACCAGATAACTGATATTACTACATATACTACTTTTTTATTTGTAAATATATACTTAATATACATATACACCCAGACTCGGGACATACAGACATGTTCATGCACACAAATGCATGTCCCGGGTAGGAATCGAACCTACGACCTGCAGCGTGAAAGGCGCCTCCGCGCCAACCACGCTAACGGGCCCGTCCCGTCCCATTATATATTTACACTGGAATAAAACAAATTAAACAATCCGAAATTTGTCTCTGGCTGCGCCAAGAGCTCGTCATCATCATCATCATCATCATCATCTCAGCCGAAAGACGTCCACTGCTGGACATAGGCCTCCCCCAAGGTTCGCCACAATGACCGGTCTTGCGCTGCCCGCATCCAGCGGATTCCCGCGACCTTCACCAGGTCGTCGGTCCACCTTGTGGGAGGCCTACCCACGCTACGCTTTCCGGTGCGCGGCCGCCACTCGAGAACTTTTCGGCCCCATCGGCCATCCGTTCTACGAGCAATGTGCCCTGCCCACTGCCACTTAAGTTTTGCAATCCTACGGGCTATGTCAGTTACCTTGGTCCTTCTGCGTATCTCCTCATTCCTGATTTGATCTCGCAGGGAAACTCCGAGCATAGCCCTCTCCATTGCTATAGCAAATAGCAATGGAGAGGCTATTATCCCCATTCGGGGGTAGTCAGAGGCTTGAGTGGCCATACACCACCACATTAAGGAGGTATTAACCAACTCAAAGCCCACGTTTCACCAGATAGTCAGAACCCAACGTGACAGGTGGTGAACCTTGTCGCCGTGTATACAGGAACTGACTATTACCTAATCCCGAGGGATAGGTAGGTTTCCTCACGATGTTTTCCCTCACCGTCAGCGAACTGTAAATTTTGCACATAGATGAAAATTCATCCATTCGTGCATGCCCTACCGGGGATCCAACCTGAGACCTTATGATTGCTAGCCCAACCTGTTCACCCCTAGGCTACAGTCGCGTAGTCGGTCTACCTAAAACAGGATATATCGGCATATCGTCTACGGGATAAGGAAACTTTGAGAACCTCTTGTTTAAACAATGAATAATGGCTGATCCCTTCTGAAGATTGGCGTCAAAATCAAACAACTTATGTTCTCTGATCAAAGCTTACCGCGATGGGGATTAAATAAATAAATATCGCCAGACAAACCCACCAACTGTATGGTCCCAAACTAAGCAGAGCTTGTACTATGGGTGCCGTACAATGGACTGGGGGCGATCCAAGTGACACCCAGACCAGCAGCATGGCTATTACGTATGTCAGTTGACAACTGGCTTCGGTTGTTCACTGAACTTTGATGGTAAATTAGAATGACATAACATTGGTATTACGTATTTCTTGCAGGGCTAACCTAACCTAAACTCACTGTACAGTCAGCAACGAAAGTCGCTGAACATTCTGAATTTTTCAAATCGGTTATACTCTTTATTCTACAAACGTTGGTAAACCTTTATAAAACCAAACATTAGCAACATGTCTACATTTTGTTTCGATAAAGAAAAATTATGGATTTGATGCAAAACAAGAGTGTGCAAGCTATTTGAAAAACTGAGAATGTTCAGCGACTTTCGTTGCTGACCGTACCTTGATATCCATTCACCGAAATACGTAATACCAATGTTATGTCATTCTAATTTACCATCAAAGTTCGGTGTACAACCGACGCTAGTCAACTGAGATACGTAATTTACGCAGGGCCAATTATGAAAAACCGTTTCCGAAATTTGCCTCTGGTGGGAATCGAACCCGCAACCACCCGATGCAGTGATCCGAGCGGCCTACGCTCGAACCAATGCGCCAGGCGGTCAATTGTGTTAAAAGAACTCTGTAAGCAATCTGTAAGCGATATACAAACAAGGTAACTCGTAAGACGTTGGCTCTCTGTGCGTGCTCTACCGTCTCTACCACGGGGAGTGTTCTGATGAACTGTTTAAGTTGGTGCACCGTCACTTTTCCGTCATCGCACCCTTCGACGTTGGGAGACATTCACCCACACCACTTGGAAACCTGGTATCCATCAAATGTACGTGCATCGCGAGCATTTCTTCCGCGCACGTGCAAGTTGTGGAACGATCTCCCTCCCGAAGACTTTCCTTTGCACTACAACATGGGGTTCTTCAAAAGGCATGTTTACAGGTCCCTAAAAGGTCGGCGCCGCATCTGCTCCCCTTAAGTTGCAGATGTCCTGGGCGGCGGCTTCCACTTACCATCAGGTGGACCGTCTGCCAGTGTGCCATCATTGGCTATAAAAAAAAACAATGGTGGTAGAACCAAGCTGTAGCTGATTGACTGCAGCTCATATACAGGCTGGCACGATCGGGGTACTACCACCCTCTCACTAAAGATCGGTGAAAGTAAAGTACCTATTACAGCTTCGCTTCGTGCGATTAATGAAAGAGCCGGAAGCCCAACTCCCTCTCTTCCCCTCCCTTCGTTCCCCTCCCCTTAAGGTCGGCAACGTGCGAGGTATGCCTATGATATTGCAAGCATCTATTGGCTACAGTTACTGCTTAACATCAGGCGGGCCGTACGCTTGTTTACCACCATACGGTCATATACTCAAAGGCAACTTAGTAGTTTGAGGCGCCGTTACCTGTATTTTCTTGTATGGCGCGTCAAAGTTAAGCAGCTCTCAAATTTAAGTAGCCTTTGAGTTTTCGGCCGTTAGTCATAAAAAATGTGTGAGTGGGACAGAACACACGTTGTTAATACACTGGACCGCACAGAATAAAGGGTCGGTTAAAAAAATACTGAAAAAACTGCGCATTTTTATTTATTTTACATTTATTAAAAATAAAAAGATAGATTTCATTTTTTTTAATTTTCATTAAAACACATTAAAATATTCTTTAATTTAGTCCTTATTTAATAAAGCTAGGTAAAGTACTTTTGAAGATATGGAAGATTTTATAACCGACCCTTTTTCTTTGCGGTCCAGTGTATTTTTTCTAATTTGATACATTGCTGATAATAATGATATAAATAATGATTTTGTAATCTAATTACAATTTCTAGAAAATAATGATAACCATTACTTTCTTAGATTTTTATCTATGATCTAACGTTGTAACTGTACGTGACAATTATACGTTCAATATTACGATATTACAATATTACACTATCAATATAATTAACTCACTTACAATAATTGCTTATCATTACAACATAATGATTATATTTTCATTTGAAATCCGTGTCCATCGTTTGTCGTTTGCAGCATAGATCGTTTTATCTATGGTTTGCAACGATAACGATTATGTATTTGCCTTTTTTTGCTATCAAAATAATAGAGCGAAATCATATACAAACCCGCCTGGCCCTCAAGTGGCTGTGATCAACCAGCGTTTCTGCAAATCGCTACGCTTCATGTATGGAAATGACATAAGTCAAGTGATCTACTTATCGAATTGTAATTTCATTTCCATACTAAACTACCAAGCCAACTAGACACTCGGGTATAAATATCAAATGATAATAAGTCAATGATTCCGCGGTCCTTCCACCACGTAGTGGGAGCTACTGCCACAGGAGTGCCCAGACATTGGCGTAGGCGCACTACGTTGTGGACGGACCGCGGAATCATTGACTTATTATCATTTGATATTTATACCCGACTGCCTAGTTGGCTTGGTGGATTAGTACCTACGTCATTTAAGCGTAGTTACTGCATACGCGAAAGAGAAAACAAGTGAAAAGTTGATTGATGGAAATTTAAAAAAAAAAAACTTTTTTTTTACTAGCGAGGCTTGTTCGGTTCTATGGTTATGCCACAGACATGGAGAGGCTAGACAACGCAAACCTACCGACCAAGCGTGCCGCAAGTTTGCAATGTAGTGCAAACTTGACGCGCTTATTACTTTTATATTCTCATTCCTTTGTCATCGAATCGATTTTGTTAGCTCACTGACGCTTAGCGATTGAAGAGATTCTGTTTACGTTGAGCAAATCACTAACGTCATCGTAAAGTTTATAAAAGATGGCACGCTTGGTTATCATACTATCTAATGAACTTGCGTTGCCTAGCCTCTCCATGTCTTAACAGACATTACATTATAGGGCAAGGCATAACTGCCCTAAGATCAATAATTCATGGAGAAACCGTACGGATCGTCTGACCACATCCGTAACACGTGATGTTATGTACCAACTAACCCGATTATTTACTTAATTATTACATATTCGATTATATATGCAATAGGTATAACTTATAAATGGATGTCATTATTTTCTTTATCATTTCGGTGCGTCAAAGATGGGGGTGTTTAGTTTTATTGTTTTATCTATGGTGTGCCAGGTGGGTATGTATCTAAAAACGACATAAAAAAATATTACACGTAAATAGATGTGTCCATATGGCGCGCATGCCTCACCCGAGCACTCATATTATGACATTACGTCTATGCGTTCCGACGTCAAAAGTGAGTGCTCGCGCGAGGCATGCGCCTGATGAAGACGCCGCCACTAAAAAATATTAAAAAGTTATGTGTTTTGTGCACTAAAGCCGCACTAGAACAAAAAAACGGTGTCCAATACCGGTCTCTAGGCCATAGTTTACATAGCCAATGCGGCCGTTATATATGATGCCACCGTTTTGGAGGAACCCATAACTTAAGCGCAATGTTCATTCGCATGGAACAAATGACTTTTTTTAAATAAACAAACGATTAAAAATAACACGGCTTTTATAATGTAAATAATTAAATTTTCACAATTTTTATTGTAGAATCTTATAGTATTGTGTGAGTGTGGTGTGTGAGTGGGGTGTGTGTGGTGTGTGTGAGTGGAGTGTGTAAATGTGAAGTGTACTGTGAGTGTGATCTAGTGTCTATTTTAAAGACTAGCTAATATCAGGGGTGGTCCCCTGCTAATTTCATAAATGTCCATGCCATATATTTTTTTGAACCCCCAATAGAACGAAGCTTGGTAACTCCATTCTTGACCATTGAAAATCTATTTGGGTGGATTTTTTTGGCTTTTTTAAATCAGGTCTACACGCACCACCCTTTAAAACAGGTGTGTGGTGAGCTTGGTACCATTTTAAAACCATTAATATATATATAAATATATAACGTCACGACTTTTATCCCCATTCGGGGGTAGTCAGAGGCTTGAGTGGCCATACACCACCACATTGTGGAGGTATTAACCAACTCAAAGCCCACGTTTCACCAGATAGTCAGAACCCAACGTGACAGGTGGTGACCCTTGTCGCCGTGTATACAGGAACTGACTATTACCTAATCCCGAGGGATAGGTAGGTTTCCTCACGATGTTTTCCCTCACCGTCAGCGTACTGTAAATTATGCATATAGATGAAAATTCATCCATTGGTGCATGCCCCACCGGGGATCGAACCTGGGACCTTGTGATTGCTAGCCCAACCTGTTCACCCCTAGGCTACAGTCGCTTCCACCAACCATTAAATAAATAAATATCTCCAGAAAAACACACCAACTGTTTTAAACTAAGCAACGCTTGTACTATGGGTACCGTACAATAGACTGGGGGCGATCCCAGTGAAACCCAGACCAGGGCAAATTACGAAAAGGCCGTTTCCGAAATTCACCTCTCGCGGAATCGGATCCATGACCACCCGATGCAGTGAGCCGAGGGGCCTGCGCTCCCATCACTGCACCAAACGATCGTCAATAGGCGTGTCTACAACATGCACATGCCGCGCGAGGCTGCTCACCCACATGCCTCGCGAAGAACAACGTTTGCCTCACTCGCATGCCGCGCGAAGCAAATGGCGAGGCAACCTACACTCTAGACAGAGAAGGGTATACCCGAGCAATCAGTTTGACACGTTTGACATCGTTCTGTCTCATGACTATGCCAAACTAGGCGAGGCAAATGACAGCTCAGGTGAGGCAGGACGCGCATTTGCCTCGCGCGGTCTGTGAGACATCTGGACGTGGCTAATCATTCAAAGAATACATTTCCTTTCTTTCAGATGACAACATCAGCTGACAAACCATTGACAACATTACTTGATAAAGTAGCTCAAGAATCAGTCCCTACTCCAATTGGTTCATCCCTATCATCATGTGTAAGAAAAGAAAGAGATTCTAACTGCGAATTCTCATCACCACTGGTTCTTACGTCTATATCAAAACCTTTACCAAAGATAAGTCAACCTGATTCATCTGATTTGATACTTGATGTAGCAAAGATATTGCCAGTATCAAAATTAGTGTCAGCACTCGATTCAAAAACATCAACTCCTTTATTACCAAGTGTGCCTGAAATAGAATCATCTTTGTTACTTAGTTCTCCTGAGCCTGTTACTTTTCCTTCCTCAGAATGTTTAAATAATATACCAAATATTTGTAAATGTACTGCGTACAGTGGATTCATTGAACCAGATAAATATTTGTCAACCTTCCCAAATGATGCTGTACCAGTATCATCATCACCAAATGTTCCTACATCAAATTTAATGTTCAAAGAATCATTCATGACTGTTTCAAAGTCTACACCATCTAATACACATATTTCGTTATCAAATTATCCTCGAGATGACGTCATACCAAGTCCTGTAACAGCAACTATTCCCTCAGTAACAGAATTATTAACACAATCAGAAGGACATAAATTTAATAGTTTTGAATTTATGTCACCTACAGAAATATATCCATCCATGTATCCATTCAACTTTGATTCCACATCCTTACCTGATATGGTGAGTCCTAACGAAATGTCTTTAGTCTCAAATTATCCTGATTTCTTGAGTTCAGTGTTGCCGTACTCAAAAACAAGTGACTCTTCCGATCAATTTTTATATGATACTACTTCTTTACCAATATCATCAAGATCTATACCTTACATAACGCCTGAGAGTCCTTTGTGCAATGATTACCAAACATCAGCATCAAATTCACCTTCTCAATCAATAATATCATCAAACTCTCCACTTGAACCTTCTTTGAGAGATATAAAAGCTAATAATGCATCTCCTTTATTAAATAGTATGACTACTTCACCATTTAATAGTTTTCTAGATATGGAACCTGTAATACAATCTACAGAAACCTTAATTCCAATCAAACCTTCTCTACTTGAACAATTCAGTACTATATCTACAATAAGACCTAGAGTATTCTTACCTATAAATGTGCCATATGAATGTCCTGCACCGATTCCTATAGAATGTTTTGAAACTGTTATACCTCCTAAAGTGCCTATATCTATAATAAATACCAATTTGATTATAGGTGAAATTGATCCTAATTTAGCGGAAACAAAAATATATCCTAGAACTAATCCTAGGGAATACATCAAATCTATATGTAGCGCTATAAACACGGAACCAATTGCTTTAAGCGCTGCTAATATTACACCAAGTAAAGTAGAAATTGCAGATTTTGGTGAATTCGTTACGCCTGTAGCGCCAAATATCATATGCCCTACGTCAAGTGTTTCACAAAATACATTAATATTGCCAGAATTTTCAGAACCTATTCACGTTTTACCAACAAATCCATATGCTAATACTGATTCTTGGAATAATATTTATAGTATTCCAGATCAAACTATGCTGTCATCTCCCCCATGTGCTACACCAATAGATGACATATATACTTGCTATACACCTACTTTTGCATCAATTGATCTTCCTACTACAAATACTTTAACCCTATCTGAGTTATTACCTCTTATTCAATCTGTTACCTCAGCTGGTTCCACTACCACTTCAACCAGACCTCTCAATATAACTCCAAATGATATACAGAGGGTGTCAAATGTAATTGGATCTAATGTCGACACTCCAATAGTATTTTTGTCTTTTCCTGAGCAAACGTCTTTCCAATTACCTTCTATCATTGGTTCTGATATTTACTGCACAAAAGATTCCGTATTATTACAAACGCCCTCACCTCCTACTGTGTCCTGCGTGAATATAACTCCACCTCCACCTACTGGCGCTATTGTTGCAGCTACTTCTGAAGTTGTATCATCAATTAACAATGCAGCATCGAAAATAGCTAAAAATACAATTTCTTCTGTCTCATCTTACCTTAAATCTATAGGAAAAAATAATACAAAGTCACGATCTGGGTTTTCCGTGAATTCTTATTCAGTACCAACATCTAGAGCATCTAATTTATCTTCAACAAACTCTATTACACCCAATACTGGAAATAGGGTACCTATAACTTTTAATATGAAATCAGATTCCTCAAAAATATCTAATCAACCATACTTTTTATCGGTTTCATCATCAGTATCACCGTTGCAATCAGCACCTGCACCTGTATCATCATTTAATACTTTTTCATCACCATCAGTATCACCTACATGCTTACCATCGTATACTCCTATTTCATCACCTCAGGTATCACCTGTTACAACTAATAATCCTAATGATTTAGAAAAATTACTAGATATCGTTTTGATGACTGAATTACTTAAAAATGATAATTGTTTAGACCAGGGAGCTGTGGAAACTATTCTTTCTTTATTGTACAGTTGATATGTAACAAATAAACATTCATGTAAAGTAAATGGGTTTTTTTATTATTTTCCTTGCAACGTTTTTCATAGAGACACGTGTGAAGTACGCCTACATGTGGAGGCGTATTGCCCAAATCCCCTCGCATTTAGGGCCACCGCAGACATGCTACTTTTAGCATCGGCGATCGGCGATTTTGATGCTGCGTCTCGCTCGAAGAAACGCAACGCAGCATCGATACAGTCGCAAAATCGTCGATCGCCAATGCTAAAAGTAATGCTACTTTCTGCGGTCGCACTTAAGGAGACCAATGCATAGTGTTCTGTTTTAGCGGAAAAGGAAAGATCTTCCAACCAACGTACAATGTGGTAATTGAGTGCAGGTCATTACGGGCAGACTCAACCGGGGTAGTACCTCTCACAGAAGATCGGCGTAAAGCAGCTATTACAGCTGCGTTTCGTACGATGAGTGAGAGAACCGGAAGCCCAGCACCCCTTCTCCTTCCTCCGTCCTACTCCCCTTCAAGTCAGCAAGGTACATTGCAAGGATCATTAGGATACGGTAACTGCTTAACATTAAGCGGGCCGTACGCTTGTTATCCACCTCAGTAACATAAAAATAAGTAACTTAACAGGCAGCTGAAAACAGTAATTTAAGGGTGATTTTCCACTGCCGCGGAGCTGGGTGAAGTGGAGCGGAGCGGCGGACTGTGATTGGCCAATTGTGATAGGCCAAGAGCGGAGTGGAGATTTTGAGCACTGCGATTGGGCTATTCACGGTCCGCTCCGCCCAGCTCCGCGTCAGTGGAAACGCACCCTAAAACCTCACTTTCTAATTACAAGGGTTCTTTGAACGTTTGTCCTGAACAAATAAACATGACAGATGACACTGGAAGCAATTAATCCATTGGGTCTGATATTGAAGGACAGTAGACGCTTAGGTACTTAAGGGGTACTTAACCCGTGTAATGTCACAGCAAAAAAAAATAGATCTTTTGTTTTTATACCCCTGTGTAGGTGCACGTAACAAGCGGTCAGTAGGTGGCAGATGGCCGTTGGGGCAGAAAGTTCCTAGAAAGGGTGATCACGACTTGAAAGACGTTTGTGGATCGATAGTGTTACACGCGTTATAGGATGACCGGGATGTATTGAAGACATTCTAATAAAAATAATTCGTCTTCGTGAAAATAAATGCTAAAACAAATTTTGATGAATTTTATTTTGGTATAGATATAAACAGATGGCCTACTCTGTTTCAAACGAAAACGAAATTGCGGACGAAATTCGCGTATTTCCTACTACGTTTCTCATTGATTCCGACATTTCTTACGAACGAAAATTGTTTGACGTCTTCGTCGTCGTCGAATCTAAACGATAAACAATTTTCGTTCGTAAGAAATGTAGTAATCAATGAGAAACGTAGTAGGAAAAACGCGAATTTCGTCCGAAATTTCGTTTTCGTTTGTAAGCGAGTAGGCCCCCTGGACCATAGTGATGGACATACTTTTATCCCGGAAAAATTGTAGGTTCCTGTGGAATTATCAAAAAACGAACTATAGGACATTCCAAGAAGCTAAAAAAAAATAAATAAAATAATAAATAATTATAAATGCGAAAGTCTGTCTTTCCGTCTGTTACGTTTTTACGACTAAACAGATAAATTTTGATGAATTTTGGTATAGAGATAGACAAGACCTTAGAGAAAGACACAGGCTAGTTTTTATTGTGAAAATTAAACTTGAAAAGGGTGAAATAGGGAATGAAATTTCTTATGGGAGGCCAATCATTTGTCCATGTACAAATTCTACGCAGCCGAATAGCATGGCCTAGCTAGCTGGTTAACTAATAAAAGTCGGTAACAAAAATGAAAAGCATTTTATTCACATATCAAAGTTACCAAAACTCTCCAGGGTCCAAGGATTTTGCGAGAACATACATCGTTTCACCATCATTGAAACTATCCCAATCATCCTGTATATGAACATCCTCTTCAGAATTCTCCATTTGACCATACTTAACCACTTTAGATCTAGCGTAGACAGTTTCAACATCATTATTTAATTTACTTATCGATTTATGTGCACTTTTAGATTTCGCGTTCGAATAACTGGAATACTTGCTATCATAATCGGGAATATTTACTAGATCATTCAAATCGATATTATCAAATCTATTCGGTTCAATTTCACTTCTCTCCACTTTCCTTGTTATAAAATCTGGTGTTTCTAAATGTGGGGGTGGACGAAATTCTAACTCTTCTTTGATAAATTCTTCTTGACTTTCAGTATCTACTTCTCGATTTATATCACGTTTCAAATATTCAGTATCAGAATTTTCTGTAGCATCACTTATGTAAAAGAGTGTGTCAGTATCTAAGCTTTTAATTCTCATTTCATTGGCATACGCTGTATTGTCAGTGAATAGTGGGTAGTAATCATCTACTAGCCCGTAATACATTGATGGTGTGTCAAATTCATTATTGTCAATATCTTCTGTTGCATCTAACTCATCGAAATGATCGATATTAAGATTAACTATGTGTTCTACAGTTGGTGCTGTTCCAATAGATTTTGGAACTTCAGGAATTGAGTTAGCATCTGCCTTCTCAATTTTTGGTACAGTTTCTATATCACCATGTTTCGTTTTATCAGTAGTAACTTTGACCGGATTAAGACTGACTTTGAATCTCACTGAGTTTGATTGAGAATCCAGGGTAACAGAATTATTTGGATTTATTCCAATATTAGTCTCATTTGAGGGTTTAATGATATTTGTAGCATTTTCATTTCTAGCTTTATTCTTCTGATTTCTTCTTCTGTTTCTCTTATTCTTCTTTGATTTTCGTCTTCTATGAACATTATTATTTGCATTTTGGTTTCCAGTGAAAAATGATTGATAAAACTGTTCGTAGTTACTAAAGAAACTCATCAATTGTGGATTGTTGAACTGATTCATACCAGTCATGAAACTTTTGGCCATATCTTCAGGTATACTTGGGAAGGTCTTTAGAAAATCATTTGTGACGTCATTATTAGCAGGTGTTAGTTCTTTGTTTTCTAAATCTGGTTCTTTTGTTGCTGTTTTAGTGGTGTTATCTGTATTTGTGTCTTTAGGAGGTGGTATGTTAGTAATTAGTTCCGTATTAACATTTTGATCGTTTGCTGAAGTGCTATTTACATCAAGTCCAGTCTTTTTTCTATGTCTTCTTGGTTTCTGAGTAGTTGTATTTAGTTCAGTTTTATTATTAGTATCTATAACACTATCTTTAACTTCAGCCATTTCATTTTGTCTTTGCTTTCTTTTCTTACCATCTTTGCCGCTTATTTTATCGCTTTTCTTTTCTGTTGTTCTATTTGGCTGGTTTTCTTTTGTGGTTAAATCTTTATAATCACTTTTAGGTGTATCTTTATCCTTTTCTAATTTAGCTTTGTCTTGCTCATTACGGGGTTTTCCTTTTGCTTTCTTTTTAGCATCTTTTTTGTTAGAAATTTTAGTTGTTTCAGTTTCTACTACTTTAGTTAGTGAAATATCTTCATTAATATCTGTTTTTGTCACATTTTGACATTCCATAGGCAATATGATATAGTTATTGACCACACTCGGTGTCGCTAATTCATTTAAACCGTAATTCGATGCACTAGGATCCAAAATCGCTTGCAGCGATGGCCTATTCAGGATATTATTCAACAGAATTTGTTTTAAATTTAAAGGTGACGCGTTATGAACTGTATTTTGTAGAAGGTAAGAATTTAAATCGTTTGTAGGGGTCCCATAATCGTATTGCTGGTAAGCAAAAGGTGGTGCGTTTTGAACCGTATTCTGTAGGTAGTAAGGGTTGAAATCGTTTGCAGTGTTTAATGGGGTGATTCTATAATCGTTTTGTTGGTAAATAGGATATGCCTGTGATGGTATTGTTTGAGTTACAGGTACTGATGATACCTGAAAAATACAAATGAAAATAATTATAATCTAAGAACCAAGCTGTAGCCAATTGATTGCAGCTCATATACGGGCTGGCTCGACCGGGGTAGTACCACCCTCTCATGGAAGATCGGCGTAAAGTAGCTATTACAGCTGCATTTCGTGCGATGAGTGGGAGAGCCGGAAGCCGAACACCCCGACACCATTAGAGATGGGTGACCATTTAGTGAGATTTGAACTGAGCGTCTCCGTGCTTCGGAGGGCACATAAAAAGTCGGTCCCGGTTGTTGTCATCTAGCAGTCGTTAAGCCTTGTCAGAGACCTTCGGGCGGCTTGAACAACTCTGACACCAGGTAGGTACCAGGGAACCATACGATAAGAAGATCATGAGATGACGTCATCATTTCTACTCACCATCACACATAAGGAGCACAATAAATAAATTTTCAAAATCATTTTCTGAACCACTCATTATTCACATTACTTTATATAAAAAAATACAAAAAAACTAGTATTATAGGTATTATTAAAAAAAAAACTCTCCTTTCTAAAACAAAACCTTTTTTATAAGTACGTGATGATTTATATAACAAATTGATTATATACAAATTCAAAATTATATCGATACAGTGATAGCGATAATCGAGATGCCTTTTTATCGATTTATTTATCTCGATTGAACACGATCTTTTAATTTATCAAGATTAGGGCCTTGAGTTTCGAAACCATTGGTCTGGCGCTCATAGCCAGCTGCAATCACTGATCGGTAAACGATCGAAGGTTAAGCAACGCTTGGCAAGGTCAGTCAGAGATGGGTGACCATTTAGTGGCATTTGAACTGAGCGTCTCCGTGCTTCGGAGGGCATGTAAAAAGTCGGTCCCGGTTGTTGTCATTCATTCGAAATCAGTCGTTAAGCCTTGTCAGAGACTTTCGGGCGACTTGAACAACTCTGATACCAGTTTGGCCACTAACCATACGATAACCACAGAACTACAGATTTTTTTAAAATAGCATGAATGTTTGCGAGTTCTGTGACGCCGCCGTCCGACCGTCCGACGAACATTATTAGCATTTCATATCGCTTCTAGCTGGCCGTAGTACAGTTAAAATTAATGTAGAAATAGGATTACTGCCAGTGTGTTCATATTAACAGGATTTCACGGTAACTTGGACTTCATTATAGTTTATTAATACTTGAATGTAATAGTTATTACCTTATTTAAGCCGATTACAAACAACCCTTTCGTTCAAAGATGTATTAGTCCTTTAGGTGCACTTTACCGCGGTTAATTTGGCAACACGTGACTAAGTGGATATCGGGTAGTTACCTTGCATTCATGTAACATGAACGCAAGGTAACTACCCGATATCCATTAAGTCACGCGCCATTGATTATGTAGGTAACCTTACAAAGTATATTCATCTCTTTCTAACAACAGTTCTGGCGTAGGTATATGGCTTGTTTTCATTGATAGCGGTCACAGCAATCACCGAAACCCTTAAACGATCGGAGGCTAAGCAACGCTTTGCAAGGCCAGTCAGAGATGGGTGACCATTTAGTGGCATTTGTACTGAGCGTCTCCGGGCTTCGGAGGGCACGTAAAAATTCGGTCCCGGTTGTTGTCATCTAGGCAGCAGTCGTTAAGCCTTGTCAGAGGCCTTCGGGCGGCTTGAACAACTCTGACACCAGGTTGGCCACTAACCATATGATAAGAAGAAGAAGGTTCATTGATAATGTAGGTATAGTTTAATATGCTGTTTCTTAGAGCAGTAATGGTCGTGTGTGCCAGGTCTATAATATAAAACGTCATTGTTTTGTATTAGGGTTGGACGAAATATGGTATTTATTTTTTAGCAGCTGAATACACAATATTTAATTTAGTCGTTATATCTTAATCGTTAATTTAGCACAATGTTGATTAATTAATTGTGATTTACAAATAAATAAATATAATATGTATGATGGTTGTCTATAAAGACAATTTTATGTTGTAATTTAGAGATTGTTGTGGTACTTAATAATTTATTTACACTAAGTTTTATAACACGAAAGTTTTCACAAATATTCAAAGGCCATTAACTCAGAAACTATTGTAGTTACGTAGACTTACATAATACAGTCTGATTTTTAATTAGACAAAATTACCTGACAGCTGAAAATGAAAATGCATTTAAACTTTATAATTTGTTCTATTTACATCGATAAGTGACATTAGCACCTGTCAGTTTACTTTGTCTAAACAAAATCAGTCTATAGTCTGTTTTCACTAGACATCTACATATCAGCTACCGGATATCTAGTTTAATTACCTACTATTTCGTACTTTTGAGACAACCCTATTTAATATTTATAATAGAAACCAAAAAATATAAAAATCTGCTATATATAATAAAAAGCAGTGATAGCCGATTGGTTAAGCACGTGTCTTGCGGGCTTAAGGTCCTGGGTTCTAACCCTGGCTCACACCTCGGGATTTTTCGAAAACTATGATGTGTGAATCATAACTTTAATATGATTATCACTTGCTTACGGTGAAGGAAAACATCGTGAGGAAACCTGCATGTCTTAAACGTGTGAAATCCACCAACCCGCACTGGGCCAGCGTGATGGATTATGGCCTGAATCCCCCTCGCATTGAGGGGAGGCCCGTGCCCAGCAGTGGGACGTTAAAAGCGCTAATATTATTAATATAAATCAGTTCACAACCCTAATACATTGGGACTGGGATGCATTGGAGACGGAAAAATAAAAAATAAACGACATTTTTAAAAAGTGATAATTTATATAAACATTAAATTAAAAGTCACAAATTAAATCAACAATTTCTCAACCTCAACAACAATACTGGTAATTAATTTAATCAACGCACTCAACACACCACTGCCATCTGTGAGGCCACTCAATAAATTCAACACTAAATTCAAAACCTGTGATACCAGCCCTAATAATAACATAGGAGCCGCTAAAACATTCGATCTAAACAAAGATATTAACACACTGATGTATAAGAATAATACTGACGCGAGATCAGTTAACGTGGCGTAAAGTAAAGGTAGTGTACATCCAAAGTAAGGTAGTAAAGCCGGCGTTAAGTTTTGTACGATGTTAGATAGATTGTTTAAATTGTTGATTAGGTTAATTAGGAATGGTAGAAGCAGGCATGCTAGCTGGTTCGCGACTGGTAGCACAGTGGATATTTCGTCGAAGGCGAGGCGTAGCGCCGAGACGGAGTATGCTGGTATCATGGCGTGGGCCGTTTGAATCTGTAAAAAGTATAAATGTAAGATCCGGAGTTCCGGTGATCCGGAAGTCCGGAGATCCGGAGATCCGGCGATCCGGAGATCCGGAGATCTGGAGATCCGCAAAATCCGGAGATCCGGAACACCGGAGATCCAGGACGCTTAGATACTAATTGGGTATACTCTCATAATCCATACTATTATGATGTGTTGCTAATGTACTGAAACAATTTTGAATACTAATATGGAAACGGATTAATTTATTGTTTCAGATACGGACTATCAATCGATACAAATCTCATCAAAATAAGCTTAATCGCTTGAGATTTTATCTCTTTTTAAAATAACACCAAAAATTCCCTCTGTTCCACTCCACTTCAGATCGGCAGCATGCGAGCGATGACTTGGGATGCATCTATTGCAAGCATCTGTAGGCTACGATGACTGCTTAACACCAGGCCGAGCATAGGCTTGTTTGCCACATTATCTACATAAAAAATATATAAACATTAGAAATACTAACCGAAAACAAAACTAAAATACTACAAACGAAATATGAACGCATTTTAACGTAAAACACTAAAAACTAATAAATAAATAATGTTATATCTACATATAAATGGTTTATATATAAACAGAGCTATCTATTAACTGTTATGTGTAATTTTATTACATAAGGATTATGTAAAGAAAGCATATTATCAGTTTGATAATCTGTATAGTGAAATACTTTAGATCTGTGATTAAAATAAATGCAATCAGTAAAAACCTTTAGGCGTGTCCAACACACGCATGCCGCGCGAGGCAGCTTTGCCTCGCTAAGTTTGACATGGCGCGCGCGAGGCAAATGCTCGCTCTGTCTCACCCGAGCGCGGTCATTTGCCTCGCCATGGCCTAGCCATATGACACAGAAAGATAAAGTAACTCTAGTAGGCGACAGGTTCGGATGTCATTCGGGCTATAAGCTTTGTGCAGAATAAAATCCGAATCAAAATTAGCAGGACCTGCAACGCAACAGAATAATTTAATTTAATAATTTTGTGGGCGATTTTAATTGTTTATCGGGTCCTGCTGATTTTGATTCGGATTTTATTCTGGAAAAAGTTCATACCCCGAATGTCATCCGAACCTGTCACGGACTATACAACATGTTAAGAAAACCCGGTCCGAGCCGAAACCGGTAATTAGGTTCCCCAATCACATGACCAAATAAAATAATAAAAAATAAAAAATCATGATAGTAAACGTATTAATGAACATTTAAAGTGCCAATTTTTTTGCCTTTTTCCCACAAAATGAAGCTAATTTTAAAAATATGACAACACCGTTACCGGAAGTAATTATGTTAGATCGTGTGGCGTCACCTCAGACCACAAACTATGTGATGACGTCATTTTATTAAAAAAATATATATGTAAACGGGGTATTTGTATTACAAAAAAATATGAGAGGCCTTTGCCCAGCAGCGGGACACATATCATGCTAAAAAAATGTTTTTTTTTTTTTTTTGAAAAAATAAAATAAAAAATAAAAAAATAAGTTTTTTTTACAAAAATGGAATCTAATCTCGATACCCAACAATACGTTTTCGGGTCGGACAGGGTTTTTTTAACATATTGTATATGTAACTGATTGCTCGGCTATACCCTTCTCTATTTAGAGTGTAGGTTAGCTCGCCCTTTGCCTCGCGCGGCATGCGACTGAGGCTGAGCGTGCCGCGCGTGTGGTGAGCAGCCTCGCGCGGCATGCGTTTATTCTGAACCCCGCTATTGCTGTATTATTTTAGCAGATATGGTACGTCCTAACATTGCAATCACTAGACTTGTGCTCAGCACCACTACATGCAGCGACATTCACTCATCTGTTATCACACTCGCAATTCGTAAATATACTTACTAAATGTACAAGAAGGTATATAAGGTATTGCCAATACTGTCGGTTCAACATTATTTTCCGCAAGCGACTGAGGGCTTACTCTTTTACAAACGAAAACGAAATTTCGGACGAAATCCGCGTATTTCCTACTACGTATCTCATTGATTCCGACATTTCTTACGAAGACGTCAAACAATTTTCGTTCGTAAGAAATGTCGAAATGAATGAGAAACGTAGTAGGAAATACGCGAATTTCGTCCGAAATTTCGTTTTCGTTTGTAAAAGAGTAGGCCCTCTGATTCGTAGTACCAGCCTCTCACAGAAGATCGGCGTAAATTAGCTATTACAGCTGCGTTTCCTACGATGAGTGAGAGAGCCGGAAGCCCAACCCTCTTCCCCTCCCCTCACCCACCCACCCACTTCCCTTCAGGTCTGCAACGTGTGAGCAATGCCTTTGGTATTGCAAACATCTACTGGCTACGGTAACTGCTTAACATCAATTGGCCCGTTCAGTTGTTAGCCAACTTAATAACAGCTTAGTCACGTAAAAAATACTTGCCTTGCATTTTACATTGAACTTGAAACGTGATGAAATCATCAAATCATTTGTTTATATACTTACATTATGTAATATGACGACATAGCGAGCTGCAATCACTGATCGGTAAACGATCGGAGGTTAAGCAACGCTTGGCAAGGTCAGGCAGAGATGGGTGACCATTTAGTGGCACTTGAACTGAGCGTCTCCGTGCTTCGGAGGGTAAGTAAAAAGTCGGTCCCGGTTGTTGTCATCTAGGCAGCAGTCGTTAAGCCTTGTTAGAGGCCGAGCGGCTTGAACAACTCTGACACCAGGTACCAGGGAACCATATGATAAGAAGAAGATATGACGACCGCTTGGCGCAGTGCATCGTGGGTCGCGGGTTCGATTCCGGTCGGAGCAAATCACGTCACTGGGACCGCCCCCAGTCCATTGTCCGGTACCCATAGTACAAGCGTTGCTTAGTTTGGGACCATACAGTTGGTGTAGTCTGACGATTTTACTTATTTTACTGTTGACGTAAAATCCTTTAAATCGCCTATATCTCTCATGTTTTATGTAATAAACGATTGTATAGATAAACTTTATCGTCATTTTAACCATTTTGTAACTAAACTAATATAAATATGTTTATTGTAAACGTAAGTGGTTATTGTAAATATTAATTTTAGGTTGCGTGAACGCATCTAATAATAATTAAAAAATAAGTAATAAAAAATGTCCAAATTATGCTTAATTCTATTTTGCGGTGTAGCAGCTTTATATGTTACGGTAAGATTTATTTTTTATTATTATTTTTTTATTTGATAATACTTAACATTATTTAATTGTTATCGTAATAAATCTCAATCTTATTATGTTGTATCTATTGTATATTATTATCTAATCGGTCTCAACTATCTTTTTCTGACATAACAGCATCTATACGTCGTTTTAGAAGTCCGAAATAATATTTTCAAATGCTTAATTTTATTTTTCAAAATTCGAACACTTTTTTTTGCCAGCAATTTTTTAATCTTTGCTGGCTGCTTTCGTAAATACAGTTTACACTGGACCGGCTCTAACCTGCCTAGGCTAAAATCACTACTCCTAATATTATTTTTTTTTTTCTTTATTTTCAGCCAGTCACAGCCACAACAATCCAACTACCAGCGGTCTACCCACTAGTCAACATCCTCCTACCACTACTAAACAACGTTTACAATCTACTACTATCATTACTGTCAATATTCGATACCCTCCCTCCTAATATTAGTTGTTTAATACCAGTCGATCTAGGTGCTTTAGAGACCTCTTTACTAAAATTATACTCTCAAGCATTAGCTATAGTAAATTTCTTAAGAGGTCTTCCTGAATACGCGATGGGAGCTAACCCTAGCACGCCTAATACGGGTGTGGTGAGTTTACAAGGGTTGCTGACAACCCTAATATCTTCAGTCACGGATTTGACGGAGGAAGTGTTGGTTGGCATCGGAGGGGGACTATTGCCAGGGTTGCTACAAATCGTTGTCATGGTAGTGCAGGCATTGTTGAGTTTGTTATTATAATTGTTTAATTTAATTTTTGAATAAATTATTTATGTTGATTTTTGTTTATTTTATGTTGAATTCGTGCATCCAGATGCTTAAAGTCGGGTTAATAATTCAGTGGAGTAAAATGACAGCTTTTATGACAAACGTAAAATTAATTTGATCCATTCATCATGAATAATGTTTTGATGATTCTAGTTCAAATTTATTCAATTTTATTTACTAAAGAATAACAAAAGCATGATTACTCATAAAAAAATGATTCAATTAAAATATAAATTTTATATCTGTCATTTTACTCCACTGAATTATTAATCCGACTTTATCATGTTTCGCCCGATGATATGACATTACGAAGTCAAAATGAAGTGTTCGGGCATGACATGCGCATGATGAAGACGCAGCCATTTATTTTAATTGACACATGATATACGATGTTTCAGAAATCCGAAACAATAGTTAAGTAATGCCTCAGTGAAAACTGATAACTATGAAAATCTTATTATATTTTATCACAAACTTAAATATTTTGTTACTCGCACTTTTGAAATACATATATACAATGTGTCAAGTAAAACCTGTAAAAAGCAATAAATGAGAGTGGAAAAGTGATGTCATTATTGTTTTAATTCCCAAAACTTGTGTTTCCTCGAATTATAATGTGTCATTTTGGTGGAATATTAACCATTGTTCATAGTGCGTGAGTTTGGGCAATTAGAACAAAAGTGAATCATGATTTTCTGATTCTTCCCAAGAAGTCTAGTCATTTGTCAGTATTGTATCCGCCACTTTAGGCCCGCCACATACATACGAAATTCCGTAACGGAATTGCGTTTCGAAATACCGAATCGGGGATTCCGAACGCAGTACATCCATCCAAATGTATGGACGTATCACATTCGGAAACCCCGAATCGATATTTCGAAATGGAATTCCGTACGGAAATTCCGTATGTATGTGGCGGGCCTTAAAAATATATATTATTTTACTTGACACTGGTCATATGCGAAAATCTAAACCAACAAAAATAAGTGCGTGTTGGACTCGCACATAATAGTACGAGATACGCTTAAGGACGACCTTCACCCATCAAGCAACGCTATATTTTCTCAAATAAAATATGTTTCTGAACATATACCAATAGGGTTGCCGTAAAAAATATGGTCATGGCTATGATTAATTAAAATTATAAAAACCATATTTTTTTTTAACAATTTTCACCGACTTGCTTGCCAAATGAAAATTATATCAAAATGAAGGCAATTTTATTGCGAATACAGTGTAGTAAAGTGTGTGTGTATAGTGTTGCTTGCGAAAATCTAGTCAAGAATAACGGTAGTCGGGCTTTGGCATAAAAAAATTGAAATTGAAAAATTTATTGACAGAGAAGCATTGCGCATCCGAGTACATTTTCATGCGATAGAGGAGGATGCAGTACAACAGCTGCGGGCGATGAAGCTGTGCATGCTTTTAGCTTTTTGCTTTTATTTTTTTTTTTATCCTTGACCATATTCTTTATGGCAACCCAATTGGTATATGTCCAGACACATATTTTATTTGATAAAATCCAGGGTTGATCCGGTAAGTCGATCGGTGAAGGTCGCTCTTCAGTGTATCTTAAACCATAAAGTGTTCCATACCACCGTAGAATAAAAATGTAAAGAATATCAAGTTGCTTGTATGGGGACCCCTTTTATTTTTAAATTATATTTTATTTTATTAAATTCATTCTGTGAAAATTTCAACTCTAACTATTACGGTTCGTGAGATACAGCCCGCTGACAGACGGACAGCGGAGTCTTAGTAATAGGGTTCCGCTGGCACCCTTTGGATACGGAACCCGAATAGAAAAAGAAAAAAAAATATGAAAAAAAGGTGGAAAAGTAATAAATTTCAGTTCCATTTCGTCACATACGTCATTCGGTGCTAAAACGGTAATGTCACATCAGTGTATGAACGGAGTGACGTCATAATGTATTTTGGTACTTGGTTCCATTAAAAAGGTAGTTTCGACTGCCTGTGCCGAGTGACGGCTTCGGGAGGATAAGGGCTTGGGTACAATGGTGAGATACCAATTGCGAATGAATAGGGAATAATCTTCATATCGAATTTCACTTTTTCTTCCCAGTCGTTACCCCTTTTTTGAAGACTATAATCACTATCACTTCATTTATAGTGACTGTAGCCACGACTGCGAAGCGACTGTAGCCTAGGGGTGAACAGGTTGGGCTAGCAATCCGAAGGTCCCAGGTTCGATCCCCGGTAGGGCATGCACCAATGGATGAATTTTCATCTATATGCATAATTTACAGTTCGCTGACGGTGAGGGAAAACATCGTGAGGTAACCTACCTATCCCTCGGGATTAGGTAATAGTCAGTTCCTGTATACACGGCGACAAGGTTCACCACCTGTCACGTTGGGTTCTGACTATCTGGTGAAACGTGGGCTTTGAGTTGGTTAATACTTCCACAATGTGGTGGTGTACGGCCACTCAAGCCTCTGACTACCCCCGAATGGGGATAAAAGTCGTGACGTTACACACTACATTTATAAAACAAAGTCCTCCGCCGCGTCTGTCTGTTCGCGATAAACTCAAAAACTACTGCACCGATTTTCATGCTGTTTTCACCAATGGATAGAGTGGTTCTCGAGGAAGGTTTTAGTATATAAATAACCGAAATCCACGCGGACGAAGCCGCGGGCATCAGCTAGTATATTATAATTCTACTTCTGTAGGACAATTTTCCTCCACTGGCTTCTATTCGGCTCAATCAGTGATCTGCGAGCTCCATCTAGCGGGTGGTCTGCCTCGAGATCAAAGTATATTGCCCTCCACTTTCCCCCTTTCCAGTTGGTTTATTCCACTTTGATCACCTGGGCAAATCACCTGGGTGTTCAAATTCGCCAGGTGATCAAAGGCGACTTTTTCGTCCACTTTGATCACCCAGGTGATATCACCCAGGTGATCAAAGTGGAATAAACCTTCCAGTTACAGGTTACAACAAGTTACATGCTTTGCCTAGTATGGCAGGTTTCGCCTTTTCTGTACATTTCAACGTGTTTTTTTGTAATAAATATTTAAACAATTATAGAGAGGGACCCACCACTCACCCTCGGAATTGTCAACCTCCAATATTATAAACCAAATGAATTGATCGATAATAGAAGAAGCCAACAAGACCTAACTCCCTGTCAGTCGAGAGTATGCTTCTTCTTGCTGTATGTTTCTATTATCGATCAATTCAGTTGGTTTATAATATTGGAGGTTGACAATTCCGAGGGTGAGCGGTGGGTCCCTCTCTATAATTGTTTAACAATGGATTTCCGCAAAGTTACGCCTGAGGGCCTTCTCTGTTTCAAACGAAAACGAAATTTTCGGACGAAATTCGCGTATTTCCTACTACGTTTCTCATTAATTCCGACATTTCTTACGAACGAAAATTGTTTGACGTTTAGATTCGACGACGACGAAGACGTCAAACAATTTTCGTTCGTAAGAAATGTCGGAATCAATGAGAAACGTAGTAGGAAATACGCGAATTTCGTCCGAAATTTCGTTTTCGTTTGAAACAGAGTAGGCCCTCTGATTCCATCAATTAATAAATATTTGATTATCAAGTATTATAATTATGGTTGATTTCTAAAATACGAAACACTTTACTGTTAACAAAAATGAGACAATAAATAAATGAGTACCTAAAATATTTTTTTTTTTAAGTGTTAAGGAAGTATATATATCATGTGCCTAATGATCGTATGTCTGATGATTTAATCTTTGTAACACCAATTTTTATACCTATGTTTAACAAATAAATGCTTACTTACTTACTTAATGAAATTTTGTTCTAAATAGACATAAATTTCCATTAGCTGGAATAATTTAGAAACGTTTTTTATCTAATAATAAATAGTAAAAAATCGCACATCAATACTCTTCCCAATACACACACCCCTATAACATCCCCATTCATGCGCAGTGAGCCACCCCTAGGTATGGATCGCCAGTTGAACTCGGGACTCCGGCCAGACACGACGATGCATCGGTGAGTACCAACCCTATTTCATCGCCCGCTAATTTCTAATTTTAAAAATTAATTGATAAAAACAAATTTTCAAAAATCTTTTGTGATAAAAGTAAAATTTATTTTTGAAAATTAAGTACTTTTTTTTTAAATTATTTAAAAGTATTGGCAATAATTAAAGTTTACAAAATATTAACTTACTTCAACGTTTTCTTTTATGATGAAGCTCATTAGCAAAATAAAATACTATTTTTTTATTTTTTTTAATATCCAGACGTAATGCTAAGAGAGACAGGTTTTTGTCTGTATGTGTGTACATTATCTCCAGACCTGATGAACCGATTGCAATGATTTCGTTTGATAGATGTTTGCAGCGGAATAATTCTTTCTTACCTGCTTGCGGGGACTGGTCCGCCCAATTTTCCTCTTGACAACATTGTTCCTTAGGTTTCTGCCCGGTTTTTTAAGCACGGAAGGCATCACACCAAAACAAGTGTTTTTAAAACATCCACCTTTTTATTTGTACAGGGGGCTTACCACAAGCTCTTATTGCGATTCAATTATAGGAACGTTTTAAGGACGTTTTAATGACGTACCTTATTGTCATGACAATAAGAAACGTCATTAAAACGTACAGTGGGAGTAGGCATGCACAGCTTGGCAGGCTAGCTTTCTATTTAAATAACTAAGGCTCGTATAAATAATTAAATAAATGCATCTCAAAGTTGAGATCGATCTTAAGATGCTGTTTTTGACAGATGTTCCATACATTTAACGTCAAATCTTCATCTTAAGATCGATCTCAACTTTGAGATGCATTTATGAATACGGGCCTAAATCCCAGTGAATTAGTTTGATAATATTGAGTAACTGTATTTTCTAGTGCGTTGTTGTTTTAAAAATGTACACAATTTTTATTTTTCTATTGAAAAGAGTAACCATTATGTTTCTTGCCGGCTCTTCTCAAGGGAAGCAGCATTACAAACCGGTGGTAACACTAAAATATTGTTGACACAAGATACAAAAATACTTTGACTTTGAATTAGCGAATCGATTCGAACGAAATTTGAGAAAATCGATTCAGCGGTTTAAAAAAAAACAATTCGTATTTTCAAAAAATATAATTTAATAATGTTGGTTTCATAAATAAATAAAAATAGCATAAATTTAATTCTGTTTCCAATTTTTTTTTATAAAAAAAATACTAGATCTTATTCACAAAAAAATAATAATCTGCTTCGACACCTACCCTCGTATTTAACCTTTTTAAAATGAAGTCCCCACTGCAATGAAAACATTTTCCCCAAACATTGCCGGATGCTTGCTGCTTAATTAACGCTTTTAATTTAACTAAAAGCCTCTTAGCGTTATCAAGAGCTGTTAAAACATTAACAAAATAAAAAATGGGAACCCTGTAGAGCTTTCGTAACAAAAATTCTGGACTTTTTCACTTTGCATAAAATTTTATTTAAATTTTAAAATTTAAATTGCATTTTATCGATACATTAACTATTTTTAAGCAATAAAGCGTTAATGTATATAGCTAGATTAAATATTTCGTGGTAGGTATATAGTCTTTGGAATAAAGTAAGAGAATCAGTTAGGTAAGTATCTATCTAGTTAGGTAGGAAATCTAGGTAGTCTAATCTCCGAAACGGCTGGACCGATTTTGACGGGACGTTCACTGGCAGATAGCTGATGTTATAGGTAGTAACTTAGGCTTTATTTGAGTTGATGAACAAACATTTTTTTTAATTCCACGCGTACCTAGTCGCGGGCATATCTGGTAGACGGAATCTTCTCCATCCAAAGGTTATCTGGAAGAGATCGCAGCATCCGATAAAACCGCCCACTGTACAATGTTGTTTGTTTCTTGTTTTGTTTGTCATTTTTAGGGTTCCGTACCCAAAGGGTGCCAACAGGACCCTATTACTAAGCCTACGCTGTCCGTCTGTCCGTCTATCCGTCTGTCTGTCTGTCCGTCCGTCTGTCAGAAGGCTGTATCTCACGAACCGTAATAGGTAGAGAATTGAAATTTTCACAAATTATGTATTTGTGATGCAGCTACAACAATTAATACTAAAAATAAAATAAAATTTAAAAATAAAGGGGGTTCCCATACAGGAAACTTTATATTTTAGACGTTTTTATTCTACGTTGGTACGGAACCCTTAATATGCGACTCCGACACGCACTTGACCGGTTTTTATATATTATATGTTCCACTGGTGTACATTAAAGTTTTATTTATCTATCTAGTTTTACATAAACGAGTACTTAAGTACTAGAAAAGAGTCTCAATAAAGTCCCAACAATCGCTTTGGGACCGATTTCCTTAAGAATTTAATATTTAATGCAATTTACCCTCTGCATCGTTTGCTCTGTGTCCCGGAGGGGCTAAGGAGTAATAAAATCTTTTCGTACTGCTAATATTTACTCTGTGAGTTCAGGAAAAGTTGGATAAGTAAATACCATCACGACCATGCTCCCTGGAGGGATGAGCAGGGATATACCAACGTACTAGCCGCTTCTTCTTCTTATCGTATGGTTCCCTGGTACCTGGTGTCAGAGTTGTTCAAGCCGTCAGAAGGCCTCTGTCATAGCTTAACAATCTCTAGGTGACAACAACCGGGACCGACTTTAACATACCCTCCGAACCATTGCGACGCTAATAGTATAGCCAGCTGCAATCACTGATCGGAAAACGATCGGAGGTTAAGCAACGCTTGGCAAGGTCAGAAAAAGATAGGTGACCGTTCAGTGGCACTTGAACTGAGCGTCTCCATGCTTCGGAGGGCACGTTAAAAGTCGGTCCCGGTTGTTGTCTTCTAAGCAGCAGTCGTTAAGCCTTGTCAGGGGCCCTTGGGCGACTTGAACAGCTCTTGGAATCTAACCACACGATCATAAGAAGATTACAAAAAAAAAAATAGTATCAAAATTATTTCCGTTCATCATCGTAAACTGCTGGACCCGTTTCGATTTAAACTTTATCTCCTTGTCCTCAGCTCCACAATGTTGGCTGCCGTAGTACTGGTGATGATCGTGGGCGGCGCCCACGCGTGGGGCGGGCTCTTCAACCGCTTCAGCTCTGACATGCTGGCCAACATGGGTTATGGGCGGTCTCCTTACAGGCATTATCCTTATGGGCAGGTAAGACCATTCTTCTTTTCTAGTGCCGTCTCCTACCAGAGGTTGTCAATCATTACGGAGGTGGATAACCTTATTCCGACTCCTCCTATCCTTTCTTTTGATTAAATTCGTGCGGGTTCCAAGACAACTTAGCTTGTCCCCGGGACTCGTCGAGGGTCAAACCTTGGCATCGTTGGACACTGTCGATCCTGGCTTACAGGAGTAACAGTGGTGGGAGTGTGCGGGCCTAGTCCCATAAAAAAAATGATTAGGACCATTTCCACTTTAGAGACTGCAGCTCGGATATACGTACGGCCCGCCTGATGTTAAGCAGTTACCGTAGCCTATAAATGCTTGCAATGCTTGCATTGCTCGCACATTGCCGACCTGAGGGCCTACTCTGTTTCAAACGAAAACGATATTTCGAACGAAGTTCGCGTATTTCCTACTACGTTTCTCATTGATACCGACATTTCTTACGAACGAAAACTGTTTGACGTTTAGATTCGACGACGACGAAGACGTTAAACAATTTTCCTTAGTAAGAAATGTCGGAATCAATGAGAAACGTAGTAGGAAATACGCGAATTTCGTCCGCAATTTCGTTTTCGTTTGAAACAGAGTAGGCCCTCAGACTCGGAACATACAGACATGTTCATGCACACAAATGCATGTCCCGGGTAGGATGGAACCTACGACCTGCAGCGTGAAACGCCAACCACGCTAACGGGCCCGTCAACCAGTCGGGCCGTAGTATTGCGGTGATGACTTCTCGAACTACTGTCGTAAGAGTTGTTCAAACATGATATCCTTCTACGACCAGACCTTCTTTTGCCGTCTATCTTTCCCTGGATTATGAGTTGAAGGAGCTCATACTGGTATGGCCATTAACAAATAAAATAAATAAATATTACCAGACGAACACACCAAACTGTATGGTCCCAAACTAAGCAACGCTTGTACTATTAAAATATTATTATTAGTATTTAAATAAATTAATGGCGAAAATAAAAACAATGTAAAAAAGACAAGCCCGCTGAGTTTCTTGCCGGATTTTCTCAGTCGAGGTCGCGTTTCCGATCCGGCGGTAGAATGTAAGGAAAAAATTATGTTAAATGACAATTTGTAAGTGCTCCCGTAGGTTTAAACAAAATAAACGCTTTGAATCTATAGCTACCATACAATGGACTGGGGGCGATCCCAGTGACACCCAGACTAGGGCAAATTACGAAAAGTCGCTTTGTTGTCCGTCTATCTGTCTGTCCATCTGTTAAGACACGCACAGCCCAAACCGTTGATGGTATTGCTATAGGCTACGGGAACTGCTTAACATCAGGCGGGCCGTAAGCTTGTGTGCCACCTCTATAAAAAAAACTCCCGTTCTCCCGTTCCTGTTTTACGCAACGTAATAAATTGCGAGTAATCTGAGAGCCCCTACGAGTATAAATAGGTGTTTAATGGGATCACCTGGATAAAGGTCGCCTGCCCACATGATGCGCAATGACCCGTGAAATGTCACATTTACGCGTCGAATCGTTACTGAATTACGCGGCGTAATTCCGTCGATTTTTATTTTTGTACGGGTTTATCCGGAGTTATCTTAATTTAGGGTTATGGGGGTTTATTTTAAACGTTTTAAATGGTGTCAGTAACACAAACAAAACATCGCAAATAATGTCACCCTGTATATTGAATTATCGCCATTCTGTATACAGGGTGACTTTGAAATTGTTTGCAATATTTTGTAACTCTGCTAGAATTTAGATAATTTTAGGAACAATCAAATTATTTGATATGTTATTTTTTATGTTAAGCAGTTACCGTAGCCTATAGATGCGTGCAATCCCAATGGCATCGCTCGCACGTTACCGACCTGAAGAGGAGTGGGACAGGGGGAGGGGGAAGGGTGTGTGTTGGTCTTCCAGCTTTCACACTCATCGCGACTTTATTTGTAGCTTCGACTCTATATAGAGTCGACTCTACAAGGGTGTCCCACGACTTTGCCACATGGAGGGAAAGTACCGTAAATACTGTAGATAGAAAATTTTACTGAATGGAGACTACATTTTTATTTTAAAAACAATACGAACTGCTTTCAAAGATTTTCAAAAACTCGCTTGCCACACTCTGGAATCGAACCGGCTAAAATCCGAATAATAACATCCTGTACTTTTATGGCATTAATCGATAGGGTTGATCATAAGGATAAAATCTCTCTAAGAGACATGGTAAATTAAATGAAAGGAAACCGATAAAATCGTTACTTATTTTAATTTTAACTTCTTTTAATTTTATAAGTTAAGATATCATGGATTTCCTTACATTAAATTTAAAGAGATTTAGTCCTTATGATTGCGTCTATCGATTGATGCCATGTACAGGATGTTATTTTTCCGGATTTTAGCCGGTCCGAATCCCGAGTCTGGCAAGCGAGTTTTTGAAAATATTTGAATGCAGTTCGTATTGTTTTTAAAATAAAAATGAAGTCTCCATTCAGTAAAATGTTCTATCTACAGCATTTAAGGTACTTCCCCTCCATGTGGCAAAGTCGTGGGACACCCTGTCTATTTGTAGAGTCGATATCACCCTGTTGAACTCTACCAGGTGGAGCCAGAAGAGGCATACGCTGAAGCCCTCGAAGGGAACCGTATTGATGACGTCATAGACGAGCCGGCGCACTGCTACAGCGCCCCCTGCGGTACCAACGGCGACTGCTGCCGTGGACTGGTCTGTCTTGATACTGGTAAGTTATGTCTGTCTCTTTCTGGTATACGTAGGTATCTTGAGAGAGGTATACTGGCTGTTTCTAAAGCTCGATAAAAATTTAAACGAATTTCGAACACACTCATATCTCAATAAGTATGTACCTACTATTTTTTTTTAACTTGACCTTTATATACAGGGGTTATTAGTAAATCAGTAAGAACCTTGCAGAACTGTATTACTAACATCATGAACAACAACTTTTGTTCTATGACTTTTTACAAAACATAATACATTTTACAAAAATCACGCTTTAAAATGTATGAAACAAGAAAATATTCCCATCTATTAGAGGATAACCGTGGTCCGTGGTCATATGCCACTTTGCCATAAAGGACCTAAACGGACCACGGCTATCCTAATATTTTGGCAATCACCTGTATTTTACAGATGATTTAAGTAGTTTTTTTTTCTATTTAGTTTTGAGTATTACTGCGCTTTGGAACAGCCTGTATAGCGTGTACCAAAATCAGTTTACTCGTAATTTGTAGAAAGAATTGGCGTCATTATTTTTGTTATTTCTATTTTAGGCTTCCATAATTCATTTCCTAGAATATTTGTTATTCAAATTACAATAACTCTACCACGAGGTTTAGCAACTACGTTCCATATTTGCTTGGCATTTTACGTCTCTACCGCCCACCCATAGAACTAACAACTAGCTAAACAACTAGCGACTCTAGCAAACGTATGGAACGATGATAGAGTTTCAGGTAATTTTTCAGGAAATACGGTGCTTAGTGTGGCATGATTGATCGTTTTACTGCGTGGGTGGATTGTATTAGAGGTAGAGGGAAGGTAGAGTTTGCGGAAAATTACCAAATTAATCATATTTAGCGTGGGTTGGTATTATACGATGGCGGTGATGCGACAGCCCAGTAAACCAGTCCAACGCTGACCTTTAACTGGGCTCGTATAGACACAAACCAGTCCAGTGCTGACGTCACGCGCACAAGTCAGTCCAGCGGACTAGCGGCCTGTCTATATACGGGCAGCGCGGTTTACACGATGCCAGTGACAGGACAGTCCAGTAACCCAGTCCAGTGCTGACCATTAACTCGGCTCGTGTGGACACTAGTCCCAACCCAGTCCAGTGCCAACGTCACGCGCACAAGTCAGTCCAGCGGACAAGCCGCCTGTCTATATACGAGCAGTGCGGTTCACACGATGCCAGTGACAGGACAGTCCAGTAACCCAGTCCAGAGATCTGCGCGTGTGGACATTAATTTCATCACAGTCCAGTGCTGACGTCACGCGCACTAGCCAGTCCAGCGGACTAGACGCTCGTCTATATAGTTATTATACACTGACGGGACAGTCCAGTAACCCAGTCCAGCGCTGTTCTGTAACTGGACTCGTGTGGACACTAATTTCAACTCAGTCCAGTGCTGACGTCACGCGCACTTGTCTGGTCTACTGTAACACAAAGTATTTACTAAAATAATAGCAGATTTTGGCCATGTCAGTCAATCTCAGTAAAGACTAGTCAACTTCCCAGGAGATATTATATTCTGATCTCTTCAATCCGCAACTAACAAAGGAGAAATTTATTGCTCCAATTATTCTCTCAGGCGCAAATTTTTGTAGCGTTGTAGCGAACATCTCGCTACTATAAATAATAAATAAATATCCTTGGACATTCTTTTACTCACGGCTACCTGATCCCAAACTAAGCGGAGCGTGTACTATGGAAACCAGGTAACTGATATTCCTACACATACTATTTTTGGTTTGTAAATACATTCGTATACATAATTAAACCCAGACTCGGGACATGCAGACATGTTCATGCACACAAATGCATGTTCCGGATAGGAATCGAATGACCTGCAGCGTGATAGGCGGAATCTAAACGAACCACGCCAACGGGCCCGTCAAAGAGTAGAGTAATAGAAGGCACGTCGAATTCTCTCCATGTAAAAATATTTTCACATGAAATTCAGCTGAAAGCTACGGAGTGAGGCACTCAACTGAGTGAAGTATAATTCTTATTCAGTTTCACTACGAATGTGTACTCAGTGAGAGGGGTACTATTGGAACTCGATCGAGACTCACGATCACGGCTTAATTCTGTTTCACTACGAGTAAAAATACTCAGTGAGTGAAGGGTTTCTACATGAACTCGATTGAGACTTCACGCGTTAGCGGTTCAGTATCGCTACATTATACGTTATAAAATACTATGAAGCGTTCACCAATCAGTGAAAAACGTCCACTGCTGGACATAATCCTCATCCAATAACTTCCATATATCAATTCCATATTTCTGTAATGCGTGCGAATATGAATTCTTTAGCTTCATGAACTAATAAATAAAAAGCAAACCTCAAACAAAGTAGAGAACTCGTCATCGATTCTTTTCATGAATATTTGCTGACGCGTGAGCTGTCTGCATCACTTTATAAAAACTCACCTAAGTCTCACTTTGCCACTGCCTTTCGAGTTCTAATCGACAACCAATAGTAGCAGCATTTCAACATCCTCTCTTGAAATTGAAAGCATATTTTTCCGTCATCCCCTCCTGGAATATTATTTTATATTTGTATTCTTTCACGATGTAAATTTAAGAATAACATGAAATATTGATACGGCAATATGCCCCTACTGAAAGGTTTTGTAAACATATTCTGCACAGTTGAATAGATATGAAACAGCCAATATTTTAGGGTTCCGTATTGTAAACAAGATAGGTACATAATTGGCGACAAGTTTTTGTTTGTAGACAAGAGAATAAGCGACAAGTTTTTATTTGTAGACAAGAGAATAAGCGACAAGTTTTTGTTTGTAGACAAGAGAATAAGTGACAAGTTTTTATTTGTAGACATGAGAATAAGCGACAAGTTTTTATTTGTATAGACATGAGAATAAGCGACAAGTTTTTATTTGTAGACATGAGAATAAGCGACAAGTTTTTATTTGTATAGACATGAGAATAAGCGACAAGTTTTTATTTGTAGACATGAGAATAAGCGACAAGTTTTTATTTGTAGACATGAGAATAAACGACAAGTTTTTGTTTGTAGACAAGAGAATAAGCGACAAGTTTTTATTTGTAGACATGAGAATAAGCGACAAGTTTTTATTTGTATAGACATGAGAATAAGCGACAAGTTTTTATTTGTAGACATGAGAATAAGCGACAAGTTTTTATTTGTATAGACATGAGAATAAGCGACAAGTTTTTATTTGTAGACATGAGAATAAGCGACAAGTTTTTATTTGTAGACAAGAGAATAAGCGACAAGTTTTTATTTGTATAGACATGAGAATAAGCGACAAGTTTTTATTTGTAGACATGAGAATAAGCGACAAGTTTTTATTTGTAGACATGAGAATAAGCGACAAGTTTTTATTTGTATAGACATGAGAATAAGCGACAAGTTTTTATTTGTAGACATGAGAATAAGCGACAAGTTTTTATTTGTATAGACATGAGAATAAGCGACAAGTTTTTATTTGTATAGACATGAGAATAAGCGACAAGTTTTTATTTGTAGACATGAGAATAAGCGACAAGTTTTTATTTGTAGACAAGAGAATAAGCGACAAGTTTTTGTTTGTAGACAAGAGAATAAGCGACATGTTCTAATTTATTAGCATTTCATATCCTTTAATGTATATTTGGTGGTAGAGCCAAGCTGTAGCCAATGACTGCAGCTCATATACGAGCTGGCTCGCCGGGGTAGTACCACCCTCTCACAGAAGATCGGCGTAAAGTAGCTATTACAGCTGCGTTTCGTACGATGAACGAGAGCGTCTGAAGCCCAGCGCACCACATGCAGCGATATTCACACATGTGTTATCGCACCCACAATTTGACAATCAACTTAAAGGCATTTTTAACCCCCGACGAAAAACGAGGGGTGTTATAAGTTTGACGTGTGTATCTGTGTATCTGTGTATCTGTGTATCTGTGGATCTGTGTATCTGTGTATCTGTGTATCTGTGTGTCTGTCTGTGGCATCATAGCGTCTGAACGGATGGACCGATTTGGATTTAGTTTTTTTTGTTTGAAAGGTGAGTTAATCGAGAGTGTTCTTAGCTATGTTTCAAGAAAATCTGCTCAGCCGTTTGAAGACTATCAGCTCTTTTCTAGTTGATGAAAAGATATAAACAACTTCCACAGGTCTGATCGATACGAAATTTGAAATCCTGTCACTTGTCAATGATATTACAAAGTATGACAACCTTGACCTGATGCGCAGGCATCATCAGAAGAACTCCTCAACGGTGTACGGCATCTACCTTGTGTTTGGGCTCATACGATGCGTTTTGACGAGTACATGCTAATACAAGCTGGGCAGTTAGTACACCGGTAATATAAGTTTAAAAAAGCATGAAATAAAAATTAAATTAAAAATTTAAAAAACCCCCGACAAAAAAAATACCTTTAAAAAAAGATAAAAATAATACCTGAATATTTTCACCCAAGCGTCGTCGTTGTGTCGGGGGACCGCTAAGTACATTACATTTAGAGTAACCTGTAGATGTAGAGTAACCTGCGGTCCCCCGACACAACGACGACGCTTGGGTGAAAATATTCAGGTATTATTTTTATCTTTTTTTAAAGGTATTTTTTTTGTCGGGGGTTTTTAAAATTTTTAATGATGTGTATTTTTCACCAGAAGATGAGTCATATTGGGAGTGACGACATGTTTCCAACATTATTTTCCTCGAGCGACTGACTCGTACTATGTCCATGGACTCTGGTTATTAGGACATACTATTTTGGACAGATGCCTCCCTCTTTCTTGGTTTGCCGATCCCATTGAGGAATATAGTCGTGTAGATATATTTAAATGAACCATTTTTACCTTATTACATCGCTAATAAATATCCTGGGACATTTGTTTACACACGGCTACCTATCCTACCTATCCCAAACTAAGCAGAGCTTGTACTATGGAAACCAGATAACTGATATTACTACATATACTACTTTTTTATTTGTAAATACATACTTAATTTAATATACATAATTACACCCAGACTCGGGACATGCAGACATGTTCATGCACACAAATGCATGTCCCGGGTAGGAATCGAACCTACGACCTGCAGCGTGAAAGGCGGAATCTAAACCAACCGAGACAACGGCGGGTCCATTATTAGTTACTAAATCATGTCTAAATATTATATAAAATAAAATAAATAAATAGAACGTCACGACTTTTATCCCCATTCGGGGGTAGTCAGAGGCTTGAGTGGCCATACACCACCACATTGTGGAGGTATTAAGCCAACTCAAAGCCCACGTTTCACCAGATAGTCAGAACCCAACGTGACAGGTGGTGAACGTTGTCGCCGTGTATACAGGAACTGACTATTACCTAATCCCGGGGGATAGGTAGGTTTCCTCACGATGTTTTCCCTCACCGTAAGCGAACTGTAAATTATGCACATTGATGAAAATTCATCCATTGGTGCATGCCCCACCGGGGATCGAACCTGGGACCTTCTGATTGGTAGCCCAACGTGTTCGCCCCTAGGCTACAGTCGCTTACAGTTCTAAATATTAATTCATGTTAAAGGTACTCTTATTATGAAATGTTCACCATTTTCCGGTACAAACGGGATGTTTTCTGATTACATATTTAAAATTCTGTTTACAAAACGTTTACAGCTTAAAACGTTACGTAAACACAAAGGGAAATTGTTTGTACATAGATTATTAAGGGTTTAAAGCGAACATTAAGTATGCGTAAAGGATTTAATATTTTACAGGAAATTGAGGTTCATTTTTCAAAGGTTATGTGTAGGGCAAAATGCGGAACTATAGGGAGTTAGTTTGCTTTTTTTAATAGTATTGAAGTGGCAAACAAGCGTACGGCCCGCCTGATGTTAAGCAGTTACCTATAGATTCTTTCAGACGCGACTGTAGCGGGTGAACAGGTTGGGCTAACAATCAGAAGGTCCCAGGTTCGATCCCCGGTGGGGCATGCACCAATGGATGAATTTTCATCTATGTGCATAATTTACAGTTCGCTGACGGTGAGGGAAAACATCGTGAGGAAACCTACCTATCCCTCGAGATTAGGTAATAGTCAGTTCCTGTATACACGGCGACAAGGTTCACCACCTGTCACGTTGGGTTCTGACTACCTGGTGAAACGTGGGCTTTGAGTTGGTTAATACCTCCACAATGGTGTATACACTCAAGCCTCTGACTACCCCCGAACGGGGATAAAAGTCGTGACGTTACATTCTTTCAATACTGAAGGCATTGCTCGCACTTGTTGACCTGACGGGGAGCTTGACATCCGGCTCTCTCACTCATCGTACGAAACGCAGCTGCAATAGCTGCTTTACGCCGATCTTCTGTGGGAGGGTGGTACTACCCCGGTCGAGCCAGCCGGTATATGAGCTGCAGTCAATTGGCTACAGCTTGGCTCTGCCAACACTTGATCATATTAAATTACTGTATTTTATAGCGAAAATGGCAACCTTCTGACATTGCGTTGCTGTTTTTAAAATGTACACATTTTTTTTTTCCTATTGAAAAGAGTAACCATTGAGTTTCTTGCCGGCTCTTCTCAATGGAAGCAGCATTACGAACCGGTGGTAACGCTAAAATATTTATGTTGACTATTCATAAGTGCTTCCTTTAGCGTATATGAGTAAAAATATTCTGACTTATTTATGGGTCCGTACCCAAAGGGTGCCAACGGAACCCTATTTTACTGTCTGTCAGCGGGCTGTATCTCATGAACCGTAATACCTAAGTATAGTTGAACTTTTCACAGAACATGTATTTCTGTTGCCGCTACAACAACAAATACTAAAAATAAAATAACATTTAAAAATAAAATACAAAAAACTTAATATTTTTTGACTTATTGTCTTATGGTCGGTTTTCATACAAAAGAATTTAACGTGTGACTCTAAATATCACCATTTTTATGGATGTTTCTTTATATTCTACGGTGGTACGGAAACCTTTATGTGCGAGTCCGACACGCACTTGGTCGGTTATTACTTTTACTGCTCTAACAGTCCGTTAGTGTATTGTTAAACTCGGCTCTATATTAAACCCAGCCACACATGATCCCCTAATGTCTCTGGCCATTAGCCAGTCGTTACTTTCGTCAAGCAACATAAACTTAAAAGCACGACAAACTTACGACGGCCACTAAGGTGGAATGGGTACTTTTCACGCTTTAAATGAACTCCTAACTTAACGTCGTCGTAACGTTATAACACGCCTAGGGTTGGGTAGAGACCCATTAAAGGGTACCTTTTTTGAAGGTGACTAAGGTGACAAACAAGCGTACAGCCTGCCTGATATTAAGCAGTTACCGTAGCCTATAGATACTTGCAATAGCAAAGGCATCCCTCACACGTTGCCGACCTGAAGGGGAGTGGGACAGAGGGAGTGGAAGGAGTAAACTGCAATTTGAAACATGCCGCTAAGTTCTTTTTCTTTAAATTTTAACTGGTCGCTTATTCTTTTGTCTACAAATTGAAAATATCGCCAATACTCTTGTTAATAATTTGTCACTTGTGGCCAATTGTCTACTCTTCAAATAACTACATGTCGTTAATTCTTTTGTCTATTCATAACAAGATGTCGCTTATTCTCTTGTCTAAAAATAACAACTCGTCGCATATTCTCTTGTCTGCACATAAAAATATCGGTAATTAGTTACTTATCTTTTGTCTAAAATAAAATTCGTCGGCAATATCCTGTCTATACTAAGAACCTCTCACAATTTCTGTGTATACACATATTAAGTCCTTGTCGATTATTCCCTTATCTGCACATAACAACCTGTCGCTTATTCTCTTGTCTACAAATTACAACATGTTGTCAATTCTCTTGTCTACAAATTACAACATGTTGTCAATTCTCTTGTCTACAAATTACAACATGTTGTCAATTCTCTTGTCTACAAATTACAACATGTCGTCAATTATCTTGCCTACAAATTACAACATGTTGTCAATTCTCTTGTCTACAAATTACAACATGTTGTCAATTCTCTTGTCTACAAATTACAACATGTTGTCAATTCTCTTGTCTACAAATTACAACATGTTGTCAATTCTCTTGTCTACAAATTACAACATGTTGTCAATTCCCTTGTCTGCACATAACAACCTGTCGCTTATTCTCTTGTCTACAAATTACAACATGTTGTCAATTCTCTTGTCTACAAATTACAACATGTTGTCAATTCCCTTGTCTGCACATAACAACCTGTCGCTTATTCTCTTGTCTACAAATTACAACATGTTGTCAATTCTCTTGTCTACAAATTACAACATGTTGTCAATTCCCTTATCTGCACATAACAACCTGTCGCTTATTCTCTTGTCTACAAATTACAACATGTTGTCAATTCTCTTGAATACAAATTACAACATGTTGTCAATTCTCTTGTCTACAAATTACAACATGTCGTTAATTCTCGTGTCTACAAATTACACGTCAATTCTCGTGTCTACAAATTACAACTTGTCATTCTCTTGTCTACAAATTACAACATGTTGTCAATTCTCGTGTCTACAAATTACAACATGTTTTCAATTCTATTGTCTACAAATTACACGTCAATTCTCGTGTCTACAAATTACAACTCGTCATTCTCTTGTCTACAAATTACAACATGTCGTCAATTCTCTTGTCTACAAATTACAACATGTCGTCAATTATTTGGTCTACAAATTGAAACTTGTCTACATTTCTTCTTATACCTGTTCTGTGCAGAAGACGGAGGTCGCTGTCTCCCTGCCTTCGCTGGAAGGAAGATGGGCGAAATGTGCAACAGAGAGAACCAATGCGATGCTGGACTAGTCTGCGAGGAGATACCTGGTACGTAAAACCCCCCATGGGAGAGTGGTATTTTGGTCCCAATAGACTCTTATGGGACTCCCAAGGTTTTCCACAACGACCGGTCCTGTGCTGCTTGCATCCAGTTTCCCGCGACCTTCACTAGGTCGTCGGTCCACCTTGTGGGAGGCTACCCACGCTGCGTCTTCCAGTACGTGGTCGCCACTCAAGAACCTTTCTGCTCATCAGCATTAATTCTTCGGGATATGTGTGGAGATTTATTTTAAGTGTGTTAAAAACATAGAGGCGAAGGTAAGGAGACCATATGGACAACTTTTCGGAGCAGAACGTGGCAGCAAATGGCTCAGGATCGGGAGTTGTGGAAGGCAGAAAAGAAGGCCTTTTCCCAGCAGTGGGACAGTTAATAGGCTATTAAAAAAAAGATAGTCTTGCTATTTGACGGGCCCGTTAGCGTGGTTGGCGCGGAGGCGCCTTTCACGCTGCAGGTCGAAGTTCGATTCCTACCCGGGACATGCATTTATGTGCATGAACATGTCTGCATGTCCCGAGTCTGGGTGTATATGTATATTAAGTATGTATTTACAGATAAAAAAGTAGTATATGTAGTAATATCAGTTATCTGGTTTCGATAGTACAAGCTCTGCTTAGTTTGGGATCAGGTAGCCGTGTGTGAAAATGTCCCAGGATATTATTATTATTATTTATTTTTCTCCCAAGGTGAGATGCATATTTGCCGTCCCCCCTCTTCCGGCCGGAAGCAATACAACGAGGACTGCAACGCGTCCAGTGAATGTGACATCACACGTGGTCTCTGTTGTATCATGCAACGCCGCCACCGCCAGAAGCCCAGGAAGGTAGGTTTTTTTTTTTTTGGGACTAAGCCCGCCACACACTCCCACCACTGTTACTCTTGTAAGCCAGGATCGACAGTGTCCAACGATGACGCCAAGGTTTGACCCACAGAGTAAAGACTAAAGAAAGAGGTGCCCTTATTAGATATTTGTATGAAACAAAACGTGGTCATTGTTTTTTCATTTTCATTTTACTATTTACCGGTAAATAGTTGAACTACTCGCTTCGTATTATGTCGATGTTAGTATTAGGCCGACCACTCGACCGAGTTGCTTAGGGCCAGTCCCCTTAGTAACTGGTCCATGGTTTGACCCTCGACGAGTCCCGGGGAAAAGCTAAGTTGTCTTGGAACCCGCACGAATTAAATCAGAAGAAAGGATAGGAGGAGTTGGAAGAAAATTATCCACTTCCCTCCGTAACAAAGCGGGAGACAATAATAAAAGTATAGGCTGGTAGCCACAGAAATAAGACTGTTACAACTAGTGGAAGACCAGTTGTAACGCACCACGGACAGTAATTTGACTATTTGGACCTAAACTCGTGAGCTAGTTACGCTTCATTCGTGAAAAATCTTTACTCTTCATTTGGGCCCCACAACAAATTTTGATACAGGACCCGTCTAAGGCAATCTACGCCACTGGCCGAATACACAAAGCTCACTTAACTATTTGAGAGGCTCTTAACTATTTAAGACGCCCCTATCCGTCATTTTCGTATTCTCAAAGGTCAATCAAATCCCCTACTTAAATTTAATTGAACTTAGTTTGAGAGGCCGTCAAATCTCCACTTAACGAAAAATCGGTATACTCAACGGCCACTTAAAGCATGACAGCTGTCAAATCTGCCTTCAAACAGCATTGAGAGCCTCCTAACTTTAAGTGGGCTCCCGATCAATCCTAAATTATTTTACGCTAAATATTTACCTCCTATTTACTACAAAATTATGCGATAATCTTTATATTGGATTATGTAAGAGATAACGGCCACAAACATTCGCAAAATTATGTTACCGAGATGGCAAACAAGCATACGGGCAGCCTGGTGTTAATCTGTTACTGTAGCCTATACAGAGTGTAACGGACAGCCCTCCACATACTGATGGCATGACTTCAGTATGTCATACTAAGATGATCGGTACATGAAATTAGTTCAGGAACTTTATGGTACCCCAATAAACTCGGTTTGTTTTATTAGCTTATACGCAATGTATCGTTACCGTGGCAAAACGCACGTAGCCAACGACTCGTACCACGTCATTAACGCGTTGTTCTTAAGAGGAGTTCAACATCCATTGCTGGTTTTTTTTTATTATTTTAGCTGTTTTATTTACAGAAATGGAATGTTGCGTACCGATAATGTAATGTGTGTTAAATAAAGGAATTATATTTGAAAAAAAATAATTAAAAAAAACAATTTTCCGGAGAACATTTCTAGTGGAAAATGATTCAAAATAAGGTCCTGAATTCACCCTGTCAGTATGTGGAGGGCAGTCACTTACACCCTGTATATTAAACGCTTGCAATACCAAAGGCATCGCTCGCACTTTGCTGACCTGAAGGGGACTGGGACAGGGGGAGAGTTATAGAGAACTGAAATTTTCACTAATTGTGTATTTCTGTAGCCGCTACAATAACAAATACTAAATATAAAACAAAATTTAAATATAAAGCGGATACCCATACAAGAAACTTGATATTTCTATTCTACGGTGGTACGGAACCCTTTATGTGCGAGTCCGACACGCACTTGGCCGGTTTTCAATATACCTAATCTTTAATAAAGCCATTACCAAAAAGTTATTTGCAATGGGTACTTATAAAATAATCCGCAAAATCAAGTTTACATGAAACCCTATTAAGGTTTATTGGGAAACTCCCAAAACTCTTCGAAGTAAAATTGCCTATTCAATTATCCAATATTCTGTTCGGAGCCTTTTGTGAAAACCAAATTATTAAATAAAATCCTTGTAAAGATTCAATTACGCGTAATTCGGGAATGGTAAAATAATGTTCTTTTAAAACATTAAACGCCTACGCTTTTTCTTTGTATGCTGAACGATAACTCTCATATTCCCGTGGTAATTTCGTGAGTTTTGCTGCGTAATAAGGGAAACTTATGGTAAAACTAGGAAGTTTTAATTGCTGTTTGTTTTATATAATAACTGAGGCGGCAAACAAGCGTGCGGTCCGCCTGGTCTTTTAACCAGTTACCGTAGCCTATAGATACTTGCAATAACAAAGGCATCGCTCGCACGTTGATCACCTAAAGGGGAGTGGGACAGAGGGAGGGAAAGGTGGTGGGGGTCTCTCTCTTCCCTCATAATTCGACGAGATGGCTCTGACGGTCACCCATCTTTGACTGACCTTGCCGACCATTGCTTAGCCTCCGATTACTAGCTTGATAACTTGATATACTTGTTACAGAGTTGCGGATATTTCAAGGAGCCTCTGGTTTGCATTGGACCAGTCGCCACTGATCAGATCCGCGAGTTCGTCCAACACACCGCAGGGGAGAAGCGCATCGGTGTCTACAGACTGCATTAAACGATTACATAATTACGCTGCGTAAAATGGTCGATGCGTAATTTGGTAAAAAAGTTTTCTTCCAGTCTAAATATTGCAAACATGTTTTTAAGTTTAAAATAAAGCATTAAATGATCTAGTTTGCTAGTCGCTGACCGTTTTACGCAGCGAAAAAAATATTATTCAGTCTTTTTACTAATAAAAATTATATTAAAAATCCAACACCTTTAATTTGCGATGCCTGGCTGAACTATTAATTTTTATTAGTAAAAAGTTTGGAAAGATTGTTCGAGTTTCGTGCTTTATTTAATCATAGAGACTCGTGGAATTATTCCAACATTAAAAGTTTTCAAGTTGCGATCATAAATACGTAACAAGCTAATTAGTTAGGTACTTGACTATTTTACTTTTAAAGGTTACATAACTGACTATTAAATTCGACTTTATTAATGAGCGTAACTTGAAAAAAGAACATGGATTTAAAAAAATGGAAATTACGCTTCGAATAACGGCAAAACGATCGCTCCATTTTATTTAAAAAAAAGCTCTGACAAAAAAAAAACAAAAAAGAAAGAATAGGACAAAGCGAGACATATCATTTTTTATTAGTTTTAATTTATCGAGTAGTTATAGTCATAAATGTTTTTAAATTTAAAAAAAAATATTACACTTATGAATGTTATGAACTAGTTACCACGGTAATCATACTTGTAAAAGATATTTACGTGTTTAATCTTTAAAATTATGAATAGTATGTAAAATAAATAAGTTATCATTGAAACAAATACATATCCTTCTGGCTGAGGCATTTATAGTTAAGATTGATGTTAAAATAAATTTAAAAATCTATCTTTAACATTTAGAAGTTAAGATAAGTTAGATATAAGCAATTTTTTATTATTTTTTGCTTATAATTTATCCTTTCAAACTATGCTAGGTGCCTAGGTAAAACATATCAGTAACTTATAGTAAAAAAAAAAGTTTTTTTTAAAATAAATCTAGATGTAATATCACGTTATAATAATATAAAACACTTTTCAAATCCGTTGTAACTTTTTTAGACTAAAACTTAGCCTAAGAACTGTGATGTCTACATATTTTCTGAGAATACTTACCTATTTCATATTTAAAAAAAAAAAATTCTGCCAAAAATGTTAAAGATATAAAATATCTTCTCCGATTTCTTTTCATGTCCTCAATGGCCTAAATCGGCAGCAAAAAAAGGAAGCTGGTACATACATAGTAAATGTTGTTAGTTACATAAGACTATATTATATGATGTAACTTGTGTACTAAATATGTGTTAAAAATTATATAAATTATGTCAGCAATGTAGTTATTATTTCACACCTCCAAAAATATTCCACGCCTCGACTTTTAATCGTATTCAGTAACTTGACAGTTCGAGGGTTACCAGTTTTTGACAAAAGATAGTGAGGTGGTGTAAGAATGAACGAAATTGAATAAACATAAATAATATACTTATATGCAAACATTTTATTAAATTTAATGACTCATCTTAAAAACACTGTATACACTATTAAAATTGTAGAATTCTTATTCACCATGTCTTCTACGTATTAAATATATTTATTTAAAAAAATGTAAAATTACGCGATATTTATTTTTAATTCGTTTCTATTAGAAGAAAATAATAAAAGCAAATAACTTTTATTTAGACCTATTAATTATTCTTATATTCCACAACATACATACGACTTTTCGAAGTTTTATTTAATTAAACCATTTTTATCATTCGTTCTTTATGCAAAATCGTTCACTACCCCGACACTATTAGTTTTAGTATGGTAACATTATTTCTATTTGAACTGTCAAGTTAGTGAATACGAAAAGTCGAAGTTTAGTGATGCGCCGTTCTTTAGAATACCCAAAGCCTCCCAATGTCCGGAACAGTACAGCATTACCGCTAAATTTAAAGAGATTTTAGCCAGTTTCCAATGACTTTTGAAGCATTTCTAGGAACAAAAGTGATTTTTAATTCTTATGTACTTTTTAGGCTAATGGTTCTAGCGTAGGCCGCTCACTGCATCGGGTTGTTGCGAATTCGATTCCCGTCAGAGGAAAATTTCGGCCTTTTCGTAATTTCCCTGGTCTGGATGTCACTGGGATCGCCCCCAGTCCATTGTACGGTACCCATAGTACAAGCGTTGCTTAGTTTGGATCCATACAGTTGATGTGTAAGTCTGAGTTTATTTATTTATCAAAATCCAAAAATACATGAATTATAATAATAATATAATAATTTAGCCCTTTTAACGTCCCACTGCTGGGCATGGGCCTCCCCTCAATGCGAGGGGGATTCAGGCCATAATCCACCACGTTGGCCCAGTGCGGGTTGGTGGATTTCACATGTCGAAGACATGCAGGTTTCCTCACGATGTTTTCCTTCACCGCAAGCAAGTGATAATATTAAAGTTATGATTCACACATAGATTTCGAAAAATCCAGTGGTGTGAGCCGGGGTTTGAACCCAGGACCTTAAGCCCGCAAGACGCGTACTTAACCGATCGGCTACCACTGCTTCCATTTCCATTTACATTACCACGGGAAATTCTAAAATTCCCATTTTACGCGTTTGGTACGTCACTAGGAAATTTCCCAATTCAATGTTTTATACCTTCAGCTGTTTTATTTAGAAGTGTATTTGATTTGTAATTAGAACAATCTTGTTTGTCTAAGACATTTACCAATAATTGTTTGTTTACAAGATGGCTTTGTCATGAGTTCGTATTGGCGAAACATTGTTGTCTTTGTCTATTCCGAGCAAAAAAATGAGACAGCACATCGGTGTTAAATATTAGACAAATTAGGGATTCTAAAATAGTAGAATTTTGGGATTTCCAATGGTCAAACAGTTCTATATAGATCATGTTATATGCAGCTCATATATGGGCTGGCTCAACCGGGGTAATACCACCCTATCACAGAAGATCGGCGTAAAGCAGATATTACAGCTGCGTTTCGTATACGATGAATGAGAGTACTCCCTCTGTCCTACTCTCCTATAAATCAGCAAAGTGTGAGCGATGCCTTTGGTATTGCAAGCATCTATAGGCTATTGAAATAAACAAAAATTATGAAAAGTATCTATCTGACGTATGTCAGTCATCTCACTTTTCAGCAAATAAAATCACATTAATAAAATAAACATTTAATATGTTTATAATAATAAAATGGAGTTCTAATGCTGAGTATATGTTTTATTTCATTATCTCCTGTGGCCCTTTCCAATAGGTTATGGGCCCAGGCCACGTTATCGTAAAAATATTTCAAATTGTGATTTTTCAGTTTTCAGCTTTTGCACCAAACCGAAATTTCTTCCAAGTCTCCGGCACCAACATTTTAAAATACCCGACAATGGAGTCACGGAACCAGAGGCACATTGAACAATATGATGGTGAATGATATAGCACGAGGAAGTTTCACGTGCGATCATTTTTGGAAGAATTTAAGGTATTGTGTGTTATTGATGAAGACATGCCGTCGAATCCAGATCAAAAGTAGCTGAAGAGGAACCTGGTAACTAAAGGTATCATACTATAATACTCGAGTGACGCATTTTTGAATTTGCAAAAGGTTCTGCTACGGCAAAATAAATAATGGATGATTTCGATAAAAATTACGAAAGGAGAAGTTTAGCCACACACTTGGCACTGCGTAAACTACTACCTACTCAATTTATAGTTGCAACCAGATGTGATCTAGTTCCAGCATTATCAATTATGATTATACAATCGTGGAATTAATTTCCGTTAGAGCGAAATTAGATGACATGGATGAAGTTTCACAATTATTATTGGCTCTACATTCAACAGTGATGGTATTTAAGAACACTTGGAGAATATAGCGTATATAGCGTATATGAATATAACGTTTGTAAAAGCGCGCCTTGCAGATCAAAAGGTTAAATTAAATCTGATACAACATATGAACTCATAATTTCACCTAAGTACAGGTTGTATAGGTTGTTTTACGGTTGCAAGAAGAAATCATAATATTATACAAAATAAAAGGAAATTTACTCAAAGAAATTCAATGGGCAAGATTTCCAAATTGCATTATGATCATTGCGGTTGGCGAAATCATGTTAAGAGGGATTGCTACTTTAAGAACAACATGACGCTAAGAACAGCGGTAACCAATCAACGGCGCATGCTCCGCAACCGAAAAATGACAAGGACGGTTCCGCTTTTATATTTTCAAAATGTAAGTTGATGGAATCATTCAAATGTTGATGAAATCTATTTTCTTTTAGATTCCGGTACTACTGATCACACTGTGAATACTCGGATGACCTACATAATCCAGTGAAAATTGGCGTGGCAGAGTATGGCACTACCACGGAGTAGTATTAAGAGGAGATGGTCTAAGCAACCGTGCACTATGACTCAACAAGGCCCTGACGTCATCACAGTAGGCGTGGATTGGGTCAGTGTGCTGTTGGCGTTCGTCCTGTGCACAGCTCTAGCCAACGTTCGCATCCCAAATATAATGCCATATCCGCATCCGGTAAAGGAGAAATCAATGTAACCACCAACCTAGGTTTTCAAGAATCTATGTAAAATGTACTAATATTTGTCAGAGGTACCATGTAATTAAGGTATTATTTGTAAATCCTGTGCAGGAAGCAGGTGCATGAAGTACATTGGTTATATTTAAGAATAATGAAGTTTATATTTACCAAAACAACGATTGATGTCTAATACCTGGTATAATGAGTAATAACTTTTTGGATTTATATTTTAAAATGAATCAATCTCAGTGAACTTTATAATATTTAAATCAATATTCGAAATCTGATGAACATGGAATAAATGACTCGGTCATGTGAACAAACAAAAATGTATTTTTAAATCGATGATAACCAAATAGTCGATAATATTAATTCTAGCGATGGTTTGACTGAATTGTGTGAGTATACTTGTTTTAAAGTCATAGTTACTTTCTTGCTAAGTCTATAAAAAATAGGCACAGACATTACCAAGAAAGAGGGAGACAAGTGACTGTCCAAAATAGGTTGTTCTTCTAAAACAAAGTCCATGGACACAGTATAACTCAGTCATAAGTACGGGTAATAATGTTGAATAAGTATACATTGTATTGCCAATATGGCTCATCTTCTGTACCGTACCATATCTGCTAAAGTAATACATCAATGAATATATCACTTTTATTGTTCATTCCCATGTTTGTTATTCTACGCCACCTATGTTCACTGATACAAATTACTTTGTTACTTTTCTCAATGGTTTTACTCATTATACTGTGATATAGTTAATGCATTACATATGGGAAGTATTTCAAGGTATTAAGAACTTCGTAGCGTAAAGTGAAAATGGATAAACTCCATAAACATTTATTTATATTGTGATGACTTTCTTGAATGTTTTTCAAATGAATTTAACCCGTGGAATGTCCCAAAAGAAAACAGTCAATAGATTTTCTTTTGTTTTGATGCACATGTGTAGATGCAAGGGACACACGGAGGGTCAAAGAATTTTGTGTTGGTAAAGGAATCATATGACCATAAAAAATGGTGTAACAGTGTAAACTCCATAACAAAATGGTGTAACAGAGCAAGTGAATCGTACGTTGACCGAAATGGCTAGAACATTGGTCACAAGTGCGAAGCTTGTAAATATATGGTTGAAGCTGTTTTAAAAAGCCACATATTTAATTAAAGTGTACCCACTAAAGCTCTGATAAATAAACATCATAATATGAAATGTGGTATTGTAATAAACACCATAATATGTAATGAGGCATGGTAAAATCTTAAAGTAAGTCATTTAAAAATGTTCTGTTCTACCGATTACATGGATAATAAAATAAAAAGATGAAGTATGGCAGAACATCTTTTAAATAGTTGGTCACGATTCAAACGGGCATAGATTATTTATTACCGATTGAAAATAATGAAATTCTTATAGCTCGTATTATTATTTTGCATTACATGTAACGGTAGTAACAAGAAACATTGAAATTCTTACCAAAATTAGTAAGCTTGGCTGTGATCCGGCAAAACTAATAGTTCCTGGCAAAATTAGTAAGCCTGGCTGTGATCCGGCAAAACTAATAGAAAGCCAAAACCAAATTCTTCGAACGATAATTCTTCGATAAAGAACCAACCTGGTCAATCAATAAGTTGTAGCGAAAGTATTTATATTGATCACTTAAAATCGTGCAGTCTACACTATTGTCTTTTAAAAATATTTATGATGGACATGATGCCGATAAATGGTTAAAGGCAGTATAAAGCGAACTCGAGTCATTTCGAAGCCACCAAATCTGAAACCATCTGAAACCTTGTTGAGACTTAAAGATGTGAATATAATTTGTTGCAACTAGGATTTTACTATTGAAGTTAATGAATTAGACGACTCTGTTTGTTACAAGGCTCGTTTGATGTATCGAGTTTTTACTCAAGAGTATATTTAAAGTCGCACCTGTCATAAGAATAACCATTTTAGATATCTTGACTCTCAAATATTTTTGATTGATATATGCACCACATATACGTAAAGATTGCGTTTCTAAACGGTATACTAAAAGGAAATATGTCCATGAAGTACCGAAAAGTGTTTTAGCAAATGTTAAGAAGCAGGGCTGGCACACACGCCGAGACAAGACTTTTGTCACGTGTTGTGTCGCACCGAATTGCTATCTTTCTTAATTAATTAATAGGATAGAGTGAGACAATATCGATTTGTCTCGCATTTTGTTTTCTCATAGCCCGCTGTACTACCAGTTCAGGTGTGTAAATGAAGTAAATCCTAACATGAACTAAAGCAGTGGATAAATGTGTTGTGTAATTTTTCTATGTATAATTTGTAATCGAAACAAATCGATGCAACACTTGCTGGAATGTCTCTTGTGTCCGAACTCCTGCATGAGGGAGGACTTGAACGCGGCCACACCTATCGCTATTAATGTGGCCAAATACCTTGTAAATAAGGTCTAATCATAGTAGAGTAGAACTGTTGACACAAAAAGAAGAAGAATCCATTCAATACTTCTTTACTTTGCAAATTTAATTATTTGTCATTAAATTGTGATACATAAAGAAAAATAAGCCCGCTGAGTTTCTTGCCGGATCTTCTCAGTCGAGGTCGTTTTCCGATCCGGTGGTAGAATTAAGAAAGAAAGAAAAATAAGCCCGCTGAGTTTCTTGCCGGATCTTCTCAGTCGAGGTCGCGTTTCCGATCCGGTGGTAGAATTAAATAAAAATATAAAATGACAATTTGTAAGTGCCCCCGTAGGCCTAAACAAAATAAATATTTTTGGTTTTGACGAGATGAACATTTGCTTGTAATTTTTGAGGTAGGCTATTGAAATAAACAAAAATTATGAAAAGTATCTATCTGACGTATGTCAGTCATCTCACTTTTCAGCAAATAAAATCACATTAATAAAATAAACATTTAATATGTTTATAATAATAAAATGGAGTTCTAATGCTGAGTATATGTTTTATTTCATTATCTCCTGTGGCCCTTTCCAATATAGGCTACGGTAACTGCTTAATATAATGCGGGCCGTACGCTTGTTTGCCACTTTTAACATAAAACACAAAAAAAAAAATAGGGTTGATTAGTATTTTTAGTAGCGACTGTAGCCTAGGGGTGAACAGGTTGGGCTAACAATCAGAAGGTCCCAGGTTCGATCCCCGGTGGGGCATGCACCAATGGATGAATTTTCATCTATGTGTATAATTTACAGTTCGCTGACGGTGAGGGAAAACATCGTGAGGAAACCTACCTATCCCTCGTGATTAGGTAATAGTCAGTTCCTGTATACACGGCGACACGGTTCACCACCTATCACGTTGGGTTCTGACTATCTGGTGAAACGTGGGCTTTGAGTTGGTTAATACCTCCACAATCAAGCCACTCAAGCCACTCAAGCTTCTCAAGCCTCTGACTACCCCCGAACGGGGATAAAAGTCGTGACGTTACATTACATTATTACATTAGTATTTCTTTTCCGAAATCAAATGGAATTGAAGGTGAAGATGAGCCCTATTGACTTCCATCATCTTTTCTACATTGTTCCACATACCACTGAATCGTAGTGAGTCCATGGACTTAGTAGAACATACTATTTGGGACAGTGACGTCTCCCACTTTCTTGATAATCTTTGAATGAAACACAATGTATAAAGTATTTTTTTAAACATTATTTTAATTATGTACCTAACAGTCTCTATTTAATGTTGTAGTTAGTGAAAGTAGAGTAACAAAAATATAAGAAGACGGAAAATATTACAGGTAGTATTACAATGGCTTGTAACTTCACAATAAACTTTACAAGAAATTTAAAACAGCAAAAAATTTCACATACTGCGGCGCTAAAAATGGGAACATAATAGAATTCTTCAAAAGCAATTATTTTTTCTGATTTTCTAGCAGAGTCCTTAGCTATTTTGCTAAAATAAAACAGTCACGAATGGCGTAAAACGTATGACCATTTTATGTAAATTTAGCGGATAGAAAATCTAAAAATTTATTGCTTTTGCAGCATTGCTTTGTGGCCTTTCCAGTCCAAAACAATTATTAGATGTGTCCATATGGCGCGCATGCCTCACCCGAGCACTCATATTATGACATTACGTCTATGCGTTCCGACGTCAAAAGTGAGTGCTCGCGCGAGGCATGCGCCTGATGAAGACGCCGCCATTGATTATGAAATGTTATAGATAAATTAAATAAATAAAATTAGATAAATAATTTAAAAAATATACAGTTAAGATTTTCACTAAGAAACCGCTTTCATGTTCACTGATCATTCTGTCCCCACATCACCTTCTCAACCGAAGAAAATCGGTGGCGGCGGGGGCGGTCCGAAGGGTGGAGGTGGCGGATAGTAGCCCCCCCAGCCGGGGTATCCGTACCCCCCCACGCCACCCCAAGCAGCCCCACCCCCCCATCCACCTATCCAGTGCCCCTTAATGCTCTGTGAAAAAATTACAACCAAAGTAAGGTAAAGTAGAAAAATATTTGATTTTAATTAGATACTTCAAGTTTTGTGTTTCATAAAAAATAAAAACCAGCCAAGTGCGTGTCGGCCTTGCACATAACGAGTTCCGTACCACCGTAGAATATATAAATTCACCTCAAACAAATAAGTGGGAATCAAAAACGTCAAAAATATCAAGTTTCTTCTAAATAAAAAATAAAGGGTTTTTTATTTTTATTATTTGTTGTGGTAGCGGCAACAGAAATACACATTCTGTGAAAATATCAACTCTCTACCTATTACGGTTCGTGAGATACAGCCCGCTGATAGACGGACGTAGACGACAGATGTAGTTATGGAGATACGTGGTAACAAACATTCACACATACACACTTTCCTTTCTTTTCTTTTCGAAGTAGAATTTATGTTGCCAAAATAAGCGCAGTATGACGCCTCTATAGGTATGACCGGGAGCCCATCGTGCTAATTGTGGATTTACTCCGGCGTCGCCAAAATCTATTAGATTCGGTAGATTAGATGATAGGAAGAATACATTGTTCTAGATGTTTCCACTTTCAGCGGTGGGGGAAGCGTCTACATGACAATATCAAAATTTAAAAAAAGCAAAGATATGGAAATACTCAAGCGTGTCAGATATTAATACTTATCATGCTCCATCATAATAAATTGAAAAAAAAAAATACTCGAGCGCGTCAGATTGTGTGAGCATCTATAGGCTACGGTAACTCTTTAACATCAGGCGGGCCGTACGCTTTTTTGCCACCGCAGTAATATAAAAAAAAACAATTTCAGAGAGGGTGTTCAGTGAAACTTACAGATGCTCCCATTTCTTAGACTGACGATCAAATTAGCAAAATTGTCACTTTTGACACTTCTTAGCTAGTAATGAATCCCCCATATATTAATCTGACGAGTTCGAGTATTTTAAGATGGTCTATTTTTTTTTGTTCCCCTGAGCGAACCCACCAATATTAAGGGCTCATACTGGTTGGAGGTTCTTATCAATATGTAAGGTATTTCCCTTATCTTAATCTGACGCGCTCGAGTAAATCCAGAAAACCCTTCTACGGCTCCCCATCTATAACAAATCTTTACATCTTACCTGCATTAGAACCAAAATAGTTAAAATTAGTACCAAACACTTAGTAACTGTCATTATTAGATACAGAAATCTTTTCACTCCTAACTCCAATACAATAATGAGTTACTACAAAATAAAATTTTCATTATATACTAGAAATACACAACATAAATTTTACACTCGAGAAAATTACGTATATCCCTATTTCGTAAGCTATAACGTTCAAAATTGAGTGTGATGTATTTTATTAAGGAATAAATGGAAAATTGTTTGGTTACTTTGACGGATGTATGAAAATTACTTGACTTTGTATGTCATTTGTTTACTTTCGAAGTATTTGTATGATCTCATCCAAATTTAATATTGTGTAATTATACAAAATAGCAGTGATAGCCGATTGGTTAAGCACACGTCTTGCGGGCTTTAGTCCCGAGGGCCTACTCTTTTACAAACGAAAACAAAATTTCGGACGAAATTTCGCGTAATTCCTACTACGTTTCTCATCCATTCCGACATTTCTTACGAACGAAAATTGTTTGACGTCTTCGTCGTCGTCGAATCTAAACGTCAAACAATTTTCGTTCGTAAGTAATGTCGGAATGGATGAGAAACGTAGTAGGAAATACGCGAAATTTCGTCCGAAATTTCGTCCGAAATTTCGGCCCTCAGGGTTCAAACCCCAGCTCACACCTCTGGATTTTACGAAATCGATGTGCGAATCATAACATTAATATGATTATCACTTGCTTACGTTGAAGGAAAACATCGTGAGTAACCCTGCCCGTCTTAGAATTATTTTCGAAAGAAATGTATGAAATCCACCAACCCGCTTTGGGCCAGCGTGGTGGATTATGGCCTGAATCCCCCTCGCATTGAAGGCCGAGGGAGGGAGGATTATTATCATACAAAAACTTCCCCACATTACTCATTGAAATAAAAGCAGCGTCATTATATTGATCAGACGACTAAATGCTAAACATTTAGCGATGAACACCTAATTATTTACTCAAATACATCATGCAGGGATGTCCCATGACACTCGCAAATGTTATTGGCCTTTAGCCGTGTCCAGACTGACCGGGAAGCCTCGAAAAGCGGCCTCGGGCACATGCCACGATAGCTTCAGTTTTGACACGAATTCAGATTGACTTGAAGTCGCCTGCAACCAATAGAAATTAGGACACTGATATATTATTTTAGCAGATATGGTAACTCATAACATTACCGTCACTAGACTTGTGCTCAGCGCACCACTGTATCAAGGTAATAATATCTACAGTAGTCCATCTTCATAGAAACGGACGGAAAGCGAGTCATACCTACGCGCCTCGATTTAAATACCCACTCAATACCCAACGCCGCGCGCAGTCACGAATGCACCCGCGCCGCGGTGACGAACGAACGGTGGGATGGTTTTGTAAGCAGTAAGCATGTGATTTCTGAATATTTGATTGAATTAAGTACAAGTACTTACTTAATATGGCATAGAGTAATTATAGACTATATTGTGTTGTTTTGGTTGCTTGAATTCTTCAATAACACATCCAGAAATATCATTTTTTAAATTACCTGGGGACTCCGAAAGTTAGCCCTATAAAATATTTTTATATACCTACTAGGACGTAATTTGATTATTTTTAATAGGTAGGAAGTAGGTAGATGAAATTAATATACTGTAGCCGGGTAGCCCTATCGCGTGTTCACGTACCGAGCGGCGTGGCGCGGCTATAGGTAGTTTTTTCACGGACAGGCCCCAGTTCCACTACTGTATGATATTATTACCGTGACTATATGCAGCGAAATTCACACATCTGTTAACGCACTCGCAATTCGACGATCTTCGTCTTCTTAGTCGAGGTCGCGTTTCCGATCCGGGGTAGAATTACGTTAAAAACTAAAAAACGAAAAACGAAAACGATAAACGATACGAAAAAAACTATTTGAATTTGGAACTGATTGCTCGGACGCGCCGCTCAGCTCAAGTAGACGCACCTAATGTTTTTTTTTTGTTAGGACATCGCTCTTTGTGCGATATCGCACAAGGCAACCATGGTTGCGCCACCAGCGGGTGATTCGACAACCGTCACCGAATTGGTTGCGCTACCAAGCGGACACAAGTTGCGATACGGTCCATACAGCTCTATACATTTTGTTGGTGGAGCGACTGGTTGCGCTACCACTGGTGTCCTCGTGCGATATAGCACTTACTCATTTTGACCGTGTCCTTCGAGTTGTATTCTAGTTACCAATTGACCTTCACTCATCTAGGTATAACTATTACCTAAACGGTTATATAACCGGATCCCGGATCCCGGATCTCGGCAACATCGATTGCATCCGGCGCACTGCAGATGCGCCGTTGCACCTCGTAGGGATGGGACACGATACCGATATCGATATCGATAATCTCTATAGAACGTTTTTTTATACTTGTCCTATTTGGTAAGCAAGATGGCATCCAGCGGGGCGATTGCGTAACTTTTTGTCAATGTTTCAATTGGTTTCGTATATAATTGACACAGGATGAACGAAACCAATTGAAACATTGACAAAAAAGTTACGCAATCGCCCCGCTGGACGCCATCTTTGCTTACCAAATAGGACAAGTATAAAAAAACGTACTATAGTAATATTATTAATGCAAAAGTAACTCTGTCTGCGTGTGTAAATGATAGTCGGCTTCTCAGGAGGGCTAGACAAGTGGCTGACGTCTACGAGCGTTCGTTCAAATCGCTACGCTTCATGTATGGAAATGACATAAGTCACGTGATCTACATAGCAACTTGTCGTTGATCTACATAGCGACGTTTGACATTTCCATACATTGTGAAGTCATGCCACTTGCCCTTCTGAAGGGCTAGACAAGTGGCATGAACGCTAATCGAATAGAATGGAATAAACTTCACAATGTATGGAAATATCAAACGTCGCTATGTAAATCAACAACAAGTCGCTATGTAGATCACGCTTGAGATCATGTGACTTATGTCATTTCCATAGATGAAGCGTAGCGATTTGAATGAACGCTTATAGACGTCAGCCACTTGTCTAGCCCTCCTGGGGGCTTACCACCACCTCTTATAGCAGTTTTGTTTTAACGTTTCAGCGGCCATTTGTGACGAAAAAACTTTTTTGTGTGTTTGTGTCAAAAAGACGTTGAATCGTTAAAACGTTCCTGTAATTGAATCGCAATAAGAGCTCGTGGTAAGCCCCCTGGTGTCCCTAGCGGGGATTGAACCGTTAGCATTCCCTGGAGTGCGGGCGGTGAGCGACTCACGGCTCCGGTACCATTCTGGATAAATGGTAGTGAGCGATCACGGTGCAACTCACACGTTGAGTACTAGAGTGGATGCTCTGGCGGCAGGACCTACCGTAGATGGTCCCTGACGCCTCGTAAGAGGTTACCATGTATAGTGTGCCTCGTTCTAATAACCTCACGGTTGGTAGGGCACTATAATAAATCTCTCTTGTACAGGTATGGGTCTTGTCTGCGTGTGTCTGTCTGTTTGTAACGTTTTCACGACTAAACCGCTTATTCAATTTTGATAAAATTTGGTATAGATAGATAGACAGGATCTTGGAGAAGGACATAAGCTACTTTTTGTTGCGAAAATAAAACTTGAAGAGGGTGAAATAGGGGATGAAAGTTTTTTACGATTCTCTCACTCATCATACGAAATGCAGCTGTAATAGCTAGTTTACGCCGATCTTCTGTGAGTGGTAGTACCCCGGGCCAGCCCGTATATGAGCTGCAGTCAATTGGCTACAGCTTGGCTTTACCACCAACACTGCACATCACTAGCAGTCCTGACGTCACAATCGTTCTTGACCCCCTGACATCTTGAGGCTATCAGCTACGGAGACAACAATCTTATGGCGTTGGTTTAAAGTTTATTTTTGTACATCAAGCTCTTTCAAAATAGGTTAGGTGAAATCTAGAGTTAAATTAGTAAAGAAGTGAAAACATTTTATGGAAGACATTTTGATGGTGATAGAGCCAAGCTGTAGCCAATTGACTGCAGTTCAGGGCCTCCGCAGACTAGCTACTTTTAGCATCGGCGATCGGCGATTTTGATGCTGCGTCTCGCTCGTTCGCGCTCGAAGAACCGCGACGCAGCATCGATACGTCACAAAATCGCCGGTCGCCGATGCTAAAAGTAGCTAGTCTGCGGAGGCCCTAATATATGGGTTGGATGCCCAAACTCCCCCCTTCCCCTCCCATTCCCCTTCAGTAGCAAAATGCGAGCGATGCCTTTGGTACCTATTGCAAGCATTTACTATAGCCTGACTTTACTAAGTTTGAGAAACGCCTAATATTTTTGTTGTAGTAAAATATTGAACAAAATCATGTTGCTATTATAAATAAAGTAGGCGTTAATACAGGAAGAAGTAACTCTCAAATTAAAACGTCGATTTCCGATTGAATAAGTAATGGTATTGTAACCATATTAAAACAGCACCTTCGATCTGTAAAATACATTGTAAATTCACTATAAACGGATTAAAATTTATATAAATATTGCAATTTTTAATTCTGTTAAAAATCAAAGACATTACCAAGAAAAAGATATGTGACGTTCCAAAATAATATAGTTCCATGGACACAGTACGACTTAGTTGTTCGCGGAAAATAATGTTGAAAACATATCAGTATTGTCAATACGGCTCATCTTCTGATGAATAACACACATCAAAATGCCTTTGAGTCAATTGTCGAATTGCGAGAGCGATAAAAGATGTGTGAATTTGCTTGTAGTGGTGCTGAGCACGAGTCTGATCAATGTCAGGAGGAACCATATCTACTAAAAAAAAAATCGCGCTCTAAAAAGTATGAAACAAGAAAATATTCTCATCTAGAGGATAGCCGTGGTCCGTGTAGGTCCTTTAGGGCCGAATGGCATATGAACACGGACCACGGCTATCCTCTAGATGAGAATATTTTCTTGTTTCATACTTTTTAGAGCGCGATTTTTTTGTAGTCGGGTTTTAGTTTTTAAACTTACTTTTTATTTAATTATTTTGGAGTTATAGGTAACAATATATATATTTTTGAAATGTGCTCATCAAGCTCTTTCATTTGATACCCCACACGGTTTCATAAAAAAATGTTTTTTTTTTAGTTCATGACATTATGTCCTCTAGAGGGCGCCATATGCAATTTTATGTGACGTCACATAGCCTATAACCAGCGCGCCATTAAGCCGCTTCTAACGATACCTCATTTGTTAAATTACGACAAGTCGTTTGGAAGTTAGGTGGGAACAGATGCACATACATACATACATACATACATACATACATACATATATACATACATACATACATACATACATACATACCGGTCAAAATCATAACCCTCCGCCGTAGTCGGGTAATAATACATCAATGTTCCAAATGCATTATAACTTTATTCCCCAGGGTTGTAAAGTTTCAACCCCGAGCGATTCAAACATGACACACCCTTAACTTTTTGTTTGAGTATCCAATTATGTATTGACAACACCCAAAAGTTTTCATGGTGTTCTACCAATTTAATAAAAAAATAACAACAGCACGGCGTTGACCGGTGGGTCTAGAAGCATCAAATTTTGCACAGGAGTTCCTTATACAAGGTGATTGGTAAAACATTAACAACCTTGCAGGACTGTATTACTGACATCATAAAAAACTAATTTTAATCTATGACTTTTTACACGGCTATTTTTTTAAACAACTGAGTCTACTGTGTCTATGGACTACATTTGGTAGGACATACTATTTTGGGCTCCCTATTTAAATAAATAAAATAAAATGTATTTGCCATAAAGTTAAGTTCAACATTTACACATAGTCAATTCTAAAAGCTAGTAAGTAATATAATAGTTTTTGAGAACTTTAAATGAAAAATAATGAAGTACTACTCCACCAAGCCAACTAGGAACTCGGATGGAATGCGCTTCCCCGCCCGCACACCCGCCACCGCCTGCGGCTTCCCGCCCGCCACACCCCCCGCACACCGCCACCGCCTTTTTGTGCGGGTGACGTCACATTTGACAGGCTCCTAGTTGGCTTGGTCGAGTAGTAGGTGTCTGTGGCTTCCACACTAAAACGAGACAGGTTCGTCCTAGTGTGGAAGCCACATTAGGGGCCATCCATAAATCACACGAATTTCATGATTTTAGACCCCTCCCCCCCTTGTCACAGCTGGTCACATTTGCGAGACTCCCCCCTCCCTGTGTGACGTCACATATCTTTTACAATTTTCAGAAATTTTCTTTAACAAATCAAATTTTGGTTTTAATACTTAGATATATTAGATTTTTAAATGTGACGTCACAAAACTTAGGACCCCTCCCACCCCCTTGTCACACAATGTCACATTTCGTCGTCCCCCCCTTTATGTGTGACGTAATTAATGGATGGCCACTTACATCTTGTAAATGTCTTTAGTGTGATGGAGCATAACAGTTAGCGTTTTTAATTACTTACAATGGTGTTGCTGGCCTGTCCAAACAACTTCGGATGAGTTCAATGCACCAAACTGGTTTTTAGGATAACACGGACAGACGGACGGTTTTTATGCCGGTATAATTACAAAGTTATTACCAAGAGGGAGATAGTGACTGTCCAAAATAGTATGTTCTACTAAACGGAGTCCATGGACATAGTACGACTCAGTCGTTCGCGGAATAATGTTGAAATGAATGAATGTTTCGGAAATTCATGTATTTAAAAGTCGAATTGCGAGTGCGATATTTTTTGGACCGCAAAGAAAAAGGGTCGGTTAGAAAATCTTCAAGTACCTACCTGACCTAGCTTTATGAAATAAAGACTAAACTAAAGAATATTTTAATGTGGTTAAATGAAAATAAAAAAACCGGCCAAGTGCGTTTCGGACTTGCGTCCGTACCACCGTAGAATAGAAACGTCAAGAATATCAAGTCTTTATTTTTAAATTTTATTGTATTTTTACTATTTGTTGTTGCAGCGGCAACAGAAATACACATTCTGTGAAAATTTCAAGTCTCTAGCTATTACGGTTCGTGAGATACAGCCCGCTGAGACAGACGGACAGCGTAGAATAGCGTAGAATAGGGTTCGGTTGGCACTCTTTGGGTAAGGAACCCTAAAAAGTTAATTGAAGCTTTTTATTTTTAATAAATGTAAAATAAATAAAAATGTGATTGAACATATTATTGAAGATTTTCTAACCGACCCTTTTTCTTTGCGGTCCAGTGTATTTAAAAGTCGAATTCCGAGTGCGATATGTGTGAATATCGCTGCATGTAGTGGTGCGCTGAGCACAAGTCTAGTAATTGCAATGTTAGGACGTACCATATCTACTAAACTAATACATCAATGGTTGCTTTCCTAATTGAAATATTAATAATTCGTGTTCTCACAGTTTGTGATACCGAGTCACGAGCAAAACTTAGTTACCTTATTGCTGGTAGAGCCAAGCTGTAGCCAATTGACTGCAGCTCCTATACCGGCTGGCTCGACCGGGGTAGTACCACCCTCTCACAGAAGATCGGCGTAAAGTAGCTACTTACAGCTGCGTTTCGTACGATGAGAGCGAACCAGAAGAACATCCTCCCTTCCCTCCCTCTGTCCCACTCCCCTTCAGGGCGGCAACGTGCGAGCAATGCTTTTAGTATTGCAAGCATCTATAGGCTACATTCATTACTCCTCTTTTGAGGCGATCGGTTAATTAAAAAGAGGTTCCCATTAGCAATCCAACTTCATACACGTCATCTATCAATCTAAATCCAATCTTGTTATCATAACCACAAAACTCAGTTTTCAATGTAACGTTTCATATAACAAACTGCAGCGATGAAAAAAGATGTTCATTACAAAGATTTTACAGTTGGTTTTAGTTTGCGCGTGTTTTGTAGTTAAGTTATTAGTTTATGGGTGTGTAGGCAGCCTTCGAAGGCTCTCACTTCGCAATCAAGTTGGATAAAGCTGTTTTCACATGTTAAAATTAATCAACGGTTGAGTGTTATAATATAATATTTATGTTTACAACCTAAACCTACCTATCCCTCGGGATTAGGTAATAGTCAGTTCCTGTATACACGGCGACAAGGTTCACCACCTGTCACGTTGGGTTCTGACTATCTGGTGAAACGTGGGCTTTGAGTTGGTTAATACCTCCACAGTGTGGTGGTGTATGGCCACTCAAGCCTCTGACGTTACAACCTAAAACGATTTTTATAATGTTACTAAGGTGGCAAACTCGTTTACGGCCCGCCTGATGTTAAGCAGTTACCGTAGCCTATAGATGCTTGTACCAAAGGCATTGCTCGCACGTTACCAACCGGAAGGGGAGTGGGTAGAGGGAAGGGAAGGGGGAGGGTTGGGCTTCCGGCTCTCTCACTCATCGTACGAAAAGCAGCTGTTAAAACTACTTTACGCCATTCTTCTGTGAGCGGGTGGTACTACCCCGGTCAAGCCAGCCCGTATATAAGCTGCAGTCAATTGGCTACAGCTTGGCTCTTATTACCAAGAAAGTCTGGATACAAGACCCCGATAACAATCATTGGGATATAACAGCCGGCCCAATCAGGCATAACATCCTTATTTGTATTGAAGATGTCAATATACTAAGCCCCGAGTCTACTAGCATTGAAGATGTCAGTACACTAAGCCCCGAGTCTACTAGCATTGAAGATGTCAGTACACTAAGCCCCGAGTCTACTAGCATTGAAGATGTCAGTACACTTAGCCCCGAGTCTACTAGCATTGAAGATGTCAGTACACTAAGCCCCGAGTCTACTAGCATTGAAGATGTCAATACACTAAGCCCCGAGTCTACTAGCATTGAAGATGTCAGTACACTAAGCCCCGAGTCTACTAGCATTGAAGATGTCAGTACACTAAGCCCCGAGTCTACTAGCATTGAAGATGTCAATACACTAAGCCCCGAGTCTACTAGCATTGAAGATGTCAGTACACTAAGCCCCGAGTCTACTAGCTATTAACCACTGAAAGCCTTTAACATTGTATTCGTAAATGTTCATATTAAATTGCAAATTCATGGTGGTTGACATGTTGTCGACTGGAGAGTTAGGAGACTCGGGGCTCTCGTGATGTAGTCTTGGCCAATTGTGGGAAGAGAAAACCTGGTTTCATTGTACCATGTAGGTTAGAACACCTGCGTACGCGCACCTTTACAGCATTCAAGGCTCTAACCAAACGATAGAACCAGTCGTGCCGTGGCCACCGCGAGGGTCAGACGTGTCTCCATCATACTTACAGACATAAACACGTCTAACATGATTTAAAATTCGAATCATTCCATTTATAAACAATCGCCCGCCATATTGTTTGGACAGTTGTCAAATATTTGAGGTTATCCTATTATAAGTGCAGTGCAGGTGAAGGATTATAGTTTTCCTTGGTTGTGTGGTAAGTTAAGTATTTCGTGTTTAATATTGGCTTTGCTACCTATTACGTAATGTAACAAGAATGTAAGTTATTTGTAAGTCAAGTTACGAGCTTGCAAAGTTGTATAATTGACATTAGAATGTCATTGATGACATTAACGTTTTTTAAATAAACTACTTTTTATGGCAAAGATTCTAATTTCAAATTTTAAAGTCCTCTGTGGTTGATTAAATCATCGACAAAGACAATGGAAGCGATAATCTTTAAAACGTCAAGTGAAGGCAAATATATTTTTTATAGAAAAAAACTATTTTGGAATATAACCTCGAATTAACTACACTCCTTTCTTGGGCAGCCGTGTTAAACAACTTTTCTTTTGTTTTATTGTTTTTGTTTTTTTCTCGTTTGGCTTCGCTTTTCGCATATTGCCAGTGTCAAGTAAATATATATTTTCAAGTAATTAAATGTGACAAGCACAAAAAGGCCTAGCCCTTGGTAATTACCAGACTAGTTGGGGAACCCGAAAATCATGTTTCGCCACTTTTGTTCCAATTGCCCACACTCACGCACATTTATGAACATACAATATTTAATATTCCACCAACATTACACATTATAATTCAAAGAAACACACAAGTTATGGAAATTAAAACAAAAATGACAACGTCACTTTTACACTTCCGACTTATTTAACGAACTGTCAAAGATTAATTATAATAATAATAATATCCTGGGACATTACTTACACACGGCTACCTGATCCCAAACTAAGCAGAGCTTGTACTATGGAAACCAGATAACTGATATTACTACATATACTACTTTTTTATTTGTAAATACATACTTAATATACATATACACCCAGACTCGGGACATACAAACATGTTCATGCACACAAATGCATGTCCCGGGTAGGAATCGAACCTACGACCTGCAGCGTGAAAGTCGCCATCGCGCCAACCACGCCAACGGGCCCGTCAACTAGACAGATAGGGTTGTTAAAGTAATGATGAACGCTCGTTTGTTAATCACCTGTCAATATTCGTGAAAGTATAACGGGTTAGATCATTAATTAAGGTATTTACGGCCCCATTAAGCGATCGGTTCACGGTCGCACCGTAGGGCCACGAGTCTCTTGACCATTGTCCATTGCGAAACCACTATCTTCGTGAATTATAAATAAAAATAAAATAAAAATATAACGTCACGACTTTTATCCCCATTCGGGGGTAGTCAGAGGCTTGAGTGGCCATACACCACCACATTGTGGAGGTATTAACCAACTCAAAGCCCTCGTTTCACCAGATAGTCAGAACCCAACGTGACAGGTGGTGAACCTTGTCGCCGTGTATACAGGAACTGACTATTACCTAATCCCGAGGGATAGGTAGGTTTCCTCACGATGTTTTCCCACACCGTCAGCGAACTGTAAATTATGCACATAGATGAAAATTCATCCATTGGTGCATGCCCACCGGGGATCGAACCTGGGACCTTCTAGGCTACAGTTGCTGGCGATATTTATTTATTTATCAGACCACCCAGCACATAGATATGGTACATAAACTGCCATTGTGTACCGTAAGCCGATTGCTAACGCATCGCTGGCTGCTCACCGGAGCGTGCAGGGTTCGAGTCCCGACGCGCACTGATTGATAATTAAAATAATCATTAGCTTGATTTATTAATTCTGAGCACGAGAAGGAAGCTTGAAGCTACATTGTCTGGCTGTCACGATTAAGTTATAACAAGTTGCATGTTCTGAGGGGCTGGCCAAGTGGCATGAACGCTAATCGAATAGAATAGAATAGACTTCACAATGTATGGAAATGACATTACAAGTCGCTATGTAGATCAACAACAAGTTGCTATGTAGATCACGTGACTTATGTCATTTCCATACATGAAGCGTAGCGATTTGAACGAACGCTCGTAGACGTCAGCCACTTGTCTAGCCCTTCTGGGGGTCTATACTCTATAATAGCGCCAATGCAATTCATTTTTCTGATTTACTAGCAGAATCTGCAAAATTTCCGTGAAATGATCACGAGTGGCGTTAAATGTGTGAATATTTATTTACAGGGGGCTTACCACGAACTCTTATTGCGATTCAATTACAGGAACGTTTTAACGATTCAGCGTCTTTTTGTGCAATGACGTACCTTATCGTCATGACAATAAGAAACGTCATTGCACAAATGGCCGCTGAAACGTTAACACAAAACTGCTATAAGAGGTAGTGGTAAGCCCCCAGTTATTTTTTCGGAATTGATAAGGATTCTGCTAGAAAATCATAAAAAATAATTGCATTAGTAATGGTGCATAGTGGCGCTATTAGTGCTATATCGCACGAGGACACCAGTGGTAGCGCAACCAGTCGCTCCACCAAACAAATTGTATAAATCTGTATGGAGGATATCGCACCTGGTGTCCACTTTGTACCTAGCGCAACCAATTCGGTGTCGGCTATAAAATCACCCGCTGGTGGCGCCACCATGGTTGCCTCGTGCGATATCGCGCTAAGGTAATTTAATAATAATAATAATTTAGCCCTTTTAACGTCCCACTGCTGGGCACGGGCCTCACCTTAAGGTAATTTAAAGTAATTGACACGAGAAAATTTCCTTTGATAAGACAGATCATAGTCTATAGTAGCGACATTTTTATGATGGCCGGTTTGACATGTGAGGGGGGGGAAGAAAATGAACCTTATTATAACGGAACTAGCTTTTGCCCGCGACTTCGTCCGCGTAGACTTCAAAATAAAAAAAAACCGGGCAAGTGACTTAAGACTTTTTAGTACTTTTTAGTGAGCCAGGGTTTTTTAAGTCAGTATTTGCTTTTTTATAAATATAATTTTATTTCACGATTTTTATTGGAGCCATAGAAACTTTATCACGGTACCTAATTCGGTGAATGCGTGTTTTGGTAGGTAGGTATATAGAGCCAAAATCCCAAATCCCCCTCCCCTTCTCCACCCCTTTTCCTCCCCTCTCTTCCTTCTGCTCCCTCCCCCTCCATTTCCCTTTCCCCTCCCCCTTCCACTTCCCCCTACCTTACGTCTTCCCCTTCCTCCCTCACCTACCCTGTGCATACTTAGTTTCAAGTCAATCGGGTAAAACATATTTTTCTGCCGTACTTTTCTACCTTTAGTTTCCCCCTTTTGGGTGTTGATTTACGAAATTATTTTTTATGGGATCAAACTGAAGTAGTACCTACCATATTCAGCTCAGCTTATACCCCAATTATTTAAAATGAATAATCATAACCAATCTCGAGATATGGATGACTAAACATTCGCTGACCCCGCTCTCCCCTTTTCCTTCAAAATATTGAAAACGCCGAAACCCCAGTTTGATTATTTAAAATGAACAATCATAACCAATTTCGAGATATGGATGACTAAACATTCGCTGACCCCACTCTCCCCTTTTCCTTCAAAATATTAAAAACGCTGAAACCCCAGTCTGATTATTTAAAATGAACAATCATAACCAATTTCGAGATATGGATGACTAAAAATTCGCTGACCCCGCTCTCCCCTTTTCCTTCAAAATATTAAAAACGCTGAAACCCCAGTCTGATTATTTAAAATGAACAATCATAACCAATTTCGAGATATGGATGACTAAACATTCGCTGACCCCGCTCTCCCCTTTTCCTTCAAAATATTAAAAACGCTGAAACCCCAGTCCGATTATTTAAAATTAACAATCATAACCAATTTCGAGATATGGATGACTAAAAATTCGCTGTCCCCGCTCTCCCCTTTTCCTTCAAAATATTAAAAACGCTGAAACCCCAGTCTGATTATTTAAAATGAACAATCATAACCAATTTCGAGATATGGATGACTAAAAATTCGCTGACCCCGCTCTCCCCTTTTCCTTCAAAATATTAAAAACGCTGAAACCCCAGTCTGATTATTTAAAATGAACAATCATAACCAATCTCGAGATATGGATGACTAAACATTCACTGACCCCGCTCTCCCCTTTTCCTTCAAAATATTAAAAACGCTGAAACCCCAGTCTGATTATTTAAAATGAACAATCATAACCAATTTTGAGATATGGATGACTAAACATGCGCTGACCCCGCTCTCCCCTTTCTCGTCAAAATGATTAAAAATACGGAAACCCCAGTCTGATCAATTCAAATAAGCAATCATAACCAATATCGAGATATGGATGACTTATTAAAACATCCCTTGACCCCGTTTTCCCCTTTCCCGTCAAAATAACAAAACTCGACCACCCCTATACAAACTTTCACTCCACATTTCACCCCTTAGGGGTTGAATTTCCAAAAACACGAAAGAAATCTAAACACAAACTCTCATTCCCCTATTTTACCCCCTTAGGGGTTGAATTTTCAAAAACCCCGAAATTACTCTTTTTTATTTTTGATAATACACCTAATCACCAATTTAAGTAATTCTAACTTCAAAAATGACGGAACTTCCATACAAACTTTTATCCCCTATTTTACCCCCTTAGGGGTCGAATTTTCAAAAACCCTGAAACCCATATTTTTTTATTTTTCAAAAGACACCTAATCAGCAATTTTCATAATTCTAACTTCAAAAATGACGAACTTCCATACAAACTTTCATCCCTTATTTTACCCCTTTAGGGGTTGAATTTCAAAAAACCCTTTCTTAGTACACCTCTACACATCAAGACAAACCCACCCTCCAAATTTCAAGTCTCTACGATCAGCGGTTTAGGCTGTGCGTTGTCTGTCAGTCAGTCAGTCAGTCAGTCAGTCAGTCAATCAGGACTTTGATTCTTATATATTTAGATAAGACTGCCCGTTTAAAAAAATAAGAATCTAAAAAAATTAATGCGTAAACGAATTTTATTCCGTTATAATGTGGTTCATCCTTTCCCGCTCCAACATGTCAAACCGGCCTTCATAGCGTGCCGCTACCGGGTAGGCACTAAAAGCACTATTTTTGCGAAGTTTTTTCTGACATTAGTTTTTTTTTTTTTTTAGATACGTATAAGTATGAATTAGAGGCTTGAATACGTCCCTTGTCCATCTAGCACACCATGGACCAGTTACTAAGGGGACTGGCCCTAAGCAACTCGGCCGAGTGGTCGGCCTAGTACTAACATCGACATAAAACGAAGCGAGTAGTTCAACTATTTACCGGCAAATAGTAAAATGAAAATGAAAAAACAATGACCACGTTTTGTTTCATACAAATATCTAATAAGGGCACCTCTTTCTTTAGTCTTTACTCTGCGTAGCACACTATATAAATAGTTAGTTTGACTATAGTATTAAAGTCATCGTTATAGTATTGTACTAACAATCCTTGTTATTGTTACAGGTACAGTTATAACGATAACATGGCGACTCTAAAACTATTGGCGTGTTTCTGCATCATCCACACAGCGTTAGCCAAAGGTGAGTAAAAAAAACAATTTTGGTGCTGGGCAAACATCGGAAAAAATATTTCCAAAATTTGCCCAGATCTGGAATTTTACTGGAGCATCTCTAGTCCTTTGTGTGGTGCCCAAAGTACCTACCTATAAGCGTTACTTTTTACTAATACCTATACCACAGAACAAATAATATGTATATCCTATACGATTTCTTTGTCTAGCTACAACTTTTCACTGTATTTAATTTTACAGACTGATAAGTAGGTATATCTATCGTATGATCGAAAGCTTACCCAAGCATGTACAAATAAAAACTTGAATTATAGGTGCCACAGAATAAAATAACCAATAACACTAAGAGCGGGCAAAGTACGGCAATTATTTCCGAAACTTGCCCAATTCAATTAAAGACTACGCAAATTGCGGGCAAATAATAATTGGTGCGTCCACATGCCTCGCATGCCTCGCCCGAGCACTCATGTGATGACATCATTATGTATATTCGTCACCGCCGCACACCGCACACCGCCACCGCCTTAACGTGCGGGTGACGTCACACTGGACAGGTTTCTAGTTGGCTTGGTGATGTAGGACAGCCCCCCTAGCCAAGGTGCTTCGTCTACGAGTGTTTCTACAAAACTCTAAGCTTCATGGATAGAAATGACATAAGTCACGTGATCTACTTATTGACTTGTAATGTCATTTCCATTCATTTAGCGTAGCGTTCTGTAGAAACGCTTGTAGATGAAGCCACTTGGCTAGGGGGGCAGTTCAGTCGGCCAGTGGGTCAAAATTTCATTTTTACGGTCAAAAAAATTAGGAGCATGAAAATTAGGAGTTATAAAAATGCGTTCAGAACGATCCGTGAACGCATTCGTGCGATTCACTTGATTTTCGGACGAAAACATTAATTCGAAACGGTACCTATGTTCGTATGTGTGTAATTATCTCGGAAACTGCTCGACGTAGTGTGGTGAGATTTCAATTTTAGATAGCGCACCGTGTTATTATCTTGTAGTTTTAATTTTACGGGACAGCAACAAAGGTTTTAAATAAATTTATTTATTACCAAGTTATTTTTTTTTTTTTTTTTGCGGGAAATGTAAAAGTGATGTTGTCATTTTTGTTTTAATTCCTAAAACTTGTGTTCCTTTGTGTTATAATGTGTAATGTTGGTGTAATAATTACCGTTACCCGTTAGCGTGGTTGGCGCGGAGGCGCCTTTCACGCTGCAGGTCGTAGGTTCGATTCCTACCCAGGACATGCATTTGTGTGCATGAACATGTCTGTATGTCCGGAGTCTGGGTGTATATGTATATTAAGTATGTATTTACAAATAAAAAGTAGTATATGTAGTAATATCAGTTATCTGGTTTCCATAGTACAAGCTCTGCTTAGTTTGGGATCAGATAACCGTGTGTACAAAAATGTCCCAGGATTTATTATTATTATTATTATATATTCATAAATGTGCGTGAGTGTGGGCAATTGGAACTAAGTGGTGAAACATGATTTTCAAGTTCCCCAAGAGGTTTGGTAATTTGTCAGTAAAGTATCCGCCACTTTACCTATTGATAGGGTTTGGGGGGTAATTTAGGCTTAGCCAAAGGCCTGTGCTTAACACATAAAAAAATCTTGAAAATATATATTTTACATGACACTGGCTATATGCGACAAGCGTAGCTGTAACGAAGAAAAAAACCCTGACCTGATTCCCACATCTTATTCAGTATCTTTATATTCAAGGATAGTTGCTTGACCGAAATATAGCGAACTCATGCAAATTGATAGCTCACGAGCTGCGTCGTCGTGTGTCATTTGAATCTCATTATTGTTATACATAGTTAATTTTGATAAATGGACGACTTAGGAGAATGGACAGCAAAGGAACTGGACGACTTAGGAAAGTAGATGACTTAGGAAAGTGGACAATTTGGGAAGTGGATGACTTAGGAAAGTAGACAATTTGGGAAGTGGATGATTTAGGAAAGTAGATGACTTAGGAGAGTGGACGACTTAGGAAAATAGATGACTTAGTAAAGTAGACAATTTGGGAAGTGGATGATTTAGGAAAATAGAAGACTTAGGAGAGTGGATGACTTAGGAAAATAGATGACTTAGTAAAGTAGACAATTTGGAAAGTGGATGATTTAGGAAAATAGATGACTTAGGAGAGTGGACGACTTAGGGAAGTAGATGAATAAGTAAAGTAGACAATTTGGGAAGTGGATGATTTAGGAAATTGGACAATTTGAGAAGTGGATAATTTAGGAATGTAGATGACCTAGGAGAGTGGACGACTTAGGAAAGTAGATGACTTAGGAAATTGGACAATTTGAGAAGTGGATGATTTAGGAATGTAGATGACTGGACGATTTGGGAAGTAGCTGACTTAGTAAAGTGGACGATTTGGGGAGTGGTATATTTGGTATGAGCACGACTTAGGAAAGTGGATGACCTAGGAAAGTGAATAACTTAGGAAAGTATACGGTTTGGGTAGTGGATCACTTAGAAAAGTAGATTACTTACGAAAGTGGACGATTTGGAAAGTGAACGACTTAGGAAAGTACCAACCGATGCAATGAGCCGAACAGCCTACAAATCACAGCAACAAGCGGTCGTCAATATGGCATAATACTCAGTATACAGGGTGGTGACGACATTACGACAATAAAAAACACGATCCGTACTAGTCAATCACAAGTTTACATCAAAATTGTAAAATTTAAATTTTCACACAAATTAAATGCAGAAATAATCTAAACGTAACACTACATCCTTTATAATCGTCTACTGACCTCATCGACTGACCTGTAGGTACAAGGGTGGCAAAATCGCTTCGGTGTCGGTGTATTTGGCGGTGCATTTGCAGTTAACATGTTAGAAGTAAAAAAGCCATCCAGTGGGTTATACCTTTGAATATATTTTGATATTTTTTTATGTACGAACTTATCACGTGATACCCAGTATGTGGTTTCAGTTATTGTCGTTATATCGTCACCACTCTGTATACTATCATTATGACGTCACAATACTCCTTTCTTTGTTCAAACTGACTGCAAATCGTGCTCAATTAATATCAATAAAGTTTTTTGTAGTGATTCACAAGTTAACGGAACTGGTCGGTTCATTGGTGTTCACGAAGCCATATATAGCGGTAATGACCCAGTCGTTAGATCGGACGGCTTTCGAGTGATCTTCTTATCGTATGGTTAGTGGCCAAGGTGTCAGAGCTGTTCAAGCCATACGAAGGCCTCTGACATGGTTAAATTACTTATTTTGGACTAGGCCCGCCACACACTCCTTATTGCTCCTGTAAGTCAGATCGACAGGGTCCAACGATGACGCCAAGCTCGAAAGAAGACTCGTCGAGGGTTTTGACACTTAAAATTGAGTGACATTGACATTGACATTTGACAGTTCAAATAGTCTATTATGTCATTATAAATGTCTTGAATCGTTGCGGATGAACTTTTTTTTGTAAAACAACAATTATATGAGTAACACAGTGGGTTGAGTGTGGGAGGTGTGGACAAAAGAATAATAATCTTCTTAAAACACCGGTGTCTCTTTTGTTTATGGCCATTGATTTATTATTTTAGAAGATATGGTACCTCCGAACAATGTAAGTAAAAATTATCAATTTCAAGTTTTTTTACGCATCAAGCATTTCAAAACCTCCCCCCCAAACCCTATAAGTAAAATGGTGGATACTCTACTGACAAAGTACAAACTTCTTGCGGAATCCAGAAAAATAATGTTTCCCCACACTTGTTCCAATTGCCCACACTCACGGAAATTAATGAACATTATAATGGTTAATATTCCACCAACATTGCACATTATAATATACAAAAACACATTTAAGAAATGAAAACAAAAATGACATCACTTTTCCACTTCCCGCCAAAAAGACCATCAGGGGGCTTACCACGACCTCTTATCGCGATTCAATTACAGGAATGTTTTAACGTTTCAGCGACTTTTTGTGCAATGACGTACCTTATTGTCATGACAATAAGAAACGTCATTGCACAAAAAGTCGCTGAAAAGTTAAAACAATACTGCTATAAGAGGTGGTGGTAGGGCCCCAGTTGCTTAATGTCACGTTTGTTTTTTGAAAAAAAGAACGTAAATTGTTAGTATTATTTTTTTGGTACATAATTGAAGTTAATAATTTCTTGTTTTGAATCTGACTGGCAATGACGTCTGATGTTAATTAACTTGTTAAACTTTGAGAAAAGTTGTTCATTAAATTTGTGATTTCATTAAAAACTTTTAGACTGAGTTCTTTGTACCTATAGTACGTTTTTTTATACTTGTCCTATTTGGTAAGCAAAGATGTGTCAATTATATACGAAACCAATTGAAATATTGACAAAAAGTTACGCAATCGCCCCGCTGGACGCCATCTTTGTTTACCAAATAGGACAAGTATAAAAAAACGTACTTTACGTTATAATTATTCCACGTTTTCACATAATAATTATAAGTGCGAGTGAACTAGCGATATAGATTCCTGGGGGCTTACCACAAGCTCTTATTGCGATTCAATTATAGGAACGTTTTAACGACGTTTTAATGACGTTTCTTATTGTCATGACAATAAGGTACGTCATTGCACAAAAAGTCGCTGAAACGTTAATACGTTCCTGTAATTGAATCGCAATAAGAGCTTGTGGTAAGCCCCCAGCTCACACGTGTTATGTGAGAATTCTGCGAGAATTTAATCAAAAGAAAAAAAAGTTGTCTGTCCTCTACTGGAAAGGAGAAAACAAAAAATATCTATGACATTAACAGTATCACCCAAGAGTGTTTTTTTTTTTATTTAGGTATTACAAAGCGGATGGTCACATTTTCTTTTTTTTATACCTTTACTAACGTGTTGTGTTTTTATGGTATTTGTTACGTAACGCTCGATAAGGTCAGTTAGAGATGGGTGACCATTTAATAGCATTTAAACTGAGCGTCTCCGTGCCTCGGAGGGCACGTAAAAAGTCGGTCCCGGTTATCATCTAGGCAGCAGTCGTTAAGCCTTGTCAGAGGCCAAGCGGCTCGAACAACTCTGACACCAGGTACCAGGGAACCATACGATAACAAGATTGTGAGGTGTTTCATTTTAGTTTTTGTAATAACTGCATTGACCTAAGCGACAAATTCCACAAAATAAAAATACATCCATTGTATATCATCAGTGTACAAAGGTTATTGAACTATTTAAACAGTAACCGAACATATCGGTTAATTTTTTGTCCACTCGTAAAGTATTTTTGCACACAGTGCTAAACGGTTCGATGACTCGATGACTTGACGAATGGGACTGAACAGTGGTCTGAGTGGGAGTTTCGGAAAAAATCCAGCTTTGGGAAATATGAGGTCATGTAATGAAAAAAATTATGAAATATACGTCACGACTTTTATCCCCATTCGGGGGTAGTCAGAGGCTTGAGTGGCCATACACCACCACATTGTGGAGGTATTAACCAACTCAAAGCCCACGTTTCACCAGATAGTCGGAACCCAACGTGACAGGTGGTGAACCTTGTCGCCGTGTATACAGGAACTGACTATTACCTAATCCCGAGGGATAGGTAGGTTTCCTCACGATGTTTTCCCTCACCGTTAGCGAACTGTAAATTATGCACATAGATGAAAATTCATCCATTGGTGCATGCCCCATCGGGGATCGAACCTAGGACCTTCTAATTGCTAGCCCAACCTGTTCGCCCCTAGGCTATAGCCGCAGTATGAAGTCATATGCGCCGAATTCCCCCGTGTCGGAGGGGGGTAGTATAGGCGTGTGCGCGTATTTTTTATGAGACTAAGGTGGCAAAGGAACGGCCCACCTGATGTTAAGCAATTACCGTAGCTTATAGATGCTTGCAATACCAAAGGCATTGCTCGCACGTTGCCGACCTGAAGGGCAGTGGGACAGAGGCTCTCTCACTCATCGTACGAAACGCTGTAATAGCTACTTTACGCCGATCTTCTGTGAGAGGGTGGTACTACACCGGTTGAGCCACCCATATGCAGTCTATTGGCTATAGCGTAGCTTTACCGCCAATTATCTTTACTGATTTCTAACGTCACATAGAACAATTTTTAAAATTTCTATCATCTAACTAACTATCTGGTGAAACGTGGGCTTTGAGTTGGTTAATACCTCCACAATGTAGTGGTGTATGGCCACTCAAGCCTCTGACTACCCCCGAGTGGGGATAAAAGTCGACACGTTACATTTTTTTTTACATTTCATTTTTCTATCATCTAGTTTTACTGCTTTGAGTACTAGCCCTTTGTCTTTTAATCAAAGACAAAGGACGAATATGTATAACTCTCCATTCTCCCACTTAAAAATATAATAATATCTGTGCCCGCAGCCCACAGCCATTTGAATAAAATTTAATCGAACGGTCCCCAGCGAATTTCTTTTTTTATTATCTTATTACCGGGAACCGCCCGCCATTTTCATACGCAGTTCGAATTTCAAAAAGGTTTTTTTAAATAAAAACATAAATGGAGGTAAAAAATTGCTGGAACATGGATGGGAACATGGTCTTTTTGCGCGGATTTTAATATTCTATTGTACACGGTTGGTAAGCGTGATCCGCATTTTGATTAGGGAGGACATTGTAAATTCTTATATAAGTAGGTAATGTTGTTTCTGATGTAATCAGTTATGTACTACTTTATTTCGTTATGGCTTGGCTTAATCATTCTGAAGAGCAGTGATAGCTGATTACACGTCTTGTCCTTTTGAAGGTCCAGGTTCAAACCCCGGCTCGCACCTCTGGATTTTTCGAAATCTATGTGCGAATTATAACTTAAATATGGTTATATCTGGCTTACGGTGAAGGAAACATCGTGAGGAAACCTGCATGGATCTAACAAATTTTCGAAAGACGTGTAATCCACCAACCCGCAGCCAGAGCGTGGTGGATTATGGCCTAAATCCCCCTCGCAGTGAGGGGAAGCCCGTGCCCAGGAGTGGGACGTTAAAAAGTATAAGGGATAACCAAGGGGCTAAAATAATTAGCATCGCTTTTAGTGTGTGTACTTGCATTACTAAGACTTCGACCGCTTGGCGCAGTGGTTCGAGCGTTGCCCGCTCGGCTCACTGAATCGGGTGGTTGCTGGTTCGATTCCCGCCGGAGGCAAATTTCGGAAACGGCCTTTTCGTAATTTGCCCTCGTCTGGGTGTCACTGGGATCGCCCCAGTCCATTGTACGGTACATAGTACAAGCGTTGCTTAGTTTGGGACCATACAGTTGGTGTGTCAGTCTGGCGATATTTATTATTATTTATTTTATCGTCTTAGTGCAAACTTGTACTCCTGCACATGTTCTGTAACAAAAATGATTTTATCACTTATTTAATTTCTGGGAAACGTTACGAACTGTTTCTGAAAACTGTATATTTCACGTGAATTCTATTTTAGGTGTTATACCTACTGAAATTGCTAATTGCTAATTACTGAAGCGACTGTAGCCTAGGGGTGAACAGGTTGGGCTAGCAATCAGAAAGTCCCAGGTTCGATCCCCGGTGGGGCATGCACCAATGGATGAATTTTCATCTATGTGCATAATTTACAGTTCGCTGACGGTGAGGGAAAACATCGTGAGGAAACCTACCTATCCCTCGGGATTAGGTAATAGTCAGTTCCTGTATATACGGCGACAAGGTTCACCACCTGTCACGTTGGGTTCTGACTATCTGGTGAAACGTGGGCTTTGAGTTGGTTAATACCTCCACAATGTGGTGGTGTATGGCCACTCAAGCCTCTGACTACCCCCGAATGGGGATAAAAGTCGTGACGTTACGTTACCTACTGAAATTATTATCTACCTCCATGAGGAAATGGATTACATTTTATAGGGCCATAACACACCGGGACGCTATGGCGACGTCGCCGGCTACGTATCCAAACTATTTGTATTGATGGCGACGTCGCCAGTCCGTCGCCAGGTATGTTACCTGTCATACATATCAATACGAATTAGTTGGCTACGGTGGCTGGCGACGTCGCCATGGCGTCCGGGGGTGTTATGGCTCTTATCTGTACTTATAATATTATAAAGATCAATATTTGATTGTTTGTTTGTTTGCAATGAATAGGCTCCGAAACTACTGGACCGATTTGAAAAATTATTTCACCATTAGAATGCTACATTATCCCTGAGTAACATAGGCTATATTTTTGGGATCCGGGATATCCGGGAAACGGGATCCGGGATACGAGACCCGGGATATCCGGGCTGCGGGATCCAGCAAACGGGATCCGGGATCCGGTAAAAACGGGAAACGGGATCCGAGATACGGAATCCGAGATCCGGGATCCGGGATCCGGTCCGATTTTTTTTAAATTTAAATTCTACACGGATGAAGTCGCGGGGACAAGCTAGTTATAAATAAATAAAGACGAAACGTAACAGAAATGCTATTTAATAATATAATCTGAGCATTTTCGTATCGCGTCTCGTTGGCCATAGTATATTTAGTTTCATTCTCGTCTTACACGACTGTCGCAACATGACCCGAATATCACATTCCTCTACGGGTATCGGAGTGTGCAACTGCCCTTATAAGGGTAACACCACATTAATGTGGGCGAGGTGAATGGACGCACGAATTTTGCGAGTTTTAAATTATTTTGGAGACACTGAAGCAGAAGATCTTAGTTGTTAGGTTATAACCTAAAAGGGTAAGTGGAAGCTTATTATTAGCTATTTTTATTTATCTCTTTCAATTATACAGAGTGGTGACGACATAACGACAATAACTGAAACCATATACTGGGTATCACGTGAATAGTTCGTACATAAAAAAATATCAAAATATATTCAAAGGTATAGCCACGGGATGGCTTTTTTACTTCTACCATTTAACTTTACGCCTACAAATGCACCGCCAAATACATTCCTTTCACTCGACACCACCAAAACGACACCACCGGTGGTGTCGTATGGAATCTCTAGTCCATACGACACCACCGACTATTAGTGAGGTTACCTACATACAAAGTTGTTGATATAAAAACTCCAATTAAGTTCAAGCAGTTTCATTAATGAGGTATGTCATTTGATAAAGTTTATATTTATCTGTTAGTTTAGTTAGTTTAGTTTATATTTATTTCATAAACTCTGTTTTATTAATTATCGTTTAACTATAGATAACTTGAAATAATAACTTTGGGGGTCGGATCAATGTATGTGATGTTGTCTGATATTTATTTATTTATTTTAATGAACTGGGAGCTGTTTGTCAAAAACACGCGTTTCTGGACATCACTAGGGTGGTGTCGTATGGACTAGAGATTCCAAACGACACCACCGATGGTGTCGTTTTGGTGGTGTCGAGTGGAAGGAACGGCCAAATACACCGACACCGAAGCGATTTTACCACCCTAATACCTACAGGTCAGTCGATGACAAATACAAACACAAATGCACAAGGACTGCTTGGAGCAGGTTGAAGTCGACTCCGGCCGCAACACGACTGCTCTCGAGCAGTTGATCTCGACTGCTCTAAGCCCATCTATGGTGGCTCTTACTAATTGGGGGTGAGACTCAGTATATAAAATGTACTCTGTGGCATAGTTCACATAGTTCACCATTGTCACAGTAGCTATGGTAAATTGAGATCGATCTTAAGTCGCTGTTCTTGACAGATGTTCAGATGTTTGATACATTAAACGTCAAAACTACGTCTTAAGATCGATCTCAACTTTGAGATTATTTTTTTAATACGGGCCTATCTTCACACGTTTTCACTGTTCAACAAAATGAGAGGCAAATTTTTAAAACGGCCTTTTCGTAATTTTCCATTGACTAGGTGTCCAGTCCATTGTATGGCAATATAACAGTACAAGTGTTGCTTAATTTGGGACCATACATTTCGTTTGTTATTTTAGGGCCTCCGCAGACTTGCTACTTTTAGCATCGGCGATTTTGCGACTGCATCGATGCTGCATCGCGTTTTGGCGACTCTCTGCGTTCGATCGCAGTATAAAAGTCGCGCGATTTTGCGACTGCATCGATGCAGCAACGCGATTTTGCGACTTCCTGCGATCGGACGCAGCGACTGCTCCGATGCTGATCCGGTAGCCTGTAGTCAACATGAAAAATCGCTGCGACTGGCATCCGCAAGTGTGCAGGGTGTAGCGTTCAGTCGCTGCATCGAGCTTCTGTAAAGCGACTAAGTCGCCGATCGCCGATGCTAAAAGTAGCAAGTCTGCGGTGGCCCTTAGCGATTATTTATTGTACGATCTAAGGTACCTAAATTTAACTTTGCCAATATCCTCTAGTTAGTCGATGACGTCATTATTACGTAGGTAGAAAGGTTACAGAGTGGGTATCCTTACCAAGGCAATGTTGCGGCCGCACAACAAATAATACATTCAAAAACAACCTTTACAACTTTGTTATAAGAGCTAATTGTATTCCAAACAAGATGCAGAGATAAATTTGCAGACTGCCTACAGGATACCGTTGGAAAATGAACTTTAGATAGGTGAGATAAGGGTTATTGATTGAGGCAACATTGCCTTATTAGGTTCTTAAGGCCGTCTACTCAATGTAGGCGTGAAATGCTATTTGGTGTTCCTTTGTATCTAATATTGTCAAAGTACTGTTGTTCTTTTGTTGAAGCGTGTTTAACTTTGCGAATTCTGACCTAAATTGAGGATGGGCAATTTTACAATGGCCGACACCGAAAACAAATAATCCGTTCATTCGAGCTTCTAATTTTGAATTTTGACATGTGTCATAATTCAAAATTCGAAGCCCGTACGACGGAAATGTTATCGTAGAAAGTCAGGAACGAAACAGCTGGACCGGGAGCCCATGATGCTAACTGTGGATTTACTTAAGCGTCACGGAAGCGTATTAGATTTGGTAGATTAGACAATAGAAAGAATATTGTAAATAATAGTAAGAAAATTGTAAAAACAAAGCAATGACATAGAAATACTTAAGTGTGTCAGATATTGATATTTTACATGCTCCAAAATGATAAATTTAAAAAAAAAAACTCGAGCATTTCAGGTTTTCAGAGCGGGTGTTCAAAGAAACTTACAGATGCTCCCATTTCTTAGACTGACGATCAAATTAGCAAAAATGACACTTTTGACACTTCTTAGCAGCGGCGGCGTAGCATGGGTTGGCACCCGGGGCGACTTTCTATTGAGCACCCCAAAATAAAACAACAAATACCTACTAAACGTGCTTACGTGATTTTATTTTACTAAAATAGTCAATCACATGGTCAAAATTTACTTTTCTGTCCTTTTCGATGGACAATATAGATAGGTTAGTAAGTCGCGCTTGGCTCATTGTTGATATGACTTAATTAATTTCAATTTTGAAAAACTCCTTTCACAAGACGCCACTGAAACACAAATTGTTAAAAAAAATCTTAGGCATAGCGCTAGACTGGGAACCGACTCAGAATAGTCCCATTTAATTATGAATTTTAGAAGCTCCAAGGTAGTCCATTGGACCGCTTCTTGGAAGGAAATGCTGGCGGCTTCCAAGTGGCGCCTCAGTCGTAAAACTTCCAAAATCATATCGTCTTCAGAAAATTCATCATAGATTTTTGTCAGGTTTTGAACTATACAACGAAGTTCTTCTTCTGTTGACGTAAGCAGAGTTTTAAGCTGAACAACACCAAATGTTATGAGAATGTCATCCATTGCCCTGTAACGATGGTCTAGTTCTCCGTAAAATCGATCAAGACACTCTAACATAGCTCTCTGTAGCTCTTCTGGCAATGTTAGCCCAGCATCTTGGGCCGTTTCTCCTGGCATACGTTTTCAGAATCTCCTCCTTCCTCTTTTTTCAATCGAAATATCCAAGGCCTCACATGTTTCAGTTGCGAAGGAAATAGCTCTTTTGACTATTTGGATACGTTGGCTTTGAAGAAAAATTTTTAGGGCTTTAATTTTTATGACACACTTTTCCAGCGATAGCCCAGATGTTTGTAAATACTTTTGTGTCTGGTTAACTTCTTCTAGGACTTCACACCAAAAAGAAAGATAGCATAAAAAACTGAAGTCACACAAAGCTGGTAAGAGTGTGGATGCTGCTTCTCTTGTGTCGACGTTTTCTCTACTGCTGCTGGGATCACACATGTCTTCGAGTGTTGCTACAAATTTCTCAAAATTATTTTTCAGTGGTTTAACAGCGTCGTAATGAGCACTCCATCTTGTCTCTACTGGTCTTTTTACCTTATTTGATTAGCACAAGGCATGAACAACGCTTTAGGATTGTGTTCTTTGATTTTTGCTTGTACACCACCATGAACTCCTGCCATGGTTGCAGCGTTATCATAACCTTGAGCCCGACATAGATGTATATCCAAGTTATCACTCTCGAGCTGCGTAAGGATATTTTCAGTAAGTTCGACTGCAGTCTTTCCGGCTATAGGGAAGAAACCGAGAAATGATTCCTTAACTTCAACTTGATCGCCATGAATATGAACATATCTTATTACATAACTCATCTGATCAACATGTGATATGTCTGGAGTGCTATCGAACATAATTCCGAAATATTTAGCTTTTTTTATGTCGTCTACAATGTTATTTTTCACCTGTTTCCCCAATAGGCTGATGAACTCATTTTGAATGTCTTTGGACAAATATGAATCTACCCGTTTCCTTTTTGTACAGGCGATAGCATGTTCAATTCTTAGCATATGCTCTTTTAGCACTGGGTCATATTTGGACAATAGATTAACCAATTCTAAGAAATTCCCTCTATTGTCTGATGAAACCCCCTCTCTATGCCCTCTAAGAGGAAGATTTTGGCGTGCCAGGAAAATAATAACATCTAAAAGGCGACTCAAAATTTCACGCCACTTCTTTTTTTCTTGGTCCACGACCATTCGATGTTCATGGTCGATAGTTTTTTGCAGCCTCAATCCATTTTCCAAAAGTTTCCATTTTTCAAAACAGGAGACATGGTTCTCAGAATTCTCGTGTTCAGACACTTTAGGATTCAATTTCCACCATGAGTTAAACCCGTTGGCAAAACTCTGATGATGTTTTGTTTCATCATGATGCGTAAACAGTTTACAGCAAAAACAATATAAACTGGTTTTTATTGGAGAGTATACCATCCATTTTCTAAGTACTTTTTCTCCATTTGGTAACGCTTTATAAAACCATTCTGAATTGAAATGTCGGCTCTTTCCTTTTATTTTAGCTCCAGATCTTTGGACAGTATCTAAAAATGGGCCATCTCTATTTTGATAGGGTTCACTTCCCGTTTTAACAATTTCAACTCTCAAATCATCAGACATTGGTGTTGGCCAAGTAGCAACATCGAAACGAATTGTCTCATGTATCTCCGCTGCATAATCAATTTGCTCCAATTCTTCATCATTGTCGCTATTCTTTATTTTTCCTTGGTCATATTCTTCTTGATGTTGATCTTCTTCAACTTGTCTTTCATATTGTATGTGAGGCTCTCTTCCCAACGTTACTCCAACCAATGCATTTTGGCACTGTCTTTTTAAATCATATGTTTCATCAAGTAGATCATTTTCAACACTTTGCTGTGTTGAAGCCGAAAGTGCAACATACTTCAAAATTGATCCAGATAAGGATTCGCGCTCAACTTCTCTTGATTTCTTGATTTTTCTTTGCTGGAATCCACTAGGTCTATTTCGCTTCATATTGAAGGGTTATTCTGTAAAGATCGATAAATAAATACCTATTAACTTTGACAGTTTTTTTTCTCGCTCAATTTTGTATTATATGACTTTAAAAGTAAGACGAGCAGTATAACGTCGCGGCAGTGTATTTTGGTTTTCATTAAATGAAATAGGTATTACTGCAAATTACGTAAGGCTTTAAGTTGGATGAATTTTGATTCTTAGTTCAATTATAGTAATATTGATCAAAAACGCCAATTCTGCGAATCCCATTTTGTTAATTGTTTGGTACCATGCCATGGTCCCACGGTCCCAACATGTGCAAGAGAAAAGCAAAGGGTTCAAATAAAAAAGAAAGCGTTACCACACTTGATGCCGTGTCCGAGGATCTACTAAAAAGCGTATTGCTTTATTGCATTCCCTCTAAAAAAATATATGGATTCAAAACATTTAAAACAGACTTTTAAAATTATTATTCACGATCGCAAACTTAACCAGATGTTTTACGACCAAAAAAACTTTTGTTGAATGATTGTATAGTTCCTTGATATTTGTTGAGCAAAAAAGGCAAACTTAGTTACGATTTATTTCGTAAAACATTAATTTACCGGAAATCAGTGCTTGTATTACAGCGAATGGTATTTATACATTTGATATGCTTTCAAACGGCACGAGAAAGAATTGTAGACGAGGTGTGGTTAGAGATTCATTGGAAGGTAGAGTCAAACCAAGAATTCGAAGCGCGTAGGTATACCTAAGTAACACGTAATACCTAGTAAACTTAGTAAACGCACCTTGCGTTTCGGCCATTTGTATGTATGAAGACGTTATAGGTAGGTAGGTACTGCTTGTTTTACGTGTACCGCGATGATTATTAATCATCGCGGTAATATATTGATATATGTATATAAATTGTATAATGTATAGTATAATATCGACCGCAAGTTAAATTCAGATCGTCCCAAACCGATAATTTAACTTGACTGAATTTTGTGGTAAAAAATGGGCATGTAGTCAAAATCAAACTCACCTTTGACCTGTATCTACTAACTGCCAATACACTCACTCACACTTTTATTAAACGAATATTTAATAATAGGTACCTATTGACTTTCGACTACGAGACGCGCCGCGACGAATATAAACAATAACACTGACTCAAAGAGGATATAAGGGACTGACTGACCGACTGTGATTGTTTTTGAAAATTTGGTGGCGCGGGTGGCGGGAGGGGCTGAAATTACTAGCCCCTTTCACCCACGCCGCGCGTACTCGTCGGCCAGATGGGATGCGCCAGTTTTTTTTTTGAGAGAACGAGTAGCCACTTGTTCTCTCAAAAAAACAGCAGCCCAAGCCGAGGCCATGTGTGTCACCCCTTGGTGCTTGGCACCCGGGGCGGACCGCCCCCACCGCCCCCCCTTTACGCCGCCAGTGCTTCTTAGCTAGTAATGAATCCCCCTAATCTTAATCTGACGTGCTCGAGTATTTTAAGATTGTCTATTTTTTTGGTTCCCCTGAGCGTACTCACCAATAAAGGGCTCATACTGGTTGGAGGTTCTTATCAATATGTAAGGTATCTCCCTTATCTTAATCTGACGCGCTTGAGTAAATCCAGAAAATCCTTCTACGGCTCCCCATCAAACGAATTACAGTTTAAACTAATCAGTTTAGTTTAAACTAATTACAGCAAAACAGACTGTTAAAATATCAGACTTCAATAACACCGTAAGGTACAGTCAGCAACGAAAGTCGCTGAACATTCTGAATTTTTCAAATCGGTTTTTACTTTATTCTACAAACGTTGGTAAACCTTTATAAAACCAAACATTAGCAACATGTCTACATTTTGTTTCGATAAAGAAAAATTATGGATTTGATGCAAAACAAAAGTGTGCAAGCTATTTGAAAAACTGAGAATGTTCAGCGACTTTCGTTGCTGACCGTACCTAGTGGCGCTAAGTACCACTTTTTAATTTACTCTTAAGTGCCAACTTGTAATAAAACATTAAACAGACGCACTGTTTAGTTTATGATTGATATTTTACGAGTTAAAAGAAAAAAAACGCAATATATTTAAGGCAAAGATAGATTTATTTAGATAAGCAAAGTTACACCGGAAACCACAAGATATTCCATTATGATTATTGTGGCAGCAGGTACAATACAATTATCTCAAGCACAGGGATCTAGTTAACATACTGTTCTTCTTTCACTATGCCCCTAGTTTTTTTTAACTCGCAACACCGCTCTCATTACTGAAATATTTGTTACTACTGGCGCGAAACAAAAGTGTCCGCCATTTTAAATCACACGAGAAAAGAAAGAAATTACTCTTGCTTTTTTAATTATTTTTTTCTGTGGCAGCCTGTGGTCATTAGTGAATGGTTTACGCGATGCCAGCCAAGTCGGTGCTTTAATTATGCGGTAACAAACAATGAGGTTCCCAGAACTGCGAGCGAGTGGCTACGCGTGTAAATACTTGTATATTACCATTGTTAAGGTACGAAAAAATGAGTTTTTTTAGGTCTATCAACACTATTACTTATGTCATTTTTTGAGCTTATGCTGTAGGGGAAAGGGGGAGGGGGTCGACGAAATGTGACATTGTGTGACAAGGGCGTGGGAGGGGTCCTAAGTTTTGTGACGTCACATTTAAAAATCTAATATACTTATCTAAGTATTAAAACCGAAATTTGAATTGTGGACGAAATTTTTTGGAAAATTTCTGAAAATTTAAAAAAATATGTAACTTCACACTGGGAGGGGGGGAGTCTCGCAAATGTGACCAGCTGTGACAAGGGGGGGGAGGGGTTCACTGACCATGGCAAAATATCCAGTGGCTTGAGTTATATTCCTAAAGGATGATTCCTTTTTTGGTTGTCACCGTAGGCATTTTTTTCGTGTAGCAACACTATACACTTTGAAAATGAGTTCCGCATACGAAATTCGAAAATCTCATTAGTAGTGAAGTACTTAAACTTGTTTTATTGTCTATAGTAGCGAGCCGTTTAGTAAAACTTTAATAGCACTGCCATTAAGTAATTAAATTAAACATAACTTTTTATTATGCTATTGTAAAATTCAAAGACATTACCAAGAAAGAGGGAGACTTGTGACTTGTCCAAACTACACTGAACCGCAAAGAGAACGGGTCGGTTAGAAAATCTTCAATAACATTTTATTTATTTTACATTTATTAAAAATAAAAAGATTCAAATTATTTTTAGGCTTTCTTACCCAAAGGGTGCCAACGGGACCCTATTATTAAGCCTACGTTGTCTGTCGGTCCGTCCGTTCGTCCGTCTGGCAGCGGGCTGTATCTCACGACCCGTAATAGGTAGAGCTAACATTTTCACAGAATGTGTATTTCTGTTGCCGCTACAACAACAAGTAGTAAAAGTTAAATTAAATTTAAAAATAAAGTTGTTATATTTTGACGTTTATATTCTACGGTGGTACGGAACCCTTTATGTGCGAGTCTGACACGCACTTGGCTTTTTTTTATTTTCATTCAAGCACATTAAAATAATCTTTAATTTAGTGTCTATTTCATAAACATAGATCAGATACTTATGAAGATTCTCTAACCGACCCGTTTTCTTTGCGGTCCAGTGTAGTTTGTTCTTCTAAACTGAGTCCATGGACATAGTACGACTCAGTCGCTCACGGAAAATGATGTTCTAAACATGGCGGTATTGCCAATACGGCTCATCTTCTGGTTTATTAGCTATTATTATCTTTTAGCTGCGTTTCGTACGATGAGTGAGAGAGCCAAACCCAAGCCCCCCCTTCCCCTCCCTCCATTTCACTCCCCTTCAGGTCGGCAATGTGCGAGCAATGCCTTTGGTATTGCAAGCATCTATAGGCTACGGTAACTGCTTAATATCAGGCGGGCTGTATGCTTTTTTATAAAAAGTAGTAGGTATGTAGTAATATCAGTTATCTGGTTTCCATAGTACAAGCTCTGCTTAGTTTGGGATCAGGTAGCCGTGTGTAAAAAGAATGTCCCAGGATATTATTATTTTATATTCTTTATAGTTACGTGCCAGCTATAAGAAAAACATTTTTTTTTTGCAAATAGTAATACAATATAGTCTAATTTAATTGTATAATTAGGGGAAAACATATTCGCAACTAGCAACACTACACATGTGAAAAAAGTAAAATTGACACCGGTTTAAAAATAGAACGCATTCCCGCCGGCGGCATTGCTTTTTTTTAATATTTTCTCTGGAGCCGAGTCTTTTTACATAGTTATTTAAAAAAGTATAATGTCTTGTACACATGAAATTTTATTGCGGTTTATGTCACCTGTTTGCTTCTTTTGCAAATTGTTTTAACTTCATAATCTAAAAATAATATTAGCCCTTTTAACGTCCCACTCCTGGGTGCAGGCCTCCCCTCAAAGCGAGGGGGATTCAGGCCATAATCCACCACGCTGGCCCTGTGCTGGTGGGTGGATTTCACATGTATTTCGAAAGTTTGTTAGATTTTAAGACATGCAGGTTTCCCTGCGATGTTTTCCATCACCATAAGCAAGTGATAACCATATTTAAGTTATGATTCGCACATAGATTTTGAAAACCCAGGAGTGCGAGCCGGGGTTTGAACCCTGGACCTTAAACCCGCAGGACGCGTGCTTAACCAATCAGCTATCACTGCTTTAACTTTATGTGTGTAACGTCACGACTTTTATCCCCATTCGGGGGTAGTCGGAGGCTTGAGTGGCCATACACCACCACATTGTGTAGGTATTAACCAACTCAAAGCCCACGTTTCACCTGATAGTCAGAACCCAACGTGACAGGTGGTGAACCTTGTCGCTGTGTATACAGGAACTGTCTTTAACTTTATAATCTGTAAAAAAATATTGTATGTCGAATATGGTCCGTAAAAAAAATAGGACTGGTGGCAAACAAGCGTACGAGCCGACTGATGTTAAGCAGTTACCGTAGCCTATAGATGCTTGCAATACCAAAGGCACTGCTCGCACGTTGCCGACCTGAAGGAGAGTGGGACGGAGGGAGGGGACGGGGGGGTGTTGGGCTTCCGGCGCTCTCGTTCATCGTACGAAACGCAGCTATAATGCTTTACGCCGATCTTCTGTGAGAGGGTGGTACTACCCCAGTCGAGCCAGGTATAAGCTGCAGTCAATTGGCAACAGCTTGGCCACCAAGAATCTAATATGGGAGATAGGGCGTACCAAACACCTTTGTTATAAGTGAACTATGCCGGTTCACACGCTCCTGCTGACGACCTAGATGCATATCTGCGTGATGATACCTATACCGCGTCTTACTTTAATTACTTGAGAAAGTTTGTATACAGGGTTATTGGTAAAACACTAACAACCTTGCAGGGGCGTATTACTGCCATCAAAAACAACAACTTTTGTTCTATGACTTTGTACAAAATAAAAAAATAAAAACACACTCTAAAATGTATGTATGTAGCCTAGCTTTTCAGGAAATACAGGCATGATAGTCCATATTTTCTTTTAAAGTTTTCGCACAATTATTGTTGAAGAGAAAATTAGATGCTATCATGAAAGCAGAATTATTATAATTTATTCCCACGACTAGTTATTGTCCGGTAATCTGCTAGATCGTGTGAGTATATGTTTGAGCTACATACTACTGATGACAGCCACGGTACCGACCATGGACCAATTACTAAGGGGACTGGCCCTAAGCAGCTCGGCCGAGTGGTCGGCCTAGTACTAACATCGACATAAAACGAAGCGAGTAGTTCAACTATTTACCGGTAGAGAGAACAATGAAAATGAAAAAAACAATGACCACGTTTTTTTTCATACATATATCTAATAAGGGCACCTCTTTCTTTAGTCTTTACTCTGTGGTACCGACAAAGCGATGACGTTTGTAGTGAGGGAAATATCGTGAGGAAACCTACCTATCCCTCGGGATATGGTAATAGTCAGTTCCTGTATACACGGCGACAAGGTTCACCACCTGTCACGTTGGGTTCTGACTATCTGGTGATACGGCTTTGAGTTGGCTTAATACCTCCACGATGTGGTGGTGTATGGCCACTCAAGCCTCTGACCCCCGAATGGGGATAAAAGTCGTGACTAGGGATTGCAATCCGGTGTCATTTTCAATCCGGCCGGATCCGGCCGGATTCCCATCGATCCGGCTGGATCCGACCGGATCCGGCCGGATTGATCAAAGCAGAATGATTTTTGTTTTTTGGTCCAAAATGAACTGTTAGTGCGTTAATCGAGTGTAAATTGTACTTATTATAGGTAGTTTATAAAAAAACATTACAACATCGACTTTATTTCCAATGTTAGGATTAGACAACGAGCAAAAAAAATGAATCTAGCCCCCAACTTAAAATAAAGTTATGATCATTACAAATCACTTTTGTTCCTAGAAATGCTTTTAAAAACCATTGTAAACTGGATAAAATCTCTATAAATTTGACGGTAGTAGTATAGGTAACTACTTAATAAAATTTAAATTCTTCCTAGATGTCACTTTCACAGATAGATCAATAAATTAGTAAGTAACGCTATGTAATCTAACATAATTATTACCCTTACGTGGTTTACTGAAATGAGAGAATATCACAATAATTATTAAGTATTTGAAAATGTTAACAAACATCTCATCATAAATGTCACATTTATTATAAAAATGAGCTTGTATGTTTAGTTTAATTAACTAACGATAATTATTTAAAGTAATAATTATTTATTTAGAATATCAAAAGGATCGTAGAAAACAAATAGTGTTAATTTTATTGTGTCATCTGCCAGTCGACTTCTAATGAAGCTGCAAATATAATCTGCGGACTAAATAGCCCTTTTACTTCTACACTTGTAGGCTCAATCGTGAATAGCAGACAAGTATTCTTCTCGAGCTCCTTCACTTTCAAATGCAGTCATTTCCTTTTTTAGTACTTTAACAAAATCTTTCTCTATTGTAGTATGACGTATGCTATAACACGTGTTTTCTTGCTGGATTTGTAATAATTGTAACTCTCGCTCACATGCAAACCACGCGTAACGTATTTAAATTACCTACTCATGCAACAGCGCTATTATTTTGGCAAAAATTGCTATCACCGGATCCGGTCACCGGATCCGGTATATTGATAACGGATCCGGTAAACGTAAAATGATGCCGGATCCGCCGGATTACCGGATCCGGTTATCCGGATTGCAATCCCTAGTCGTGACGTATATGTAGGTATTTATGTATGTATGTATGTAAAGTCTAATAAATTTAGCGGTATGTCTTCAACTTTGAAGGAAAGAGGTAAATTAGATTTTCCCCCATCTCTTATTCTTTCTTTTGATTAAAATTACATTCGCGGTATTTCTATCGCTTGGCGCGGTCAGAATGAGACGATGTAATACCCTCATTACAACGTGGGTCCGCAAATTAGACCCTCGGGGCATTCGTGATACCTCAATATACATGAACTGTGTACTTGTAAGGGTCTGACCAAATGATATATTATTTTAGTAGATATGATAGCTCCTAACATTGCAATCAGTGCGCAATTCGGCAATTAAATTAAGGAAACTACATCCCCCTAGCCAAGGAGCTTCGTCAACAAGCGTTTCTACAAATCGCTACGCTTAAATGTATGGCAAGGACTTTACAAATCGATAAGTATCACATGACTTATGTCATTTCCATAGATGAAGCGTAGCGATTTGTAGAAACGCTTGTACACGAAGCCACTTAGCTAGAGGGGCAAGTCTAATAATTCTTCGAAGTAGACCAACTTACAATTTCCTCAGGTCAGTCTGTATTATGGCGGACTGGTTCAGTCCGGTTTCTGAGTTACCTAGTTCTCATTCCAACCATTCAGATTATCGAAAGTAGAGCTGTACTTGTGATAGTGATGGGACCGTTGTCGATAAATCGAGTTGTTTTTACAATTTACTACAAAATTTTACTGTTTTTACCCGACTACGGCGGAGGGTTATGATTTTGACCGGTATGTATGTATGTATGTATGTGCATCTGTGCCCGCCTAACTTCCAAACTACTTGTCGTAATTTGTCAAATGAGGTATCATTAGAAGCGGCTTAGTGGCCCGCCCGTTATAGGCTGACGTCACATAAAATTGCATATGGCGCCCTCTAGAGAACATAATGTCATGATCTAAAAAAAAACTTTTTTTAATGAAACCCTGTGGGGTATCAAATGAAAGAGCTTGATGAGCACATTTCAAACATATATATAATGTTACCTATAACTCCAAAATAATTAAATAAAAAGTAAGTTCAAAAACTAAAATCCGACTACTGAAAAATCGCGCTCTAAAAAGTATGATACAAGAAAATATTCTCATCTAGAGGATAGCCTTGGTCCGTTTAGGTCCTTTAGGTCAAAGTGGCATTTGAACACGGACCACGGCTATCCTCTAGATGAGAATATTTTCTTGTTTCATACTTTTTAGAGCGCGATTTTTCAGTAGTCGGGTTTTAGTTTTTGAACTTACTTTTTTGTCCCATGAAAGTCGCTCATAGCCAGCTGCAATCACTGATCGGTAAACGACCGGAGAGCTACTGTAGTTCATTAACATCAAGCGGGCCGTACGCTTATTTGCCACCTTAGTCACATAACCCCCCCCCCTCCAGTATTATTTCGCACTTTTCAAATAACCTGTAGAGACTACTTCTTCTTATCGTATGGTTCCCTGGTACCTGGTGTCAGAGTTGTTCAAGCCGGGCGTCTGACAAGGCTTAACGACTGCTAGATGACAACAACCGGGACAGACTTTTTACGTGCCCTCCGAAGCACGGAGACGCTCAGTTCAATTGCCACTAAATGGTCACCCATCTCTGACTGACCTTGCCAAGCGTTGCTTAACCTCCGATCGTTAACTTTAGTTTTCCCCCACAAACTATTAATAGCAAATGTCTTATCGTTTCTAACACGCACCTGCAATATTAACATACTTATCTTGAAGCTACGTCCCACTGGACCACTGCTACACCCGGTGGTATAAATAAACGTAATGATAAAAAGTGGTCAAGTGAAAGCGATACATAATGATCGGGGCCTCGAGTCGCCTAACATTGTCCATTGCGAAACAACTGGTCTCTAATATTAACATTTTTTTATAGGACTGCGGTGGCAAAAAATCGTACGGCCCGCCTGATATTAAGCAGTTACCGTAGCCTATAGATGCTTGCAATACGAAAGGCATTACTCGCACATTGCCGACCTGAAGGGGAGTGGAATGGAGGGAGGGGAAGGGGGGTTGGGCTTTCGGCTCTCTCACTCATCGTACGAAACGCAGCTGTAATAGCTGCTTTACGCCGATCTTTTGTGAGAGGGTGGTACTACCCCTGTAGTCAAGCTGTAGTCAATTGGCTACAGCTTGGGTCTACCACCAATATACGACGCATCACAGGTTATGGCAAGGATCCCTAAAAATAATAGCAATTAAGTTATACTGATATATAGAGCGTAGGACGACTCCTGCGACGGTTTGTGCTACTTTGTCGTACGGCTGTCTGGCTTTTAAAGGATTAATAGTGATGTTGACACTGTATCGATATTTTTATCGATAACTTAATTTATTTTGTGTGTATGTTGCGTTGTTGTAACATAAAAACAACACAGTCTTAATATCAATTAACGTTAACTAATATAATTGATTCAATAATTAATTTCGTAAATGTTACGGATGAAAATAAAAGTAATTTATTATATTACAGACTAGCTGTGTAATTACGCGACTTCGTACGCGTGGAATAAAAAAATTTTGTTAACAGTAGCCTAAGTTACTTCTTATAACATCAGCTATCTGCCAGTGAAAATTTGTCCAGCCGTTTCGCAGATTAGCCGGAACAAACAGACATACTTACAACATTTTTAAAAACATGTTTTTTTTTTAAGTAACTCATATACTTACTAACTTAACTTTACACAATCCTAACATTAGGTACGTCCGTTGATTGCTGATCGAAAAAAAAGTTATTAAAACTAGTACTTAAGTTGTTTATCGATATTAAAATCATCGACACAACCCCATCCCTAATATACCGTACCACATTTTTCACTACCCATAAAAAACTGCCCATTCTATAAATATGTTAATGTACCATCGCAGACCATTATCGATACACTATGTATTAAAAAATAAAAATAGAGTGGGAACCAAGATAATTTATGTCAAACGGGAAAGATGGCGTCGCTTGCCTTTTTTGTTTATTAAAAAACTAGCTCTGCCCGCGATTTAATAATAATAATATCCTGGGACATTTTTTACACACGGCCACCTGATCCCAAACTAAGCAGAGCTTGTACTATGGATACCAGATAACTGATATTACTACATATACTACTTTTTTATTTGTAAATACATACTTAATATACATATACACCCAGACTCGGGACATACGGACATGTTCATGCACACAAATGTATGTCCCGGGTAGGAATCGAACCTACGACCTGCAGCGTGAAAGGCGCCACCACGCCAACCACGCCAACGGGCTCGTCGACTTCGAACGCATGTAATAGCTACTGCACGCCGATCTTCTGTGAGAAGGTGCTACTACCCCGGTCGAGCCAGCCCGTATATGAGCTGCAGTCAATTGGCTACAGCTTGGCTCTACCTGGCGACCTATATCTGGTACGGAACCAATAGTTAAAGGTCTCGGTTCAACTTAACTATGGTACCTGACCCCGTCAGACCAGACCAGTGTCCGTCTAGACGCGTCTTAAGATGGCTACTGACCTATGTGGCCTGGATACTTAGCCCGGTTTTGAATCCGGGACCTTACCGTCCCAGTAGCATAGTGAACTTAATCTACCATCGCGGTTTTATTCCACGAAGGGTAGGCAGATGTAACGTAACGTAACGTAAAGTAACGTCACGACTTTTATCCCCATTCGGGGGTAGTCAGAGGCTTGAGTGGCCATACACCACCACATTGTGGAGGTATTAACCAACTCAAAGCCCACGTTTCACCAGATAGTTAGAACCCAACGTGACAGGTGGTGAACCTTGTCGCCAGATGAGGTGATGATGATGAGGTGATGTCTGCCTTGTAGGCAGATGTAGTCTTTTATATTGTGACGTAGGGGGCGTCCATAATTTACGTGAGGCATTTAGGGGGAGGGGGTCGAGATAAATCTCACAAAATCTCACGTGGGGAGAGGGGTAGTCTCGGCAAATATCACGTTTTTTTTACCGCAAGAAGCAGTGTTGCCAGAAAACGGGGTGAAATTAAATAAAACATGTTTACCCCTGGAATATGGCGTTTGAAAAATCTCACGTGAGATTAGAAGGGGTGGGAGAGGGTCAAGCCAAATCTCACGACATCTCACCAGGGGGGTAGGGGGGCGAAAAATTACCAAAATCACCTAGCGTCTGTACTCGTACAGCCCGCCTGATGTTGAGCAGTTACCGTAGCCTATAGATGCTTACAATACCAAAGACATAGCTCGCTCATTGCCAACCTGAAGAGGGATGGAGGGAGGCGGGGTTGCGCTTTCGGCTCTCTCACTCATCGTACGAAACGCAGCTGTAATAGCTGCACGCCGATCTTCTGTGAGAGGGTGGTACTACCCCGGTCGAGCCAGCCCGTATATGAGCTGCAGTCAATTGGCTACAGCTCGACTCTACCACCTTCAAAGTATCTATTTCAAGTCTTGGAATTCATCTTTGTTTTTTGTGCTTGGTGGTATTAAATTAAATGATCTAGATGTAAATAGGTCGCGATCAAGTGTATGTGCGCGCGCGCAAGCCGCGTCCGGCGTGGCGCTCGCAAAAAGCGCCATCTGTACGTGACCGGAGGTACTAAACGGTGTCGGCGTCTAGCCGCTGTGACGTCATAGTAGGGTGACCATCATTACTATTTCTATAAGACAGGGGAGAAAGTCAAACGTTTTACTCTGTGTAGTATTGGTAGTAGTTCCAACGTAAGCTGATCTGTCTTTTAAAAGGGTGTAAGTAATAAAGAGAGTTCATCTTGGAAATCGTTGGAAATGTTACTATATACGTGCCTTGGTACAAATTGACATTTTCACATTTTTTCTATAGCTCTACAACCAGTTCATTCTATAGCAAATCAGGAGTTTAAGGGTGCGTTTCCACGGATGCGGAGCTGGACGGAGTGGAGCGGAGCGGTGGACTGTGAATAGCTAACTATGATGGACCATGAACGGAGTGGAGATTTCGAGCACTGTGATTAGCCAATTCACGGTCCGCTCCGCTCCACTCCGCTCAGCTCCGCGTCAGAGGAAACGCACCCTTAGATCCGAAAGTAAACTCAGCTTTATTTATTTGTTTAAGTTACTTTTATCGAAAAAAACCACTTCAGTATTTTTTAACTCTCTCTAATCTAGGTTTACAATCGTAATAAATATTTATTTCCAACTGTCTATTACATTTAAATATACCTACTACAAGCCGTGATTTTAAAAGGAAGGATACCAAATACTAATTTCATAGTCACCCTACGACAGATGCGTTCGCGCACCTCCCGTTGAATTCTTTTCCACGGTCGTTTGATGTCACCGCGGGGAGGCCATATTACTAAGTAGGTACTTTATGTTTATAAAATGTACTCTATGTACTTTATGTATGTGTGTGTATGTATGTGTGTGTGTGTTTATGTGTGGGACTATCAGAATTTCTCTAGCAATGTAGCTATCACGGCTACCCATCAAATGTACCGATACAGCCGCTTATAATCCCTAATCTGGAGAAATCTAGTGAGTAAAACTGTTGAGTGTACATCTCGCGTCGCATGGCCGTTAGCCGACAGGCTGTATTGTTTCCTTATTATGTCTTAAGTTATAGGAAAGAGCGGGTAGCAATTGATTTAATTTACCAGAATATCAGGGCCCTGAGTCTGCTAATAATTGTCCATTGCGAAACCACTAGTTTCAACAGTATCTTCGTGATTTTTTTTATTGTAAATTGTGTTAGGCTTTCATCGTAAATGTAAATGTATTATAGCTACTTAACGCCGATCTTCCGTGAGAAGGTGATACAACCCCGGTCGAGCCAGCTCGTATGAGCTTCAGTCAATTGGCTACAGGTCTACCACCGAAACATTGCGAGTCCCATTTCTTATCAGAATCCAGATTATCACTTGCTCAATGTCACAAGATGGCATTTCAAAATTGTACTTAATGCACCAAGCCAACTTGGCGCACGGGTATATCAATTGATAATATGTCAATGATTCCGTGGTCCGTCCACCACTTAGGGCCTCCGCAGACTTGCTACTTTTAGCATCGGCGATCGGCGATTTTGATGCTGCGTCTCGCTCGTTCGCGCTCGAACAAACGCGACGCAGCATCGATACGTCACAAGCGGAGGCCCTTAGTGGGAGCTACTGCCACAGGAGTGCCCAGGCATTGGCCCAGGCCCACTACCTACGTGGTGGAAGGACCGCGGAATCATTGACTTATTATCATTTGATATTTCTACCCGTACGCCAAGTTGGCTTGGTGGTATAGTAAGTGCGGTATTAGAGTTAAGATGAGTATATTACATATAAATAAAATAAAAAAATGATCTGTTCTTAGTAGATTTCTCTATGAAACAACGCGTGGAAATGCGCGGGATAGCGCGGGTGGTGGGGGTTAAGAAATGAGTGGCATCTAATAAGGTACCGCCCGCCCGACTATTTCTATCTACCGGTCAATAGCAGAACTACTCGCTTCGTTTTATGTCGATGTTAGTACGTAGTTTAACTTTTTGCACTAGATGTCAATAAGTGTAGGATGGTAAAAGGGACGTACACAGGGTCGCCATCTAGTGTCGATATTGAATTATATTTGGGACGAACGAACGAACGAACGAACACACTGAATTAAGCCACGCCTACTGTGATGACGTGACGGGCCTAGTGGAGTCTTGGGGCCCGGGTGCTTAGACCCAGTCCTCTTAGTAATTGGTCCATGATTATTACCAGCCGAAGAATTGACCGCTTCCGCCTGTCCCTTGGACCACAGTATAACGGCGTCCGTCCGTCCATTCGGATAAGGCATCCTCTTGCTTATGCGCTCCCAGTAACACGGCGTGCTATAAATCCAGCCATCTTCACGCTCTGCCCATATGGGGGTGAATAAATTAATTGAAATCTCAGTAATTCTTAGTAACATTCGAGGTATAAACTTCATATTATTATTATACAGGGTTATTGGAAAAACACTAACAACTTTGCAGGACTGTATTACTGAAATCATAAACTACATATTTTGTTATATGACTTTTAACAAAACATAATAAAAATCGCGCTGCAAAATGTATGAAACAAGAAAATATTCTCATCTAGAGGATAGCCGTGGTCTGTGTCTGTAAATGTGTAACGTCACGACTTTTATCCCCATTCGGGAGTAGTCAGAGGCTTGAGTGGCCATACACCACCACATTGTGGAGGTATTAACCAACTCAAAGCCCACGTTTCATCAGATAGTCAGAACCCAACGTGACAGGTGGTGAACCTTGTCGCCGTGTATACAGGAACTGACTATTACCTAATCCCGAGGGATAGGTAGGTTTCCTCACGATGTTCTCCCTCACCGTCAGCGAACTATAAATTATGCACATAGATGAAAATTCATCCATTGGTGCATGCCCCACCGGGGATCGAACCTGGGACCTTCTGATTGCTAGCCCAACTTGTTCGCCCCTAGGCTACAGTCGCACAGTACAGTCTGTGTTCAAGTTAATTGTCAACTTATTAAATACATAAGAACACATTATTCACCGGAAGATGAGCCCCTGCCCCTCTAGCCAAGTTGCTTCGACCACAAGCTTTTCTACAAATCGCTACGCTTCATGTAATGACATAAGTCACGTGATCTACTCATCGACTTGTACTGTCATTTCCATACATTTAAGCGTAGCGATTTGTAGAAACGCTTGTAGATGAAGCCACTTGACTAGGGGGGCTGGTTGGCCAGTAACCATACGATAAGAAAAGATATACAAAACTAGCTATGCCACGCGGCTTTTCCCATGTGGAAATTGATGTGTGAGATTAGTCTATGTCTTATTCCAGAGCCTACACTATCTACGTTTCAAATTTCATTAAAATCTGTTAAGTAGTTATGGAGATACGTGGTAACAAACATTCACACACACACACTTTCGAGTTTATAATATGGCATGTAATTAACCCGACATCTTTTTTAATAGCATTTTTGGTCTCTAAAAAAATACATTGATTGATTACAAAAATACATTAATTTGATATTTCCTAGTTTGACTTGAACGACATTTTTTGAGGAACATGTTGAAGTTTCAAAATGCAAAACAGGGGGCTTACCATGACCTCTTATCGCGATTCAATTATAGGAACGTTTTAACGTTTCAGCGACTTTTTATGCAATGACGTACCTTATTGTCATGACAATAAGAAACGTCATTGCACAAATGGCCGCTGAAACGTTAAAACAAAACTGCTATAAGAGGTGGTGGTAGGGCCCCTGTTGATGAGTTGTAAAATTGGTGGCGGAGTTAGTAAATTTGATGGCGACTTATAAATCAGGAGGACAAGTAAGAATAATTTGGTGTACTTTATTAGATGTTCTTATTTAGGTGGTGTTGTAAAGAGGACGAATTATTTTATTAGAAGCTTTCTTATTTTTCTGTGGTTTAGTTATAAAATTAGAAGTCAAATTCCATGGCCAAATAAAAATTCTGCAGCTCGATTTATGATTCCCCTTATAATATTAGTAGGATTATACAAGACTCGGTATCACAAATAGCAACTATATCATGCTTCATGGTAGCGCGTAAGCACGTTCCACGCTCCACGTAACATTACTCGCTTAGCTGATTTGTTTATATCACAGACCAATAACCAAAGACGCGACTTAGTGCACTATTTGAGGCGCTCATATCCAGCTGCAATCACTGATCGGTAATCGATCAGAGGTTAAGCAATGTTCGCAAGGTCAGGTAGAGATGGGTGACCATTCAGTGGTATTTGAACTGAGCGTCTCCGTGCTTCGGATGGCACGTAAAAAGTCGGTCCCGGTTGTTGTCATTGCAGCAGTCGTTAAGCCTTGTCAGAGGCAGCGGCTTGAACAACTCTGACACCAGGTACCAGGGAACCATACGATAAGAAGAAGTGTACTTGACACTATTGTATGAGAAGGCTATTCGTCTACGGTGCTACTCAAAATAAATAGATAGATTAACGGCCGAATACTCAACGGCTATTTTCAAATCTTTATGGCCCGTATTAATAAATGCATCACAAAGTTGAGATCGATCTTAAGATGCAGTTTTGACGTTTTATGTACGGAACATCTGTCAAAAACAGCATCTCAAGTTCGATCTCAATCTTGACATCGATTTGTTAATACGGGCCTTACGGCCTAATACTCGTACGCTCCTTAAATTTGAGAGCTGCTTAACTGACGCGCCATACAAAAAATGACAGTTGACGACGTCTCAAACTCTTAAGTGGGACTTAAATATTTAAATAGCCTTTGAGTATTCGGCCGATAGTTTAGCAGTTTGAGACGTCGTTAACTGTCACTTTTTGTATGGCGTGTCGAAGTTAAGCATCTCTCAAATGTAAGTAGCGTACCGGCCGAATACTCGTACACAACTTAAATTTGAGAGCTGCTTACCTTTGACGCGCAATACAAAAAATGACAGTTAACGACGTCTCAAACTGCTAAGTGGGACTTAAATATTTAAGTAGCCTTTGAGTATTCGGCCGTACGAGTATTTGGCCGATAGACAGATAAGATAGATTATTTTTCGGAACCACTGACTCGTACTATGTCTATGAACCTCTTTTCTTAGGGCATACTATTTTGTATTTTTATTTTTATGTTGGTCTCGTTTAATCTCATATCTCCGTCCCTTTCTGTTGGGTAGTTGTTCTAATGTTCAAGGGCATTATTCTAGTGTTCTAAGATTCACACGCGATGCTCAAGCACAGAGCGGAACGAGCGACGAACTAAACACATTACTATGGATCACCTAGCGTAGTCATGAATACACCTACTAGCTTTTGCCCGCGACTTCGTCCGCCCATAATTTATCCCACGAGAACATACTATCGGGATAAAAAGTATCCTATGTGTTAATCCAGGTTATAAACTATCTGTGTTCCAAATTTCATCCAAATCCGTTCAGTAGTTTTTGCGTGAAAGAGTAACAAACATCCCGGATATCCCGGATCCCAAAAAATATAGCCTATGTTACTCAGGGATAATGTAGCATTCTAATGGTGAAATAATTTTTTAAATCGATCCAGTAGTTTTTGAGTTTACTCATTACAAACATACATACAGAAATACAAATCTTTTCTCTTTATAATAATATTATTATTATTATATTAGTATACAAGTATACATAGATGTAAGAATTCGAATGTAAGTACTAATAAAAATAAATAATGCATCAAGTCCCCAAAACGACGAATTTCGTTAAAAAACCGGTAACATTGAGAAGTTGTAGAACTCGTCTTGTGACCTCTACTTACATCATCGCCTTGAAGTACTATTGTTTGGTTAATCATTTTAATATTAGTCATCCTGCCTTCTCGGCGAGCAATGTCATGTGTACACTTTATAAATATCGACAAATACTCCTTCTTATTGTATGGTTCCCTGGTACCTGGTGTCAGAGTTGTTCAAGCCGCCTCTGACAAGGCTTAACGACTGCTAGATGACAACAACCGGGACCGACTTTTTACGTGCCCTCCGAAACACGGAGACGCTCTGTTCAAATGCTACTAAACGGTCACCCATCTTAGACTGACCTTGCCGAGCGTTGCTTAACCTCCGTTTACCGATCAGTGACTGCAGCTGGCTATGAGCGCCTCTAAAATACCTACTATTAACGACAGACCTCGCTAACTGTATGGTCCCAAACTAAGCAACGGTCGTACTATGACTACTGGGGCCTTACCACCACCTCTTATAGCAGTTTTGTTTTAACGTTTCAGCGGCCATTTGTGCAATGACGTATTGTATTGTCATGACAATAAGGTACGTCATTGCACAAAAAGTTGCTGAATCGTTAAAACGTTCCTGTAATTGAATCGCAATAAGAGTTCGTGGTAAGCCCCCAGGGCATTCAAAACAGCGGAGTTGAAAATATTTATCTCTTACTAACAATAATAATATAAGCGAGGCATTTCTTTTTTCTAATTTTCTACCAGAATCTTTTGTAATTCTGCTAAATTCCTGTAAAATAATCACACATTACACGCCATTCGTGGCCATTTCACGGAAATTTAGCGGATTTTGATCGTAAATCAGAAAAATGAATTAGGTACTATTGCAGAATTGCTGCAATGTTGCATAGCGTCGCTGTTAGCCCTCCCCACAGAGTAAAGACTAAAGAAAGAGGTGCCCTTATTAGATATATGTATGAAAAAAAACGTCATTGTTTTTTCATTGTCATTGTACTATCTACCGGTAAATAGTTGAACTACTCGCTTCGTTTTATGTCGATGTTAGTACTAGGCCGACCACTCGGCCGAGTTGCTTAGGGCCAGTCCCCTTAGTAATTGGTCCATGGCCCTCCCTGTCTGGAGTATATGGCATGTATTCGTGTAGCTAAAGTTTATAGTATTATTTACAACACCAATGTTCGTGTATATCGGGTCGATTCTATAAATCTCATTGTTTGACATATAATAATTTAGCCCTTTTAACGTCCCACTGATGGGCACGGACCTCCCCTCAATGCGAGGGGGATTTAGGCCATTATCCACCACGCTGGCCCAGTGCGGGTTGGTGGATTTCACATGTCTAAAGACATGCAGGTTTCCTCACGATGTTTTCCTTCACCGCAAGCAAGTGATAATCATATTAAAGTTATGATTCACACATAGTAAAAAAAAATATGTAACGTCACGACTTTTATCCCCATTCGGGGGTAGTCAGAGGCTTGAGTGGCCATACACCACCACATTGTGGAGGTATTAACCAACTCAAAGCCCACGTTTCACCTGATAGTCAGAACCCAACGTGACAGGTGGTGAACCTTGTCGCCGTGAATACAGGAACTGACTATTACCTGATCCCGAGGGATAGGTAGGTTTCCTCAAGATGTTTTCCCTCACCGTCAGCGAACTGTAAATTACACATAGATTTCGAAAAATCCAGAGGTGTGAGCCAGGGTTTGAACCCAAGACCTTACGCCCGCAAGACGCGTGCTTAACCAATCGGCTACCACTGCTGTTGCATTGTTGCATTGTTTGACATAGGTACTTTAAAATACTGTTTTTTGTTCCAGGATCGGAGTCCGTAGTGCAATGCACTCCTGAGGTGATGAAGATCACAGTGCCATTGGACGGTGACAGGAAGATATCGTACTTGGACCGACTTAAAGGTACGATCATCACCTCCAACTTATTAATAGTCATCATCATCATCATCATCATCATCTCAGCCGAAAGACGTCCACTGCTGGACATATGCCTCCCCAAGGTTCGTCACAATGACCGGTCTTGCGCTGCCCGCATCCAGCGGATTCCCGCGACCTTCACCAGGTCGTCGGTCCACCTTGTGGGAGGCCTACCCACGCTACGCTTTCCGGTGCGCGGCCGCCACTCGAGAACTTTTCGGCCCCATCGGCCATCCGTTTTACGAGCAATGTGCCCTGCCCACTGCCACTTAAGTTTTGCAATCCTACGGGCTATGTCAGTTACATTGGTCCTTCTGCGTATCTCCTCATTCCTGATTTGATCTCGCAGGGAAACTCCGAGCATAGCCCTCTCCATTGCCCTTTGGTAGTCCCCATTAATAGTCGTCCTGACCAAATTTCGCCAACACCGGCCCATCTTTTTTAAATAATAACTACTCCACCAAGCCAACTAGGCACTCGGATGGAAAGCGGCTTCCCCGCCCGCACACCCGCCACCGCCTGCGGCTTCCCGCCCGCCTCACCTCCCGCACACCGCCACCGCCTTGTGCGGGTGACGTCACATTTTACAGGTTTCTAGTTGCTTTCTCACTCATCGTACGAAACAGTTCAATACCTAGTTACTTTACGGCGTACTTCTATGATAGGGTGGTGCAACCTCGACCAGCCAATATAAAAGCTACTGCAGTCAATTGGCTACAGCTCGGCTCTAGGTACCACTTTTAACCTTAATTTGGCACTCGACAAACTCAAAGAATAAGGGGGTCTGGTCCGGTCCGAGTAAGTTTATTTATTTATTTATTCTTGGAATACAAACGGCATTATAGAAGACTTCTAAACTTCTACTTAAGCCCTTCCAACATCGACCACATAATCAGTTAGACGCCTAATAGCTATTAATTCGCAATGCAAACTTTTGAGGTAACTAAGGTACGCGGGCGTGGGGTACTAAATTCTATTGGTCCAGACAAGGTCACGACAAATTCTGATACACACGCAGAAACACAGATCGATCGTTAGCGTCAGTTCAAACAGAACGGAAAATGCCCGAACAGTAATTTACTGGCTCTATTGAAAATAGGACCGTAAAACCATAGCCTAAAGTAAAAAAAATATGATTGAACACAGCCGGCTCACACGTGGCTCGAGCCGTCGAGCCTGCGCGAGGATTTTTCCGCTCTGTCTGAAGTGACCCTAAGCGGCCAAACATTCGTGAGCGTGGATTTCTATTAAATAAAATAATATCCTGGGACATTCCTTTACACACGGCTACCTGATCCCAAAGTAAGCAAGCTTTGTACTATGGAAACCAGATAACTGATAATACTACATATACTACTTTTTGCTTGTAAATACATACGTAATATAAATAATTACACCCGGACTCGAACCATGCAGACATGTTCATGCACACGAATGCATGTCCCGGGTAGGAATCCAACCTACGACCTGCAGCGTGATAGGTGGAATCTGTCGGATAGGTCGAAAACAATGTAAAAAAGACAAGCCCGCTGAGTTTCTTGCCGGATCTTCTCAGTCGAGGTCGCGTTTCCGATCCGGCAGTAGAATTTAAGAAAAAATGTGTAATGACTATTTGTAAGTGCCCCCGTAGGCCTAAACAAAATAAACGTTTTGAATCTTTGAATCTTTGAATCTAAACGAACAACGCCCACAACGGGCATATGTGGTATCCGAAAACGTGGTGTCTACTAGTTATGAAGTCGATGTCTTTTAACAAAGAAACTGAAGCTTTTCATAATAACACGGTCCAACTCACATAACTTATATTGTTTTACCAGAACATAGCGAGAACAATAAACATAACAAACAGCGCTAACTTGAACTTTACTCCTCTATATTTAAGTTTCAATTTCCATTGTTAAATGTTGCGTCGTAAAATATCAGATTTGCAATAACCCTTCAAGAAGGCTCAAGAATGTGTTTCAAGTTTCGACTATATTTTGTTAATGTTAGAGTAGGATTTTGCTTGAGGGTATTTTTAACTGTTAAAAGGTCTTAAGCTTTGTCTTTGTAGAAGTGAAAGTTAAGAAACTAAGTACTTCACATGTAAATTAAACATGTATGTTTTGTTCATATTGCTGTACTAACCGGAATCGTGAAAATCGTACAATATACACGCGGGTGTATATTGAACAATAGCTTATCTATGCTGTCTACTTACGGTCCAAATTGGCTACTTTCCTATAATGACCACTTATTTCCCTACTTGACCAAAATGTTCAATTTCCCAAACTGTTCATTTCATTGTTAGCCTAAATTGCCCCAATGAGTAAACGCTCTCCTTCCTTTTTAGACTTAAATCCGGTCTATTGTTACAAGACAAACCCGTCAAGTAGAAAGCCAACAAAAATGTCTAATTGCCAAAACCGTCACTTACCTAAAATTACTCCCTACTTTCCTAAAATTACCACGTTACCGAAATGATCACTGTCCACGATTACCAATTTCCGAACGTTTTCACTTTCCGAAAATGAACTACTTTCCCAAAATGACCACATTCCCAAAATGACCACATTCCCAAAATGACCACATTCCCAAAATGACCACATTCCCAAAATGACCACATTCCCAAAAAGACCACTAGCCTATAATGTCTACCTTCCTAAAATGACCAATTTCTTAAGTGACCACATTCCCGAAATAACCACAGTGTCAAACTCAAGTGATCTGGGGAAAGTGAACTTTTTGGGAAAGTTCCCAATATGACCAGGTTCCCAAAATGTTCAATTTCCTAAAATCACTAATCCAATTGAACTGCTTTCAGAATACAAGCCGTGTCAGCCAGAACTAGACGGGGAGACCGCGGTGTTCGTGCTGGATCTTCAAGACCATTACAAATGCGGAGTCACCAGAGTACTGCATAGGATGACTGTAAGCATTGCTGTATTATTTTAGCAGTATACCTCAAAATTGGGACTAGGCCCGCCACACACTCCCACCACTGTTACTCCTGTAAGCCAGGATCGACAGTGTCCAACGATGACGCCAAGGTTTGACCCTCGACGAGTCCCGGGGACAAGCTAAGTTGTCTTGGAACCCGCACCATATTAATCAAAAGAAATTATAAGTAGTTGGAAGAAGATTATCCAGTTACAGAAGATTATCCAGATACTACATGCAGCGAAATTTACATATCTGGGTATTAAATTTACACATAATTTCGTCAATCAACATAAATGTGTATGCGTGTTATTCATACGTTTTTTTTATGTCTCTACGGGGCAAACAAACGTACGGCCCGTCTGATGTTAAGCATATACTGTGTAGCTACAACTGCCTAAGATGCTTACAATACCAAAGGCATTGCTCGCGCGTTGCTGACCTGTAGGGAAGTGGTAAAGAGGAAAAGATGAGGTGTTGGGCTTCCGACTCTCTCACTCATCGTACGAAACGCAGGCAAACGTGCGAAATCGTCTGTGAGGGGGTGGTACTACCCCGGTCGAGCCAGCGAGATGAACTGCAGTCAATTGGCTACAATAGAATTAGAATATAATTAATTATACAGGGTGAATTTGAAATCATGGGTATTTTAAACGGCGGTTCTACACATGATTCAGAATACTTAGGGAATATTAATCAACAAATCAATTTATTAAAAATTGCCCATGTAAGGAATAACAGTTAACGGGTTTGCTTATTTGCTTACTGAAGCAATGTTTTTTTAACCATAGATTGTTTTATTTATTGTCCCAAAATATTCTGAATCATGTGCAGAGTCATAGTTTAAAAGGATGCCCATGATTTCAAATTCATCCTGTATAATTTTGGGCACAGTATACTTGAATTTTATTTGTTTCTTGACTTAAAACCCTTTTTCTTGCAGGGCCGACGTACTTTCTACCACAAAGTGGTAATAGAAGATACTGCCGGCGGGAGGGAGACGGTCACAGCGAGATGCACGGAGCTTGACAAACACCGGACTATCACCAAGAGGGACGTCAAGCCTTTCCCCCTGGACTTCGACGAGCCAGAGTGAGTTTCAGACAGTGATATTAAGAACCTCCTCCTTTTAGAAGTCGGTTAAAAACGATAGATAGGCACGCGCTCCGCAAGTAGCACATAAAAAAACGGCCAGGTTGCACTCCGGGAGTGCCGGCAGAAGTGAAAACTATTTTGGGGGAGGGGAGGGGGAGTGAGGGTGAGTGGACGGGGAGGGGGAGTGAGGGTGAGGGGGGCGGGGATGGGGAGGGGAGTGTGGGGAGAGGGGAGGGGGAGAGAGTGGGGAAGGGGGAGGGGGAGAGAGGGGGTCACTTCAGTATAAAAAGGTACGTAAAGTGGGGGTAACTTTTTCCCACGATCTGGCCACTACATAGACGGTTGAGCCATCAGCAGTCACCATCCATGGATGCGCGTGCCACGCTAACACAAACACACACGAACATCTGTCGAATTTTTCGATCAGGGCACGTGACCCTGTCGCGAGTTTAATATATTTTACCCATCTCAAGAAAAGTGCACAACGCCGCTAAAGAAGTTTTCACTTCAATAAAAACTTGGCTAACCTGGCAGGCAAACCTGGGCTCAGGCCCGCGTGGTCTCGCATCACTGATAGACACGTACAGTGTTGCTACAGTAACTGCTTAGCTGCCGTACGCTTGGTGGCCGGCAAATTGTTCTCACCATGGACCAATTACTAAGGGGACTGGGTCTATGCAACCCGCGTGGTTGCCGGTCAGCCATTGACGACGTTCGTCGGCGTTCGTCCTGTGCAGACGTCTTGCAAACGTTCGCATCAAAAATATATTTCTATATCGATACTAGATGGCGTCCCTTTGTACGTCATTTTCAAAATCCTATACTTAGTGACATCTGGTGCAAAAAGTTAAACTACGTACTAACATCGACATAAAACGAAGCGTGTAGTTCTGCTATTTACCGGTAGATAGAAAAAATAAGGGGCGGTATCTTGTAAATTGCCTCCCATTTCTTAACCCCCACCACCCGCGCCATCCCGTGCAAATTTTCACGCGTCGTTTCATAGAGATATCTACTAAGAACATCTCTTCTGATTATAATCTCTATTCTCACTAACATTTTCAGCACGTGGAACTTTTATTATTGTTTTTAATGTTTCAGAATACTGAATATATCTCATACCGCTAAGGGGGATGCTCCTGAACCAGTACTGCGCGCGATTGTCAAACAAAATGGGAAGGAGTAAGTAACTGTTACCTGTTCAATTATGTTAAATTCTGTTAAATCTGTCAGGTATCCGCTAGGTATCTCCCAGGGCCCTGTTGCTTAGCCATTGAACTGCCATTGCCATTAAGCTGCTATAGTAATCGTCGGTTGATTCTGACCGACCAATTAGAGGGTCCGGTCGTCCGACCAATCAGGGTTGATATCAGAGGGCCTACTTATTACAAACGAAAACGAAATTTCGGACGTCATTCGCGTATTTCCTACTACATTTCTCATTGATTCCGACATTTCTTACGAACGAAAATTGTTTGACGTCTTCATCGTCGTCGAATCTAAACGTCAAACTATTTTCGTGCGTAAGAAATGTCGGAATCAATGAGAAACGTAGTAGGAAATACGCGAATTTCGTTTTCGTTTGTAAAAGAGTAGGGCCTCAGAGTCGACGGTCGAATCAGAGGGTAGCAACTCAATTGCAATGGCTAAGCGACTTAGGGCTAGGTTGTAAACCGGTTTTGGGCAGATCCGCGATCTTTTTCTATGAGATTTTTCGCTCTCCCTTGCTCGCAAAATCACCAACAAAATCCAAAATCCGTCTCCTAAATGGTTATTCCGTCTCCCAGGGTATCAGGGGAGATCTCCGTGACCCCAGGAACCCCGCTGACCATGGAGGTGTTCTTGAACGAGGAGTCAGCTCCCATCTACGGGTTGCTGATGAACTATATGCACGTGACTGACACAGGGTCACAGCAGGAGACCATTATACTAAATGGGTAAGTAATATAGAAACGAAAAAAAACGCGGGCCTTGAGTCTTTTATTTTTTTCTGGCATAGTGAGGAGCTCCTCGCTGGCGGACACATCGCTGGTGCGCCGCACCCCGGCACAAACAAACCTGTTTTTAAATTAAGACAAGATGACGTCATTTTTGAGTAAAGCACTATACAAGCCTTGGTCCGCAATGACTGTACTGCTGGCCACGCTATGATGGCCTCAAGCTAAGCTTAGCTACGCTCTCGGCCTTCAAGCTCTGTCAGCATTGCAGCCCTTGCTGGCCGCGCTATAAAGGCCTCGATCTTCGGTCTCGGCCTTTATTTCAGCTTGTCCATCAAGGGTTGCATTGCTGTGGAGGCCTGGAGCTGCGCTGCGCTGCGCTCTCGGCCATCAACACCGCAGCCAGCAATACACTCATTACAGACCGTGGCAGTAATGTACTATTAACGATTCATAAATGCTACCTCTAGCTCACATACATAAAAAGTTTTGAGTTTGACTTTAACTTTGAAGCTGCTCGGGACTAGTGGACGCACCTAATTATCTCGCTGTTCCAGGTGTTCCATAGACACGTATCTCTTCGATAACTTCGTGACTGCAGACGGCGACACGCTGACCGCTAAGTTCAAGGCTTTCAAATTCCCCGACACTACATACGTGCAGTTCAAAGGGACAGTTACTGTGTGCATTGACAAGTGCCAGGGGGTAAGCCACCCATCCGTTTCTAAGCCTTGTATGTTTGAAATTAAGCTAAAGACTTACCGACTGCAACCGAAAATTTGCACTAATCCGAATATCACGCCTATCACGCTGCAGGTCGTAGGTTCGATTCCTACCCGGGACATGCTTTTGTGTGCATGAACATGTCTGCATGTACCGAGTCTGTGTGTAATTATGTATATTAAGTATGTATTTACAAACAAAAAGTAGTATATGTAGTAATATCAGTTATCTGGTTTCCATAGTACAAGCTCTGCTTAGTTTGGGATCAGGTAGCCGTGTGTAAAAGAATGTCCCAAGATATTTATTTATTTATCTGTGTGTTATAACAGGTGCAGTGCTCCAATGGTCAGCTAGGGTACGGCCGGAAGCGGCGGTCCATCGCGTCCGGGGACAGTGGCAACGTGTACGAAGTGGCACTCACCACGATCATCAAAGTGGAGAGTCTGAATGGAGATATTGAAGGAGGTTCGTAGTCATAGGGCCCAGACCTTGAATAGGGCGTGTATAAATTACGTGAGGCGTTCAGGGGGAGATTGGGTGAGATTCGGCTCTACCAGGTAGGCCCGAATCTCACCCAATCTCACGTGGGGGAGATGGGGGGGTCTCGGCAAATATCGCGTAATATTTTACCGCAAGAAGCTATAAAACGGCGAGAAAACTGGATCAAGCACACTGGATTAACGTATTTAAACTAAAAATACGCATTTCGCTAAATCTCACAAATGAGATTAGGGGGGGAGAGTGTTGAGCGAAATGTCACGACATCTCACGCACGGGGGAGAGGATCGATAAATCGCCAAAATCACCTCACGTAATGGACGCCCCCTAAGCATTTCCACCCCCAGCCCCCTGACCCATTTCTTTATCCACAAACGACTTTCTCAGGCCAAATCCTGCAATAGAACCTACCTCCAAAAGTAACCTTTTTTATTTATTACCAGAAAACGTATTCGCCCACATGAAAAACCTGAAAGTCCTGAACCAACATTTGGGAGAGATGGATGGGACTCCAGCCACAGTTGCCGAACAGACTCCAGACACACTGACTAACGAAGAGTCCAGATTACAATCAAGCAACGCTAACATTCTTACGGCCACCTGTTTAATGATTATTAGCATTTTAATACTCTTCAAGTAAATCAGGGGTTAAATTATAATTATTAATAATTTGAAACAAAACAGTGACTAAAGCTCGTATTAATAAATGTATCTCAAAGGGCCTCCGCAGACTAGCTACTTTTAGCATCGGCGATCGGCGATCTTGATGCTGCGTCTCGCTCGTTCGCGATCGAATAAACGCGACGCAGCATCGATACGTTACAAAATCGCCGGTCGCCGATGCTAAAAGTAGCTAGTCTGCAGAGGCCCAAAGTTGAGATCGATCTAAGATGCCCTTTTGACGTTTAATGTATGGAACATCTGTCACAAACAGCATCTTAAGATCGATCTCAACTTTGAGATGCATTTATTAATACGGGCCTAAGAACCGATCGATGGTAGCGCCATTGTCGTGAGAGTTCTCGGTACTAATAGTGTGACCAGAGTTTAAAATTAAATTATACCGGGTTATTATGTAAATGCGATTTAATCTGTTTTTGTAAAGAAAATAAAACCTAATACGAGTTGAAATGCGACCAATCCCAGTGATGTAATTGAGAATTATTTTACTACAATTTCTGATATTAAAATTGAAGCAATCGATCGCATTTACGTAATAATCTCACAAATATTATTTTAATCCTTGCCGAAAATGAGGATTTTACTTTTTTTAACCTGACTAATTAATTATAATTTCATAAAAACTCAAAGCTTAGAATCAACCATTTAAAATATAAATAGTTTATTTTAACGTAAATCAAGTGATTTAACTGATAATTTTTACTTTAAGTTTTTAATTAATGTAGGTTTAAGTCCACTAGTCTTATGATAAACCGATAATTTGTTCAATAGATTTCTTAAGAACAAAGAAAGCAAGACAATTTTATCTTATTTTACTGTGAATATTTCATTTAAGTTTTTCTTAAAGGTTTACCACCAAATTTATAGAGATTTTTAGCAAGCTTACAATGGTTTTACAAGGCATTTCTAGGAACAAAAGTGAATTGTAATGCTAGTGTAACTCCGTCATAACTTTCTTCAGGGGCAATTTTATTTCATGAACCTACGCTTTGTGCTCCTAAATTTACAAAATACTTTTTTAAAGAATATGATTCAAAATTGCAATTTTTATAACAATTTAATCGCAATAGCAACTTCATTTGTAACAATTATTTACATTATCATGATTGAGAATTAATAAAGTTTTATTCTTCGGTGTAGCCAGTTTATTAAAAAACAATTTAAAAAAAATAGTATGAATCAATATTTACGACAAAAAATCTGTTATCACAAAAAATACGTTGTATAGATAAAGATTTTTTACTGAAAATCTATAAATCGGCCATATTTCTGTACTTATTTTATTTTTTATTACAAAATAGATTTATTGTTGGTGCTTGCAATACTTACTGGTACTTACTTTCACGATTTGTGATTTACTTTTAAAAATAAGCTTTTTAGGACCCCGTTCACGAAAACTTCACTACAGAAATACAGGATGAAATCGAAAACGTGAGCAATATTTTAAAATATGACTCTCCACATGATTCAAAATATTTTGGACAACTAAATAAAAATAAGGATTTTTAAAAATTCTTGCTCGGGTAAGCAAACTATTTAACTGTTATACCCTACCTGGGTAATACATTTTTATCAATTGATTTGTTGATTAATATTCCCTAAATATTCTGAATCATGTGTAGAATCACCGTTTGAAATATTGCCCACGATTTCGATTTCACCCAGTATAAGAAAAAAGTATTATTTTTATATTTTTTTATACTAAAACTGATTTTGTGAGAGGGGTCTTACGCCTTATTGTAATTAAGAAAAAATAATGAAAATTAAAAATAAATAAAAACTTCAAATCTAATACTGTTTCTTTTTTGTGCCTCCGGCAGTAATCATTCGTTCCTCATTCATTCCTTAATAGTTCATCATTCGATACATTCAAACGATCACTTTTCATCATTCAGCATTCTTCGTTAATTTTCGCTTTATACAAAGAGATTGTTCAAGTTTTTTTATTGTTTTTTTTTATTAAAACACATTTCAGATCTCAGTCTTTTAATAGAACCGTTATCAATAACCGATACTAACAATATAGGTACATATCAATCAGATTAAAATTATACTAACACAAACTTACAATACGTTTACAATAAGGAAAAGAATCACAAAAAAAATAACAATACAAAACCCCCAACAGAAAATGTTATCCATTTACAAACGTTTTACAAATTATTTGTATGTGCTTTGTAAGGCTATTGTAAATCGATTGGACCTTTCTATGGCAGTTTTATTAAGTTTAATACAAGACCTCATATTTATTTTTTGAATTTTCGGGTACCTAGAAGTACTAGGTAGGAAAACATTTGAAAATAAATTCTATATGTAACTAAATTATATTGTTTTATCTTAAAATGCATAGATAATCATATAATTAGAATAGGACACTTTTTCGCTAAACAATGATCATATTTATTATAAAACAATTTTGTACATCTACAGGTTGTAGCAGTTTGTAGATTTAATACACCCTGTATACGTCAAACTTAATATTAAAACAATTCCATATAAGAGATACTACACTAACTTCTAAGAACTACAAAATATAAATGAAACGCATAATATCTTTACAGCTAGTGTAATCAAACCTTTATTAAGGCTTGTCTACATAGCATTGTGTCGTATGGTATGCCCGTATCGTAACCTCACGTACCGTATCTCGTCCACGATACGGTGATACGATGATACGGATTGGCATAATGGCATGAAAACAATAAAATACTAAGTTTTACCAGTCTCAGTGAATGAATGAAAACATTGAATGAATGATTTGAATGACACGTGTGCAAAAAATATTGCATAATTATCTAGACAAAAAATACATCACTTAGGTATTAGTATAAAACAAAAATACTATTTACATAACCTTATCACTTAATGTTAATTTTATAAAATAATCCATTCATATGGCGACATCGGCTTGAATCAGAAAATAAAATATAATCAAGAAATTTCGTATTCTAAAAAGTGTTATTGAAAGAATGAATGAATGATAGATTGAGCGAACTAGCTACTGTCATAAAACAATTTCATTCAATCGAATGATTAGACATGGACGGGCAATAGAACGCAATCGGTCAAGAATGAACTAACGGACATGTAATAAGAATGAATGAAATAACGAATTGAAACTACTATTAAAGTTCTAAAGGTTATAGGAATCTATTTTTGGTCGTTTTTCATTTAAAAACTTCCTAGTCCGTCTACTTGGCACAAAAATACACACACAACTGAAGAAGAGTTTTATCCGATAATTCCTTTTATGATGTCTAATGGCAATCTGGCAGACACGAGTAAAACCTGAACAAACTTGTTGTCTCACTCTGCCTATTCAGCATGTACGGTCGAGCGAAAGGGAACTATATAGAGCACCGCTTCGTTTCAATTTTATTATTTTTCGTCAATCTTTTTCACAGATGTAACTGACGGTGCTAGTAAAAATAAGCTAAATTAACGTCCACTGCCGCTACCTCTCACTCAAACAGTTCAGGATGTCTGTGCGAACGAAAGAGACCAAGAGAGGATACCGCTTTCGTTTTGATTTGACTCGAGAGCGCATAAGTAATTAAAAGTTCATAAATCCGAGTAATATACATATTTTATGTATTAAAATAATCTTAAACTATATTTTAGAGAGCGCAATAAAACGTCTACTTACCTAAACACTAATACAATTATTAATACTTACGAAAAAACTAATTTAAATACGAAGAAACGGCAAGAAAATTTACAAAATGGCGAATATTTATTAACAAGAACGATAAAATTAATTTATTTAATTACGAATTGATATTATTTATAATACCTAAGTAACTTTATTTATAACAAACATCATAATTTTGAGTTTAGAGTATTTCATTCCCGGTGAATGGTTATAACATTTCACTCACCGAGTGAATGAACGAAATTGTACACTCATAATATTGTATCTCTCGGTCACTCATTCCGTGTTATTTCCATTCCTTTAAAATAAAGTACATTTATTTTAACGTACACTTTTTCGAATAATAATAGACTCACGCGCACAATAAGACGTTAGGTATAAAACTGTGATCTAAAAACGTTATTGTAAAGTACCACGACCAAAGACTAAAGCCCTATTCAGACGTAGAGATATTCTGTACCGACCATAGACGAGCGCTTCTCCACTGGCCGACACGGCCCGGCAACGATAACGGCCTCGCACCGATACCGACATCAGTGAACGCATAATTCTATGAAATTGTCGTTACCGACATGTCGTTGCCGACCCAGCCAGTTAGAGCGTGCTGTACATTACATCAGCGTGCAATCACCAATGTGCAGTTTGGAGGTTAAGCAACGCTTGGCATGGTCAGCCAGAGATGGGTGATCATTTAGTGGCATTTAAACTGAGCGTCTCCGTGCCTCGGAGGGCACGTAAAAGTCGGTCCCGGTTGTTGTCATCTAGGCAGCAGTCGTTAAGTCTTGTCAGAGGCCTTCGGGCGGCTTGAACAATGAACAATTCTGACACCAGGTTGGTTACTAACCAAACGATAAGAAGAAGCAGTACAATTTCATAGAATTATGCGTCCTCTCATGTAGGTAACGCGAGGCAGCCTGTCATAATAAGCGAGGCAAAGCTGCCTCGCGCGGCATGTGGGACATTTGGACGCGACTAACGCGTGAAAAATTACTTTGTCGGTACAGAATGTTACCCTGAGTGGAATCCGTGCACCACTAATACACGAAAGCGTTTGTTCATTCGTCGGCGGCAAACGGATACCACTTCAGTTTAAACAGGCCGGTTACTCTGGTCTGGATTTAAAATCTAACTTTATTAATTAGTTTTAATTAGCACAGCACGCACGGAACACAATTTCTATGTAATATTTATTATTAAAAACTTCCATATTAAATTTTGATTACACATTATTAAATTCAATATCGAGATGCCAGATTATTTTGAGAGGAAATTAATAATCGATTATTAATTTAACTCCCTCACTTCAAATTCCCTCATCTATATAGGTACAGGATCATCCTGTGTGTTCACATGAATATGGACTTATTTTTCCAAGAACTTATTTGTGCATGGACTTATTTTTCCAAGGACTTATTTGTCCATGGACTTATTTTTCCAAGGACTTATTTGTGCATGGACATATTTCTCGGACTTATTTTTCAATGGACTTATCTGTCCATGGACCTATTTATTCCATAGAATTATTTGTCCATTGACTTATATTTCCATGGACTTTTTTATCCATGGACTTATTTATGCATGGACTTATTTTTCCACGGACTTATTTATCCATGGACTTATTTATGCATGGACTTATTTTTCCACGGACTTATTTGTCCATGGACTTATTTTTCCATGGACTTATTTGTCCGTGGACTTATTTTTCCATAGACTTATTTGTCCTTGTCACCAAATCATTATTAATCAGTTACCTGCTTTTCGGAACCGCTCTGCCAACCAGAGTCCATCGTATTAGTATCGCTATAGCAATGATGATGGTTCGTTTTTAATATCTCTTCCTTCCCTTCCCTCACAGGCTCATACTGTGAGTCCGGACCTAAACATTTCGAGGACTCAGGGTCATTGGAATATACTTGATCCGGTTGCCTGTCATCATCAGAGAGTAAGGACTCTTCGGTGTTTGGAGACAGAGGCGATACTTGCCTAAAGTCTGGCTTAGAGTCCAAATTGGGCTGTTTTAAGTCCTGTTTTAAGTCTTTAGGAAGGTTTTTTGGACTTGTTCTGGGGATCCGTAGTGGGCTAATGTGGGCGCGCATTTTCGGACTACCCTCGATTCTGATGCTGGAATTCAGGTCTGTCATTCGTTCTAATCGGGAATCGTTCATTGCGATGCGAGGTTCGTTCATTCGTTCGTGTCTCTCACACCTGTCGGTTATTTTCGATTCGTTCATTCTCTCGATCCTCGGGTCGTTGATCCGTTCACGTTCGGTCATACGTTCACTCAGTCGAGTTTCGTTCATTCTGTCGCTGATGCGAGAATCGTTCATTCGGTCGCGTTCGTTTAAACGTTCGCTCAGTCGCGTTTCGTTCATTCGATCACTGATTCTGGAATCGTTCATTCGTTCACGTTCACTCAGTCGAGTTTCGTTCATTCTGTCGCTTATACGAGAATCGTTCATTCTTTCGATTCTCGGATCATTCAATTCACAGTTTCGCGAGTCGTTCAATCTATCGCGAGAGTCATTCATTCTCTCACACAATCGTGTCTCATTCACTCTATCACTGATCCTTGAATCATTCATTCGATCCATACGCTCGCCTCTAGAATCATTCAATCTGTCCCTAGAACCACTCATCCTCTCACTCAGTCTAGTTTCATTCATTCTATCACTGATCCTCGAATCGTTCATTCGTTCCATTCGTTCTACTCTAGAATCATTCAATCTGTCCCTAGAATCGTTCATCCTCTCACTCAGCCTAGTTTCATTCATTCGCTCACCCATCGCCATTCGCTCGCATCTATCCATTCGTTCACTCATTCGCATGGAATTGTTCAATTGCTCGATCTGATGCTCAGTTAATCGTACAGAGTTGTTTAAAGCTTGTCGCATTTTTTCTTGTGTTTTGTTGTGTTTGTCGGTTTGTCGGGGCCGACGTTTGGAACCGACTTGTGGTTGGGGGCGCTGCTGTCGGGTTAGTGTGAATGAACCAGTGTCGGACTCCGACGTGGACTCCGGATGGTTCTCTATGGTACCGACTAGGGCCGACACGTTGGGGTTCATACAGCATTCGGCCTGTAAAAAAAATTGCCTAAGTATAAAAATATCAAGTTTTTTATTCATGTAAGCTAAATGTAGCATTTATAAATCGTCAAAAAAAACACAATATTTTAGCGTTACCGCCGATTCGTAACGTTGTTTCCATTGAGAAGAGCCGCCAAGAAACTCAATGGTTACTCTTTTCAAAAGAAAAAGAATAATTGTGTTCATTTTCAAACAGCAACGCTATGTGAGCAGGCAGGCATTAACAAATTGTGAATAACAAAAAACAGAATTAGGTATTTAAATAAAAAGCTAGCCTAGAAAGCTGTGCATGCCTACTCCCACTTAGCAGTCAAATCACAAGGTTAATATTGAGAACGATTGCTTTGGTGTGATGCCTTCCGTGCTTAAATGAAAATGTAACAGGCCTGAAAGTTAAGGAACAATGGTGTCAAGAGGAAAAATGGGCGGACCAGTCCCCGCAAGCAGCGCCCGCACGAGCGTTAAACACACCAACTGGGCCCTAAGTCACTTAGCCATTACCATACAATAAGAGTTACCTAATATGTAGATAGTTACCTTGACGGAGACGTTACAGCAACTGGACACATCCGCAAAGTACACTTCAGACTCTGCGTTGTGATGGGCCGCGCGGCAATCTTGCATCGACGACCTAAACCAATCAAGAACAAGATTAAAACAGCAATTAAATCTTCAATCATCATTACCATCCTGTGTTGTCATTACTATCCTCAACACCATTTACCATGTTCAATGATAATTACTATCCTCAGTCATCATTTCCATCTTCAGTCGTCATATTACTATCTCATTACCATCCTTAGTCACCATTAACATTCTGTGTTGTCATTACCATCCTCAATCGTCATTACCATTCTCAATAATAATTACTATCCTCAGTCGTCACTTCCGTCCTCAGGCGCCATTACTATCCTCAATTTATCATTAGCATCTTCAGTATCTAATACCATTTTCAGTAGTCATTACCATCCTCAGTAGCCATTACCAGTTCCATCCTTAATTATAATTACTATAATGAATCATCACTTCCACCCTCAATCATCATTAACATCCTCAATTATTTACTACCCTCAATCATCATTACTATCGTCAGTCATCATTACTAACCTTAATCATCATTACTATCCTCAATAGTAAATACTATCCTCGGTCATTGCCATCCTCAATCATCACCATGTACTATTTAATATTGAGGTAACTCACCTGATTGGCGAATGCTTGTCATTCTGGAAGCCTAAATTCTCCTTGCCTTGCTTCTGACACGAGTCTGAGCTCTGGTCTGAAACTGAATCAAAAGTATGATATTAATAACCGATTGGGTCCCACGTCTAGCCAAACGGCATCGCGGCAGGCCCAGAAGGAAATGGCGGGATGAGTTAGACTCCTACTTGAAGGATTGGCCCAGTGTTGCCATAAACAGGGAGGAGTGGAGGAAGGTAAGGGAGACCTTTGCCCAGCAGTGGGACGACACAGGTTGACAAAAAAAAAATGATATTAATATTGGTAAAGTTAGCGTCAAAAGGCGTTCGGGTCGCATCGGGTGGTTGCGGGTTCGATTCCCGCTAGATGCAAATTTCGGAGCCTTTTCGTAATTTTCCCTGGTCTGGGTGTCACTGGGATCGCCCCCAGTCCATTGTACGGTAGCCATAGTACAAGCGTTGCTTAGTCTGGGACCATACAGTTGGTGTGTTAGTCATGCGATATTTATTATTTATATTTCAAATTGTTTTTACACTTTTGTTAGATGAAAATTCGTGGTTAACAAGGCCATAGAAGTGACCATAAAATTATAACTCACCTTTACTTCCGGTTTTCTGATGCAAGCATTCAATCGTCACTTCCCCCTCCATCCTACAGTCTCTATGCAAGTTGCTAGCACTCACACCCAACCCCTGGCATCTATATGGCACCAGGTGCCCCCTTAACGTGTTAAACCTGGCATCTGTTGGCAGATGACCCAATTCTTGCATCCTAGCCAATTCCACCTCATTAGGGTAATGACTCATGTGTGATAACTCCGGATTCAATCTTGATAGCTCCGGATTTAATCTTGATAACTCCGGATTTAATCTTGATAACTCCGGATTTAATCTCGATAACTCCGGATTCAATCTTGATAACTCCGGATTTAGTCTTGTTAACTCCGGATTTAGTCTTGATAGCTCCGGATTTAGTCTTGATAACTCCGGATTTAATCGCGACATGTCAGCTCGTTCGGGCGGCATATTGTGCATCATGTATGAGTTTCTAGTACATGTATGAGGTTGTATGGGTGTATGGTGGTCGTGTATGGGTAGCTGGTGGTCGTGTATGGGCAGGGAGGTGCGCGGGTCGATGTGGTGGTGGTGTAAGAGAGTTGCTGCTGCCGGATCTTGGTGATGTAGATGATGCCTGTAACACAAACATCTAGTTAGACTTGTACCTATTGATCGTTGGTTGGTGACATTTGGAAGAGTACAAAAATATTTTGCAAGAAATGCACAAGGCGGAGTTCATTGCCACGACTGGCTTGGTTATGGCTGTTTTGGCTATAACTATCTTGTCTTTGACTATCTTGGCTATAGTAATCATGGCTTTCATAGCCTTACTTGGCATTAACCGTCTTGGCTCTGGATTTTGATCCTGTGTATTTGGCCATAATTTTCATGGTTAGTCTTGGGTGTAATTTACAGTACGCTTACGGTGAGGGAAAACATCGTGAGGAAACCTACCTATCCCTCGGGATTAGGTAATAGTCAGTTCCTGTATACACGGCGACAAGGTTCACCACCTGTCACGTTGGGTTCTGACTATCTGGTGAAACGTGGGCTTTGAGTTGGTTAATACCTCCACAATGTGGTGGTGTATGGCCACTCAAGCCTCTGACTACCCCCCGAATGGGGATAAAAGTCGTGACGTTACATTACATTTCCCTCCTCAATGGGTCCTATGTACAAAGCACTGGCTACCCAATAGAAAATAAATAATAAAAATGTTGCAAAATATATCTAGCTAAATGCTAATGTTGCAAAATATAGCTATTTTGGCTATAGTTCTCTTGGCTTTAGCAGCCTTGGCTACGGCTAACACTGCTTCTACATTAGTGTTTATGTCGAGTTACCTGGCGGAGTGCGCGCCCCTGCCCTGCGGGCTGTAGGGCGGCGGCGGCCCCCAGCGCGGCGGCTCCGCGCCCGCGCCCGCGCCACCACTCCCCTCGCCGAACCCTTCAGCTGGGAATCCGGCCTGCTGGAAGCTGGCTTGGGCCTGGCAAAGAGACGCAACATTATCACATATACCTACTTCACTTAGCCAATATTTTAAACTATGACGTAAGGGTCATATATGTATACGGTGTGTTAAAAACCCTGTCCGACCCAAAAACGTATTGTTGGTATCGAGATTAGATTCTATTTTTGTAAAAAAAAAACATTTTTTTCTAAATTTCTTTTTTTTAGCATAGGTAGTGTCCCCCTGCTGGGCAAAGGCCTCCGCTTTTTTTTAACAATTACACCGTTTACATAATGTTTTTGCATAAAATGACGTCATTATACGTACTTTGTAGTTAGAGGTGCCGCCACACGATCTAACATATACTGCCCGTAACGGTGTTGTCATATTTTTAAAATTTGCTACATTTTGGGGGAAAAGGCAATAAAAAAATGGCATTTTAAATTGTCATTAATATGTTTACTATCATGAATATTTTTTATTTTATTTGGTCATGTGATTGGGAAACCTATATACCGGTTTCGGCTCGGACAGGGTTTTCTTAACATATTCAAAAAAAAAAGAAAAGAGAAAAAGAGTAAAGCAGCAGTTGTTGGGCTTCCGGCTTTCTCGCTCATCGTTAGGGTCCGAACGAGATCTCTGTGTCGGTCTCGATCTCGTTCTCGGCAAATTTTTTGTGAAAATCTCGACTGTGGCCAAAACTGCGAATGACTGATCTTCCGTCTCACTCAGTAGACCGATACAGTATTTTTTCAGAAGACTACAGCTCATATACGGGCTGGCTCCACCGGGGTACTACCACCTTCTGACAGAAGATCGCTGTAAAGTAGCTATTAGGGCCTCGGCAGACTAGCTACTTAAAGCATCGTCGACCGGCGATTTTGTGACGTATCGATGCTGCGTCGCGTTTCTTCGAGCGCGAACGAGCGAGACGCAGCATCAAAATCACTGATCGCCGATGCTAAAAGTAGCTAGTCTGCGGAGGCCCTTAAAGCTGCGTTTCGTACGATGAGTGAGAAAGCTGGAGGCCCAACCCCTGTCACCTCCCTCTGTCTCATTCCAATTCAGGTCGGCAACGTGCGAGGGATGTCTCTGGTATTGCAAGCATCTATGGCTACGCTAACTGCTTAACATCAAGCGGGCCGTTGTTAGCCATCTCAGTCACATAAAACCTGTGTGAAGCCGAACTGAGGGTCGAAAGCCGTATTTTCCATATTTATCTCTCAACTTTTTTAAAAGTATATACCTACTTATTTATTTAAAACTACAAAGTTAAATACAGGGTGGTGACGACATCATGACAATATTTGAAACCACATACTGGGTATCACATTAGTAGATCGCACATAAAATATTATTACATTATATTGAAAGGTATTGCCACGGGATCGCTTTTTTATTTTGACTATTTTAACTTTACGCCTACAAAGATACCGCTAAAAACACCAACACCGAAGCGATGTTGCCACGCTTGTACTTACAGGTCAGTCTATGAGGTCGGTAGACGTTTATAAAGGATGTTGTGTTTCGTTTAAACTATTTCCGCATTTAATAAGTTTGAAAATTTTAAATTTCGGACTTTGATGTAAACCTAATTTTATAATTTTGATGTGTTGTGATTGACTAGCAGGGATCGTGTTTTAATGTATTGTCACTATGTCGTCACCACCCTGTATAAAGCTGAGCTTAAAATAAACGAAGATGCATTCGTAAACAGTTGGAAAGTTAAATTAATCCTTTATCTTTACCTGTGTGAAGTTCTGTCCCTGCGGGAAGGGCGGCTGCTGTGCGAAGGGTTGCGGCTGCGGGTAGTGCGGGTGCGGGTGCGGGTTGGGGAGGGCGTGCGGGTAGGTGTCGGCGTAGGACTGCTGGTTGGCTGCTTCCGTCTCACAGAACCCGTACGCGCTGTCGCCGGACTGCGGGACTGTGCCCATGCGGCAACGGGAACTGGGGGATGAAGCAAATATTATAATAAACTACCAGATATACTAAAGATGCTTCTAAATGTAGAAGTTCGATGGACGCGGCAGACGGCAGACGTCAGTCGGTCTCATAGAAATTGTAATACCGTCTGCCCTCGCGGCACATGTCATCGCCACAATTTGTATGAGACCGACTGACGTCTGCCGTCTGCCGCGTCCATCGAACTCCTACTACCTTAATAGGTTTGAAGGCGGGGCTTGCCGTCAGGATTGGTCGAGAGCGCACTAACCCCGCCCACTTTTTATTTGCGAAAATAACAAAAATAATTAATTATGACTTGAATAACGATTGCATCACAAAATTGACTATGGTTTTTAGGTTTTTCTCCATCTTTTGGTGAAAACAATAATTAAAAATTCGAAGCCGTTTAGAAAGAAATTTAAAGACGAAAACAGCTTCACTTTGATATTTGTTTACACACAATAAAATAGCCTACTATTTATTGGGCTTCCGTCTCTCTCGCTCATCGTACGAAACGCAGCTGTTACGGCTGCTTTACGCCGACCTTCTGTGAGAACGTGGTACATGCTGCTACCCCGGTACAGACCGTATATGAGCTGCAGTCAATTGGCTACATCTCTACCACCAATAAAATATCTTAATAGAGGGAACAATAGTACTTTTTTTTTATAGGACTTCGGTGGCAAAAAAGCGTACGGCCCGCCTGATGTTAAGCAGTTACCGTAGCCTATAGATGCTTACAATACCAAAGGCATTGCTCGCACATTGCCGACCTAAAGGGGAGTGGGATGGAGGGAGGGGGAGGGGGGTTTGGCTATCGGCTCTCTCACTCATCGTACGAAACGCAGCTGTAATAGCTGCTTGCCAATCTTCTGTGAGAGGGTAGTACCACCCCAGTCGAGCCAGCCCTTATATGAGCTGCAGTCAATTGGCTACAGCTTGGCTGCACCACTAACAAAATATCTTATTAGGGGGAGCAAGTACTCACTTCTGGCTGTTACTCCTGGGCCAGGGGAACCAGCTCCACGCAGACGTCTTCCTGCCAGTCCCCGGGTTCGGAGAGTACAGGTTACCTATACGACCTGCGAACAAAATACACAGTATTTATTGACGGGCCCGTTGGCGTGGTTGGCGTGATGCGTCTTTCACGCTGCAGGTCGTAGGTTCGATTCCTACCCGGTACATGCATTTGTGTGCTAAACATGTCTGTATGTCCCGAGTCTGGGTTTATATGTATATTAAGTATGTATTTACAAATAAAAAAGTAGTATATGTAGTAATATCAGTTATCTGGTTTCCATAGTACAAGCTCTGCTTAGTTTGGGATCAGGTAGCCGTGTGTAAAAATGTCCCAGGATATTATATTATTATAAGTATTCTTTACATACTATCTATTTGAAAAACTGCGATTTATCCCATCCCACTATATCTCCCACTATCCCACTAATATTATAAATGTGAAAGTTTGGATGGATGTTTGTTACTCAATCACGCCAGAACGGCTAAACGGATCTGGATGAAATTTGGCACAGAGATAGATTATAGTCTGGAATAGCATATAGGCTATTTATTTTTTAAATTATGCGTGGACGAAGTCGCGGGCAGAAGCTAGTTTCTAATAACGAGCAAAGTAGTTACTTTCTGGACCAGATTTTCACAGAGGGTAGTAATGAGTTTTTAACCGACTTCAAAAAGGAGGAGGTTCTCAATTATTATTCGACTGTATGTTGTTTTTTTGAAATTGTAATATGTAATTTTCAACGTACAATGAAAATTCTCTACACAAAGGCTCACAGATACTAGTGTACTGTCCGTTCACAGGTATTTTACCTCTGACGTTCCTCATTTTATTTTTGTAAAACGCAAAGTCAGCCTTTAAACTTGGTCTTTGAGACCATGAACTGTGGATTAGGCTTTATTCTACAGCCTACATGACTTATAAAAACCTAATATAGACTATATTTTTTAAAAATAAATAAATAAGGTAAATGTCAGAGGTAAAATAACTGTGAACGGACTGTAGCGGCACGCTATGATGGCCGTTGACATGTGTGGGAGAGGATGAACCTTGTTTTATAACGGAATAAGATTCATTTTCGAAAAAAAAAATAAGTTTCTTAAACTTAAAAAAATGACCATTATTATTCCGCTCATAAGGTTCATTATCTCCACTCTCCTTCACGTCAAAACGGCCATCATAGCGTGCCGCAATTATAGTAGTATTTATGGCGTCTTGTCTTATTAGTCTGTGGTGACATACCTGGCGCCCAGAACCGGTGCTGGAGACTGATGTCCCAGGCTGGTTGTGTGGGGTGGCACTGCGCACAACAACTGCACGTGCTCTGTAAATACAAGTTGAATCAGCTTAGTTTTACTTAAGTTTTAAGTGGATAATCCTCTTCCAAAAAGCAAAGCAGTGGTAGCCGATTGGTTAAGCACGCGTCTTGCGGGCTTAATGTCCTCGGTTCAAACCCTGGCTCACACCTCTGGATTTTTCAAAATCTATGTGCGAATCATAACTTTAATATGATTATCACTCGCTTACGGTGAACGAAAACATCGTGAGGAAACCTGCATGTCTTTAGACATGTGAAATCCACCAACCCGCACTGGGCCAGCGTGGTGGATTATGGCCTGAATCCCCCTCGCGTTGAGGGGAGGCCCGTGCCCAGCAGTGGGGCGTTAAAAGGGGTAATTATTATATTTATTATTATTACACATACATATGCACTGAGAAAAAATTCACGACAACAAAATTTACGACACTTTAACTTTTTAACTTCAATTTTGCAGCCTGATGCAGCTCGTTTAAATATACCCTATGACCTCAACCCCCCTTGCTGTGGGAGGGTCACCGCTGGTGCACTGACCTGCGCCTGTCTCCCGGCCGAGGGGGTCGGCTGGCCGGAGGGGGGGCGGTATAACGACCGGCAGCGGAGCTCCAACTGCTCCCAATACATCTTCTTCCGTTCATGGCTGTTGGAGAAACGATTGGTTAGAATATAAATATCGCCGACTATAAGCGACTGTAGCCTAGGGGTGAACAGGTTGGGCTAGTAATCACAAGGTCCCAGGTTCGATCCCCGGTGGGGCATGCACCAATGGATGAATTTTCATCTATGTGCATAATTTACAGTTCGCTGACGGTGAGGGAAAACATCGTGAGGAAACCTACCTATCCCTCGGGATTAGGTAATAGTCAGTTCCTGTATACACGGCGACAAGGTTCACCACCTGTCACGTTGTGTTCTGACTATCTAGTGAAACGTGGGCTTTGAGTTGGTTAATACCTCCACAATGTGGTGGTGTATGGCCACTCAAGCCTCTGACTACCCCCGAATGGGGATAAAAGTCGTGACGTTACATTTACATAAATATCGCCATACCAACAACTGACATTTATCATCATCATCATGTCAGTCAAAAGACGTCGACTGTTGAACATAGGCCTCCCCAAGACTTTCCACACGCCGGGTCCTGTGCCACTTGCATCCAGCGGTTTCCCGCGACCTTCACTAGGTCGTCGGTCCACCTTGTGGGGGCCTACCCACGCTGCGTCTTGCCATTATGCTGCTATAGTGATCGACGCTCTGATTCGTCGGCCGATCCGCTGATCGCCCCTGATTGGTCGGTCAGAATCAACCAACGAATCAGAGGCTCAAAACACAACAGTGACGCCACAATGGCAAAACGACTTACGGCCCTGTACGGTCCCAAAAAAGCAACGCTTTTACTATGGCTACTGAACAATGGACTGGGGGCGATCCCAGTGACACCCAGAGCAAATTACGAAAAGTCGCCGAAATATGCTTCTGGCAGGAATCGAACCCGCAACCATCAGATGCAGTGTGCCCAACGGCCTACACTCAAACCACTGCGCCAAGTCGTCATACCTTTAATAATAATAATAATATCCTGGGACATTTTTGTACACATGGTTACCTGATCCCAAACTAAGCAGAGCTTGTACTATGGAAACCAGATAACTGATATTACTACATATACTACTTTTTTATTTGTAAATACATACTTAATATACATATACACCCAGACTCCGGACATACAGACATGTTCATGCACACAAATGCATGTCCCGGGTAGGAATCGAACCTACGACCTGCAGCGTGAAAGGCGCCTCCACGCCAACCATGCTAACGGGCCCGTCAACCTATGACCTAAATACATCGACGTAATACCATTGAACATGACTGTGGACTACAAACTTTATTTTCCATTCATTTAATCAAAAATAATCCTTATGTGACGGACTTAACGCCCACGATGCACGCATTATAAAAACCGGTCCGAGCCAGATACCTATAACTGCGCCTTCTTTCCCTTTCTAACAGTACAACCTGTCATCCCTTGTGTTGCCAGTTAATATTTATTCGATCACCTTAAACTTGGTACATTTTCATGTTAAGAATAATAAACAATAAAGTCGATTAATGAAATACCTATGGTAAAGTATAAGAATATCCTAAGATTAAAATTTCAAATATAAATAAATATCTGGAAATAAGTACTTACCTTCTTTAATAATTCGCTTGTAATTGTCAGTTCCGTGATGTCTATAGGAATCGTAGCAGAAATAAAATTAAAAACTTGAAACACAGAACGTCAATTTGCGTGACACACGACATTTTCAGCTAATTTTAAATCTAGAGGATTGTGCTGAATTTTCTCATAAAAATGGGTAGAATATGCGTAATGGAAGGGTGTAAAAGCGAATATTATCCGAATTAAGGATTATCTTAACATAGGTAAGTGGGTAACTATGTTTTCCACGTTAAGTACATTTTAGATGTTCGGGTGACACAAATTTCTCTAGTAAAAAGGACTATAATATAAATCTTATTATGTGTCTGTGTTAACTGAGGAATATCGTCCACGGGAACTGTTTGCAGCGATAAAGTCGCGCTTTTCGTTGCCGCACGACTACATCGCTACTTTTTGAAGTCGGTCGCATTTGCAGCGCGCGACAGACCACACGCTGGTAAAACGCGACGCTCACGCCGCGTTGTCACGGCTCGCCGGGCTCGCACACGGCATTCGCGTCGTTCACACGCTCGAGGAACGCGCACGTCTAGGGCCAGATTAACCATTTCAGGCAATGTAATTCTCGGGGCCCCTTTCCTTTACCCTTTTGTTACTTTTTAATAGTACATTACTGCCACGGTCTGTAATGAGTGTGTTGCTGGGCGCGTTGTTGATGGCCGAAAGCGCGGCGCAGCGCAGCTCCAGGCCTCCACAGCGCGGTCAGCATTGCAACCCTTGATGTACAATATAAAATAAAGGCCGAGACCGATGGTTTGTCGATTGAAATTGTTTGCAATTGGGACGACTTTTGACTTTACACTTCCCGATTACTCCTAAGCAATAAAAAACAAAAAAACAATTTTATCTTTTACAGATCCCAGGCGTGTAAATTGGTTACAACAAATACCTATTGGCTACAGAAAAATTACATGCCCTGCCCTCACTGTTCCTTTTCGTTAGCACAAAGGACAAAAATGGTCCAAATGTCCACCACTTCCGAGACCTACGTCACTCGATAGACCACTACATACTGAGTAACTTTTGCAAAGCCAGTTCAACAAAATAGGCTGTCAGTAAAAAAAAAATTGTAGTTTAAAAAATATTTTAATTTTTTTATTTCACACTTATGCTGCGTTCCATTGACCGTAATTTTTGGTATTTTCGTCCACAAAAAGTGTTAAAAACGATAATAATGATAACTTTCAGTACAAGTTGGTGCGAGTGGAACGTGATTTGTGGACAAAAATAACGAAAATAACAAAATTAACAGTGATTGGAACGCACCACCAGTGTTATGTCTTATACAATTTTTTCGAAAGGCAACAATATAAATACACTTTCTAACATTAAATAAAAATAAAATAAGCTGTCAGAAAGCAAAAAATGCCGTGAAACATATTTTATTATTATTTTTGTTACCTGATGATAAGTGAAAAAGTAAGGTAACGCATAGAAGGTACCTGCTTATTTATTTTATAGAAGCGCTTGTTGTTCACTTTTCATCAGGTAACAAAAATAATAATAAAAACTTTTCACGGCATTTTTTGCTTTCTGACAGCTTATTTTATTTTTATTTAATGTTAGTAAGAGTATTTATATTGTTGCCTTTCGAAAAAAATGTATAAACATAATACTAATGGTGAAATCATATTTTTTTTTAAACTACCCGTATTTTTTTACTTACAGCTTATTTTGTTGAACTGTCTTTGTAAAAGTTACTCATTATTTAGTGGTCTATCGGGTTACGTAGGTCTCGTCAGTGGTGGATATTTGGACCAAGTCCCATACAGTTTTGCCCATTGTCCTTTAATTTTGTCTTATGGTCTTATTAGTTAGATATTCTTAGGGTACCGTACCTAATAAGGAAAAAAACTAAACCCTAATATGATAACTTTGTTGTCCGTCTATCTGTCTCTATGTCCGTCTGTCACAACTTGCACAGCCCAAATCAAACATAACATGTTAACAGTAGTAGGTACCTTTTATAGCATAGAAAAAGAGTAAGTATAGGAAAGATAAGTATTGGAAAAACCATAGATATGGAGAGCCTAGACAACGTCCAAGCGTGTGAAGTGTCATGTTACTTTATATTACAAAGTGGCAAAATCTACGATCTTAAATACTATTTTGTAACTTCATTTAGGTTGCCAAGATACAGACAGGCACTCGTGTGGTTTGGCCACCGCAGACTAATTTATTGTACCTACTCATGTTCTTAAGAAAATAAACATCCCTTTCCTTATTTTATTATTTTCCTATCATAACAATCTCGGAACAAAAGCACGTTTTCACTAGATGTCCATGGGGACGTTCTCAAAATTTCAAAATATTATGGTCACTCTTGTTGGCAAAGGAAACAACGTTCAGTACATAGATATATAGTAATAGATCGGAAGTTATTGTTTATGGTATACATATTTGATGCAAATATGGACCACATTAACGAAAACATATCTGTCTCATTCTTACACGTCACAATTTAGCTATGTAAAACAGTACAATATATGTCATATATTTCTTTTTACTGGAAGTTTTTGGTTAGTTCCGTCAGTAAGCCGCCTCCCTGAGGGCCTTTTTGGGCCACCATATTGGGTTTTCGGCTATGGTCGGGTCACTATGGTTAGTACTTCATCTGTCATGTCAGCGTCTTATACAAATTATTTTAAATTTTACGCTGAACTGTGTGTATTTTGTGACTCTTTATTAGATTATTTAGGATTATTAAGGAAAAAGCAATATAGTTTAGTGTTGCGTTAGGGCATGCAGTTCTGATTCTCGAAAGAATTTCGAAGGATTGTCATTTTTCAGATTAGTTGTGTTATTTTCATATTTAAGTGTATTTATAGTGTGTGAAAATACATTTCGTGTACATAATATTAATTTTTAATTGTGTTCTCGTCTATAATCTTACTCTCCAATTCATATTTTCAACTAAAATAGAAATAACAAATATTTGATATGTTTACATAAAAACGTAGTGTTGTTCTTACATGTTTTGTTTCAAAGTTATCGATACAAATTCTATTCACCTACACGTTGGGCCGCGCCGTTACCCCGCGGTGACCGACCACAAATAGATTATTTTTGTTTTGGAAGGTGCGTGACTGCGTCGCCTTAAAATTGTTTTTTAATTTGTTATCACTACTCAAGAACATAAAGATGCGCGAAAGAGAAAACAAGTTGATTTTTGGATACTTATTTTTGAATTGTAATGTAATTGTAATTGTTTGACAGCCAATCGATGATAACTTTGCCAATAGTTGTGAAGAGCTGTCAACTGAGATACATAATAGCCCCGCTGACCCTTACAGATTTGTCTCCCCCTTTTTTGCCTTATTTGATTTAGCCCAGCATAGCTGTACCTACCTAATCAAGACCCAGCACTTTTCCCGCGACATGATCGTTGGGTATATCGATATGGATACTATCGACTATCTAAAAGTACAACACTTTTTGCTGCGGGCGGAGTCGCGCCATATTGGACGGTCGTTTGCTCGGGTTTGGCTCCAGATGACGTCACATAGGGCTTGTCCTCTATCTTTCTTATGGTCAATGGTTCAGTATGGTATCTCGCTGTCGGCTTCACTTTTGCTGCCAAGTCCGCATTCCAGGTGTTAGAGACTTAAAACTTCCTTGCCTAAATATCATCGCCTTGAACGAAAATAGATCATCGAATGAAGCACTAAAACCTGCTGAATAATGCTGCAATAAAACCTTCAGTTTTACACAAAAGAGGTGTTAGTAGCGTGTCAAGACACTATCATGGAAGGCCGTAGATATAACGGCCGTTTTAGGGCGCATCCATTAATTACGTGAGGCGTTTAGGGGGAGCAATCTCACTTGGGTATGACGGAGGGTCTCGGCAAATATCACGTATTTTTTTGCAGCAAGAAACAGTGTCAATTGCGATATAACTTATGTATTTCCATTAATAGAGCCGACTATACGAATAAAATATACAAGCAATTCAGTAAATTAAAAAAAAAAAACTGAATTGCTAAAAATTTTAAAAAAGCTAAATAATTTGTTGAATTTTATTTACCAGTTTATTAAAGTGGTTCTGAGTTACGTCACAGAATAGATATGGTTCCGTATCTAAGGTAAAGAAAATGACACATAGAAGTCATTTAATAAGTATTTAATGTTTTTATTAAATCCTCAACAAAACTGGGTTAAATTAAGTAAGACATGTTTCTCCATTAAAACATCGCAAAAAACAATAATATTTATCGCGGTAATGCGAACACCACAAAGAAGCTTGGATTAACGTTTTTACACGTATTTTGAAAAATGTCTCGTCAGAGGGTCGAGCTTAATCTCACGACATCTCACAAAGAGGGTCGAAAAATCGCCAAAATCGGCTCACGTAATTAATAGACATCCCCTTACGAGAAAACGGCGTTGCCATGACAACCGATCATAACCACAACACAACGATAAAATCAACCTTATTACAACAGCCTACACCTTTTGAAATGTTCAGACTTCAGAACTGTATTCATGACAGGGTCACACAGACGTGTTCAAGTGACAGCACTGAAAATCATTTTATGAAAAGGAAATTTTGATATTTTAGATTATTTTAATTTGTATCAATCAGGGCCTTACGTAGTATTATTGTAGTGTTTTCTTTGATTTTTGTTAACAAAATGTCGCATACACATAAAAGCAGTATGAGCCAACACTCGCGATCTATGAGTCAGCTCATGAACGAAGCTGAAGAATTAACCGACGCGGAGCTGATCAAGCAAGTAACCGACTTAAAACATCAGGTAAAGATATTAAAACTCGAGAACGAGGTCTTCGAGAAGACAATAATGAGGCTCGAGCCATCAATGATGCACGGAATCCTGCAGGCTTTGGAATACGCTACTAAAATCCAGAGCAACTCCTCCATGACCGGCATGGGCAGCTTCGCCAAATCAACGTCGAGATTCGGCTTCGCTCCAGCAGAATCGTTAACCAGTCCATCGAGAATGATGACAAGTCCATCAAAAGTGTCCACGCGACGGTGCGAGTCGTCAGCTAAGCTAGGAGGCACTATCTTTGGAACAGGCCCGAGGATCAATGTGCTCGAAAGGTCAGAACTGGTGTCCACGGAAATGGAGATATTGGCTGGCAGTTTGGAAAGGATCAGGGTCAAAGCTGCTAAACAACACGCTTTATTAAAAGCGCAGTTAGAAGAGATTGGTGTAAGAGTAGGTGATATAGATAAAGCCAGTGTCATGTTCCACAAGGAGGTTATTGCTGATGGTTGGGACAAAATCGCTCAGAGGATCCCGGCCGAAATCTGGATACGTTTCATGACTGAATGGGTCAAGATTTCAGACAGTCAAATCGGCAAACTGAGACTCCGAACTAGCACTTTTAATACTCAATACACGAAACTCAAAGGTCAGATTAAGGTTAAAGCGGAATTAAGCGAGAGTTTAAGGCCAGTCGATTTCGATAAGTTGAAGATCGAGAACTCGGAATGTTTTAAAATGATCGATCAGAAACTGCAGCAGTTAGCCGAGTTAAAGAAGATGACGGGGGACGCCAATCTGAATCTAACTATACATAAGAAGTCAATGATGGAGCAGAATAACTACTTGAGTACGGTTCAGGAGAACATAATGACGAAAGAAAGGTTGGTTACGGAGTTGGACAAAGAGAGCGAGGTGATTCAGGCCCAAGTGGACAGTCTCTCTGAGAAACTAGATGATGTTAGAAAGGTGCGTTTGGCGTTCGAGGTTCCGGATATAATGGACTATGTTCGCGTGAAGTCTGAGCTGACTGACTTGAGGCATGTGAACAAAACGCTAGAGAACAGGGTGCATATACAGCAGATCGCGTTGACGTCGCTCAATAAGAAGCTGCAGAGTATGTGTTTAATGAATTAGATGTTTTTTTTGTGTTTTATGAATCTGTGTTTTCACTCTCCTAAACACCAATATCTCACTTCACCCCAGGTTATGGATGAACTCCGTAGGTTTGTCACCGTCAGGAAGTTTTGACTGTTGTCTTTGACTTGACGACGACCGCTTGGTGCAATGGTTCGAGCGTAGGCCGCTCGGCTCACAGCATCGGGTAGTTGCGGGTTCAATTCCCGCCAGAGGCAAATTTCTTAATTTGGCACTAGAATCACCCCCAGTTTATTGTACGGTACCCATAGTACAAGCTTTGCTTAGTTTGGGTCCGAGTGCGATTGCGTAATTTTTGACAATGTTTCAATTCGTTTCGTATATAATTGACACAGGATGAACGAAACCAATTGAAACGTTGACAAAAACGTTACACAATCGCCCCGCTGGACGCCGTCTTTGCTTGCCAAATAGGACAAGTATAAAAAACGTACTATACAGTCGGTGTGTAAGTATGACGATATTTTTTTGTATGTTTATTACGCGATTTCTCCGTCAATTGTGGACCGATTTACAATTTTTTTTTCCTGTGGTCCCATTATCACCGAGTTAGGATCTGATGAGGCTCATTCTCAGTCTGACCATTTTAAGTGGACCTTCGGTGTCAACCTTTTTTTATTGACACCGAAGGTCAGCATAAAACGGTCAGACTGAGAATATACCATGAGTCATCAGAGAGATCCTAAGGAACAGTTTTATCGCTCCAGGGTTTTTTGTAGTCGGTTATGTAGCACTCTCACCTGAGCAGCTGGTAGGCGAGCATGCAGCTGAAGATGCAGACGAGCACGGCGCTGACGGAGAGCGCGAACACGCCGCGCAGGCACCAGTACAGCGCGCCGTGCACCACGCCGCACGCAGACACGCCCTCGAACACGCACCGCACGCCTGCACAGGGGGAGGGGGGGGGGGAGTAATATACCACTGTCACTTTGCCCCATGGACCTAGTGAAACTCTTTAGCTATGTCTTCACCAGTGCGCTTTCATGTTCCTCTTGCATCTTCAACTTTCAATTCATCTCGCGTCAAGCGCGTGCAATATTGACTGCCTTAAGACGCATGCAGCTTAGTGTCTACACCAGGGGGCTTACCACCACCTCTTATAGCAGTTTTGTTTTAACGTTTCAGCGGCCAGCGTCTTTTTGTGCAATGACGTTTCTTATTGTCATGACAATAAGGTACGTCATTGCACAAAAAGACGCTGAATCGTTCAAACGTTCCTGTAATTGAATCGCAATAAGGGTTCATGGTAAGCCCCCTGTGCGCCCTGGTCGGTCGTCAAGATGAACGAGTGTAGCTATTTGTGCAGAAATATTTAGTATGAACTACAAGGAAAAAAACTTAAGATAAAAGAGTATCTGGATAAACGATGTTTAGAAGACACGAAACAAAAATTACGAAAGAAAACATTCATAATTTCAATGTTTTAACTTTATCTGCCGCCATTTTGTATGTAGACGCACGGAATGTTGCACGCGAGCCCACCGGTGGCGGATCAGCGTGCGCTGTTTTTGAGCTGGAATAGCGCACGCGTTATTGCATGCGCTATGGTTCTTCATGCATGCGTCAGACGAAAGCGCAAGATGAACGTGAAAGCGCACTGGTGGGGACATAGCTTTTCTCAGTAGATCCATTGGTGCTAAACAAGCGTACGGTCCGCCTGATGTAAGCAAAACCGTAGCCTATACAGGTGAATTTTTCAAGTGTGCGTGGACGGCCTAATCCGAAACTATGAGGAATAGCGAAAAGTACTCAACGGAGTCTCGGGGGCGATTTTGATGAAAACTAAAACTGCATCATTGGATTTTTTGAAAAACAACATTCGTAGCCAGGAATCGAACTAGTTGATTTTGAAAAAAAAACACACCACTGTATTATTTACACGATAGTGTCGCTAATAAGAAACGAATTCTGGGAAGTAATGACATACGGAAAACTTGAGGATAGTGTTGGATTTTAATAAACTGCTTCAAATTGTATTACTAATACCGTGTACGTTCATCATTATCATCATCATCATTTCATCCCAAGACGTTTTCCACAACGACCGGTCCACCACTTGCATCCAGCGGTTTCCCGCGACCTTCACTAGGTCGGACCTTATAGTCTGACTAAAAAATATATATAACCCTGGATAACCCTGGTACCTTCGTCATCAGCGCTGTGCGGCGTGTCCGGCGGCATGGAGAAACAGGTACAGGTCCTCGTCAGCTTGGTGTACTCGCAGAACTTGAGGGTCTGCAGCCTGCAAAACGGAACGCTCAGTATCGGCCATACTAGAGACTCAAAACGGAACGCTCAGTATCGGCCATACTAGACTCTCAAAACGGAACGCTCAATATCGCCCATATTAGAGACTCAAAACGGAGCGCTTAGTATCGGCCATACTAGAGACTCAAAACGGAACGCTCAATATCGCCCATACTAGAGACTCAAAACGGAACGCTCAATATCGCCCATACTACAGACTCAAAACGGAACGCTCAATATCGGCCATACTAGAGACTCAAAACGGAACGCTCAATATCGGCCATACTAGAGACTCAAAACGGAACGCTCAATATCGCCCATACTACAGACTCAAAACGGAACGCTCAATATCGCCCATACTAGAGACTCAAAACGGAACGCTCAATATCGTCCATACTCCTGTGTCATAGACTCAATTATTTTTTGACTTAATCCGACATGGGCCCTCGATCATTAATCTAATAAGGGGGACTAGGCCCGCCACACTGTTACTCCTGTAAGCCAGGATCAACAGTGTCCAACAATGACGCCAAGGTTTGACCCTCGACGAGTCCCGGGTACAAGCTAAGTTGTCTTGGAACCCGCACGAATTTAATCAAAAGAAAGGATAGGAGGAGTTGGAAGAAATAAGTCAGGATCTACAGAGTCTAATATGACGAGGTTTGACCCTCGACGTGACCCGGGGAATAGCTTAATTGTCTTGGAACCAAATGAATTTAATGAAAAGAAAGGATAGGAGGAGTTGGAAGAAGTATACTTACTTATTCATATGTATCACTGTGGTGGTAATAGTGACTAGCACGCAAGTCAGTGCGCACACCAGACAACATGCGCCAACCACTTTTATCTGCAAAGAGAACTTACAACTTAGAATAACTTAATAGTCTTGCATTTACCCCAAGACCAAGACCGCCTAACTACAAGATAGACCATGCAAGACTTGTCAATCAGTTTGCAAGACTTGACAATCAGTTTGTAAGACTTGACAAATAGGACGCAAGACTTGACAATCAGTCAACAAGACTTGAAAATCAGTCTGCAAGACTTGACAATCAGTCCGCAAGGTTTGAGAAGGGTGGAGACATACAGCAGTCTCCCACAATAATAAATTATAAAGAAAAAAAGAAAGAAGGAAAAACTATTGCGGCTAGCAGAACAGTTATAAAATAAAATATAAAAAAACAATGTGACAAAATCATACACAGATTCTGTTCACCGCAAACGGAGTCCGGACCCAATTCAGCATATGCTGGTCGACAAGAACCAGCGCTGGGGGCTTACCACCACCTCTTATAGCAGTTTTGTTTTAACGTTTCAGCGACTTTTTGTGCAATGACGTTTCTTATTGTCATGACAATAAGGTACGTCATTGCACAAAAAGTCGCTGAAACGTTAAAACATTCCTGTAATTGAATCGCGATAAGAGTTCGTGGTAAGCCCAGGTCTTTCACTGGGCCCGTTTGGCGACCTCACAGGCATTATGATTTTATTATGTTAATATTAATTACAGAAATGTTATTGTGGTGAGAAGTAAAGCTTATTTTTAGTCTACAAGACTTAAGAATCAGTCTTGCAGTCTTGATCTATCGAGAATGCAAGACTAAGACCAATTTTGGCAACACTAATATGCGTTAAATAGTATCATGCAATGATAGGCATAATGAGTGATGGTGGAACATACTTTTCTTACCATATAGCTGTATCTGTTTCTTCTGCGCGCGAGACTCATGATGCAGACTCCGGTCAGGACCAACTGGAACAAAAACGAGGATTCTTCTTGAAAAAGGTCGAACGAATGCCGATATTGGCGACAGTGTATAATACTAGTGTCTGTCAAGCGTTTTATAGTATCTATTAGTGTTTGTCAAGTGTTTTATCGTATCTTTTAGTGTTTGTCTAGTGTTTAATTGTGTCTACTAGTGTCTATTAAGTGTTTAATCGTGTCTACAAGTGTTATTCATGGGTTGTATCGTGTTTACTAGTGCCTTTCATGTGTTTTGTTATGTCTACAAGTATCTGTAAACTGTTTAATAGTGTCTACTTGTGTCTTTAGAGTGTCTTGTTATGTCTACAAGTGTCTGTCAAGAGTTTTCGTGTCTACTAATTAATGTCAAGTGTTTAAACGTATGAACTAGTGTCTAGTAAGTGTTTTACTGCGTTTACTAGTGTCTATCAAGTGATTTATTATGTCTACAAGTATCTGTTAAGTGTTTAATCGTGTCTACTAGTGTCTTTCAAGTGTTTTGTTAAGTATACAAGTGTCTGTCAAGTGTGTTTGTGTCTACTAATGTCTGTGAAGTATTTTATCGTGTCTACTAATATCTATCAAGTGTTTTATTCTGTCTACTAGTGTCTATCAAGTGTTTCACTGTCTACTAGTGTCTACTCACCATAGCCGCAGGCACAGCGGCCGGCACGGTCTCCAGATGCTGCGGCGAGGCGGTGTAGGCCCGCAGCAGGATGTGCTGCGCCGCCAGGAGCCCGCCCAGCGCGGCCGCCAGCGCGCCGCACCCCACGCACCACCATGCGTACTTCCGCCGGCGGCACGTGCCGTCGTTGGCGTTGCAGCCCACTGATGCTGGGGGAGGGGAGAATAAATAGTACTACTAAACTAAGCCAACTAGGAACTAGGAACCGGTGAAATGAAACGTCACCCTCAAGAAAAGGGCAGGCGCCTAGTTGGCTTGGTGGAGCAGTATATCCATACTAAACTGACTGAGTGGTCCTAAACTAAGAAACGTTTGTAATGTGGATACCGTACAATGGACTGGGGAAATTACGAAAAGTCTATTTCCGTTTTGCCTAGATGGGAATCGAACCCGCCCGGTGCAGTGAGTCAAGCGGCAAATCAATGGTCCATCGATATTATTTGTTTTGGCATTGGTTAGCGACTGAAAATAAATGAAGAAAGAAACCATCTTTCTCTATGAAATATGCAGACAAGCAAAAAAATATGTGTAACTTTTTATTTTACCTAGGCAGGTTACAATTCGATAAAGTAAAATAAAAATAAAATTTAAAATTCGAATTTACCGAAATACGGCGGTGGCGGGACATAGTGTTGGGCAACGTCCGCCGCGACAGTCGATCTAGGTGTCGATACTTGGTATTGTACTACTTGCATAATACCGCACGCTTGCATCACTAATCCATTCACAGTTATAATAAAAATGTTTTGTTTTTCCTCATAATTACACAAATAATATTTTATCAAGAACTCGCTAAAGGAATATTTCTTGGATATATTACGTTTAAAATGAACAATGAAGTAACAGAATTGCACTCCCGAGGAACTTTGAATCGCGCGCCATTTAACAAAATCGATATTTACACCCTACACAAGCCGCGGGTAAGGAAAAATGACCCTATAACTACAACAACAATCGAATTTACAATCACTGGCTGTATCCACATCATCACTGTAGTTTGTAATTTAAAAAAATATCAATTCCATTTTCAAATCCCGATTTTTTTATGTTTTAACACTTTCCCTCCGTAATATGTTTTTTAACTCTCAAACCAAATGTAATTCACATTATTTTTGACAAACAACACCAAATACTATGTTACGTCGAATTATAAGTTAAAGTTGTAATTTTAGTCACGATAAACAAGATTATTGCGTTCGTTTACGATGTAAGGTTATGATTTGAGAATGGCCGTTCCACGCAGACGCAATAAGCCCTTACAATGTCCAGGTAAAAAGGTCTTAAATTAAAATGTATGGGAATCGCGACTTATGGATTTTGTGTGGTACTTGCAAACTTGCGTGCACAGATTGAAAAAAAAACCTTTTATGTCTATGGAACAGGTAGTTTGTACAACAAAGCCTAACATTTTTTTCATTCCGAATTCAAAGAGAATGTTCCAATTTCAAATCGTGGGAAGGTTTTAGCTGTCACCTGTTATCTTTCACTTGCAATGATGCGTTGTTATAAAAACTAGCAAAAATTAACAATGGACGACCGGAAAACATTAAACCTCGAAGGTTTATAAATTCTGCGATGTCAACTTTCCAAATGTGTGATGAATGAAAGCTTCATTGAAAAGAATTGTCATTTATTTTACATACATCTTGAAAGCGTCTTTGTGCAAATACTGACAAAGGTAGTCCATTTTTAAAGTCACGACACTATTATTAAGTAAGCAGTGAATAAGTTAAAGGAAAAAGGTCAGTTATGCTACATTAATCATGGACTTTGCCTAGACCGCCTTGAAGCCCTAACAGGGGGCTTACCACAAGCTCTTATTGCGATTCAATTATAGGAACGTTTTAACGACGTTTTAATGACGTTTGTTATTGTCATGACAATAAGGTACAGTAAGGCACAAAAAGTCGCTGAAACGTTAATACGTTCCTGTAATTGAATAGCAATAAGAGCTTGTGGTAAGCCCCCTGTTACTTAATTATGTGGATATCCCTTCGCATTACTGTGGCTTCCCAGTGCGAAATGTAACAATAAATCCTCCAATAACTTCAGAGATAACTTCAGACAAGGCTCATCACCTGTCACGTTGGGTTCTGACTATCTGGTGAAACGTGGGCTTTGGATTGACTTAATACCTCCACAATGTGGTGGTGTATGGCCACTCAAGCCTCTGACTACTCCCGAATGGGAATAAAAGTCGTGACGTTATATTATTATTATTATTATAACTTCAGAGTCACATGAAAATATTTGAAGACTGGGTGTTCCACACATTTTTTTTTTTAATTTAACCCTCTGCCCAAAGTCTGGAAGTGTGCCTAGCAATGGGAATGTTTTCCCCAATCCCCAAACTAAAGATGAATAGTATGCCTTGTTCACCTATCTGCACTTATACATGCTGATTGGCTGAACACTTTACATATTGATATAGAGTGCTCAGTACTCGATTCTCGTTCTAATTATGTAACAAAATTGTTGCCTAATATTTGCCTCATTTATCTTTAATTATCCACTCAAAACAATAATCGTGGTCAGGATCGTACCTCCTTGATTTGACGCACCTATAAATTTATTAGTGTCATTAACACTAGCGTTCTACGCGAGGCACTGCGGTGTCCACAGTTTCCGAGTTTTAGCACATTAATTTAATGAAGGTTTTCTCTGTAGTTCATTGGGATTTTCTTAATTTTATTTTTTTCAACGTTTCATGTTACCATAAATTATAATGTCCTTCAATATGTAAAGTGTTTAACCAGTCAGCCTGTATAATCTTTTCCCATGTTGAGTAGGGGTCAGCTTCCAGACTACCCTGAGTTCAGACTGATTGCCATCTAGCCTCCAACTATAGTCTGGTTTTTAAGTAGGCGAAGTAGACTGACAGGTGCTAATGTCACTTTTCGATATAAATCTAACAAATAAGGTTCAAATTCATAGAACAGCGACATTTTCAGCTGTCAGTTTACTTCCTCTAATTAAAAATCAGACTATAGTGGGTCTACCAAAGGGTCTCATCATATCTTTCTCTCTCAAAAGCCCCACATACCATTGGTCCTTCTGTTAGTAGCAGCTAGCACGCTGGTTGGTGGGCGCGGCGGCAGCGCCGGGGGGGTGTCCGTCTTCGCGGGGGGAGGGGGCCCGGGGTCGTCTGCACATGCGTACTGCGCTGACGATGGCTTGCATGTGCATGCGACTTGGTACTGAAATGAGCAGATAAATCAAGATCAGTCAGTGATGGGTGACCATTTAGTGGCACTTGAACGGAGCGTCTCCGTGCCTCGGAGGGCACGTAAAACTTCGGTCCCGATTGTTGTCATCTAAGCAGCAGTTGCTAAACATTGTCAGAGGCCGAGCGGCTTGAACAACACTGACACCAGGTACCAGGGAACCATACGATAAGAAGAAGTGGGTTATGAAAACAAACCTTATGCAGATCTGAGGTGACGGAGGCGCTGGTGTCGCACTCGGGACACGCCTCTGGTGCCGGCGAGCTGCGCGCTGACGTCACGTCCGCCAGCGACATCTTCTACACTTGCCCCGTGCTGCTGAAAAAAAAACAATTATGTATATCTGGATATAGTCGATTAAAAGTCTGACCGAGATCCGGCCTTGGCCAAGAATTTAGTTTATTCTCGGACTCGGCTGAGAATTTAGTTTATTGTCGGTCTCGGTTTCGATCAAGAATTTACTTTATTCTCGGGCTCGGCCGAGAATGAGAATTTAGTTTATTCTCGGTCTCGGTCTCGGCCGAGAATTTAGTTTAGTCTCGGTCTCGGCTGAGAATTTAGTTTATTGTCGGTCTCGGTCTCGATCAAGAATTTACTTTATTCTCGGTCTCGGCCGAGAATGAAAATTTTGTTTTTCTTGGTCTCGGTCTCGGCTGAGAATTTTGTTTATTCTCGGTCTCGTTCTCGATCGAGATAAAAAAAACTAGTCTCGATCGGACCTTAATTAAAAGTCTTATGGATGGAACACTTAAAAAAAATAAACCAGGGATATTTGGGTAGGAAATCGTCAAAATGAATACCTCCCATACATATTCTTGCAATGTGAAAAAAATACTCGAAAAGTATTAATTAATATTCTCTCCACATCACTCACTTTAATATTAGTTTAGGGACAAATTTTCCTGTTGCAAATTTAACAACCTACATACTTAAATACCAAAAGTATCGATAAATTCTATTCATTATTTAGTTACATGACATCACTTAATTACAAATTGCGAACGAAACAAATATAATTTAAACTAATTACATTCAGTATTCAATTGACTTACTTATAAATAAAAATGCGGGCTCCGAGCAAAATAGAATACGAATGACCATACCATTCATACTTCGCGATCCTCTCCCCATAAATTCCTAGAACATACCCCGAGTATCATTAACCCGCGCAAAAACATCGTATTCGCGACAAAACAGTAATTAATCCTTCCACATCCGGCGACTATGGTCACATCCGGCGCAATCAGCTGTTTTACCCGAACGGACACTAAAGGAGGTTCGTGGTTACACATATATTTGAATATAGCTCTTGTTTTGAGAGTCAAATTTATGGCCTTGCTTGGTTAAACTTCTGCGCTTTGCTGTATTACTTGAAGGAACAATAAATTAAATTCACTTTGGGCAAGTACATACTCAAAGAAATTGCGTCAGAGACTTCGCTTCTCTTTTTTCCTACTTCTACATATCTATGCCTACTTCTTCCAACGTTCCTCATTCAAATTCAAACACGGAAACTTGCGAATTTCAAAATTCGAATCCAAATTAGTGACGGGCACGAAATCTCGAGTAACACCGCCACAGATCATCTCGAATGAATGAATGATTGAACGATTACTCGCGGTCGTTGACCTCAGCGGAGCGGTTTGTCAACAAATTCGTGAGGTTTTTTGTTTTTAAAGCGTGGGAAGTCGTTAATGCGATGTCTGTTTGATATAAGTGTACTCACTTTGATTCGTAGTGGTTATATTAGCTAAATAAAAGCAGTTGTTGTTGTTAAGTTGTATTGTGATTGTGCGTGCAGCATAACATCGTCCAAGCTACTGGACGATTTCATGCTGCCTCTGCCAGCACAATTTACCTGTATATCACGCACGTTGCTGACTTGAGGTGGAGTGGGACAGAGTGAGGGGAAGACTCTCTCACTCATCGTACGAAACGCAGCTGTAATAGCTACTTTACGCTGATCTTCTGTGAGTGGGTGGTACTACCCCGTCGAACCAGCCCATATATAAGCTCATAGTAAATTGGTTAAAGCTTGGCTGGTGTATATTTGTATCTAATTGAGTTAATCCGTTGAATTAAAAGCCTAAAACCCATGCATTTTGTATAATAACCCAATTAGTACACGTTTTGGTTTAATTTTAAACTCGTTCGGCCGACATTTTGTTTAAAACGCTTATCTATCACGTTTATTTAAGATAAATGTAGTAGATTGAATGATATCGAGATTGAACTAGAGATAATATAAATTTATGGCTAGGGCCTAATTGGGACAGGGCGATAGTGTAGCGCCAACAACGTCATCATTTGATATCCTCACTACATTGCTTGTGTAAAATTAAATTAAAAAAAGAATTTTGAATCGATGGTATTGATAATGAAGAAGAAAAAACCAGCCAAGTGCGTGTCGGACTCGCACATAAATCCGTATAATCCGGTTATCCGTACCACCGTAGAATAAAAACGTCAAAAATATTAAGTTTCTTGTATGGGGACCCCTTTATTTTTTATATTGATTTAATTTTTTGTATTTGTTGGTGTAGCGGCAACAGAAATACACATTCTGTGAAAAATTCAACTCTCTACCTATTACGGTTCGTGAGATACAGCCCGCTGACAGACGGACGGACGGACAACGGAGGCTTAGTAATAGGGTTCCGTTGGCACCCTTTGGTTCCGTAACCCTAAAAATAAGCTCTCGCCACATTATGACAGAACTCATAATTCGAGCCCTAGAGCTATTCTCCCTACTCGAGACACTCGAGGAATATGAATATATGCTGCGTTCTATTCACCGTAATGTTTGCTATTTTCGTCCACAAAAACTGTTAAATAAAAACGATAATAATGATCACTTTCAGTACAAGTTGGTTCGAGTGGAACGACATTTGTGATCGAAAATAACGAAATTAACAAAATTTACAGTGAATGGAACGCACCAATAGTGTAGTGAACGCATACTCGAGTAATTCAATAATTAAAAAAAAAACTTTTTGGGTTCAAATTCAGACCCCAAAGACGAGGTGTCGGTTAACATAAAACTTCATGCAACATTAATAAAGTTGTTAACGTTATAAAAATAATAAAGTCCCAATCCCACAAATTATAGAAACTGAGATAGCCAGTAACAAGTAAAAAAATGGTTTAAAAAGGTAACACCCGGCCTTTCAATCTAGTGATGTACCGTCTCAATAGGGCACAGATAAAAAATGATAGGATTGTTAGCTAAGCAGGTAGTAATGTTTCTTTCAGGTTGGTATAAACGAGATAACAAGCTATTTGTGTTCTGAACTACTCTGAGACTTACGATAACCACAAAATATCCTCTCTCCTCATCAGATGATCAATCCATTTGGTTTTAAGGTCTCGAACTCTTATCGCGATTCAATTACAGGAACGTTTTTAACGTTTCAGCGACTTTTTGTGCAATGACGTACCTTATTTTCATGACAATAAGAAACGTTATTGTACAAAAAGTAGTTGAAACGTTAAAACAAAACTGATATAAGAGGTGGTGGTAAGCCACCAGGCCACGACCACCACCTCTTATACCACGACCTCTTATAGCAGTATTATTTTAACCTTACAGCGACTTTTTGTAATGTCATGACCCTTATTGTCATGACAATAAGGGACGTCAAAATACAAAAAGTCGCTGTTAAGCGCTGGGTTCCTAGGAATCATATAACGGCCGCACTAAAACATTGGCTATTTCAAAAACAGTGTCCAAACCGGTCTCTAGGCAACCGCGCCATAGTTTACATAGCCAATGTTCTAATGCGGTCGTTATATAACGGCACCGTTCTGGAGGAACCCAGCGCTTAAGGTTAAAATAATACTGCTATAAGAGGTGGTGGTCTAGGTACAGGGGCCCTACCACCACCTCTTATAGCAGTATTGTTTTAACGTTTCAGCGACTTTTTGTGCAATGACGTTTCTTATTGTCATGACAATAAGGTACGTCATTGCACCTAAAGTCGCTAAAACGTTAAAACGTTCCTATAATTGAATCGCAATAAGAGGTGGTGGTAAGCCCCCAGGTAGGTTTGTAAGCGACCAGACTAAGCGCCATCGATCTATAAGAGAAGAACCTTGCTAAGCGCCAAATACTTACGCGACTGCTTGAGAGCTGCCCAATCACATACATAAACTGAGATAGAGGTCTCACTCAAGCACGCAAGCATATAGCGCACCCTGGTGTTATGTAAATGAAAGTATATAAGGTATATAAGGTATTATAGCAAAAAATCAATTTTTGTGCCGAGTAATCTCCGAAACGGCTGGACCGATGTAGACGAAACTTGGCTACTTTAATTGTTAAATTCCACGCGTTCCAATTCGCAGGCACCGCTACTTAGTTCCTGAATGATGATTTTATAAAATTGCTACACTTAAACCTTAATATAACAGCCTATTTTTTGTCCGTTCTCCCGGATCAACCCGGGTAGACATAAAGCCGCGGAATGCGATAGAAAAACTCCTATTTATTACCAAAACTGAACTCCAAAGGCATTGTGAGCGCTTTACCTGGTTCTACGAAGTCGTGACAAGCGGTAAATTATCGTTACGCCCATAGAAAGTGGTATTATGTGTTGGACATATCCAGGTAAGGCTCGTGACGTAATTTCTACGCTGCGAGCATCCAAATTCGGAGCTAGACTTAATTAAGTCTGCCAATGGGACAAACATTATCAGCTTGCCAGCCTCTTACCAATTATTGTCCATTGCGCAAATTCGTATAAGTAGCTACCGTATACAGGGTTATTGAAAAAACATTATAACAACCTTGCAGGACTGTATTACTGACATCAAAAACAACAACTTTAGTTCTATGACTTTTTACTAAACAAAATACATTTAACAAAAAATCACTTTCTAAAATGTATGAAACAAGAAATGTGCTCATCTAGAGGATAACCGTGGTCCGTTTAGGTACTTTAGGGCAAAGTGGAATACAACCACGTACCATGGCTTTCCTCTAGATGAGAATATTTCCATGTTTCATACATTTTAGAAAGTGATTTTTTGTTAAATTTAATATCGTTTTGTAAAAAGTCAAAGAGCAAAAGTTGCTGTTTTTGATGTCAGTAAGGGCCTCCGCAGACTAGCTACTTTTAGCATCGGCGACCGGCGATTTTGTGACGTATCGATGCTGCGTCGCGTTTCTTCGAGCGCGAACGAGCGAGACGCAGCATCAAAATCGCCGATCGCCGATGCTAAAAGTAGCTAGTCTGCGGAGGCCCTAATACAGACCTCCAACGTTGTTAATGTTTTTCCAATAACCCTGTATAATTTCATATGTATTTAGTAAAAAGCAGTTTTTTACAGTTCTAGAGGTGGCAAACAAGGGTATGGCCCGCTTGGTGTTAAGCAGTTATCGTAGCCTATAGAACATTTAGTGGCGTTTGAACAGGTTGTTGTCATCTAGGCAGCAGTCGCCTTGTCAGAGGCCTTCGGGCGGCTTGAACAACTCTAACACGTCCCGCTGGCGTGGTTTAGATTCCGCCTTTCACGCTGCAGGTCTTAGGTTCGATTCCTACTCGGGACATGCATCTTTGTGCATGAACATGGATGCATGTCTCGAGTCTGGGTGTAATTATGTATATTAAGTATGTATTTACAAACAAAAAAGTAGTATATGTAGTATTATCAGTTATCTGGTTTCCATAGTACAAGCTCTGCTTAGTTTGGGATCAGGTAGCCGTGTGTAAAAGAATGTCCCAGGATATTTATTTATAACACCAGGCCACAGTTACTAATCACACGATATAACTTGGCTCTCACCGTGGGTGCCCTATGCCTTTAAAGCTTAGTGGAAATGTCACAAATTACCTCGGCATGCACAAACACCCATTACAACACTTTCACTGACCCCGTGCGAACTGTACCGTAATTGTTACAAAATGGCCGCGATTAGTAGTTTAGAAGACAAACATGTTATTACGCTTTCACTGAAGAATAAATATCCTGGGACATTCTTTTACACACGGCTACCAGGGGCCCTACCACCACCTCTTATAGCAGTTTTGTTTTAACGTTTCTGTTGAAGAGTTTGGACACTCAATTGTTACTGGCCAGCTAGACTAGGCCTGTCACTCGCGTCTTCTACTGTTTAAGTTGTGTGTCATGAATTTTCTTATGGAAGTTTTAATAAATGTTTAATTTACTTTATATTAGCCTTTCTTAATTACAACAGGTTATGGGCCATTTGTGCAATGACGTTTCTTATTGTCATAACAATAAGGTACGTCATTGCACAAAAAGTCGCTGAAACGTTAAAACGTTCCTATAATTGAATCGCGATAAGACGTCATGGTAAGCCCCCTGATCCCAAACTAAGCAGAGCTTGTACTATGGAAACCAGATAACTGATATTACTACATATACTATTGTACACCCAGACTCGGGACATGCAGACATGTTCATGCACACAATTGCATGTCCCGGGTAGGAATCGAACCTACGACCTGCAGCGTGATAGGAATCACCAACCACGCCAACGGGCCCGTCAAACTGGATCTAGATATTAGATGAACGAGAACCAACCAACATCTAAATCAGGAGAAGATAGGAACAAAGACATTACCAAGAAAGAGGGAAACATGTGACTCCAACATAGCAATTAGTCCTACTAAAATTTGTTGTATCAAGCGTCGTCCACACAAACGCAATGTCTGACATAATTCTGCCAATTGTCTGTGAGTGAATTAATTGACCCCGCCCGCGTCATAATATGAAGACATTGCTTGTATGTCGCCCAATTAAAGTAGGAAAACACAAGTCACTATTTTTAGAGCACAGCTAAAGGAAACACAATACATTTCCCGCCATTATTGTCAAAGATTTTGTAACTGAACAAACATAATTTGAATTTGGAACAATAGGTCGTTCGTTTTAAATCGCTGCGTTCACGAAATTCTATTGTTTTTACCAAAAATTGTCGTGATTATGTTGTTACCTACTAAACAAGTATGTTTTAGAAAGAAAAATCTCCTTTGCTGTTATGTAGTAGGTAAATAATCTGTTAGCTTGAGCCACCAGAAAACTCTTACTTGGAATATCATTAATCAAATTTAATTTATTATTGTGATCATTTGATGTATTATTTTAACAGACATCTTTCACCTCCTAAACATCGCAATCACTAAACAAACTTGTGCTCAGCGCACCCTACATACAGCGAAATTCACACATCTGTTAGCTATTGCACTCGCAATAAAACAATTAACTTATTTAATACATAAGAAGGCATTATTTACCAAAAGAGCCGTATTGGCAATACCGACATGTTTCCAACATTATTTTCCTCGACTGACTCATACTATGTCCAAGGACACCCTTTAGTAGGACCAACTATTTTGCACGGTCACGTCTCCCACTTTCTTGGTGTCTGATTGTGATGCTCAACGTATATCAGCCACAATAAGTATCCGCCATATATCCAAAGGAACTTAACCGCCAATTTAACAGTAATCTATACTGGCCCCTGTTCTTAACAAGACTCATTGTTCTGAGCGGGTCACGTGCAGGTCAACTGGCATGATGGTGAGATAAAAAGGCTTTTAAAACGTTTGTAAATGGGTCACTTTTCCTGTTCATTATTACTAAGCGCCATTTAATTTTAATTGTATAAAAAAAGTTGCAAGAAACAATATCATTACATGATGCACTTGGTATTAGTGAAGTTCTATGTTCACATCGATAATAATTTGTCGATACTTTTAATATTTAAATTTCTGTTGATATAAAAAATATGATGAAGCCAAAACGTTATCGAACCAAAAAGATTACGAACTTATTGTTTTATCTATGTTTACTATGTATCTACAGCCCTTTTGGTCATTCCCTTTTAAACTTGCCAGCTTTTTGACTTACAGAATTCTGCGCAGTACCTATGCAATTTCTTTCTAGTGTAATGTTTATAGAGGATCATTCCTTGAGTTTAATATCAAGCAAGCTCGATCCAGCTGCATTCGTTGCGATGTAATTTGACACTCGCATTTGATGACTGTGGGAGCCAGTAGCCGCGACAATGTCAATCATAATATCATGATATCAATGTTATACGGTCGCATGTACGGCTATGTAATGTGTGCTAATATTTCCAACATAAGCTTAATGTCTGGGAACAGTTTTTGACGAGTTCTGTCATTTTTAGTACCTTAAATGGTCCCATAGTGTCTTTGGATCATGAAATAGGATCGATAGCACCGATAGGTCTAAAACTTTTTTTTTATTTTAGCCTTAATTTCGCTGACTGTACATTTTTTCCACAATCTCTGAATGCAATTCAGAATATCTCAAAAAGTTATGGATGGTCTCCTAGAAATGTTTTCCTGTAGGTACCTAACTATAACGGTTAAGGTACCTGCCCTTCTGTCCCGCCTAAAAATCCATTTCATATGCGTTTAATAAAAAGCAGTTATTTTGATATTACAAACAGACACTTCAATTTTATTTATGTGTATAGGCTGTATGCTTTTGTTTGGCTCCATCAATAAGTTTAGATTCGGTTTCTATCTTCGGGCATCTAAAATGTTATTGTAATCGGGAGAAACCGTATTCAATTGATTGTATTGGGTACTTAAATTTTGTGTGTCTTAAATGCATCTCAAAGTTGAGATCGATCTTAAAACGCTGTTTGTGACGGATGTTCCATAGGTACATTAAACGTCAAACTGCATCTTAAGATCGATCTCAACTTTGAGATGCTTTTATTAATACGAGTCTTAAATCTTGAAATGTCTCAGATCAGGCAGGGTTTCTAAAAAATCCTGACTTTCTCCTTCAATGAAGTTATGCAGTTAGACTTAAGGGATGATAAATATGACTTATGCTTTTAGGTTTTTGCTTTTGCGACATGGAGGAATCACTTTCTAGGTCTTCCTTCACGTTTGCGAATTTCATGGCATAGTACCATAGATTTATAAAAGTTTTGCGCGTGCGTTTTAACTAGATACCGCCCTACTAAGAAAAATCATTTCGGCAACTTATTTTCGTTGCGGCCTGTCAGTTTCATACATGCGGCCTGTCAGTTTCATACAATGATTGCAGTCAGATGTACTGAAGTACTCAAAATTTTGCGTGGTATCAGTTGCCACATTTTATTAGTGCGCATGCTCCATCTATGGTGCGTTCCATTCACTGTTAATTTTGTTATTTTCGTTATTTTTGTCCACAAATCACGTTCCACTCGCACCAACTTGTACTGAAAGTGATCATTATTATCGTTTTTAACACTTTTTGTGGACGAAAATAACAAAAATTACGGTGAATGGAACGCAGCACTAGTTGGAGCGTTCTCACGGAAACTAAAATTAATCTATGCATAGAACTTTGCAAATTTTCTAAGGCTTGCGCTTAATGACGCTGATTTAACCTAGGTAATGATGATTTAAGCCCATTTTCTAAGCTTTTTGAGGTTTTTTTGTCTTATATTTGACCTGCGACCGATAGGTTCATAGTCGGAATAGCCTGCAGTAAGGGAATACGCAGGGCACTTACCCCTACGATAAGAGATATAATCACCACGTTGGGTTAACGGAACGGTACCTATGAGACTGTAAATAGTGGGATCTGTAATTTTATAGTGTTTTTTCTTTGTTTTTTGTACGTATTTCAGGTTTTTTTTTCATGTAAAATAGTTTTCCATTAACAAAATCTTCTTACGTTGCATTTGAATTCCAGTCGAAATTCGTAATTGGCTGATTATTTTACGGATAGCTGCCATTATTTTCCTTTTTTACTAGGTTTTTAATCATCTATATACAAAATTAAAACAAATTTATTTGAATTTTAAAAGCTTTTAACTGTTTTCATCGATATAAATCAAAATTAATGGCCATCCCTATTTTGAGCGTTCACTTCAACCCAAACTTTTTTTACGCCAAAAAAATCAGGCAAGATGTTCAAACTTTAACAATCCAATATCATCTCTGGTCATTACCGGCCCACTTTACAACTAACGAAATTTTAAGTCGCTTACTTTCAAAACTAGTTACCCGAAGGCCTTTGTTCTTTCGTTCATCTGAATCACCCGCTCAAATAGTTAAATACAACATGTAATGTACTTTATAACCTAAAACTCACCATAAAAGAATTAAATTCACAAAATCCTGTTTTGGAAACGCACAGAACACATTTTGCACAACACAAAAACTATTTCGAAACAGTATTTTTTAATAAAAACTCGAGTTTAACGGACAAGAGATGTAGTTACACTAACCAACAACACAATGAAGCATTAAAAACATGGATTTCATTAAATATCATCATTTTAAACTTTTAAAATTATTTAAAGTTTAAAAACGACGTTCGGACCACACCGCGTCGCATTTTCACTGGTTTGACTCGAGATATTTTTACCTGTGGCAAAAAAAAAGTTGAGAGCTTAATTGATAACCAACTGATTAACCACCTTAAACCACAGTAATAAGTTTGACACTCCTTTAACAAAATAAATTGCATTAGTGTGAGTATACCAGTGTATACTGACAAAGGAAATTGCACTATAGTTGGTTGAATTAGGGTTGGTAATGGATTGTGTTCCATCCAAAAGCTCGAGCTAAGTCGTGTATGGACACGCTGTGGGCAGTTGGTCGTGGACAAAGTTTCTAAAAGTTTTTATTGTTTGAAGTTAATAGTGGGGATGATAGTAACTTCTATTTTTAAATTTCTAAATAAGGTGAGTGCACTCATTAAATATTAATGATGCTATTGTTTTATATTTAAAGAAGTTAACATGACACTAATTAAGGAAATGATCTATTATGAATTTGTGGAGTTTTTCGTACTGCTTCAATTGAGCTTAATATCATTGATACTGCTAATTATACTTAGCGCCAGTTTCAGAATCGTCAGATAACTTTTATCCATCAAATAAATAGGTATAGATAGATATTCTATGGGACAATTACTGTTAAAACGCCATATTTATTAGGTGGATAACAGTTATCTAACGATTCTAAATATACTCATTTTCATCTGTATTATGATCTTACGCGTTTCGGAGCAGGAGATATGTGCCCTATTAAACTGACATTGATTGATTGTGAAGATATTTTTGGAAGCTGCAGTCAGGATGTGTTGTAACGAAATAAAAATAGGAACTTTTATTATAAAAGCAGTTTTCTTAGTTTTCTGAAAATAGTAGGTACGAACAAAATTGTTTAATTATATTGACGTAGAATTAACTCATTGCATCACGCGGTTTCGTATTTTAATCCCGTTGTAACAGTTTTAGAAATGGTATTTAGGTAATTTGCCTTGGTCTGGGTGTGACTGGGATCTCCACCATTCCATTGTAAACTTTGTAAGTTTTGGGGCAAAACTGTTAGCGTATTTATCTGGCAAAAATAATTGTTTAAAAGGCTATGTAGGAACCACTTATCTGTTAATGAGTTAACGTTAACTTTAAAAAAAATGATGATGAACTCGTGGCGTATCTGTCTACAAATGGAGGTATTTTTTTATTTCATACTAGGTGTCAACCAAGAGTTAAGAATTCAAGATTCATTACTAAAGTCTACAGCTAAAATCACCATATTTGAGAAACGAGATTGAGAAAGTTAAACGACAAAATGCAGCATTTCGGACCTCACACTTTGAGCACCGGTGTCCAGGACCCGTGGCAACAGCAAACAGGTTCCCGAGTGGAAATAATAACAGCCGCCGAACGAATTAAACCATACTCAAATGATATCTACCGCTTCTACGGTTCACTTTAACCACACCAAATCAGCTGGTACCACCCTGTCACGGACGGTAGTACCACCCTCTCACGGACGGTAGTACCACCCTCTCGCGGACGGTAACACCACCCTCTCATAGGCGGTAGTACCACCCTCTAACGGACGGTAGTACCACCCTCTCACGGATCGTAGTAGCACCCTGTCACAGGCGGTAGTGCCACCCTCTCAAGGACGGTATTACCACCCTCTCACAGACGGTGGTAGAGCCAAGCTATAGTCAATCGACTGCAGCTCATATACGGGCTGGCTCGACCGGGGTAGTACCACCCTCCCACAGAAGATCGGCGTAAAGTAGCTATTACAGCTGCGCCCAACATCTCCCCTCCCCCTCCCTCTGTCCCACTCCCCTACAGGTAACGTGCGGGCGATGCTCTTGTTATTACAAGCATCTATAGGGTACGGTAAGGAACTGCTTAACACCAGGCGGCACCAGACTCGTTTGTGACCTTATACTTCGTCCAACCATTTATTTTACTTTTGACATTAAAGATTGTCAAAGAAAAATTAATCTTAGTACTTTACGTTATGGTTCATCTATATTATTATGCAATTAACCGTAGATTTGACAGATAAGCCTTATTATGACGCAATAAGATTGATTTTTCTTTAATATTCTAAAATGCGGCTGTAGCCTAGGGGGTGAACAGGTTGGGCTAGCAATCAGAAGGTCCCAGGTTCGATCCCCGGTGGGGCATGCACCAATGGATGAATTTTCATCTATGTGCATAATTTACAGTTCGCTGACGGTGAGGGAAAACATCGTGAGGAAACCTACCTATCCCTCGGGATTAGGTAATAGTCAGTTCCTGTAATACACGGCGACAAGGTTCACCACCTGTCACGTTGGGTTCTGACTATCTGGTGAAACGTGGGCTTTGAGTTGGCTTAATATCTCCACAATGTGGTGGTGGATGGCTACTCAAACCTCTGACTACCCCCGAATGGGGATAAAAGTCGTGACGTTTTGTATGTATTCTAAAATGTCAAAAGTAAAATAAATGGTTGGACGAAGTATAGTTATAAAAAAAACAAGATAATAACAATGATCTCAAGATTTATTCCTTTTACTACTTAACAACTAAATTATAATCCGACATATATTTTCATAGCTTCATCTGTCTGCCAAGTGGTCTATAGGGTTCCGTACTGAAGCCCCCCCTCCTCTGTATCCTCTCCCCCCTCTAGAAGTCCCGCTTGCGAGGCGGCTGCCAGGGTTCCACTTTAGGCTTGGTGGTACTGTACGGGGTGTACTGGCCAGTAGTGCCAGACAGATTCTCGGTCCAGTCCAGCATCCATTTGTATTTGGGGCGGCTTGGGTCCTGTAATGGTCCCAAAATTAATAAAAAACAATGCTAAACAATGCTTAGGGATCCATAAATTATATGAGGTGATTTTTGTGATTTTTGGACCCCCCTTCTCCTCGGTGA